>OZ023223.1:17796596-20212875 GCA_964006125.1 Cryptus viduatorius
ATAGAAATATTTTTTTTAGCCTGCGGTGCAATGAAAACAACGTTTTGGCTGAATGTTTCTTCTCGGACGTCCGTATCACACTGTAACTTTAGATGGTGCAAACCAATTTTGTTCTCCTTCGCAGGGTTTTTTTATTACATTATTTCCAGTACGCACATTACTTTTAAAACCAATCTAAGACCTTTAAGTATTTTTTCTAAAAAATTATTGGCCACAATTTGCATTTGCCTTCGGTCAAGTGTCCGTACGGTGCTCCAATTAAGAATCCTGGAAACCAATTCTTTTCTCTTTCGCAACAATATTTCATTGCATCGAAAGCACTATGCACAACAAATTTTGAGTCATTCTGACAAATATAATTTTAATTATAAAATAATTCAAAAACAGTGGTTATAACAAGATTTGCTTTAAAGGTTATGTTATTTAGATTTGCCAATAATCCATTTTTCATCATGTCAAAAAAAAAACTTCGGTTGTGAAAAATAAAACACGAAATATAATACACAGATTCACAAATGTTTGCGTTTTTTATTTCGAAAATAATATATTATCACCGAAAATCATTCGCAATATTTTACCATATTTTATTCACATTCGTAATAAAAGTGATAAATTTCACGTATTCACTGAAAAAATTGGTAGTAAACTCACAAAAAAATTCATCGAATATCCAAAATAATTACAATTTCCCAAATAGAACTAAAAAAATCGCGAGTATATATTTTTTCGTTTTATTCGATCTGTCAAACTTTGGAAGCAGATGACAATTTCGTAGCAGACGATACACAGATGCTCATACGTCGCGGCGCGCGTACTCTGTGGCCGGATGATTTTCAAATAAAAAAAAATCGACATCTCGTTTCAATCTTTGTTCCGATTTTACGTAAATATAAATGGATTCTACGCGGTATAGCGCAAATAAAAAGTGTGCAATCATAAAAAAAATAATTTTCTATCCTTCGACCGTCGAAGATTCATCGCAGCCGAAATCTTTGTCAATTATGTTCACCCGATTTATTCGTTTACAGTTAATGTGGGAACGAGGTCCAGGATTTCCGAGATAATTATAAGTCGTAATATTTTATTAACAATATTTATTTTAAATGAAACATTGAACTGCTCAGTTTGTTAGTCACAGCGTTAGTGACGCGCAGGAAAAATTACAAACAATAACAAAAGAATACGGGGATACGGAGCTATCGAGTGATCCTTGGATTGCAAAATGAATAAATAGTTCCAACACTTCCCCTCAAGACAAGGATTATATACGATGATTGTAACTGCGTAATCCCAGTGCATTCATGTCTTTTTCCAGTTTAATCCTCGATACTGCCTTCGTCAAAGAATCGGCTGGAATCATGTTCGTTGATATATACGTGAGCTTCAAAAGATTTGATTTTAATGCTTCTCTTATGAAGTGATGCCTTATATCGATGTGTTTCGTTCTTGCGTGATGTACTGGATTTTCCGATAGATGAATGGCCCCTTGATTGTCGCAGTGAGGAACGATGTCGGCTAAATCTTTATGTCCGAGTTCTGTCAAAAAGTTTTTAAGGTATATCGCTTCCTTCGTGGCGTCGGAAATACCCATATATTCGGCTTCTGTCGAAGATAATGCAACAGTTCTCTGTTTTCTTGATACCCAGGAAATTACTCCTTTGCTGAGGGTAAAGGAGTATCCCGTATACGACCGTCTGTCGATATGACATGCAGCCCAATCTGCGTCAACAAATCCAATTAATCCTTCGTTGCATTTTTCGTAATGTATTCCGTATTGTATTGTGCCTTTCAAATATCGAAGTACTCGCTTAGCAGCTTTCCAGTGTATCGGTTTTGGATTTGAATTGAATTGGCTCAGTAGGCTCACAGCATGTGCTATATCAGGCCGGGTTCCCACTGATAGATACATCAATGCTCCAATTAATTCCCTATATGGAATATTTTTCATTTCTTCGTCGTGTTCTTCTTTAGATTCTTCACTCGTCGTGAGTTGTACATTAGAATCCAGAGGAGTCGAAATAGCATTACAATCGCTCATTCCGAATCGTTTAAGAATATCCTTCGTGTAGCCCTCTTGCGATATAACGATTTCTTTATCGTTCGTTTGGAATTGAATACCAAGACAGTATTTTACAATTCCTAAATCTCTGATTTCGAACTCGCGCCCCAGTTCTTGTTTCAATTCCAAAATCCGCTTCTCGTTTCTTGACGCGATGATCACATCGTCTACGTATATCGCGATTAGAATAGAATCATCCCCTCGTCGAGCTTGATATACGCAAGGGTCGCTTGTCGTAGGCTTAAATCCTAGAGCTTGCAGACTTTCGTCGAACCTCTGATACCACTGTCGACCCGATTGTTTTAGGCCATATAGGGCTTTTGTTAATCGGCAAACTTTATTTCCTTTGCGTAATTCCACTAACATTTTCGTAGCGCTCTTGCGGATGGGTGTTTCTTTTGATTCTTCAGAGATTATGTGTTGTAGAATTTCTTCGAGCATTTGCGGTGGCTCCATGAAAATTTCCTCGTCGATTCTTCCGTTTAGGTAAGCGGTGGCGATATCTAATTGATGTAAATGCATATTCTTGTTTGCAGCCAGCGCCGTTATTAAACGAATCGAACTCAATCGAGTTACTGGCGAATAAGTTTCATGGAAGTCGATTCCACGTTCTTGCGTGAAGCCTTTTGCGACAATGCGCGCTTTTCTTCGTTCTAATGACCCGTTTGCGTGGTACTTATATTTGAGTACTATTCGTGAACCGATGACATTACGATTTTCCGGACGGTCTACAAGTTTCCATGTGTTATTTTTTACCAGTGACCTTACTTCCTCAGCGATAGCCTTTTTCCATTCTGCGGCATCGGAACTTAAAATCGCTTGTTTCACCGTAATATCGGCTAAATTTACTACATCTACCTGAAATTCTTCGGGTTCTATACCGCGTTCTTCTACATTTTCGATAGGCACTGTATTGTAGATTTTTCTAGGACGACCTTTTTGACCCGTTTTGAGTGTTTTTGGTCTTCCTGGTCCTCTCTTCGTTGGCAAATTATTCCGAGGTTCACGTTGATCGTTTATTTGCTCAATTGGTTCTTCGTCACTTGACATTGCGTGATCGCTATTAAAATCAATCAAGTCTTCCTCGCGTTCGATATGCTCGTTATTTGAAACTTCCGATCTTGCGGCTTCATGATCTATTGTTCGTTTTTTGTCGATCGTCTCGAAAGTTTTTACATCGAATTTCATAACTCTTCGTTGCTCATCCTCGTGTTGGTTATTAATCGAGTTCTCTTGTTCTGCAAATTCCTGAAATTTTTCGTGGTAAGAGAACTCCTCTAGAAATCTTACGTCGCGTGCAATTATTATTTTTCTTTCAGCGTTTATCCAAATGCGATAAGCCTTGGACTCTGCTGAGTATCCAACAAAAGTTCCTAGTTTTGATCGTGAATCGAACTTTCCTTTATTCGGATCGAGATTCAGTGTGTATACTTTTCGTCCGAAAACTCGAAGATGCTTTAGGTGTGAAATTTTGCCTGTCCATTTTTGAAATGGAGTTTCTCCCCCCAGTGTACGCGATGGACATCGATTACGTGTATATGTAGCTGTCGCAACTGCTTCTCCCCAAAATGATTGAGGCATACCTGATTCGATCATCATGCATCATGCCATCTCAACGAGTGTGGGATTCATACGTTCCGCGATACTGTTTTGTTCGGGTGTATGAATGACGGTAAGTCTGCGCTTGATACCATTGAGTTTCAGATATTCGTCAAAATCCTTATTTAGAAACTCCTTACCGTTATCTGATTGCAGATATTTTATCTTTTTACCCGTTTGTCGTTCTGCCATGACGTGAAAGGTTTTAAACGCTTCAAGTGCATCGCTTTTATTTCTCAATAACCGAGTTTCGCACCACCTGGAACAGTCGTCGATAAATGTAATAAAGTATCGCGATTTTCCGAGTGACTCGACCCTCATCGGTCCGCAAATGTCTGCATGGACAATTTCGAGTAATTCCGTTGATTTCTGCGATTCTTGAGGAAAAGGAATTCTCGTCATTTTTCCTTCCAGGCAAACTTCACATGGAGGCATTTTCCTCTCGTCAAATTTCATACCCTGAACCATCTTTGTGTTCTCCATCTCGATTACATCTCGTGGATTCAGATGCCCCAGTCGTTTGTGCCATTCTTCAAGCTCTGATGTTGACTTAATTGCAACAGTCTGTCGGCAGTCGAATGTTGATTGTTCTCGTACGTAATATAATCCATCGACTCTGTCCGCAACCATTGTCACGTGTCCCATTGCGTCGATAACCTCTGCCTTATCTTTTCCGAAAGTAACCTCGCAATCTTTGTCAACAATTTTGCTGACAGACAAGAGGTTAACTCGTAAATCCGGTACATATAATACGTCCGTAAGGATTATTTCCTTTTTCTCGGCTTCGACTTGAGTCGATATTTTCACAGAACCTTTCGTCCGTAGTTCAATCGAGGATTTATTTGCAAAATTCAACATTCCTCGTTCGACTTTTTGCACTTCTTGGAGTTTTTCTTCGTTTTTACATAAGTGAGCTGTGCAGCCGCTGTCCAAGCACCATTCTTCGAATTTGTGATTAGCAATAAATGCTGAATGATTGCTTGCTTCTTCGATTTCAGCGAAAAAGGCATTTACCTCAGAATTCTTCGATGTTTGTTGATTATTTGTTAACTTCGCGTAACAATCCGCAGCTTTATGCCCGATTTTACCGCAGCGGTGGCATTTAAATTTGAATCCCTTTTGATTCTCTTGCTTTCCGGTTTTCTTTTTATCGTCTTTCTGATACTTATTTGTATGATTTTTGGAATCCTTTTTGACGTACAACGCGTTTTGCTTTTCTTCACCGTGACCTCCTTTTCTAGCATCACTTTCCTCGACTATCTTGATTCTAAGAGCCGCGGGCTCCGGTAACGTATCTCGTGATTCTATTGCGCACCGAAAGTTTTCGAAACTTGGCGGTAAACTATATAATAGCATAGTTGACAATAACGGTTTGTTCACTTCGATATCCTTGTCCTTCAATTTATCCACGGTATCAAAGAATTTTGATAAATGTTCCTTTATATTATCACCGTCTTGTATTCGATGTGACAAAAGTCGCTTCATTAGAGTGGTTATTTTTGCCGGTCCCATCGAATCGTGTACTTCCTTGAGTTTTTCCCAAATATCTTTAGAAGTTTCACAATTCTTGACTAACTTTACTTGCGATGAACTGATGGATAGAAGTAAATCCGACATCGCTGCGACTTCGCCTTCTTCCCATTCCTCGAGAGCTGCTTGTGATGCGGCATCTCCTTCTATGAGTATCGGTTTCACTTTCGTACCGGCAACGTAACCCCACGTTTTACTTTTACTAAGTAAAGCTTTTACTTGAATCTTCCACGTATCATAATTATTCTCATTGAGAGTTTCAAGTCGAACTCGTTCGCCGCTCATTTTAAGCTTTCATTTTATTCACGAACTATTTGACTCTATACGCGTTTATTGATTTATTATTCGTTATTAATTTATCTCGTTATACTCGTGTTCTGGGCCCATAACCTGTGGGAACGAGGTCCAGGATTTCCGAGATAATTATAAGTCGTAATATTTTATTAACAATATTTATTTTAAATGAAACATTGAACTGCTCAGTTTGTTAGTCACAGCGTTAGTGACGCGCAGGAAAAATTACAAACAATAACAAAAGAATACGGGGATACGGAGCTATCGAGTGATCCTTGGATTGCAAAATGAATAAATAGTTCCAACAGTTAATAATAAAAACTGCAAATTCTTTTTCTGGCAACGTATTTTCTCCTCTCAAAACAAGCCAAAATAAGAGTCGAAATCTTTTTTCGATGCCGAGATATGATTTTTTTTAAGCAAAGACTAATTTTACGAATTTTCGTCAAAAACGAATCGTTTTTACAAATTTATCGAAATTGCCGTCTCTAATCCTTTCCTCTCAAAGAAATCGTATTTACAAACTGACTCTCCGCGTTATTGCGCAGATAAAAAGTGTGCTATGTTTAAAAATTTAATGTTTACACTTCGACCGTCGGAGATTCATCACATTCGAAATCTTTGTCAATTTTGTTCGCTGGATTTATTCATTTACACTTGATAAGAAAACTGCTAATGATTATTCTATCGACGTATTTCCAATGTTTTTTTTTTCAAATTTTTTCAAATTTTCGTCGAAATACGAATTTCTTTCATATGTAACACGTCTTGAAAAGTTTTTTTTCGCAAAAAAAAAAAAAACAATTGTACTCTTAAAGAACAATTATAAACAATTATTTATCAAGAAAGTGAAAAACACTGAACTTGTCGATTTTACGAGTTATTCCGTACCGAGAAACTTATCCTCGTTTGTGATTAAATAAAATTAAAAAAAATACGATATGATATGATGCTAAATTTGGTATTTTTAAGCGACTATAAATATCAATAAAATTTCATTGAAAAACGAAAAGAATTATCGAATTTCTCAAACTTCTCGTCTCCAATACTTGTCTGTTCTACAGAGACAATAACGAGCTGATTCCATGTATTACGAAGAAGAAAAAAAATATATCTCAAATGGTAGAAATGAAATTTGTTATAAGAGAACTGTCAAAGAGCCTTCAAAGTCGAATTTTTCAAGAATTTCATCAATTTGTAAAAAAATATTTCGGAGCTATCCAAGATCACAAATTTTTGATTCGAGTAACGTACTACTTCCTCTTCAATACAAGACAGGAACCAAAACGATATATTTTTTCGTTCTCGAGATAGCATTTTTTTGCAGCATCCATAAATATCGAAAAAATTTCATTGAAAATCACAAAGAATAGTAAATTTCTTGAACTTTTCTTCTACAATGATTTGGTTTCCTACAGATAAAATAACAAACTGATTCCATCAATTATGGGGAAGAAAAAAAAACACTGAAGGGGAAGGATTTAAAGGGGATATTTGGCTTGAATGCTAAATGGTAATCGTATTGGTGTCGGTACATGTTTTGTGGGTTTGTTTTATATTTATTAAATCTGGTCATAAGTTTTAAGCCAATAAAACGACTTTACTAGACATGATTTGATTCTTTAAATTAATTTGATCAGGTGCTACGTGATGCAATTCGTTATATTTGTCTCGTGTCTCAATATTTGACAATTTATCGTCAAACAAAAAGGAAATATCCGCCGTGATTATTAATAATCAATTGGTACAAAAAAGAAATATTTTTATTCGACGAAGGTTAAACACTATGAATTAATTTACGTAACTGATAAATGTGTTTCCCTCATACGTACTTTCGAAAAGAAACGCAGAGCGCGACGTATAAACATACTTCATCCGTAGCGCATAGCGCGATGTGTAAATACACTCGATACGGAGCGCGTAGCGCGACGTGCACCCCCGTGAGTGCCTTAAAAAATGTCCCGTTGGGACATTTTTCGGGGGGTTTGGGGGGCGGAGCCCACCAACAAGAGCATCTGCGCCCGCAGGACGCTTGTTTTTATCTTTATCCGCACGTTTCCCTTTTCCAGCCGCTCCAATACCTCGTATTGTCCGATGTAATGGTCTCCTAGTTTTCCGGGTTTCGGCCCTTTAAGCCGAAATACTGGTTCACCTACTTTGAAATTTATTGTATTTATTTTTCGATCGTGAATTTCTTTAGCTTTTTCTTTTGCTAAAATTAGATTCTCACGACCGATCTGTTGGATCGAATGTATTTGTGTTACTAGCTGAATTAAATAATCGTCGTAAGTAGCGAGTCTTTCTCTTGCAGCCAGCGGCATGCTGGAAGGAGTTCTAGCTATTTTGCCAAACACCATTTCATACGGTGTGTGTTTAGTCCCCTCGTGTACATTCGTATTATAATTGAATATTGCCAATTCGACCCATTCGTCCCAGTTTTTTTCTCGCGTCATGTATTGTTTTAAATATTCTCCCAAGACGTGGTGAGATCTCTCTAAAGAACCGTTTGACTGGGGGGTGGAAAGCGGTCGTTCTAATTTCCCGGACTCCAAATAATTTAGCAATTTGTTGCATAAATTTGCTCGAAAAATTCGCCCCTTGATCGGTTAATCCTGCTCTCGGTGCGCCAAATTGACAGATATAATGTTTCACGAACGCTTCTGCGATGGTTACGGCTCTAGCATTAGGGAGTGCTATTGCCATAGAAAATTTTGTCAATTGATCTTGAATAGTGAGTATGTATTCATTATCTCTTTTAGTTTTTGCTATGGGTCCTACTATATCCATGGCGATCTTGTCGAATGCAGTGCCGGGTGTACCGGTAATTACGAGAGGTTGTTTAGTTTTAACTCTGACTAATTTTTTTAATTGGCACTGTAGTGTGAATGTGTGTGTGAATGTCTGCCTTTAGATTTTTTCAATACTACTGGTAGCGAATTCTATTATAAATTTTGCTTACTCCACGGTGTCCTCCGATAGATGAACAATGCATTTCTCAAATTATTTCGTCTTGTTCATCTTCGGGGGGTTCTCTAACTATCCCATTGCAGATTATAATCTTAAAATCACTCTCTTCGAATATTCACTGAATTTCCGAATGTATTCTATCCCAAGGGACATTGCAAATTGTTTCGAATTTAGCGATGCTTAATGACTGAAAGCCTAATCTTCCTGCCAGGTATTCACAGTTGTGTAATACTTCGGTAATATATTCAAGTATTTGCGTTGGTCCTTCGGTCGCGTCGTCAGCAATCGATAGGGCAATATTAAATTTATTACCCCGTTTCACGAAGGATTGAGGGCGCTTTAATCTTAAATTATTCGTTTTTGGCAGTTCGTTTCTTTCTTGTAATTTTTTACTGCCGTCGTCCAATGGTTTACCGGCCGTGGTTATGAAATATGCGAGGCTATCTTTCCGAGTGTGAAAGAGATCTCGAGATTGTTTAACGTTTCCGATGGTACCGCGATCAATGGTTATATCGCGATTGTTTACTCGCGCGTTCCTTTCTTCATCGATTGCTTCATCAGCATTTTCATGTTCCTCGCTAAAATTTTCGGATCGCTTTCCTCAATTGGTACCGACGTATGGTTTTTTCGTTTACGATGTACAATCTCTTCTTCCGTTTCTTCGCTTTCAGCTTCTAATATCCTTGGCGGTATATAGTCTCGTGACGTACTGGGCCCATAGGGATCGGTGACGGGCGCGTGCCAGGCTTCGGCACTGTCTTCAGGGTAGCATTGTTCGGCGAGGGTTTTATGGCACGATTCATTCGTAGTTTCGTTGGTTTCTCCGTCAGGTACTGACATGGTACAGGTCGATGGTACTTCCTCTACCGTAGTCTCGTCCATTGAAGTTCCAGTTGTCAACTCGACATCGCGAGGATAATTATCATTCATGTTTCCTTCTATTTCAACTGCGGCGAATGTTGCGTTGGGTGATTCGTGTTCCCAATCGCATTCCTCGAACTCATCATATACCAATGCATAATTATTCTCTTCTTCTTCGCTCTCTACGATGTCCGCTTCTTCATCGTCTGTATCGTGGTTGAGTATTTCGCTGTTGTCTTCCTCCGTCAGTTGTCTTCTCTTTTTCCTTCTTGTTTCGGTGTCTTTATTGACACGGATTATAAAAATGTCGTCACTGCCGTCAGGTTCCGGTATCGGGTTCCTTGGCAATGCGTCTGCGTTAACATTCGTCTTTCCGGCTTTATACACGACATCGTACTCGCATTCGGCGAGTTTTAAACGCCATCGTAATATTTTCGCATTTCCATCGGTAGCACGCCGGAACCACAATAAAGGTTTATGGTCAGTTACTACCGTAAATTGCCGTCCATACAGGTAAGGCCGAAAATGAAGTATCGAATATACAATGGCCAATGCTTCTTTCTCGTATGTATCATATTTCTCTTCGATCTTACTCAACGCTCGAGACGCGTATGCACACGGGTGATCGTGGTTAATCACTCCTTTTGTGATAATATGGAGCCGATAGCGACTCCAGAGGCGTCCGTTGTCAAAATAAATGGTTTCAAGAAATCTGGATATCGCAAAACCCGAGCTGTGCATAATTTTCACTTCAATATTTCGAAGGCTTCGTTTTGTTGCTGACGCTATTCGAAAGGTATATCTTTCCGAAGAAGTTCCGTGATCGGTTTGGATATTTTCGCGTAACTTTCTATAAACCTTCTATAATAGCCCGTCAATCCTAGAAATTGATGAATGTTTTCAACGTTTTTGGGTCGGGGGAATTCGCGAACAGCTTCGAGTTTCCTAGGATCAGTACTAACGCCATCCTTTCCTATCACGTGGCCTAGATACGCTACTTCCTTTTTTAAGAATTCGCATTTGTCGGGTTGGAGTTTGAAATTTCTAGTCGCTTCATTAATTCCCGATAAGTGTTTTCGTGTTCCTCGAGGCTTCTTGCGTATACTACGATAGTCCAAAATATTTCTTTCAGAAAAAAAAAAAAGGTACGCCAAGTACTGAAAAATCCGATTTGCAAATATTGTCTAAAAAAAAAATGAACAAAATTTTATAAGCCAAGCATAACAGGAAAACAAAGATTCTATATAACAAAAAATATATATTTTTTTTGCACAAAAATTGCTGAAAAAAATTAGCGTTCCAATGCTAGTGTTTTATTGTGACGCTTGCAAACACCGGAACGCCAATTTTTTACAGCAATTTTTGTGCAAAAAAAAAATATATTTTTTGTTATATAGAATCTTTATTTTCCTGTTATGCTTGGCTTATAAAATTTTGTTCATTTTTTTTTAGACAATATTTGCAAATCGGATTTTTCAGTACTCGGCGTACCTTTTTTTTTTTTTTGAAAAAAATATTTTGGAAAATTTCACTTCTTTTTGAAAAGCTACTATTTTTTTGTAATTTTCCCTTTAAAATTAATTTCGAACTCAGAAAATTTAGATCGAACAAAATTAATTCTATATGCAAAACCGGGCGAACGGCACGTCATATATTCCACTTGATGATTGCCGGTTATGTTGTTCGAGATCGCAAAGAAAAGTTATAATTGATATAAAATCACACGTATAACACGTAACTCGTAATTTTTAGGCACTCACTATAATAATAGGCAAAGAGTGCCTATTAAAATGACCATCCGTTTCTCTTCGGAGTCTGTCGAAGGGGTTACTCCGCAGCGCATACTCCAAAAATTTTTATTTTCCACCATTTGCTTCGGTGTATCTCCAACATCATGCGTAGTTACTTTGAAGTGACTGCAATGAATAGAAATATTTTTTTTAGCCTGCGGTGCAATGAAAACAACTTTTTGGCTGAATTTTTCTTCTCGGACGTCCGTATCACACTGTAACTTTAGATGGTGCGAACCAATTTTGTTCTCCTTCGCAGGGTTTTTTTATTACATTATTTCCAGTATGCACATTACTTTTAAAACCAATCTAAGACCTTTAAGTATTTTTTCTAAAAAATTATTGGCCACAATTTGCATTTGCCTTCGGTCAAGTGTCCGTACGGTGCCATCATAATGAACTCTACGAACCAATTTTTTTCTCCTTCGCAGCATCATTTTGTTTTATCAAAAGCACTGCGCACAGCAAATTTAGAGACAATCCTACATCTCTAACTATTTATTCATCACAATTTTCCATTAAAAAATTATTTTCTCACATCTGATGTCCGTACGGTGCCCCAATTAAAAATCCTGGAAACCAATTCTTTTCTCTTTCGCAACAATATTTCATTGCATCGAAAGCACTATGCACAACAAATTTTGAGTCATTCTGACAAATATAATTTTAATTATAAAATAATTCAAAAACAGTGGTTATAACAAGATTTGCTTTAAAGGTTATGTTATTTAGATTTGCCAAAAATCCATTTTTCATCATGTTAAAAAAAAAACTTCGGTTGTGAAAAATAAAACACGAAATATCATACACAGATTCACAAATGTTTGCGTTTTTTATTTCGAAAATAATATATTATCACCGAAAATCATTCGCAATATTTTAGCATATTTTATTCACATTCGTAATAAAAATGATAAATTTCACGTATTCACTAAAAAATTTGGTAGTAAACTCACAAAAAAGATTCATCGAATATCCAAAATAATTACAATTTCCCAAATAGAACTAAAAAAATCGCGAGTATATATTTTTTCGTTTTATTCTATCTGTCAAACTTTGGAAGCAGATGACAATTTCCTAGCAGACGATACACAGATGCTCATACGTCGCGGCGCACGTACTCTGTGGCCGGATGATTTTCAAATAAAAAAAAATCGACATCTCGTTTCAATCTTTGTTCCTATTTTACGTAAATATAAATGGATTCTACGCGGTATAGCGCAAATAAAAAGTATGCAATCATAAAAAAAAAGAATTTTCTATCCTTCGACCGTCGAAGATTCATCGCAGCCGAAATCTTTGTCAATTATGTTCACCCGATTTATACATTTACAGTTAATAATAAAAACTGCAAATTCTTTTTCTGGCAACGTATTTTCTCCTCTTCAAAACAAGCCAAAATAAGAGTCGAAATCTTTTTTCGCTGCCGAGATATGATTTTTTTTAAGCAAAGACTAATTTTACGAATTTTCATCAAAAAACGAATCGTTTAATCAAATTTCTCGAAATTGCCGTCTCTAATCCTTTCCTCTCAAAGAAATCGTATTTACAAACTGACTCTCCGCGTTATTGCGCAGATAAAAAGTGTGCTATGTTTAAAAATTTAATTTTTTACACTTCGACCGTCGGAGATTCATCACATTCGAAATCTTTGTCAATTTTGTTCGCTGGATTTATTCGTTTACACTTGATAAGAAAACTGCGAATGATTATTCTATCGACGTATTTCCAACGTTTTTTTTTTTTTTTTTCAAATTTTTTCAAATTTTCGTCGAAATACGAATTTCTTTCATATGCTCACGTCTTGAAAAGTTTTTTTTCGCAAAAAAAAAACAATTGTACTCTTAAAGAACAATTATAAACAATTATTTATCAACAAAGTGAAAAACACTGAATTTGTCGATTTTACGAGTTATTCCGTACCGAAAAACTTATCCTCGTTTGTGATTAAATAAAATTTTAAAAAATACGATATGATATGATGCTAAATTTGATATTTTTAAGTGACGATAAATATCAATAAAATTTCATTGAAAAACGAAAAAAAATATCGAATTTCTCAAACTTCTCGTCTCCAATACTTGTCTGTTCTACAGAGACAATAACGAGCTGATTCCATGTATTACGAAGAAGAAAAAAAATATATCTCAAATGGTAGAAATGAAATTTGTTATAAGAGGACTGTCAAAGAGCCTTCAAAGTCGAATTTTTCAAGAATTTCATCAATTTGTAAAAAAATATTTCGGAGCTATCCAAGATGACAAATTTTGGATTCGAGTAACGTACTACTTCCTCTTCAATACAAGACAGGAACCAAAAAGATATATTTTTTCGTTCTCGAGATTGCATTTTTTTGCAGCATCCATAAATATCGATAAAATTTCATTGAAAATCACAAAGAATAGCAAATTTCTTGAACTTTTCTTCTACAATGGTTTGGTTTCGTACAGATAAAATAACGAACTGATTCCATCAATTATGGGGAAGAAAAAAAACACTGAAGGAGAAGAATTTAAAGGGGATATTTGGCCTGAATGCTAAATGGTAATCGTATTGGTGTCGGTACATGTTTTGTGTGTTTGTTTTATATTCATTAAATCTGGTCATAAGTTTAAAGCCAATAAAACGACTTTACTAGACATGATTTGATTCGTTAAATTAATTTGATCAACTTCTACGTGGTGCAATTCGTTATATTTGTCTCGTGTCTCAATATTTGACAATTTATCGTCAAACAAAAAGGAAATATCCGTCGTGAATATTAATAATCAATTGGTACAAAAAAGAAATATTTTTATTCGACGAAGGTTAAACACTATGAATTAATTTACGTAACTGATAAATGTTTTTCCCTCATACGTACTGTCGAAAAGAAACGCAGAGCGCGACGAATAAACATACTTCATTCGTAGCGCATAGCGCGATGTGTAAATACACTCGATACGGAGCGCGTAGCGCGACGTGCACCCCCGTGAGTGCCTTACAAAATGTCCCGAAGGGACATTTTTCGGGGGGTTTGGGGGGCGGAGCCCACCAACAAGAGCATCTGCGCCCGCAGGGCGCTGAGACGCTTGTTCTTTTTTACTTCGCGTCGAGACACTAAACCACGATACGCAATACATAATTATTATTTTCGGAAACACTCAAAAAAATGTTCACGCCGCAAAAATACGTGCCGACGATAAGAACTGTCAGCTGAGCCGGCTGTGGCGACGAGCGCGCCACCGCGCGAATTTTTCTATGAACTGATGTAGACACAGACATATATATACGGGACAGGACACTTTATAATCGTTTGGACCCTGTGAAATTCCCGACCTCGAGATCTCGAAATTGGCTAAACCAATTGAATGGTAACTAGGCTCTTTCGAAAGATTGACCCAAAATTACATTATAAAAGTGTCCATGAAAATTCGATTCGTTGTCTTATTGCGAAGATATATCGATCGAAAGTTCAACGCACTATACACTTCCGGTATATTGGCGTAGGTTACTCTTAGTAGCGACACGCCTTGTACTGTTTTTTCAGTACTTGGCGTCGAAGCGCTACCGCGCTTCTTGATATCGTCAAGGTAAACGAATACGCCCTTTCCGAGGATATTTCCTAGCGTTAAATCCATAGTACGTTGGAACGTCGGAGGTGCGTTTCGTAATCCGAACGGCATGCGAACGAATTCAAAATGCCCGTCCGGCGTTGTAAAGGCGGTTTTATGACGGTCCCCGGCGTATACTTCAATTTGCTGAAACCCAGAGGCCAAGTCGAAGACTGAGAAATATTTTGCTCCTCCTAATTGATCAAGTATTTCCGTAATGTTAGGTATAGGGTACGCGTCAGCGATTGTTTTTTCGTTGAGCGCGCGATAATCGAATACCACTCGCCATTTCTTATTGCCTTTGGAGTCGAGTTTCTTCGGAACGACCCATACGGGGCAATTATACGGCGAGGTGGAAGGGATTATAATCCGGTTTTTCAGCATATCTTCGATCTGTCTTTCGATTTCCTTTCGCGTACACTCTGGGCATCGATACCCTCTTGTATTGATAGGTAGATCATCTGTAGTGGGTATTCGATGCTGCAGAAGTGTCGTACAACTCAAACTTCCGCCGGGTAAATGGTATAGGAAAGCGCTTTCTTTCAAAAGATCCTCTATACTTTTTCTTTCACTATCGTTTAAACCGTCGAGTCTTAATAATTCCTTTATCTGTTCAAAACGGGCGATCGTAGCCACCTCGTTAATTGCATAGCAATATTCCTCTCGAATGCTGGAATGGATTTCGCGAGAAATGGGGATGGCTCCCAGCCTCATTACTAACGCGATGTCCTTAATTTCATACGTTCGTTCATTTTTCCTATTGTTTACACTTTTCCCTCCCTGATTTCCTTGCAATGACTCTTGGATATTTTGCTCTTTAACAACAATTGAATCTTCTTCGAATATTTCTGTAATACACAATAGTAGTTAAACAGTGGGGGTTCTGGATCATTTTTCAAAGGAGCGGGTAATGCGGGTCGGGTGACGTCACGATGTTCTAAAAAGTGCTACGATGACGTCACAGGTGTGACAGCATCGTAGTGGAATGTGGATGGTGTCATTGAAAAGGGTGACGTCATCGTGTTCTAGGGGTGAGATTCTGAGAAATTGAGTTCTCAGAAAGATAATTGTTTCATGGAATAAATTCCGATGGGTGTAATTCTGAGAAGGTAAGTTCTCAGAAAGATAATTATTTCATGGAATAAATTCCGATGGATGTATTATGCGGAAGAGGGTGATGTTCTGAGGAATAGTATTCTGAGAAGGATCGTATTTCGTAGGATAAAATCTTGTAGGTTAATGCGTATTACACCGAATATTCTAGAGAGTGGGGCAGAATGTTATAAAAGAGCATTTTTCATGTAATTCCCTCATTTCCGTGTCGATATTCAAAGATTATACAGTAACAAAATTAAAACTCAATTCGAAAGATGGAAATGATTTTGGACGTTCAAGGTTTCAAGCAACCTATAAACGAATTTGTGGCGAAGGAGCTCGCTGCCATCACGATCGAGCATAATAAAGGTGTTATTGAGAATATTATATACGCACTCTTTAAACAACCCTTGGAATGGGATATTCTACCGGTAGAATATAGGAGGCAGAATTTATGGTGTGAGCGTAATTATCACGGTCTTTCATGGAATGTTGGTGATATACCGTATGATAAACTGGAAAAATTTCTTGATACAATTTTGAAAAATATTAGTTGCATTTATGTCAAAGGGTTGGAAAAAAAGAAATGGATTGCAAAGATTATAAATAATTCAAAGCCTATTATAAATGTAGAAAATCTGGGTTGTCCTGTACTAAAACAAAATGATGTTGTGGAATGTTACAATCACCAACATCATAGTGGAGTGAAAAATTATACATGCGCTTTTGAAAATATGCAGCGCCTAAAGAAATGGTACTTTGAAAGTTCTATTGGAAAACCATCGCTTTCAAAATCGATTGAAATATTTGACGAGTTAAGAAGTCTAAAACCAATGAGAGCTGAAGATATCGCATATCTCTCAAAAGATTTTATTCTAATGTTTGGGTGGAATGATATCGAGGATGTATGGGATAAATTACCCATGAATATGCAGAAGGATGAAGAAGTTATTAGTTATCGCCAGTGCAGAGAACATTTTCGAAAAGTAAATTTTGATGATTTCGATGGACCTATTCCGTTAAAAAAAAAATGTTCTGAATGTCTACGTCGATCTTCTAAGAAGTGCTGGTAGATATAATGGTACGCAAAGAAACTGTATTATTGGCATATGTTCCTTCTCGGAACGGATCAGATAACTTTATCTGCTCTTAGCCTGCCAATGTCTATAGTGGCCAATGACTATATTGATAATTGTAACCGAATATTTCAGTGCAAAAGCGTAATAAGCAACAAGAAATATTCATGTGTACGGATGTATTGAAGAGCGGCAAGCCTCGCGAGCATCTTATCACCTGTAACTTGAGTCTTGATCGTGCGGGCTCATCGCAGTACTATATATTACACATTATAATATATTGCGCAATAATTGTTAATTGTAAAAAGATTCTTAAAGTTTGAATAAAGTTCACTGATCTTAACTTATTTGTTATAACAATTATTGAAATTCGTTTCAAAGCAAAAAAAAAACTATTTTTTTTTTAGTTTTGTTAAACTTTCTTTGAATAATATATATTCTCGAACGTTCAGACTAACGAACATTCGAGATGATTCTTTCTTCGCACTATCGGTCTCTGACATCAAAATATAAACATCCTTCATCAATATAAAAGGTGCAGAGAACGCTCTAGTGAGCATATTGCAATTCGTAGTTGCATCTCACGCATCTCATCGCACCGTTACTTCCACGACATAAGTGAAATAAGGTGAATTGAAGTGAAGTGAAGTAAAGCGAGAACAAGTTTGTAAAAGTTTTATAAGTCATAATTTAAAAAAAAAATATTTTTTAGTAAAATGTCATCATCGTCGGTAGAGTCACCAGCATCCCCGGAGCCGGTTGAGTACCAGCATATTAAGGTGCGCGTACCACCTTTGTGGAGGGAGGAAGTTCCAATCCCGAAATTGACACGATTCGTAATCGCCGCAATCCAGGCACGGAAGGTGGGAACCTTCGTGTATGCCACGCTTCTTGGCATACAAATGAGAGTTGAGGTCTGCCGCCACGGTACCTACTGGTTCGTTCCAGTTGACACACCCAACGGTACCTGTGACATCGCTGGGAACGACACCGCTGATTGTTAATAATGGTGAGTAATTTTACAAAAAACATATATTATTTATTAAAGCCATTTAAAAGTCAATCTATTGCAATGAATAATATAGCTCAGGAGCTATGTACTGGATTGTAACGCGGCTGACTCGGGTTCAAGTCCCCATGAGAGCAACTATTTTTTTTCTCTTTTTCTATTTCTATTTTAATTAAAATTTTTAATTTGAGTGATTTTTTCATTTATGCTATATTGATATAGAAACAGAAATAGAAAAAGAGAAAAAAAATAGTTGCTCTCATGGGGACTTGAACCCGAGCCAGCCGCGTTACAATCCAGTACATAGCTCCTGAGCTATATTAATCATTGCACTATATTTACTTTTTAACGGATTTAATTAGTCAAATAATTTATTAATAATGCTAATTTTTTTTGTGTTGCAGATGTTTCAGTGGCAAGTACTCCAGATGACGGTGGTGACCATAAATTTATCATTCATATGTATTCATATCATCATCATCGCATTGAACATCATTATTATTGATGAATATTATTATTATTATTATTATTATTATTATTGTTACGTCCGGGCTAATTTAATTATTAAAAATTACTCCGTAAAAATATTCCCCACCACTATCAGCGGTCCCACGCTGATGATGGTGGTTTCATGTTCAAAAGCGCTCTTATCAACGCTTTCTCACGAATGGATGCTGAGCAAAGTCAGCAATCCCACGGTAGAAGTCAGGGTGCTGCACATCTCCGCGATGTGCTACGCCCTGCACTAATGCGAGCAAAAATTATTACGCGGCTAGAACCGCGCCACTTTTCAGGCAGTCTTATACCGGAGCTCGACCAACGAGGTCGAGTCCGGAGAAACCAAATTATTTTTCCAGCGGCAACTACAAAGTTGCACGCGCAAACAAAAGTCTTACAATAGGGCTCGACCAGCGAGGTCGAGCCCGATATAAATTCGAACATTCAAATTTCGACGAATTAAGTTTATCAATCCGTTTGTACCGGAACTGTTATTTCTGTGAAAGTTATGTTTTAATAAAAAAAGGAGTGAAATATCCAAAAATTAAATTGCTTAATATTAACCTGCATCCGATGGTCTCCGATCCCTGAACGTATCTACCGCGTTCAAAAACGGAGCAAAAACATTTTAAAATAATTGACTGTTGCGTCACCCCGGACGTAACAATTATTATTATTATTATTATTATTATTATTATTATTATTATTATTATTATTATTATTATAAATATCGGTGGCAACTCAGCCTGTGAAAAAAAAAAATTATATCGAATCATATTCTTTTATATTAATTATAATGTATTATGATCAATAAGTAAATAAAAAGTGAAAATTAAATTATTCGTTCAGTGTCGTTCCATTGTTTCAATAATGATGGATATTGAGTAGTCGATACATGATTGTTGCAGGAATAATTATTTTTCAGCACCCTACATTATCGACTTAAGAAAAAAATGAATTGAGAAGCGTTGATTACTCGATATCCATCATTATGGACTAACCCCTTCGATCATCCAGCCTCCATCATTATCGACCAATTCGTTCGATCCAATTCAGAGTAAAAGTATGATACATGAATACTACACAGTCGTTCAGGGTTCAAGTCTCACTCGTGGTAATTTTTTTCTCCCCGTATAGTTTGAATAATGGTTATTCGTATAATCATATTGATTCGAGTCGTTTAATTTTTATTCCATTTGTAGTTCTAGCCATTTTAATTAATAAGTAATTAAAGCCGTTAAAAAGTGAGTGAAATTCAATGGGTGATATAGCTCAGGTGCTGTGGACTGGAACACCACGAGGGGACTCTTGTGGAGACAGCGGTAGTGTACGCATCGGCGGTTATTCGCTCTGCGATTATCAAACCAATATTCGTATCCCACCGCAATAATTTTCACTTCAAAAGTATACAAACATTAGCTAAAGTGTCAGTGATCCATGGAGATCCCTATTTTGAGTGTTAAAGTCAGTTTTGTCATTATATCGTGAAATATCGAATCTCACGGATCGCGGGGCCCGTCCCGCGTGTGACAGAAGCCAAGATGGCCGACGCCAACGGCAACCGGCGCGCTGCCCCCGTGGGCGCAACGGTTAAAAATATTACGAAGACCGTAAATCCGCGTATACGAAGCCAAACGCTACCGAAACTAAACTCGGTACAACTCGATAGACTTTACAAACAATCGTTAAAAGAGTGCAGTGTTCAAAAAAGATCACTTTCGCCGACCGGGAAAATTGCGCCGAATCTCTCGACCGCACGTAAACGCAAAACACCGGAATCGCCGCCTGTGACAGATAACGAAACCCCGTCGACTAGTACGGCGGGAGCGACAACGGACGGATGGCAAATGTCGAAAAAAACCAGTAAAAAAAGAATTCGTAGTCGAAACGATCCGAACACCGAGCCGATGGAGGACGATAATCAGTCACTATCAGAGGAGAGTGATTTAGAGGAAGCGGAAAGAAAAGAAGAAAGTGCGCCAACGCAAAAAAAGAAACGTGAACGTCCTCCGCCATTATACACCAAGCAGGTAAAGATGGCCGCGCTTATTGAACTCATCACAAGTGTTAACTTATTAAAAAATCAGTTCACAATCCGGAAAATCGACACCGACGACGAAGCGGAACAGCATCACACGATATTTACATCGCAAAATACTCACTACAACGCTATTAAAGAAGCTCGAAGCAATAAAAGTATTCCGTTTTATACATATACACCGAAAGAAATGAAGCCGAAATCCTTTATAATAAAAGGCATTAAAGGAGACTTTACAGCTATGGACATCAAAAACGAACTCGTCGATCTCCGCCTCCCGAACGTAGAAGTTCTTGACGTCGCCGATTTTTTTTTCGACAAAAAACACACAAAAAAACATCACATCATACAAATCTCGAACAATAGCCCGACATCGGACATTTTGAAAGTGCAGGTACTGGCGTACCAACGCGTAAGATGGGAAAAGCTTCGGAAGCCGGATCTTTTCCAGTGTAAAAAATGCCAAAGGATCGGTCATTCGAGCAAAAACTGCTTTCTGGAATTCAGGTGTGTTAAATTCGCACAACCACACGGGCCGGGAAAGTGTTCCACCCCAGACGAAGCCGATAAATCGCAGCTCAAGTGCGCGAACTGTGGTAAAGTAGGACATCCGGCGTCGTACCGAGGGTGCCCCTACCTCAAGTTGGCGAGAGGTCTTAAAAAGCAACAGTCACAACAGCGCCAAGCGGTGACGCAACAGCGGGTCAGCCGTATTAATTCAGCGATACAGGAAAATGTGTCGTTCGCTCAAGCTGCGAAGCGAAACGCAGGAGGCCCATCCCCATGGACGACGAGGCATAGGGAGACCGCCTTCGACTATCCGACACAACGCAACTACGAAAATACGTCAAGCCAACCACCACCCCGCGAACCGCCGTGGCTCAGTGAATTAAAAACTGACCTGGCGTCGATAATCACCGAACAGCTCAAAGCTATTTCGTCACAGGTAGCCGCTAATACAGCCAAAATTTAATTCTTACTTTCCTCTCTATACCAAAACAATGAATAATTCACATACAATCTTAAAATTCAGCATTGCTGCGATAAACGTAACCTCTATCATAGCGAATTATCGAAGACTTGAACTAACTGAATTTCTCAAAAGGCATAATCATGACATAATTCTCCTTTCTGAAACTAAGCTTAGCGCCAAATACAAAATCACATTTGAAAACTAGAATTTTATCCGATCTGATAGACCGAACTCATCGCAAGGTGGAGGTACAGCCATATTATTAAAAAAAGAAATTCCGTTTGAAATAATACAATACCCATCCTCTTAAAATAATAGTATCCTTGAATACACAATCGTTAAAATAAACACATCACGAGCAAAAAAATTATTCTTTTTGGCTGTATACGCAACAAATGATAACAGACGACTATTTATTAAGGAACTAGACGTTATATTTGACAAGCTAAAATTACGCGACGAAAATTCGTATTATGTGATAGCGGGCGATCTGAACGCGAGGCGCTCTGCGTGGGGTAATAGAACGAACAATCAGCGAGGCCGATATTTAGTCCATTGGGAAAATAATCGTAGTATCGAGTACAAACTAAAGGTATTAACACCTTCTCAACCGACATATAAGCCAGCAGGTACATATCTAGATATTGGCCTCGTGGATTCTAGGTTAGAAATAACTGACTGTGATAATGGTAAAATGCAGACTCTTCCGTATGATAGCGATCACGCTGCAATTTCCTTCACAATTCAACTCGGTGAGGATAATATCGAAATGATGGATCCAGACGCTGCCCCGTCAAGGCTCAATTATAAAGCCACTAAATGGTTCAACTTTACGCAAAACCTTGACAACTCTTTCACTATAGTGTAACGTTCACCTTTTTGGCCGGTGCCACGCACACGGTTCGAAGGCTCGCGTTAGGAGTTCAGGGCGAGCGAATAATCGTTAGATGTTGTCATTTTGGTGAAAATAATAGTTTTTATTAAAATAACATGAAAAATGTAATACAATGTTTGGATTCCTATATTATCGACGCTTAACTTAAATTATCGCGGTTTTTATTGTGAGGACAAATTTACGTTGAAAGGAAATTAAAGTTTGCGTCCTATACTGAAAGAGCGAAAGAACCAAATTTTACCGACCGTTTGTCGGTCATTTATGAATTAGAAAGTTTTTCCTTTTAAATTTCGAATATCACCGAAAGAACATTTATAAACAAAGATTTCCGATCGATCGATGGAAAAGAATCCAATTTTATCATTTTATAGAATTTTATACTGAATTACCGACAGAGCTTCACTTATCGACATGACTATGATGAAACGCATTGGTTGAATTTTGAGGTTATTAATCGCAAAAGAAATAATTTTGAACGTGACTTTAATATCGAAGCTACTCTGCCGTGCCCACGTGGTGGTGCAGGGCCCTCGTCGAAGAGTTCGGCTTCCACGAGATCGTGAACCAACCGTGTCGCCACTTGGTCGATCCGCGACTCGATTCCGGCTCACTCTTGTCCGGGTTACCTCCCCTATCGCGGTTCCCTACAAGCGGTGACTGGTGACAGGAATGCCCACTACTTCGTCACCAAAGATGTGTGCACCCTGGTTCGGGAGATTGAGTACACCTGGAGCCAACGTCACCGAAGGCTCCGGGGACCCGGAGGTGTTAGAGGAAAGTGTGATCAGCTCCCCGTTGCCGAAAGAACTGATCCTAATTTGCTTCGCAGTCGCCTATTTACATACATCCCGGTGTCCCTTCGTTATCGAGAAAGTTTTTCAAATGCGAAATCTCGCGGTCACTTCGCTAACTACTCGTGGATACTCCGTTCACGAGAAAATAATCGTATCGGTGGAACGAGCGGTGTCCTCGGAAACTGAGACACCGTCTCAATAGATATACCAGATAACCGCAATCTCACCGTAGCGGAAATAGAATCTAATTTGGTAGCGATCAATGAAACGATAATAAACTCAATAAACAATACTGTCCCAACTTTTAAATCCACAAATAGTATCGCGAAGTATATGAACACAAAAATCAAAAATTTACAGAGAGACAAATCGTACTTAGTGTCGCTTCTTCATTCCTGTCACATTACTGACCCATCAGCCAGAAATCCTCAGACGAAAAATCTTAAAAGAACACTGAAAGAAGTAAGAATCGCATTACAATTAGAATTCCGAAAAGTAACGGAATCTTTCTGGGTAAAACAATAAAAAAAAATAAACTATCGCAAATCAGAAGAATTTTTTCCACGAGTAAACAGACTATTGAGACCGAAACATTCATTAAAAATTGATAACATGCATGTTAACGAAAACAACTTGACGCTGCTAAGACGTAGCTCGTGTGATCTGCAAAACGCACAAAAAAATAACGAGGAATTTATATTCTCTACGCCTACAGATAAACTTAACGTAATTGGAGCTTTCTACGAGTCAATTAATTCTCCACGTTACCTTAATGACGGTATGAGACTTCAAAATTAAGTAATCAATACGGCACAGCAATTTAAACACGAATTTACGCTCCGCAGAGAAGCAGAAGACTCAATAACAGTATTCACAAATGCCAATAGATCGTCACACCCATTGCCAACCGAGGACGAGTCCAATAATTTCTACACTATCGCAGTTACAAATAAAGTACTTAAACACCTCCCTAATAAAACTTCATGTGGTCTTGACAATGTTCCTCCTATAGTCCTGAAACACCTCCCTAAGAAAGTGGTAAGAGCACTCACAATAATCTTCAATAACGCACTAAATAAATTCTATTTTCCGGTATCGTGGAAGAAAGCTAAAGTATTACCAATACTGAAAAAAGGTAAAAACTCAAAAGACCCATTGAGTTACCGCCCCATAAGTTTGACACCGGCGATTAGTAAAGTATATGAATGTGTAATTAACAAAAAAATATCAAACTTCTGTAAGAATAATGACATTGTTCCAGATATGCAATTTGGCTTCAAGCACCAACACTCAACAACTCATGCGATACATAAGTTTTTAGCAGACGTTAATAAACAAGTCGGTAATAGCCAATTGGTTGGGGCAGCGCTTCTGGATTTAGAGAAAGCATTCGACTCTGTATGGCTTGATGGCCTAATATACAAATTAATAAGGAAAGGATTCCCACATTGGCTAACCCTAACAATCTGGGATATGATATCGAGAAAAAAATTCGTGACTTGGGATGGAGTATCGCTCTCTACGGAAGAGTTTGATATATTAGAAGGTTTACAACAGGGCACAGTAAACTCGCCAATTCTTTTTAATATTTTTACTAGTGATATTCTAAAGCGTTTTGGAATTAATCAGAATAATAACACATCGGCAATTGCATTCGCTGACGATCTAATAGTGTACACTCATAGTAATAAAGCGAAAATAGTGCAAAACAACCTAGAAGAAATTGTTGAAAAAATCAACAATTACTATAGTACGTGGAACCTGAGACTCAATCCCAATAAATGTGAAACCATTTTATTCAGAAAACCGTTAACAAAATTATCAACACAAGCGAAAGCTGGATATAAAGAGTTTAACATTTAGACAACAGTTCCAGGAACAAATAATAAAGAAATAGTACCACACAAAAAAATTGTGAAATATCTAGGAGTACAACTAGACTATTTGTTAAGAGGTAACTCACACCTGAGCGTACAGCTAGACAAATCTCGCAAAGCATTTCAAGCTAATAGTGCTATTTTCTATAATCGCAACCTCACGCCAAAGACAAAAATAATTTTATATATTGTAACGTTCACCTTTTTGGCCGTTGCCACGCACACGGTTCGAAGGCTCACGTTAGGAGTTCGGGGCGAGCAAATAATCGTTAGACGTTGTCGATTCGGTGATATTGTTCTTTTTATTAAAAAATTAGAAAATGTGATACATTGGAATCTGTAATATCGACGCTTACCCTTTTCGTCGTTTTCTATTTTCTCTAAAGATTTCGAAATATACTCGATTTATCGACCGGATGTCGGTAAATCGTACATCAAAATAATTCTACTAAGTACTTCCCCTTTATTCTACCATTCTTTCCCGTCGAAAGACTTTACGCGTAACGAGTCAAATCCTCGATACGAAAAACGATAAATTCTGCCATCCATACTGTTGTATCGGCGGAGCTTCATTCGTTGACATAAATTTTTATCAGTTGCATCGTTTAAGTTTTCATTTTAAATTTGGGAGTGTACTATTATTACAAGTGAATTTTAATGTCGTTTCTACGCTGCCGTGCCTACGGTATATCCCACAGGAATGTCGTGCGAACCTGTCGACACGATTTTCCGATACCCGCAGAACAGGGCCCTCGTCGTAGAGTTCGGCTTCCACGAGATCGTGAACCAACCGTGTCGCCACTTGGTCGATCCGCGACTCGCTTCCGGCTCCCTCCCGTTCGGGTTACCTACCTATCGCGACCCTACGAGCGGTGACTGGTAACAGGAATGCCCACTACTTCGTCACCAAAGATGTGTGCACCCTGGTTCGGGAGATTGAGTACACCTAGAGCCAACGTCGCCGAAGGCTCTGGGGACCCGGAGGTATTGATGGAATTCGGTGACAATTCGACTCGCGCTCGCCCTTTTACGCGCGCGCTGTCGCTTATCCGTTCGCGAGAAAATGTGGCATCTAGCGGCCGCCTTGCCGACTACCGGCGCGTACTATACATTTTGAGGGAGTCGGGGCCCACGCGGGCTCTCGCGCTATACTCTGTACACTTACCTATAGTGTGCTGCCTATGAGACACGTCTCAATATGTTACTCGTAAGACCCATATTAGCATATGCAGCGCCCATATGGTGGAATACTGGTCAATCGGTAATAGAAAAAATCAGGCTATTTGAGCGTAAATGCTTAAGAGCCTGCCTCAGGATGTACAGGTCAGAACACTCTGAATTTCAGCGATATATCAGCAATAAAATTATTTATAACACGGCTAACATACCGAAATTTGACTGCTTCATACTGAAACTCATAAGAGATTATTTTGCTAACATTATAAAAATCAATAACAACGTATTAACCGATATAACAAACCAAGACAATCAAATATCCCGCCGACAATTAGCATTTGGGTATACCAGTCCTCAAGCTTTTGTTTTCTGTGACCGTAATGGACTACTACAAAACGAAAATAATATTCCGATACTATTAGATTGGAGAAGAAATAAAGCCAATAAACGTATATCGCTTGGTCACAACGATTTTGAAATAAACGCGAATAACTTCACTGGTTCCACGACTATACCAAATTGCAACTTCACAGATTTCCATAGACTGAATTTCAGAAAATATTGGTGGATAAACATTGAGTGCCCCCATATCTCTGAGCTGGCGGACAGAAAGCAAATTCATAGCAGAAGACGAAGGCAACTAATTATAAATGCCAGACGAGATGGAACAAACCCATAAGTACAGGACACAGTCCCATCTGTATATATGTATTGTGACGTGACATTCCGTCTCGCCACCCGGAAGGAGGAGGCATTGGGTAGTGGGTCGGCTTTACGACCCACGCCAAGACGGACATCGCATCAAGTCGGTCGTCCAGAACTCCAATCCCGTATTTTTAATTTTGCGTTTCTTTTTTCGTTAAATTTAATAATTAATACTATCTCTACCTATTTAGGATATACTACCTACCTCGCAAAATTATTATTCTTGCTACCAACCGGCCTAGTTAGAAGCATTGACTTTCATTTCTTTTATTTTTCTCGTTCGTCTCACAGTGGTGTTTACATCGCGACAGAGCCGGAGAATCGGGTGAGACAGTCGAGTAAGAAAGTTAGATTATGCGATGCGAGGGATGTCGCGGGTCGCGCGCGGTACAGTAATCGTTAGTTCAAGTGAACTCGCAAGGGAGTTTAAATTAAATGCAAGCGAATACCGAACGACCGGATTCGTGGTAAAATGGATGCAGGGGTGAATGCGGTCCAATGACCGATATACAGTGTCGCCGATTCACCCCCGACTTAGCAGCCTAAGAGCTGCACCATCCCCGCGAGAAGTTCGCGATTCATAGTCCGGGTTCAACGGCGTCTCGCTATTGGGGTTCGAGTGGGAAAAGATGCAACGGGGTGCAGCGTATATTGTCGAGTGGACCCACCGTGAGGAGGAGGGACGCCTGGTCCTCACGAGGGAGGTCTCCCCCCGTTGCTATCGCCCACCGTCGGATCCTTCGAGAAAGAATCTCGAAAATTCTCGAATATTTCGTTGTGATTTGAGCCTTGACTGTGCTTCGCGCGATCACGCGTTCATTGTTGTCGTTATCCCTCGCACCGTATTTCCCCTACGAGCTCCGATACATTTTCTTACGCGCGAACAATAACAACGGTCTCGCTACATTCGGCGAATCGTACGTCATCGATGAATTCCCGGAATTCCTCTATGGCTCGACTCGCTGAGGTATCGCGTGAGAATTGGGGAAGGTAAACCGGGGGTCTTGCCGATCAGCCGAGAGGTGCGAATAATTAGTTCTGGACGTACCGGCGGGTCGACAACACGTGTCTTCTTCGCTCTCTCGGCTGTTTGAATATTAGGTGAGCTCGAGGCTTCCCGTATCTCTGTGCGAGTCGGTCGGAATCTCGCGTTTCTTTAATTTCTTTCATAGTAATTAACTCGGGTTAATTATTTTTGGCGAATCGGTTCGCGTCTTGTTAGTGACGTTAAGTGTTAGTTTTTTTTTTTTTGGTGCGACGCGAGTGACCGACCGACTCGGCTCTGGTCGACGATTTTTCGTGTGTTTTATTCTCTCGTGGTGGTTCGCGCCCGTGGGGAATGATCCAAGCATTACTGTGAGTACGTTCCGTATCGTTTTCTAGAACATATAACTCTGGCAGTCGCAACCCTTTGTCGAATCCCGATTCGCGTTATTCGTAAACTTATTTTCCGGCGATTATCTGAATTAACGCGCAGTAATAATTTTGCGAGGATTCTTTTTGTTACCTGTTTACCTACTCATTGTCGGTTCTCCAATCAGGTTGTTGCGATATTATCTGATTATCTTTTTGCTACTATTTCCTATTATGTGCGAGAATCGACGTGAGCTGTCTTTACTGGCGTTTACCGACTATTTAAGAACACTTACCTACTCATTGTCGGTTCTCCAATCAAGTTATTGCGAAAGTATCTGATTATCTTTTTGCTACTATTTCCTATTATTTGCGTGAATCGACGTGAGTTGTCGTTACTGGCGTTTACCGTGTGACGTGCTTTTCGAAGTTTCGGACTGTACTTCGATCCGCGACCCGTCCAAAATATGATGACGCCCTTGTTTTTCAATTCGCAACTCTCACCTGTATTTTTCCTTCCGCCGAATTGTTGCTGGGCGCCAGGATATCAATCTCCCGATATCCAGGGATTAACGTTTTTCTTACTCTCTAATTACCACTATCTTACGCGGCTAGCAGGATAGGGAGTGCAGTTCGGGCGCGAAGTAACACAGAAATCAAATAAATTGTTCGTACAGTACACAAGAAATAAAAGCAATAAAACGGTATTTTTATTCAATTATTTCCCGATATTTTAACACAACAAAATTCAGCCCTTACGATCGGCTACTCAAAAAAATGACTTTCGTTCAAAAACACAACTAATATGACTCGCGGGACTCGACGTAAATTAATGTCTCGATCTCTCGTCGATGCGTCGAGAATTTTCCGAAACTTAACCGCTAATTTGCCGAGTACGGGCGAGAAAGCACTCTGCGATTTCGCGTATCGCTCTCGGCATAAAGTAACCAAAGATGGTGTGCACCACGTGCACCTACCTTGTCAATTATCCCCGAAGCGATGCGATCGTCCTTCTACTTCCTCGACTATTCCTCAAGACAACGGTTTTCTATCGGCCGTCGACACGGCGTTAATTCTCCTCGGCGGACGTAGTTTTCTCGATACTTCTCCCTCACGGAGATACAATTTCACGGAATCCCTTATCGCTCGTGTATTAGCTCACTATTCTCAACTACTTCTCGAATCTTTATTCGATTATCTATTGCCTTTGTTCTCACACAAAAAATTTACTGCGGATCGACTAACTAATAGCACGCCTTAAGCGAGAGTGACGCTTCCTCGCCCGTACTTCGTTACGCGGACCGATAGCTGAGGGGAAGGGGGTCGCGACGGTTCCCTTGCTGTACTTCCGCAATTTTTATTGGTTCCTCGCGGCTCCTCTCCTATTGTCTTCTCCTCGCGCGGTAACCGCCGTAGCTACGACTTTTCGCGTATCTGAAAAATATAAGACGGCTCTCCGGCAGACATATGTTCTATATTTTTCTATTCCCTCGGGTACCGCGGGGATCGACTCTGTGCGCGCGCTAACAAAGACTCTCGCGCGTGCCCTACCTATAGCGTGATGCGAGAGCGTTTACAACGCCTCGTCACAACCGACTATTTAAGAACATTTACCTACTCATTGTCGATTCTCTAATCACATTCTTCCAATATTATCTGATTATCTTTTTGCTACTATTTCCTAGTATTTGTGAGAATCGACGTGAGCTCTCTTTACTGGCGTTTACCAATTATTTAAGAGCGTTTACCTACTCATTGTCGATCCTCCAATCACGTTATCGCCAAATTATCTAATTATCTTTTTACGATTATTCATTATTATTTGCGAGGATCGACGTGAGCTTTCTTTACTGGCGTGTACCGATTATATAATAGCGTTTACCTACTCATTGTCGATCCTCCAATCACGTTATCGCCAAATTATCTAATTATCTTTTTACGATTATTCGTTATTATTTGCGAGGATCGACGTGAGCTTTCTTTACTGGCGTGTACCGATTAGTTAATAGCCCTTACCTACTCATGGCCGATCCTCCAATCACGTTATTGCAAAATTATCTAATTATCTTTTTATTATTACTCATTATTATTTGCGAGGATCGACGTGAGCTTCCTTTACTGGCGTTTACCGATCATTTAACAGCATTTACCTACCCATTGTCGATTCTCCAGTCACGTTAAGGCAGCGTTATCTAATTATCTTTTTACCACAATTCCGTATGATTGGCGAGAATCGACGTGAGGTTTCGTTACTAACATGTGCCGATTGTTTATTATCATCTACCTACTCATCGTTGATTCTCCAATCCCGTCATTGCAATGTTATCTGATTATCTTTTTGTTGTTACGCCTCACAATTGGCGAGCACCGTCACGAGATTCCGTTACTAGCTTACTCACGTTTACCTACTCGTTGGCGATGCTCCAGTCATTTTGCTAATATATTATCTTGTTATCTTGTACCGGTATCACGTAGTATTTTCGAGAATCGTAACGAGGCGTCTTTACCGAGTTACTATCTATCTCCGATTACCTACTCGTTTGCGATTCTCCAGTAATTTTTGCCACGGTATTATCTAATTATCTTTTGCGTATCTTACCTATTATCTATCGACTTACTGGCTTTTGTTCCACCACCAGTTATATTTTCTAAACCGTAATAAAATTATACAGTAAATTTAATTTGGACGTTTCGTTACTCTCCCCGTCCACCCCCCTCTACTTTTCTCCCAGGCGGGCTGAGCTAGCCGAGTCTCAGTGCCGTATGCCTTGCCCCGCCGTACGGGGACCCTAGGGCACATCTCGGGGTCTAACCAAAAAAAAAAACCGATCGTTGATCGGCGGTACGTAGTACCTGGCGCCCGGGTACCCCGAGATGTGTGAAGATTATTATCTCGTCGTGGGTTCGTTCCGTTATCGCCCCGGCGGCGGGAATGGTGTTGTCGGGGCCATACAGTGCTGGAGTCGGAAAATCTCCTCACAGTATATAATTTGTATAATTAAGGTAGTATTAGGTTGAAAAATTAAGAACGATAGGGGGTTTTTTTTGTTTCTCTTTATGTTATTTCTCGCTTTTCCCCCCTTATATGCTTTCAGTGCAAAAGAGATGCAGACAAAACTCTGTCTTTACTATGCATACCGTATGAACAATATTAGACCACGAATGTTTATAATCGAGGGCTGCTTGGCATACAGACATGATTATATAAACGATAAGACTAAGAATGGAAGGATGTGTTTGTGTGTTTATTGAAGCCTGTAAGCTACATTCATTGTACGTTTTGATAAATAAACATCTCATCAAAAAAAAAAAAAAAAAAGGAACACCACGAGGCTGACTTGGGTTCAAGTCTCCATGCAAGCAACTATTTTTTTCTTTGAAATTTTAATGAAAATGCTTCTTTCGAATAAATTATTTTTTCTTTTATACTGCATAGAAATAGAAATAGAAAAAAAAAATAGTTGCTTGCATGGAGACTTGAACCCAGGTCAGCCTCGTGGTGTTCCAGTCCACATCACCTGAGCTATATCACCCATTGAATTTCACTCACTTTTTAACGGCTTTAATTACTTATTAATTAAAATGGTTAGAACTACAAATGGAATAAAAATTAAACGACTCGAATCAATATGATTATACGAATAACCATTATTCAAACTATACGGGGAGAAAAAAAATTACCACGAGTGAGACTTGAACCCTGAACGACTGTGTATTATTCATGTACCATAGCCACCTAACCATAATATATCTTATATACGACTTATTCTTAGACGGTTATAAGAAGGGTTGATTAGACATCCTTAAAAGAAAAAAACTAAAATACTTTAAATTAAATGATTTTTTATTATTTCTGTAAAAATACATTCTCATGAATATTTTCATATGAGTTTACACATACAAAAATTCGCAATTGCAAAATTTTCCACCAATGTAACGCATACAAAGATAATTTTCTACAGAAGCTTGAACCATCTGTTGATAAAATTCTTGATCATCGAGCAGCATTTTGACAATCCTCGCAGGTAAGAATACGGAAAACTCTTTGCCAAGTCCTATGACCACTTGAGATCCGAATTTGATGGTAACAGTCTTGATATAAGAAACCATGTAATTTTTGTTAACTTCTAGCTCCGAAATTTTCTTCGTAGGTAGAAAATCATCCAAGCGTGCAACTTTATTAGCTCTTGAAAAGTCCATCTTCTTGAATATTTCATTGGGGGAATTTGATGTACAAATCTCTAATTTCGTCCCTCGTTTGTGTTAGCTGTTTGACTTCTTGAATATTTTTTAACAATAAGTCAATTCTCAACTTTAATAGTTTTTTATATACTTTTCTCGAGTCGCGCATTCGGACTACTAATAATTGACTGAGTGGATGTGAGGAGATGTGCGCTTTTATAGAGCACCCTAGCCATTTCTAGAATATACTAATATGACATCAGACTTATTTTTGTAAATGATGATGACATCATCATCATCACAGAAATTCTTGAAGGATTGTATCATCCAAAAGTTCTAGAAGTATCCACCCATATATAGAGGACTGATAATGAAATCTTAGCATTCGTTTTCAATCCTTGTAAAAGTATAGTTCAAGCTATATAAAAATGGAATCAGACAAGTGTAAGAAATTAATAAGCATTATGGAACGTGCTCATAAATTATTGAAAAGTGCGTCAAACGATCAAGTTAAACAATGGAAAAACTTCGCTTGTCAAAATATCAGATTATTAAATAAGATCCTAAAAAAACCACATTTAACTAGTGGTGAAAAAACAAAATTACAAACGACGATTTCTCTTTTGAAGTCTTTATATGTACAATTCAAACAGCGACGTGATGGACGCATTGGTGTACGAAGCAAGATCACCGATCGAATTCGCTGGGCCGACTTGGAATCCAGCTTTCAAGGGCGAATACGAACTGGTGCAGTTATAAATCTTATTCACAAGGATCTACAATCATTTTTGCATGATGCCAAAACCACCATGGTTAAGAAGTTGACAAACGTTATAAAAAAAGATGGAAATTTGAAAGTCAACATTGTACTGGCATGCAAATTTTCCGTAATGAAAAATGAGGAGATGGTTGAAGAAACGAAGTTTTTTAATACAAGAAATGAAGCGATCCTTCCCGCAACGAACATTAAAGAATGGTTTGAAGAGAACGTGACAGACCCTTTGTTAACAAAAATTGCAGAATTTCAAGAACGCAACTCAGGTTGGACCATGCGTGAAATCACTAATCTAGTCGTGAATATGAACAGATTCCAACCCCTACGTGGAGGTTTCTCTACATATGTTCCACTACCAAATTATATTCAGAAAAAAAAGGCGGTAGTTAATATAAAAAATAGCGATGAATTGTGTTTTCTGTGGGCTGTGACAGCAGCATTGCATCCAGTTAATGTTAATACAGATAGGCCTGGTTCATACCGTAAACACATCTCGGAGTTGAAGCATGATGGTATAAAATTCCCAATAAGTTTGATAGGTATTCCGAAGTTTGAAAAAATTCACAATTTATCGATCAATGTCTATGGAGTAGAATCTGGCAAGATAAGTGAAATAGTACCACTCTACTTGAGTCGAAACCCTTCGGAGAAATCCCGAATTCATCTTCTTATGGTGAAGAGTAATATTGGAATGCAAGTCAATGATGATGATGATGATGATGAACATTTTCAGCCCATCTACCACTTTGCATGGATACGAAATTTGTCACGTTTAGTCAGGTCTCAGGTTTCAAATCATCACACGCACACTTGGTTTTGTGACAATTGCTTGAGTCACTTCACTAGTAAGAATTCTTTCGAAAATCATCAACGTGATTGCATGAGTATAAATAAGACGAAAATGGTACTCCCAACGGATGAAAACAAAATCGTTAGTTTAAAAAATTATAGATACAAAGATCCTATACCATTTGTCGTGTATGCAGGATTTGCGGAAAATTCGTCTAAAACAATTCGTCTAAAAACAATTCGTCTAAAAACAATTCGTCTAAAAACAATTCGTCTAATAACAATTCGTCTAAAACAATTCGTCTAAAAACAATTCGTCTAAAACAATTCGTCTGAAACAATTCGTCTAAAAACAATTCGTCTAATAACAATTCGTGTAAAATAGTTAATTTGAAAATAAGGATATTGTTCCTATTGTATTAACTATAGCGGAGATATCGATAGCTTTTGTCAACTATAGCGGAAATATCTATATAGTTGGTTTAAGGTTTTCAACAGTAGCGTAAAATATTCCAACTTAGCGTAAAATATTCGAAGAGTATAATACTCCACCTATAGCGAAAAATATCTGCAAAGTTTTTAAACTCGGCCGTATACTTCAGCGGGGATCATCGTTGGATAAGTAGTGAAAAATGGTTACAGAAATGAAGACTTGGATTGAACTCATAAAAAAAAAATGATTGGCTCCCGTTCCAAGATGTTATTGGCGATGCGAACACTTGGCCAAGATTTATACGTCGAACGTTTTGGGATCCTAATTTTAACGATCATAATCGAATGATTGTCGTTAATTTTGCGATTGTCAATGGGGTTGGTGAAGAATTCCTTCATGACATTTTATCGTTCACACTACGAAATCGCTACACTCGTGATCGACGATTAAGAGTAGCTGGCCGTTACCAATATTATAACGACCCTATGAGCGGAGAACAACGAAGAAGTCGAGCATATTGGTACGATTTGTACCATCGAAAACTGGTAACCTTAAATGGCGACTTCTTTCAACGTTAAATTTGATAGTTTTCCATCTCGCAGCAACGACGATTCCGTAACCCGTGGCTCTCTCGGAATCGGTCAAGCCCGCTGGCTCCGTTTCACCGACCACCGTTTGCGTCTACGTTTGCGTCTACGTAGAGTAATTTTGTATTTCGCAGTAACGGAGATCGCGTAAGCCGTGACTCTCGAATTTGGTCAATGTCGCTGACTCCGTAACATCTATCACCGTTTGCGTCCACTCGTCTTTGCTTGATAGCTGTATACTACATCAAGCACATTGCTTGGTGTTTCGTTCCTTTTACTCCGTGGCGGGTTTTATGCATCTATCTTTTCGCGCTAAATACAAATACAGGTTTTTTTGTTATTAAGCTTTAGTTTTTAGTACTGTTCTTAAGTCGATATAATCGGAAGTTTATTGGACGATTTGCGGTTTTCGTTTGGCAGTGACCTTCTGACTAAGTCTGCCTAGAGTACGTCTGTATCTCGCAGTAACGGCGATCGCGTAAGCCCGGTCTCTCTCCAGATTGGTTCAGTCCGTTTAGCATTTCGTTTTGTTATATTTTTTTTAACATACCTTATCGCCGTATAGCCTGACTATAACTGGCAATGGCTCTTCAGTTCGTAATGAGTGAGAAGGGGAAGCAGGAATTGTTACGAAATGGCTTCCTGTTCTACAAAAACGGGGTTAACGAAGATAATGGTAACACTTATTGGAAATGTATTTACCAAGACCAAAAAAAAACTCATTGTTCGGCTCGAATCGTAACTTCTGCAAATAACGAGATATTAAAAGAAACAAGCCACAATCACGGCGGAGAAGCTGCGAAGGTTGACGCAATTAAGATTCGAAATGATCTGAAAGCGTCAGCTTTGACGACGTCCGTGAGTCCGCATGTTTTAATCGCGTCCGCATCAGCTGCTATCCACGATAGTGTAGCCGCCCACATGCCGTCAATCAGCTCGATGAAAAGGACCATCCGAAACGTTCGAAACGCAGCACTGGGAGATCAAGGTAATCCGATATCGAAAAAAGATATAAACCTTCCTCCTCAGTACTGCATAACGGAAAAAAATCATAACTTTGTCATATATGACAAAGGTGCCGTTGAGGATCGGATGATCTGTTTCGGAACGGTTGAAAATTTGAGGCTGTTGGCGGGAGCCAAACATTGGTTAGTCGATGGTACGATTGGGGCGTGTGCATCGATGTTCGCACAATTGTACACAATCCACGCAATTGTCGGTGAAAAAATCGTGCCGCTCGTGTTTTCATTATTGCCGGGTAGAAGTTCAGCGGTGTATCAGGAACTGTTCGAAAAACTGAAAGATGCCGAACCGGAACTGAATCCCGAGACGGTAATGCTCGATATGGAGCAAGCGATCGTCAAAGCTATGATTACCGTATTTCCCGGTGTGAAGATTCGTTTCTGTAACTTTCATTTTAACCAGGCGCTCTACCGTAAAGTCGTCGGTCATGACTTTAGAACACGTTATGACACAGATATCGAATTCGCGCAGAAAATTAAACTCCTGGGAGCTCTCGCATACGCGAAACCCGACAAGGTGGTGGGTTTATTTAATCGTATCACCGAGGAAGTTTTTGCTGAGGAGGAAAACATCGACGATTTCCTATTCTCTTTCGAATCAGAGTTCGTGGCTCGATACGACCGAATGCGTAAAATAAAAGATGCGCAATTTCCAATAGTGTATTGGAACCACTACGACGCGTGTCGAGCCGGCCTTCCTCGCACGAACAATAATGTGGAAGGGTGGCATCGCGGATTCAACGAACTCGTACGACAAAAGCATCCAACGATGTGGAATTTAATTAGGTCTCTAAAAGTTGAGCAATCGCGAACCGAATTGACCATTGCCGAAATCCGCAGCGGAGTTGCTCAACCTTCTCAATCTATAAAATATCGGGATTTGAACCAAAGGATCTGCAGCATCGTATTAAAATACGATGATCCCATCTATACAGACAGAATCGAGTATCTCAAAGCGATTGGGAATAATCTGTCGCTGTAAAGAAAACAACATAGGGGAAAACACCGAAATAAGTTGCCAAAAAATAACAATAACGATTATTACTATTTAAAAGAAAGTAATGCAAAAAAAACCATTAAAATCGCGTAATTATATTAAAAAAAAAAAAAAAAAAAAAAAAATCGAGTCAAACATCCGCCACGTCCTCGATCGTGACTCTGGGTCCGGCAAAGAGCGGAGATTTATCGAACTATAAAGTTAAACGTTTTCGATGAATGATTATCAATTAATTACTACAGTGAATTACTGCGAATTGTTTTCAGCATATTTGTTTTTCAACGAAGCGATTTTAGGAGAACTATATCAAACGAATTGTTTTAGACGAGTTGTTTGAGACGAATTGATTTTAGACGAATGGATTTTAGACGAATTGTTTTAGACGAATTGTTTTAGACGAATTGTTTTTAGACGAATTGTTTTAGACGAATTGTTATTAGACGAATTGTTTTTAGACAAATTGTTTTTAGACGAACTGTTTTAGATGAATTGTTTTAGACGAATGGTTTTAGACGAATTTTCCGCAGACGCGTCGTTGCTGCGAGATGGAAAACTATCAAATTTAACGTTGAAAGAAGTCGCCATTTAAGGTTACCAGTTTTCGATGGTACAAATCGTACCGATATGCTCGACTTCTTCGTTTTTCTCCGCTCATAGGGTCGTTATAATATTGGTAACGGCCAGCTACTCTTAATCGTCGATCACGAGTGTAGCGATTTCGTAGTGTGAACGATAAAATGTCATGAAGGAATTCTTCACCAACCCCATTGACAATCGCAAAATTAACGACAATCATTCGATTATGATCGGTAAAATTAGGATCCCAAAACGTTCGACGTATAAATCTTGGCCAAGTGTTCGCATCGCCAATAACACCTTGGAACGCGAGCCAATCATTTTTGTTTATGAGTTCAATCCAAGTCTTCATTTCTGTAACCATTTTTCACTACTTATCCAACGATGATCCCCGCTGAAGTATACGGCCGAGTTTAAAAACTTTGCAGATATTTTTCGCTATAGGTGGAGTATTATACTCTTCGAATATTTTACGCTAAGTTGGAATATTTTATGCTACTGTTGAAAACCTTAAACCAACTATATAGATATTTCCGCTATAGTTGACATACGCTATCGATATTTCCGCTATAGCTGACGAACGCTATTGATATTTTCCGCTCTAGTTAAAAACTTTATACTCATTTCCGCTATATTTGACAAACGCTATCGATATCTCCGCTATAGTTGACAAAGGCTATCGATATCTCCGCTATAGTTAATACAATAGGAACAATATCCTTATTTTCAAATTAACTATTTTAGACGAATTGTTATTAGACGAATTGTTTTAGACGAATTGTTTTTAGACGAATTGTTTTTAGACGAATTGTTTTTAGACGAATTGTTTTAGACGAATTGTTTTAGACGAATTGTTTTAGACGAATTGTTTTTAGACAAATTGTTTTAGACGAATTGTTATTAGAAGAATTGTTTTTAGACGAATTGTTTTTAGACGAATTGTTTTAGACGAATTGTTTTTAGACGAATTGTTTTAGACGAATTTTCCGCAAATCCCCTCACCGATGTTGATCTAATAAAGTATGCTAAAGCTATGAAGATTCCATATTTTCGCGGAGTTTAAAAATGAAAAATGAATTGCCTAAAAGTGGCCCGCGTCTACGAGAAGCGGCTATTGTAAATCTCGATGATAATGATGGTCCTGACACACATTGGGTTGCATACAAAAAGAAAAACAATGAAGTTATTTACTTTGACAGTTTTGGCAATCATCAGCCACCGCGAGATCTTATGGAATATTTCGGTGTTGGTAGCACTGTAAAATACAATCATGAAAGATATCAAGACTATGATACAGTTATATGTGGTCAATTATGTCTCAAATTTCTCGATGGATATCTATAAAAAGTATACCCTAACACTTGCAGCATCAGATAAACATTGATTATCATGAATGATTCTTTGACACTGACGTTATCGGGAACGAGCTCCATACTGGAAGCTTACTATTTCCCTCCTATCGAGTTATCACAATCGAAAAACTACACGCTTGGACTCGTGGAATTATTCACCTTTAATTCGATACCGAACATTGATGTAGGAAATAACAAGTTTTATGTCGGTGATGAAATAGTCACGATACCCACAGGGAGTTATGAAATTGAAGATATTGAGAATTATTTAGAGAATGTACTATCCCACAAAGGTATCTCCATCAATTTAAGACCTAACAATAATACTCTGTGCAGCGAAATTAAGTGTGATCGACCGATACATTTTCTACCTAATGACTCGATAGATCGATTGTTGGGCTTCACACCACGCACTTTAGAAGCTCATGTTACACACAAGTCTGATCTACCGGTAGCCATTCTCAAGGTCAATTCTCTTAGAGTCGAGTGCAACATTACAACAGGTGCTTATATAAATGCACAACGGGTACACACCATTCATGAATTCTTCCTCGTCGTTCCACCAGGATATAAGATCATTGAAATGCCATCACATGTCATTTATCTTCCGATTGCCGTACAGTCAATAGATCATCTTCAACTAAAGATTGTCGATCAGGATGGTGAATTGGTGAATTTTCGAGGAGAAACCATAACAATAAGACTGCATGTGAAATCATCATAATGGGTATTGTGTTTGATACTAAAGTTGGCCGAAGTTATAAAAGTAAATCAACATGTCAAAAACAGATCATTCATCAAGTACCTCTCAAGAAGTTAACACGTCAAAACATTCAGTTCTTGAAAAATCTTGGTCTACAAGTGACACAAACAAGGGGAAATTAAAAATCCGCATTTGTTGTATTGCCTGTTTCGTACCATGGAAGAAATTCTAAACATACAAAAACCCATTATATTCGATGAGTCCATCGCACATTATGAAACTCATGCGCATCAGCCATTCGCCTCAGCAACCTTCAATAATAATGATGAAATTCGCATCGCCGTACAACATCAGGACTTGTGTTTGTTGCCAAGTAAAAGTTCATTACACATACATGGCAAATTGACTAAAGTGAATGGAACAGCAGTTCAAAATACAAGATTAATTAACAATGCCATTTGTCACCTTTTTGAAGAGATTCGTTATGAACTAAATGCTATTGAAATTGATCGATGTAAAAATGTTGGTCTCACAACGCTCATGAAAAATTATATGTATATCTCAGAGTCCAAATCAAAAATATCCGATGCAAAATGCTGGTTGGATATTCAGTGATGATGATGATAATGAGAAATTAACCGATGGAAATGGTTATTTTGATCTTTCGATGCCACTAAACTTGTTGCTAGGATTCGCCGAGGATTATCATCGAATCATCATGAATGCTAAGCATGAGTTAATTCTCACGAGAGCAAATAATGATATAAATGCTATTGTACAAACAGAGATTAGTAGGGAGATGCACAACGCTCGGCTTTTGGCCGTCCCCATTTGAGTGGCGCTAAATCGTAGCGGCGAACTCGGGAGTACGGTTTTGTGATCATCGCCTCGGCCAACATTGCAGAGTCGGGACAAACGTGATCACCGGTGCGGTGGGTAATACAGGCGCGTGATCACGAGTCAACGCTTGGCGGGGAGAACCTCTGCGCCGCTCGAGCTTCGTTCTCGCAAACTCGGAGACTTGGTTCTTCGGACGCCGATGAATTTTTTTTCCTCTTGTTTGCTTCTTGCAAATAGCCAACCATTGTCTACGTACTCTACAACGTTCATGAAAAGACTAATCAATTAGCGTAGGCGGGATTAGGCGGAGAAAAAATATTATCGAACGGCAAGCGAGCTCGCAAGTTTTATGCGACTTTCATACATGCAACTTCAAAGTTATCGGTTAGCCGAGAGCGTCTCGGCATCTTTTTTTGCTTCGAGAATTCAACGTTCGAGCCCAAGATGAATTGATTTATTTTTATTTTTTGGTCTTGTTACCCCAACTTTCCGAATATCTGTGTGCACTCCCACGTGCACTGAATGACTTATTAATTATTCTAGGTAGTACAATATATGAACGAGAAAAATATTTTCTAACGGTAAGCGAGCTCGCAACTTTTATGCGACTTTCGTACAATCAATTTTAAGATGTTCGGTTAGCCGAGAGCGTTGGCGCGTCCCTTTTTACCTCAAGAATCCGAGGTTCAAGCCAAGATAGATTGGCTTAATTTTTTTTTTTCATCCGATTAATTGCAATCACGGTCGCTACATTAGTGTACAGGATTAAAAAAATGCCGAGAAATAGCGACCGTGATTGCAATTAACCGGATGAAAAAAAAAATTAAGCCAATCTTATCTTGGCTTGAACCTCGGATTCTTGAGGTAAAAAAAGACGCGCCAACGCTCTCGGCTAACCGAACACTTTAAACTTGATTGTACGAAAGTCGCATAAAAGTTGCGAGCTCGCTTGCCGTTAGAAAATATTTTTCTCGTTCATATATTGTACTACCTAGAATAATTAATAAGTCATTCAGTGCACGTGGGAGTGCACACAGATATTCGGAAAGTTGGGGTAACAAGACCAAAAAATAAAAATAAGTCAATTCATCTTGGGCTCGAACGTTGAATTCTCGAAGCAAAAAAAGATGCCGAGAGGCTCTCGGCCAACCGATGACTTTGAAATTGAATGTATGAAAATCGCATAAAAATTGGGAGCTCGCTTGCCGTTCAAAAATATTTTTTCGGCACCAAATCACGCCTTCGTTATTTGATTACTCATTTCGTGCACGTTACAAAATACATAGACAACGGTTGGCTACTTGTAATAAGCAAAAAAGAGGGAAAAAAAAATCATCCGCGTCCGAAGAACCAAGTCTCCGAGATTGCGAGAACGAGGCTCGAGCGGCGCAGTGGTTCTCCCCATCAAGCGCTGACTCGTGTTCACGCGCCTGCAATACCCACCGCACCGGTGATCACGTTCGCCCCGACTCTGCAATGTTGGCCGAGGCGATGATCACAAAATCGTACTCCCGAGTTCGCCGCTACGATTTAGCGCTACTCAAATGGGGACGGCCAAAAGCCAAGCGTTGTGCATCTCCCTACTAATCTCTGGTACGAACACAACCTGATGGTAACGCTCCAGCAGAACAATTTAAGATTACACTACTGAAAATCGAATGGATGGTACCATACATCAGGGTTTCAGATCAACGGAAAATCCAATTGCTCAGCTTCATTGCTAAGGATCCATCCATTATCATGAGTTTTAGAGCATGGGAATTATATGAGTACCCGTTACTACCAACTACCCAAAAACATGTGTGGGTTGTTAAAACATCAACGCAACTCGAAAAACCTCGATATGTCATCGTGGGCTTCCAGACTGAACGGAAAAATTCTCTGAAGAATAATGCGAGTCATTTCGATCATTGTAATATTCGAAATATTAAACTTTTTTTGAATTCTCAATGTTATCCTTACGGAAATTTAAATCTTGATATTAACCAAAATCAATATGCCCTATTATATGATATGTATGCAAATTTTCAAGCGTCGTATTATGGTAAAGAGTCAGAACCGATGTTTAACAAAACTGATTTTATTCAACACGCACCACTCATTGTTATAGATCGTTCAAAACAAAACGAGTTTCTGAAATCTGGACCAGTCGATATACATTTGGAATTTGAATCAACTATTGCATTTGCGCCTCCAACTTCAGCATATTGTCTGATTTTGCACGATCGTATAGTTGAGTATAATCCAATTAGTGGTGGAGTGAAAAAATTAGTATGAACTATGTAAATATATGTACCTTTCCGTATTATAAATAAAATTAAAAAATCAATAATATATATACATATAGCCTTTTTATTGAATTCGTTATATACATTTTATTTCTGAGATTCCGGGTCCATTCTCTGCATTCGTTGTTGACGTTTTTCTTCCTTTGCCTTAATGCGCAACATTTGTTTTTCTTCTTTTAGCTTAGACTGCATTGTTTGTCTCTCTTCTTTTAATTTAACCTGTAATTGTCTTTTTTCTTCATTCATTTTAGCCCGTAATTGTCTTTTTTCCTCTTTTGCTTCCAACCTTAACTGTTGTTTCTGTTGATGAAGTTATCTTCTCTTTAGAATACATTGTTCACGTTGACGTTTTTTATACTCATTCAGCAGCTCACGACGTTCACGACGTAATTCAATTAAATAGTTAAAATAATCACTTGGAAGTCCAAGATTTTGAAGCCACCGAATACTCGGTAGATGGCTAATGGAAGTATTTTCATTGAATTCAGTGTATCACGTATTTCATTGAATTCATTTTTTTTTTTTTTAAATGAGTCTTACAAATCCTGCTTGAAAATTCTTTGAATATCGACACGGAAATGAGGGAATTACATGAAAAATGCTCTTTTATAATATTCTGCCCCACTCTCTAGAATATTCGGTGTAATACGCATTAACCTACAAGATTTTATCCTACGAAATACGATCCTTCTCAGAATACTATTTCTCAGAACATCACTCTCTTCCGCATAATACATCCATCGGAATTTATTCCATGAAATAATTAAATTTCTGAGAACTTACCTTCTCAGAATTACACCCATCGGAATTTATTCCATGAAACAATTATCTTTCTGAGAACTCAATTTCTCAGAATCTCACCCCTAGAAGACGGTGACGTCACCCTTTTCAATGACACCATCCACATTCCACTACGATGCTGTCACACCTGTGACGTCATCGTAGAACTTTCTAGAACATCGTGACGTCACCCGACCCGCATTGCCCGCTCCTTTGAGAAATGATCCAGAACCCCCACTGTTTAACTACTCACAATTCTGTTTCCTCTGTATTGTTACCAATTTTTCTCGTGATTATTTTGTCCAAATCCGAATTTTCTCCTGAATTTTTACTTTTTTCATCTGAAATTATTAAACATGACTCGTCGATATCGCCCGACCTTTTATCGCTCACCGTATTCGAATTGCAAACCGAATTTACTGAAACTTTATTATTAAGATCGCTTGCTCCTTCCATGAGCATTTGGTCTTTACGTACATATGATTCACACATAATTTTGTCAACATTTTCCGAACCGATTTTCATTATAACGCCTGACCTTTTGCGAGACACAAAGTCGCTCATCGTATAATACTTGGAACCTAAATCGTTTATGGCGCCTGGCCTCTCACAGGGCACAGAGTCGCTCATCATATAATGCCTGGAACCTCAATCGTCTATGGCGCCTGGCCTCTCACAGGGCACAGAGTCGCTCATAGAACGAGGACTTGAAACTGAACCGTCTACGGCGCCTGGCCTCTCACAGGGCACAGAGTCGCTCATAGAACGAGAACTTGAAACTGAATCGTCTATGGCGCCTGGCCTCTCACAGGGCACAGAGTCGCTCATAGAACGAGAACTTGAAACTGAATCGTTGATATCGCTCGGCCCTTCACTGGGTAGCGAGTCGATAATCAAACACGCATCTTTCACCATATTAACTGGATTTCCCTTATTATTATAATCGATGGCGTTCAGCCCGGCGACAGGTCCAGTATTGCTATCTGCACTATCTTTATCAAAGTTTTCAACCGACTTCTCAGAATTATATTTTTTATCTTTCATTATCTCTTTGTCAATTATTGTCCTTGAGTCATTGCGTGATATTAGTGTTTCCTTTTGATATCTGGGGTTCCCTGGCGTTGGGACGGGTCAAAGCGCCATTACAGGTACTTCTACCTCAACATTATAGCTGTTACTGTTGGTAATAAAAATGTAAGCCTTTCCGTTACTATTTTCTACAAACCCACTCTCGAGCGTAAGTCCTTCGCCTGCGTCGAGAGGCGGTAAATATCCTTCTCTGATATGTAAATTTTTAATGCGCACAAAACACAATTTCTTTGTGTTGGCCGGTATAATCATTCTTTCTTGGGTCGAGAACGGTATCTTTGTATCTTGCATCTTTAATTGTCGTTTCTCGTAATCTATTTTAACGCGATTGAAATCGAGATATTCTGAACCTAGTATTCCCTCTTCTGTGATAAGGGAAATCATCGCTAACCACATGGAAAGTAGCATAACGCCCGTATGGCTGGATTTTAACGTGACCTAACGTATAGATTGAAGATTCGGTAATACCGTTGAGTTGTAAAATTTCTTGCCGGTTCACGCGTGTCTCGGGGTACAAGCAACGTTCTTTTATGATATTAGGTCCGGACCCTGTGTCAACCATAAGGGTTATAGAAGACGCGACTTCTTCACTATGTAATAAAACGGAAGGTACTGAACTTTCGTTATGCAATACTATCGTGAAGATTTTTACAATTCTGGGTTGGCGAATTCTACTGCTCTGATCACTCGGACAGGGTGCGAGCTCGTTGTGGCCTCTCTCATCGCACCCGAGCTCGGGAGACCACTCGCGTTTCCCGACGTATCTTGCGCTTTACTTTCATTTGCCAGTCCCTTGGGGCACTCTCTAATGAAATGTCCCAACGTTTTGCAATAATGACATATGAAATTATTACTTGTCTCTCCGTATGACTTTTGCGGTGTTGCTTGATTCCGGTTCGGAGGCTGCGGATTATTCGTTCAATAGGGGCTGTAACGAAGTAAACTGTTAAATAAATCTCTCGATCGAGCTCCACCCACCACGGAGCCAAACCGACGTAATTTATACTAGCCGTATTATTTAAGTCGTATAGTAGTCACCCCCCCCCCCCCCCCCCCCGCCAGTCCTCCCCTGAACCCCGCGCAAAGGCCAGGTACGCTCTTCGTCGTCGAGTTCCAGAGACAACGCACGAGAGCGAGAGAGACACAGGAAATGCTAAGGGAGAACATCGCTTGACCAGCACGACAAATCGCCGCCCGACTTACGCAGTTGCCGTCTCACCTCCAGAGAGAGAACCGACAACGCCGCCCACCGCCCGCCGTCCACTATCGTCGCTCGATGCCATCGAGCGACGATCAATCGATACCACTGCCGCCACCTGCCGCCTCGCCCATCGATCGAGCGATGTATCGACCGATGCCGAGTACTGTCTTCTCTCTCCCACCGCCGACATCCGCAGCGCTGAGATACGAAGAGACTTCCGAGAAGACGAGCGTACCTCAGCCTCGATCGAGCCGTTGATTACGATAGACGTGTGTGGACGATTCCCCCGTTCGCCGCCATTTTTGTAAGGGAATCGCCCAGCGTGAATTTATTGTAAAGAGTGAGTCAGCAAAGTGTAAAGAGTGAGTGGGTGATATCAGCGAGAATAGTTTTTCCCTCCCGTGTGATAATTCTCCCCGACCCTCCCCCGATATTTTCCGCGTAATTAAAGTTAGTAAAGTGACCGGTAGTCGCTTGAGTATTTTATAATATATTTTTTCCCAAGTTTCGCCATTTACCGGCAACGACTCGTGCACGTGGTGAGTGGCGTGCGACGTTATTTTTGCGTGCGAAGTTATTGAGTAAGTAAGTTAAACGTGTGCAATTTTGTATATTCCTCCATCGTGTTCTCCTCCCGTTATATCGCCCTGACGTCCCTGAAATTCGTATGTGAGCCGAAGGCATTAAATTGCGAGCCCAAAGATCGGTTGTCCCCCCCCCCCCCCCCCTGAGCCCTCTGCTGTCCCTTTGAGTTTGCCGGCCATTACGTGTCTCGAGTAAAGTTGAATATTTGCTGACTCACGTCGAGTCGACTAACGGCGTTACCCCGTAAATGGTAACTGGCGCCCAAAAGTATTGTTTGAGTTGTTTCCCCCGAGTTTTGAGAGATTTTTGTCAGTTATTTTTATTAACAATTTCCCCGCGATTTTTCCAGTAATTTTTCTGAAGACCCGTCGTCTCTTTGCCGAGAATATTCGATAGTCCCGTCGACATTTTCTCTTGCCACGAGTCGCGTACGCCTCGCGGATCGCCTCGTGGCAACCACCGTTAATTCTTTTATTATTTTTCCCCGATCCTCCCCTCGCCCGTACGACCCGGAATTATCCGTTGTTCAAATCATTATTATTTTTGCGAACTATTATTATTATTTTGTATTATTTTCTTGATCATTTTCTTAGCATTTCCCCCCCCCCCCCCCCCCCCCCCCCCGATTTCGTTTATTAATTTTCAGCCCCCGTCCCCGTTTACCCCCGACATTTTCACCGCAGAGTACTATTTTCGAGTTATTATTAGTAGTATTGTACAGCTATAGGGAGACAGGATTTACCCCCTCCACGCGGCCACTGTCGCCAACCCCCCACCACCACCGTCTACCCCCACCCTCTCCCCCACCACCTGTGGTCCCCTCTCCACCCATAAGGCCCCTTAAGCCACGCCCCGTGGGTTATAGGGAACCAATGAGAGGACGGGTGGAAAATTCTCTGGTTCGTGAGTGGTCGTTTTATTTTCCCCGAGTCGTGATTGGCCGACTGGAAATTCCCCGAGCTCTTATTGGCGGACGGCTTTTCCGAGATGCCCTCTACAAATTTTCATCGTTTTTCTGTACTAACATTATTCTAGTAAACTTGTTGTGTTTTGATTGGCCGTCTTATTTCTCCTGGCGCCCTCTAGGAGTTACCGACAATTTTTAATACTAATGTTTTCTGCAGTCGGTAAATTAATTTTCGCCTTCTTCTATATACCAAATAGCAATATAGAAAATGTAGAAAGTATAGAAAAAACTTTCGCCCAAATCGGGGAACTTGAGTCTCCTGGTCGCCGAAATTGCTGGTCGTGTACACTAACCACTTAACCACTGGTGGCGTATTATACTAGCACTATTCTATAGCTAGTAAACCTAATCGTATTCTCTCTAACCTTAGGGTTAATATCCTCCATACAGTCGAAAGTCGGAAAGTCGGAAATATTTTCTTTTATTTATTTATCTAATGTCATATTTAAAATAAATTTATTGATTTTGGACAAGTCGTGTAAATTTAAAAAAAAATTTCCGACATTTTCAAAATTTGGAAAAGTGAAATAAATTTGAAAAGAAAAATAAATCCCAAATTTGGGTATGTTCGCGTAAAAGCATTTCTAACCACACTCGTAAAGTTTCGGTCCGAGTCAACGAAAGTTAAAATAACAATAGTGTAAACATTTTTTAGAAAACATACATTTTTTTAAGTTTTTGATATTTTGCATTCGTTCGAAATTTTCAAAAATGAAATTTTTTCGAAAACATAAATTTTTTACAAATTTTCTGATACTTTTTAATTTTTTGAAAATTTAAAAAAGAACATAAATCCTGAAATTATGAATATGTTTTTGTAAAATATTTCTCACTGCCCTTGTAAATTTTCGGAGCGATTGTGTGAAAGTTAAAGTAACAATAGTGTAAGCAATTTTTCGAAAACACATTTTTTAAGTTTTCTGATATTTTGCATTTTTTCGAAATTTTGAAAATGAAATTTTTTCGAAAACATACATTTTTACAAATTTTCTGACATTTTTTAACTTTTTGAAAATTTAAAAAAGAACATAAATCCTGAAATTATGGATATATTTGTAAAATATTTCTCACTGCACTTGTAAAGTTTCGGCGCGTTTATGTCATAGTTAAAGTAACAATAGTGTAAACATTTTTTAGAAAACACATTTTTTAAGTTTTCTGGTGTTTGTATTTTTTCGAAATTTTGAAAAATGAATATAAGTACAAATATCCACGTATTTGCTGTGAGGATATAGAAAAGTGGTAGATACATTTGTATCGCCGGTGACACGTACGTCGTAATCAGACGATACATTAACAAGCGTCTCAGCGCCCTGCGGGCGCAGATGCTCTTGTTGGTGGGCTCCGCCCCCCAAACCCCCCGAAAAATGTCCCGAAGGGACATTTTTTAAGGCACTCACGGGGGTGCACGTCGCGCTGCGCGCTCCGTATCGAGTGTATTTACACATCGCGCTATGCGCTACGGATGAAGTATGTTTATACGTCGCGCTCTGCGTTTCTTTTCGAAAGTACGTATGAGGGAAAAACATTTATCAGTTACGTAAATTAATTCATAGTGTTTAACCTTCGTCGAATAAAAATATTTCTTTTTTGTACCAATTGATTATTAGTATTCACGACGGATATTTCCTTTTCGTTTGACGATAAATTGTCAAATATTGAGACACGAGACAAATATAACGAATTGCACCACGTAGAAGTTGATCAAATTAATTTAACGAATCGAATCATGTCTAGTAAAGTAGTTTTATTGGCTTAAAACTTATGACCAAATTTAATGAATAAAAAACAAACACACAAAACATGTACCGACACCAATACGATTACCATTTAGCATTCAGGCCAAATATCCCCTTTAAATTCTTACCCTTCAGTGTTTTTTTTCTTCCCCATAATTGATGGAGTCAGTTCGTTATTTTATCTGTAGGAAACCAAATCATTGTAGAAGAAAAGTTCAAGAAATTTGCTATTCTTTGTGATTTTCAATGTAATTTTGTCGTTATTTATGGATGCTGCAAAAAAATGCTATCTCGAGAACGAAAAAATATATCGTTTTGGTTCCTGTCTTGTATTGAAGAGGAAGTAGTACGTACTCGAATAAAAAAATTGTCATCTTGGATGGCTCCGAAACATTTTTTACAAATTGATGAAATTCTTGAAAAATTCGACTTTGAAGACTCTTTGACAGTCCTCTTATAACAAATTTCATTTCTACCATTTGAGATATATTTTTTTTCTTCTTCGTAATACATGGAATCAGCTCGTTATTGTCTCTGTAGAACAGACAAGTATTGGAGACGAGAAGTTTGAGAAATTCGATAATTTTTTTCGTTTTTCAATGAAATTTTATTGATATTTATCGTCGCTTAAAAATATCAAATTTAGCATCATATCATATCGTATTTTTAAAAATTTTATTTAATCTCAAACGAGGATAAGTTTCTCGGTACGGAATAACTCGTAAAATCGACAAATTCAGTGTTTCTTACTTTCTTGATAAATAATTATTTATAATTGTTCTTTAAGAGTACAATTGTTTTTTTTTTTTTTTGCGAAAAAAAACTTTTCAAGACATGAGCATATGAAAGAAATTCGTATTTCGACGAAAATTTGAAAAAATTTGAAAAAAAAAAAAAAACGTTGGAAATACGTCGATAGAATAATCATTAGCAGTTTTTTTTATCAAGTGTAAACGAATAAATCCAGCGAACAAAATTGACAAAGATTTCGAATGTGATGAATCTCCGACGGTCGAAGTGTAAAAAATAAAATTTTTAAACACAGCACACTTTTTATCTGAGCAATAACGCGGAGAGTCAGTTTGTAAATACGATTTCTTTGAGAGGAAAGGATTAGAGACGGCAATTTCGAGAAATTTGAAAAAACGATTCGTTTTTTGACGAAAATTCGTAAAATTAGTCTTTGCTTAAAAAAAAATAATATCTCGGCAGCGAAAAAAGATTTCGACTCTTCTTTGGCTTGTTTTGAAGAGGAGAAAATACGTTGCCAGAAAAAGAATTTGCAGTTTTTATTATTAACTGTAAACGAATAAATCGGGTGAACATAATTGACAAAGATTTCAGCTGCGATGAATCTTCGACGGTCGAAGGATAGAAAATTCTTTTTTTTATGATTGCACACTTTTTATTTGCGCTATACCGCGTAGAATCCATTTATATTTACGTAAAAAAGGAACAAAGATTGAAACGAGATGTCGATTTTTTTTTATTTGAAAATCATCCGGCCACAGAGTACGCGCGCCGCGACGTATGAGCATCTGTGTATCGTCTGCTACGAAATTGTCATCTGCTTCCAAAGTTTGACAGATAGAATAAAACGAAAAAATATATACTCGCGATTTTTTTAGTTCTATTTGGGAAATTGTAATTATTTTGGATATTCGATGAATCTTTTTTGTGAGTTTACTACCAATTTTTTCAGTGAATACGTGAAATTTATCATTTTTATTACGAATGTGAATAAAATATGGTAAAATATTGCGAATGATTTTCGGTGATAATATATTATTTTCGAAATAAAATCGCAAAAATTTGTGAATCTGTGTATAATATTTCGTGTTTTATTTTTCACAACCGAAGTTTTTTTTTTAACATGATGAAAAATGGATTTTTGCCAAATCTAAATAACATAACCTTTAAAGCAAATCTTGTTATAACCACTGTTTTTGAATTATTTTATAATTAAAATTGTATTTGTCAGAATGACTCAAAATTTGTTGTGCATAGTGCTTTCGATGCAATGAAATATTGTTGCGAAAGAGAAAAGAATTGGTTTCCAGGATTCTTAATTGGAGCACCGTACGGACATAAGATGTGAGAAAATCATTTTTTTATGGAAAATTGTGATGAATAAATAGTTAGAGATGTAGGATTGTCTCTAAATTTGCTGTGCGTAGTGCTTTTGATAAAACAAAATGATGCTGCGAAGGAGAAAAAAATTGGTTCGTAGAGTTCATTATGATGGCACCGTACGGACACTTGACCGAAGGCAAATGAAAATTGTGGCCAATCATTTTTTAGAAAAAATACTTAAATGTCTTAGATTGGTTTTAAAAGTAATGTGTATACTGGAAATAATGTAATAAAAAAACCCTGCGAAGGAGAACAAAATTGGTTCGCACCATCTAAAGTTACAGTGTGATACGGACGTCCGAGAAGAAAAATTCAGCCAAAAAGTTGTTTTCATTGCACCGCAGGCTAAAAAAAATATTTCTATTCATCGCAGTCACTTCAAAGTAACTACGCATGATATTGGAGATACACCGAAGCAAATGGTGAAAAATAAAAATTTTTGGAGTATGCGCTGCGGAGTAACCCCTTCGACAGACTCCGAAGAGCAACGGATGGTCATTTTAATAGGCACTCTTTGCCTATTGTTATACTGAGTGCCTAAAAAAAGATGAAGACTTCAAAATGCTACGATGTTCACCGAACGCCGCACCAGTAATTTGGCGATCGGTTGGCCGGGACCGCGTTTGACCGGTCTTGCCAGACCGAACATTACATGGAATTTATCGGGCAAGTTGGTTATAATGAGAAATTGTTGATTTACATTCACCTTTGTTGGTCGAAACTTCATGTATAAAATGCGTCGGAACAATTTTTTGATAAGTTGTTTGGCTGGAAACGATGCAATAGACATTCGATCGGTGTCACCGTCACAAGAAAGACAGAGAGAGAGAGAGAGAGAGAGAGAGTTCATGCATACGAGATTGCCTAGCATTCATTGAAGATGTCTCAATTAAAGAATCGAAAATCCGCAATCTAGAGCTCTCTGTGTTTTTACGAACTTTTTCCAATTTAAATCTGAATCATTTTATGCATGTTATTCTTCAAATATGTCGGCTACGTTCTGACTCACACAAAGAGGTGAAATACGTTACCGAGTACACGCTCTCTCGCTCCGGCGTAACCACCGATCATGTTATCTCTCTCGCACACCATAGGAATCTCCTCTTAAAGATTATAAGGCTATCCGTGCAGTACAGCCGAGAATATGACGATCTTAACAAATGGCTCCTTCGTGCTTTATACGAGAAGTTTTTGTCACCTAATGCAAATTATAAAATAGAACATTTCGTATTATTGACAATCTACTAGACTAATCCTGTGGTGCATTTCCTCAATCAAGTTCCGTCAAACTCGGCCCCGTCCACCCGCACATAGAGTTTCTGGTGGGATGTACGTCCGGTCCGGTCCGGTGTACGTCATCTCAGCATTTTGAAGTATTTAAATTTTTTCAATCAATCAATCGTGAACACGCGATTCATGGCGTTTTCGGAAGATAGACACATGGGACATTCTCAATGTATTTTAATAGCATTTTTAAATTTTTGCCAGAAAAATTTCTCAATTTTCGTGTACGTGAATTCGGAAATTCATTTTTTAGTTTTTATTTCTTTGTCGTCCGCAAAGAAAAATGTATGTAAATTTTTTAACAATACGCACATGAGGCATTGCAAAATAATTATTAAAATTTTATATTTTTACCAAAATGTTTGCCAAATATTCATAACACGAATTTGGATCGAATATTTATTCTGTCACGAGTAGAAAATTCATGAAGAATCCTTCAAACAAAAAATTACCTGGGATCATATTTTATGTTTAATAAAAAAATCCTTCATACGAACGAATGAAGATTCGTTAAGCAGTTTCAACTGTGTAAAAATTTTTGTTTATTGCGAATACAAGATTCATGAATTTTTCAAAAAACTGCTACACTGAAAAATTTAATTTGCGAAATCAATGTGCTTTTAATGCCGTTTGAAATTTTTATTTAAACATTTTTTAATTGTCGTACACTTGAAGTTGCATTTCATTTTTATTTCTTTTTGTCGATCGCAAATACAAAATTTATAAAAAATGTTTCAAACAATAGATATATGAAAATTGCTCAATATTTATTAATAGTTTTACAAAACTGTTTGCCAAATATTCATTACGCGAATTCGGATCGAATATTTATTCTGTCACGCGTAGAAAATTCATGAAGAATCTATCAAATAAAAGTTACCTGGGTTCATATTTTATGTTTAATAGAAAAAAATCATTTTACGAAAGAATGAAAATTTATCAAGCATTTTTCACTGTGTCAATTTTTTTGTTTATCACGTTTGTAATTTTTATTTCTTTTCGCCGATCGCGAATACAAAATTTATAAAAAAATGTTTCGAACAATTGATATATGAAAGTTGCTCAATATTTTTTATTTTTACGAAAAGTTTGGCAAATGTTCACCGTACAAATTTGGGCCGAATATTTTTTTATAGTGAGTCCTGTAACGAAGTAAACTGCTAAATAAATCTCTCGATCGAGCTCCACCCACCACGGAGCCAAACCGACGTAATTTATACAAGCCGTAGTATTTAAGACGTATGGTAGTCACCCCCCCCCCGCCAGTCCTCCCCTGAACCCCACGCAAAGGCAAGGTACGCTCCTCGTCGTCGAGTTCCAGAGACAACGCACGAGAGCGAGAGAGACACAGGAAAGGCTAAGGGAGAACATCGCCCGAACAGCACGACAAATCGCCGTCCGACATACGCCGTTGCCGCCTCATCCACAGCGAGAGAACCGACAACACCGCCCACCGCCCGCCGTTCACTATCGTCGCTCGATGCCATCGAGCGACGATCAATCGATACCACTGCCGCCACCTGCCGCCTCGCCCATCGATCGAGCGATGTATCGACCGATGCCGAGTACTGTCTTCTCTCTCCCACCGCCGACATCCGCAGCGCTGAGATACGACGAGACTTCCGAGAAGACGAGCGTACCTCAGCCTCGATCGAGATCTTGACCAAAGCAGACGTGCGTAACGACAGAGCGATATCAGCGAATAACGAGAGATTGTACGAGCGAAATTGTAAGGAGCGAAGTAACGAGTAAATCAGCGAGATTGTAATACGAGTGAGTGTGTTATTGTTTCTTAGAGTGTGATAAAGCCCGTGATATTCTTTTTTCCCCCGAATTCCCGCCCCTAATTAACGAGAAATCCCGTGAGCACCGACCGCGTGGATAACGAAATATTCGCCGGCATTGCCATTTTCCGGCTTCGCGTTCGTGCACGTGGTGGGTGTCGTTGTTACGTCAAAAATGCGGATGTTTCTCCTTTCACCCTAGTTTTTAACGCGTGGTTGCGTCGAGTACAATTGAATACGCGCTGGTCAAGAGAGATCTCTCCCTCCTCTACCACTCCTGGCATCAATTATCGGCGCAACTGCCCATTTTCTAGTCTAACCGTGAGGAAATTTACTAAGGATAGGGCTTGGAATGCTATTCGTTGACTTGTCTGAGAGGTATTACGAAATATCTTATCTGTCGCGTAAATAGAATGCGGATCATAGGTGATTTTAATTATGTCGAAATATTTCAACACGGTACAAACGATCTGGTAACCTGAATGTTGTTCTGTGAGTAATGTAGATGATGTCTGGCGACGGCTAGGCGAATTATCGGGGAGGTAGAGTGACACAGGATATTATACACACTTCTAATTATAGAAATATTGAAGAAGTTGAATTAAATTGTACTTACGTTGTTCGTTGAGGTGTTGATTGTTGCGATAAAATCGGTGACACACGACTTTGTGAGCGGGATTCTCGTAATATTCAAATTTTATTCAAAGAAAAATATCTCAGGCAGATTCAAAAAGAATGCAAGAGAATGCGAGGTTTGGAAAATACAATTGATTCCAAGACCGTTATTCGTACAGAAATCTCTTTCAACAATACAGTAAGAGAGCATTTTGACGGTGGAGCGAAGGTGACTTCGTTACAACGGATGAATTGAGAGTGACAATTTGGTGAACTGGACCGGACCAAGAAAACTCTGGTCACAGTGAAAATGAGTACAATTTTTGGAGATGGAAAATATTATAAACAAACTTCTCCAATAGGAGAGCGGTACAATTCTATTCGTTGTCCGAAAAATACCCGTGATGTCTCTTTCTAATGGTGGTAAACAGAGTGCGCGGTCTCTGACTCTATCCTTCTTGCCGCCCAGCTGGAGCACCAGCCTACCGATCGGATGCGCCGGTTGCGCGTTTCCGTTGACTTACTAGCTCTACTCCTGATCTCTAATCCTGACGGTAGTTACTCTGTCCTGGTACTCTCGTGCCCTCTTTTCGCGGGCTCTCATATACTAGAAAAATGGTAATCAGAGGGGGAAGAACCCTCCCTCACGTATCCCGGGCATTCTGCTCCCCTGATGAGTAACGTTGCCCCTTCGCTATTCTCCTCTCGGCTTGCTCGAGATTCCAGGATTTCTGGAATATTCGTATTGCGAGATAATTGTAAATTTATCCCGTTCCTATTGAAATCCCTTTCCTTTCTTATGTCTAATTATTTGCCTGAGTTATTTGTAATTTTAATATTAATAATTCGTAAACAAATTACTAAAAATAATTAAGATTTGATATGTTTAACATAAGAGAGAGAGAGAAAAATCAACTGATAGTTACTGTTTGTAAAATTCTCCGGTATGTCTTTGTATTCTGAGGACGGTGGTAAGAGTCGAGAGATATGTATATTTTATTATTAATAATTTCGTAGCATTGTCATTGTTTGGGTGTCAAATTATTATATACCTGAAGGGTAAAAATATTTCTCGGCTCTTGTACAAATAATTTCATTATAAAATATCAGGATTTTCCTGAATATCCGAAGTATCGGTAGCATAACCGGCCCGATATCTTTGGGCGTTGCCCCCCTAAGAGGCGTGCAGCAACTATTGCGCGTGCCCGGTAACAACGTCGTACGATCGTCTTATTCCCTTATATGGTCATTCCGGAACTACTGTTCCGTTGCCCGGGCGAGCTGTATGACTCCCCTCTTTCGGTGTACCTGCTAGACCCCTATCGTCGTGAACTAACCTTGACGCTATGTAGCTTAGCTTACGCAACTCGTTCCTTGCCCGGGCCCCTTTTATTATCCTTACAGTGTGCCGATTCCGACTTATTTTCTGTCTTTGAAAGTGAATTCTGGTTGAATGTTAAATAATATCGATAAATTAACAATTCCATGTTAAAGGTGGAATGTTCCTGAACATTTTGATATAACCTGCAATGTTTATTTTTATACTATAAATGGGGGGAGGGAACCGAGTCAACTGTATGCGACGTACGTTTTCCTGCTACATGTACTTTGTAGTTGCTCACGTTACGACTTTTTCCATAAGTTTTGGAAAAAAAAAAAAATAGTTGCGACATACGAATAAGGAATTATTCCTGATTAATTTGATATATTGACTGATTTATAAATTTGTGCACCATGAGCCGAGAAAACGAAATTCCAGGAGTACATTTTTACTCCTGATACCAATTTATACGGTGAACATTATCGGAAGGATAATAGTTACATTAAAATATCATTATTTCATTCTCCCGATCGTAGGGAGGCATTTCTTCTGCGCGCGGTATGTGACTTTTCTCGACGGAATTGCGTCTTCGCGCTTGGTGGTTGAGCCGCCTTGCCTTCGTGACTCATCGCCGAGGCATACTTGTGTTGCATCCCGCGCTACCGCAACTCGGTTCGGCGGTTCGGAAATGATTTACGACTCTCTTCCTTGAATTGTTTAGCTTTAGTAATGTAAATTTTCTGTTTCATTCGTTTGTTATTTCTCAAATTTTGACCATCTTTGCCCTTTCCTTCACCGTTACATATTGTGTTATCAAACATTATGGTGACTGCACGTGTTTCACGAAATCACAGACGTTTATTCGTCTCGACTATTTTTCGTGTCTTTGCGTGATTCGACTAATCAGCCTTTGTATGATCGTATTTGATTTCTTGCCATAAATGATATTTCACTCCTAACTAGTATCGAATAGCACTTCTAAGTTCAAAAATAATTTTGCTGTTTTGAATTTATTAATATTTTCATGGCATTAGTAGCGTTTGCCAATAACTTGCATCGATTATTCCTCCTGTAATTCTGGACAATTTTACCATCATTGATTCATTTGATACCGTAATTTATAATTTAATTGCGAAGATTTTTTAAAATGGTCATATTCATTAAATTAGCGTTAAATTAGAAAGCGTGTGGGAGTATGAAACCGTATTTCTTTTAGGATCGTGATTAAAGAAAATTATGTCATTATAATTATGAGTGGTTGGATGATGTGGGGGATGTTCTGACTCTCAATCGCGTGACTCGTATATTCAGAAATACTATGCAATGCTGTTTGGTGTCGAAATACTGAAACTATTTCGGTAGTCGGGGTTAATTTCCATACATAAGGTAATGTAGGTTCCCCTTTTTATGTTGGAGGTCCTTTTTGACCTTCAGTTAGAAAAACTTTAATGGTCTGGCCGCAGGGTAAAAGCTTAGATCTATACTCCTTGAGTCGATGCAGTGGTCGATTGTACCGACGTCGGCAGCGGAGTTCGCTGTTTCACCGAGGGTAGTGCGTGTGTCGAGGGGGATTGAGACCTCTGTCCGCATCTAGCTCGTGTGGTAGATAATTTTATCATCTATCTTTTACCCTGTTTTTAGCTTTACATGCTGATTATTTTAACCTTCCTGGGCATATTTTTCGCAATGGAAAATCATTTCTGAGGTATCGTTCAACGATTGATGAGAGAAATCATTTCTTCTCGTGATTTTTATGAGGATGGGTGATATTTGGATTTTCCGTGAGATGTATTTATTGTTTTGGAAGGAGAAAGGTTTGCATAGTAAGAAAATAAGCAGAAAAATGAGTTGCGAAAAACTGTTATTAATGAAAAAAATGAAGAGAGTTACGTCAGGACGTAACACCTCCCCCCTTAAGATGATTGTTAGGGGAAGCCTAACGATCATCTCGATGGGTATGCATCCATATAACCTTATACATCATTTTTTTTATATTTTAACGAGTGTATATACTGTGGTTTTGTTACCATCGCTCGTTCGTTTCTTAGAATGAGATTTATAAATTGAATCAAAGATAATGAATTGTTACATTTTATATTTCTTTTCTCTTTCTTTTCCTAAGGTAAGTATAAGATTGTGGCTTTATTGTCTTTTATGTAGTTGTTTTCTCTCTGCTTATGCGAAACATTCGTTTCTATGTGAATATATGATTTCTTCCCTATCTCCTATGCTTTTGGCGGATATGCTTTATGAATAATATTTAAGTAAGGCACTACTTTGGCATTAAGCGAGATTAATAATTGTATAATTTGTAAAAATTAACCATAATACCCACTAACTATAATAAAATTCAAAATGGCTTCTCTCCTTTTTTTTATAACTAGTCGCTAACATACGCGAGTTTTGTGAGGTTGTCTTGTTGCTTGTGATTGTCGACGTGAGGTCTTCTTCTTGATAATGCATTCCAGTTTATTATAGCCATTCTTCGACGCCGAAAGCGTAAACATCGCTAGTGGTGACTACGGTGTTGAAATCCTGGCCCAGCGGTAATAAAATGTCCTCCACCATTGTGTATTTTGTTCCGCCCAAAATGACGGATCGGCCTTGGCGTGGTAATTTACATGTCCATTCCGCGAGTACGCCGTTGGGTATGTCCTTCCACTCCGGTGGGACGTAACACCCGGGTTTCAAGGGCCAATAAAGTTGTTGTAGATATATTCTTCCTTCTCTGTTCTTTGGGTGGTTGATGGCAATCGACAGGACGTACTGGACCATCTGTGAATTTTGACAATGATTACATTAATTAGGTGTCTATGAAGTTCTTATTCATTGTTAGAGGTTATTATTATTATTATTATCATTGTTATATCATTATCTTTTTATTAGTATAGGAGTCTATGGTATTTCGATTAAAAGGGAGGGGAATTTACCAAAAGGGGTAGACTCACTTGACCGTCGACATAACCGTTTACTTGTTATCCGGTGTCTCTTTATTCTCCAACTCCCTCCCTGCTAGACTTCTGGCGTATTCTAATTTCCTTATCTCTTCTTCGAGACCCGAAATGCTTCGAAGGGATAAATTCGAAGGTACCGCGCGGGTGTCAACTTCCAATAGTCCCTGCAGCGAATAGCGTTCTACTTCCATATCTTCGGACGTGGCTTTGCTGGAGAGATCGAGAGCATCGTTGGTGGCTTCTTCATCGCTATTGCTCTCGTCCTCACTATTGCCTTCTGCAACCGTTACGTGACTGTATTGTCCTTTCCCCATGTATTCGATGAGTTCCGGCTTCTGCGTGAGGGGTGTCAGTGTGTCGAGGTACCATCCGTACGTAGTTCCTCCGAGATGAATATCCTGGCCGAGCCGGACGGATGCTCGTCTTAACCATTGGTCGCGTGTTCTTTGGCTTAATCTACGCCATTCTGGCGGTACCCAAATGGATCGCTGTTGATAGCCAGGCGGGTCCAATGGCACTCGCCAATAACAGATGAGTTTTTGCATTCCTAGCCGAGGGCTTGTATATCGTCGGTTGACGGCAATGGGCAGGTGTCTTCCCAACCCTTGTAGTTTAAGTGGCTCGTGCCACTCAGGTACCGGTTCGTTGATCTCTGGCCATCCTCTCGTGCCAGGTATGGGGATCGTAGAGTATCGTTGTCCTTGTGGCATGAGGATATCGTTGCGCCACTCATATTGCGTTTGCCCTAGAGTAACATCTTCGAGCGGATTAGCTCGTAATTGAGCGATCCATTCGTTCAAACGGTTCTTCTCGACTTGTCGCCATTCAGGTGGAACGTACAAGAAGAAAGGTCTATCCACGATATCTAAGTATAAAGAGAGTTTCCAGTAACAGTAAATAACAGCAGTTCCTGGCACCAGGTTTTAAGGTGCCACTTCGTTGATTCTGATTTTCAGCGTTTCCGGCAGCGGTGCATGTTGATCAGATCTGGTTTGTATTATCGTAGTAAATTCGCGTCCACATTTGCATCTCGCCATGTCTTCGGATTTCTGTTGTTAAATTTTAACTGTTGGTATTAATTATTTGTCCAATTTCGATTTTATTTCTAGTTAATAACCTACGATTGGTTGATTATAGATAATATGTTCTTAGTTTATAGATTATATAACGTATATTTCTTTCGTTATTATTATATATTCCTTATCCCCTTTTTTTTCATTTATGTTTCTTTCCTCAAGAAATGAGTTGTTGAAAATGGGTTCTCGGGATATATCTATATATTTATTTCTCCTCTCTCTTTTTCAATTCACTTTCCTTTGTTTAGCCCTGGGTCGAAAATAGTAATCTTACTTCGTATATTTCTTCCTTTCTTTTTCTTATCGTAGTCATTGATATAGCGTTTTTCCAAGCCCCCATTCCGTCATTTGTCGCGAGGCGTACGTATGCCGTTTTAAAACCGTGATCATCGATATCATTATTTTTTTTCTTTTTTTTTTTCTTCTTTCTCCCTCTCCTTTTTTTTTTTTTTTTTTTTCTTTTTTTTTTTTCCTCACTTAAAATATAGTTACGTTTTTTTTGTGTTTTTATTTTCTTTTTCCTGTTATTCACAATTGTTAAAAATTCGTATATATTTTATTATGGGTTTCCCTATCTTATCCTTACGCTAGTCTTTCTTTTAGATTTGGCCTGATTTTATTTCTCTCCAGCTCATTGCTTATCTTCCTTCTTTGGTCTTTGCAATAGGAAATATTGTTGTTTATTCTTTGTGTTTGAGCCTTCGCCCGGTTCTAACCCATGGGTTCACTAATTCTTGCGGTGCGGTGCGGAAGAGATTAGTGAACCCAATGGGGTTCACTAATCTCTTCCGCACCATCTGAATAAGTAGTCGAGGTGGATGCGGCGGTGTCTTTCGGTGACACGGCTCTAGCCTTCGGCAACGTGTCATAAACCGGGCGAGTGCGTATAGCTACAGTCTCCCCGGCCCCGTTTATTTGCGCATTTGCTAAATCTTGCATAGGGTATAATTCTTTTCTTCGGCATGGATGGGGTAGCGTACGAAAATTTGATCCGGAGTGTCTCATGATTTGATTGAAATCTCGGACCCTCAGGTCGAATTCATATGTTAAAGGTGGGACGGTAGATAGGTTTCCGATGGGAATTCCGCAACCTTGGTATGCGGGCGGCTGGAGCGGTTCGGTAGTTTCAGTCTCGGTGTCCATATCGCCTTTATTTCCCCTGCCCGGTTTGGGTTGTTTTTTACTTAGGTGCAATAACAGACTCGTGACAGAGTCCCAAACAGCGCCTAACAGATGTATGGACCATCCGTATACCGTGTGCAGAGCATATCCGTGTATTATTGTGTCGATGATGAGTTTAATGCCCCTGATTATGATCATTACTCCTATTACTCCTGCACTTACGTTCCCGAATCTAATGAGGTACCCCCATGTTTTGTCCCATGCGGATTCTACAATTTTGTTTAATGCTTCTTCATCGAGAAGATTTGATAACGAACCGCCTTGAACGATGGTGGAATGTCCGGTAATTCCTCGCGCCAATGAATTTAATATTGCTGGTCTTTCCGCGGGGAACATTAGGTGATCGCGGAGTTCTTCCAATTCTCTCTGCGTATAGATTCCACTTGTGGCTAATGCGTAGGGACTAACGTATTTCCAGGTGGGTTTTGTAAGTGGTTTGAGTACTGTGGGGGTTTGAGTTTGCATAGGGGTGGGTCCGAAAGAATACCATTCTCCGTCTAATAGATACATAGGAGCGAGGAGTCGATTACACGATACCTCGGTGCCAGGTTTCAATAATATGTGAGTTCGTGGTGACAAATGAAAGGAGAAATTTCCCCTTGTTATTGGTAATTCGTTATAACATTCGGTCGTGCGGGCAATTTTTACTTCGACGGGAATACATTGGGCAATGTGTGCCACTTCTCCGGCTAACACAGCCATATATCCCGGTCCTTTCATTAGATCAAAAGCGAATTCGTCCAGAGAAATTCTTGCTATTGTTAAAGTGGTTTGCAATATTTGTCGTTCGAGATTGCAACGTTGCATCAATATATCGCGATACATATCTTTAATCTGCGTGCGAATATGTTTCTCTACGAACACGAATTTAGAGTTCATGTATGTGAAGATATCCAAATTATTTACTTCAATTGGTTTTTTCGCGATGAAGGGATTTCCCTGCGAGATTTCAACGATAAGCAGCTTAGGATGCTCGGTCTTCGTCAAAATATATCCGCAAACTTTAATCTGGTTTTTGCTAGAAAGTCCGAACGTTACGTCTCCTTCAGTGAGAGTGTATACTGTTTGTTCGTTGCCTACGTTGTAATCCGTAATTCTATCGGCAATTCCTTCGTATAAGAGTCCGTACCTGCCGGTTTTACAACTGTCTTCGGGCAGCGGATCCCAGTATGTATCGCCGCCGTCGAAATCGACGCAATGACCCTCGTTTAACTCACAGTTTGTTCCGGAGCGTAGATGTATTTTATTAGTATCTACATTTACTCGAGCGTTGTAATCTCTCAACGATATTTTCACACTTCCATGTACTATTACTTTATCCCATATCCCGTACGGATCAGAATAAGTACTGCCTTCGCAAGAACCATCGTTATAAATCGACCCTACTATATGTATAGGTCGCGTAATCGTTCCGTTTGTCGTAATCCCTGTAACCGTTGTCTGTCCTATTTTAATATTACCGTATCGATACATATCGAGACAAGATTCGCGGTTGACGCTATCTATATATCCATATTCTCCGTTGGTTACGTCCATCGTGTGGGAGTGCATTCCGCATCTTTTGATCGTTCGATAAATTTCCACTTTACATTGCCTTACTTTTATAGATGAATATTCATTGATTTGTATTAGTTGGATATAGGTGCGAGAGACGTTAACTTCCTGTTGGGGAATGTTGCATTCTCCCACTCCCAGTAGTGATACGCTGGTGATGTTTGACGTAACACCGGCGCAATCGTATCCAATCAATCCATGAGTCGGCGAGATTCGTGAATTTAACCAGATCATCGTAATCCACACGAGAAGAATTCCGAGCTTCATTTTTCTGCAATATTATTGTGTTGTGAGATACCGACCGTTTACTAATATTATATTCTCCTTCTCTCCTTTTTTTTTTGTATCTTTAAATTTCAAATGTTCGTTTCTACTCTATAATCTGTGGACACGAAAATTTCGAGAGTATTTTGTGCCTTGACCAATGGGAAATCCTCTCCCTCCTCCGTTGACGGGTTCAACGCGTGGAACAAGGGTTGCCGCGTTGAGTTCCCGAAAATTTCGGGAGTGGGACTTTGTGTATTTAAAGGGCTGTTCCCGGGGAAGAAAAATCATTCTTGTCCTTGCACTTGAAAAATCACCGTTTCGGAGAAAAAAAAAATGTTTTCCGTTCTAAACGCCGAGCAATTGAACGCGGCCTACTTAGAGGCTTACGCTGCCTTACTCCGCAGCGGGTCGCAAGAGGCTTTCAATCGGAGGGTAAGTGTTGCGATTATTTATGAAGGGTTGTATGTATATATCGATATATATTTTTATTTTATATTTTTTTTTTCCTTTTTAGATTACTGAATTGCGGGCCCCTCCGTCCGTCGACTTTGGGTCGGACGAGAATTGGGACGCCGAGGAGTCGGGCCCCAGTTATTTGGAGGTGCTGAGGGACGCGGGGGTGTACCCCCCCCCCTGCCTTCAAGCTTCCCAAATTTACTCCCGGGGTTCGAGGATCGGGACGAGGGAGATTTTTCGCACGGAGATGATCCTCTTCCAGGGTTTGATCCGGAGGACTATGCCTTCCTCCCGCGGCACCGGGAGGAGGAAGAAATGGATGTGGATGGCGATTCGGAGGGAGTGGGGACACCGCCGGCATCTCGAGTAGATGAGGGGGGCGAGGATCCTCCTGGGCCGCCTGGATCGCTCCGGCCCTTCGCTCAATTTAATTGGTAAGTATTGTTTTTTTTTCACCGGTTTCCCTTTTTTTTTATTATTATACATATTTTTTTTTTTTATTAATTTTGTTATATTTTTTTCTGTTTCAGTTCCCGATTCCGGCCCTAATAGGATTCCGGGCGAGGGGGGGGTTTAGTTTTAATTTATAGTATTTTTTTTTTTTATTAAATTTAAGTTTCTTCTCTCTCTCTTTTTTTTTTTTAGATTTAAGTATAGTATAGATACAATACTATAGGTAGTAGTAGATTTTAATTTAAATTTTAATTCATAGGTTAGAGTATAAGATTTTTTTTTGTTTTATATACTGTTTTGTATTTTCCCCCCTTTTTTTTTCTAATAAATGCCCGAAAGGGCTTAAAATTAACCTTCTCGTGTCTACCCTTTTCTTTCCTCCCCCTTTTTTTTTATTATTGCGGAGGTTTAGCCTCGTTTTATAATTAACTTTTACGACTGCGCGGAATGTGTTGTTCCGTCAACGCTTCCATTTTTTTTTTTCAGAATTGCGATGAGGCTGTTGTTCTGCCAACAGGCCTCACTTATATTGCGTTGGGTTCTGTTGCTCCGCCAACAGTCTAATTTTCATTATTAACCTGAAAGCGTATCCTTCTTTCCCACTCTTTTCTTCTTGGTTGAGTCCTCGGGATTCCCAATAATTTGTTCGAAATTCGCTTTTCTCTTTTTCCTTTCGGTCGAGCCTTTACGGCTCCCGTTAAATGTATAAAAAAAAATATTTTTTTTCTATGTATATTATTTATTTATATATTTTTTTCTTTTTATTGATTTTTTTTTTCTCTTTTTTTTTTATTAAGAGGAAAAGTTAGTTGGTCGAGTCTTCACGACTCCCGTAAAAAAAAATAATATATTTTTTTTTATATCTATATATATTATTCATTTATATATATTTTTTTCCATTATTATTAAGATAGAAATTTTTGTGGTGGGTCAAGTCTCTACGACTCCCAACAATTTTTTCCTATTAAATCCCCGTTTTTCTCTCTCCTTTTTTTTCGGCTTAAGAAAAATTTATTATTATTATTATTATATTTTATATTTAGATTATAACAAGGAAATTTCCTTTTAATTTCTATTTCTTCTCCCCCCTTTTTTTTTTTCATAATTAAATATTTTTTTTTTTTATTTTTATTTGATTATTTATATTATTATTGTTTTTTTTTTCATTTCCTTTCTAAATTTTCTTCTTATTAATTCTCCGGTCGACTTCCTCTAAGAATTCCCGCCTTTTTTAATTTTTTTTTTTTTGTTTATGATTTTTATTTTGATATATATATATTTTTTTTATTTTTTTTTTATTGTTACTGTTGATTATATGTTTCCTTCGATTGAGCTCCTTGTGAGCTCACTTTTTTTTTTTTTATAGTAATATCTATAATTATCTAATTTTTCCTTGACGACTCTAAGTTGTATTCCTCTCTTATTATCTATCTAGACTTTATGGTTATTAACATTATGTTTAGATGTTTTCCTTATTCTGGCTATTATGGTCATTACTATTATTATTATTCCCTTTTATTTCGTGAATTTCGTCTTGCTTGCATCCTTTCATTTTTGTCCGCCTTCTCAAGTTTCTATTTCCACACAATTTCTATACTATTTTTCCCTACTTCCTATCCTTTTTTTTTTCTGATTAGCCTTATTATTGATTAAAATACTTTTCCTACGTATGGGTATATATATATCTATATATTTATATATTTTTCCTGTTCTATATGTATTTTTTTTTTTTTTTTCTTTCTCTTTTTCTTCGATCATTTAATTGTGATAACTATTACTATTTTCTTCTCTCCCTTTTTTTTTGTTTTTGTGGGGGTTTTTTTCTTTGAAAGAGATTTTATTTTTATCATCATATTACTAATTGCATTTTCCTTGGAACTGCTCGATTTCCTCATCTTTTTATATTTATTTCCTCTGAATGTTTTTACTTATCATCTCCAATTTTACCATAAGAAAACGTCATTGTCGTTTCCCTTGTTTATTCATATATATTTTCTCTTGTAGTATAATTATTATTATTTTTTTTTTCTTTTTTTTTTTATACCGGGGTTTCTAGTAGCTTCTTCTCTTCGAGGGTTTCGTCCTCCTCTTCTAGGTGGGTGTATAATTTCCTGCATATTTCTTCGAAAACTTCTCTTTCGTCTATTTGTTGCGATCCATTTTCCATTACCCATTTTCGTACGGTTTAGAGGGCACTAACGTGTCTTCTTCGTCTTCATCGGTGTCTTCGGGCGGATGGTAATTGAAAAGTCCATAGCCTTGGCTTTCCATTGTTTCCACTAATTGACCTTCGGGGAGGAGGGAATCGCCTCTCCACGTGTATCTTACGCCTCCGAGGATGATGGGTTGATACATATTCTGACATAACAACGAGATGTAACGGGCTCGCCCCTCTTTACTGAGTCTTCTCCACTCGGGGGGTACCCACAGGATGAATTTGCGCCCGTTTTCGAGGGGCAATTCGAGTTTCCAATAACAGAATATTTTTTCCATCCCATTTACAATGTCGTGGGGTATCTGTCGGTTTATCCTTACGGGTAGATGCGTTCCGTCGGAATATTGTAGCCGGGGTTCGCCCAGAAAGGAACTTCCTCCCGAGATTCCGGCCATCCATCGCGCCCTGGTATCGGTATGTCCGATAGCCTTTGTCCCAACGGTACGAGTGCGTCGGGTAGCCATTTGTACAGAGTAGCTCCAAGAACTATATCTTCGTATGGATTATCGCGTAGTTTACCGATCCATTCATCTAATACTGACGGTTGGATCGTTCGCCACTCAGGAGGCACATACAGATCTACTCTTCTTTTCGGAATTTCCAGATAGAATGCAATTTTCCAATAACAGAACAACGCTTCTGTTCCCGGCACGATTACTCGGGGCCTTATTCGATTAAGACAGATCCAAAGCGTGGACGAGGACTCCCCCGTCCTCTGAAGCGATGGGAAAAGGTCTGGGAAACCATCTAGCCGGGTCCCAAAACCCAGATAACTGCCCATAGTGCTTCCCAGATTCAATCCCAAATAAATCCCAGACTCTCGACCATCATTCTCCCAGAGTCAATCCCATACTAATTTTTTCTACGCGGGTCTTCGGCCAATCCTTGAAAGTCTTGAGACGTTCACAATAATCATGATACTCTGGATATCCCATATCCTCCCAGTTACGAAGCGTCATAGACGTTCTCTCTGTTTTCGGTATTTCGTTGTTTTTACCTTTCGTTTCGATACCGTTGTCGCAAGGGATCGGTTTACTATTCTTGGCGCGTAGACAACTCTCGGGCACCGGATCCGAGGGGATGAGCGTCACGCCGCCCATGTGCGCGTATAGTGACGGCGGTGGGCCCGAAGGGGTATCGATGGTGACTACCGAAGGTGCGTTTATCTGCTTTACATACTCCGGTCCCTTCACCGAGAGGAGGTATTCGCACTTCGGAAACCATCGTGCGTGTTGCTCCCATGGTACGTCCTCTGGCTGCCAATCCTTTAGCCCGCCTCCGCAATAATGACAAATTACTCGATCGCCACTTCCTTCTCGAAAGAATCCCGCGTTGGCGTGATCCTCGGCCGTCTGAGGGGCCCATTTAGGCCAATCTTTAAAGGTTTCCATACGATCCTTAAAATCGAGAAACGCTGGATGCGCAGCTTTTTTCCAGCTCCGAAAAGTTAATGACGTATTTCCGGGTTTCGGCGTTACGTTGCCGCACATTCTTTCGCATTGTATACAAGAATGCCTTTTTCCCTCTGTGTTGGTCGGAGCCTTTTTCCTCTCCGGCCGAGGGGGAGGAATCGTCGCGGGGTCCGTACCGATAGGGACGTTGCCACACGGTAGATTCCTCACGAATCGACACAGCTGTTGATACTTTGCATGATCTCGCATGGGATCATCGTCTTCAGACCATTGGCTTATGGCGAGTTTGCACTCAAAGCATCGAACGTAATCCTTTATACCGGTGTAATAAAATCCAGCAGCGGCAAACTTTGCGGCATCTAACGTAAACTGTGGGGGACCTGGATAACTTTGTAGACGGACCCTTTCGAACCGATAATCGGGCTGCGGTGGTTGTTCAAGTGTCGACATTGTGTCGATGAATTATCCGTATATATTTATGAGATTTCTTGTTGTGTTTATTTTTTTTTTTTTTTTTCTTCTTCTCTTTTTTTTTTTAATAACTTCATAAATATGAGTACGTTTAATAAGTAGTATTATTCCCACGCAGTAGCTATATGTCTATTTTCCTCTTCCTTTTTTTTTTTTTTTTTTTTTATTTAGTTAGGTAACTATATTTTTCTTTGTAAATTTCCCTGAGAGGTTATAATGAATATTCGAGAATGTTCACAGTTTATCTTATTTGCTGTCTAACGGCTTCTTTTCTTCTTTTGGTTTTACGATGCAGGAATACGTGATTTTCGTAGCCGATTCGGATGTACAACACGTGAGCCCTTTTTTATCTTTATCCGCACGTTTCCCTTTTCCAGCAGCTCCAATACCTCGTATGGTCCGACGTAATGGTCTCCTAGTTTTCCGGGTTTCGGTCCTTTAAGCAGAAATACTGGTTCACCTACTTTGAAATTTATTGTATTTATTTTTCGATCATGAATTTCTTTAGCTTTTTCTTTTGCTAAAATTAAATTCTCACGACCGATCTGTTGTATTGAATGTATTTGCGTTACTAGCTGAATTAAATAATCGTCGTAAGTGGCGAGTCTTTCTCTTGCAGCCAGCGGCATGCTGGAGGGAGTTCTAGCTATTTTGCCAAACACCATTTCATAGGGTGTGTGTTTAGTCCCCTCGTGTACATTCGTATTATAATTGAATATTGCCAATTCGACCCATTCGTCCCAGTTTTTTTCTCGCGTCGTGTATTGTTTTAAGTATTCTCCCAAGACGTGGTGAGATCTCTCTAAAGAACCGTTTGACTGGGGGTGGAAAGCGGTCGTTCTAATTTTCCGGATTCTAAATAATTTAGCAATTTGTTGCATAAATTTGCTCAAAAAATTTGCCCCTTGATCGGTTAATACTGCTCTTGGTGCGCCAAATTGACAGATATAATGTTTCACGAACGCTTCTGCGATAGTTACGGCTCTAGCATTAGGGAGTGCTATTGCCATAGAAAATTTTGTCAATTGATCTTGAATTGTGAGTATGTATTCATTATCTCTTTTAGTTTTTGCTATGGGTCCTACTATATCCATGGCGATTTTGTCGAATGCAGTGCCGGGTGTATCGGTAATTACAAGAGGTTGTTTAGTTTTAACTCTGACTAATTTTTTTAATTGGCACTGTAGACATCGCTGGATAAACTGTTGAATGTCTGCCTTTAGATTTTTCCAATAATACTGGTGGCGAATTCTATTATAAGTCTTGCTTACTCCACGGTGTCCTCCGATAGGCGAACAATGCATTTCTCGAATTATTTCGTTGTGTTCATCTTCAGGGGGTTCTCTAACTATCCCGTTGCAGATTATTATCTTAAAATCACTTTCATCGAATATTCGCTGAATTTCCGAATGTATTCTATCCCAAGGGACACTGCAAATCATTTCGGATTTGGCGATGCTTAATGACTGAATGCCTAATCTTCCTGCCAGGTATTCACAGTTGTGTAATACTTCTGTAATATTTTCAAGTATTTGCGTCGGGCCTTCGGTCTCGTCGTCGGAGATCGGTAGGGCAATATTAAATTTATTACCCCGTTTCACAAAGGATTGAGGGCGCTTTATTCTTAAATTTTTCGTTTTTGGCAGTTCATTTCTTTCTTGTAATTTTTTACTACCGTCGTCCAATGGTTTACCGGTCGTAGTTATGAAATATGCGAGGCTATCTTTCCGAGTGTGAAAGAGATCTCGAGATTGTTTAACGTTTCCGATGGTACCGCGATCAATGGTTGTATCGCGATTGTTTACTCGCGTATTACCGTCGGGTTCTCTTATTCCAGTTGCATCGATATTCCTTTCTTCATCGCTTGCTTCATCAGCATTTTCATGTTCTTCGCTAGAATTTTCAGATTCGCTCTCCTCGATTGGCACCGGCCTGTGGTTTTTTCGTTTACGATGTACAATCTCCCCTTCCGTTTCTTCGTTTTCAGCTTCTAATATCCTTGGCGGTATGTAGTCTCGTGACGTACCGGGCCCATAGGGGTCGGTGACGGGCGCGTGCCACGCTTCGCCACTGTCTTCAGAGTAGCATTGTTCGGCAGTGGTTTTATGGCACGATTCATAGGCTTCTCCGCCAGGTACTGCCGATGGTACTTCCTTTACCGTAGTCTCGTCCATTGGAGTTCCAGTTGTCAACTCGACGTCGCGAGGATAATTATCATTCATGTTTCCTTCTATTTCAACTGCGGCGAATGTTGCGTTGGGTGACTCGTGTTCCCAATCGCATTCCTCGAACTCATCATATACCAATGCATAATTATTATCTTCTTCGTCGCTCTCTACGATGTCTGCTTCTTCATCGTCTGTATCGTGGTTGAGTATTTCTCTGATGTCTTCCTCCGTCAGTTGTCTTCTCTTTTTCCTTCTTGTTTCGGTGTCTTTATCGACACGAATTATAAAAATGTCGTCACTGCCGTCGGGTTCCGGTATCGGGTTCCTTGACAATGCGTCTGCGTTAACATTCGTCTTTCCGGCTTTATACACGACATCGTACTCGTATTCGGCGAGTTTTAAACGCCATCGTAATATTTTCGCATTTCCATCGGTAGCACGCCGGAACCACAATAAAGGTTTATGGTCGGTTACCACCGTAAATCGCCGTCCATACAGGTAGGGACGAAAATGAAGTATCGAATATACAATGGCCAATGCTTCTTTCTCGTATGTATCATATTTCTCTTCGATCTTACTCAACGCTCGAGACGCGTATGCACACGGGTGATCGTGGTTAATCACTCCTTGTGATAATATGGAGCCGATAGCGACTCCAGAGGCGTCCGTTGTCAAAATAAATGGTTTCAAGAAATCTGGATATCGCAAAACCGGAGCGGTGCATAGTTTTCCCTTTAATATTTCGAACGCTTCGTTTTGTTCCTGACGCCACTCGAAAGGTATATCTTTCCGAAGAAGTTCCGTGAGCGGTTTGGATATTTTCGCGTAACTTTCTATAAATCTTCTATAGTAGCCCGTCAATCCTAAAAATTGGCGAATGTTTTTAACGTTTTTGGGTCGGGGGAATTCGCGAACAGCTACGAGTTTCCTTGGATCAGGACTAACGCCATCCTTTCCTATCACGTGCCCTAGATACGCTACTTCCTTTTTTAAGAATTCGCATTTGTCGGGTTGGAGTTTTAAATTGGCTATTTCTAGTCGCTTCATTAATTCCCGATAAGTGTTTTCGTGTTCCTCGAGGCTTCTTGCGTATATTACGATATCGTCAAGGTAAACGAATACGCCCTTTCCGAGGATATTTCCTAGCGTTAAATCCATTGTACGTTGGAACGTCGGAGGTGCGTTTCGTAATCCGAACGGCATACGAACGAATTCAAAATGCCCGTGCGGCGTTGTAAAGGCGGTTTTATGACGGTCCCCGGCGTATACTTCAATTTGATGAAACCCCGAGGCCAAGTCGAAAACTGAGAAATATTTTGCTCCTCCTAATTGATCAAGTATTTCCGTAATGTTAGGTATAGGGTACGAGCGATTGTTTTTTCGTTGAGCGCGCGATAATCGAATACCACTCGCCATTTCTTATTGCCTTTGGAGTCGAGTTTCTTCGGCACGGCCCATACGGGGCAATTATACGGCGAGGTGGAAGGGATTATAATCCCGTTTTTCAGCATATCTTCGACCTGTCTTTCGATTTCCTTTCGCGTACACTCTGGCCATCGATACCCTCTTGTATTGATAGGTAGATCATCTGTAGTGGGTATTCGATGCTGCAAAAGTGTCGTACAACTCAAACTTTCGCCGGGTAAATGGTATAGGAAAGCGCTTTCTTTCAAAAGATCCTCTATACTTTTCCTTTCACTATCGTTTAAACCATCGAGTCTTAATAATTCCTTTATCTGTTCAAAACGGGCGATAGTAGCCACCTCATTAATTGCATAGCAATATTCCTCTCGAATGATGGGATGGATTTCGCGAGAAATGGGGATGGCTCCGAGCCTTATTACTAACGCGATGTCCTTAATTTCGTACGTTCGTTCATTTTCCCTATTGTTTACACTTTTCCCTCCCTGATTTCCTTGCAATGACTCTCGGATATTCTGCTCTTTAACAACAATTGAATCTTCTTCGAATATTTCTGTAATACACAATTCTGTTTCCTCTGTATTGTTACCGATTTTTTCCATGATTATTTTGTCCAAATCTGAATTTTCTCCTGAATTTTTACTTTCTTCATCTGAAATTATTAAATATAACTCATCGATATCGTCCGACCTTTTACCGCTTACCGTATTCGAACTGCAAACTGAATTTACTGAAACTTTATTATCAAGATCGCTTGCTCCTTCCATGAGCATTTGGTCTTTACTTATATATGATTCACACATAATCTTGTCAACATTTTCTGAACCGATTTTCTTTATAACGCCTGGCCTTTTGCGAGACACAGAGTCGCTCATCGTATAATACCTGGAACCCGAATCGTCTATGGCGCCTGGCCTCTCACAGGGCACAGAGTCGCTCACAGAACGAGAACTTGAAACTGAACCGTCTATGGCGCCTGGCCTCTCACGGGACACAGAGTCGCTCATAGAACGCGAACTTGAAACTGAACCGTCTATGGCGCCTGGCCACTCACAGGACACAGAGTCGCTCATAGAACGCGAACTTGAAACTGAACCGTCTATGGCGCCTGGCCTCTCACAGGACACAGAGTCGCTCATAGAACGCGAACTTGAAACTGAACCGTTGATATCGCTCGGCCCTTCACTGGGTACCGAGTCGATAATCAAACACGTATCTTTCACCATATTAATTGGATTTCCTTTATTATTATAATCGATGGTGTTCGGCCCGGCGACGGGTCCAGTATTGCTATCTGCACGATCTTTATCAAAGTTTTCAACCGACTTCTCAGAATTACATTTTTTATCTTTTATTATCGCTTTGTCAATCATTGTCCTGGAGTCATTGCGTGATGTTAGTGTTTCCTTTCGATACCTGGAGTTCCCTGGCGTTGGGACGGGTCGAAGCGCCATTACAGGTACTTCTACCTCAACATTGTAGCTGTTACTGTTGGTAATAAAAATGTAAGCCTTTCCGTTATTGTTTTCTGCAAACCCACTCTCGAGCGTAAGTCCTTCGCCTGCGTCGAGAGGCGGTAAATATCCTTCTCTGATATCTAAATTTTTAATCCGCACAAAACACAGTTTCTTTGTGTTGGCCGGTATAATCATTCTTTCCTGTGTCGAGAACGGTATCTTTGTATCTTGCATCTTTAATTGTCGTTTCTCGTAATCTATTTTAACGCGATTGCCATCGGGATATTCTGAACCTAATATTCCCTCCTCTGTGATAGGGAAATCATTGCTAACCACATGGAAAGTAGCATAACGCCCGTACGCTTGGATTTTAACGTGACCTAACGTATAGATTGAAGATTCGGTAATACCGTTGAGTTGTAAAATTTCTTGCCGGTTCACGCGTGTCTCGGGGTACAAGCAACGTTCTTTTATGATATTGGGTCCGGACCCTGTGTCAACCATAAGGGTTATAGGAGACGCGACTTCTTCACTATGTAATAAAACGGTAGGTACTGAACTTTCGTTATGCAATTTTATCGTGAAGATTTTTAAAATTCTGGGTTGGCGAATCCTACTGCTCTGATCACTCGGACAGGGTGCGAGCTCGTTGTGGCCTCTCTCATCGCACCCGAGCTCGGGAGACCACTCGCGTTTCCCGACGTATCTTGCGCTTTACTTTCATTTGCCAGTCTCTTGGGGCACTCTCTAATGAAATGTCCCGACATTTTGCAATTATGACATATGAAATTATTACTTGTCTCTCCGTATGACTTTTGCGGTGTTACTTGATTCCGATTCGGAGGCTGCGAATTATTCGTTCGATAGGGGCATATATAGGCCCCGTGGCCGTCTTTTTTACAAATCTGGCAGTTTATAGGGGGTTGCGGCCCATACCTCAGGCCCTGGGGCACCTGTGCGTCTCGTCCGCTGCCTGGCGCTTGAGCAGACCGCGGTAGTTGCGGGCAGTTCGCAGCTATGTGTCCCGCCTGCTTACACAGCTGACATAGTGCAGAGGGTTGCCCTTGATTTTTCTTGTCAGGGGGAAAAATTTTATAACATCGATCTGCCGTGTGGCCACGTTGCTCGCACACCTGACATAAAGTTATCATCGGGGCGGCGATTTGATTCGACTGACTGTCGTTATTTTTAGGGGGAAAGAGTTTAAAACACCTTTCCGCAGTGTGGCCGATTTTATTGCATACTTGACATACGGGGACATTCTTCTTTTCAATTTCGTTTTCCTTTGTTCCTTGCGACTGTGTGTTAACCGATTTATTCAATGAACATGTTGCGGCAGTGTGTCCTGTTTTTTTGCAAAGTTGACAATTTACTTGGTCTCCGGTTACTACATGAACATTACGCTTATTGTCGGATTTATTTCCTTTCGTTTCAGGGGGGTTGGTGGTCTCACCTCGGAGCGCGGCACGCCCGGCTAGTTCTCTCTCTATTTTTACTGCCATTTTAATGGCTTCGTCTATCGTGTCGCACGGTCTCATTCTTTGTTCGATTTCGGGTTTTAATCCATTTATAAAACACGGCGGAAGGCTCTTGGTAGTGTTTTTCTTGAAAATTTCATCAGCTGCGCTATTTTTTCCGAATTCGTATGCGTCTAATATTTGGTAACCAATGTCGCGTAGTCGATTTGAAAAGGTAATTACTGTCTCGTTTGGCTTTTGGTAAATTGCTCCCAATTCTCCTTGCAATTGATAAATATTGCGAGCGGGAGAGTAAATGCTTTTCAAAAAATCTGTTAATTCTTCGACCGTCTCGAAAGTGTTTAGATGAATTGTTCGTCGCGGTTCGCCTTTAATTTTTACTCTGAGTGCTTTTACTAGATTTTTCTCGTTTTCGGGTTCCAACATTTCGACTGCTTCCTCGCATCCTTGTATAAACGCGCCAAGTGACGTGGTTTTCCCATCGTATTCTGGTATTACTGCGAGTGCGTCTCGAAGGGATACGACTTGGCTGTGGTTAACCATCGTTGTACTACCTATTTTACTGTCGAGAGGCCTTTCACTATATTTACTCGGTGTCTTTCCTTCGCCCCGGTCTATAGGAGTAACGTTACTAACTTTGGTTGTAACACGTTTTTTATATGCGTCGTCGATTAAATTTTTTCTATCAAGGTTGTCCTCTTTTGTCTTGAAAAGACTTAATATAGCCTTTTTCCTGTTTAGTCCCAATGGCTTTACGACTGTACGCGTTATTGAGTTACTTAATTCTGGATTAATTTCCTTTGTATGTTTTTTTTGTGTCGTTCTTATAGTTCCAAATATTTTACGTCTCAGAGTTCGACCGTTTTTCGCGGAAAGATCACAAATTGTTCCTTGTGGTGTAGAATATATATCAAGATCGGTGCTGGATGCATCCGATTTAATAGACTCGTGAGGGGATCCTGGAGGGGTCTCGATAGTTTTTATTGTTTTTTCGTTTCCCGAGTGGTCTTCGTGGGTTCTATTAAATTCTACTGGCGGAGCAGTGCCTTCGTCTACCTGTTGTTCTCGTTCAAAGTTTCCCTCTGAATTTTTCCTAGACGGACTTACAGTTCCCGGGTTTAAAATCGCTACGGGAGTGTTCTCCGGACTTGATTTAGGGGAGATAATAACAGTTCCTGTGTCTGAGATCCCACCGGGAGAGAGTTTTGGCGTAGATTCGGGAGAAAACGTGATTTTCTTTCGAAACGATGTCACTGGTGTTCTGACAAAACTTTTCATAGGCGTTTTCACAGGAGAATTCACGGGAGATTTTCCTACAGGTGTCGGTATTTGTTCGGTTGTTTTCACGATCTTAACTACAACAGGGAATTCGCCCGTACTTTCCGCCTCTTCCGTTAGCTGAGCTACCTCATCGGCAGTACGAAGGATATTGGCTTCTATTGTCTCAAGTTCCGTAAAAATGTGTCCTGCTCTATCCTGTAATTCCTTGATTTCTTCGTTCGAAATTGCTTGCACCGATGTGATCTGTATATTAAATTTTCGTTCGAGTTCGCGGATCTTTGCCTCTGTATGTGGGTCAATATCAACGGTTATAGGAGTGGGTAATTTTATTGCCTCAGAATTTATCAAAGCGGGTGACGAGTTATAATGAACCTTTGTTTCCTCATTAGATTTAAAGTTGAACTCCGACTTTACAGTACCGAGATTTATCAACGCAGGACACGAGTCGTAATGTACAAGCGGGTATCGTTTCCCGAGGTTTAAAGCTTCGATTGTTTCTTTACGAGACTCACAGTATTTCGATGGTCCACTCACTTCCTTAGTTTTAGCTTTCGGTTTTGTCTTTCTTTTACGTTCCTCTGGGTATTCTCTGAGAACATCGTCGCCTTGGATTTTTAATTGAGACCGAGTCGGCGGCATTTATTTCACGATTATTTTCATTATTTTGAATTTATCGATTACTACTCCATTCTTTTATTTTTATTAATATGGGTTTTATCCTCTTTTTTTTTTTATCTATTTTCCCGAAGGTTTAATCTTTCAGAATATCGACAGTGACGGGATCTACGTTTTCTCTTCCGACTGCTTATTTTCTTTTTATCCAAATTTCGTTCTGCGGTAATTCCGTGAGTATAAAGAGAATAAATGACCTTACAGCGTATATCAATTTTAAGGACAATCGCGTCAAATTCCAGTACAAGATGAATATTATACGAATTTAATGACGGAGTCCGAGTGGTTTGCGACACCTAAGATAAACGTGTTTCTCTTTCCTGATTTTATTGCTGCTTTTCTTGTACACGTATTTCTTAATTCCTTTACCGTTATATCGACTCCATAAAATTATGAAAATCAATACCATCCAATAGTGTAGCATTACTGTTTATTTCTTTGTATTAAATGCCGATCTGCTCACCTTCGTGTGTTTTTTTTTTCCTTTCTTTTTTTTTTATTATTAGTGAAAGATTTTGAGTAGTCCTTCGTCGTCGAGCTCAATAATCTGAATTAATTTCCCTGTTTAATTAGTTTCTGCTGAAAGGATAGATTTTTCCCCCCTTTTTTTTTTTTGGTAATTTAGTCTATGTAGAAATTCAGGCTTCAAACTTACGCCGCAGAAGGAACACCGCGATACCTATGTTTGCTTTACGTATTATATATATATATTTTTTTTTTATTTTACGGTTAGATCTTTAGCTTGATGAATTCGTTATGGTTAAAAATGTTTCACCGTTTCCTTCCTTTTGTTTTTATTAAATTTGTTTCTGCAAACTACCAGATTTAGTCCCAGGATGATGGAGACTTTCTTTTCCTTTCTCACTTTTTTTTTGTTTAAATTTTATGCAAGGTGCCTTACCCCCTTCTCTTTTTATGTGACTGGATATTTATTATGAATTTTTATTATCTGCTTTCTTTTTCGTTCTTATTTAATTACCCTTTTATTCGTCCGTATATATTTTTTTTTTTTTGACTTATTCTCTTTCTGTTCTGAAATTATTCTGGTTTTCGTAAAATTCCCGTCGCAGATCGTACCAGCTAATGTTTTCTGTGTCTACAGGTGTCGGAGTGTACTCGATAGGTTTCAATGAGTAAATGATCTGTGGCGCAATATTTTCTTTATTATCCTCCGAAGTCCGTGCGTTTCGTCGAGCTTCTCTCAAGACTACACCGTGTTCGTGCGGAGTTTGAGAGTTATTATTTCTCGCTTGTAACCCTTGTGTGTCCATAAGAAACGATTATTATAAAGTAATAATAGAACAAAATTGAACGACTCGAATTTTGAATCTTGCTAACACCGCAGAGCTGCAACTATCGCAATGCAAACTGGGGTTTAGACAGGAGAGCGTGGCCTTTGCAGCGAACTGCGCAGCGACTTAGGAAAGGGTTTTTGAGTGGGGTTGCGTGGCGAACCGCGCAAATCCCAGTTTCCAGTCAAGGTTATAAAAGGTTTACAATTTGCATTAACGCAGAGGCACAATGCTATACAGATATCGTTTGGATGAAATACGCCTTCAATTGTCGTTACACGAACTGGGGTTTAGACGGGAATGCGTAGCTTGGCAGCGAACTGCGTAGCGACATAGGAAAGGGTTTTTTGAGTGAAACTGCGTGGCGAGCCGCGTCAGTTCCAGTTTCCAGTAAAGGTTGTTGTGGGTTACAGTTCGTGTTAACGCACGGCACAATGGTTCTAAAATTTAATTGATTCTCTTTTATATGAATTACAAAAAAAAAATTATATTTTTCTTTTCCGACCTCAAAGATTAATTCTTGCGAGATACTGCTAACGCTGTACGAACCGGGGTTTAGACAGGAGTGTGTGGCTTTGCAGCGAACTGCGCAGCGACTTAGGAAAAGGTTTCTTGAGTGGGGTTGCGTGGCGAACCGCGTAAATCCCAGTTTCCAGTCAAGGTTGTAAAAGGTTACGGTTCGCACTAACGTAGCAGCTCAATGATATAAAATTATACACCGTAATGGGATTAATTCTCGTTTGCATTGAATAATCGTTACTTATTTTCCACACTTTTTCTTTTCTTTATTCCTATCGTTTTGTGCGAGTGTGCGCGTATGTACGATGTTATTTCAGGAAAATCGTTTGGAATTCTATCCGCGAATATTTATTGAGTATGATTTATTACAGCGAGCATTCTATGGATCCCGGACGAGCCCCCAAAATTTTTGTTACGTCAAAAATGCGGATGTTTCTCCTTTCACCCTAGTTTTTAACGCGTGGTTGCGTCGAGTACGATTGAATACGCGCTGGTCAAGAGAGATCTCTCCCTCCTCTACCACTCCTGGCATCAATTATCGGCGCAACTGCCCATTTTCTAGTCTAACCGTGAGGAAATTTACTAAGGATAGGGCTTGGAATGCTATTCGTTGACTTGTCTGAGAGGTATTACGAAATATCTTATCTGTCGCGTAAATAGAATGCGGATCATAGGTGATTTTAATTATGTCGAAATATTTCAACGCGGTACAAACGATCTGGTAACCTGAATGTTGTTCTGTGAGTAATGTAGATGATGTCTGGCGACGGCTAGGCGAATTATCGGGGAGGTAGAGTGACATAGGATATTATACACACTTCTAATTATAGAAATATTGAAGAAGTTGAATTAAATTGTACTTACGTTGTTCGTTGAGGTGTTGATTGTTGCGATGAAATCGGTGAAACACGACTTTGTACGCGGGATTCTCGTAATATTCAAATTTTATTCAAAGAAAAATATCTCAGGCAGATTCAAAAAGAATGCAAGAGAATGCGAGATTTGGAAAATACAATTGATTCCAAGACCGTTATTCGTACAGAAATCTCTTTCAACAATAAAGTAAGAGAGGATTTTGACGGTGGAGCGAAGGTGACTTCGTTACAACGGATGAATTGAGAGTGACAATTTGGTGAACTGGACCGGACCAAGAAAACTCTGGTCACAATGAAAATGAGTACAATTTTTGGAGATGGAAAATATTATAAACAAACTTCTCCAATAGGAGAGCAGTACAATTCTATTCGTTGTCCGAAAAATACCCGTGATGTCTCTTTCTAATGGTGGTAAACAGAGTGCGCGGTCTCTGACTCTATCCTTCTTGCCGCCCAGCCGGAGCACCAGCCTACCGATCGGATGCGCCGGTTGCGCGTTTCCGTTGACTTCCTAGTTCTACTCCTGATCTCTAATCCTGACGGTAGTTACTCTGTCCTGGTACTCTCGTGCCCTCTTTTCGCGGGCTCTTATATACTAGAAAAATGGTAATCAGAGGGGGAAGAACCCTCCCTCACGTATCCCGGGCATTCTGCTCCCCTGATGAGTAACGTTGCCCCTTCGCTATTCTCCTCTCGGCTTGCTCGAGATTCCAGGATTTCTGGAATATTCGTATTGCGAGATAATTGTAAATTTATCCCGTTCCTATTGAATTCCCTTTCCTTTCTTATGTCTAATTATTTGCCTGAGTTATTTGTAATTTTAATATTAATAATTCGTAAACAAATTACTAAAAATAATTAAGATTTGATATGTTTAACATAAGAGAGAGAGAGAAAAATCAACTGATAGTTGCTGTTTGTAAAATTCTCCGGTATGTCTTCGTATTCTGAGGACGGTGGTAAGAGTCGAGAGATATGTATATTTTATTATTAATAATTTCGTAGCATTGTCATTCTTTGGGTGTCAAATTATTATATACCTGAAGGGTAAAAATATTTCTCGGCTCTTGTACAAATTATTTCCTTATAAAATATCAGGATTTTCCTGAATATCCGAAGTATCGGTAGCATAACCGGCCCGATATCTTTGGGCGTTGCCCCCCTAAGAGGCGTGCAGCAACTATTGCGCGTGTCCGGTAACAACGTCGTACGATCGTCTTATTCCCTTATATGGTCATTCCGGAACTACTGTTCCGTTGCCCGGGCGAGCTGTATGACTCCCCTCTTTCGGTGTACCTGCTAGACCTTCCCCTATCGTCGTGAACTAACCTTGACGCTTTGCAGCTTAGCTTACGCAACTCGTTCCTTGCCCGGGCCCCTTTTATTATCCTTACAGTGTGCCGATTCCGACTTATTTTCTGTCTTTGAAAGTGAACTCTGGTCGAATGTTAAATAATATCGATAAATTAACAATTCCATGTTAAAGGTGGAATGTTCCTGAACATTTTGATATAACCTGCAATGTTTATTTTTATACTATAAATGGGGGGGGGGGACCGAGTCAACTGTATGCGACGTACGTTTTCCTGCTACATGTACTTTGTAGTTGCTCACGTTACGACTTTTTCCATAAATTTTGGAAAAAAAAAAAAATAGTTGCGACATACGAATAAGGAATTATTCCTGATTAATTTGATATATTGACTGATTTATAAATTTGTGCACCATGAGCCGAGAAAACGAAATTCCAGGAGTACATTTTTACTCCTGATATCAATTTATACGGTGAACATTATCGGAAGGATAATAGTTACATTAAAATGTCATTATTTCATTCTCCCGATCGTAGGGAGGCATTTCCTCTGCGCGCGGTATGTGACTTTTCTCGACGGAATTGCGTCTTCGCGCTTGGTGGTTGAGCCGCCTTGCCTTCGTGACTCATCGTCGAGGCATACTTGTGTTGCATCCCGCGCTACCGCAACTCAGTTCGGCGGTTCGGAAATGATTTACGACTCTCTTCCTTGAATTGTTTAGCTTTAGTAATGTAAATTTTCTGTTTCATTCGTTTGTTATTTCTCAAATTTTGACCATCTTTGCCCTTTCCTTCACCGTTACATATTGAGTTATCAAAGATTATGGTGACTGCACGTGTTTCACGAAATCACAGACGTTTATTCGTCTCGACTATTTTTCGTGTCTTTGCGTGATTCGACTAATCAGCCTTTGTATGATCGTATTTGATTTCTTGCCATAAATGATATTACACTCTTAACTAGTATCGAATAGCACTTCTAAGTTCAAAAATAATTTTGCTGTTTTGAATTTATTAATATTTTCATGGCATTAGTGGCGTTTGCCAATAACTTGCATCGATTATTCCTCCTGTAATTCTGGACAATTTTACCATCTTTGATTCATTTGATACCGTAATTTATAATTTAATTGCGAAGATTTTTAAAATGGGCATATTCATTAAATTAGCGTTAAATTAGAAAGCGTGTGGGAGTATAAAACCGTATTTCTTTTAGGATCGTGATTAAAGAAAATTATGTCATTATAATGATGGGTGGTTGGATGATGTGGGGGATGTTCTGACTCTCAATCGCGTGACTCGTATATTCAGAAATACTATGCAATGCTGTTTGGTGTCGAAATACTGAAACTATTTCGGTAGTCGGGGTTAATTTCCATACATAAGGTAATGTAGGTTCCCCTTTTTATGTTGGAGGTCCTTTTTGACCTTCAGTTAGAAAACTTTTATGGTCTGGCCGCAGGGTAAAAGCTTAGATCTATACTCCTTGAGTCGATGCAGTGGTCGATTGTACCGACGTCGGCAGCGGAGTTCGCTGTTTCACCGAGGGTAGTGCGTGTGTCGAGGGGGATTGAGACCTCTGTCCGCATCTAGCTCGTGGGGTAGATAATTTTATCATCTATCTTTTACCCTGTTTTTAGCTTTACATGCTGATTATTTTAATCTTCCTGGACATATTTTTCCCAATGGAAAATCATTTCTGAAGTATCGTTCAACGATTGATGAGAGAAATCATTTCTTCTCGTGATTTTTATGAGGATGGGTGATATTTGGATTTTCCGTGAGATGTATTAATTGTTTTGGAAGGAGAAAGGTTTGCATAGTAAGAAAATAAGCAGAAAAATGAGTTGCGAAAAACTGTTATTAATGAAAAAAAATGAAGAGAGTTACGTCAGGACGTAACAGAACCAATTTTTTTCTCCTTCGCAGCATCATTTTGTTTTATCAAAAGCACTATGCACAGCAAATTTAGAGACAATCCTACATCTCTAACTATTTATTCATCACAATTTTCCATAAAAAAATGATTTTCTCTCATCTGATGTCCGTACGGTGCTCCAATTAAGAATCCTGGAAACCAATTCTTTTCTCTTTCGCAACAATATTTCATTGCATCGAAAGCACTATGCACAACAAATTTTGAGTCATTCTGACAAATATAATTTTAATTATAAAATAATTAAAAAACAGTGGTTATAACAAGATTTGCTTTAAAGGTTATGTTATTTAGATTTGCCAAAAATCCATTTTTAATCATGTTAAAAAAAAAATTTCGGTTGTAAAAAATAAAACACGAAATATCATACACAGATTCACAAATGTTTGCGTTTTTAGTTCGAAAATAATATATTATCACCGAAAATCATTCGCAATATTTTAGCATATTTTATTCACATTCGTAATAACAAGCGTCTTAGCGCCCTGCGGGCGCAGATGCTCTTGTTGGTGGGCTCCGCCCCCCAAACCCCCCGAAAAATGTCCCTTCGGGACATTTTTTAAGGCACTCACGGGGTTGCACGTCGCGCTACGCGCTCCGTATCGAGTGTATTTACACATTGCGCTATGCGCTACGAATGAAGTATGTTTATTCGTCGCGCTCTGCGTTTCTTTTCGACAGTACGTATGAGGGAAAAACATTTATCAGTTACGTAAATTAATTCATAGTGTTTAACCTTCGTTGAATAAAAATATTTTTTTTTTGTACCAATTGATTATTAATATTCACGACGGATATTTCCTTTTTGTTTGACGATAAATTGTCAAATATTGAGACACGAGACAAATATAACGAATTGCACCACGTAAAAGTTGATCAAATTAATTTAACGAATCAAATCATGTCTAGTAAAGTCGTTTTATTGGCTTAAAACTTATGACCAGATTTAATGAATATAAAACAAACACACAAAACATGTACCGACACCAATACGATTACCATTTAGCATTCAGGCCAAATACCCCCTTTAAATCCTTCCCCTTCAGTGTTTTTTTTCTTCCCCATAATTGATGGAATCAGTTCGTTATTTTATCTGTAGGAAACCAAACCATTGTAGAAGAAAAGTTCAAGAAATTTGCTATTCTTTGTGATTTTCAATGAAATTTTATCGATATTTATGGATACTCCAAAAAAATGCAATCTCGAGAACGAAAAAATATATCTTTTTGGTTCCTGTCTTGTATTGAAGAGGAAGTAGTACGTTACTCGAATCAAAAATTTGTCATCTTGGATAGCTCCGAAATATTTTTTTACAAATTGATGAAATTCTTGAAAAATTCGACTTCGAAGGCTCTTTGACAGTCCTCTTATAACAAATTTCATTTCTACCATTTGAAATATATTTTTTTTCTTCTTCGTAATACATGGAATCAGCTCGTTATTGTCTCTGTAGAACAGACAAGTATTGGAGACGAGAAGTTTGAGAAATTCGATATTTTTTTTCGTTTTTCAATGAAATTTTATTGATATTTATCGTCACTTAAAAATATCAAATTTAGCATCATATCATATCGTATTTTTTTTAATTTTATTTAATCACAAACGAGGATAAGTTTTTCGGTACGGAATAACTCGTAAAATCGACAAATTCAGTGTTTTTCACTTTCTTGATAAATAATTGTTTATAATTGTTCTTTAAGAGTGAAATGTTTTTTTTTTTGCGAAAAAAAACTTTTCAAGACGTGAGCATATGAAAGAAATTCGTATTTCGACGAAAATTTGAAAAAATTTGAAAAAAAAAAAAAAAAAAAACGTTGGAAATACGTCGATAGAATAATCATTAGCAGTTTTCTTATCAAGTGTAAACGAATAAATCCAGCGAACAAAATTGACAAAGATTTCGAATGTGATGAATCTCCGACGGTCGAAGTGTAAAAAATTAAATTTTTAAACATAGCACACTTTTTATCTGCGCAATAACGCGGAGAGTCAGTTTGTAAATACGATTTCTTTGAGAGGAAAGGATTAGAGACGGCAATTTCGAGAAATTTGAAAAAACGATTCGTTTTTTGATGAAAATTCGTAAAATTAGTCTTTGCTTAAAAAAAATCATATCTCGGCAGCGAAAAAAGATTTCGACTCTTATTTTGGCTTGTTTTGAAGAGGAGAAAATACGTTGCGAGAAAAAGAATTTGCAGTTTTTATTATTAACTGTAAATGAATAAATCGGGTGAACATAATTGACAAAGATTTCGGCTGCGATGAATCTTCGACGGTCGAAGGATAGAAAATTCTTTTTTTTTATGATTGCATACTTTTTATTTGCGCTATACCGTGTAGAATCCATTTATATTTACGTAAAATAGGAACAAAGATTGAAACGAGATGTCGATTTTTTTTTATTTGAAAATCATCCGGCCACAGAGTACGCGCGCCGCGACGTATGAGCATCTGTGTATCGTCTGCTACGAAATTGTCATCTGCTTCCAAAGTTTGACCGATAGATTAAAACGAAAAAGTATATACTCCCGATTTTTTTAGTTCTATTTGGGAAATTGTAATTATTTTGGATATTCGATGAATCTTTTTTGTGAGTTTACTACCAATTTTTTCAGTGAATACGTGAAATTTATCATTTTTATTACGAATGTGAATAAAATATGCTAAAATATTGCGAATGATTTTCGGTGATAATATATTATTTTCGAAATAAAAAACGCAAACATTTGTGAATCTGTGTATGATATTTCGTGTTTTATTTTTCACAACCGAAGTTTTTTTTTTAACATGATGAAAAATGGATTTTTGGCAAATCTAAATAAAATAACCTTTAAAGCAAATCTTGTTATAACCACTGTTTTTGAATTATTTTATAATTAAAATTATATTTGTCAGAATGACTCAAAATTTGTTGTGCATAGTGCTTTCGATGCAATGACATATTGTTGCGAAAGAGAAAAGAATTGGTTTCCAGGATTCTTAATTGGGGCACCGTACGGACATCAGATGTGAGAAAATAAGTTTTTTATGGAAAATTGTGATGAATAAATAGTTAGAGATGTAGGATTGTCTCTAAATTTGCTGTGCGCAGTGCTTTTGATAAAACAAAATGATGCTGGGAAGGAGAAAAAAATTGGTTCGTAGAGTTCATTATGATGGCACCGTACGGACACTTGACCGAAGGCAAATGCAAATTGTGGCCAATAATTTTTTAGAAAAAATACTTAAAGGTCTTAGATTGGTTTTAAAAGTAATGTGCATTCTGGAAATAATGTAATAAAAAAATCCTGCGAAGGAGAACAAAATTGGTTCGCACCATCTAAAGTTACAGTGTGATACGGACGTCCGAGAAGAAAAATTCAGCCAAAAAGTTGTTTTCATTGCACCGCAGGCTAAAAAAAATATTTCTATTCATCGCAGTCACTTCAAAGTAACTACGCATGATGTTGGAGACACACAGAAGCAAATGGTGAAAAATAAAAATTTTTGTAGTATGCGCTGCGGAGTAACCCCTTCGACAGACTCCGAAGAGCAACGGATGGTCATTTTAATAGGCACTCTTTGCCTATTATTATAGTGAGTGCCTAAAAATGATAAATTTCACGTATTCACTGAAAAAATTGGTAGTAAACTCACAAAAAAGATTCATCGAATATCCAAAATAATTACAATTTCCCAAAAGAACTAAAAAAATCGCGAGTATATATTTTTTCGTTTTATTCTATCTGTCAAACTTTGGAAGCAGATGCCAATTTCGTAGCAGACGATACACAGATGCTCATACGTCGCGGCGCGCGTACTCTGTGGCCGGATGATTTTCAAATAAAAAGAAATCGACATCTCGTTTCAATCTTTGTTCCTATTTTATGTAAATATAAATGTACTCTACGCGGTATAGCGCAAATAAAAAGTGTGCAATCATAAAAAAAAAGAATTTTCTATCCTTCGACCGTCGAAGATTCATCGCAGCCGAAATCTTTGTCAATTATGTTCACCCGATTTATTCATTTACAGTTAATAATAAACACTGCAAATTCTTTTTCTGGCAACGTATTTTCTCCTCTTCAAAACAAGCCAAAATAAGAGTCGAAATCTTTTTTCGCTGCCGAGATATGATTTTTTTTAAGCAAAGACTAATTTTACGAATTTTCATCAAAAAACGAATCGTTTTTTCAAATTTCTCGAAATTGCCGTCTCTAATCCTTTCCTCTCAAAGAAATCGTATTTACAGTCTGACTCTCCGCGTTATTGCGCAGGTAAAAAGTGTGCTATGTTTAAAAATTTAATTTTTTACACTTCGACCGTCGGAGATTCATCACATTCGAAATCTTTGTCAATTTTGTTTGCTGGATTTATTCGTTTACACTTGATAAGAAAACTGCTAATGATTATTCTATCGACGTATTTCCAACGTTTTTTTTTTTTTTCAAATTTTTTCAAATTTTCGTCGAAATACGAATTTCTTTCATATGCTCACGTCTTGAAAAGTTTTTTTTCGCAAAAAAAAAACAATTGTACTCTTAAAGAACAATTATAAACAATTATTTATCAAGAAAGTGAGAAACACTGAATTTGTCGATTTTACGAGTTATTCCGTACCGAAAAACTTATCCTCGTTTGTGATTAAATAAAATTTTAAAAAATACGATATGACATGATGCTAAATTTGATATTTTTAAGCGACGATAAATATCAATAAAATTTCATTGAAAAACGAAAAAAATAATCGAATTTCTCAAGCTTCTCGTCTCCAATACTTGTCTGTTCTGCAGAGACAATAACCAGCTGATTCCATGTATTAGAGGAAGAAAAAAAATATATCTCAAATGGTAGAAATGAATTTTTTCATAAGAGGACTGTCAAAGAGCCTTCACAGTCGATTTTTTCAAGAATTTCATCAATTTGTATAAAATATTTCGGAGCCATCCAAGATGACAAATTTTTTATTCGAGTAACGACTACTTCCTCTTCAATACAAAACAAGAACCAAGACGATATTTTTTTTCGTTCTCGAGATAGCATTTTTTTTGCAGCATCCAGAAATATCGCCAAAATTTCATTGAAAATCACAAAGAATAGCAAATTTGTTTTTGAACTTTTCTTCTACAATGATTTGGTTTCCTACAGATAAAATAACGAACTGATTCCATCTATTATGGGGAAGAAAAAAAGCACTGAAGGGGAAGGATTTAAAGGGGATATTTGGTCTGAATGCTAAATGGTAGTCGTGTTCGTGTCGGTACATGTTTCGTGTGTTTGTTTTAAATTCATTAAATCTGGTCATAAGTTTTAAGCCAATAAAACGACTTTACTAGACATGATTTGATTCGTTGAATTAATTTGATCAAGTTCTACGTGATGCAATTCGTTATATTTGTCTCGTGTCTCAATATTTGAAAATTTATCGTCAAACAAAAAGGAAATATCCGTCGTGAATATTAATAATCAATTGGTACAAAAAAGAAATATTTTTATTCGACGAAAGTTAAACACTATGAATTAATTTACGTAACTGATAAATGTTTTTCCCTCATACGTACTTTCGAAAAGAAACGCAGAGCGTGACGTATCAACATACTTCATCCGTAGCGCATAGCGCGATGTGTAAATACACTCAATACCGAGCGCGTAGCGCGACGTGCACGCCCGTGAGTGCCTTAAAAAATGTCCCGAAGGGACATTCCCCCCCGATTCGCGATTTCACGCCATTTGTTGCAATTTTTTGTGTCATTCTAGACTCTTGTTCGTTGTTCGTGGAACATTACACTACTAGAATTAACAAAACAATACTTTTAACTCGGAAACCGTCATTTTGCGTCATTAATTTATGTGGTGACAATTGAAAAACTTTTACAGAATATGTATTTTGGTTGTTTGAATGAATGCATTTAACGTTGTAACGATGAAAATTTGCAATTATTGAATTTTTTGGTAAATTTTGCGATCATCAATGATCAATCATCAAAAATCGTAGCTCCGGTGCGTCCAATAACCAAAAGATGCTTCAGTGAACGAACCGGTAGTGCGACTTTTGAAACGGCGATCGGAAAGATGAAACCAGCAGTGTCGATCACGTCTTTACTCATGGTATGGAATCTTATCATCAACCCTGTCGGTGGTTTGGGCGGTCTCGCTTCTTTAGACCGATTCCAGGGTAAATTTCAATCGTCAATCGCTTAGGAAGCAAGACCTTTGAATCGACGATCGAAAAGAGATGAAACCGACAGTGTCGATCGCATCTTTACTCGTGGTTCGGTATGTTAACATCAACCCTGTCGGTGGTTTGGCCGGTCTCGCTTCTTTAGATCGATCCCGAGGTAAATTTGAATCCGCAATCGCTTCGGAAGCAAGACCTTTGAAACGGCGATCGAAAAGAGATGAAACCAGCAGAGTCGATCGCATCTTTACTCATGGTTCGGTATCTTATCATCAACCCTTTCGGTGGTTTGGCCGGTCTCGCTTCTTTAGATCGATCCCGAGGTAAATTTGAATCCGCAATCGCTTCGGAAGCAAGACCATTGAAACGGCGATCGAAAAGAGATGAAACCAGCAGAGTCGATCGCGTCTTTACTCATGGTTCGGTATCTTATCATCAACCCTTTCGGTGGTTTGGCCGGTCTCGCTTCTTCGGATCGATCCCAAGGTAAATTTGAATCCCCAATGGCTTCGGAAGCAAGATCTTTGAAACGGCGATCGAAACGAGATGAAACCAGCAGAGTCGATCGCGTCTTTACTCATGGTTCGGTATCTTATCATCAACCCTGTCGGCGGTTTGGCCGATCTCGCTTCTTTAGATCGATCCCAAGGTAAATTTGAATCATCTAGGGTGACCCGGACATCGCTAGCAATGACGTGCTTCGACGCAATACTCTGGAAAAGCTTTTTCATGTGCCAGACAACTAAATACTACGGAGCCAAAGTCACTCGATGTCGCGGAATCACTAGGGTGACCTGGACATCTCGGGCATTGACGTGCTTCGACGCGATACTCTGGAGAAGGTTTTTCCTGTGCCGGACAACTAAAAACTACGGAGCCAAAGTCACACGATGTCGAGAATTCACTAGGGTGACCTGGACATCTCGGGCATTGACGTGCTTCGACGCGATACTCTGGAGAAAGTTTTTCATGTGCCGAACAACTAAAAACTACGGAGCCAAAGTCACACGATGTCGAGAAATCACTAGGGTGACCTGGACTTCACGGGCATTGACGTGTTTTGACGCGATACTCTGGAGAAGATTTTTCGTTTGCCGGACAACTAAAAACTACGGAGCCAAAGTCACACGATGTCGCGGAATCACTAGGGTGACCTGGACGTCGCGCGCATTGACGTGTCTTGACGCGATACTCCGGAGAAGCTCTTTTATATGCCGGAATACTAAAAACTACGGAGCCAAAGTCACACGATGTCGAGAAATCACTAGGGTGACCTCGACAGCGCTCATTTCTAAATTCTAAATAAGAGAAATATTAATTTTTATTCAATTTTTATTCTGAAACACATTATATATTACATCTCGACTCTTCATTTGAAATGCCGCGGGCTAACCCCAATAAAAAATATTTCATTTTGGCGGGCCATTAGCCAATTTAGTTCACATCACCGCACCGATGCCAAACGTTTGTTAGGTTCTGTCATATACTCTTCAAAGACGTTACGTTACGACACATCGATGTGAATCTCGCTCGCTACCAGAACTCCACCAGACAACAAAACACTATCAATTTTCGCGGGAAATGTCAAAATAGGCCTTAACGGCAGTATACATGAGCCGGCGTTTCTTGCTGGTGTTGGTGACTTTTCTTCACAGCATGGTGTTGGGGCCACGTGCTCAGCTTTGGTGATCGAGCCGTGGTCCTATATCTTCAGACAAAACGTTGGCAAACTCGAGTAACTCGAAGCCATTGAGGATGTTGATTTTTTTGATGTCTTTGAAGACAAAACTATTTTACGACTTCGTGTCGACGATGTCGCTTTCGAAAGTTTGTTAAATTAAAAGGGTATGACTCGTCTAATGATAACGTCTAATAATCGGTAAAAATAGCAAAGCAGGGGTAGCAACAATTTGGGCGCCAGTTACCAATACGGGATAACACCGGTGACTGTATAAACGATTGACTCTATGGAACTACTTGAAAACGTATCCGGCTAATATCCAAAGAACAAGGGACGACTCAGGGAAGGGTTATCGAAGTGTCGGCTCTTAATTTAATAACTTCGGTCTTCAGATAATATTTACGGGGTGGCGGGGATGCTTCGGAGATTTTTCGGGATGCAGGCGGAACGGGAATCTCACGGAAAAGATAATTAACGGCTATACGCCACTTACCACGTGTACGCTTCTACCTGCTGAACATCGCGTAATGGTGACAGTAGCTGCCTTGCGAAAAATGCTAACTGTCTTCCTTCGACAATTCCTCGATGCATGAGAGGCCGAGGACGGGGAAAACACACTCGATTTCCTATCAGGGGATACGGCAACGCAAAGGCTCCTCACACTCTACGTTCCGGTCAACCTTTCACACACGATACTTGCTTACAAAATTATAATATGTCATGCGGGATTCTCACACGTGCACACGGGATGGGATCTCGATCGAAGCTGAGGGTGGAAGTGTTCTCCATCCTCTCCGGATGTCTTGTCCTACAGCAGCGTCGCGGAAGGTCCTTGCGGCGAGAGAGAGAGTTCGGTATTCGGCATTAGTCGATAACGAGAGCGATCGACGGGCGTTGCGTAAGAGGGCAGCAGTTGGACGATTGATCGTCGCTCGATACCTTCGAGCGACGATGGCGAGCGGCAGGCGGCGGGCGACGGTGGTCAGTATGATGCGACGGCAATACAGCAGCGGCAAGGCGCAAGGGATAGCGAGTCCCCTCGCCAACGATCTCGCATCTCCCTCTGCTGTTTCCCTCGCTCTCTCACTATCGCTGTCGTTCGATGCTCGTTGCTGCCTTGTTCGGTGACTCGCGCGGGGTAGCCAAGGGGGGGGGGGGGGGGGCGGTAACGCGGAAAATATACAAAATACGGGCTACATTCGAAATACAGATTTATCCTATCGTACGGCTATCTATCGAGGGCATTTAGGGACTAATGGAACGAGGCTACCTCGTTACAGTATAACTAATTTGAATAGAGCAGATGTGTGTTGTCAATAACGGTCCTCTTGTATGCAATGGATCGCCGCTTTTCAGCGTGCGCACCTGCTCCGTGATACCTGCGTCGCACGGCTCGCAGAACGTAACTGTAAAAACGGCCGTAACTCGCTCAATTTTGAACAGATCGACTTTAAATTTTCAGAGAATATTTTTAAAAGGTTATACTCTAAGAATCCGTCGAAAATGAAAAATCGATTTTTTCGAAAATTCTGAGTAGATGTGACCCCTTAACCGCGTCTACGCGGTCAACTACTGATAATGCGCCTCCCGGAGTGAAATGTTTTATATTGTATTGTCGTCGACACGGTTATTTTTTTATTGCATTGTTGCAGGGCGATTTGTCGTGCTTGTCGGTTTGTCTCTTATATTTTTTCCTCGTTGACTCTGGCTTCAAGCTCTCGTCGTCTCTCGATGTGCATCTTCATCGTCGATCCTGCGGCAACGTCCCTCGCCGTCGATTCTGATTCATATGGAAGCGATCCGAAAATTGTGCTAACTTTACCAGATGAGAAAATTGTGCTCACTTACCTCGTCTTCCTGTGCTCGTTAATCGACAGAAATTTGTGTACTACACTTGACTACGACTTTGTTCAGTACTACTGTTTAATACCCTTAAAATATACTCTACACATTATCCTACGTAGAACTAACACTAGGCTCATAAAATGATCATTTTTCATTTATGGCATCATCAAAACACACAATCTTAAAAAAAATATTGAAATTATTTTCTATCTTGAGTTGATGGATTGATCACACAAATAATGGATTTCTGTTTTGGAGGATCCGTATAATATCTATAAGTACTTTATAAGCGTCGTAACGAAGACATATATACAGTGACAACTCTCGTGTTTGACGTAATTTGGCGGCATCATCATATTACGGGAGTAACCAATCAGGTGCACGTAACGATGGCGGCCAGCGAATCGCTTTAGCCGAAAAAACATTTTTTCTTGGTGGATTTGTCGGATGGAATATTTTGCACTGCCCTAACTCCATTAACCACCCGAATCGTTTTCTTTACATCCGAGCAAATGCATGTATTGGAAAAGTTATCGCAAATTCGAAAATTCAAAGTGAAATTTTAATTTAGAGTACCGGCACGATTACGAACGTAAATAATGAATAACAAAGGGCAATCGGAGAAAAATCGAATTCCAAGCGTATTTATAAGAAGTAGAATTAAAATAATGGGCGGCATGATTAATCAAATCGACACTTATCTAATAAGAGTTGGGAAGAGTTGGGAAGAGATACCGCACCGTTTCGACGCCAAGCACTTGGAAAAATATTTTCTTAAGGAGGCGTAACGCTTATAAATTGTAAACAATAAATAAAACTTCCCAAATAAAAAAATTAAAAAAATAGCACGCCGAGTACCTAAAAATTAGTATTAAAACAAATGTGTGTCTATTAAATCGAATCGGGCAATGAAACATTATAACAAAATCGCAAATTCCAATAAATAATTAGCGTCTCATTGCCCTCGTACACAGTTTTTGGTGATGTATACTATGAGCCTGAGCAAATGGGATACCATGTTTCTATTGGAATTTTCATTTCTGTTATAATGTTCCTGGGCCGATTTGATTTAATTAAATTTTTACACATTTTTTTAACCCTGATTTTTAGGTACTTGACGTACCATATACATACATATTTTTTTAAATTCTCAATGTGCAGTGTCGAGTGGACACTTCGTCGTGTTGAGTTTTTCCTGTCGACTTTTCATCGTGTCGAGGTTTTGTTGTCGAATTTTCGTTGTGCCGTGTTTTTATCGTTGTGTACAGCGCTTCGTGTGCAGTTTCTATAGTTAGTAAGCATTCAGTTTTTAGTGCAGTGTTATTTGGTGTAGACTTACTCGCGTGTAGAGTCGATCGGTGCATACTTTTTATGCAGGTCGTCGTCGTGTACAGTTATGCAGTGTTAAAATTTCAGTGTGGAGTTATTCGGTGTGGAGTATTTCGCGTGCACATTCAGTCGGTGTACACTTTTTGTGCAGACCGTCGGCGACGGCGAAAAAGGGGCCATCACTTCGATTAAGTCATTTTGAGAGACATCCTGAAATGGGAAGGATGGCACTACGTTAGGGGCCGAAGTGGTAGCTGTAGGAAAATTGTGAAAAGAGCAGGCCCGAGCAGAATTTACAATCGACGCATAAAAACGTTCTAACTCGTCGGAACTAAAGAATCGTAGGGGAGAAAACAAATTAGATTGAACAAGTTCAAGTAGGTCGAGCTGCCACCACATTTTGTTGGGATCGCTGAGTAAACAATCTGCAAGACCCTGGCCAATAGTCGAAATTGCAGTTGTTTTCTGGCCGGAAATAAAAAATAACCACTAACCTCTATTAACATTTTTTTAATAATGTTCAACAAGTGCGATGAGCATTTTTGGAAGGTATAACAAACAAATGAAAAAGATGTATTTTTTTCGGTCTACTCTAGTGATCATTTCGTGATAATTTGTTACCGTGTCTCGTGATAACACATTTTAAGCCGGCATAACATGTACGATAGTTCGCGCCTTAAGAGTTGAATAGGATACAAAAATTTAGGTTTCTTGTAAACTGTACTTGGATTTTCACTGTGCGAAGTTGGGACAGGAACATCAGTTACACGTTATTTGGCATGCGCAGCTCGACACTTTGTTTATTGCAAATTGTGGGAACATTGCCTTCCTAAAGAACCTTAGTAAAATTGTAGAACGTGTGACTGCAAGGCGGTCGTTCTATTGTCTTTCGTGATTGTTAGTTTTTTCCTGCTTCTTCAAAAAGTGACGACGTCATTTTTTTTGTTGCTAATATGATCGATACATTGTATGGATTATTAAATTTATTGTCAGTGGACTTTACTGTTTAGAAGATTTCACTGGAATGTTGTCAGCATCGTCAGATAGGACATTGAAGTTTTTAGTATCTGAAATAAAATGGATCACTCGTTCAAACAAATTCGGATTATTCTATTGAATCATAAAATCCTACTTATATTTTATAATTTACATTGCAAAAGTTTTCCATCGAAATTACGTATATTTTTCCAGCAGTTAATACGACAGGCTCAATACTCGCTCTTATAAGTAGAAGAATCAATTTTCTCGATCTTATAGACATCACGTACCATCTACAGCTATATCTGTATGATGTAAAAGATGAATTATAGTGTTTTGTAGGTCAGTAAAAAAGATATTTTATTAAATAACAAAGGGCGTTATAGGACAAATTGTCTGTCAAATTAAAAGCGCACAATAAATGATCCTGTAAATGTGTGCTGAAAATCACCATATAACACAAGGACAAATAAGTTAGATCTTAGAGATCCAATCTAGTTAAGCATGGTCATATAAGTTGGATCCTCTACTACCTCCCCAAATACTTGTTCTCTCTCTTCCCTTACAAACATTTCTTCCCCTTGGAAGTAAGTTCCTCTAAAATAAAACCTGCCGTCATTTGAGGATTACTAACCCTCCCTCCCGCTTCTTGTGATGTATTTCAATACATGAATAAAAAATGTCATGGTCCACTACCTATTTTTTAGTAAGCGTTCGAACTATGCGTATACATACGTACGCAGCGTCTGGAATAATTGAACTGGCCGTAGATATCCAATGACCGGGTAAGGTGACACAATAAAGATGATATGTTTGCGCAATGGTGAACAGACCCATTCTTAAAACGTCTTCCTTTGGAGTGCTCTTAGCAACCGTCTGCACAAAGTCAATGAAATTACGTGAAATTAAAGTTTCACACAGTGGTGATTCATTACTCACTTGGAATCCCGTAAAGGATAACACCACTGCACTTACGACGACTGTTATAAGAAGCATTCCCTGGCACGTGGACTGAATGTCGTCTACGTACCTTTATTTACATAAAATTATATATAATATTCTTGTTGTAAGTCGTTCATAAAAAAACATTATTTATTATGGCATAGTTAATTTTATGGCAATATTATTGAGATAGATTCGTGGTGATTACAATTTGTTCACTTTCATCCCTTGGGTGGAAATTTTCTTAACTCTCGTTCTTATCTCGCATGACAAAAATATAACCATAAGTACTTTTACTGCATTTGTAGCGGACTATTCACTGTTCGTCCAGCAAAACTCCCATCCCGTGTAGAAAATTGTACGTCCGAAAATTGCATGAAATTATTTTTAGACTCGGCCAAACTCATCCGGGTTTTGTCAAGATTTCGTGCGGAAATCTGTGCAAGCATCTATAAAGTCCAGGGGAGAATCCGGGCAGGACATGAAAAAACATCAGTGTTTTTTCATTATGCAGTCTAAGATTGCTCGCTGAATGCAAATTCGAGACAGAAATTTGGTCCATTTGGCCAAATTCAATTTTTTTTACTTTCTCATCTGATACGCCGTATAGAAAACGAACTATTATCATCGCGAAAAAAAATAACGTCAAATTTATGGACTAAATAACCTATTTGAACATGAAAAAATGAAAAAAAATTCTTCTCACTTTTGACCTCATAATTATGACTTAATCGATTAAATTCCAAGATCGAAATTGTTTTTTTTTCTCAAAAGTAGTTAAAAAAAAAAATATTCCTCAAATGTCTGTCCGTCTGTACGTATATACCGCGTAGAAAGAAGTAGTATGGAAAAGCATATGTATCCAACTACGGTGTTGTATCGCCAAATCCCGGGTAGCTACTCTGAGTTGGGCGATGAGAATTACTCCACGTATTTATTTGGATACGTACCAGTAAAGGGTTGGAACCCTAGTAAATGTTGCAACACAGAATATGTATATAGAATTTTTCCCTTTATTTGACGCGTGATTACGCGAAGCTAATTCTTTATTCCACATTCTTTAAGACGAATTTCGGACTACAGTCCAACTAAAGTAACGTTATACTACTTAGTAGACTCATTGCACGAGTTTCTACTATACTGTGAGTTCGCAAAATAACCTGCGAAGCTATTTTTCCATTCGCAGGCCTTTTGAAGAGATAGCAAAAAAAAAAAAGGAATAGTCTCCTATTGTTTGTGATTATTTTAGAGTTCGTGTACGAGACTCGAGAAAGTTCAGGCTCCTATTAGCTTCAGAGATCACTCTTCGAGTTTACACGTAAACTAGGACGATACTTACATCATCGGCGTTCTGTGGGGGTGAAAGATTGTTTAAAATACTTTTTCTTTATTTCGAAGTATACGGCCTCCGGTATCGGTCAATGTAAAGAAAGTAAATTTGTTGCTTCCTGGAATTATTTGTAATAGGAGAGGCGTCGATGCCGTTGATCCTCAGTTGTCCTCAGAGTAAGAGAGTATTCGTCACGGGAGTTCTGAATATCGATTCCAGTTGTGTACTGGGCCAGTTGTGTACTGGGGTTTGTGCGTTGGATATTCCAGAGGCCAGTTGCATGCAGGGGTGTGTTTTCTAGGTTTTTGCAGGGGATAGCCGTAAGTCTATGGCCCTGCAGGGGGTGAGTGGGCTCTCCATGAGATTGCAAAGGCCACGATAGGTGATTTAGACTATGTCAAGGAGTATTTTATAAGAGGCAGTTGCGGAGTGGGGCTTAAAGAGGTACTGGAATATTCCAGGTATGTCAGCGGATAGCTGGGTTTCGGTAGAATAAGAGATCGAGCTATTTCCGCACTGCCTTTTATACCCTGGACCCCAGTAATCGGTCACTTCAGAGGTATTGAGTCACTGCAATCGTGTGGGAGATAGGCGTTTCCCCCTCCGCCCATGCTCGGTTTCGGCTATTGTGCTCACGGTACAGCTTTGGTACGCTCGTGTAACGTAGGTTACAGCACAATATGCACAACCATCCGCACAGTATCAGATGTTTCTTTAAACTGCCGAGATCCCCTCAAACTCGTACTTTATAGCGGATAAATTGCAGTCGGCGATCGAGCATTATCTCGCGATTTCGCGGTATCGTTTCCTGGGGGTTTCCTTTTATCCTATCCTATCGTCCTATCCTATCGTTCCTTCCGCGGGTTATCGGTTTTTTTTTTGGAGTTGCTATTCTATTACTTGCTATTACGTATTCTACTCCGGGCATTTTACTCTTCGGCGAGCAAATGCTTACGATTTTACTCAACGCGGGCGTTGAACATATGAACGTTTACTGTATGTACGCCTGGTGTTGAAACATATATGCATTGGCATCGGTGATTAATCTCGGATAGTAACCCTGGTTAATAACCTCCGCACGCGACCTTCGGGGTATAACAGTGGGGATACAATGGAAGTATGGGGCTTGTATGGAACAGGGTTTGAGATGTCCACATATTCAACACATAAGCTTTTATAAGCCATTTCACAGCTATTGCAGAAACCTTCCAGGAATAGATCCCCGACGATGGGATAGGTATTGGAAATTTTCAATAATTTATGCTGAAATAATGAGCGTGAATATTTTCGTGAGAGGGAGAGAGGATTCTTCGGGAGAAATAAAGTTTCTTCCTTTGCACACCTTCTTGTACGATAAACTTGTCATTTTATTTAATAGGTAAATTACGTAACTTCTTTATTAAGAGAAAAATATAAATGACTTGAATGCGTTATCACACAAAATTCGATTAGAGATCGCGCACGTGCTCGATACTTCGAGAGCCCGACGGAGAAGAAGGAAGTTGAGCTCGCCGAGGCCTGCCGAACTCGAGCTTCGACTCCCTTGCGCTCTGATTGGCTGTCTTAGCCTCTGCTCCGCTCGTTCCGATTCGACGACAGTTTAGGGTGAACGTGCATCGAACTACTCCAACAATAGGCCCTATCGGAAATATTTGCCAGATAGTCTATGGAACTCTAAATTTTTTTAAGAATCCCATTTAATAGCATAGTCCCAATCTGAAATCCTTTCCCTGCTATTGCGTACAACCTGAACCGGCGTACAATCAATCTCATACATAGAATCTCATATTATATTTAAATGAACGAAGAAGAAAAAATTGATTTTGTCGCACGGAAGGATAATATCAAAAACGAAGAAAGATGCCGAAAACTAATTGTTTTCGACGGATATGCGTTCTCGAAGCAATGTTAAATGATGCTGTACATAATCGACGCGTGAAATTCGTTGTAAGTCCCAAAAATATTGTAAAGTATTGGATGAATTATACATAGATGTTTAATTTGTGTATCCACGCTTTTTCTAGTACGTCACAATATTTTTGGGACCTTAAGCGAAATTTGACCGCCGATTATGGATTACAGCACCTAACTTTGCTCGGGGAAATCATATTCGTCGTAATAAATTACTTTTGGGCATATTCCTTCATTTCTCATGTTTTTCTTCCATTTGATAAAATCTAGTTTTTCATCTCCTTTCATTTATTTATACATAATTTGGCATTCTGCGTTGTAACCGCTTTTCCCGAGAACTCGGTACGATTACAAAAGATGTAACGAGCGTCGTATTGTAAGGGCCCGGAATTCACGTGACAAATTTATTTATCGATACGACGATTTTTTCCCAACCCCACGCTCGGCTAGCTACCGCTCGGGAAGATGGTAGAAGGGAGTGGGTCGAGTCGCTCTCTCGAGCGGAAGGACAGAATGAATCTCGGGAGCACAATTGATGATTTTCTTTTATTAAACAAAATAACATCGGGAGCGGAGTCGTAAAGCGAAAAAACTTCCGCCTCCCGTGAATAAATTCACAATGATTCTTGCACGTTCGGTAACGCTTTGAGAGCGCTATGTCTTCGCTCTTTTTCTTTTCCATTTTTTAATAAAACACACAATATAAGCTAAAATTCACGACTGTGTCCAAACGCTCGCCAAAAGAAAAGTAATACGCTATAGTTTTCGCGCAATCACGCTCGACACATGTCGAGAGTTAACGGTAACGCGCGAACGCGACGTGAGAGCATCGCGTCGCAAAAATCAAAGGTCCAGCCACCCTTGCGGATGACGGTTACTCGAGAACTTAAGCTAACGGACTCTCTCGCGGATTATAAATTGAGTTTAACGAGATAAAAGGACAAAATGAAAGTCACACAAATAAAATATCCAGAGTTAAAGAAACTTACAAGAGTTCGGAAAACGGGATTTTCCCGTCAAATATGTAATGGTCGAAACCCTTCAAGGCATCTATTGCTAACTAATTACGTGAAATAACTTTCCCCGACAAGATTGAAATGCAAGCCCCGGACGCAAACCGCGCCGTCCCCACGTTAGCGAATTTACTTTGCCTCGTTCTATCTCCGGTCTCAAACCAAACGCTCACGACGCTCTTACCCCTTTGTAGGTTGCAGTACCGAAGATCCCTCGAACTTCTTCGCACCGGGACCCCAAATCGCGAAAGAGGGACAGGTCGGTCTTCTCGAGGTGACGATTTGCACGGATCTATCCGGGAGCCACGTCGCATTATTGGTCGCGGTTCCCCGAATAACGTTACGATTCTTGGAAGCGCCGCGCGATAGTTTAAATGCGCAAGCGGCGAGTCGAGAGCTTCTCAAGCTCTCGCGGGATCGATGGATCGACGACCCCGCGGCGGACGAGAGCGCAGGGATTCCGCTCTGTGTTTCGGCACAGGGTGAGGCCTCGTGAGGCTTTCGTCCAGCGATAATCTTCGTTGCCGACGAGATCCTGATGATAGCATAAGAGTCTGCCGCGCTGATGCAGCCTCCGCTGACGTTCATACTCGAGATATCCGGTGACGTGTCGATGACAGTATTGTCGCATGAGCGACGCGATGTTGTTGTTCCGATAAGACCGCCATGCGCACGGGAGCAATGTGCGTAAAAATAAAACAAGCGTCGGGGAAAATTAATTACGCGCTCGAATTCCTAATCTAACTTTGTCCGAATGCCTTGAAGGGACTCTCTCCGAGAGCAAGAACGTCGCTTCCCGCGAAAATCCGTGCATCCGTCGTGAACTATGACATTTTTGTGACGCGGCAAGAAAACCACGTCACAGTGTATGGGATGGATTCTACGAGGGTTCCCCCGGTTGTACGCGAAGGCTGATAAAGGATCTCAAATTGGATCTATGCCGTCATATGGGATTTATTCCTGGAACGCTCGAGTGCTTTTGTAAGACGGCTGGTAAAGAATCAAAAAACCCGCCTTTCCCAGCGTATGGGATTGATTCCCTGAAAGTTAGGCTGATCGCTGGTAAAGAAGCGCAGATTGGGCCTATCCCATGTTATGAGATTGATTCCTACAACATTTGAAAGGTTTCTGCAAAAACTTTGAAATGGTTTATAAAAGCGTATGGGTATGGGGATATGGGGACTGCTCAAATGCCATACCCATCCCGAAACGTTCTTCATACTACTCCCCATACTACTTGCCGTGGTATGCCCACCCTCGGATAAAAACGCTTTTCTATACTACTTTTTCCTAAGTGGTTACGTATCAAATGTTTTGGCGTGCGTGGAGATTAACTCTCCAGAGAGATTTTATATCGCTACGAAATTTTCACCGTAACTTCTATATGCGGAGATTAAATTTGGTATTGAAATTCGGCCATCTTTCTCCACATTTACTAGTTATATGTAACTAAAATCTAATGTGAAAAATTTAAGAATCTTAAAAAACTCCAAAGTTTTTTAAAAAATAACTAGTAAATATGGAGGAAGAACTCCGAATTTCAATACCAAACTTATACTCCGCATAATAAAGTTATGTTGAAAATTTTATAGCGATTTAAAAGTAAAGTTATTGAGTCTAGGCCAGAAAATTGTTTGTCTATCTGTACATAAGAGTCAAGATGAACCTGATGTTTTTAGTAAAAACTATGAAACTTGGTACGCATATTCTACATAAAAATCTTATTTTTAATACCAAACTCAGATTTTTTTGAATCATGAGAAAAAAAGGTTTAAGGTTATACATGAATGTACAGTTTTTAGTACATAAACTACGTTTCATAGCAATAAAAATCATCCGTCATACTGTATAAAAAAATTCATTTTCAAATAAAAACGTGCCCACCACATTTCTCAATAACATCAATAAAAAAAACAAAGACGAAAAAAATTCGGGAACTGTCAAACTTTTGCTATTTATAAAAGTAACGTCTAGAAATAACGCGCCAAAATTTTGATTCGCCATCTATGGTTTATAGCCTGATGTTCAAACATTTCAGCGGTAAACGCAGATTGTAAGCGATCAATAAAGTTTTAACAAAATTTGGGTTGTAATTACGAGCACAAAAGTAAATGCATTCGAAGACTAAACTCCTCCAGTAAAAACATGCATATCAACAGAATACAAACTGCATGCAAACAACAATTGGGATAAGAAAGTCACAAGGTGCAACACGCCAGTTATTATCAACTGCCGCGTATCAATATTTTTTTTTCTTTCGTTCTCTGCACGAAAAAATTGCAAGCGTTTCGCATGAATGTTACGGATTATTCCAATTATTCGTGAGCAGGAATCACGACGAGTGACCCGCATAGATTTAAGCAGAGTAAAAAAAAGAGTACGGCTCGCAGCTCTATTCGAGATTCCGTCCGAGAGTCCATCTCCAGACTCTCTACCGGATTCTGAGAAAGACATTCGCAGGAAATTATGTGTTATGCGACTTCGGAACGTGAAGGGAAGGGGGGGGGGGGGGGGGGGGGGAGGGAAGAGGGGCGATTCGCAGGGAATCCCTACCGTGCTACTTTTTAGGCACTCACTATAACAATAGGCAAAGAGTGCCTATTGAAATGACCATCCGTTGCTCTTCGGAGTCTGTCGGTGGGGTTACTCCGCAGCGAATACTCCAAAATTTTTTATTTTTCACCATTTGCTTCGATGTATCTCGAACATGATGTGTTGTTAATTTGAAGTGATTCCAATGACGTAATATTTTTTTTCGCCAGCGGTTGAATAAAAATACCTTTATTACTGAAATTATCTTCTTAGACGTCCGTATCACAGTGTAACTTTGGACTGTGCGAAGCAATTTTTCTCTTCTTCGCAGGGATGATGTATCATATCGTCAGCATTGTGCACATACATTTTGAAGCCCCTGCGAAGCATTTGAATATTTGCTTAACAAAAAAAATCCATTTTTGCTTCGACAAGTGTCCGTACGGTGCTGTAACTTTAGACTGTGCGAACCAATTTTTCTCTTTTTCGCAGGAATGATGTATCATATCATCACCATTGTGCACATACATTTTGAAGACCCTGCGAAGCATTTGAATATATGCTTAAGAAAAAAAATCCATTTTTGCTTCGACAAGCGTCCGTACGGTGCTGTAACTTTGGATTGTGCGAAGCAATTTTTCTCTCCTTCGCAGGAATGATGTATCATATCATCACCATTGTGCACAATCATTTTGAAACTACTGCGAAGCCTTTAATGAGGTGTTTCAAATTTTGTTCTGCTAAATGTCCATACGGTGCTCCAATTATGAAGTCTACGAACCTAATTTTTTCTTTTTCGCAGCATTATTTTATTTTATGGAAAGCACTACGCACAGCAAATTTGAAAATATTCTGACATTTCTTAGTATTTTTATTCTCCAATTATTTTTAGTGAGGAATTATTTTAAAAGGTTATATTATTTCAATTTTCCAAAAAACAATTTTTTATCATGTCACGAACGAAAATTTGGTTGCGAAAAATGAAATACGAAATATCACACATTGATTGCCAAATATTAATCCTTTTTATTTCGAAAATAATATATTTTGAACGAATATCATTCACAATATTTTATATACGTTATTCACATTCATAATAAAAGTAAAAAATTTCGTGCACTGAAAACCTGGTTATAATTCCACAAAAAAGAATCATCGAATATCCAAAATTATTGCAATTTGTCAAATGAAATTGAAAACAATCGCGGCTATTTATTTTTTTCCATTCATTCTACCTGTCAAACCTTGGAAGCCGACGATAATTCGATAGCAGACGTGATAAAGTTTGCCTACGCCGCGACTTTGCTATTCTGTATCGGGATGATTTGAATCGAAAATAAAAATCTTATTGTTTTCTCATTGTTTAATGTATATAACTTTAAATATTGGGAAACTGCAGTTTACTTTTTTCAAATCTCTAACAATTTTTCGAAACAAAAAAAAATCAATTTTTACCTCGTATGTTTCCAACCACCCTTCTATTTTTATTTCAATTGTTTCAATATACTTATCTCAAAACAAAATAAAACGATAGAAAAATAAAATTTCTCGAATTTCTCGTCTGCAATGTTTTACTCTCCGACAGTGACAATAACCAGTGAATTGATTCCATCTATTATAGAGAAAAGAAAAAATGCTTAAAGTGTTATAACCGAATTCTTTTATAGATCGACAGTCCAAGAGTCCTCGCCGTCGAATTCATCGAGAAATTGATTTTTTTTATTTTGGACGCATCCAAGACACTACAACTTTATTTTGAGCAGGGTACTACTTTCTCTTCAATACACGAACCAAGACGATATCTATGTTCGTTATCGAGTTATAATTTTTTTGCTACAACAATTAATATCAAGTAAACTTCATTGAAAATCGTATCAAAAAGCAATTTTTTCTAATATTCAGCTCCAATACTTCGGATACTGTCCAGAGGCAATAATAATGTGATTTTTTTGTATTTTAGGGAAGAAAAAAACATTTAAACAGATGCATTTAAAGGGGACATTAGACCTGTTGGTAAATGGTAATGGTGTTCGTGTTGGTAAATATTTTTTGTGTTGATTTATACTCATTTAATCTGGTCATAAGTGTTAAGCCAATAAAACGACCTTTACTAGATGTCATTTGCTTTGTTACATTAATTTGATCAAGTTCTACATGATATAATTCGTCATATTGTTCGTAAAACAAAAAGGAAATATCAGTTGTGAATAATAATAATCAATTCGTATAGAAACGAAATGTTTATATTCGATGAAGGTTAAACTATGAATCAATTTACATAAGTGATAAATGATTTTCCGCCATACGTTCTTCCGAGATGAAACGCGCAGCGCGACGTATAAACATATTCGATATGCAGCGCATAACGCAAAGTGTAATCATTCTCGATACGGAGCGCGTAGCGCGACGTGTATTCCTGTGAGTGCCTTAAAAAATGTCCCAAAGGGACATTTTTCGGGGGGTTTGGGGAGCGGAGCCCACCAACAAGAGCTTCTGCGCCCGCAGGGCGCTGACGCGCTTGTTTCTACTTTTTTCTACACGGGATGTGAAGTACCACTATTAATGAACTTTTTCTAGCAGTGTAGTGTATGACTCGGAACATAATTGCCGATAACGCTAATTCCAAAAATATATTTCGTGACCAAAAATGCAAAAAGACGCAAATTTAATTTGCACATTGCTTCCTCATTTCGTAAATCGGCGTGTTATTAAATGAAGGTTTTTTGATGTAGTGCATTGTTTTATTTGTGTTAAGAGGGCTGAGTCACCTAAAAATTATTTCGTTCGCTGATTTCATTCGGCTTATCGTAAACGGTCCCGCATACTTTTTCGCGAATTTCGAAGTTAAATTATTTGCCGCTTTCGACAGTACGCGGTATCGACGATAGACGTGGTCACTGACGTGCAATGGAACATCCTTGCGACTACGATTGTAATATTCCGCCTGTTTCACAGACGCTTCTCGAATATTACGCGTTACGAGATCTCTCAACTCTACTAAATTTTGCATTCTTTTCAACCAACTTTCGCGATCCGGGACGTTCGGAATATCGCTTTCGGCTATTCATCTCCAGTACTGCGCGGGTCTAGGTTCTCTACCCAGATTCAAGAACGCTGGACTTACTCCTAGTGACGAATGTACGGCAGTATGTAAGCGAATTGGAATTCCACGATGTGTAAATCCTACTCGCTGTGATGCGCAGAAATATAACTCGAGATCATCGTTTTGAGATTTCGGTTAACCCTCTCAACTGGGTTTGTCTGAGCGTGATACGGTGGCATCGTTACGCGTTCTATCCCGTATTCGTCCGTCAGTTTCTGTACTGTCTGGTTCACGTACTCAGTCTCATTGTCAGGCAAAAATCTCCGTGGAGTTCCCCATCCATTTAGTACTCTTACGCAGAAAGCCTCGGTTATTGTCTAACCCGTAGCTGCCTCCGGTGGCACACACTCGATCCATCGCGTGAACATGTCTTCGACCACTATCAGATATCTATTCCCTGATTTTGATCGCGGATACAGCCCCATTACGTCCGAGGCTACCGTATCCCATGGTTGTGCAACAATACGTGGTCCCATTATCCCCATGGGTCTAGCCTGATTCGATTTGTGCAACGCGCATGTGACACACTTCCCTCCGTAACGTTTTACGTCTCGGTACAACCCTGGCCAATAGTAATAATTAGCTAATCGACGATAAGTTCGTTCGACTCCTGGATGACCCGATTACTCAGCATCATGCGCTTGCATCAACAAATTCTCATGGTCTTCGGACGGAACCACTAGTTTCCACGCGTCAACATCTTCACCTAGCGCTTCTTTAATCGCGTTCGGACGATAGAAATAATTAGCACGGCCGTCTACCTGTCAATCCGGAAACTCACGCGGATTTCGACGAATCGCGTCAAGCCTCTCCTGATACCAATCGATTTCGAAACATTCGCCTAAGGAATCGACCTGAACATCATTGTCTAGGTCTACGTCCGCAAACATACGCGATAGAGCATATGCTGCTGCATTTTCGCTACCCTTTCTATACTCGATTTTCATCTTGTAACTCGATAATTCGAAGGACCATCGCGCCAGTCTACCGATTGGGTCTGCAAGATTGTACAACCATCGGAGGCTGCTAAGTTACCACCGTGAACTCATAGCCCTCCAAGTACGGTCTAAACTTTCGCACAGCCCAAAGTACCGCGAGACACTCTTTTTCCGTCACAGGGTCGCGTTTCGGGACCCTTCATCGCGCGACTCGCATATTCTATCATCCGTTCGACATCGCCAACCCTCTGTATTAGAACAGTTCCGATACCCCGATCGCTCGCGTCTGTATACACAATGAATGGTAACTCATAATTCGGGTATGTCAAGATCGCAGCATCGACTATTTCTTTCTTTACTGCTTGGAACGCAGCCTCTTCAACGTTTGTCCAGTCCCAAGTCACAGTCTTTCCGGTCAGTCTGTTCAACGGTCCCGCTACTCGCGATATGATTTTCAAGTGGCGATGATACCAATTGACCATCCCGTTGAACCGTCTCAATTCAGTCGCGTTTCGCGGTCGCGGATACTCCGTAATCGGCCGGATTTTCTCGGGATCTAGGCGCAGCCCTTCGCTGTTTACCAAGAAACCGAGATATCGCACCTCGTTTCTACAGAATTCACTCTTTTCGTAGTTAATTATGAGCCCTGCTTGTCGAATTATCCCGAGTATCTTCTCGATCCATTCGAGGTGTTTTCGGAACGTCCTATTCACGATGATAATATCATGCAAGTACGCAAACGCATGAGGCTCAAGCACGGGGCCTATTAACCTATCCATCAGCCTTTGAAACGTAGCTGGCGCGTTGCATAACCCATAGGGCATTCTACGAAATTGAAACAGTCCTTTTCCTTCTACAATGAACGCTGTGAAAGGCTTGCTGTTTTCCTCCATTAAAATCTGGTGGTACACAGCACTCATATCAAGTTTCGTGATGTACACGGCTTCCTGAAGTTTACTCAGTATAGTATCCATACGCGGGAGTGGATACGCGTCTTTTCGAGTTACTTTGTTTAATTCCCGGTAGTCTACACAAAATCTCCTCGTACCGTTAGGCTTAGCGACCATTACCGGCGGACTGGCCCATTCACTTTGCGACGGTTCTATGATGTTAGCGGTTAACATCCTATCTACTTCGGCATGCAATGCTTCTGCTACTACAGGCGAGCGTCGGTACATCCGCTGTTTCACGGCTTTCTCGGTCATAACCGCTATCACGTGTTGTGTGATTTGCACAGCGACATTGAAATCTTTCGGCATTGTCGGGATTACCCTCGAGAGCATCTCTTCTAATTTTATCTTTTCGTCTCGCGCGGGTTCCTGCAAACCGAAACACACCCCTAGTTCCGCGATTTCATCACTCGGTCGCGTTATTGGGTGCTCTACCCCTACTTCATCTAACGACCAAACTCCACGTTTACCAAAAATATTCACACCGAACGCGTGTATGAAATCCATGCCAAGAAGACAATTTGACTTCAAGTTTCGGACGATTATTGACGCGAACCATTTTTGAATTCCGTCAATCATGATTGGGAAGAGTGCTTTTCCAACCGCTCGCTCAGCAGTACCATTGGCCATCGTTACGTAGTCGTGTCTCGTCTGTGGGTATTGTCTGTACGGTAACCCTAACTCGTTGACAATAACGTTACCGACCCGTCCAAATACTGAGGTTGTCGCGCCGCAATCTATCAACGCGTCGCGACATTTTCCACCGATTTCCAACTGCGCGAATATTCTTTGGCGTCCCGGTTCGCGTTTCCACTCTCTCGGTGGTTGTACAAATGCAAACGGGAACTTCCCTCTCGACTCTACTATTACTTCGGTTTCAATTTCTACTTGTCGCGCCGCGTTTTCGCGATCATCGTTTGCCCGTGCAACGTCTACATCGCGATCGGTTTCCATCGTCTCGCCGATAACGCGCGCGTCGAGTATTTCTTCATCTGACTCATCCGATTCGTTGAGTGTCCAAATGCCAATCGGCCCGCGGTTTTACTCACCTGTTTCAACAACTTCCGCTTGAGCTGTTACTTTTGCTTGCAAAGAGCTCAGTGTACTAGTATTTATCTTATTTTCTACTGTACTACTTTCAAGCTCGATCCTATCCACACCCGTCGAATTGGGAAAGGAAGTGAGGGGGAGAGGATTCCTACTCCACTCTTCGCCTCTATTCGGCGGGTTCTCTACTTGCTGCGCTGGCTGTCCCGCTCCTGCCAGGCTCGATTCCCGTATTTTGAGAGCGCACAGACACATGTCTCGGTGCTCACATTCTTTCGGCCATAGCCTACACAGAGTTGCACTCTCGGCTTATTACAATCCCTGCCGGAGTGTGTTGCATCGCCGCAGTTGAAGCAGAACGGGGGTGTTCGTCGTTGAAAACCTCCCGATCTTTGTGCGGTAGCACCTCGTTGCTCTTGGTTATTCTGGTTTCCTCCTCCATTGCTGGTTCTCCCCCTACCAGACCGTTGCTGCGTCTGGTGGTTTCCGGCGGGTTTCGCTGGAGATTGCGCTGCCGACTTGTCGGATGCTGACGAGGAGGCCGTGTCTTCCACCGATGCTGCCTGCTCGTTGTTGCTCGTATGCCGCTTCTTTCGGCGTTTCTTCAGCGCAGCCTTTTCTACAGCGTTCACGTGTTCGGATCCGCTGTTCGTCACAGCGTTCACTTCGTAAACGTGAGATCTATTATTCGTAGTCTTCTTCGAACTTTTGACCGTCGACGCAGCGTTTGTTTTACCCTTCCAGGTGAATCGTTTTACGTGGCATTCGTCCTTCGTCGGAGGAGGACGACGGGCTTTCGCGCGAGCCCATCGTTGCTCTACTTGCGTTGCTCTCCCGACGAGTTCGGCGTATGTACGACCATCATCTCGATCCACTCTATCCCGATACGCTGGTCGCAAACCTTGGTACGCTCGGTCGAGTTGAGTCCTCAAACTCTTCTTTTTTACGCAGCCTGTTGTATAGTCCTTGTAAACAAATAAAATATTTCTTTGCTGTCTCGTCAGGTCCTTGCGTGCGCTTCCTGATGTCTTCCTTCAGACTTTGTTGATCGTAATCAACACCGAACCATGCGTGGTAGTCGTGAAGAAAGTCGCGCCAATCCACCCAATCGTAACGATTCGAGCGATACCATATTACGGCACGGCCCTTCAGTACTTCTGGCAATAATTGGAGGCGTTCTTCGTCCCGTACCCCTGATGCGATGATTTTCTCGTACAGTTGTTCGATGAACTCGTCGCAACCAAAGTCATCGTCTCCAGTAAATTTCAATTGTTATTTACGCGCAACTTCACCAACATCACGGGCTCGACTTCTTCGTGATCTCGGTGACGTACGACGTTCTTTTCTTCCTGGTTCTCAAGGACTCGTATGAGCACGACGGTGTTCTTCTCGATTCGCGTTCCTCTCTCGTCTACTATCGTATACGTTTCGTACCGACGATTGATCCAATGAAACCCGGGTAGAAACCCGAATCCTCTGACGATAGCGACGAAGTGGACGAATCAACACGTCGTTATTTCATCCGCGCTGCCACTAGAGGAGAATGTCTCGTTTCTCTCGTCGATTTTGCGCAGCTTTTCCGTCCATGACGATGCAATTCCACTTTCACCTCTTCCTGGAACGTTCCTCGCTTCCTCGAATCCCTTGTTTTTCGCCCGCGTCGGTCTGATCGGCTTTCGTCGCTGTCGGTTCGAACGTCGCTCCCTCTGCTCCTCGTCTCAGTGCGTGGCACAGTCCCCGTGTTCTCGGCGACACGCATCCCCTCTTGGTCGTCCGCAAGGACTCTTCGCGAGGCCTTACGTGGTTCGCGAGACACGTGCGCTGCACGCTCTGAAGTCAGCAGATCCTCCACCATTCGTTGGTCTTCGACGCTCGGTGCAACCGATTGTTTGCCGATACTTTCGCGCGTTGCGCCCACCGTAACGTCGCTCACAACCATTCCTGTATTCAGGCCAATTGTTGCTCTCCATGTGTCGGCTCGAGGTACTCGCAGAGCATCTGCAGGACTCACGGGCCTCGATCCGCCCTCTTCACTTGCCGCTCGCGATGCACTCGTAACCCACGGACGCAATCTGTTCCGTGTCACGACCGATACTCCAGTAGGATCGATAAATAACGCTCGAAGAATATATCGAATTTTTGATTAATCGAACTCATCAATTTGGGAGAGTTCGGCTGAGAAATCGTCCTCAGGAATTACATCGCACGCTCCCCACGTGATGTTCGAATAACCTTTTTCGCGGAGCTTGCACCTGCGAAGTCTGTCGCGAATTACGCCGCCCGTTCCCTCTACGCTCGCACCGGCACTGCGTAGTAATGATCGCATGTCTTTTTCACTAATACAATCGATCCATTGCAAGGGATCGACTGCACGCGCTCTTCGTTCGAGAGTATTCACCGTTGACATGTCGAGGTCAATTCTCTGAATCGCGCCCGAATCACTACCTTCTCCGTCAGAGGGTACAGCTGCGTTAATCTGACCGTCTGCCATTGTTTACGATTTCCGAAAAATTATTAATTTATTCAATTTATTCGGCACGAATTAATTTTCGCGAGTTCACAAAAATATTATTTTTATCCCGTCGAATTTCTCCCGGTCACGGTACGCGCACTCTAATCAATGTACAAAATAACGTGATCGATTTATTCGAGACGCGAATTCTCGAAAATAATTCTCGTACAACGGCTACGATTTTCGATTATTTCGTGTCACGCGTCGACAACGCTTCGTCGTTGTTCGCACAGCGTATCTCACGAATTATATGTTTGTTTATTTTTTTCGTCGATCGTCCGAGCGAGCGTCGTATACCGTGCGCTCGACGCTTAAGCTTGAACTTTACTATCTACGTGAAATTTCGTCGCGGCTATCGGCACAGCCGCTGAGTACACGTGTACTTTACCCGAAATTTTTGCGTCATTGCCCCACGTTGGGCGCCAGAAAATTGTAACGAGGCATCGTACACGAAAATTTCGTAAAAACGTGTCGATTACTCCAGCCCAAAATCACTAATGACGCCCTTTAATTGTCCTTCGATTCCCGCTATTAATTTACCTCAACGTAGTTAGGCACCAGGTGGTTGTATCAACCCCGTACCACCAAGGCAATTTCGCATTTTCTTCGTACTCTTCAATTGACACGGCTAGCGGTTTCAGGGACAATAAGGTTCGGGGACGAACATCGATCAACAGCACAAAATAATGCTAGAATCCCGTGTGTTTCGTGAAAATGAATCGACAGTTAAAATAATAATTTATTAGCTCGACAAACGTTGCAAAATGATTACTCAACAATAATAAATGGGGACGAGCGTGGATCGAGATTCGAAGAAATACTAACGCGCGCGGTGCGCGCGTACTATAGTAAACTATCGCAGCATACAATAATACGTGTGACGCTATAGTAACCCCGGAGAAGCCGGTAGGCACAGCCGTTCTAACGCAACGAGATACGATGCGAGACGGACACACTCTACTACTACGCGTACGACGATACTCAAGTTCGTATCGACGAAGAAAATATGCACGTTGGGCGCCATCCTTTACAATCCGTCGAGTCCTCGGCCTCGTCGCATAGCGTTTCTCGTTCGCCGCTTCTCGATATCGATAGTTCTCCAGCTGCAAGCTACGTCCACAATGTGCACCACAATTCCTCGTTATCGAGTGCTATCCTCGATCACACGCAACGTCTTTACTAAATTATCCTCTCGATAATTCTCTTTACTTTAGCTACGCTACAGCTGACTCTACGCTATTCTATCTCTTGCTAACTGCTCTCCTCTTTCCTAACTCTAACTGTCGCAAGAGGTGCCGGCTTCTTCCTGCCGGACCTCGTGGCTCTTCGATACTCCAGGGAGGGGGTAACTTCTCCGTCGATCTATCGCTCGATATTCGCCACAGCCGTATTCCCCTATCCCTGCCTCATCTCTCGTCCGCTGCTGTGGTCGACCGCCTTTCTTTTGTTCCTCGACTTCTCGGCTCTGTAAATATCGAACACCAGCCGAAATATCGCTCTTTCGAAACTATAATTTTTCCTACGGGTGCGAGACGACGCGACTCTGTGCTTCTATCCTTTTCTAATATTCTGTCGAACATTCCTCGACTGGTGCTCTCGCACAGCGTAACCTGCGAGTGTGTAGCAACACCTCGTCACAGTACATACGGTGTACTACATACACACCAAATTTTAGATCGAAATTTAAAAAATTACCGAAGTTCGAAGTATTTTGGTAATATTAGAAATAAATAATGCGTGAAAAAAAAATACCGAAATGCAATACAAACAATGCCGGAATACCGCATCTCCGCATGTTTCTTTTTCTTCTAATAAGAAGAACAAGAAACCGGAACAGAAATAAGAAGAACAAGAAATCGAGAAAGGAACATAAAAAAAACAATCGAAATGTCGAAACTGCGTCTGGTAGGTAACGATTTATCCACCAAAGGGTCGTTCGTCTAATCGATGCGACTCAAATTATCGCCGCTACCGCGCTTTGTTTTGAGTCTGCGATACACCGGCGTAATGTAGCAGCGATGTTTATTACTCGATGGTGTCAATCGGGTAAAAAACTGCGCTTGTAAACTCCGTGTAATTAGTTATGTGTCAGTGTTTACAATTTTTCCGAATGAACGAAATATATTCTGTATTTTTGCCCGCAATAGTGGAAAAAAGATTTTCACAGTGACAATGACGCAAAGCGAAAAGTCTCGCAGAATTAACCTCCTTTTTAAATGTCACATTTGACGTAAGAGTATTTTTTTTTAACATTTTTTTACATTTACGAGATTTGTAAAGTGAAAAAAAAAAAAAAACAAAAAAAATTCTAAGTTTTGTGTGACAGAAAAAAAAGTGTACATTTTTATGTAAAAAAGAATGTAAGAATAATTTTTTTTATTGCGAATCACCCAAGTTGGTTATTTTCATTAATCTGTGAAATTCATTTTTTTTTACTTATATTTTTCTTCGCTTGCCGCAGTTTTCAGAGAGAATGACCCCACCAATTTCGGATTGCAATGGCTCATTTTCTTCGTAACAGTCAGTGTTGCGGAACGAGTGCGGAGATTTTTCATGCGGTCAAGAATGCATTTGTCGCAAGCCATTATGTGAGTGGTTACAAGACAAAACGTGGAAAAAGGGGATTTTTTTGTAGTTTTTAGGCACTCATTATAACAATAGGCAAAGAGTGCCTATTGAAATGGACATCCGTTGCTCTTCGGAGTCTGTCGGTGGGGTTACTCCGCAGCGAATACTCCAAAAATTTTTATTTTTCACCATTTGCTTCAATGTATCTCCAACATCATGTGTTGTTAATTTGAAGTGATTCCAATGACTGGTAATATTTTTTTTCGCCTGCATTTGAATAAAAATACCTTTATTACTGAAATTATCTTCTTAGACGTCCGTATCACAGTGTAACTTTTGACTGTGCGAAGTAATTTTTCTCTTCTTCGCAGAGGTGATGTATCATATCATCACCATTGTGCACAATCATTTTGAAACTACTGCGAAGCCTTTAATGAGGTGTTTTAAATTTTGTTCTGCTAAATGTCCATGCGGTGCTCCAATTATGAAGTCTATGAACTGTCACGCGAATTCCCGCGCGCAAACCAAATACCCGCAAGACCGTACGACTCCTCTGGGCGCCAGTCTCGAGAGCTAAACTCTCGATACAAATTTTTATCGAGGAGTCGGGATCGAGGTATTCGCTCGGCTAGCAAGCAGCCATGGGGAAATGGTAGAGGGGGTGGTTCAGGTGCCAAATGCGAAGGAACCAACACTCTAAATTCGGGCAAACGAATTTAACAATTTTTATTGTTCAACACAACTTTCGGTAGCAAAAAAAAGAAACAATACAATGATTATTCGACGTGTCAAACTTAAATCCTTGTTCTCGGTAGCAATGGTCGAATTACGATGCGCGATCGCGCGGCAAACAGGTAGAGGTCGATTCGACCTTTCAATACGCGGGCTCTCGAGAGCGAAAATATCGAAGTCCGTTAAAATCGATGGAAAAGACACGCGTCTCGTAGTCACAAAATAAAATTAAATAACATCAACGGAGTACAATAAAGATAAGTCACTGAGTATAACCAATTATGAAAATGTCGGAAGTTAATAGAAAGTAGTCCCAAGAAAATGATTAAAATAAGGAGCCGCGTGTGGACTCGAGTATGAACAAAAGATGACGAACAGAATAATAACAGCTCTCGAGAGCGATGGAAGTTGGCAATCTTTCCGGAATTATTAAATTAACTAAAACTACGGACTCTCGCGCGGTTTGTAATTTTATAAAAAAAAAAAAAAACAGAATAATTAACAGCTACTGGAATCCCTCTCGGCGATTCTTTTACTTTTCAAACAATAAAATAAAATAAAATTACGATCGGCACCGGCGATAGCTTTTCGATTCGCGTATGTTACACAGAACACTGACTGCCATGCACGATGACGCACCGCCCGGCAATATCGCTCGGGATCTTTTTGGCCCAAAACTAAGATGGTACGGAACTTTAAAGAAAAGCCTGTCCGGAAACGAACGACGGCCTTACCGGTTAATTTATGCCGTAAACGAAGCCCCTCGGGAAATTCCTCGGCGAGTCTTCGAGATCGCAGGTGGTAGGCGTCGGTTCTCGCTGGACAGCACGGTCGGCAACGGGAGCAACGTCCTGCCTCTTCGGTGGTTAACGCTTGAGTCCCCGAGACGATTCGCGATTTCGCGGAAACGGACTACGACCCCCACCCCTGCCTACTCTAACGCTTGGCCCCCTAACCGAATTTTGAGACGCTCCGGTAACGCATCGCGCGCAAATTAAATATCGAGAGCGCGCGATATCGATAAATCTGCCGTGGTCGCTAGTTGACGATCCACGACGAGAGCGATGCTGTTGCTGCTGGGGTCCAGCTGAGACCGGGAACAATTCTTTCTCCGGAGAACGAGGCTGAAAGATGCGATTCTTCTCCGGGAATGACGCTGTTGAAGTACAGCGAGGGGTGAGGCTTCGAGTCGATCCTCCGTCCGCTATCACGAGATCGATATTCAAGTCGACGATCATCCGAGTCGCTTTTGGAGCGCGCGGTAGCTCGGCGACGCGCTCTTCGTTTCTGCAGCGAGGCCGTAGCGCTGGTACGGCTCTCTACTCTCTCGCCGACGACCAATGCTGTCCGCGAGAGCGTAGCTGGCGTGGACTCGCCGTTGCCTTTGCCAATGTCGAGGCGGCGATGACGCTCCCTCGCGCGTCGGTAGCGGAGATTCCGGCGTTGTCGATGCTTTTGGTGAATACGCCGGGAGACCGTCGCTCGTTTGCCGAAAATAAAAATCAAAATAATCAAAATAAAATTCGAAAAGCTACCTAATGCCCTGTTGAATTGCCGAGAGGGACTCTACCGAGAGCCAGAACGTTGGCCGTTGTGCCGTACTGTCCCTTAAACCCGTATATTTCTCGGGTTTTGTGACGGGAGCGAAAAAAAAATCCACGTCACAGAACCTAATTTTTTCTTTTTCGTAGCATTATTTTATTTTATGAAAAGCACTACGCACAGCAAATTTGAAAACATTCTGACATTTCTTAGTATTTTTATGCTCCAATTATTTTTAGTGAGGAATTATTTTAAAAGGTTATATTATTTTAATTTTCCAAATAACAATTTTTTATCATGTCACAAACGAAAATTTGGTTGCGAAAAATGAAATACGAAATATCACACATTGATTGCCCAATATTAATCCTTTTTATTTCGAAAATAATATATTTTGAACGAATATCATTCACAATATTTTATATACGTTATTCACATTCATAATAAAAATAAAAAATTTCGTGGGTGCACTGAAAACCTGGTTATAATTCCACAAAGAAGAATCATCGAATATCCAAAATTATTGCAATTTGTCAAATAAAATTGAAAACAATCGCGGCCATTTATTTTTTTCCATTCATTCTATCTGTCAAACCTTGGAAGCCGATAATTCGATAGCAGACGTGATAAAGTTTGCATCCGCCGCGACTTTGGTATTTTGTGTCGAGATGATTTGAATCGAAAAAAAAAACTTATTGTTTTCTCATTGTTTAATGTATATAACTTTAAATATTGGGAAACTGCAGTTTACTTTTTTCAAATCTCTAACAATTTTTCGAAACAAAAAAAAATCAATTTTTACCTCGTATGTTTCGAACCACCCTTCTATTTTTATTTCGATTGTTTCAATATACTTATCTCAAAACAAAATAAAACGATAGAAAAATAAAATTTCTCGAATTTCTCGTCTGCAATGTTTTACTCTCCGACAGTGACAATAACCAGTGAATTGATTCCATCTATTATAGGGGGGGATGCTTAAAGTGTTATAACCAAATTCTCTTATAGATCGACAGTCCAAGAGTCCTCGCCGTCGAATTCATCGAGAAATTGATTTACTTTATTTTGGACGCATCCAAGACACTACAACTTTATTTTGAGCAGGTTCCTACTTCCTCTTCAATACACGAACCAAGACGATATCTATGTTCGTTTTCGAGTTATAATTTTTTTACTACAACAATTAATATCAAGCAAATTTAATTGAAAATCGTATCAAAAAGCAATTTTTCTTAATATTCAGCTCCAATACTTCGGGTCCTGTCCAGAGGCAATAATAAAGTGATTTTATGTATTTTAGGGAAAAAAACAAACATTTACACAGATGGATTTAAAGGGGACATTAGACCTGTTGATAAATGGTAATGGTGTTCGTATTGGTAAATATTTTTTGTGTCGATTTATACTCATTTAATCTGGTCATAAGTGTTAAGCCAATAAAACGACCTTTACTAGATATCATTTGATTCGTTACATTAATTTGATCAAGTTCTACGTGATGCAATTCGTTATATTGTTCGTAAAACAGAAAGGAAATATCAGTTGTAAATAATAATAATCAATTCGTATAGAAACGAAATGTTTATATTCGATGACGGTTAAACTATGAATCAATTTACATAAGTGATAAATGATTTTCCGCCATACGTTCTTTCGAGATGAAACGCGCAGCGCGACGTATAAACATATTCGATATGCAGCGCATAAGGCAAAGTGTAATCATACTCGATACGGAGCGCGTAGCGCGACGTGTATTCTTGTGAGTGCCTTAAAAAATGTCCCAAAGGGACATTTTTCGGAGGGTTTGGGGGGCGGAGCCCACCAACAAGAGCATCTGCGCCCGCAGAGCGCTGAGACGCTTGTTGGTATTAGGATTGGTAGATATTTTCGGTGTTAGCGAAGTTATTGGTATTTTTTCTGATTTTGGTTTTGGATAAGCTGTGAGGTATAATGATTTATTGTTTTGATTATGGAAAGTACCGGGCACGTGCGGGAAGGACTCTGTAACAAAGCATGCAGATGGTTGATCGGCGTGTGCCTACCTGCTTAAGCGCAGGATAGTCAGGGCCTAGTGGCGGAATGTGACGAGGCGTTACAACGCTTTCGCAGGCACGCTAAAGAATAGGGACGCGCGAGAGTCGTAGATAGGCGCGTATACAGAGTCGTCCCCCATCGCGAATATTCGACGACGATCAGGCGTTTTCAGCGGCAAAGGGCTCGCTCCCCCTCCCACCGATTACCGAGACACGTAACCGAACATGAGCGAGAGACACTCTCGCACGCCGCGTTGTACAGGATAGATTGATAGGCAAAAGTCGCGATAGACATTCGGTTAATAAGATAGTTAGTGTTACGTCCGGGTTAATAAAACTCACCTAAATTAAAATATTTTTTGTAATTAATAAAATTTGCACTAATGGCCAACCGTTAGCGTTGCGCTCGAAATATTTGTTACTAATTTTTCCCACCACCATCAGCGGTCCCATGCTGATGATCGTGGTATTACATTCAGAAGCGCTTTTATCAGCGCTTTCTCACGATAGGATGCTGAGCAAAGTCAGCAATCCCACGGTAGAAGACAGGGCCCTGCACACCTCCGAGATGCGCTACGCCCTGCACTATGTGCAATAAAAATTATTACGCGGTGACTGCGGCACCGTTTTTTTAAGCAGTCTAACACCGGAGCTGCCCCAACGAGGTTGAGTCCGAAAAACAAATTATTCCCGACGTCAACTACAGAGTTGTACGCGTAATAACTCTTAATAACTCATAATAACTCTTAAGCGTAACGGTTAGGACGGTTTGCGGCTTCCGAAGCCGTATTTAATTCACTCGGGCGAGATATGGCGTCTCTGTCTCGTTGCGTGACTTTTATTTCCGACGTTATTCGTGGGATCAATAATGGTACTTTTAAACAAATTGTGTGAATTTGTCAGTATGATTGTGAGGGGCAGTACCAGTCTGGCCGGCTTTAGGCAACCAGGCGTGGTACCCAGCGAGCAGAGAGTTGCTGACATCGTCGCGAGGCCGCGAACCCGATCCGCGGCGAGGACGTTGGTGGCTTCGCAGCCTGAGCCTCTTCTTTCGGCACCACACTCCCATTTACCCACGGGCAGCGGTGGCTGTTCGAGCTTTAGATGTCAGAGTAGTGTTCTCGATCTTCATGCCGTCAATGTTGTGTTGCATAGGTGCGATAGGGTTTCCGAGTCCTCGAGACTCCTGCACGCGGTAGAGTCACGTAGATTCACGAGTCGTGGAACCCGCGACATCCGTGGAGTCATCGATAGGCGCGACGCGGTAGTAGAGACACCTATTACTCAGGATTGTTCCGCGAACGCGAACCCCCTCCCCCCCCCCAAAATAAACACCCCTGTCTGGTGAGAGGCGCGTGGGGGGATGAAAACGTGTCCAAGCGTGCTACGGAGGGTTGTCCACAAGGTTCCGTCCTTGGCCCGGTGTGTTGGACCGGTATGATCGATTCATTGCTCAGGGATTTCGAGCAACAGTTCCCAGATCGTTTCATCGCCTACGCGGACGATCATCTTGTACGCGTTAAAGGCGAGTCGCGAAGGGAGACAGAGATTGAGGTTCAGCGGGTCGTAGATAGAATTGTCGAATGGAGTAGGAAGTCTAGGCTCGAACTTTCCGTGGAGAAGACAGAGGCGATCCTCCTTAAGAACGTGTGGGTTTGTAGACCACCGGTAGGTAGACGCGGGGGAGCGCGCCCCGATCGTCAACGTAGGCGCGAAACGAAGCCAGATTTGGCACGTAGGTATCCGACCATTAGGGTAGGCGAAACCGCGATTCCCTTTAGAGACAGCGTTAGGTATCTTGGCGTCCACTTTGACAAGGAAATGGGGGTTAAGACACATTGTAGCTCTTTGCGCGACAAGGTCGGGTCACTTTTCAAGAAATTAGGTAGGTTGGCGGGTGTGGGATGGGGATTGCGCTTGAAGGCGCTCTCTACTTTTTATTGTGGGGTTTTTGTCCCGATAGCGCCATATGCCGCTGCAGGTTGGTCGGATCTTTGCAACTTGCATGGTGTTACGGTTCTTCTTTCGGCTCAGCGAACTGCCCTTCTGGCAGTCGCAGCAGCGTACCGTACGACGTCGTGGGCTTCGCTGTGCGTCATCGCCGGCGAAATTCCACTGGATATCCTTCTGGAACAACGTAGGGGAACTTATAAAATCAGGATAGGCTTGGACGCCAGGATTACCGACGTAGATGTTTTGCAGGGTCAAGACTCTGTTAAGCGAATAAAGGAATAAGGACTCCTGATGTGGCAGAACCTTTGGGATTCTTCGCCGAAGGGTCATTCTCCCCAAATAGCGCAAACCCCAAAATTGTATACTCCAAATGGAATATCCCCCAAAATCGTATGGTCCAAATATGATATCACCCAAAAAGTCAATTACAATTAATAAGGAGAATATTGGTTCATATATGTACTTATACATATACCCACACGTACGGTACATAGTATATAAGAGTCAGGAAATTAAGCCCTGTTTTGTTTGGATGCCACGAAAAATCTAGTCGGTAGGTGCGCTCCGAAGCCCTCTTATTTACCGTAGCAACCGCGCAGAGAAAAACGCGTTTGTCATTGAAAAGCTCTGAATAAAAAAAAAACATCTAGTGCACGTCGTATATATGTGATAACTCAAGATCAAAATGGGTCGAAAATTATCGGCGAAAGTAAAATATACGCAATGCTACTTAACGACCAAGAAGCCCAAGAAAATAAGACAGCCTCGTGATAAACCAATCAAGCCGCGAAAGATGCTCGATTGTGTGTATCAAGGGTACACGTACCATCGTCATTCAAGTTACACGGATAAAGATGGAAAAAAACAGACGTGAGTAGCTATAATTTCCAAGTTGTAGTTCAAGTACTATTAATTTGCGGTTAACGAATCGAGAACGAGATCGCACAAAGATTTTCTAAAAAAATTGAAAAATAAAAAACAGAAAATTGAAAACGGAAAAAATCATTCATTTGTGTATCGCTTTGGTATTTTTCACGCGAAATTGGTTCACGCGCAAGTCTCAAATCTCGATTCTATCCGTGTAATAAAACTTTAGAGGAATTAGGTGTGATTTAATGCGCACGCAGAAAAACACAGCGTGGACATCGAAGAGCAACATCGCGGGGATCAAAAGTAAATAAAAACGAACAGGCGATACGACTTGTTCGGAAAAGAGAGTTTTGCGATAGATCGCTATGCACACACCGTCGTTCTACGGATTTAAATGTATGTACTGGATACTTGTAATCGAAAGATACTGAGCGAGATAATGGCTGGACCCGGAAGTAGTCGGTTGAGGAGTCACGAAATAAAAAGACGCCCGATAATATAAAAATAACAACGAAATTAATTTCTTCAAAAATAAAGCGTGTGTCTTCTTTGGAGTGTATTCGGTGACTGGTAGGAGTGGGGAAGCGAGGTAGCGAGTGGACGAATGGATGTAGATGGAAGAGGAGCCGAGAATAGGTAAGAAGCAAGGATAGGTGGTGCGTGTGAGGTGTAACTGTGTGTGTAGCTGGTGCGTGAGAGCCGCGATTGTGTGTGGCGGCGAGAACGCCGAAAGTCCGCTGTTTCCCGAACAGATACCAATTAATTATTAATCTACGAAATATTCGTCACCGATACCTCAACAGCGCACAGGTCTTTTTTTCATTCACAAATTCATAACGAATCATCCATAATTGGTGCGCGAAAAAATAAAAACAAACCAAATCCATTGATTTAAAATGCTATAAAAAAAATCATTTATACTAGTCGTTTTACATCAGTGTTCGTGCGTTAGAAACCCTTTATTCTTTCCATTTTTATTTTAATTCTTGTAAAATACATTTAAATTTTTTTTTTATAAATACGTTTCATCGATCGAAGGCGCGCGCGGAGAATTAAAGAGAAAAAGAAAAAGGGCCTTTCTACGACGGACCTGAGTCGAAAATGTTTGATCGTCAATCTGTACCTTACACTTTAAAGACACTGTGACTTAAATAATAATTAGAACAACAAGAAGTCGATAAGCAAATCCATAAGACTGAAGCTTGCCAAACGAGGTACGCAACATAGATACAGTTGAGGCTGCGTGCTGTTTACGAAGCCTATTAAAGATTCGTTGACTTTTCTTTTCTCAAAGATTGCAAAAAATTGCTCGACAGAATATATTTGTGTCAACGAATATGAAAAAGAAATAACTCGCTGTGTTGGTAAAAAAAAAACAACTAAATAACGATCGAACTTATTTCAAACGTTCATCGATTAAGTAACCTCATAGTTTTACCGTGATTACTGTTGTTTGTCGCTTCTTTTGAATCCCCTTGATGTATAATAACATAAGACATGTTCGAGATAGCGATCCGACAGAGAGCCCTCCATAATAATAAAACAAACAGACATGAAAAGCCCGAAATAAAGCTGCGTTCCCCACGAGACTCAAAAACGGAAAAAAAATCCCAATCAGCCTCTCGGGAATCGAAAAGACACACGAAGATTGCACTGTAAATTAAATATCGAAGAGCGTTAATAAGTAGCGAAAAATATAAACGGATAATATTTTACTAAGCCAGGTCTTAGTTGTGCGACGAACGAAAACACTTTTCGGCGCGTATTATAATAGCCAAGAAGAAAGGCCCGGGATAAAAAAAAAACAAACTGTAATGTGTCTGTCGTCGTAGCGCGATTGAATTTAAAAAACAAAATAACCATAAGTAACGATACCGATTGTAGCGAATGACGAAGATGTTGATGAGAGAAGAAGATGAAGAAAAAAACAATGCAGTAGAGATCCGTCGATGGGCATATTTATGGATAGCGAAGAAAATAAAATCGTGCGCATTGTTACGCATAGATTGAGCTGTGCATAGTTGAGGGTGTATGACACATACATTCCCTATTTGTATTTTCTGTTAATTTTCCGTTTGCTCGATTTGCCGTCGGACCCGGCTACTGCATGTGATAATTTTTCCGGGGTCTCCCCTATTAACCCATGATGACTTGATTGAAAACCCCGTTTGATATTAGGTATCTGCGGTGTAAAAAGTTTGATACTGAGATGGAGTGTCCGGGAAAGGGTGAAATATCTCACGAAGGGATATTCACATGCACAAAAGATCGCGATGATGATTGCAAAGACTCGTTTACCGACGAATGTACAGCTTTCCGGGCAGAGCTCTATGTAACAGTGAAAGCAGTACCGGGAAACCCGAAGGACCTGTACGATGCGGTCGCGAAAAATTATTAGGAAGCCTTCATTTCCGTTACTATTGTTTTCAAATTTACGCTCATTATATGAAATCTCACATCGTAGACATCCGGTTGGAGCGCAATTTTCTCCGTATCCTCAAATAGAGGGCACTTTAATAAAGTGGAGAAATGAGGACCAACCGACTTTGCCAACCGAAATAGCCGATATAGCGGAGTTTCCGTTATCTGATAAGTGGGTCGAAAGGATGACATATGAAATAACGTTCGCCGACAAACAGTCCGGAGTGACCGAGAAAACAAAACATCAGCTGAAAGCTTGAACCGTGATCGATACGAACGGATTTTCACACGTGGTCTTCGGAACGCTGACTTATGCATCAAATTTCGGTACTAGCGTACATTTTTTTGTCGATGGCACGTTTCACGTTGTGCCCAATATTAAGGGAGGATACCAGCTACTCACGGTGATGACTGAGAAAAATGGCGAGGTGTGTTTAACGTTAACTTTAACGTTAACGTTGTGTTAACTTTACGGATGCTCTTTCAAAAACCCATCTACTGGTAAAATTGACTAAAAAAATGAGATGTGAAATAGAACTAATTTTAACAAGCGTCTCAGCGGCCTGCGGGCGCAGATGCTCTTGTTGGTAGGCTCCGCCCCCCAAACCCCCCGAAAAATGTCCCTTCGGGACATTTTTAAGGCACTCACGAGGGTGCACGTCGCGCTACGCGATCTGTATTGAGTGTATTTACACATCGCGCTATGCGCTACGGATTATGTATGTTTATACGGCGTGCTCTGCGTTTCTTTTCGTAAGTACGTATGAGGGAAAAACGTTTATAAGTTACGTAAATTAATTCATAGTGTTTAACCTTCGTCGAATAAAAACATTTCTTTTTTGTACCAATTGATTATTAATATTCACGACGCATATTTCCTTTTTGTTTGACGATAAATTGGCAAATATTGAGACACGAGACAAATATAACGAATTGCATTACGCAGAAGTTGATCAAATTAATTTAACGAATCAAATCATGTCTCGTAAAGTCGTTTTATTGGCTTAAACCTTATGACCAGATTTAATAAATATAAAACAAACACACAAAACATGTACCGACACCAACACGATTAGCATTTAGCATTCAGGCCAAATATCCCCTTTAAATTCTTCCCCTTCAGTTTTTTTTTTCTTCTCCATAATAGATGGAATCAGTTTGTTATTTTATCTGTAAGAAACCAAATCATTGTAGAAGAAAAGTTCAAGAAATTTGCTATTTTTTGTGATTTTCAATGAAATTTTGTCGATATTTATGGATGCAGCAAAAAAATTCTATCTCGAGAACGAAAAAATATATCGTCTTGGTTCCTGTCTTGTATAAAAGAGGAAGTAGTACGTTACTCGAATCAAAAATTTGTCATCTTGGATGGCTCCGAAATATTTTTGACAAATTGATGAAATTTTTGAAAAATTCGACTGTGAAGGCTCTTTGACAGTCCTCTTATAACAAAATTCATTTCTACCATTTGAGATATATGTTTTCTCTTCTTCATAATACATGGAATCAGCTCGTTATTGTCTCTGTAGAACAGACAAGTATTGGAGACGAGAAGTTTGAGAAATTGGATAATTTTTTTCGTTTTTCAATGAAATTTTATTGATATTTATTGTCGCTAAAAAATATCAAATTTAGCATCATATCATATCGTATTTTTTTAATTTTATTTAATCACAAGCAAGGACAAGTTGCTCGGTCCGGAATAACTCGTAAAATCGACAAATTCAGTGTTTTTCACTTTGTCGATAAATAATTGTTAAAATTGTTCTTTAAGAATACAATTGTTTTTTTTTCGCGAAAAAAAAAACTTTCAAGACGTGAGAATATGAAAAAAAAAATCGTTTTTCGACGAAAATTTGTAAAATTTGAAAAAACGTTGGAATTACGTCGATGGAATAATCATTAGCAGTTCTTTTTATCGACTGTAAACATATAAATTGAGCGAACAAAATTGACAAAGATTTCGAATGTGATGAATCTCCGACGGTCGAAGTGTAAAAAATTCAATTTTTAAACATTGCACACTTTTTATCTGCGGAATAACGCGGAGAGTCAGTTTGTAAATACGATTTCTATGAGAGGTAAGGATTAGAGACGACACTTTCGAGAAATTTGAAAAAACTATTCATTTTTTGACGAAAACTGGTGAAATTAGTCTTTGCTTAAAAAAAATGATATCCCGGCAGCGATAATTGATATCGACTCTTATCTTGTCTTGTTTTGAAGAGGAGAAAATACGCTGCCAGAAAAAAAATAGCAGTTTTTTTTATCAATTCTAAACGAATAAATCGGGTGAATATAATTGACAAAGATTTCGACTGCGATGATTCTCCGACGGTCGAAGGATAGAAATTATTTTTTTTATGATTGCACGCTTTTTATCTGCGCTATACCGCGTAGAATCAATTTGTATTTGGGTAAAATACGGACAAAGATTGGAACGAGATGTCGATTTTTTTTTTACTTAAAAAAATCATCCCGCCATAGAGTACGCGCGCCGCGACGTATGAGCATCTGTGTATCGTCTGCTACGAAATTGTCATCTGCTTCTAAAGTATGACAGATAGAATAAAACGAAAAAATATATATTCGCGATTTTTTAAATTTCTATTTGGGAAATTTTAATTATTTTGGATATTCGATGAACCTTTTTTGTGAGTTTACAACCAATTTTTTCCGTGAATACGTGAAATTTATAATTTTTATTACGAATGTGAATAAAGTATGGTAAAATATTGCGAATGATTTTCGGTGATAATATATTATTTTCGAACCGACAGCGGTGGATGCGCGGTCGGTGCGTGGCTTCGGCGATCACCTAAGTCAAGCAACTATGTTGGCGAGCAGTATTTGGATGAGTGACCGCTTAGCCACGCGCTGGCTGGCGCATTCACCGTTCAGCGGGAGGCTCGTTCTTCAGACGCCGTGGTGTTTTCTGTACTTCACACACGTGCAAAAAATACCATGGAATCATTAGGATATGGCCGTCTGTACCGACACAGGTTTTCCGTAGTTTTCCTGTGTCCTCGGCAAAAGCGGTACAGTGTAGCTAAGCCGGCTACGGACGCACAGGAAAGGTTAGGTAGCTTAGCTTGGTGCGGGTAGGGTGTGTTAGAGGGGGGGTACCGTAAAAACCCAACAGGGTATACGGTGGAACAACGAAAGGGGATCAACCTAACCTATATTATTTTCGACATAAAAAATGCAAACATTTGTGAATCTGTGTATGATATTTCGTGTTTTATTTTTCACAACAGAAGTTTTTTTTTTAACATGATGAAAAAGGGATTTTTGGCAAATCTAAATAACATAACCTTTGAAGCAAATCTAGTTATAACCACTGTTTTTTAATTATTGTATAATTAAAATTATATTTGTCAGAATGACTCAAAATTTGTTGTGCATAGTGCTTTCAATGCAATGAAATATTTTTGCGAAAGAGAAAAAAATTGGTTTCCAGGATTCTTAATTGGAGCACCGTACGGACATCAGATGTGAGAAAATAATTTTTTTATGGAAAATTGGGATGAATAAATAGTTAGAGATGTAGGATTGTCTCCAATTTTGCTGTGCATACTGCTTTTGATAAAACAAAATGATGCTGCGAAAGAGAAAAAAATTGGTTCGTAGAGTTCATTATGATGGCACCGTACGGACATTTGATCGAAGGCAAATGCAAATTGTGGCCAATAATTTTTTAGAAAAAATACTTAAAGGTCTCAGATTGGTTTTAAAAGTGATGTGCATACTGGAAATAATGTCGTCGGTATAAAACACATTAGGTACGACGGGGGTGGAGGTGGGAAAAAAAAAAAACTGGAAATAATGTAATAAAAAACCCTGCAAAGGAGAAAAAAATTGGTTCGCACCATCTAAAGTTACAGTGTGATACGGACGTCCGAGAAGAAAAATTCAACCAGAAAGTTGTTTTCATTGCACCGCAGGCTAAAAAAAATATTTCTATTCATCGCAGTCACTTGAAAGTAACTACGCATGATGTTGGAGATACACCGAAGCAAATACTGAAAAATAAAAACTTTTGGAGCATGCGCTGCGGAGTAACCCCTTCGACAGTCTCCAAAGAGCAACGGATGGTCATTTTAATAGGCACGCTTTGCCTATTGTTATAGTGAGTGCCTAAAAAATGGGGTTGGGCCCTGGTTGGGCCCTGGTTGCGCTGTTTGCCCGTTTTACCCTCGTCTCTGTTTGGCTCACCGCACGTACTCAAGTTTTATAACCATTGACCAGCGCAAGTTACAAATATGCCATATGAATGAAAACTATTATTTCAACTTTATGAATTGAAACGTTTCCAAATTTTCGTGACTATACGTTAATCGGTTTTCCTCCAGATTTAACACGATAATTTCGTATTTCGTCTCTTCTTTCGCGTAGTCACGGAAATGTAAACCTAAGTAACCCAGGTTTCGGCGTATGATACCTAAGGTTTGGGTACGGGACCGGACGGCAGAACAATGTTTTTTGTAGATCAATCGCTTCAGTCGTGTTGGTGTTCACTCGCGTTTGCCACGTTTTTGAGTGTTGCGCACGTCATCATCGACTATGCGTGGGTGTGACTGTCCTATTGAATGACCTTTCGGGCTGTACGAGCCGTCCCCCCCCCCCCCCCCCCACCGGGTAGGTGAATTTAAAGAATAGGAAGAGTCGTGCCTATCGTGTCCCGTTCCGGCGGTGTTAGCGCGGTTGCCTAGCGCACGGCGCGCACTTCTCTTTCTCTAGTCCTCGTCGTATTCCACTACGGCGGTGTCCGTGTGGTTGCCTAGCGTTGGGCGCGCGCTCTCGTTCCCCAGTCTAGTCGCGTCCCCATGCGTCGGATACCTGCGAGGTAGCCTAGCGTCGGGCGCTAACGGAGTTCTCTGATACACCCTTTTCCTGATGCTCGCGAGATATCGGATACCGCGGAAACGTCTGAGAAATATACTCCCAGGGCCCACGACCTCGACGATAACAACTCGGAGATGAAAAAGGGATCGCACTGCGAGGGCGCTGCGTGAGCACCTCTCGACTATACTTGCAAGACTCGTAGAGCCCTGCAAGGAGCTTTACACTCAATTCTTTTACGAAAAACTTTGGTTATAAATAAAGGAGTGGCCGGAATTCCCTGCGGTCCACTGTCGACCAACAATCGTTTGCAATAGATTGTTTAAATTTGTTTCTTTTCTTTTATTTTCTTCAGTTTAATGACTCTAAGATCACCGGGTTGAGCGGGACGCTTCCCGTGGAGCTCTTTGCTCAATGCAATAAAAAAATGACTCTAACTCCTCCCTGCTGCGACTCTCGCTTCTTATTTAATGCGCTGTTCCGTTCCTCAGACACGAGCGATTGTAAGGGCAGATATAGCAGCTCAACGACTCGCAACGTGTAGTGTGATCATCGGAATTTGGCTAGTAATAAAGGCCCTGTCGACCGAGTTTCGATTGTCGAGTGAATATTTAATACCCCCTCAATATCACGAGTTTAAACGTATGCGAAGCCCTATCTTGACAACGTCGATCGCTGTTTACGCTCCTTGCCTGTAACTATCGGTGAGCTAAATGGGACACCGATACGTGGCAGAGTGTGAGTGGCAAGTAAAGAAGATTCAGTGCACTGACAGTGACCGGACAACTTGGCACGTGACTCCGTGCTCACGGGATGTCGCGTATATTTGACCGTACAGGTCTCGTTCGGCAAAGAGAATATTGATTTCTCAATGGGAACGACAAGTGTTTCCAACTCTTCTGTCAGCGCTCCTTAATTCTGTCAATGCCTCTCCTACGACGTGAAAATCACGTTATCTGGACTCTGTCACGTATAGGCGAAGAAGGAACCCACACTTCTGGAAAATTATCCAGGGGTGGTGCTCACGGATTCAATAACCCTGGTCGCGAACTTCCGAGAAAGTACTCGGGGCCAACGTACCACGGGAGGTACCTAAGCGTTCGCAATCGTCCTGACAATTAACGAACGATATTCGAAGTTTCAATAGATTAATAATTAATCGTAGCTTCGTTAAATTGTACATGAAACGTAAGGTGTGAGTGTTGATCGTAGACTAGAATATCGTTCGCTCGCGTTCGCAGCTTTTATACCGTTTTCGTGGTTATGTAACTCGTTTGTAGAGGGGGAACTGTGGCGTGAGGTCACGTGACCGTTCCCCATGCTTAACCATTGGTGACGTCAGCGCGTTTTCCTTAGGACCGGCTCCGCTGTTGCTAAGGTGCCACTGGGCCCCTTGCGGCGAGTTACGTAACTTTCGCCTGGAGAGGTGGTAAGGTGGCGTGATGTTTCGTCAGCTTTTTCCCGCGGTGGGATTGCTGACTCATCGCTGGTCTCTCTCGCTCCTATGTTATCGTCACGTGACGCTTTCTCACGCAGTGCCGACTCTTCTTTGCTTTTTCCGCATGCACATGTCTTTTGTCAATTTGCTTAATATTAGTTGCTGTTTTACAACTAGCCGATGATTTGTCGCTAATTATGTTCTGCCTTGGGGCTCTTGTTGTTTGGGGTGCGATATTGGCTATTATTCTTTTTTGTGGGCACTACTATCGAGTATTTTGTTATAAACAATAGGATCTTAACGTTAATGATGTTGATTCGGTTTTTCCTGCTCTGTGCGTTATGTCGTTTATCTGCAATTTATTTTTTTCTTTCCCGCATCTACGAGCGCCCTGGCTTTTGATTGTTTATTTGTTTGTTAACAATTGAAGTTTTCGGTATTCTCACTCAACGTTGTTACGCATTTGTTAGCGAGGGAGTCCTTTATTGGATGAATCGTTTTTTTATTCCTGATTGGCGTTGTTTTGTACTCTTCTCATTGTTTTAATGAAATTTATCTTGTGGTAAATTCATCTCGAGTATCCTACCTTACCACATCTTTCTAGTGTGTCGCATGGGTGTCAACCGTGATCGATTACCTACGGTTAATCGATTACACGTCTCGGTGTTGGTTTACCCGGTCTTCTTTTGTTGTTGGACGTCTTCTTCGGTAGGCTGACCGTTGTGTCTGTATTCGGTTCCCTGTCGTACTGGTGGGTGTGGCCTATTGCGCGATTTCGCCTTGTCCCTGGGGGCGTGTCTTTACGACGCATTCCCAGGTACCAGCTACGTGGTTATGTGCTCCTGTTCACGATTCAGCGAGCCTCTTTCCGCGAGAGCTCGTTATGGAGGCTCGCGAACCGTTACACAATATTTAGGTGTTGCCTGTTGCGTGGGCTATCATGAGCAGGAAAACCGAATCAGCATATTCCGCCGTGCTGTCGGGAAACAAAACGAATCTACTCCGTAACATGTCACCGTTGAACATAAACACGGATTACGAAAAAACAATGCAAGGCAGCTTGACGAAATTATTTCCCGACGCAGTATTGCAAGGATGTTATTTTAATCACTGTCATGTTAGTAACAGAGATCCATTATTTCGTTCAGCCTTCCTTGCCTCGTCAATGCTCGTTGCTATCACTTTCTACTTCTATTGTACTATTCTATAGGCTATTCTAAAGAGACGCCAACGATTAGCTATAATGACGCATGCGAAGACTATAAGTGCTGAACTCCTTAAAGAAGCTAAACTCTTCGAACGAGATCTCATGAATCATGCCTTCTTGCAGGCTGAACTTATACGCGATGCGTTTGAGACGCTCAATGGAAGTCTTAAGTCCAACACGGATTTGACGCAAATTATGAAGCCTCTTTTCGAATATTACGATTCTTTTTGGTTAAAAAAAGTAGGTTCAGAAGGATTCAGCGTATACGAACAGACACGGCGAACGAAAAATATCCTTGAACGATATCATAGGACTTTGAAGCACAAGATGTCGTCTAATTCCGAAATATTCAAGTTTTTACATACATATATCTATTATTTGTATGCAATTCGTTATTTCGAAGTCGCTACATAGAATCTTCTTAATGATGCTTGAGTGTGAATTCGGTTCCGCCACTCGAGACGTAAGCTCATGAAGTTTATTCTATCCGCGTTTTTTGTCTCAAGAGTATTACTTTACTTATCCACTGGTCTCACTCGTCTCATAGATATCTTACATCGCTTGTTTCACGTGCTCGCAATCACTTAGTTGTGTAAAAGGTTGTTGACCATTCGACTATGATTGTGTCCCAAGTTCTTCGAGAAGGACGCAACGCTTTTTAAGGAAATTTTGCGTTTAAAAGCATCGCTAAAGATGTTTTCGCATAAAAAATAAAATGAATAAAAATTTGGATTATATGCAGATGCGTTAAAACAACTTCAAGAAAAGGTGCACCTTGATTTATTCGTCGTGCAACACAACTTAAAGCTTACTCGTGGGAAAAGTCTCGAAAAAAAAAAGCGTGTCGATTGCGAAAAGCACGGGCACATCCGATACAGCGAAACTGACAAGCTCGGGCACAAACTCCAACGACTACATCGATCAAGGTACATCGACGAAGTGCGCCAGGACTTTTTTTCTGGATAGCGCAGACGAGCGAAATCGTCCAAGTACATCGCACGATGTGCCCGAATGGGAATACGAAAGGTTCGATGACAAAGTGGACGCGGGTGAAATCGTCGAAAGTAAGGGCATGTACCCAACTTATGCGAAAAATCACTTCGGTACCGCAGAGATCGATAGACGGGGTAAAAAATGACTCTGTAGATCATTATTATTTATAAATTACGACCTCGATTTCCCAGAGAGCCACAGGACAAGTTCAGACAGCTGCAGACCCATGCGCCACGTCAGAGTGTCAAGTGGGCACTGTTTCGGTAATCGCGGTTATAGGGAATAGCATTTTTTTTTGGACGTCATCATTCTTTTGACGAGTTCTTCTCCTTTTGTTCAACGGAACTCCGTTATTAAAATCAGCCATATAGAAGGTGCTGAGGATATTCATTTTACATTATAATAACGTCAAAAAATTATTAACAAAGTCGAAAGAAGGAATGTTAAAAAATCATCAGCCAGCAAAATAACTTTTTCGAGAAGAAATTGTTTCAATCATTTTTTTGGAAACACGTATATTGCTTTTGAATTTTTGCTAATTTTCGATTTGTTTTTATGGACGATTAATCACAAAATTTGTATACGTTTTGGAAAAAAAACTATGCATCACACTCAAGAAATTTTCGGGTAATTACACGAACATATATATATGCCCGGCATTTCGGAGAAGTAATTCCCTTCAAAAGATTCGTTTAACTATAAAATAGCTTGGGAACAAAAAATTGTGGTCTTTTCTTGAAGTGTCGTTTCTTTGATACTTCAAAGATTTTTTTTTACGAAATTTCGCATTATTATAATGAGCGAAAGAAATTTGTGTTGTAAGTAGCGAGATAAAATTTTCCTGTATTAGAGGAATTTAAACATTTGTCGAAAAACGAGATTTTCGAGAAGTAGAAACAATATGAACACAGGCAAATGTAAAAAAAAAATTATTTATATTATATTTTATTATATTTTCTTTTAAATTATGTCAGCATGTGCAACCAACGGTCGCGTTTTCAATGCCAACCGCCCCGAAATTCCGAGTACCAGTAAGGATGCAGAAAATCCGATAAACTTGTCAATACCTGTCGAAAAAAATTTTCCCGCTCCGACAAGTTTGACGCAGACCGGCGACGACAAGATTTTATTTTTTATACGTCATCCGGAACTAATTACGAAAAGTATACAGTATTTTTGTAGCCTTGTTTTGACTGTAATTATCGCTCACACTGTATATTTGAAATTTATGTAGTGTACAAGAAATCTCTGACGGATTTCACTTTAAGTGCGGAAATCAAGCAAAAAATCAAGGATCTCTATGAGAAATCGAGGACCTTCCAAGATCCATCATATGACGTTACCGTTTAATCGCTTTTTAATAAGATATATAGTGTGATAGTTACATTGCAATTGCGACATACTATATAAAATTATTGTTATGCAAATTATTGAGAATTATTGTATTTCTATGAAGAAACAAAATGCAAAAAAAACGTTTATTCAGTTGAGTCATTTTAATGCAAAGCGAGATACGCTTTGCGGTACGCCGTATCGATAAGTTCGTTCGAAGAGAGTTACCGGCTGCGGTCGCTTCTTCTGCCGTATATTGTCAACCATGTTTCGCCTTTATTATTCCATCCCTCCGCGTTACTGGATAAATAAAAAGGATTCTCATAGAACACGCCCATCGACGATTAACCGAACGAACTATTAACTCCGGACAGTGAATAACTAAGACACTTCCTTCGAAAAATATATTCTAGTGAACATTTAAATGCATTAAACGTATAACACCGGTTTGTAACCTCGGTTATATGATTTGAGAGCTATGATTTTGGAGCATGTGATGTTTGGGGTATACGATTTTGGGCGATAAAATATTTGGGTTATAGGATTTTGGAGTTACGACATTTGGGCTTTACGAGTTTGGAGCATATGAAATTTGGGGTATAGGGTATTGGGGCTTACGATATTTGGAGAATACGAGTTTGGAGCATATGAAGTTTGGGGTATAACATTTTGGGGGCTGCGATATTTGGGGAATATGAGTTTGGGGAATACAAAATTTGGGGTATACGGCTGTTGGGGGATACGACAGCGTACCTCCAAACTTCGAACTGCAGATAGTGACGCACCACTTGGTGGCATCTCCAGAGGCCCATTCGGTCTTCCGCGCATTCTGCAGGGAATCTCTTTGGCTTAAGAATCAGGAGGAGCTTGCGGAGCTCCTCGGGTAGATTTTTCATTTCATTTTTTTTTATCCTTCATTATTATGCTTCGTTTTGGGGAATTCTTCGTCGTTGCGTCCCCGGTATCGCTTCACCGGTGGACACTCATTTTTTAAAATTGTCTCTACGAGACAACTTTAGTCGTGCGGTCACCCAAGCCTAGAGGTATCGGAACCTGGGTGATGAGCGGCAGGCCCGTGATCTTCGCGGTAACCCGTCGTTCGGGTAGCTGGTAGGTAGGGTAAAATTCTTTTGGAAGTGTACTTGACGGAGGAGGGGCTGCACTATGTGTAGTTTGTCAAGACACCGATGTGGGAGTAGTTCCCCCGAAAGCTACCTGAGTATTTCTCGGGAACTTGCACGGGATCGGGCGAAAAAACCGACGACTCCGCCTCCTCGTGGCCCCCGCTGGTAACAGCGTTCGGCAGCCCGGGGTCTTATACTCTCGGTGTTGCTGGGTGCTGACGAAGAGGGTCGTTTCCCTTAGGGGTAGATCCAACTCGCTCAGCGATCCGTTTCGGCGGTGAGAGCAGGGTTTTTCTAAGCCTCACGACTCAACATCTTACGCGAATGCCTCTGGTAATGGTTGAAGTGTTAGGAAGTAGGGAACACTGTGTTACGTCCTACGTAACTCTCGTGCAGTAGCTAGGGCATAGCAATTAATGAGAACTCGAAAACAAAAATCATAAAAATATATCACTCCAGATAAAGTATTAGAATCTCGCGTACGAGTCACCCGCGCGCATACATACGCCTATTGCGCAAACGACTGAGGCGCGCGTCATCTCTTCCGCATCGAGTCACTACTAGGAAGCGCTACCTCAGACGACCTTTGCAGCTGTAGCGTCCTAACGCTGCGCTCCGTTATCGATACATTTGAACACCACCACTAGTTTTATTACGCCAATGAAAAACGCGGAATCTATTTCTCCAAATATTTGGACATCTTACAGTCTTTAACTAGAGCAATTAATTGCTTCGCTGAAATTCTTCCTATCGATAATTAATTGGAGCACCGCAACTCATCTCGCCGATCATTTCAAATAAGGGGTCGTGAACTTTTATAATGCTCATTAACCTCACCAGCGCAAACTATTTTGCATTACTAGCATAGGACTAAAACTAGTATATAAGGCCGAGCATCTTTACCAAAAATCAGTAGTTCTACGATTATTCTCCGAGTAACATCATCCGCAACGAAACTTCGCAGAGCGAGCAAAGCTCTGAAGATTGTATTTTCTTCAAACATCGAGAAATAAATAAGTATTTAGTGAGTACAACGCAAAAACCATCTTCAACTATTATTCATCTTCAACTATTTCTGCATGCTCTACCATCTTGGTACGAGGCTATCAGTCTCCACAATCCTCCTAGCGTAATCTCCGATCGACGGACAGTGCATGGCGAGGTCTCCGTCCCTGAGTAAAAGGCCAACGCCTTGACTCGAAAGAGAGACCGACGTTACGCATGTTCTGAACGAACTTACTTGAGCTCGTGGGGATGTAACACAAAATAAATTTGTTGTCAGAAGTAGGATATTGAACCCCCTTACTGTCTTGAGAATGAAGAATGACGTTTGGTAGAACGCCAACTAAAACGCCAGCGGATCAAACACCTTCTACACAGAATCCTCGCATGAGCAGTGCGCATACAAGCACTAGTTATCAAGGAGATAACGAGACTACTCAATTCACGGGTCAGACAAATCAACAACCAACAGACCGAACCGTACGACCACCAACGGAACAACCAGTTCACTCAGGTCTTGGGGAATTAGCAGTGCGGCAAATTAATCAGCTAGAAGGCGGTATAGACAATATTGTCGCACACGTGGCCTCACCTGTAGCTTCCAGTTTCTGTTAAGTACGCGATTGAAGCGGTACCCATCTTCGACGGTTACTACATTCCACTGTCACATTTCATTGAAGGATGCGAAGAAACAACACAGATGCTTCCACAAGAGGCACAGGCAAACCTCGCGCCCATACTTCGAAACAAATTACGTGGAGAAGCACGTCGCGCAGTACACGGGGTTGCACTAGACACTGTACAAGCGTTTATGGATTTCCTTAAAACGCTTTATATGCCAGCAAAATCGGTCTATCAACTGCAAGGAGAATTGGGAAGAGTATTCCAATTCGACATCGAATCGGTTCTCGTATATTCTAATCGAGTTAAGGATCTCGGTAATAGAATTGGTGATGATTACAAACAGAGTCACAACGGAGTAGTAGACGATGCATTCAAAGGAAGAAAGGAAGACGATGCATGCCCGGCGATCGCGCCGGGAAAGGATCCGTGCTTAACGGAAAATCCCTCGGCGCGATACGAGAGCCGCTCATCGCGCCGACTAAGATCTCGCGCTCGTGTCGACCGAGGATGCGGTGACGAAATTAGCCGCGGTAGCCGTGATCGCACGAGTGCGCGAAATACAAGCCTAAAAATTAAGATAAATAAGAATGGAGAGATGAGCTGACTGCTGCGCACGTCCCGCGGATAGTAACGAATACCGCAAGAGCGTCTTCGTTACCTTTTCCGCTGACCACAAAACGCGAAGGCAGCAAGAATCCTCCCCGGCCTGCCACCCGCCGGTTGCCGGATTAGTCCCGTTAGACAACGAGAGCGAAAAGCTAGTCTCTGATAAACTCCTCGAGTAGCTCCTGCATAGCTAATCCTGCATAGCTTCGCGTTTCACGCGAAGAGGTTTAACTTGACTACCGAGACCGCTCCGCGACGTAACAAGTAAACTGGTGTCAGAAGTTGGATACTCTGATTACTTCTTGAGATTGGTTGACGAGATAAGCATCAATACTTTCACTTTCTAATAGAAAATTTGCAAACACTTTTCGAACTTCTTTGACTTAACTTCTTCAAAAATTTTTTTTATCCAAAGTTTAACCATTAACCGCCACTAAACCGAAATATTGACAATCAAACCTACGTAATCAGACAAATGGTGCAGCAGGAGTACCCACCTATGATACCAGGCTATCCTGAGCACGAGATTTTCTCGGATCAGTTCGCGGGAGGTTCGGCAATCTTCGAGCCTAATTTTAATTACGGAATAAACATCGTCCGCCTTAGTGAGCTCGAATCGAGTGTGGAAATACATTCTGCAACTCCCCTCCTGCTCTTGAAAGGCGACGATATAATCGTGCTCCTCGGATCTGTCTTCATCACTACGACGGCGGGACCTGGGGGTGACGTAAACGACACGTATTTATTTTACATCGCGGAGAATTTTACCAGTCCATACGCGGGTGTGATTGGCACGTTTGCTACTTGGGACCCGTCGAATTATCATTATTAACCAATTATAATTGCGCCGGGCGAATAATCCGCGAATATAGATAATAATCATAATTCTGTAATAACTATCATCCGTGCACGAAAAAAATATATCAAATGGCGACGGGCGGTGCAGAGCAGGCGTCGGTGTCGGCGCCGACGCTCGACGTCTCGACGCGAGCTCTGCAAGACGTAAGCACCGCGATGCAAAATATGACCCTTTATAATCAATACGCGAACTTGCCGACCTTTGATGGGAAGAATATGTCACTGAGGGACTTCCTTCAGGAGATTCAAAACATAAAGATATTCGTGCCGGCGGAAAACGAATCCGAATTCGTCGCGGCAGTAATATCCAAATTGCGCGGTAGTGTTCGTAATTGCGTATACGGGGAGACGATCAAAACGGTCGAACAGCTGACTAAGTTGGTAAAGAAACATCTCGCGAGGGGAAAAACCTACGCGTATTATAGTCAACAATTGTCGTCCATAAGAATGAAAAAGGACGAAAGCGTAGGCGATTTCTACGACAGAATCCGTATTTTAGTTAGTGGCAGCCGAACTGCGTACCGGACGCTACACGGAAGAGATCCCCCTGATAAGGATGCGGATCCTATTTATGATCTCATGCGTGCGGCATTCATGGATGGATTGCCGACAAATATTGGCCAGGCCGTGTGGCCTCGAGCGCCAAAGACATTAGACGATGCATTTGAGATCGCGGCAGAGTTCATCGAAAACGAAGAACGCCGGTCTCGCCGCGACGGTAACATTACGCAGGTACTCTACGAGAACTTCGGTGATACGCGTGGTTGATCGCCAAATTCCCGTTTAAGTTGGTCTAATCAACGTCCCGGAAATCGCTCGCCGAGTCCCAACTGGTAAGCGAGAGAAGGGCGCGGTAACGCACCTCAGCAACTGGAGGGAGCGAGACGAATGGACACAGAGAGCTGCAGGCACGAGGAGCTTCTGTTGGTTTCAGCGCAGAGGCTGTTCTTGCTGCCCATGGAACCGTATAAGCGCGGCAGAGGCCCGGGCGTCGCGGGCCGACGGCTCTTTAAACTCACAAACGGCTCGTCCCGCGGAACCGGTGGCGAGCCGAACGCGATCCAATTCCCCGATGCGATCGAGCCGGTCGCCCGACGGGCTACAGTCAGTGAGGTTCCTGGGAAACAATGCCTCGTGCTCTGGAACCGCACCCCCGTCGAGGACCCAGTAGTCGAATTAACTGTACCGGAGCTGCGGCGGGGGTTGATTTCGCGGGTCCTTGGGGCTCACAACGCTTGGGTCACAGTCCTCGAGCGCCTGAAAACGTGACGACAGGACGAAGCCCAAGCGCTCCCATTGCCCTGCGTTTCAACTTGGGCTTCCGATGCGATATAAACATAGCCTCTCGGAAGTCAAGTCGTGAACAATGACCTTCTCGTGGTCCCCGCTGTGACTCCCACTCCGAAGTTAATTCGGGGTGAGACGACGAACTTGTTCATGGCAGTTTCGTCACGGGTGTGTGACTAGTGGGGGCGCAAAGGTGTCGTTCTTGCGTCTTCTCGCGGGGTGGGGTTATCCGGTGAGTAATCGGCCTGATACCAGGTGCTGATAATCAATTGCGATAGTACTGACATTTCGGATGCACTTTCGGGTCACAGTGCAAATGACGAACTCTAAAGACGCAGCCGATACTCGTATCCCCGGAAACACCTCATTCCTTCGGTTGACGTGGCTCGACGCGTGCCACTATCTCACACACCCTCGAAGCTTGTCCACAGCACCTTCGGGTGCCAGGGACGTGATGCATGGAACGCCTTTACATGCATCACACCTCTTTCCCTCTCCCTTCCCTCCTCCCTTCTCCCACAGCGGCCCTCCCGTCGACTTCTTTCATCCTACGGGGTGGGAAAAGGCGACGATGGGCTGCTTTATCAACCCCATCCGGGCCCTGCGTTATCGTAGCCTTCGGGTTTCGGTGACGACGGAACCGGGGGGTTCTAATCTTTATTTCTTCTTTAAGTTTCAGGTACTGAGCGGTCCTTCTGTCGGCTTCTCCCGCCCTACGGGGTTGGAAAAGACGACGAGGACTGCTTTATCAACCTCATCCGGGCCCTGCGTCACCAAAGTCTCCGGACTTCGGTGGCGACGGAACCGGGAGGTCTACTAATCCCCCTTTTTTTTTTTTTTTTCAGGTTCCCCACTAATCCTTTTATTTTTATAAGTTTCAGGTTTTCTACTAATTTTTATTTTACTAAGTTTCAGACGAACCCTCTGACGCGATTCATGGTTCCCCTAGGCCAAGCTTGACTTACGTGGTGAGGGCCTCATGGCAGGAGGGGTAGGTCCCGTCTCGAGCGTAGCGGTTAGGACGGTTGGCGGCCTCCGAAGCCGTATTTAATTCGCCCGGGCGGGATATGGCGGCTCTGTCTCGTTGTGTGGTTTTTACTTCCGACCTTACTCGTGGGATCAATTATGGTGCTTATTAACAAACTGTGTGAATGTGTCAGAATGATTGTGAGGGGCAGTGCCCGTCTGGCCGGGCTTAGGCAACCAAGCGTGGCACCAAGCGAGCAGGGAGTTGCTGACATCGTCGCGAGGCCGCGCACCGGATCCGCGGCGCGGACGTTGGTGGCTTCTCAGCCTGAGCCTCTTCTTTCGGCACCACACTCTCATTTGCCCACGGGTAGCGCTGGCTGTTCGAGCCTCAGATGTCAGCGTAGTGTTCTCGGTCTTCGTGTCGTCAATGTTGTGTTGGATAGGTGCGATAGGGTTTCCGAGTCCTCGGGACTCCTGAACGCGGTAGAGTCACGTAGATTCGCGAGTTGTGGACCCCGCGAGGTCCGTATAGTCATCGATAGGTGCGACGCGGTAGAGTCACGGGTATTCGCAAATTGTGGACCCCGCGAGGTCCGTAGAGTCACCGATAGGCGCGACGCGATAATAGAGACAACTCAGGATAGCTCCGCGAACGCGACCCCCCCCCAATAAACACCCCTGTCCCTTTTGCCCGCAACGACATTGTCCTCCCCTTCAGTACCACGGGAATTAGGATACTGCAGCTGAACATGAGGCGTTCAGAGGCAGTAACGGGTGAGGTGCGTTCCCTCATTCGTCAAAAGCGACTGGACATCCTGCTGTTGCAGGAACCGTATGTCCAGAAGCCGGACGAGAGGCACACCTTCTTCGGTCTAGGATCGTCAGTACAGGTTGCAGCTGTACGCCGGGGTACACCCTGGGCTTCCGTAGCAGTCTGCAATCCGACCTTCAAAATGGTCTTCATCTCGCAGCTCAGCACGGCGCACTCTGTTTGTGCGGAAGTGCTGGCGCCCGGCTTCTCGTTCTACGTCGCCTCTCACTACTTTCAGTTCAGAGACGATATCGAGGAGCACCTCAGACACCTCGGGATTGTGCTTCATGCGCTGAGGGGGAAGAGAGTTTTCATTTCGTTAGATGCCAACGCTAGGTCGTCCCTTTGGGGACGTCAGGAGACAAACGAGCGAGGAGCTCGTCTCGAGCGTCTCATCCAGGATTTCGGCCTGGAAATCTTCAACGACGCTGAGCAACAGCCGACGTTCTGGACCCCAAGAGGTGAATCGTGGATCGACGTCACCCTGGGAACTCCATCCATGTCCTGCTTCATCAAGGAATGGAATGTTCGTCCGAGCTGGTCAACCAGCGATCATAGGGCGATTGACATCACGCTGCAAATACTAAAGGCCGCAGTTGGAAATCGCGGATGCGGTCTCGAACGGTTCAACACTCGTCGTGCCGATTGGGATCGTTTCGCTGAAATCGTGACGGCTCTTTCACGGGCTAGGCTGGAGGGACTTGCACTTGATTCAGCGCAAGATGTCGAAACTATGGCTACGACTCTCACGGGCATCCTTACGGAAGCCTGCACCGAGTCTATGCCACGAAAAGTCCGTTTTAGAAAGTCCAACCCGTGGTGGACGGCCCAACTTACAAACATGAAGAAGAACGTGTACCGGCTCATGCGTGCATACCAGCGGGAAAGAGCGCAGCCCGAACGCCTCGTTAAACTGCAAGAGTACCGCACTTCTTTGCGAAAGTACAGCCATGAGGTGAAGAAGGCAAAGCGCGACAGCTGGAGGAAATTCGTCACGTCGTACGGGAATTCGGAGCCCTGGGGCTTCGTCTATAAGCACCAGGCGGACAAACTCCGAATTGAGAAAGTGCACGATCACGAGCACGATCCGGCTTGACGGAAGTTCCACAATAAATATGCGAGAAACCGCCAGCGGCCTTCTGGACACGCATGTCCCTGATGACCGGGAGGAGGACGATACCCCGTGGCACAGACGGCAGCGCGAAAAAGCGCAGACGCCGCCTGACACGGAAGACGCCGAAGTATTCACCGAATTCGAGGTGAAAAAGGCGTGTAGGACCTTTAAAAATGGCAAGGCTCCAGGGCCCGACTTCATCGAAGTCGAAGTTCTGAAAAGGGCAGTAATATCCATCCCCGGTCAGCTGGTTCGTCTCTTCAACGGGTGCCTTCAGTGGGGCGTCTTTCCCTCTGCTTGGAAGGAGGGTAACCTTCGTGTTCTCCTGAAGGGCGAGAATAAGGACGAGAAGGACCCGAAATCGTACAGGCCTATATGCCTGCTTTCCGTGATAAATAAATTGTTCGAGAAACTCATCCGCAAGCGTCTTTCCGAGACGATGGATGACGGCGGCATCTCCGATCGGTAGTTTGGCTTCATGCCTGGTAAGTCCACGGAGGATGCGATCGTTGAGCTGCGCAACATGGTTCGCGCTTCAGCGGCGACTTACACCGTCGCCTTGCTCTTCGATATCGCCGGGGCCTTTGACAACGTCTGGTGGCCCATGGTATTTAGGAGTCCTCGTATTAGGGGTTGCCCGGCAAATGTCTACAAAGTACTTCAAAGTTACTTTGATGACCGTCGGGTGACAATTGCGTGGGGGGATGAAAAGGTGTCCAAGCGTGCTACGAAGGGTTGTCCACAAGGTTCCGTCCTTGGCCCGGCGTGTTGGAACCTTATGTTCGATTCATTGCTCAGGGACTTCGAGCAACAGTTCCCCGATCGTTTCATCACCTATGCGGACGATCTTCTTGTCCTCGTTAAAGGCGAGTCGCGACGGGAGGTAGAGATCGAGGGTCAGCGGGTCGTAGATAGAATCGTCGAATGGAGTAAGAAGGTTAGGCTCGAGCTTTCCGCGAAGAAGACGGAGGCGATCCTCCTCAAGACCGTGTGGGTTCGTAGACCACCGGTAGGTGGACGCGGGGGTGCCCGCCCCGATCGTCAACGTAGGCGCGAAACGAAGCCGGATTTGGCACGTAGGTATCTGACTATTAAGATAGGCGAAACCGCGATTCCCTTTAGAGACAGTGTTAGGTATCTTGGCGTCCACCTTGACAAGGAAATGGGGGTGAAAACCCATTGTAGCTATTTGCGCGACAAGGTCGGGTCGCTTTTTAAGAAATTAGGTAGGTTGGCAGGCGCGGGATGGGCATTGCGTTTCAGGGCGCTCTCTACTTTCTATCGTGGGGTTTTTGTCCCGATAGCGACTTATGCCGCTGCGGGCTGGTCGGATCTGTGCAACGTGCACGATGTTAGGGTTCTTCTTTCGGCTCAGCGAACTGCGCTTCTGGCAGTCGCAGCGGCGTATCGTACGACGTCGTGGGCCTCGCTGTGCGTCATCGCCGGCGAAATTCCACTAGACATCCTTCTGGAACAACGCAGGGAAACTTATAAAATCAGGATAGGATTGGACGCCAGGATTAACGACGTAGATATATTGCAGGGTCAGGACTCTGTTAGGCGAATAAAAGAACAGGGACTCGTAATGTGGCGAAACCTTTGGGATTCTTCTCCGAAGGGCCGCATCACATATGAATTCTTTAGGAATATTCGCGCTAGATTAGACGCTAAGTGGTTCCGTCCGGACCACTATAGCACGCAGGCCCTCTCCGGGCACGGTAATTTTAGGGCGCGTCTCGAGACATTGGGGCTCGTAGACGATTCGCGTTGCGAATGCGGTATGCTGGATACCGTTCAGCACTTCCTCCTGGAGTGCCCAAACTTCGAACCGCAGAGAGTCGCTCTGCGGGAGGTCATCGGTGAGAGGCAGTGGCCGGAGGTGGCGCACCACTTGGTGGCATCTCCAGAGGCCTTTTCTATTCTCTGCGCTTTCACTAGGGAGTCGCTTTGGCTCAAAGGGCAGGCGGAGCTTGCGGAGCTCCTCGGGTAGGGGGGTTTTCTTTTCTTTTCTTTCTTTTTCTTTTCTTTTCTTTTGTCGTTTCAGGTCTCGTCTACGGTTTTGCTTCTCCGGCGGACGTCTATCATCCAACTGTCTCTGCGAGACATCCTTAGTCGTTGGCCACCCAAGCCGAGAAGTGTCGGAACTTCGGTGATGGGCTGCGGGTCCGTAATCTTCGCGGTAACCCGTAGTTCGGGTGGTCGTTAGGTAGGGTTTATTCACATTTTTGGGGTGTACTTGACGGAGCAGGGGTTGCACTTGTGCAACTTGTCAAGATACCGGCGTGGGAGTAGTTCCCCCGAAAAGCTACCTGAGTTTTTCTCGGGAACCTGCACGGGATCGGGTGAAAAAGCCGACGACTCCGCCTCCTCGTGGCCCCCGCTGGTAACAGCGTTCGGCAGCCCAGGGTCTTGTACTCTCGGTGTTGCTGGGCGCTGGCGAAGAGAGTCGTTTCCCCTAGGGGTAGATCCAACTTGTTCAGCGATCCGCTTCGGCGGGGAGAGCAGGGTTTTTCCAAGCCTCGCGACTCAACATCTTACGCGAATTCTCCTGGTAGGGGTTGAAGTGTTAGGAAGTAGGGAAGACTGGTCCTTTGGACCAGTGTTGCGTTTGCTCTTACGGGCGAGAGGTCTTTTGGCCGAGCATTGGTGCGGACTGTCGGGTCCGTTGCCATTATATTAGTTATACCGGAGCTGCGCCGTAAGAAGGGACGGTTCTTTCTCGACACAGGCTCCGCGGCCAGCTTAATTAAATTAGATGCGCTAGATGAAAACCTGCGCGTAGACACCCATGATATTATTTGGATAACCGGCCTGGAGGAAACGAAAATTCCTACGCTAGGTTCCGTCAATCTTTATTTTAACGAGAAGCCGAGTAAATTTTACGTAGCTCACCGATTGCCGTTATCCAGTGACGCGTTAATCGGAAGACCGTTCTTTTACCACGAAGGAGCGGAAATCTCCTTCCACCATAAGGCTTTAGTAACGCAGAGCGACTCGATTCGCCCGAAACCGTTTGTCGAGAGTCCTCCCGCAAAACCCGAATCGACCGCGGAGATACTATTTACGAAAGCAAAAACGGCGAAAAGAAACTACAGGTTACGCGCGCGGATGCGCGAACAAATTGCGTTACCAATCGCGGAAACGGACTTGAACGAGGGGTATTTGCCGCGGGTTGAAACTGTAAAGGGCGTGTACGTCGAGAATGCGATCGTAACGCGAAACGCGGGAGTCTGTCAAGTATTGGCGATTAATACGCATTTCGAAGACGTGGAGATAGAAATAGGGCCGCAGGAAATCGAGACTTTTGAAATCAAAAACCCGGGCGATTTAGACTCAGGGTTTGAAGATGATAGTACCACGGTCGAAGAGGTGTCTCCGCCAGCTGATCGAATATCGGCAATAATGGACGCGTTGCGATTAAACGACCTCAACGACGAAGAGCGTCGACACGTTTGGCGATTCGTAGAGGAGTTTCCCCATCGATATAAACTGCCCGGGGATAAGCTGCAACGGACGGATTTCGTATACCATCGGATCCCGACGATTGACGATTTACGTGTAAATACAAAGCAGTATCGTTTCTCCGTGGTCTATAAGGAGTAGATGGCCCGCCAGGTACTAAAGAAACTCAACGACGGAGTTATAATTCATTCCTGTTCTCCGTATAATTCTCCCGTGTGGATTGTGCCGAAAAAGGCTGATTCGCAGGGACGTCCGCGCATGCGAATGGTTATAGACTTCCGCAAACTCAATGAAAAAACTATCTCCGACGGATATCCATTGCCAAGTATGATCGAAATCTTAGAGCAACTCGGCGAAGCCAGATACTTTTCGACATTCGATCTGGCGAGCGGTTTTGAGCAAATACCCATGGATCCGAGGGATGGCCCGAAGACCGCGTTCTCCACGCTGAATATTCACTACGAGTATGCCAGAATGCCGGAAGGGCTGAAAAACGCGCCCGCGACATTCCAGCGTCATATGGACCGCGTGTTATTAGGACTACAGGGAACCGAAATGTTCGTATCTAGCCGACATAGTGGTGTTCGCCTCATCCCTCGAAGAACATGAGAAGAAGGTTCGCAGACTCATGATGCGCCTAGAAGATGCAAACTTGGGTCTGGAGCCTGATAAGTGCTCCTTCCTGCGAAGGGAGGTCGCGTACCTCGGGCATATTGTCAGCTGCGACGGACTCCGCATGGATCCGAAGAAGGTCGAGTCCGTCCGATATTTCCCGGTACCAAAGACACAGAAAAACGTACAGCAATTTCTCGGCCTTTGCGGTTTGTTATTTTATTATGAATTGTGTGTAGGAAACGAATAAGGTTTGAATAGTAAAAGAACGATTTTTATTAACACTCTGCTTTACACGCGTCTAAACATCTGAACGTCACGGCAGTTAGTCACAGAGTGCCTCTCAGGCACACAAGTCGCGCGCGCCAAAAAGCGCTACCAGCGCTGAGCGCGACAGACAGGGCCGGCTACTGAACTATAGGGCCCGGTACATATCGATGTAAGCCGCTCATAAATCCAACACTCCCTTCCGGATTACATCAATGTATTATAATTTGAGAAACAAACGGTGATTTTAATCGAGATCGATTAAAAACTTAAATAATAAGAACTTTTCCATCTGAGCAGCGTATTCGTCTCTGCTGTCATCTCTCATTTCGCATCACAATCAATTTTGTTTTCCTCCTAAACATACAGGAACAAATATTAGTTAAACAATGATATTATTGCCTGTTATCAATCATCGTACGTTTCCAGTGAAACACACATTCACATTTGATTCATAATTTTACGAGCGAATTTTTCGTGGAGTTCAATTGGAAGGGGTTTCGTAAAGATATCGGCAAGTTGTTCTTTAGTCTCAATCCATCGGATTACGACTCTCTTTAAGATTACACACTCTTTAACATAATGTTCGTGCACTTCCGTCATATGCCGAAGTTTAGTGCCGCCGCCCGTTTTGGCGCTAGCCTCCGCTGCACGGTTATCACACCACAAGTCAATCGGGCAGAAGGATCTGTTCAAAATTATCTGAAGTGAGTTGTCAAGAGCCATAATCTCCCGGCAAGCTTCACTCATAGCCATAATCTCCCGGCAAGCTTCACTCATAGCCACGTCTTTGGCCTGGCGGACAAAGCCACATAGTTTTGTTTATGTGTCTTCCAGGCGACTGCATCTCCGAACAGCCTGATGATGAAGCCGCAGGTCGTTTTGGAGCCTTTGCAATCTGCAAAGCTCGCATCCGAAAAGGCTTCCAGATTGTCCTTGCTGCCGATGTATCGAAGGCCTCTTGTTCGAGTACCATTTAGATATCGAAAAACTCTTTTAACCATATTCCAGTCTTCTTCGGTTGGGTTAACTTGATGTCTGCTTAACACGTTCATAGACAGAGCTATGTCTGGTCTCACGGTATTCGCAAGATAGTTCAAGCTGCACACGGCTTCTCGATAGGGCACATTTTTGGGTGTCTGAGTTTCAGCTAAAATCTCTACGTCATCCGATTCTTCTCTCTGTCTTCTTTGCCGGTTTAACACCTGACTCGTCACCATCGGTGTCTTCGTCTAACGAAATTCTTCAAAACCAAATCTTTTCAAAATTTTATCAATGTAAACTTCTTGCGTTAGATTGATAACTTTCTGTTTTCGGTCTCTTTGAACGGCTATGCCTAGAAAAGTCGAGATTTCCCCCAAGCTCGTCATTTCAAATTCCCTTTGCAACTGTTCTTTAACACTCTTGAGTTGCATCACGTCGTTACTGGCTACGAGCATATCATCTACGTAGAGAATCAAAATAAAAAATCTGTCTCCATTTCGCCAAACGAACAAACACGGTTCACAACTGTGGGACGTAAGTCCAATTTTTTCAGCAGCCTCTGCAAAACGTTCGTACCAAAGCTTCGGGCTGATCTTGAGGCCATACAGAGCTCTTTGGAGTTTACACACTTTGGTTTTTCTATCGTTCCCTGAACACATAACTCCTTCTGGGATATCCATGTAAATCGTCCTTCAGAATCCCATTCAGAAAAGCAGTCTTCACGTCAAGTTGACATGTGTCCAGATCGTACTTGTTTATCATTGAAATAACGATTCTAACCAGAGCTAGTCTAGACACAGGAGCATGCGTTTCCTGCAGATCATAGGTGTTTCTATCTTTAACACCCCTAATTACCAGTCTAGCTTTATGCTTCACTCTTCCCAATTCATCAGTCTTATTCTTCAGAACCCATCTCGAGTCAATGATATTGGGTTTTCCGCCGTTTTTCGAACTCGTGGGTCGATCAATGAATCTTCCACACGTCGTTTCTTTTCATGGATTTCAGTTCTTCGTCGATGGCGTTATTCCAGGCGGCACTTTCCGTCGACGTCATCGCTTCAGCGTAAGTAGCTGGATCTTTGTTAATACCCGCGAGTAAAGCATGTAAATTTTCGTCCTCGACTTGCGCGACCGAAAGGTCTTTTCCCTCGCTTCGGTCAACGTTCGAGATCAACAACTCGTTGAGTTCTGAGGCAATACCAGAGAAAACCGCATCCTTAACAGGAGTCTGCGCGACTTCGCCGAGATCTGAGGAGACTATCGTTTTTCTAGGTCTTCCCCTCCTTTTAGGAGCCGTTTCTCCCTCCGTTATTTCGGTCTCTCCCTCCGTTCTTATGATCTCTTTCGGCAAGTCATTCTTAAAGGATGTAAACCACTCGTCTTGTTTAACATCGACTTTTACAGCTGCCCAGTCTTTAATGCTGTTTTTGCCGTATACGTCTTTGTATACAAGCCTTTCGTTAAATCGAATATTTCTGCTTTCGTAGAACTTTCCGACTTCTGGTTTCAGCAGGAGGAATCCTGTCGTCGTATAACCGACAAGGACCGCACGTCTTCCCTCCGCGCTGAATTTCGGACCCGTCTTTCTGTGCACCTTAATATAGAGAACACATCCGAATCTTTTAATCTGCTCCAAATCAATTTTCCGGTTCGGAGCAAAGAGCTCGTGGGGTATTTGCATCCCGTTTGATTTGTGAGGAGTGCGATTGTAGGCATAAACAGCCGCAGTTAATGCCAGATCCCACATATTTTCTGGGCGACCTGAGTCGAACATGTACGAGCGTACTTTATTTTGAATCGTTTGGTTGTATCGCTCAGCTACACCGTTGTGCTCCGGAGTATCGAGACTAGCTAATTGCAGTTCCGCTCCGAGCCGATCAAGCACCTCTTTCGTGTAACCTCCTGTAAATTCGGTGCCTTGGTCAGAGCGCAAGTAACAGACTTTTGCATCTTTACCCAACAAGTTTCTGCAACTCTTCACGAAAGCTTCCAGACTGCGCCCGGTTTCACTCTTCGCTTTCATTGGGTAGGCTTTAGCATATCGAGACATATCATCAATAAACACGACTATGAAACGATAGCGTTTCGGGTACGAAGTAGGACTTATCACACCCATAGTATTCGCATGTATGATCTCCAGCGGTGCAGTTGCTCTAACTCTCACGGCTTTGAACGGCAGACGATTAAATTTTGAGATTAGACATACTTCACACGTGTCTATAAAGTTATCAAAAATCGCGTCCTTCAAACTTTTAATGTTCGGGAACTTCTTTTGCATTTCCTTCAAGTAAGCAACGGAAGCATGTCCTATTCGAACATGCCACAGCATCGCGCCATTATTCTTCGCGAACGTTTGATAACTCTCGCTAAACGGACTTTCTTTACAATTAAGTTCAACGGGAAGCATTTGATCGATGTCGTGAATCTTTCGGTCGTCGATCGTTCGGTTGTAATCTAGATCCATTTTCGGGTCATCGCTAGTACTTTCAGCGTTTTTACCGATTGAATTTTCTTCTGTATCATCATGCATCAGTACATCATCGTCAAAGTCCGAGGAGGCATGAGGGACAGTAGGCTTGTCGCTAGCATTCTTTAATTGTGCAAGAGCTCTTCTCGTCCAGTACCTACGTTCTCTCGCATTTTCGGCAATAAAACAACCAGAAAAATCCGCGTTTTTGAACATGTCTCTCTCATCAACTTCATTCTTCTTGACGATATCTATGCTTACTTCCCAAAAAGGCTAATTGTAAATACCCGAAATGAACGTCTCGTTTGAGATCGGATCGTAAATGTCAATACGTTCATTATCTAGATAGATTGACATGCCCATGTCGGCAAACTGTCTGAGGGACAGAAGATTCTGAAAGAGAGCTCTGGCACAGATCACGTCTTTCAATCTTATTTCATTTTCTTTATTATATCCATAGATATCACCTCCCTCACCCTCTCCCTCGGTCCTCAGGTTCGCGGAGCGGACTTGGTTTGCGCATTTAATTTCGCCGATACTTCCCTTTTTGAAACTTGTAAAACTTAAACGCGACTTAGAGAAGTGTTCTGTAGCACCCGAATCAGCAATGAATTTAATCATATTATCGAACTCGCTTATACATTCATCTGACAGCTCTGAGGACGTAGAGAATAGAGTGACCGCCTCATTATCGAGAAAAATAACCTTACCTTTTTCCGTTTGATTATTACCTCGTTGATTGCCGTCACGGTTTCTCCCTTTGTTTTGGTTGTTTTTGTTGTTACGACCCCTTCTATTTCCAAAATCCTTCTTTTGTTTCTTCGCATCTTTCCCTTCCTCGTTATTTTCATTTCTTCGTTTACCGTTAACGAACGTTTTGGAAGAGTAGCCACCTCCTCTGTCTCTTCTACTGTTGCTTCTATCTGTTCTGTTCGGGCAATTTTTGCCTTTGTGTGTCTTCAGGTCAACAAATTTATTACACGCAAAGCATTTTCTCAAACCCTGTCCTTTGCGCGGACAATCCGAGGACACATGACCCCAATCGTCGCGATCGTAACAACGAGTACGTGCTTTCTTTCCAGTCAGTAATGCAGACTTCTGTCCACCGTCGGCCTGATTTTCAGAATCTACTTTCATTACGAAAAGCTTCAGGTCGTCATAGGTCATCCCAGAGCCGTCTTTAGTGATTTTTCGTGCCATGAAATCCGTAGATTGCACGTTAGGAACAGCCTTAAGTACAGCATTGTAGAACGCATCTCTTTTCTCTTCTTCTGGCATAGGACCGTTACCGCCGATAATGTCGCAGTTTCTCACCAGATCTTCGAAACGATCAACAAACTTGGACGCAGTCTCCATATTGGGGATGAAACGTATGTCATATAACTTCCTTCGAATGGACGTTGTCGTCTGCGGAGTTTCGCTTCTTTTGATATCCTTCAGTCTATCCAGCAATACCACAGGATCCTTGATATTATACACACGTATTTGATATTTATCCTCAACTCGTCTTATTATAATATCGCGGACTTTAACTTTATCATCAGCCACGAATCTTTCATCTCGTCTCGGTCGCCGTCGGTCCCGGTCCCCCCGCGCCGACCGCGCCGCTCCACCGAACGTATGACAGGTCCAAGCCCGTTTACCGGCACGCCGCGTGTTCCCGGCAAAACAAAGCACGAACGACTTTTCAACCGTTTTTTTTTTTTTTCATTGACACCTGTCTTTATAAATGTATATTCATCCATGTTCATGCATTAGGAATGCCCGTCTTGAAAAATTACGTGTTCGTCGTATAAAATAACAAAACACATGTGCACTCGTATTCTCACGAGATATTTCGATTCGCAGATTTGCATGCATTGCGACATTCGAATTAAAACTCGAAGACTTACGGCTGACGTCCTTTGCCTGCTCTTGATCTCCGTCATCATCCAGCTCATCGATGAGGCTGAAGCTAGCCGCTGCGGCTAGTTTCGCCAGGGGCGAAGCCTGATGAAAAAGGAGAGCTATGGTGCCCCATGTGTTATGGACGTTCCGATAATGTTTAAATTCGGCAGTCGTCTTTACATTAATATACCAGACACGGAGAATGCAATTTTGCGAAGAGACGAGGTTATTAACTATTTTTTTAGCCATTGTTTATAACGAGCGAAAACAGTATATCGCCTCGCATAATTCGCTTGATTTTTTTTCGAAGTCGAAACTTGGTACAACAGTTACGGTTGATGCCCCGAACACGTAGAATATGATTTTGCGAGCGGACGAGGTTTTTAACTATTTTTAGCAATTGTTTATAACAAGCGAAAACAGTATATCGCCTCGCATAATTCGCTTGATTTTTTTTTCGAAGTCGAAACTTGGTGCAACGGTTACGGATAATGCCCCCAACACGTAGAATATGATTTTGCGAGGGGACGAGGTTTTTAACTATTTTTTAGCAATTGTTTATAACAAGCGAAAACAGTATATCGCCTCGCATAATTCGCTTGATTTTTTTTCGAAGTTGAAACTTGGTACAATAGTTACGGTTGGTGCCTTGAACACGTAGAATATGATATTGCGAGGGGACGAGGTTTTTAACAATTTTTTAGCAATTGTTTATAACAAGCGAAAACAGTATATCGCCTCGCATAATTCGCTTGATTTTTTTTTCGAAGTTGAAACTTGGTACAATAGTTAGGGTTTATGCCCCCAACACGTAGAATATGATTTTGCGAGGGGACGAGGTTTTTAACTATTTTTTAGCAATTGTTTATAACAAGCGAAAATAGTATATCGCCTCGCATAATTCGCTTGATTTTTTTTCGAAGTTGAAACTTGGTACAATAGTTACGGTTGATACCCCGAACACGTAGAATATGATTTTGCGAGGGGACGAGGTTTTTAACTATTTTTTAGCAATTGTTTATAACAAGCGAAAACAGTATATCGCCTCGCATAATTCGCTTGATTTTTTTTCGAAGTTGAAACTTGGTACAATAGTTACGGTTGATACCCCGAACACGTAGAATATGATTTTGCGAGGGGACGAGGTTTTTAACTATTTTTTAGCAATTGTTTATAACGAGCGAAAACAGTATATCGCCTCGCATAAATCGCTTGATTTTTTTTCGAAGTCGAAACTTGGGGCAACGGTTTCGGATAATGCCCCCAACACGTAGAATATGATTTTGCGAGGGGACGAGGTTTTTATCAATTTTTTAGTTATTGTTAATTAAGTACAAACGGGCAAAATCACCTCGCATAATTCGCTTGATTTTTTTTCGAAGTTGAATTTTGGTAAAATAGTTACGGCTAATGCCCCGAACACGTAGAATATTATTTCGCGAGCGGACGAGGTTGTTAACTATTTTTTAGTTATTGTTAATTGAACACAAACGGGGAAAATCTGGTCATTTTTGCAACCCTTGCAAGATTGTAACTCGTTAACATCAATTACAAGTAAATAAATATCAGATAAAAATCAAGCGAATTATGCGAGGTGATTTTCCCCGTTTGTACCTAATTAATAATAACTAAAATATTGTTAACAACCTCGTCCCCTCGCGAAATCATATTCTACGTGTTCGGGGCATTAACCGTAACCGTTGCACCAAGTTTCGACTTCCAAAAAAAATCAAGCGATTTATGCGAGGCGATATACTGTTTTCGCTCGTTATAAACAATTGCTAAAAAATAGTTAAAAACCTCGTCCCCTCGCAAAATCATATTCTACGTGTTCGGGGCATCAACCGTAACTATTGTACCAAGTTTCGACTTCGAAAAAAAATCAAGCGAATTATGCGAGGCGATATACTGTTTTCGCTCGTTATAAACAATTGCTAAAAAATAGTTAAAAACCTCGTCCCCTCGCAAAATCATATTCTACGTGTTCGGGGCATTAACCGTAACTATTGTACCAAGTTTCGACTTCGAAAAAAAATCAAGCGATTTATGCGAGGCGATATACTGTTTTCGCTCGTTATAAACAATTGCTAAAAAATAGTTAAAAACCTCGTCCCCTCGCAAAATCATATTCTACGTGTTCGGGGCATCAATCTTAACTATGGTACCAAGTTTCAACTTCGAAAAAAATTCAAGCGAATTATGCGAGGCGATATACTGTTTTCGCTCGTTATAAACAATTGCTAAAAAAAATAGTTAAAAACCTCGTCCCCTCGCAAAATCATATTCTACGTGTTGGGGGCATTACCCGTAACCGTTGTACCAAGTTTCGACTTCGAAAAAAAATCAAGCGATTTATGCGAGGCGATATACTGTTTTCGCTCGATATAAACAATTGCTAATAAATAGTTAAAAACCTCGTCCCCTCGCAAAATCATATTCTACGTGTTCGGGGCATCAATCTTAACTATGGTACCAAGTTTCAACTTCGAAAAAAATTCAAGCGAATTATGCGAGGCGATATACTGTTTTCGCTCGTTATAAACAATTGCTAAAAAAAATAGTTAAAAACTTCGTCCCCTCGCAAAATCATATTCTACGTGTTGGGGGCATTACCCGTAACCGTTGCACCAAGTTTCGACTTCAAAAAAAAATCAAGCGATTTATGCGAGGCGATATACTGTTTTCGCTCGTTATAAACAATTGCTAAAAAATAGTTAAAAACCTCGTCCCCTCGCAAAATCATATTCTACGTGTTCGGGGCATCAACCGTAACTATTGTACCAAGTTTCGACTTCGAAAAAAAATCAAGCGAATTATGCGAGGCGATATACTGTTTTCGCTCGTTATAAACAATTGCTAAAAAATAGTTAAAAACCTCGTCCCCTCGCAAAATCATATTCTACGTGTTCGGGGCATTAACCGTAACTATTGTACCAAGTTTCGACTTCGAAAAAAAATCAAGCGATTTATGCGAGGCGATATACTGTTTTCGCTCGTTATAAACAATTGCTAAAAAATAGTTAAAAACCTCGTCCCCTCGCAAAATCATATTCTACGTGTTCGGGGCATCAATCTTAACTATGGTACCAAGTTTCAACTTCGAAAAAAATTCAAGCGAATTATGCGAGGCGATATACTGTTTTCGCTCGTTATAAACAATTGCTAAAAAAAATAGATAAAAACCTCGTCCCCTCGCAAAATCATATTCTACGTGTTCGGGGCATTAACCGTAACTATTGTACCAAGTTTCGACTTCGAAAAAAAATCAAGCGATTTATGCGAGGCGATATACTGTTTTCGCTCGATATAAACAATTGCTAATAAATAGTTAAAAACCTCGTCCCCTCGCAAAATCATATTCTACGTGTTCGGGGCATTAACCGTAACTATTGTACCAAGTTTCGACTTCGAAAAAAAATCAAGCGATTTATGCGAGGCGATATACTGTTTTCGCTCGATATAAACAATTGCTAATAAATAGTTAAAAACCTCGTCCCCTCGCAAAATCATATTCTACGTGTTCGGGGCATCAATCTTAACTATGGTACCAAGTTTCAACTTCGAAAAAAATTCAAGCGAATTATGCGAGGCGATATACTGTTTTCGCTCGTTATAAACAATTGCTAAAAAAAATAGTTAAAAACCTCGTCCCCTCGCAAAATCATATTCTACGTGTTGGGGGCATTACCCGTAACCGTTGCACCAAGTTTCGACTTCAAAAAAAAATCAAGCGATTTATGCGAGGCGATATACTGTTTTCGCTCGTTATAAACAATTGCTAAAAAATAGTTAAAAACCTCGTCCCCTCGCAAAATTGCATTCTCCGTGTCTGGTATATTAATGTAAAGACGACTGCCTAATTTAAACATTATCGGAACGTCCATAACACATGGGGCACCATAGCCCCCCTTTTTCATCAAGCTTCGCCCCTGGCGAAACTAGCCGCAGCGGATTGCTTCAGCTTCATAGCTTATCGCCGCTCTCCGAGGCATTCTTCTCGTTGAAAATGTCTGAGGGACCGTCAGAGTTAGTTGGGGAATTTTCCCTTTGGTTGTTTAGATTCTCATCAGTCGGAATACTCGGATTCGTCCGACCGTCCTTTTCCCTCTTTTTTTCGACGATCTTTTCGTGCATCGTACTCTCCGAGTCAGACAGTCTTTTTTTTTTTATTTAACACACGAGAGCGACGAAAAGTTCGAGCAGTAAAAGAACAAGCGTCTCAGCGCCCTGCGGGCGCAGATGCTCTTGTTGGTGGGCTCCGCCCCCCAAACCCCCCGAAAAATGTCCCTTCGGGACATTTTTTAAGACACTCACGGGAGTGCACGTCGCGCTACGGGCTCCGTGTCGAGTATATTTATTTATACATCGCGCTATGCGCTACGGATGCAGTATGTTCATACGTCGTGCTCTGCGTTTCTTTTCGAAAGTACGTACCCGCGTAGAAAAAATTAGTATGGGATTGACTCTGGGAGAACGATGGTCGAGAGTCTGGGATTTATTTGGGATTGAATCTGGGAAGCACTATGGGCAGTTATCTGGGTTTTGGGACCCGGCTAGATGGTTTCCCAGACCTTTTCCCATAGCTTCAGTGGACGGGGGGAGTCCTCGTGCAATCAATCCCATACGTTTTTCCAGATTCTCTCCCGGCCGTACCGTACGACCGGGGAGATCCTCGCGCGATCAATCCCATGCATAGAATCCCTTATTATGTGTAAATGAAAGAAGAAGGAAAAATAGATTTTGTCAAATGGAAGGAAAAAATGAAAAACGAAGAAATATGCTCAAATCTAATTTTTTTTCAACGAATATGATTTCGCCGTGCAAAGTTAAGCGCTGTAGTACATAATCGGCGGTTAAATTTCATTTAAGGCCCCAAAAATAATGTGATGTACTGGGAAAAGCTTGGATAGATAAATTAAAAGATCTATGTTAAACTCATCCAATACTTTACAATATTTTTGGGACCTACATCGAATTTCAAACGCCGATTACGTATAGCAGCATTTAACTTTGCTCGGGGAACTCATATCCGTCGAAAAAAATTGGTTTTAGGCATATTTTTTCGTTTTTTATTTTTTTCTTCCATTTGACAAAATCTATTTTTTCATCTTCTTTCACTTACACATAACATGGGATTCTATGTATGGGATTGATCGCGCAAGGATTCCCCCGGTCGTACGCGACGGCTGGGAGAGAATCTGGAAAAGCATATGGGATTGATTGCACGAGGATCCCCGTTCGTATGCGACGGCTGGGAGAGAATCTGGAAAAGCGTATGGGATTGATTGCACGAGGATTCCCCCCGTCCACTGAAGCTATGGGAAAAGGTCTGGGAAACCATCCAGCCGGGTCCCAAAACCCAGATGACTGCCCATAGTGCTTCCCAGATTCAATTCCAAACAAACCCCAGCCTCTCGCCCATCGTCCTCCCAGAGTCAATCCCATACTAATTTTTTCTACGCGGGGTATGAGGGAAAAACATTTATCAGTTACGTAAATTAATTCATAGTGTTTAACCTTCGTCGAATAAAAACATTTCTTTTTTGTACCAATTGATTATTAATATTCACGACGGATATTTCCTTTTTGTTTGACGATAAATTGTCAAATATTGAGACACGAGACAAATATAACGAATTGCATCACGTAGAACTTGATCAAATTAATTTAACGAATCAAATCATGTCTAGTAAAGTCGTTTTATTGGCTTAAAACTTATGACCAGATTTAATGAATATAAAACAAACACACAAAACATGTACCGACACCAACACGATTACCATTTAGCATTCAGGCCAAATATCCCCTTTAAATCCTTCCCCTTCAGTGTTATTTTTTCTTCCCCATAATAGATGTAATCAGTTCATTATTTTATCTGTAGGAAATCAAATGATTGTAGAAGAAAAGTTCAAGAAATTTACCATTCTTTGTTATTTTCAATGAAAATTTGTCGATATTTATGGATGCTGCAAAAAAAATGCTATCTCGAGAACGAAAAAATATGTCGTCTTGATTCCTGTCTTGTATTGAAGAGGAAGTAGTACGTTACTCGAATAAAACATTTGTCATCTTAGATGGCTCCGAAATATTTTTTTACAAATTGATGAAATTCTTGAAAAATTCGACTGTGAAGGCTCTTTGACAGTCCTCTTATAACAAAATTCATTTCTACCATTTTAGATATATATTTTTTTTCTTCTTCATAATACATGGAATCAGCTCGTTATTGTCTCTGTAGAACAGACATGTATTGGAGACGAGAAGTTTGAGAAATACGATAATTTTTTTCGTTTTTCAATTAAATTTTATTGATATTTATCGTCGCTTAAAAATGTCAAATTTAGCATCATATCATATCGTATTTTTTTTAATTTTGTTTAATCACAAACAAGGATAAGTTGCTCGGTCCGGAATAACTCGTAAAATCGATAAATTCAATGTTTTTCACTTTGTCGATAAATAATTGTTTAAAATTGTTCTTTAAGAGTACAATTGTTTTTTTCGCGAAAAAAAAACTTTTCAAGACGTGAGAATATGAAAAAAAAAATTTGAAAAAACGTTGGAAATATGTCGATAGAATAATCATTAGCAGATTTTTTTATCGACTGTAAACGAATAAATCGAGCGAACAAAATTGACAAAGATTTCGAATGTGATGAATCTCCGACGGTCGAAGTGTAAAAAATTCAAATTGTAAACATTGCACACTTTTTATCTGCGCAATAACGCGGAGAGTCAGTTTGTAAATACGATTTCTATGAGAGGAAAGGATTAAAGACGGCAATGTCGAGAAATTTGAAAAAAAAACGATTCGTTTTTTGACGAAAATTCGTGAAAAATGAAATACGATATATCACACATTGATCGCCAAATATTAATCCTTTTTGGGGGAACTTCGGTGACGCTTACGCCGAATAGTCGCTCTGACCCTGTATCGCAACTTTTTTTCAATTTTGCATGGCTACAAGCTCTCAGTATTTTTTTAAACACCATCAAATTATAGTTGAACGCGTGAGGTTTAATTTGGTGTACTTAGCTAGTTACTTCGGTTAAAGTGGTTGTTGTGACAGCTCGACAAGCAGTTGTTCTCACTGTTCGAGGTTAGTTTTTCTGTAGTGGGGTGTCATATACATCGCTCGAAGCGAGGGAATTCGATCATGGATCTCGCGCAGAGTTCATTGAACTCTGTCTCTAACGCGGCAGCTCAAGACCGAAATGGGCTATCGAGTGCCTACGACGAGCTCTCAGCTGACGCTCTCGCTAGTGTGGGCAGAGCCCCGGGGGAGGGCGACACCGACACCAATAGCCAAGTATCGATGGGATTGTCGCAGCAAGAGCAAGACAACGCTATAGCAGACAAGCGGGGAAGAGGCCGACCGAAAAAGACGGCGCAACTAAACACGGAGAATTTACCTGTAATAAAAGATTTTTTCGGGCCAACTCGCAAGAGACCGGCGGATGATATGACTCAGGACACTCCGAGTCCTTTTAATAGCCCGTCCGAGTTGGACCTGAACCCTCTAAAAAAAAGTAATGCACCAAGATATTCTCCCACTACTCTCCCACTATTCTCCCACTACTGACAATTACTCAGTGCAGAAGATGAATCGTCAATCAGCGCATATAATCCGGCTCTTGACTCAGCGCTTTTGCAAAAACTTATCACGTCGATAAAAGATCTGAAGGAGTCTTCCGACCGAAATTTCGCCCTGATTCGTCAAATATTCGCCCTGATTCGTGCGGAAAATAAAACCCAACTGTCTGGGGAAGTTCAGGACCTGAAGAAGGCCCTCGAACTAGAGAAAAACGAACGAACCAGAGAAAGAGAGGTAATGGAGAGGAGATTTCAAGGCATCGAAGCGAAAATAAAACACCTCTCGCCACGAGCTCAAGACCCCAATATGGAAGAGCGCGTTATGGCCTTGGAAAACCGACTGACCGAGAAACCCACCCTGTCAACCGTACCCATGGATATCCAGGAGAAAATCGACGAACTAAACAGGAAATTAGAAGCCCAAGAAGCAAGGGAAAGACGAAACAATATTGTTATTCGAGGTATAAATTTCCATGCGCAAAACTTGGTCGTCGAGGTCAGGGATTTTTTATATCACGAGTTCGGAGTTGATATACAAGTTGACGAGGCCTGGTCACCCCGACGCGGCAGGAACATGGTCATCGTTAAATTACGTAACCGGATCGACAAGAAGGAAATTCTGAAGAGACGCTTCCAACTGGGGGCCCGTCGTGTCTTCATCGATAGTGATATGAACAAAAAAGAACGGGAGATCCAAAAGACCTTGAGAGTCATTGGCGCTCGTGAAAGAGAAAACGGCGCGATATTCGGTATGGTCACCAGAAGATACAGGTTACCGGGCGCTGGATGAAACTCGAGGGTGAATCTCTGGTCCCGTTGGGAATTTCCCGCCGAACAGCGCGCGAGGAACTTCGTGAGTTGGAATCGGCTATGCAACGTAGCAGAGTTACACTCTCGGGGATCCCTGAAGACGTCCAACCTACACCAGGCACCAACCCCTCCACATCTCAACCACCAGGTGATGATAATTCACGAAGAATTAATAACTACGCTGAAATCGCTCACGGTGCCACATCAAGAAGTTATGACAATCGACGAGTCTCACAGATCCCAAAAAACGGGCAACAAGTGGTAAATTTGAGGTAACTTTCTGGAACGTTCACGGTCTCCGGAATTTATCAGACTATAATTCGTTAATTTATTCAGATTTTATTTGTATAAGCGAAACATGGGCAACAATAAAAAAGCCCAAGCTCCCGAGGCAGTACGATGAATTTTCTTCTGTTTGGACGTGTGCAACTAGAGACAAAAGTGTAGAGCAAGTGGCGGCCTCGGTACTCTTTATAAAAAAAAACCTTCCTCAATTTGAGACCCTCGCAGTCTCAGAATGGTGGATTTTCACTAGCGTTAGGCTCAATAATATATCTTTAATTGTTGGTTCTCTATATTTTAAACCGTCCCTGTACCTTCCGACAGCGCTGGAACTTCTCCAAGTAGTCCTCTTAGAACTAGCAGAAAAAATCGTTAACGCCGTTTTTATCGTGGGAGGTGATGTAAATGCCAGGATGGGGGAGATTGATTCGGTATCGGCAGAAGTCGTGGAAGGTACAAACGTTCTAAGTCATCGTCGCTCTCTGGACAAAGTGCACAATAGTAAAGGTCTGTCCCTTCTGGACTTTATGAAATCAAATGGATTCGTGTTATTAAACGGCCGAACAGCGAATGATTGTCCAGCACAGTTCACGTTCTCAGGGCAAATAGGCAACAGTGTAATAGATTTTATTTTGATCAATGTAGTAGGTCTGGGTTTGATCGAGGACATGAAAGTATGCCACGAAGTCACCTTATCCGACCACTTCCCCGTTAGAGTCATTTTTTCAACCCCCTCGCCATTAGAGCAAACGGGGGAAGAAGTCTTAGAATCGCAAATCACACCAAGCACTAAACTTGTATGGAATTCAGAAAACAGTAATAACTTCTCAAGCTTCCTGTGGTTATCAACTAAAATTGCTTACGACCTTGCCAACTCCTCGATCGAATCTCAATACGAAAACCTAAGAGATGCAATCCTTGAAGCGGCTGAGAGCGCAGGTATGATGAAAACGTCTTCGAGTCGTGCACAATCGCAGAGAAAATACAACCCTTGGTTCGATAACGAATGTCGCCATAAAAAAAAAGTGTTAAAAGAAAGTTTTAAGGTTTGTAAACTAACGGAGTTCAGAGAGCCCGAAAAAAATCATTTCATGCAAATTAAAAAACAATATCGAAATTTGCTCGAGAAGAAAAAATCAGCCTACGAAGCAGTTATCCGAGACAAATTCACAAACGTCAAAAACTCATCTGAATTCTGGGACGCGGTCAAATGCTGCAGACCTGCGCGGGCCTCGTCGTCGCGTGGTCCATCTCTCGCTACGTGGAAAAAATTTTACAGTGAGATCTACCCTACACGAGTCTCGGATAGCTCCTTATTTTTTGACGTTAGAAACCCCTGTCTTGACACTGATATTTCTTTGGCCGAAATGACGCAATGTATAAAAAATTTGAAAAACAGTAAAGCACCGGGCGCTGATCAGCTTCGGAACGAGTTTTTCAAGGCGCTCCCGTCAAACTGGCTTTTATATTTACAAGTTCACCTGAACAAAGTTTTAGAAAAAGAATCAACGCCGAGAGCGTGGTCCAACGTTCAACTATTCATGCTGCATAAAAAAGGTGACAAGTCGGATCCGGCCAACTATCGCGGTATCGCACTGATAAACTGTGTAACCAAGCTCTTCACGCAGATATTACGAAACCGTCTCTCGAACTGGGCCGAAGCAGTTCAGCTGCTCCCTGAATGTCAAGCGGGTTTTAGAGCAGGTAGGTCTTGCACAGATAACATTTTCGTCCTTCAAAGCACTGTTCATCTTCAATTGCGGTTCGGTGCAAGAAACGTATTCGGATTTTTTGTCGATTTCAAAAGAGCCTTCGACTCTGTCCCCCACGCTCTGTTGTGGACCAAGCTCTTTAAGCTGGGCATTAGCGCCAAAATCATTCCTATCTTGCGTGATATGTATTCGAAGGCCACAGTCTGTGTGAGGGTGGGAGAGAAAGTCACCGACGAGGTCCCTGTAACCGAAGGGGTCCTCCAGGGTGAAATCTTGAGCCCACTATTATTCATTTTATATCTCTCAGATATTGAACAGTTCTTCAGGGACAATGATTGTGTAGGGTTAAATATAGAGGGGCGAACGGATGTTTTGATGCTCCTCTACGCTGACGATTTAATAATTTTTGCGCACTCACCGGAGAATCAGCGTAAGAAGTTAAAAGTACTTGAAAGATACTGCTCGCTAAACAAGCTCGTTGTAAATATTGCCAAGTCAAAAATAGTCATTTTTCGTTCGGGGGGGAGAGTAAAAAACGCCAGTTCGCTAAACTTCGTATACGGTGATGAAAAACTTGAAATTGTAAAATCGTACACGTATCTAGGCGTTCCGATTGCGAGTTCATCCCTACGGGATCAAGCGGCACAAGCTGCTATCGCTAAAACTAATATGGCATCGGGTACGTGTTTGTCTATATTGTCAAGGGGAAAATCAACATCTTGGGAGGCTACGTTAAAATTATTCGACAGCATCGGTCGCGCTACACTCTTATACGCCGTTCCAGCGTGGGGTCTACCGTATCTTGATATCCTAGAGGCGGCTCAAACTGATTTTTTTAAACGTTTCCTTCTAATCCCATCAAACACTGCAAACTGCGCTCTGCGACTGGAACTGGGGCTAACAAATATAATAGTCGCGGCAATGAGTCAAATCATAGGTTGGCTGATTCGCGTGCTTAGGATAAACGAGAGCAGGCTTCCGAAAACGTGCCTAAATCGATTGATCGCTCTTGCCAACACCTCGCCGGTCGTTAAACGTAAATACAATTGGGCCGCCGAGTTTCGGGCTTTTCTTTTCCGCTTGGATCTGCAACACATTTGGTATCACCTCGAACCTGAGTACCTGGCAAGCCAGTCTGATATTATCCTCGACAAACTCAAACTATCTCTAAAGAATCGTGACCTTGCGGAGTGGAACAACTCAAAGCTCGACGCTCCACGTCTCGCGCACGTGGTCGGAGGGCTGTTCCGATTACTTGTGTGCACGTTGTCCGCTAGCAATGACCAGGGTGATGGCTCAAATCAGACTATCGAACAAATATGTATGCAGGGTGTTTTGCAATGGCTCGGTGTATAAATTTACTCCCGAAGAAAGATGCAGAGTCTGCAGTACCGATGTGAATGAAACTATGGGTCATTTTCTCTTCGTTTGTCCAATGTACAATATTTTCCGTTAACATTATCTAAGTCGTTACCTGCCTGGTGATAAAGTAGACACAGAAATACTCGAAAACTCAGACCCCTCTGCGATCAAAGCGTTATTTTACTACGTAACAAACAGCCTTAAGCTCCGTGCATTTCTTTTAAATGAATGACAAAAACATACGAATAACCAAACCAATAAAATAAAGTAATTTAGTGTATAGTGTTACGTCGATGTACAGTCGGCAATAACTCTCCTACGAAATTCTTGTTTACTGTATTCTATTAATGTTATTATAATTTAGCTCTAAGAAGTCACCCCTTGCCAAAAAGGCCTGTACCTTTATACGCAATAAAACATACATACATACAATATTAATCCTTTTTATTTCGAAAATAATATATTTTGAACGAATATCATTCACAATATTTTATATACGTTATTCACATTCATAATAAAAATAAAAAATTTCGTGGGTGCACTGAAAACTTGGTTATAATTCCACAAAGAAGAATCATCGAATATCCAAAATTATTGCAATTTGTGAACTAAAATTGAAAACAATCGTGGTCATTTATTTTTTTCCATTCATTCTATCTGTCAAACCTTGGAAGCCGACGATAATTCGATAGTAGACGTGATAAAGTTTGCATACGCCGCGACGTTGGTATTCTGTGTCGGGATGATTTGAATCGAAAATAAAAATCTTATGGTTTTCTCATTGTTTAATGTATATAACTTTAAATATTGGGAAACTGCAGTTTACTTCTTTCAAATCTCTAACAATTTTTCGAAACAAAAAAAAAATCAATTTTTTCCTCGTATTTTTCCAACCACCCTTCTATTTTTATTTCAATTGTTTCAATATACTTATCTCAAAACAAAATAAAACGATAGAAAAATAAAATTTCTCGAATTTCTCGTCTGCAATGTTTTACTCTCTGACAGTGACAATAACCAGTGAATTGATTCCATCTATTATAAGGAAGAGAAAAAATGCTTAAAGTGTTATAACCGAATGCTCTTATAGGTCGACAGTCCAAGAGTCCTCGCCGTCGACTTCATCGAGAAATTGATTTTTTTTATTTTGGACGCATCCAAGACACTAGATCTTTATTTTGAGCAGGGTACTACTTCCTCTTCAATACACGAACCAAGACGATATCTATGTTCGTTATCGAGTTATAATTTTTTTACCACAACAATTAATATCAAGTAAATTTAATTGAAAAGCGTATTGAGACCGGCTTTCTTTTGACGAATAATAAATAGAAATGACGAAAGCCACACCCGGCGCGGCCTGGGTGAAGGGGTGTCGGGGCTCTGTTTGACGATTAATAAATTTTGCAAATTTTACCGGATGGGCGCCAGTTAGTTTTAAGACAAACTAACAAACCATATTTTCAACGTTCGGCTAACTCAATTTAATGATTTAATAATAGAGACAATCACAGGGGGGTAGGATTGGGTGACCCAATAAATATTGCGAGATCAATTGAATATAAAGATGTTCAAGCGAGAAATACGAATTTATTTAATAACTTGACTTACGTAATATTTCCAATACTTCCGGAGCACACAATTTTCACTTATGACGAAGAACAATAACGTAATAAATTGACGATCTAATCATCGTCGTTCGATTCTCAAATAATATTTGACAAAATATCGGCGACTCCTCGAGGGCGGACCAGCCGTTCCCAAAGACGGACGACGGGCAAGTCAAAGTAAAATCATCGATCGTCTAGCTCGCGCTTGATATTTCGGCACTCGCGTTAGTGCGTCATAAGCCCTTTGTCAAATCCACGAATCGCGGAGAGACACGTTATTCGGTCGTACCTCTGAGGCGTCGATATTTTGTCTCCTACGGTATCGACGATCCGTGCTGTAGACAAACGTAATAATTATAATAGTTTGGACAGCACAGAAGACAAGAAATACAATTAACAATTTAAGTTAAAATATGTCCCTGTTTAGAGCTCGAGGAGTAGTTTTGAGCGCAATGACGTCGAGGAATATTTTGCGATTTATTTTCCTGTCACAGTATCAAAAAGCAATTTTTCTTAATATTCAGTTCCAATACTTCGGATCCTTTCCAGAGGCAATAATAAAATGATTTTATGTATTTTAGGGAAGATAAAAACATTTAAACAGATGCATTTAAAAGGGACATTAGACCTGTTGGTAAATGGTAATGGTGTTCGTGTTGGTAAATATTTTTTGTGTTGATTTATACTCATTTAATCTGGTCATAAGTGTTAAGCCAATAAAACGACCTTTACTAGATATCATTTGATTCGTTACATTAATTTGATCAAGTTCTACGTGATGCAATTCGTTATATTGTTCGTAAAACAAAAAGGAAATATCAGTTGTGAATAATAATAATCAATTCGTATAGAAACGAAATGTTTATATTCGATGAAGGTTAAACTATGAATCAATTTACATAAGTGATAAATGATTTTCCGCCATACGTTCTTCCGAGATGATGCGCGACGTATAAACATATTCGATATGCAGCACATAACGCAAAGTGTAATCATACTCGATACGGAGCGCGTAGCGCGACGTGTATTCCTGTTAGTGCCTAAAAAAATGTCCCAAAGGGACATTTTTCGGGGGGTTTGGGGGGCGGAGCCCACCAAAAAGAGCCTCTGCGCCCGCAGGGCGCTGAGGCGCTTGTTTTTAATTTGAAAATCATCCGGCCACAGAGTATTCGCACCGCGACGTATGAGCATCTTTTTTAATTTGAAAATCATCCGGCCACAGAGTATGCGCGCCGCGACGTATGAGCGACGCGTATCGTGTATCATCTGCTACGAAATTGTCATCTGCTTCCAAAGTTTGACAGATAGAATAAAACGAAAAAGTATATACTCGCGATTTTTTTTAGTTCTATTTGGGAAATTGTAATTATTTTGGATATTCGATGAATCTCTTTTGTGAGTTTACAACCAATTATTTCAGTGAATACATGAAATTTATCATTTTTATTACGAATGTGAATAAAGTATGGTAAAATATTGCGAATTATTTTCGGTGATAATATATTATTTTCGAAATAAAAAACGCAAACATTTCTGAATATGTGTATGATATTTCGTGTTTTATTTTTCACAACCGAAGTTTTTTTTTTTTTTCATTATGAAAAAAGGATTTTCGGCAAATCTAAATAACATAACCTTTGAAGCAAATTTAGTTATAACTACTGTTTTTGAATTATTTTATAATTAAAATTATATTTGTCAGAACGACTCAAAATTTGTTGTGCATATTGCTTTCGATGCAATGAAATATTGTTGCGAAAGAGAAAAGAATTGGTTTCCAGGATTCGTAATTGGAGCACCGTACGGACATCAGATGTGAGAAAATATTTTTTTTATGGATAATTGTGATGAATAAATAGTTAGAGATGTAGGATCGTCTCCAAATTTGCTGTGCATAGTGCTTTTGATAAAACAAAATAATGCTGCGAAGGAGAAAAAAATTGGTTCGTAGAGTTCATTATGATGGCACCATACGGACATTTGACAGAAGGCAAATGTAAATTGTGGCCAATAATTTTTTAAAAAATACTTAAAGGTCTCAGATTGGTTTTAAAAGTGATGTGCCTACTGGAAATAATGTAATTAAAAAACCCTGCGAAGGAGAACAAAATTGGTTCGCACCGTCTAAAGTTGCAGTGTGATACGGACGTCCGAGAAAGTTGTTTTCATTGCACCACAGGCTGAAAAAATATTTCTATTCATCGCAGTCACTTCAAAGTAACTACGCATGATGTTGGACATACACCGAAGTAAATGGTGAAAAATAAAAATTTTTGGAATATGCGCTGCGGAGTAACCCCTTCGACAGACTCCGAAGAGCAACGGATGGTCATTTTAATAGGCACTCTTTGCCTATTGTTATAGTGAGTGCCCGCGTAGAAAAAAAGAATCTCAGCGAGATTCTTGGCGAGAATCTAGGTGAGATTCCTGTGAGAATCTTTCCGAGATTCTAAGCGAGATCTCGCTGAGAATGCCGCATGTGTCCCGGACCGTGATTCTTGCCGTGCTTCTTGGCGAGATTATTTAATCGCGCGCACAATCCCGCTGTGCTTCTCCGCGTGATTGTTTTAATCGTGCACACAATCTCGCCATGCTTCTCCGTGAGATTTTCGTTTATCGCTGCGAGAAATCTCTCGCACAATCTCGCAGTGCTTCTTGGCGAGATTTTTATTTATCACTGCGGGGAATCTCGCACACAATTTCGCCGTGCTTCTTCTTCTTCGTGTCAAACGAAAAATGAAAGAGAAAAAAAATTAAAATTAGTCAAATAGAAGGCGAAAATAAAAAACGTAGAATTTTGGCCGGAATCAATTTTCGGCAACAAATTTGCATTCAACGAGAAATTTTAGACGCTATAATGGAAAATCGCTGGTTTTTTTTCCAAGTGCTCCCGGTTTTCCGCAAGGAATCTTAGCAAGAGTCCCACATGACGGCCAAAAGTTTGCAGAAATTTGAAAAAAAAAATCAGCGTTTTCTACTATAGAGTCTAATATTGTTCGCTGAATGCAACTTTGTTGCCACAATTTGGTTCCGAGCTAATTTCTACATTTTTTATTTTCGCCTTCTATTTGACTAATTTTAATTTTCTTTTCTCTTTAATTTTTCGCTCAAACACGAAGAAGCATGGAGAGATTGTGTGCGAGATTCCCCGCCGTGATAAATAAAAATCTCGGCAAGAAGCACTGCGAGATTTTGCGAGAGATTCCCCGCAGCGATAAACAAAAATCTCGCGGAGAAGCGCGGCGATAATCGCGGTCCGGGACACATGCGGCATTCTCAGCAAGATCTCGCTGAGAATCTCGGAAAGATTCTCAGAGAAATCTCACCGAGATCGCTGAGAATCTCGGAAAGATTTTCAGAGGAATCTCACCGAGATTCTCGGCAAGAATCTCGCTGCAATTCTTTTTTTCTACGCGGGTGCCTAAAAATACATTTTACCGCCTTCCAATGTGACTGATTATGTACGGTCAAATATTTTGACACTAAGTTGACCGCGAACGCTATATCTGGTCGCGAGACAACGGCCAAATCATTAAAGAACCGACGGCTTCGCGATACGGAACGTTACTGAGATTTTCGTCTGTATGAGGATCAGTAGGAACACTCACGGGTTTTGCATTGTCCATTCGGAATTTTTTAACAATTTTATCCACATACTCACTCTGATGTATAAACATCGATTTTTCATCGCGGTTACAAGTCATTTGAACGCCCACAAACTTACTCGCGTCTTCCAGAGTGATTTCGAACACCCATTTTAAAAACACGACTATTTCCTCGAGAACACTATTCGACTTTGAGGCTACGAGTCCATCATCAACGAATAATGCAATATAGACATACGAACCGTCGACTAAACCTGTATAGATACACTGATCACTCGTCGATTGGGTCAGACTGAATTTTTTTTACGAAATTGTTGAATTTTTTATTCCAACAACGTGGCGCTTGTTTCAAGCCGTATAACGACTTATTCAACTGACAGACATTTTCTTTTTCTTCGACGACATGTAGACCCTCCGGAAACTTCATAAATATTTTTTCTTCAAGTTCTCCGTACAAGAAAGCTGTGCACCCGTCAAACTGAATCATCTTCAGATCGTCTTGAGTTACCCGCGCAAGAAACATCCTAAGTGAGTCATATCTCACTACAGGAGCGAACGTTTCATTGCAGTCAATACCGTGTTGTTGATTCGATAAAATAATGTCTCTCGCATCGTATTCTATCGATGTGACGATTTTTTTTCGAGCGATTTCAAAAGAAACCATGTTTCGAAAAAACATGTCCTTGAATTTCGAGCTCTCGTGCGACGAAAATTCTAGATGTAAGAATAATGCGACGGGTCGCTTCTAGCTGTAGACGGCAGAGTTACCGTTTCGGAAATCTGTCTTAACGCAGGAACCGGCCGACGTCGCGTCGCTCTAGCGTGTTTTACCTCGTCTTAAGGGGGCTGAGTCACCTAAAAAGTAGAATGTTCATTATTTTTTTTTCTGTCTGAAAAAAATTAAAAATAAAAATTCGATTGTATTTTTATAATCTATATATGATTAACTACTTTTCAAATTTTTTTTGAAGTTCCCAAGTTTGTCGAAGAGAAAGCAGAGATATTCAAACTTTTTTTACTTGTCGCAGGATTCAGACCGCAGGAGTGAATCAATTTTGACTTTTCATAGCTCATTTTCTTCGGTGAAGTATTTATTATGGAACGAGTTCAGGAATTTTTTTTTGAAGTTCCCCCGATGGAGTTATCGAATAAAATGTGGAAAAAAATGTCATTTTCACATGACTGCGATGCTCTTTTTCCAGATTTTATTTGATAACTCCATCGGGGGAACTTAAAAAAAAAATTCCTGAACTTGTTCCATAATAAATACTTCAGCGAAGAAAATGAGCTATGAAAAGTCAAGATTGATTCACTCCTGCGGTCTGAATGCGACAAGTGACAAAAGTTTGACCATCTCTGCTTTCGCTTCGACAAGCTTGGGGACCTCAAAAAGAATTAAAAAAGATAGTTAATCTTATATAGATTATGATAATACAATCGAATTTTTATTTTTGATTTTTTTCAGACAGAAAAAAAAATAATGAACATTCTACTTTTTAGGTGACTCAGCCCCCTTAACTGTAGAGGAATATAGCTTGACGGAGCTAGAGGAAGAAAAAAAATTTTAAAGTGCGAATAATAAACAAAATAGCTCAACGCGGCATCGACATAGCCCAACGCCGCATCAAAACAGCCCAACGCGGCATTAAAATAGCCCAACGCCGCATCAAAACAGCCCAACGCGGCATTAAAATAGTCCAACGCGGCATCGAAATAGCCCAACGCGACACCAAAGTAACGACAAGATAATAATTATGATAGGGACATAGAACAAACTAAGAAAAACGAATTGGCAATAGACATGGAATCGATAGACGAAACCCTGATAGAACACGAAGCGGAACCGTTGTCAACGAGCATCCAGAACTCAAACGACGACGATAACAGTAGCGAAGCACAACCCAAACCAACATTTAGATCACCTCCGGGTATCCAACACCATCAATAACGAATTTTCGTGGGGTTGCCCAACTTCAAACATCGGAGATACGAGAGCAACCGGAAACGAGGAAGTAACTCTTTAAAAAAATAATCCCCTTTAAAAAATAGTTAAACGTGCCAGAAAACCGAACGTACGCTGCGAATTAACAAGACGCTATAGAAGGATAGCAGAAAAAACGGAGGGAAAAACCCAATCCCCATCCATAGTACTTTCAGGTTTCGCAACCACACAAAGAACCGTAAAGTCCCCAACAAAACCAAAAATAACCCAACCCGAATCCATATTATTTTCAGATCCTGAAAAGCCACAAATAATCATACATTCAAAATCTAAAAAACATCTTTAGCTCCAGCTCCCAAAGCAAGCAAATCAATAGCGCCTCTGTCTCCCTTCGGGACATTTTTTAAGGCACTCACAGGGATACACTTCGCACTACGCGAATAAACAAAATATTTACCAACACGAACACCATTACCATTTACCATTCGGGTCTAATGTCTCTTTTAAATTCATTCCTTTAAATGTTTGTTTCTTCCTTAAAACACATGGAATAACTTTGTTATTGTCTCTGGACAGGAGCCGAAGTATTGGAGCCGAGAATTCAAAAAATTTGCTTTTTTTTTACCATTTTCAATGAAATTAAGTCGATATTAATCGCTGTAGCAAAAAAATTATATCTTGAGAACGGACTTAGATATCGCCTTGGTTCTTGTCATGTATTGAAGAGAAAGTGTTATGTTACTGAAATAAAAAGTTGTAGTATCTTGGATGCGTACAAAATATTAACATTTTTTTTATAATTTCTCGATGAATTCGACTGCAAGGGTTCTTCGACTGCCGATATATAAGAGAATTCGTTTATAACAAGTTAAGCATTGTTTCTCTTCTCCATAATGGACAGAATCAATACATTGAAACAATAAAAAAAAAAACTAGAAAGGTGACCGACAGCGGTGGATGCGCGGTCGGTGCGTGGCTTCGGCGATCACCTAAGTCAAGCAACTATGTTGGCGGGCAGTACTTCAATGGGTGACCGCTTAGCCACGCGCTGGCTGGCGCATTTACCGTTGAGCGGGAGGCTCGTTCTTCTGACGCCGTGGTGTTTTCTGTACTTCACACAAGTGCAAAAAATACCATGGAATCATTAGGATATGGCCGTCTGTACCGACACAGGTTTTCCGCAGTTTTCTTGTGTCCTCGGCAAATGCGGAACAGTGTAGCTAACCCGGCTGCGGACGCACAGAAAAGGTTAGGTAGCTTAGCTTGGTGCGGGTAGGGTGTGTTAGAGGGGAGGTACCGTGAAAACCCAACAGGGTATACGGCGGAACAACGAAAGAGGATCAACCTAACCTAACCTACAAGAAAGGTGGTTGGAAAAATTTGAAGTAAAATTTGTTTTCTTTTTTTTTTTTTCGAAAAAACGTTAGAGATTTGAAAAAATAAAATTACAGTTTCCTAATATTTAAAGTTATATACATTAAAAAATGAAAAAAAAAATTAAGATTTTTTTTTTCGTTCGAAATTTTTCCGTCACATAATACCAACGTTGCGGCGTGTACGAACTTTATCACGTCTGCTATAGAATCGTCGTCGGCTTCCAAGGTTTGACAGATAAAATTAATGGCAAAAAATAAATGAGCCCGATTGTTTTCAATTGTAATTGGCAAATTGCAATAATTTTGAATATTCGATGATTTTTCTTTGTGAAATTATAACCAAGTTTTTCAGTGCACCCGCGAAATTCACGGTTTTAATTGTGAATGTGAATAACGTATTTTAAAAAATAGTAAAAACATTTTTCTTTAAAAAATGTAAAAAAAAGACGCCAAGTGGTTCAAATATTTTTTTGCGAATAAAAATGTTTAAAAATCATACGAGCCAAGTAAAAATAAAACTGAATAAACTTTGCTCGTCCTTTCTTTCATTCCTACTACATTTATTTGTGTTTTAAGGACTCGCCAAATTTTTTTATTTTTATTTTTATTTTTACTTGACTTGTATGATTTTTAAAATTTTTTATTCGCAAAAAATTATTTAAACCACTTGGCGTCTTTTTTTTACATTTTTTAAAGAAAAATGTTCTTACTAGTATGCATATCTCTTCTATCGGGTTGCCCTTCAATTCCCAAATTAGAGCCTCGAGCAGGTCCTCTTCCCGCCGGTCTCCCACTCACCCCTTTATCTATTGCGACAATTGGTCCCCAATTACTTTCCTCGCCTCTTCACACACCCAGATGTGTTCGAGGTCTTCTTTCTCTGCCCCGTATAGCCTGCAGCTCCATTCTCTAAAGCCCGTCTTCCCGTATCTGTGCACATTGCCATGCCTTAACCTCGTCCATTCCTCCTTCTGCCACCCACCCGCTCCTTCCGTTTCCCAGAACTTCTACGGCACTGTCCCCCCTTTTATTAATTTGAAGCTTGGACTAAACGTCGATTTATCTACCCTGTTCCAATCCCCTTGAAGTTCTCTTTTCGTCTATCTACTCCCGCTGTTAACCATTTATCTATTGTTTTCCCACTATACTCCTTCCTTACACCCTCTATGACTCTACCATCACCCACTTCCTCCAACGCATTTTTAAGATCTTTACCCCATCGTGACGGTACCCCATTCAATATTCCTCTCGCTTCTTCTCGCAGACATATTTTCGGCCACCGGTGGTCACCCATTCTCAGGATTTCGACTAGGTTAGAACTCGCTCTTTTCCTTGCCTCGACCTCAAGACTTCTCTTTCCCGCTTCCAATTTTCAGAGGTAGTCAGGGGTATCAAGAGGCGCGGTAGCTCCTCGACGCCAAGTACTGAAAAAACAGTACAAGGCGTGCCGCTACTGAGTGATCTACGTCAATATACCCGAAGTGTATAGTGCGTTTAACTTTCGATCGATATGTCTTCGCAATAAAACAACGAATCGAATTTTCATGGATACTTTTATAATGTAATTTTGGGTCAATCTTTCGAAAGAGCCTAGTTACCATTCAATTGGTTTAGCCTATTTTGAGATATCGTCGTCGGAAATTTCACAGGGTCCAAACGATTATAAAGTGTCCTGTCCCCTATACATATATGTGTGCGTCTACATCAGTTCATCGAAAAATGTGCGTGGTGGCGCGCTCGTCGCCACAGCCGGCGTAGCTGTCAGCTGTTGTCGGTGGCAATATTATACGCCGTCTACGTTTACATAAGTTCATAAAAAAATTCGGGCGGTGGCGCGCTCGTCGCCACAGCCGGCTCAGCTGACAGTTCTTATCGTCGGCACGTATTTTCACGGCGTGAACATTTTTTTGAGTGCTTCCGAAAATAATAATTATGTATTGCGTATCGTGGTTTAGTGTCTCGACGCGAAGTAAAAAAGCGGGATATTCGTCGTCGGGAAAAAAAAATCAATTTCTCGATGAATTCGACGGCGATGACTCTTGGATTGTCAAACTATAAGAGAATTCGGTTATAACACTTTAAGCATTTTTTCTCTTCCCTATAATAGATAGAATCAATTCACTGGTTATTGTCACTGTTCGAGAGCAAAACATTGCAGACGAGAAATTCGAGAAATTTTGTTTTTCTATCGTTTTATTGTGTTTTGAGATAAGTATATTGAAACAATTAAAAAAAATAGAAGGGTGGTTGGAAACATATGAGGTAAAAATTGAATTTTTTTTTGTTTCGAAAAATTGTTAGAGATTTGAAAAAAGTAAACTGCAGTTTCCCAATATTTTAAGTGTAGAAGATTTCAAGCTTTCGCGCCCAAAGGGATGACGTACTCGCGCGTTAGTTGCAAACAAAGCCGAGACGACCCACAGCGCCACTTTACAAAAAAAAAAAAATTACTGTAATAAAAAGAAAGGTTCGAGTTCACTGCCGTAACACGCGGTAGACAAATAAATTAATTTGAGCATAAACTAATTTATTTATCGCGTTATTGGTTCGCACGAAATCCCTGAACCGCAAAAATTACGACAGGTTATGGGCCCAGCAGCGAGTGAAAAAGGACAATAATGCGACCGCGATCGTCGGAAACGGAGTGGATCGAAAGAGGTTAGGTTGGCACAGCCGCGTGCAAAAATGAACTAAGAAAATGTCGAACAGCATGACAACGAGGATAGAACTCCTGACGAAGGACAACTTCGACACGTGGCAAATCCAGGGGGAAGCGTTGCTGACCGAGAATGACAAGAATGACACGGGCTACGTATGCGGAGACATCCCGCCCCCAACTGTCAGAGAGGGCGTTGCGTCGACCGAGTCAGCATTCAAAACGTGGAACCAGATGGATAAGAAAGCCAAGTCGGATGTTATACTGTCAATCAGCCCATCGGAGCTCAAGAGTTTCAAAGGTTGCGCAGCATCTCGCCAGGTATGGTTAAGACTAGACGAATCAATTCATGCGTCGAAGGGACCTGCCAGGAAAGCGACCCGGCTGAAGCAGCTCACCATGTGTCGAATGCAGGAAGGCGACGACGGCCGCATACACATGAATGACTTCTTCGACTCGGTGGACAAATTAGCAAGCATGGAAGTTGAAATAAACAACGATTTGCTGAGCATCTGAATGTTACAAAGTTTGCCCCCTAATTTCGAGAACTTCCACTGCGCCATCGAGTCAAGAGACGAGCTGCCGAAGCCAGAAGCGCTAAAGGTAAAGATCCTGGAGGAGTACGATGCCCGAAGGTGTAAAAACAAGGAAGAGAGCGGAGATGCGTACTTGGCGAGACGACACAACGTCGGTCGAGGGACCAAAGGAAAGGCCAAGCCCAAGACGGGCGACGACAGATCTGCGAAAAAGGATATGTCAAAAATAAAATGTTTCAAGTGCGCCAAATTCGGACATTATGCTTCAGAGTGTGCGTGGACTGCGAAAGGCGAAGGAGACGACGCAGAGACCTCCAACGAGGCGTACTTCTTCAGCGAGCAGTTGAGCGGGAACGAAGAAGCAAACCGAACTGAATGCGTCCACGAAGAAAAGTTGTGCCTCGATAGCGGGTGCACCTCCCATATGTGTCACAACAGAGACCGGATGCGTAACACAACGAAGTGCAAAACCAGAATGAATCTGGCGAACTCGAAGCACACAAACGCAACACTGAAGGTGTGACGTATTTTTCTTCGAAACGATAACGCGAACTCTAAAACCAAAGAAAAACCAAAATTACGAAACGAAACGAAATCGAAAATTATGTCACCTTCGGCCGTTTGCCTCCGCGAGTGCAACGAGATCCCGGGGGCGCCAGTTAATTTTTATTTCGCCGGTATCAACAACCGGACTCGATCTGGAGGCGGTGGAGCGTCCAACCTCCGAAGGATAATTTTCGTTTCGCCGGAATTATCAAACCGGACTGAACTGGAGGTCGACGGAACGATCGACCTCCGCAAGGACAAAACGAAACGTAAATCTAATCCTGTTTCTCACCGCCTTCGCGAATGCAAACGGTTACGGAAATGCGCGGTTGCTCAGGATGCGGGTTATGGTAGAGGGTCGCGATCCTTAGCCAATAAAATAACGAACGGTAGCAAACAACAAAAAAATTGAACTCTCGAGCCCTTGTGAGCGAGAGTAATTTTCTTATTGGCTATAAGCCACGGGAACGCACGCGAGTGCACCGAAAACGCTCAGCTGATCGAACGATCGAAGCGAGCTAACGAGAACGTAACAAAGGCGGATCGAAAAGCGATCGACAAATTTTTATAATTCAAAAACTCACCGAAACTTCATATTAATCCTGTAATAAGCGGGAACCTGTATCTCACGATACACCGAGAACCGAATCACTATCACCGCTGCACAAAGAGCATTATTTCTAATGCTTCACTCACGCACGGGATCGCGAAGAATTTATTACAAAATTCTTTCGCTACACTCAACTCACGAAACTCGAGCGATAGCTGAACGTGAACGAGAAAAGTGACAGCTAGGCCACACTGTGTGCGCGAGAGAGATAGCCTCACTCGAGCGCGCGAACAATAGGCCGAACGTCAACACGGGAACGCGAGATAAGTCCGAGGTACCTCGAGGGCGTCTCTCGGTAGACCGATTTGCCTATTACACTATCTCGACGAAATCTTATTTTTATTTCGCAGATCGCGATCGATAGCTACTGCCCTCTCAACTATTTCACTACGTTATCGATACGAGATTCGAAATCCTTAGCGGTATTCGGGGATCTAAAAGGGATCTTCGCAATCGTTACCCCTAGTCAATGCGGGAGAACAAGGCACTCACCTCGACTGACAAAACCGCGGCAAGGTGCTCCAACCTTGCCCGGGACTCAAACCAAACCTCCGCTTGTTCTTCCACACATTGCACTATGTCGCGGGGTGCCGGGTTTGCACCGGACTTTGCCGTCTTGCAACTATGCCTTGTCGGGACTTTCCTTTACTCGGGCTTTTAATTCTTCGCGATTCACCGCCGAGTAAAGTTAAGTACGCCGACCAACTAAACTTGACTGAACAAAACTGAAGCTAATAAATCAAAACTAAATTCATAGAATAACTGCAAAAAAATATCTTGAATCGAGAACATACGGGAACAAAACCGTAATGCGAGAGTTAGTGAGAGGCAGCAAAACCGGAACTATAACAACAAGAATCGATATCTGTAGAATATTGTACTTCTTGTGTTATTTGTGACGATGATTGAAAAAATCACGTCACAAAGGGTACATCTACATCAGACAACCGACTGAAGAAACGGCGGCGACGTCCACGGCGAAGGACAGCAGCGTTGAACTGTGGCACAGAAGACTAGGTAATCTGAATTATAAAGACGTACGAGCTCCAAGGCGGCCCCAAGCGAGTGAAGTCCGAAGGAAACTCAAGGTACGTCTTGACGTTCATCGACGACTACTCGCGATGGTGTCACGTCTATTTCCTGAAGACGAAAAACGAGGTATTCCAGAAATTCAAGGAATTCAAGACGCTAATAGAGAAACAGACAGGAAAGCGAATCAAGAGCCTTCAATCGGATAACGGACGGGAATACTGCAACAACGAATTCGATGAATATCTGAAGGAAGAAGGGATTCAAAGAAGATTGTCAGTATCAAATACACCCGAGCAAAACGGCGTTGTCGAAAGGAAGAACAGGACGTTGTTCGAGATGGCCAGGTGTCAAATCATGGAGTCGAAATTACCACAGTCGTTATGGGCGGAGGAGGTTGCAACGGCAAACTATATGAGAAACCGGTGCCCGACGACATGCCTCGAAGACAAAACACCTTACGAACTGTGGCACGGGGAAAAACCAGACCTCAGACACCTCAGAGTTTTCGGAGCAAAGGCATTCGTATTAATCAAGTCACCAGGAAAAGGGAAACTCGACGAAAGGGCCAACGAAGGACGAATGGTCGGATACGCAGAAAATGCCAAAGCCTATCGAGTCAAGTTAAACACCGGGAAAATAGTGTCAGCGTGGGACGTCCGATTCGACGAATCGCGAATTCCGGAGACGAAGATAGAGATCGAATCGCCAAACGTCAAACCGAGAGGGCAAGAGACAACTCGAGAGCCACCAGAAACGAAGACATACAGCAAAAAGGGATCACCACCTCAAAAGAAGGGAGCGAAAAAGGAACAAAAACCTGACAGCGAAGAACCATGGATGGAAATCGAATCAAATTTTCCGAGGTTTGCAGAACCCGCACCGAAGTGGGGCCGAGGGAGACCGAGAATAATTAGAAGCGGCAGTTGAGGACGCCCGAGAAAATTATATCGCACGACAAGCGCATCTAGCGTATCGAGCCAGGGCTCGGCAGAAGGACAATTCGAACCAGGATCAGACGACTTTTTCGAACCTGAAAACGAATACAACTCATCAGGAAAGACGCGACCGCTGGAAACTCACTCGTGCACATTGAAAAAAGAGCAAGAAACGAACCGGCACAATCGGAAAGCTCAGAGGAATAATAACGAATGAGCCGAAGAACAACACTCAAACGGAGAAGGAGAACTACTATACTTCGCACAACCAGTAGAGTTCGCTATGACAGCGGACGTAGAAGTAAGCGAGGCTCTGACCGGACCGAATGCAGAGGAGTGGAAACGCGCCATCGCGGACGAAAACCGCTCCCATTTGGAACACGGAACCTGGGAAGTTCTAACGCGACCAAGAAATCAACGCGTAATTGGCTCCAAATTAGTGCTGAAAAATAAATTAAACCTGGACGGATCAATAGTACACAGGAAAGCAAGAATCGTCGCACAGGGATTCACGCAAAGACTGGGCTTCGATTTTCAAGAGACTTTCGCTCCAGTCGCGAGACTGGAATCGGTACGAGCCATCGCAGCCATCGCAGCAGGACTAAACGTAAAAATCCAACAGCTGGACGAAGAACTCTACATGGAAATCCCGCAAGTACTACGCGAAACGTTAAGAGAAATCAAAAAGACATCCGGCAGGGACTCAATCATTCACGAAAAGGCAGAAAGAATGTTCTCAACGTTGAAAAGCGACAATTGCACGTGCAAGCTGCGGAAAGCTATATACGGACTCAAGCAATCTGGAAAAACGAGAAACTCAAGAAAACGCTAACGCGACAAGGATTAGAGCCTACAAGATCGGATCCTTGCGTCTTCAAAGCCTCAAGACAAGGAAAGACAACCATCGTCGTCGTACATGTCGACGACATGCTCCTAATGTCAAACGACGAGGACCACATCAACGAGATAAAAAGAGGACTAAAATCAGAATTTAAGACGAAGGACCTCGGCGACGCTAAGTACTGTCTAGGCATTGAGTTCGAGCAAGACAACGGCATCTCTCTCAACTGTTACGTTCAAACTAGCGCTGTTTCTTTACTAGTTTGAAATATAACAGTTGTCTCCGTTATAATCGCACGCGCTGGTCAAATGGGTGTTAAACCGACCTTTACCACCCCTGGTGTCGATAAGGAGGACAACGATTGCTCCTTTTTAAAGCCTAACCTTGCGGAAAATTGCTTGGGATGGAGCCCTTAAGAGTACTTGTCAAATGCGTGTCGTACGGTGTAAACTAATTAGTAGAAGGTTCGGAGGTAGCTGACCGTTTTCGGACCAGGTGTCGGAGCACGCGACACGGTTAAATGAAATTGGTGGTCACTCTAAATCACTGGGTTGCGAGAACAAAATGAAATAATGCGCGGTTGATAAATAAATAAACTGGTACTTACGGTAATAAACGGTGTTTTCCTGGTGTTCGTGGATATAGAACTTTCTTCACGTTGATTTAATTCGAAGATGAATTTAAGGGAAAAAAAAAATGATGTGTTTCACGGAAATGCAGGTAGAGTTAACACTATTTTAATGTCACAAAAATATGAGTAATACACGTAATAAAATTGAATAAAAGAAAACCAATGGAGACCAAGTGTCTATATGGTGGGAATTTCTAAAACTTGCGGAGTACAATGGCAAATTATAAACTGAAGAAATAATTTCGTTTCTCTGAGTCCTGGATTTTACACTGATAACTCGAAAGTCTGAAGACAATCGGGTTAAAGCTGAGTTTCGAACAATGGATAACTGATTTGAACTGTACGACTGTGGTATTTTGAACAAATAAATGAAAGAATATACTCGGCTAATGACTGGGTGAATATGCTGAACAAAAACTGAAGGAATATCCTCCGCTAATAACTGAAAAAGGTGTGCTGTATAAAACTGAAGGAATATACTCCTCTAATGACTGGGAAAAAATGTGCTGAACAAAAACTGAAAGAATATCCTCCTCTAATAACAGAAAAACGTGTGCTCCTGAGCGTACAATTTCGGGAGTTTTTATACCATTTTCCTTGGTGACAAGTAGAGGGGATATTGCTATGCGAGTGTCTTTTTGTATATCTATTCGGTATAAAATTCTGGTACAGTAACGAGAAGATGAGGTGATGCTACCGATCTCATCCCTGATTGGTACGTGATCTTAAGCCCTTCTTTTAGGCGTAATTCGTTTATCGGGTCCCGCGCCGTGGGTGACGGGGTGGGGTATCGAAAAGTAAAAGGACGCAGACGAGATCACGTAGGCATCGATCCCCTCCTTTTCTCGTTTCCGTTTTCCGGGAAGTTATTACCAGAAAGATTTTTGTTGGTATGCAGCCTTTTATGGCTAAATGATTAAATGACTAAAAAATACTTTATATGTAAAAAGTCGCCAGAGTTCCAATCGGACTACAGAACGAATTTCGTCAACTGCCTAGACAAATAAAAACCGGTATTGAACAGTGAAAATACGCTCTCCTATGCCTTCTGAATTTTATACGTATTACGTGAATTATAAAATTTGTAGTTTCTCGTAAGACTCTAATAACCAGGTCTCGCTTATTTCTAATAGAAATTAGTATGATAATGAAATATAATAATGAATATCATTGATATAAACCGCAACCTTTTTATCGGTAACTAATTATTGAGTACTTGATTAGCTTGTACTCGTGCTCCTGGATAGTAATGCAAAAAGTATAATTCTAATAAGAGTAATAAAAGAAAAAGAATAAATCTTTCCATGTTAATTTGCCCAGGGGCGTGCCATGGAAAATACTTTCCTCGGCAAATGCTTTACCGTTAACTCCCTCGGTCATTTGTTTAAACAATTGGCATACAAGTTGTCCACGGCTAAGAATTTCTCGAAGGATGAACTAAATTAATCGGGTACGTGTAGTAATTTCTTTACAGTCGGAGAGTTTATGGACAAGTTTCTGCCTGTTGCGAGAGGACTCTTTTTCGTTACTTGGCGGTTTTGTACCTGAACTGTTGAACGCAAAACGTTGTATAATTTTTATAAAGTAAAAATCCCTTTTCGTTCCTATGGTGGTATCACTCTCCGTGTAATTACCACTACGTACTTAATTTATACCATAAGGATAAACACAGGCGTTCAAGAGAGCAAATCCTGTGGGTGAATTGTCTATTATTATTTCTTTTTAAATGGACTATATTCTCAGTTTCGTTGCTCTATTTATCATTACTTTATTATTTTCTTCTTCAGAAGTGTGACCTCTATTGCTTTGTGTTATAATGATGTGTTATAATGAGAGGAATCCGTGGTTTACTAATTATTTAAGGATTAATTAATTAAAATTTAATAGAAGATATTTCCTTCTTCCTGCTAAAATCAAGGTCATGAGCCCCATCTCCTTTGTTTTAGCTTGTGGAGTTCGGTTCAACTAAAATACTGTTTAAAGCGTTTCCCTTAACGAGGATAACTTGTTGACCCGATTCTATGTATCTAAAACCCGACGGTTTTAATCGACTGTCTGTAAATTCCTCCCTGTAAAATAGATTTAATGATCTACGAGGAGGTAGTCGATATCGATACTAGTAGGTCCCAATGGTAACTGTCGGCGGGCCACGTTTCTTTTAATTCCTTTTTGGGACTCCAGGGGAGTGCTCAGGAGACGGGTCAGAGACCGCCTTTCTGGACCTCCGCCTGTGGATCTGTTACCCTGTTTCATCGGTATCGACTCGCTAAGGTAGGATACCGATTTTGGTAAGACTCTGGGCTAGCTTGACACTGATTAAGCAGTAGGTAAAATAGATATTGTTAATGAAGAATTTTTAGATCAGATTCCCCTTTTTACTTTCACAAAGAAGTTTAGGCTCAACTGCTATTGAAGGTAAAGCAGGAAATAAACTATGCGTTACGCTGGACGTAACACAATCAACGCAAATACCCACAAGAAATACTTACGAAATACAACATGACCGACTGTAATCCATGTCTCACACCAGCGATTCAGTCAGCAAAACTACGCGATGGTACCACAAGTGAGAAAAAGAGCAGACCATACCAGGAACTCATAGCGTCATTAATGTACTTATCATCCGCCAACCGACCGGATATATCACACACAGTGCACGCCCTTGCACAGCATTGCGAAATTCCAAGCGAACAACACTGGGGCGCCGCCAAGAGAGTATTGAGATACCTGAAAGGAACTGTAAACTACTCGTTCACCTACCGTGGACGGATGCGAACAGTGGAAGCGTACGTGGATGCAGATTGGGGCAGCGACACACTCTCCAGAAAATCGTACACCGGATACGTATTCCTACTCGGAGGCGCCGCAATATCGTGGAAGGCACAAAAACAGTCAACAGTAGCGACCTCAAGCACAGAAGCCGAGTACATCGCATTGGCCGAAGCAGCAAAAGAAGAAATATACCTCAAACAATTCTTTAACGAACTCGGATTCGGCCGCCTCGTCGACGGAACGATCCATTGCGACAATCAAGGAGCGAAGCTACTGTCCGAAACGACGAAATTTCACGCCCGGTCCAAGCACATCGATATAAGACATCATTTTATTCGAGATGCAGTCCTAGCAAAGGAAATAAACGTTGTGCATGTACCAACCAAGGACATGCTTGCAGACATTCTCACGAAACCATTGCCGACTCCAAGGCACAGCGAACTCACACGTAATCTCGGACTCTCAAACAGGGGGAACTAGAAGCAGCTACGACAGGAAGCACGAAGATCTCAAGGCGCATTCAGCTCGAGAGAGGGTGTAGAAGATTTCAAGCTTTCGCGCCCAAAGGGATGACGTACTCGCGCGTTAGTTGCAAACAAAGCCGAGACGACCCGCAGCGCCACTTAACAAAAAAAAAAAAATTACTGTAATAAAAAGAAAGGTTCGAGTTCACTGCCGTAACACGCGGTAGACAAATAAATTAGTTTGAGCATAAAAACAATTTATTTATCGCGTTATTGTAACGGTGTGTGACGGACGGGTCCAGCTTTGCATATAAGTAGACAACACGAATGATAGAAACATATGGGTGACTATAGCGCAGTGGTTAGCGCTCTTAATTAGTACCTGATCAACCTGGGTTCGAATCCCGGGGTCACCATATTTTCTATCATTTATTTCTGGCCCTACCGTCGCATCATCGTCTGCCATCACCTCATCGAAGATATCGGCCGTTCTGTTACATTATTGATTCGCACGAAATCCCAGAACCGCAAAAATTACGACATAAAGTTATATACTGTAACGCGACCAACGCCGGCCTCGTCGAGAGAGCACCGAGCGAGAGCACGAGGCGGGGGGAGCGAGGCATACCGTCCGGCAAGCGTGAGAGAGGCAGCTGCGGTAGCCGGGAGAGCGAGTGACACGCCTCGAAGAATCCTATTAGCGAACCGCAGTAGAAATTAAGAGAGAATCGCCGTTAAGTAGATTCGAACAGAAACAAGAGCGAATAGCCGCGATCCATGCGTCATCGATCATACGACCACGACGCGAATAACGGGACATCCAGCGAGTATAAAAGGGCGAGCAACGCGACGCTCGATCTCTTATTCTTCAAATATTCATCCAAATACCTACCTACACTCCTTGTCTAAGTGAACCCCAGGAAAGCACTGGCCTTTCACGAAGACTCCTTGAGAAAAGCCCATTCTCCCTGAAATTTGTCTTAGTCATCTCTGCAATCGAGGGATAGCCCATCTCTCTAACGTAGATCGATAGGAAGAAATTTCTTGTAGACTAGAGACAGCTCAGCTCCTTTCGAAGCATAGCCCAAGCTTCGATCGTATTAGGAAGGTTCGGAAGAATAAACGAAGTCTCGAAGATCAATTGCTTATACGCGAGTTAAAAGAAAAATATCTGCAACACCTCATATCTCGATTATCGAAATTCCATCGATACCCGTCGCTGCTCGAGCATCGCAGCCGCTGAGCGACGTGGGTCTTTGACATAGAAGACGCGATTAACGTACATTCATAATACTCGTCGCTGCTCGAGCATCGCCGCCGCTGAGCGACGAAGGACTTTGTAATTCTCGAACTCGTCGCTGCTCGTGCATTGCCGCCGCTGAGCGACGAGAGAATAATTATTGACGTAAAAATAAAACGTAGTATTCCTGAGCACGGAAAGGCTCCAATTGTTGGCTCGTCTTGAGCAGCGATTGAATTTGTTTAGTATAATCTCAATAAATAAATTCCGGAATTTATTCCGTTTAACCGAGGCGAGTCGGTGATCAACTCGCGAATTCATAGAGAGTCAAGCGTAGAGATTTGCGAAGGCGGTCTTGCGCCGGCTGATAAGGCGTGTCAACAACAAGGATTTTTTGCACACTATAGCCAACGACAACAGAACCAATAGACTATACTACACTTCACACTAATAGATCAATAGCATAGCACCACACATCCTGCAACTCTGTCCACACGGCCGATGAAGACAATAGTCTCCGTCTTCGGACAATTTGGTGATCTGAAATCTGAGGCCTTTCTTATTAAAGTAATCCGCGATCGCGCCCCGAATTACTCGGCCGCCCAGAACTCGAACTATTAAAGTCTTTTTTTAAATAAAATCGTCGAAATTCGCGAAGGCCAAATTCCGAGAAAATTACAATACATTAAACAATGAGAAAACAATAAGATTTGTATTTTCGATTCAAATCATCCCGCCACAGAATACCAAAGGCGCGGCGTAGGCAAACTTTATCACGTCTGCTATCGAATTATCGTCGGCTTCCAAGGTTTGACAGATAGAATGAATGGAAAAAAATAAATGGTCGCGATTATTTTCAATTTCATTTGACAAATTGCAATAATTTTGATATTCGATGATTCTTCTTTATGGAATTATAACCTCACTAAAAATAATTGGAGAATAAAAATATTAAGAAATGTCAGAATGTCTTCAAATTTGCTGTGCATAGTGCTTTTCATAAAATAAAATAATGCTGCGAAAAAGGAAAATTAGGTTCATAGACTTCATAATTGGAGCACCGTATGGACATTTAGCAGAATAAAATTTAATATTTATTTTGGAACACCTCATTATAGGCTTCGCAGTAGTTTCAAAATGATTGTGCACAATGATGATGATATGATACACCATCCCTGTGATGAAGAGAAAAATTGTTTCGCACAGTCCAAAGTTACACTGTGATACGGACGTCTAAGAAGTTAATTTCAGTAATAAAGGTATTTTTATTCAACCGCAGGCGAAAAAAAATATTACAAGTCATTGGAGTCACTTAAAATTATCTACGCATAATGTTGGAGGTACACCGAAGTAAATGCTGAAAAACTATATTTTTTAGAGCATACGCTGTGCAGAATCCCCAACGAAAGCTGTGTGAAGAGACTTCGCTGGTTGATGCCGACTGGCTGTCGATGCCAAAGGTGGGAAAGATGGCGAGCCCCAAACGCGTTATTACGAACTTTAAGAGTTTCTTTGATTAGTTAATTGGCTCTTGGAGAAGAATCCTTTCGTTAACGGAAGCGGTTATGTTAACCGAGTCGCGGTTGTTTTTTCGGCGGCCTTTTTATTGCGGCTCGGCGATGCCCGGTGAACGGCTTGGCTGGTCTAGTTGAGATCCGAGTCGGCACATATTTCTCCGGTGGTTGATCGAAGCTCAGTTGTTCGATGGCCGCGGCGAGAGAATTAAATAACGCTTTGACGAAACTCGTCGTTTCTGAACAGATCGATCGCTCGCTGTCTCTTCTCGTGCATGTGTCGATTGCTTTTAACTTCGTCTTCGAGTCCATCGCCGGTAATACTTCTCGGTGTATAATTGAACAGCAAAGAGAATGGAGTCCGCTTCGTCACCTTGTGAATCGTGTTGTTGACTCCCCATTGCAAGTTTCGCACGTGAACGTCCCAATCTCTGGCTTCGCTATCTCGGCGCATAGTATCAAGCGCGGGAGTGATCATGCGATTATATCGCTCAACTTGCCCATTTGCTCGTGGCGTCGCGGTCGAGTTTCGAACGGGAATAATATTCACTTCCTTGCAGAACGTCTCAAACATTCGACTCGTGAATGCGGTTCCTTCATCGGATATTAAGCGCGTTGGTGCTCCAAACAGGAGAATAATATCCTTTAAAAATCGAATCGCAGGCGCTGATTTTATATTATTGACAGCTCGTAGTAACACATATTTCGTGAAAGCGTCGACGACAACAATAAGATAGTTGTTTTCTTTTTGCTTTCTTACTATTGACGAACGGTCCAAGGTGGTCGATGTGAACCGTGTGGAAAGGTTGTCCGACCTTATCGATGAAGTGTAAATTTCCCGGTCGTTTACCGGCAGAACGCTTGTGTCGCAAACACGGTAGACATGCTCCGATATAGCCCTTCAGGCAACGACGCATCCTCGGAAACCAATACAACTCCTTTACCTTCGCCAAAGTCTTATGCAATGCGAAGTGTCCGATATCGTCGTGATATTTCTTCACGATCTGCCATCTCGCTTTGTCGGGTACCACCCACTTGAGTGTTTCACCGTTTTCATTCTTCTCGCGCTTGAAGAGTCGTCCATCTTCTAAAGCGAAGTCTGTATCTTTTCCGTTCGGTTCGGCCGAGTTCGGTCAACGTCGTAAACGAGTACCGTCAATCCGTCGGTTTCTTGCATCTCTTCAGGCTGTCCCCACGGCGTACGACTTAGTGTATCTACATGAGACATCTGCGTGCCTAGTCGATGTTTTACGGTAAATGTAAACTCCTGAAGACGCAACCACCATCGGGCGATTCTCGGTATCAAATCCTTCTTAGAAAATGTGCGGCGAACAGAGTTACTATCAGTAATTACGGTAAACTCATCGCCCAGTAGATACGATCGGAACTTTTCGGAAGCCCACACTACTGCGAGAGTTTCCAGTTCGTACGAATGATATTTTCGTTCATTTTCGGTGGTCTGTCGACTAGCGTAGCAAACACGTCGTAGCGTCTCGTCGTGCTGTTGCTGCATTAGAATTGCGCCAAGTCCTTCCTTACTGGCATCCGGATGCAATTCTATTGGCATTTCCGGTGTGTACGCTGCAAGTATCGGTTTTTCGGCTAACTTCTTCCGCAAATACTGGAACGTATCTTCTTGCTCCTGATCCCACACGAATTTCGTTGACATTGTCGGCTCGTGACATTGACATTGTCGTTGACATTGTCGGCTCGTGATATGCTCCTGAAAACATCGGTGGTACTTGGTTATACGGCGTGTACTGCTGTGGAAATCGCTGTTACATCTGCGCTGTTGATAGCTGAAGGAACATCGGGGGCTGTTGTCTCGGACAGAACGGCATAGACGCGTCGTTCGGCGTAAATGTAATCGGTGACGACGTCGTAGTTTGTTGTTCACTGTTATTTCCGAATAGACCGGATGTATACGGCGTTGTTGCTACGAATGGCGAGGTTATGCACGTCAACGGAGGAACCTCCGTTTGAGCTGCCAACTGCGGAGATCGCGGCGGCGTACTTGCAAGCGTCGTGTTCGTCGGTAAGCCAGCGCTCTGACTTGTTGCGACAACCTTTGTGTTCTCGGTATCGTCGTCGCTCGACCCATCTGACATGGCCGCCGCTAAATTTCGATGCGCGTCTTTTTTATCGTCTCCTATGGCCTTTGTTCGTTTCTTCTGCACCTTATAATATTTCTCGACCGTCTGTTCGAGTTTTTTATCTCTTTCGCTTTGTCTCGTGCCACTCGACATTGGGCAGCTTTCTTTTTCTTTCACCGCTATTCACCACGTGTTAATACGTTTCGTTTTTCTTTGTATCGAAGCACTCGGTCTGCGCGCACAGCGTACGCACGCACTCGGTTTTGGCTTTTTCGTTCAGCTCGATTTTCGTTCTGATCCCAATTTTGATTTATTAACATGGATCGTCGTGAGAACGGGAGGGGTAAAATAAAAATGGAACACGACCGTTTACAATGAAAAAGAATGAAAGAAATATGTTTATTGACATAAACAGTTCACTCGGCAGCGCGAGTCCCGTTAAGTCGTCGGCGACGGAATGATGTGGGGACCCGTCCCCTCTACCACGTCGCATCGAACCCCCCTTTTCACTTTGCTCGCTCACGCGCTTACATGTAAGTCATTAATCATGTAATTTTTCATCTGGTTCTGTTGCACACTTTTCGTGAATTCAAATTTCTCAATAGTATTGTTATACCGCCGAATCCCGGTTAGCTACTCTGAGGTTAGCGATAAGGATAATTCCTTCTCTTTTTTGGGATGTGTATCGGTTAAGGGTTGGAACCCCAGTGAATGTTTGAACACAGGAGATGTAAGCGAAAATGTCGATCTTTATTTACGCGGGGATACGCGCTCTCAAATTATCACATAGAATATTATTACACGAGATTTGGACTACTGTCCGACCAAAGTTATGTAGTACTACTTACTGACCTTTTGCACGAGTCCCTATGCGATCCGTAACCAACCGCACAGTATTGGATGACACATCGTACTCCCAGCCTCGTGCTCACTCTCGCACTTTATAGGAGAACAAGCGCCTCAGCGCCCTGCGGGCGCAGGGGGGCCCTGTGAGTGCCTTAAAAAATGTCCCGAAGGGATATTTTTCGGGGGGTTTGGGGGGCGGAGCCCACCAACAAGAGGATCTGCGCCCGCAGGGCGCTGAGACGCTTGTTAATTATAGGATACGTGTGAAAGTCCTTAAAGGTTCAGAGAATTTAGAAATTCAATGGAATAGTTTGTTTCTTGCTGTATTTCCGAGACACTGTCGATCGACTGATACACACATTCATGTGTACCGTAATCTTTAATTATCAATTCGTTGATGAAACTAACTCGGTCATTTTTCGGCGCAATTATAGCGCGTTCCCGAATCCAAGAGCTCGTATATTATGAAAGTGTCGATATATTCGGATAAACTTTTCATAGTAATTCAGTCAGATTAGGTACCACCGTCGCTAATTTTGAATAAATATTAATTTTCCATTTTGCTCAGTGTACGTTCCATAACCAAGTTGCAGTAGTGAATCAGAAAATACACCTGCTCACGTGTCACGTTTAAAATAAACTCGCATGTTTGTTCTTAGAGTTAAAATTTCAACGGACTGCCACAAAAAAGACGATTTCACACACGCATTAATGGCGTCAGCCTTACTACCTCTAGGTATGCCAGAACGCGTTTGTCAAAAATCTCCTGCAAATACCATCGTTATACCCCCCTATATGTTATTCATTGTTTCGCAAGTCCTTGAGTGTACTATTAAGTGTTTCTGTCGACATCTTATAAGCAATTGTGCATTCGTTCCATACGATGAGTGAACAGTTTTGCAATAATTTAGCCTCCACACATTGTTTAGAAATATTACAAACGGAACGATCGTTGTGGATTTATAATGGTAATTTAAAAGCGGCGTGAGCAGTTTTTTCATTAAGTAACAATGTTGCTGCGATGCCTGACGATGTAACAGCAAATGCAATTTTACGCTTAGGTCGGGGGTCTTAGGTCGAACTTACGACAATAATAAATTTATCAAAAATGTTTCTCCTCCACCACGGGATACATCAAAAAAGATCAAACGATCCGCGTTCCCCTATACACTTTGCAAAATTTTGATCATATTTTTGATCATCTATCAGCTTTTTGATCAAATAGCAGTATAAGGCATGCCGCTACTACCGAAAGTGTATAGTGCGTTCAACTTTCGATTGATATATCTTCGCAATAATACAACGATTCGAATTTTCATGGATACTTTTATAATGTAATTTTTGGTCAATCTTTCGAAAGAGCCTAGTTACCATTCAATTGGTTTAGCCTATTTTGAGATATCGAGGTCGGAAATTTCACAGGGTCCAAATGATTATAAAGTGTCCTGTCCCCTATGTATATGTCTGCGTCTACATCAGTTCATCGAAAAATTTGCGTGAGGGTGCGCTCGTCGCCACAGCCGGCTCAGCTGTCAGTTGTTATCGTCGTCACATATTTTTACGGCATGAACATTTTTTTCAGTGTTTCCGAAAATAATAATTATGCATTGCGTATCGTGGTTTAGTGTCTCGACGCTAAGTAAATAAAAAAAATGACGTGTTACGTTATATCCGTTGTAAGATTTAAATTTTTCGCGCGCTCGACGAATTCCAAAACACCCTATCACCTCACTGCGCCTCGATATTTTCGCAATGCCGACAATCTCCAAGGGAGAGGGCGAAAACTAGTGACGTCGCGATCGAATTAATATCCTCGGCGCACCAGGCTCCTCGGCCTCTTTCTCTCTGGGGATGTTGAGTAATACGCACGGCATCGTTGTTCATCAAGGGCGAGGAATCATCTCGGAGTGGTCAATAGACGAATTCGATCGATATCCGAGGGACGAGCTGAATAACACCATCCGAAGAGACTGTGAGCCCCAGAGGTGACAGAAAGAGCCACCGAGGAAGCATTTGCGACAATTTTGTTGAGTAGATTATTATTATTATTATCATTATATCTTGCATCCTAATTCGGCGACGTGTGCGCGAGGAGTGAGTTCGCGAAAATGAAAATGAATATGGCAATTTATTCCCCGCGCGAAGAGTGACGATATTGTTGAAAGTGTGAAACGAATTTGTTTTATTTTTGAATATTCTCTCCACTTGGAGTATAACGAATTTCCCAAAATATTTTTTTCAAAAAAAAAAAAAAGGTACGTCACGTACTGAAAAATCCGATTAGAAAATATTATTAAAAAAACATGCACAAAATTTTATAAGCCAAACATAACAGAATAAAAAGGATTCTATATGACAATAAATATTGTTTTTTTTGCAAAAAAATTGCTGTAAAAAATTGGCGTTCCGGTGTTTGCAAGCGTCACAATAAACCACTAGCATTGGAACGCCAATTTTTTACAGCAATTTTTTTGCAAAAAAAAACAATATTTTTTGTCATATAGAATCGTTTTTGTTCTGTTATGCTTGGCTTATAAAACTTTGTGCATTTTTTTTTTTAAATATATTTGGTAATCGGATTTTTCAGTACGTGGCGTACCTTTTTTTTTTGAAAAAAATATTTTGGGAAATTTCACTGCTTTTTGAAAAGCTAATATTTTTTCGTAATTTTACCTTTAAAATTAATTCCGACATTCGGATAATTTAAATCCCACAAAATTAATTCTATATACAAAACCGGGCGAACGGCACGTCACATATTCCACTTGATGATTGCCGGTTATGTTGTTCGAGATTTCCCAAAATATTTTTTTCAAAAAAAAGGTACGCCAAGTACTGAAAAATCCGATTTGCAAATATTGTTTAAAAAAAAATGAACAAAATTTTATAAGCCAAGCATAACAGGAAAATAAAGATTCTATATAACAAAAAATATATGTTTTTTTTTGCACAAAAATTGCTGGAAAAAATTGGCGTTCCAATGCTAGTGGTTTATTGTGACGCTTGCAAACACCGGAACGCCAATTTTTTACAGCAATTTTTGTGCAAAAAAAATATATATTTTTTGTTATATAGAATCTTTATTTTCCTGTTATGCTTGGCTTATAAAATTTTGTTCATTTTTTTTTAAACAATATTTGCAAATCGGATTTTTCAGTACTTGGCGTACCTTTTTTTTGAAAAAAATATTTTGGGAAATTTCACTGCTTTTTGAAAAGCTACTATTTTTTTGTAATTTTCCCTTTAAAATTAATTTCGAACTTAGAAAATTTAGATCGAACAAAATTAATTCTATATGCAAAACCGGGCGAACGACATGTCACATATTCCACTTGATGATTACCGGTCATGTTGTTCGAGATCGCAAAGAAAAATTATAATTGATATAAAATCACACGTATAACACGTAACTCGTAATTTTTCTTTTTTACTTCGCGTCGAGACACTAAACCACGATACGCAATACATAATTATTATTTTCGCAAACACTCAAAAAAATGTTCACGCCGCAAAAATACGTGCCGACGATAAGAACGGTCAGCTGAGCCGGCTGTGGCGACGAGCGCGCCGCCGCGCGAATTTTTCTATGAACTTATGTAAACGTAGACGGCGTATAACTTTGCCACCGACAACAGCTGACAGCTACGCCGGCTGTGGCGACGCGCGCGCCACCACGCAAATTTTTCGATGAACTGATGTAGACGCAGACATATATATACGGGACAGGACACTTTATAATCGTTTGGACCCTGTGAAATTCCCGACCTCGAGATCTCGAAATAGGCTAAACCAATTGAATGGTAACTAGGCTCTTTCGAAAGATTGACCCAAAATTACATTATAAAAGTGTCCATGAAAATTCGATTCGTTGTCTTATTGCGAAGATATATCGATCGAAAGTTCAACGCACTATACACTTCCGGTATATTGGCGTAGGTTACTCTTAGTAGCGGCACGCCTTGTACTGTTTTTTCAGTACTTGGCGTCGAAGCGCTACCGCGCTTCTTGATAGCAAAGAAAAGTTATAATCGATATAAAATCACACGTATAACACGTAACTCGTAATTTTTCTTTTTTACATCGCGCCAAGACACTAAATCACGATACGCAATACATAATTATTATTTTCGGAAACACTCAAAAAAATGTTCACGCCGTGAAAATACGTGCCGACGATAACAATTGTCAGCTGAGCGCGAATTTTTCTATGAACCGATTTAAACGTAGACATATATGTATATAGGGGACAGGACACTTTATAATCGTTTGGACCCTGTGAAATTTCCGACCTCGATATCTCAAAACAGGCTAAACCAGTTGAATGGTAACTAGGCTCTTTCGAAAGATTGACCCAAAATTACATTATCAAGAAGCGCGGTAGCGCTTCGACGCCAAGTACTGAAAAAACAGTACAAGGCGTGTCGCTACTAAGAGTAACCTACGCCAATATGCAGGAAGTGTATAGTGCGTTGAACTTTCGATCGATATATCTTCGCAATAAGACAACGAATCGAATTTTCATGGACACTTTTATAATGTAATTTTGGGTCAATCTTTCGAAAGAGCCTAGTTACCATTCAATTGGTTTAGCCTATTTCGAGATCTCGAGGTCGGGAATTTCACAGGGTCCAAACGATTATAAAGTGTCCTGTCCCGTATATATATGTCTGCGTCTACATCAGTTCATCGAAAAATTTGCGTGGTGGCGCGCGCGTCGCCACAGCCGGCGTAGCTGTCAGCTGTTGTCGGTGGCAATGTTATACGCCGTCTACGTTTACATAAGTTCATAGAAAAATTCGCGCGGTGGCGCGCTCGTCGCCACAGCCGGCTCAGCTGACAGTTCTTATCGTCGGCACGTATTTTTGCGGCGTGAACATTTTTTTGAGTGTTTCCGAAAATAATAATTATGTATTGCGTATCGTGGTTTAGTGTCTCGACGCGAAGTAAAAAAGAAAAATTACGAGTTACGTGTTATACGTGTGATTTTATATCAATTATAACTTTTCTTTGCGATCTCGAACAACATAACCGGCAATCATCAAGTGGAATATGTGACGTGCCGTTCGCCCGGTTTTTCATATAGAATTAATTTTGTTCGATTTAAATTTTCTGAATTCGAAATTAATTTTAAAGGGAAAATTACAAAAAATAGTAGCTTTTCAAAAAGAAGTGAAATTTCCCAAAATATTTTTTCAAAAAAAAAAAAAGGTACGCCAAGTCCTGAAAAATCCGATTTGCAAATATTGTTTAAAAAAAAAATGAACAAAATTTTATAAGCCAAGCATAACAGCAAAATAAAGATTCTATATAACAAAAAATATATTTTTTTTTGCACAAAAATTGCTGTAAAAAATTGGCGTTCCGGTGTTTGCAAGCGTCACAATAAACCACTAGCATTGGAACGCCAATTTTTTTCAGCAATTTTTGTGCAAAGAAAAATATATTTTTTGTTATATAGAATCTTTATTTTCCTGTTATGCTTGGCTTATAAAATTTTGTTCATTTTTTTTTTAAACAATATTTGCAAATCGGATTTTTCAGGACTTGGCGTACCTTTTTTTTTTTTGAAAAAATATTTTGGGAATAAAAGTGTCCATGAAAATTCGATTCGTTGTCTTATTGCGAAGATATATCGATCGAAAGTTGAACGCACTATACACTTCCGGTATATTGGCGTAGGTTACTCAGTAGCGGCACGCCTTGTACTGTTTTTTCAGTACTTGGCGTCGAGGCGCTACCGTCTGATTTTATTTGTTCTGTTTTTTTTTTGTGTGGAATTGTGGGAAGACAAAATAATAGCAATTTACATTGGCGCCCAACAAAGAGGCTCGATAAGGTTGCTAAAATAATTAACCTCAGGAAACCATATCGGGAACCGAAATAAGGAAAAAGAAATTTTAGTTTTCTTATTATTACCAGATAATGTCCGAAAGTGTATGGCTGACGATGGCATAGTCGATTATGTAACGCAATCGGGCCGAATATTGAAACGAAAATTCACGAATTATAATTTTTCGTGCAGGTCACGTGTAAAAAGCAAAAAAATAATGCCACTGTTACACGACAATGACGACGAGGCGAAACGACGCCGAGAAATACAAAGGGAACAGGAGAATTTGGAGCGGCAGCGTCATGAGCTCGAACAGACGCGTATAAATAACGAGGCTGAGCGAGCCGAACTCGAGCAGAAGCAATAACAGGAGCAAGCGGCGATACCGGCTATTCAACGAGGTCCGATAATTCAAGGCGAAAACAATAGGAACCTCGAAGAGTTGGCAGCGATTATAGGTAACGTACAAAATTTTCAGATGGAAGTTAAAGTACCCAAATTTCGTAACGAGGAGTTCTTAGATGGAATGGAAATTTAAAAAAAAATGAAGAACATAAACAAGCGTCTCAGCGCCCTGCGGGCGCAGATGCTCTTGTTGGTGGGCTCCGCCCCCCAAACCCCCCGAAAAATGTCCCGATGGGACATTTTTTAAGGCACTCACGGGGGTGCACGTCGCGCTACGCGCTCCGTATCGAGTGTATTTACACATCGCGCTATGCGCTACGAATGAAGTATGTTTATACGTCGCGCTTTGCGTTTCTTTTCGACAGTACTGTGACCGAAATTACCAAGGAGTGGCCCCCTCGCACTCATAAAATAAAAATTCACGAAAAATCAAATAAACAAAACCGGTACCCCGTTGGCCACAAAAATTCGTCTCGATCGCTTACTTATTTTTAAGGGCGCCAGCCGAGCATCGAGCTCGACGCGATCGGATTTTCAAAGCTCACGAATTAACGAAAATTGACTACAGCCGGCTAACTGCAGCTCACAAGGGTAGAGGGGCGGTTCGTTGTCTTGGCGATTTATATAAGGGGTACATCTCAAATAAATAAAACAATTAACATCAAGCAAAATTTAGGGAAATCACAATAAATAAATTTATTCGACGAAAAACATAATTTACACGTCACTTTTCGCCGGGACGGTACCCGGGATGACTCGACACAAGAATAAGAATCTCCCTACTAAAATTCTCGCCGGTTACTCAGTTCGCCGGCTTGAATTTCCGCGACGAAAAATTATCAACAATCACAAAAATAATAGTCCCTACTAAATTCGCGTCTCGACGTACATCTCGCACCCGACGGTACCGAAAAACGTGTCGGAAAAATACTAAAACCCCACTAAGCCGCGTGATCACTCGGCGCGAAGCGGGCAGAGGGCTCGTTTAACTTTTAGAGTTCGCACTGCGAGTTCGAACAGCCAAAGCCGTCGAAGCACGCCTACGATTAACTCCCGCACGTCCGAGTCCCCGCAACCGCTCGCCACACTTAACTGAATGGATCTCTCGCGTACATTAAATTTCTACTAATTTTCCTAAGCGATCCCAAGTTCCGAAAACTAATACAAAATGAATTGAAAGAAATCAAGAAAAATACGGGACGGGCCGTCCTTCTATTGCAGGCTAACTTCTCCCTTGACGAGTACCACGCGTCACCGAGAGAAGCTTTTCTGATTGCCTGGGACGAGAACCGTCATCGCGAAGAGTGCGCGCGGACACTCAAAAATAAATAATTGAATAAAAGAAAAAGAACGCGTCCGAGGGAAAAGACGGGAGCCTTACCGGCGAGAGTCTGATGTTCGACGAGGAAATTATCGGAATTGACCAACCCTCCGACCCGTTGATAATTCCCAATCCGCGATCGGTCCGGTACCGAGGTAATACACCCTTTCGCGCGGAGTTGTCCCTTTGGCCATCTCGATCACTCGAGCACACGTCCTCACACCACAAAAGATACGACGAGAGTCCTCGAGTAATCTACGCTAATTCGTCTCGCGGTCTCGCTCTCCCCTCCCTTTGCTAATATTTTCGGCACCCCGGTACCTGGCGACGCCCTACGATTATCGCGAACTATCGCTCGCGCGAAATTAATATTCGAACGAAGACGGCGCTGACGCCCCGCTCGAACTATCGCACGACGTTTCGCTTGAAGAATCTTCGTAGACGTTGGTCCCGGGGTGCAGACATCATTGAGACGATGCTGACATCGCTAAGCTGCGACTTCTCCGTTATCGGTGCGCCCAGAGCGACGATTTTCGGTGTTGCTGAAGGATGAGAGAAGATGCGACGACCTCGTAGCGGTACCGTTAGCCAAAACGATACTCCTGTTCAGTTGGTCTCGAAAATAATGACGCTAGACGCAGACCACTCGCCGATGAAATTCGCCTTGTTACGCTCGTGAAAAATAAAGATAATAAAAGAACGGAGAAATTAATAATTTTATTCGTTTCGCTTAAATTTCGAACCCTTGAGATCGCTTGGGGACTCTGTCGGTGGGGAGAACGTATGCTCGACGGGACCAAAATCCGCCGATGACGCCATTCATGTAACGCGCCAAAAAAACCGCGTTACAACTATTCCCCCCCTCGGGAAAGGTCGCCCTCGACCGCAAGACCTCCGTCTCCTCTCGGACTGCTTTGTCGGAGCAATAATTGATTTTAAATCGCGACGACAGTCTTCCCAGGGTATCTCAAGAGTTCTCGGTTCAAAATATTCCAAAATAAAATAAAGATCGCGTTAATAAATAAATTTGGACCCGAGAGATCGATTCATATTTTCTTTTCTTTTTTTTTTTCCCCTTAGCGAATTAAATAGGACGAATTGACAATTAAATAATTCCCACGTACCTTCACCATAGACGGAACAGACGACACAAGACAACACAAATAAACAAACGATTCATTTGGGACCTGAAACTGCTTCCGCAGTGCTCAAAAATTTTATAAGATCTTCGTACCGGAAAATCGCAATTTACTCAGAGCCGCACGTAAATTCTCACCCCATCACTCGATCCAGGTTCAGCATGGGCCATAAGATTTTGAAAGATCCCGGCTCCATAATTGATCCCTGTTCCAGAGAAAGAATTCAACAAAGGGCTCTATTGCTCAGTTGGAATACAGCAAAGGTTCCTCGGTCATCCTCGAGAAACGTCGATCGTGATACGGTACCGATATTCTAATATATTTTTTTTTTTGGATTTATAATCGGTCCCAAATATAAAACATAAAACAACAAAGAAAACAAAAGCCGGAGTAGACGGTCGCGTAACGAGGTCGCGCCGAATGGCGTCCCTCCTTTTGACCACCGATTTTCTCCGAATACAAACCCGAACCACAAAATTTCCGACAACTCGAAAACGGAAGACACATCTCGTAATCAAGGTCGCCTACGACGATCCTCTTTTCATTTGAATCTGAACCCCGTATTAATTCGCCTTTCGAGTCGAGAAGCGATGAAAGAATCAAATTCTCCTTCTACGGTACCCGAGTTCTGAATTTCCAGAGTCTCGCAACTTTTCCGCGACTAGCAACAAGCTCTCAAATTTCCGGACAGATGGTCGCCCATACTTTCTAAGAGGCCGCAGAAAATTTTAACATTTCGTAGCGAACGAAATCCGGTACCAACTCGAATCCCGCGAATGGATTTTGAAAATTGTTTTAAAAGGAACTTCCTACGGTCCATAACCAATTATGGATTCGACCCGACGAACCATCCATCGAGCCCCCTGTTTTACTCGATAAACCGATCGTCAGGACAACCCTCTCGATCGTTGACGATAGAAAGTCTTTCCTTTATTTTTATTCTTCCCGGTAACGTCTCTCTACGACGCGTTCCATTTTTAAACCGGATGGGTCATTGCCCACATGATTCCGAAGCGAATGTCTCTCCTCTCGTCCCCAAACGGCACAAGAACGGAGAAAACATTACCCACAGATCCTAAAACGTGGTATCTTCGGAACCCAATAGATGATAAGACGGATGTAAAATTTCGATTGATTTTCTTTTTGGTGCAGAGATGCTCAGTACAGAAGCGCGGAATAAACTGGGATGTCCATTATCGTTTAAAAAGAAAAATGAAAATAAATCATGAAATAAAAATAAATCTCAATAAAAAACGAATCGCAAAAATAAAAATAATTCGTCAAGATAAAAATAATTACAAATCAAGTCCGAGGTCAGAAGTTAAAATCAATGAAAAAAAAGAAATCCGTGTAGTCAGCCCTCTCACGCAGCCACTGGCCAAATGGCTAGCGACGAAAAGCTTCCCAACGGTACCTTGGTTCCGTCAAATTGCTAAGAAGTTAAAGTTACGAAAAAGTCGAAAAATAAAGTCTCGTGAATAAATAGTGAACTGTCAATAAAATAGTTGGAAAATCCCGAATCCTTCCACTTCTCTGCCGATTCCCCCCCTGCGGGGAGAGGGAAACACCTCAGCACAATTACAAAAAAGATGGTAAATATTAAAATTAATCTTATTGCAATTTGCAACGCGTAGTAAAATATTGACTCGGAGTCAACGCGTCCATCGCGGTTAATTATATTTTTCCGATAAATAAATGCGAACGGTCCCGAAAATTCCACGAGATCGATAAACGGACCAATACGAACCAAAACCCATACACACACGCATACAACAAAAAATATCAGGTCCGAAGAGTCGCTCCTTGGAACAACGTCTCGGGTGTACGAACTCCTCGGTACCTAAAAAAAAAAAATCCTACGCGGCCAATTGAGAGGAGATTTACCTGCCGAGAGCCAACCAAGGGGGCATCTCCAGGCTCATCCCCGCCAACCGCTTCACACAAAACTTAATATTACACAATAAATAGCGCAAACATCACTCCAAGGTACGCAGGGCCTATCGGCCGTGGTCCCTCAGTAGCGAAGTCGCTTCTCCTATCTAGCTTAACCTATTGTCGATCATCCTGACACGAAGCCAGTACACGACGCAAAAATACATAAAACTACTCCCACTACCAAACACAATCTGGGCGGACCACTGACCCGATTGCCTAGACAAAATGACCACAATAAAAAAAAACAAAAAAAAAAATTGTACGCTTGATGAGCGTCCCTAACCACGGCGTCTCGGTACCGGAACTCGACGGATCTCGCTTTCCCTTTTATCACACCAAAATAAATAAATAATAAAACATACTCTTCCCAAAATAAAGTCGAACACTCCAAAAACAATGTCGAAACACTAAAAGAAATAAATAGAGAACAATCAAAATAAATATCAAATTGTCAAACGCAAAAAAAAAGAAGAAGTCCAAATAAATAAAATGTCAGAGCAAACTAAAACAAAGAAATTTAATAATTACAAAGTCAAAACGGAAATTAAAAAGAAGTAGTCGAAATGTCAAAAAGGAAAGTAAAGAACTGAAAGTCAAAAATTAAATAGTCGGATAATAAAAGAAAATTCTATAATAAAAAAGAACTCATAAAAAGAAACGCCGACTTTACTCCCATCGAGAGAAAACCCCCGATAGAGTGACAACATTAACAAAATTACACACACGAGTATCCGCCGGTCCCGTCGAGGCTGACCCGCATTACCCCCCATGAATTTCCGCGAAATATTATTTCTCGTCCCGTGTTAAAATTTTCGAGATCTTAATTCGAAGAAAGTTCCGAAAATTCGAAACCATCTCAACTCCGAGTTACGCACGGGACAATAGATCGCAGAAAACATAAACACCGTCGGTGACCGCGGCAGCGAAACTGTACAGTCGAGGCGAAAAGTTTTCCCGAGGCGCGATATCGCGCGGCACTCGGTACACTGCCAAATATTAATTCCCCAATCCACAGAAAAATTAATAATCGAAAATAAATCGCCAAGGAAATGAATAACCAATTAAATAAAAACTTAAACAAATAAATTATCAACAATTGGGCCCCACGTTGGGCGCCAAATTTGTGACCGAAATTACCAAGGAGTGGCCCCCTCGCACTCATAAAATAAAAATTCACGAAAAATCAAATAAACAAAACCGGTACCCCGTTGGCCACAAAAATTCGTCTCGATCGCTTACTTATTTTTAAGGGCGCCAGCCGAGCATCGAGCTCGACGCGATCGGATTTTCAAAGCTCACGAATTAACGAAAATTGACTACAGCCGGCTAACTGCAGCTCACAAGGGTAGAGGGGCGGTTCGTTGTCTTGGCGATTTATATAAGGGGTACATCTCAAATAAATAAAACAATTAACATCAAGCAAAATTTAGGGAAATCACAATAAATAAATTTATTCGACGAAAAACATAATTTACACGTCACTTTTCGCCGGGACGGTACCCGGGATGACTCGACACAAGAATAAGAATCTCCCTACTAAAATTCTCGCCGGTTACTCAGTTCGCCGGCTTGAATTTCCGCGACGAAAAATTATCAACAATCACAAAAATAATAGTCCCTACTAAATTCGCGTCTCGACGTACATCTCGCACCCGACGGTACCGAAAAACGTGTCGGAAAAATACTAAAACCCCACTAAGCCGCGTGATCACTCGGCGCGAAGCGGGCAGAGGGCTCGTTTAACTTTTAGAGTTCGCACTGCGAGTTCGAACAGCCAAAGCCGTCGAAGCACGCCTACGATTAACTCCCGCACGTCCGAGTCCCCGCAACCGCTCGCCACACTTAACTGAATGGATCTCTCGCGTACATTAAATTTCTACTAATTTTCCTAAGCGATCCCAAGTTCCGAAAACTAATACAAAATGAATTGAAAGAAATCAAGAAAAATACGGGACGGGCCGTCCTTCTATTGCAGGCTAACTTCTCCCTTGACGAGTCCCACGCGTCACCGAGAGAAGCTTTTCTGATTGCCTGGGACGAGAACCGTCATCGCGAAGAGTGCGCGCGGACACTCAAAAATAAATAATTGAATAAAAGAAAAAGAACGCGTCCGAGGGAAAAGACGGGAGCCTTACCGGCGAGAGTCTGATGTTCGACGAGGAAATTATCGGAATTGACCAACCCTCCGACCCGTTGATAATTCCCAATCCGCGATCGGTCCGGTACCGAGGTAATACACCCTTTCGCGCGGAGTTGTCCCTTTGGCCATCTCGATCACTCGAGCACACGTCCTCACACCACAAAAGATACGACGAGAGTCCTCGAGTAATCTACGCTAATTCGTCTCGCGGTCTCGCTCTCCCCTCCCTTTGCTAATATTTTCGGCACCCCGGTACCTGGCGACGCCCTACGATTATCGCGAACTATCGCTCGCGCGAAATTAATATTCGAACGAAGACGGCGCTGACGCCCCGCTCGAACTATCGCACGACGTTTCGCTTGAAGAATCTTCGTAGACGTTGGTCCCGGGGTGCAGACATCATTGAGACGATGCTGACATCGCTAAGCTGCGACTTCTCCGTTATCGGTGCGCCCAGAGCGACGATTTTCGGTGTTGCTGAAGGATGAGAGAAGATGCGACGACCTCGTAGCGGTACCGTTAGCCAAAACGATACTCCTGTTCAGTTGGTCTCGAAAATAATGACGCTAGACGCAGACCACTCGCCGATGAAATTCGCCTTGTTACGCTCGTGAAAAATAAAGATAATAAAAGAACGGAGAAATTAATAATTTTATTCGTTTCGCTTAAATTTCGAACCCTTGAGATCGCTTGGGGACTCTGTCGGTGGGGAGAACGTATGCTCGACGGGACCAAAATCCGCCGATGACGCCATTCATGTAACGCGCCAAAAAAACCGCGTTACAGTACGTATGAGGGAAAAACATTTATCAGTTACGTAAATTAATTCATAGTGTTTAACTTTCGTCGAATAAAAATATTTCTTTTTTGTACCAATTGATTATTAATATTCACGACGGATATTTCCTTTTTGTTTGACGATAAATTTTCAAATATTGAGACACGAGACAAATATAACGAATTGCACAACGTAGAAGTTGATAAAATTAATTTAACGAATCAAATCATGTCTAGTAAGTCGTTTTATTGGCTTAAAACTTATGACCAGATTTAATGAATATAAAATAAACACACAAAACATGTACCGCCACCAATACGATTACCATTTGGCATTCGGCCAAATATCCCCTTTAAATCCTTCCCCTTCAGTGTTTTTTTTCTTCCCCATAATTGATGGAATCAGTTCGTTATTTTATCTGTAGGAAACCAAACCATTGTAGAAGAAAAGTTCAAGAAATTTGCTATTCTCTGTGATTTTCAATGAAATTTTATCGATATTTATGCAAAATCGGATCGGATGCTGCAAAAAAATGCTATCTCGAGAACGAAAAAAATATAGCTTTTTGGTTCCTGTCTTGTATTGAAGAGGAAGTAGTACGTTACTCGAATCAAAAATTTGTCTTCTTGGATAGCTCCGAAATATTTTTTTACAAATTGATGAAATTCTTGAAAAATTCGACTTTGAAGACTCTTTGAAAGTCCTCTTATAACAAATTTCATTTCTACCATTTGAGATATATTTTTTTTCTTCTTCGTCATACATGGAATCAGCTCGTTATTGTCTCTGTAGAACAGACAAGTATTGGAGACGAGAAGTTTGAGAAATTCGATAATTTTTTTCGTTTTTCAATGAAATTTTATTGATATTTATCGTCGCTTAAAAATATCAAATTTAGCATCATATCATATCGTATTTTTTTTTATTTTATTTAATCACAAATGAGGATAAGTTTTTCGGTACGGAATAACTCGTAAAATCGACAAATTCAGTGTTTTTCACTTTCTTGTTAAATAATTGTTTATAATTGTTCTTTAAGAGTACAATTGTTTTTTTTTTTTTGCGAAAGAAAACTTTTCAAGACGTGAGCATATGAAAGAAATTCGTATTTCGACGAAAATTTGAAAAAATTTGAAAAAAAAAAAACGTTGGAAATACATCGATAGAATAATCATTAGCAGTTTTCTTATTAAGTGTAAACGAATAAATCCAGCGAACAAAATTGACAAAGATTTCGAATGTGATGAATCTCCGACGGTCGAAGTGTAAAAAATTAAATTTTTAAACATAGCACACTTTTTATCTGCGCAATAACGCGGAGAGTCAGTTTGTAAATACGATTTCTTTGAGAGGAAATGATTAGAGACGGCAATTTCGAGAAATTTGAAAAAACGATTCGTTTTTTGACGAAAATTCGTAAAATTAGTCTTTGCTTAAAAAAAATCATATCTCGGCAGCGAAAAAAGATTTCGACTCTTATTTTGGCTTGTTTTGAAGAGGAGAAAATACGTTGCCAGAAAAAGAATTTGCAGTTTTTATTATTAACTGTAAACGAATAAATCGGGTGAACATAATTGACAAAGATTTCGGCTGCGATGAATCTTCGACGGTCGAAGGATAGAAAATTCTTTTTTTTATGATTGCACACTTTTTATTTGCGCTATACCGTGTAGAATCCATTTATATTTACGTAAAATAGGAACAAAGATTGAAACGAGATGTCGATTTTTTTTTATTTGAAAATCATCCGGCCACAGAGTACGCGCGCCGCGACGTATGAGCATCTGTGTATCGTCTGCTACGAAATTGTCATCTGCTTCCAAAGTTTGACAGATAGAATAAAACGAAAAAATATATACTCGCGATTTTTTTAGTTCTATTTGGGAAATTGTAATTATTTTGGATATTCGATAAATCTTTTTTGTGAGTTTACTACCAATTTTTTCAGTGAATACGTGAAATTTATCATTTTTGTTACAAATGTGAATAAAATATGGCAAAATATTGCGAATGATTTTCGGTGATAATATATTATTTTCGAAATAAAAAACGCAAACATTTGTGAATCTGTGTATGATATTTCGTGTTTTATTTTTCACAACCGAAGGTTTTTTTTTAACATGATGAAAAATGGATTTTTGGCAAATCTAAATAACATAACCTTTAAAGCAAATCTTGTTATAACCACTGTTTTTGAATTATTTTATAATTAAAATTATATTTGTCAGAATGACTCAAAATTTGTTGTGCATAGTGCTTTCGATGCAATGAAATATTGTTACGAAAGAGAAAAGAATTGGTTTCCAGGATTCTTAATTGGAGCACCGTACGGACATCAGATGTGAGAATATCATTTTTTTATGGAAAATTGTGATGAATAAATAGTTAGAGATGTAGGATTGTCTCTAAATTTGCTGTGCGTAGTGCTTTTGATAAAACAAAATGATGCTGCGAAGGAGAAAAAAATTGGTTCGTAGAGTTCATTATGATGGCACCGTACGGACACTTGACCGAAGGCAAATGCAAATTGTGGCCAATAATTTTTTAGAAAAAATACTTAAAGGTCTTAGATTGGTTTTAAAAGTAATGTGCATACTGGAAATAACGTAATAAAAAAACCCTGCGAAGGAGAACAAAATTGGTTCGCACCATCTAAAGTTACAGTGTGATACGGACGTCCGAGAAGAAAAATTCAGCCAAAAAGTTGTTTTCATTGCACCGCAGGCTAAAAAAAATATTTCTATTCATCGCAGTCACTTCAAAGTAACTACGCATGATGTTGGAGATACACCGAAGCAAATGGTGAAAAATAAAAATTTTTGGAGTATGCGCTGCGGAGTAACCCCTTCGCCAGACTCCGAAGAGCAACGGATGATCATTTTAATAGGCACTCTTTGCCTATTGTTATAGTGAGTGCCTAAAAATGAGCGTAAATTGACGATTATCGAACATGCGTTAGATGGAAAGGCCGCATTGTGGTTAGAACTAAAGCCAGCGTTCCGAGACTACGAAGGGTTTAAAGAAGCATTCTTAAACGAGCTTTATTCAATCCCAATAAGAGTTATGTTTAAGAATCGATGGTTGAGAGCGTCGTTGCGACACGAACGATGAGTCATTACAAACCTTTTATTATCAACAGGTGCGCGACGCGCGATATTTCAGTCCGAGATTGACCTCATAGGAAGTAAATTATAATATAATTCAACAATACCCCGTATGGATCGGAGAAGCGTTGGCCACAGTCGATTTTAGTAATGATATGTAATTTTAGTGAGACATGTAAACAAATAGACAGTTAAAATATTCGAAACGAGAATCACTCGCCAATAAATACGTCTAATTTAAACTCGCATGCACCGCGTTGAGCAGTGGTCCGACAACGTGTCGCTACGATTTCGATTTTCTCGAAGAATTATCGGAAGGTATAAATGGAGCAGCAGATCGCGAAGACGAAGAAACTTTTGGTCCACCAATAGCGCGTTGTCCTCACCTAAGAGTCAATTTTCTCAGACAGGAGCGCACGATTTTATTAGATTCCGGGAGTCAAATTACCGCTATTTCGGAAGCGTTTTATAAAGAAATATCCGCTAAGCAACAAATAAATATCTTGTCAGTCTCAAATTTGTGCGTAACGATGGCAATCGGGAAAAAATCCACCACTATAAAACAACAAGTCTGGCGAGAGATCGAGTTGGAGGGTCGCGTATTAGGTTTTCCATTCGTAATATTTCCGTATTTAACGTCTACGGTGATTTTGGGAAACGACTGGATGTCGAGAAACGAAGTCGTATTGGATTATAAAAACAAAAAAATCGAAGTCACGGGTAAAGTTCTGTGTGATAAGACGGTAATGTTCGAGCGAGAGGCCTCCGAGACTTTCCGATGCTCATGAAAAAAAGGAAATAGTTGTGTATGTGATTAACATGCGGGGTATATCAGCGGACGATGATATTTCCGAAAAAAATAAGGATGAAAAAATTATCGAAAAAATAACAACTAAAGTCGCGTCCAAGGGGGATGGCTCGTATCTAAGGGGGAAACCCTCCGACGAGAATACGGGGCACGATGGAACGCGTAGCAATCGTCTTTCTGAAGTTCGAGTTACGCGTGTGTGCGTGAACGAAATGAGGATTTACTCTCGCGAGGTATCGTCGATTAGGGATAATTATTATCCGCCGAAAATTGTAAAGAGGGAGAACATAGAAATCGTGAATAACGGTCTGTTTTCGGATACTCATCGCGCGATCGCGTGCAAACTAACATTACCCGAAGGTCCACAGAAACAGATTGCGATAAATACCCTCACGAAATTCAGGTCGTTGTTCTGAGACAAACCGGGATGCGCAAAAGGGTACGAGGATAAATTAACGTTAATCACGAATCGACCGAGTATCAGATACACTTATCCAGTTCCACTACACTTACGAGAAACGACGAAAAAAGCGATAGACGGGATGTTAGAAAATGGGGTTATCGAGAGGGCAGTGAGCCGATATTGCAATCCTTTGAGGATTGTAATGAAAGATGATGGTTCCGTCAGGGTATGTTTGGACGCTAGACATGTGAATATAATGATAGAGGACGATCATGAATCGCCGCACCTTATCAACGAGTTGTTGGAGAAGTTTCACGGCGCGCAATAGTTTTCAAAACTGGACTTAACTCAGGGTTATTGGCAGAAGAAACTGCTTAAGGGATCGAGACAGTTTACTGCATTTTTATTCGATTCGAAACTTTACTAATTTTGCAGAATACCGTTCGGTTTAAAAACAGCGGGTAGTGGGTTCATCAGAGCTCTTAGTCATGCATTAGAAAACGAATATGATTCGTATATATCGTGCTACATCGATGATATTATCATCGGAACGAATACATTCGAGAAGCACATACAAGTGCTCGATGGAATTTTCCAACGATTGACGGATTACAACTTTACGAGTAAAATGTCGAAGTGCAGTTCTTTCCAAGAACGAGTCCCTTTTTTAGGGTTTGTAATATCACGGGATGGAATTAGTCCGGAACCAAATAAGTTACAGGTTATTCTCGACTTTTAAGAACCAAAAAATCAGAAAGAATTACAGCAAATAATGGGAACTGTCAATTATTATCGACAATTTAACGTTAACAGCTACGCTGTCGATAAGCTACGCGATCTCTTGATAAAAGACAAAAAGTGGTTATGGACGGAACTACACTCCGAAGCATTTCGAAAATTAAACGAAAACTTCGTGAATTGTATAATGCTAAAGCACGTGATTCCGGGTGCAGAATTTCGGCTTCAGACAGATGCGCGCGGCAGAGGGGTGAGCGGAATTTTATATCAGCTTGACACGCAAACGAATCACAACGTAATTGGTATTGTCAGCCGATGCTTAACTAGATGCAAGGTGAACTATACTACGACTGAAAAAGATCTGCTGGCGATAGTTTACGCGGTGGAAAAATTTAGAATTTATCTTCTCGGGATTTGCTTCGTATTAGTAACGGATCATCAGTGCTTAACGTTTCTGAATGCTGTGGCTTCCCAAAACTCACGAATTACTCGGTGGGGTTTGCTTTTGCAATAGGACAATTTCACAGTAGACTACTGTCGGGGAATTGATAATGAAGTCGCTGATTTCTTTAGCAGGAATCCCATGGGAAAATTCGAGGAAAATCGTTCGGAAAGAATCATCATTTCATTGTTACATCAATGCCTTCTCCCGGTCGAAAAGTGCACACAGGATTCCGCATTGCTGGCTGTAGCTCTCTTAAACAGCGATAAGAATCTTCATCGAAGTTTTAAGGATCTAAGTCAATTGCAAAAAGCGGACCTTGAGACGAGAAAGGCCATTGAAAACATTGAAGGTGCTCGCGACGAACCGAATTATCTTCTCCATGGCGATATTCTGTTCCACTGCGATCAGGATAGTAGCGATTGGCAAATCATCATTCCGAAGAGCTTACAGCGATTATTGATCGAAGCGATTCATGTTAAATTAGGTCATCCAGGGGTGTATAAGGCAGTAAAACACCTAAAAAAATTCTACTACGGGAAAGGGTTATCGGCGCAAGTAAAAAGATTCGTGACGCACTGTGATCTCTGTCAACGGGTAAAGTGCCTTTCGATTACGATGGAGGGAGAATATAAACTAGTAACTTCCAAAAAACCCAATGATTTAGTAACAGCCGATTATTATGGACCGCTCCCGCGAGCTAGAGGAGGGGCACAATATATCTTCGTCATGTTAGATACGTTCTCGACGTACGTAAGCTTGTATAGAATGAAAAAGGCGACAGTGAAAGTGACTCTCCCGAAAATCTTCGACCATTTCATCCTCACGTTTGGAAAACCACGGAAAATTTTATTGGACCACGGGACACAATTTACTTCACATATGTGGAAAACGGAATTAGAAACTCGCGGAATAAAGATCCTTTATAACTCGATTCGACACCCCCCAATCTAACCCGACCGAGCGAGTTATGCGCGAATTAGGCCGCTTATTTCGAACCGTCTGTGCCAACAAACACACTAAATGGGTCGCATACGTTTCCAATATTGAAAGGGTTTTAAACATTACCGTACATCAAAGTACGAAGTTATCTCCGTATGAGCTTCAATTCGGTAAGCCCGTACAAGAAAAAATTCATAAAATTATAAAATTTCCGCCGTCGCAACCTCGTTCTCATGATTATCTCGTAACGTTGGCTCACGAAAATATATTGAAAAATTTTCAATATCGTCGAAAAGCTCAAAAACACATTTCGAATGTAGAATTATCGGTCGGCGATAAAGTGTTGTTACGCGTACGGCACTTATCGAACGCTCTTGATAAAGCAATAAAAAAATTCTTCCATTTATTCAAGGGACCGTATACAATCGTGAGGAAAATCGGAGAAAATGCATTTATGTTAGCCGATCCGAAGAACGGAATAGAAGAACTTCGTACCTATAATCGCTGTAACTTCCGTAAATATTACGCTCCTGTTGATGCATCCGCTAGAGAAGGTTAAAAAAAAAAAACACAACAACAACAATTAAGTAATTAAATTGTCAAATAAATGTACAGCCGTTCAATATCACGATGATCGCCCCTACAAATTCTTCTGTATATGACTGTAAATACCGAAAACTAGAAAGTTAAGTGTAAATATGTTCTTGAGATTGATTAAGGTTAATTAGACAAGAATATCGATATTCTTATACGACGCTAGCGCCGAGCACTTTCAGATTATTCGTAGCTCTTCAACATTTAAATAACGATAACCGAGAATATTTGCACAAATATACGTACTAATGTAGAAGGGGTAGTTTACGACCTTACACTCTTTTTTCTGTGAATGTCCAAAAACATTTCAGCCTTATTTTCACTTGCCCTTCCAAATGGGGCATGTTTTATTCAATTTGGGTGGTTAGTTTTTTTTGGCAGGTGGAAAATTAAAAAATCAGAGGTTGGTTCACCCCCTGTAAATGATTTTTTTTTAACTTCACGTGGACTTTTTGTTGTTTTCAAAGAGAAGTATTTTGGTTTTTGCTTCATTAAAATCGATTGGCACCTTCTGGGTGAAACTGCATAATCACCCCTCGACATGCCCCACTTTGAAGAGCGATTTCACCCCTTAGAAATGTTTTTCCGCAGATAAAAAAGATGTATGTTTTAGTTTTCAATGCTCTACAACATACGTGAGTATCATCGAAATCGGAGGGGGATCTAACTGACCTTCCTTGTAAGACGGCTTTTGGTGAAAGTTATGAAGTTAACTTCGAATTGAGTGTCTGTTTTTTTGCACGAGTATCACATATTTTTTTTAATGCATAAATAAGTCCCTCTTTAACGCGTGTTAAGTGTGATTGAGATTTAGCAAAAACAACCAAAGTGTTAATGCAGTATGAGAAAATAGGGCTTTGTGATGCTATTGCTGGAAGTCGTTTTTTTGCTGAAGGTTGTGAAATCGGTCGATCGAGCCGGAATCTAATGACACAGAAGCACGAGGCGAACGCGACTGCTGCGAACTTTACTTTCAGCATGGATCCACTTTTTTGTTCGCGTATCAGGCAAATAATTTGTGACACATGCCTAATAACGGCCGCTTTTTGCTCCACAACAGTGGCGAAAATTTGAGAAACAAGTCTGTTTAAAAATTCGCTGTTTGCTTGCGCGCATACGCATTATATTACTCCCACGCTTTGCTAGAAAGCGCCAAATTCGCTACACGGTATAGGCACATCATCGGGACTTGCACGCATTGAAAAAAAAAAAACACGAGTGTGAATAAAGAATGCTAAAAAGTAACTACCGTATTATAAGAGCATGCTAAAACATTAATAACGTGCGAGAAAAAAGAGGCCGCTTGACGCATGAGAGACTTTTTTTTCGCATGCGTTATCGGAAAACGACACTTTCGGCATACACTACAGGCACAAAAGGAAGCATTTATCATATTTTAAGTGAACCGCATTGTTTCGTTCTTCCGTATGATCGTGCATGAATTGAATAACATAATACGATTTCGGAATAAGTTGTAACATGTTTTTTCAATACTTCAATATCCTTACAAATTAAATAATCCTAACAAATTACTTCTTTTTTATTCCTTACCTTAAGGGCACTTCATGACATAACAACAACACAAAGTTCTTTTATTCGAAGGATAAATTGATATTGTTGTAGGAAAAATTGCATCACTTACTCTATAAGGCTGGTGTGTCTCTTGATACAAGACACAATTTGATGAAAGAAAACATCTGTCCGGTATTCAGGGTTGAGAATTACGTCACTTATGAGTTCATTGTCTTGTAGTATATTCTCTAGATCATACCTGTCAAAAACAAATCATCAAAATTAGGTGAGTAACGAACAACTTCTATTATCTCCATCGCCTAACGATATCTTTGCAGGATAATATACTAATTCAATGTTTAGACCATTCGAAACGCACAATAGAGTCTCGACTTTATCACACTCGATTTTGTCAGGTTACCAGTTATACCCCCACAATGTGCTACTATTCCGCTTCACACGGGTGACTGGAGACATTAGTCGCGAGAGTACAATACTTTAATATGCTTCATTTTTCCATACATAGAGTTCATCCCATAAGAAAAACGCAAAGCACTAGTGCACAATAGGCGCTTCGAGGGTTCGGAGCACTCGCGCGCTATGCGTCCTAGTGTGCGTCCTAGTATGCGTTCTACTGTCTACTACGTAGACATTATTTTAATGCTAAGGCTCTGCCTACAATGTTGACAGTAAACACACACATAGACACATGATACACGACATATGTCATGACATGTGTAGACATTGTGTTTACTGATTTTTGTATTAATGTAATTTTTGTAATGTAGACTCTGTATTACAAAAATGCCTCATTACCGCGGCAAATATCAGATATTGGACATATTAATACGCCTGACAATCTCGTTCGGCCTCTCTTTGAAAACACACTATTCTCAATCCTGCTTTAAATCCCTAAATTTAATATTACCATTCCATATCGTTGATATAAAGAATATTAATCCTCCTTGGGGACTTAGAATATTTTGGCTTGATTGGCCGCCGAAACCAGGACAGAACTTTTTGGGCTAAAGGACTGCCGACGGCGTAAAAGTAGAATATTTCAACACATCATATCCCGCCAGCCGGAAAAGGACCAAAAGCCCACACAAAGTGGACATTCTTGCTCCTCCCGCGGACATTTCCGATTCTTGTATACGATGACGATGAGATCTTTTTCATTGCGAAAGATATACAGTAAGGTTTTCTTAAATTTGGACAGGGATCAGGGGGTGAGAGTCGAAGCAGTGACTGTCCGCGTTATCGTCCGCCGGTGAATGCATGTAGCCTGGCCCACAGCTGTTGACCAAGTAATGTCGACGATTAGAGCGGAAGATGGCGGGCCGTACAAGTTCCAAGTTTCGATCGCGTACCCTCAATTGTACCGGACACTCCGCGGAATAGACCGCCGAAGGCCAAGCATCGTAAATAATGCCTTTAAAATTGTTCGGAAAATTTCTCGTTCTGTATCGTGGAGTCTGATGGCTTCTTTAATCGAAGGTCCGAACAAATAAAATCAAGTACAACGGTCATACATTAAATATTTTCTAGCTACATCGGAACATCGATTATTTTTTAAATTCATTTAACTAGCTCGTAATTGGTTTTTTCCTTGCATTTTGGATATTAGAAAGTTACCATCTGATATTTCAGACGAAAAGCAGTAATCACTGAGACTTGTTTCGATAGCGGTGGCGATGCAATTCAACACTAAGCAAATTCAGAATCACAAGTTTTGCCATTTCCTTTGCCTAGTTCACGTTTCGTTTTATTAATATCAGCCGCTGAAGAAATTGAAGGAATGGAACAAAGTCTGGGACTAGATCTACAAGCATATATGTTGAGCCGCCAGGTCACGCCTCGATATGAATATTTTAGGGAATCACAAAGTCTTTGAAGTTGCTGCATAAAGTGTGGGCCATAGGTCGCTCTCGGAATATGTAGTGTTGTATCGTCGACGCAGCGAAATGATTTTATTTAAATAAAGGGTGTAACGTTCACCTTTTTCGCCGGTGCCACGCACACGGTTCGAAGGGATCGCGTTAGGAGTTCAGGGCGAGCGAATAATCGTTAGATGTGGTCATTTTGGTGAAAATAATAGTTTTTATTAAAATAACATGAAAAATGCAATACAATGTTTTAATTTCTATATTATCAAAGCTTAGCTTAAATTATCGTGGTTTTTGTCGGGAACACAAATTTCCGTTGAAATGGAATGAAAGTTTGAATCCTATGCTGAAAGAGCGAAAAAACCAAATTTTACCGACCTTTTGTCGGTCATTTGTGAATTAGAAAGTTTTTCTTCTTAACTTTCGAATATCACCAAAAGAACATTTATAAACCAAGATTTCTGATCCATCGATGGAAAAAAAACAATTTTATAATTTTATAGAATTTTAGACTGAATTACCGACAGAGCTTCACTTCTCGATATTACTTCTGTTACGTCAAGCGTAACGCATAGTTTATTTCCTGCTTTACCTTCAATAACAGTTGAGCCTAAACTTCTTTGTGAAAGTAAAAAGCGGAATCTGATCTAAAAATTCTTCGTTAACAATATCTATTTTACCTACTGCTTAATCAGTGTCGAGCTAGCCCAGAGTCTTACCAGAATCGGTGTCCTACCTTAGCGAGTCGATACTGATGAAACAAGGTAAAACAGATCCGGGCCTCACAGGCGGACGTCGAGAAAGGCGGTCTCTGACCCCTCTCCTGAGCGCTTCCCTGGAGTCCCAAAAAGGAATTAAAAGAAACGCGGCCCGCTGACAGTTATCAATGGGACCTACTAGTATCGATATCGACTACCTCCTCGTAGATCATTAAATCTATTTTACCATGGCTCGAAACCATTCAGGGAGAAATTTACAGACAGTCAATTAAAACCGTCGGGTTTTAGATACATAGAATCGGGTCGACAAGTTATCCTCGTTAAGGGAAACGCTTTAACAGTGTTTTAGTTGAACCGAACTCCGCAAGCTAAAACAAAGGAGACGGGGCTCATGATCATAATTTTAGCAGGAAGAAGGAATTATCCTCTATTAAATTTTAATTAATTAATCCTTGAATAATTAGTAAACCGCGGATTCCTCTCATTATAACACATTGGAAAGCAATAGAGGTCACACTTCTGAAGAAGAAAAGAATAAATTAATGATAAATAGAGAAACGAAACTGAGAACATAGTTCATTTAAAAAGAAATAATAATAGACAATTCACCCACAGGATTTGCTCTCTTGAATGCCGGTGTTTATCTTTATGTTCTTAGTTAAGTACGTAGTAGTTATTACACGGAGAGTGATACCATCATAAAAACGAAAAGGGATTTTCACCTTATGAAAATTATACAATGTTTTGCGTTTGTCAGTTCAGGTACAAAACCGCCGAGTAACGAAAAAGAGTCCTCTCGCAACAGGCAGGAACTTCGTCATAAACTCTCCGACTGTAAAGAAATTACTACACGTACCCGATTAATTTAGTTCATCCTTCGAGTAATTCTTAGCCGTGGACAACTTGTACGCCATTTGTTTAAACAAATGACTGAAGGAGTTAACGGTAAAGCATTTGCCGAGGAAAGTCTTTTCCATGGCACGCCCCTGGACGAATTAACATGGAAAAGATTTATTCGTTTTCTTCTATTACTTTTATTAGAATTATACTTTTTGCATTACTATCCAGTCACACGAGTACAATCTAATCAAGTACTAAATAATTAGTTCCCGATAAAAAGGTTACGGTTTATATCAATAATATTCATTATTATATTTCATTATTATATTCATTTCTATTAGGAATAAGCGAGTCCTGGTTATCAAGAAGCGCGGTAGCGCTTCGACGCCAAGTACTGAAAAAACAGTACAAGGCGTGTCGCTACTAAGAGTAACCTACGCCAATATACCGGAAGTGTATAGTGCGTTGAACTTTCGATCGATATATCTTCGCAATAAGACAACGAATCGAATTTTCATGGACACTTTTATAATGTAATTTTGGGTCAATCATTCGAAAGAGCCTAGTTACCATTCAATTGGTTTAGCCTATTTCGAGATCTCGAGGTCGGGAATTTCACAGGGTCCAAACGATTATAAAGTGTCCTGTCCCGTATATATATGTCTGCGTCTACATCAGTTCATCGAAAAATTTGCGCGGTGGCGCGCTCGTAGCCACAGCCGGCTCAGCTGACAGTTCTTATCGTCGGCACGTATTTTTGCGGCGTAAACATTTTTTTGAGTGTTTCCGAAAATAATAATTATGTATTGCGTATCGTGGTTTAGTGTCTCAACGCGAAATAAAAAAGAAAAATTACGAGTTACGTGTTATACGTGTGATTTTATATGAATTATAACTTTTCTTTGCGATCTCGAACAACATAACCGGCAATCATCAAGTGGAATATGTGACGTGCCGTTCGCCCGGTTTTGCATATAGAAATAATTTTGTTCGATCTAAATTTTCTGAGTTCGAAATTAATTTTAAAGGGAAAATTACAAAAAATAGTAGCTTTTCAAAAAGAAGTGAAATTGCCCAAAATATTTTTTCAAAAAAAAAACAAAGGTACGCCAAGTACTGAAAAATCCGATTTGCAAATATTGTTTAAAAAAAAAATGAACAAAATTTTATAAGCCAAGCATAACAGGAAAATAAAGATTCTATATAACAAAAAATATATTTTTTTTTTGCACAAAAATTGCTGTAAAAAATTGGCGTTCCGGTGTTTGCAAGCGTCACAATAAACCACTAGCATTGGAAATAAGAGTCCTACGAGAAACTACAAATTTTATAATTCACGTAATACGTATAAAATTCAGAAGACATAGGAGAGCGTATTTTCACTGTTCAATACCGGTTTTATTTGTCTAGACAGTTGACGAAATTCGTTCTATAGTCCGATTGGAACTCTGGCGACCTTTTTACATATAAAGTATTTAGCCATAAAAGGCTGCATACCACCAAAAATCTTTCTGGTAATGACTTCCCGGAAAACGGAAACGAGAAAAGGAGGGGATCGATGCCTACGTGATCTCGTCTGCGCCCTTTTACTTTTCGATACCCCACCCCGTCACCCACGGCGTGGGTCCCGATAAACGAATTACGCCTAAAAGAAGGACTTAAGATCACGGACCAATCATGGATGAGATCGGTAGCATCACCTCATCTTCTCGTTACTGTACCAGAATTTTATACCGAATAGATATACAAAAAGACACTCGCATAGCAACATCCCATCTTCTTGTCACCAAGAAAAATGGTATAAAAACCCCCGAAATTGTGCGCTCAGGAGCATATTCCCCCAGTCATTAGCCGAGTATATTCTTTCATTCATTTTTACAGCACACCTTTTTCAGTTATTAGCGGAGGATATTTCTTCAGTTTTGTTGAGCACATTTTTCCCAATCATTAGAGGAGCATATTCCTTCAGTTTTATTCAGCATATTTTTCAGTCATTAACCGAACTTTCAAGTTATTAGTATAAAATCCAGGACTCGGAAAAGACGAAATTATTTCTTTACTTTATAATTTTTCATCGCACTCCGCAAATTTTAGAAATTTCAACCATATAGGCACCTGGTCTCCATTGGTTTTCTTTTGTTCAATTTTATCAGTTGTATTACTCATATTTTTTGTGGCATTAAAATAGTGTTAACTCTACCTGCATTTCCGTGAAACACATTATTTTTCCCTTCAATTCATCTTCGAATTAAATCAACGTGAAGAAAGTTCTATATCCACGAACACCAGGAAAACATCGTTTACTACCGTAAGTACCAGTTTATTTGTTTATCAACCGCGCATTATTTCATTTTGTTCTCGCAACCCAGTGATTTAGAGTGACCACCAATTTCATTTAACCGTGTCGCGTGCTCCGACACCTGGTCAAAAAACGGCAGGTAGCTGCCGTCTCACCGAAGATTTCCTCTCTATCTCTCTTTTGCCTGAGAGACTCCGAACCCTCTACTACTTAGTTTACACCCTACGACTCTTATTTGACAAGCACTCTTAAGGGCTTCATCCCAAGCAATTTTCCGCAAGGTCAGGCTTTGTGAGGGGAATTTTTCCTCTCGCACTTCGGTCGATCTCCGTCAGCCAAACTAACTCCGAATAAACGAAAACTAATGTTGGGCGCCAGTCATCTTTTTTTCACCGGAGATGACGAACCGGTCAATAACACAAAAGCTCAATAAAACACACAATTTCCTAATCGCGAGAAATCTGGAAACACGACACAACTTAAACGCTAACGGCGGAGATACGAGCGGTATACCTCGGGTCGCTCGGTATGCTAGGATTGGTAGAGAGGGTCGGAGACGAGGAAAAAGAAAGTTTAATTCCAAAAAAAAACAATTCGACATTTTGCTTACGTGTTTCGCTATTAAAAGGCGTTAAATGGTCGGAGATACAAAATAGAGATGATAAACGAACTTAATACTTATTGAGGAAAAAAGAAAACGAAACCCTTACCAGAGTGAAAAGACAACCGAATTAAATTGTTTCCCTAAGGAAAAGAAATGCTAACAGCCGAGAGGGCGAAAAGCAACGTAGTTAAATTTTGTCCAGAAGGGAACTCAGCGGAAACCGCACGACAGTGACTCAAAACATTATTTTATAAATTTTGCGATGTAAAACAAACGATTAATTTTTGGGATGGCGAGTGACGAGGCGGAACGATTACAGAAATAACGGCTGTGCCGCGCTTACCGTGCGCTGACGAACGAGGAACACGCTCTCACCGTTTCGTAACTTGCGTTATCGGTATCGGGCGAATCGCCTCTCCAAACTTTCGCAGTGGAGGGTAAGAGACAAACCTATGAGTTTTTCACTCGGTATCTTTTAGTTCCGCGGAGCATCCTCTCGAAATAATCGGGAGAGGAAGCTCGACGCGTAATTTTCTAATGGAATTACGGGAATCGGACTCAATCGTATCTCGAGAGTCGATCCTCCAGTAAAATCGCTTGAACGGGATCGACCTAATTTTCTAATAATAATATCACAAGAAAATTACTACAAAATTAGAAACTTCAACATATTCGGTACATGGGGGTCAGGTCTTCACGAGACACTCACGGTAATACCACCGGAGACGATCTCGGAGATCCTCTCACCACGATGACTCACTCGGGACTATCGAATTATTGAATCTCGCGAATCTTCTCAACGATACTCTAAAATCGGCACAGCGAGAGAATGGAAGGGAGCTGTGACGTCAAATAATTCGGAGACTCACACCACGATATTTTGGTCGCGACTCGGGCGGGTGTTAGGCCCGACGACTTACCTCCTTCCTTCCTCCCGCTCTAGGAGACTATAGGGATATCCCCGCGGTCACACACACAGAGGCGAGCTCGGGACATCTACTCTTAATGGATCCGGCAATCCCTGCCGACGGGGTGATCCAAGACCCGTCGACAGGGCCTTCCAATACGACATTCGCAAAAATAACTCAAAAAAACTCCATCCTCTGCTCGCCCCTCTATCAACTGTGCGCCGGCTTCACGTCCGGACCAATTGATCCGTACGGTCCATCATCTCCGCAAAATACGGAATAATGACAAAAAAGGTCAATTAACAAACAAATCTCAATTACTCAATCTCTAGGTTGACTCTAATAACGTCTCTCACAACTCGATGCTCCCATCTCGTAATCCATACTCTACTGTGTGGCGTTATTCTCTAGACGGTATCGGGTTTTTTTTTTGTTTACGTGACTCTACTTTCTCTCAAAAGTACGATCCAGCGATAGAATTCTCCTCTCGATAACACACATCTCGAGGCGATATCTCTCATTGCAATCGTTCGAGATCAATACTCAACTTTTCGTACTTTCGTTAATGTTATGGTGTTTGTAGAAGGATGTTAATAACAATCACGGGATCGATGCTTAGTTTGCTGTCGGGATGGTGTTCTCAATTCGAATCAGTCGCAAATGCGGATATTACAAAGTTCATATTTCTATTTTCGCCGTATATAGTTCGCGCCTCGTCACTAACCTTGTTGCGCGGCGCGCGTGGGACGCCAACGTTGGAACCGGCGTCACAGCTTTAAAAAGGAGAAAACGTTGTCCTCCTTATCGACACCAGGTGTGGTAAAGGTCGGTTTAACACCCACTTGACCAGCGCGTGCGATTATAACGGAGACAACTGTTATATTTCGAACTAGTAAAGAAACAACGCTAGTTTGGACGTAACACTTCATAATGAAGCGCGTTAGTTGAATTTTGAGGTTATTAATTGCAAAAGAAATTATTTTTAAATGTGATTTTAATAACGAAACTACTCTTCCGTACCCACGTGGTGGTGCAGGGCCCTCTTCAGAGAGTTCGACTTCCACGAGATCGTGAACCAGCCGTGTCGCCACTTGGTCGATCCGCGACTCCCTTCCGGCTCACTCTCGTCCAGGTTACAGTTTCCCCTACGCGGTTCCCTACTAGCGGTGACTGGATGCAGGAATGTGAACAGCATCGTCGCCGATTGCCGTCCGCACCCTGGTTCGGGAGATTGAGTACAAGTGGAGCCAACGTCACCGAAGGCTCCTCGGACCGGACGTGCTCGAGGAAAAGTTCATCAGTTCCCCGTCGCTGAAAGAAGTGATGATAATTTGCTCTGCAGTCGCCTTTTTACATACATCCCGGTGTCGCTTCGTTATTGAGAAAGTGTTTCGAAATGCGAAATCTCGCGGTCACCTCGCTAACTACTCGCGGATAATCCGTTCACAAGAAAATAAACTAAATGCGAAATCTCGCGGTCACCTCGCTAACTACTCGCGGATAATTCGCTCACAAGAAAATAATCTAAATGCGAAATCTCGCGGTCACCTCGCTAACTACTCGCGGATAATTCGCTCACAAGAAAATAATCTAAATGCGAAATCTCGCGGTAGTTGCGAGAACGAGCGGTGTCTTCGGAAACTGAGACACCGTCTCAAGGGATCATAGCCAAATAAAGAGTTGATACTCAAGCTTGCAATTACAAACAAGATTCAGTATTTATTGAAATAAATGAATGGATGTGGTGTTCTTGATCAAATTGTACAAAGTTCAGTTACAGTTCTACTATTCTTTCCTAACGTGAGCCTAACTGCGAGGCCAACCAGTGAATTCAATAGTCGAGTTAAGACCGGCAATTACCCGGTTGCTATCCGCGAGGTTGAATTTGATGCGTTTGCCTTATTGGGCCGTATCCATATATGGGCATAGGAATCAGCATCGTCCGATTCTTTCGTTCCACTTTATTTTACCTGTATTTTGTTTTCCCATTTAAGTTGTTGATAATTTTTTTCCCCTTTTTTAGGCACTCACTATAACAATAGGCAAAGAGTGCCTATTAAAATGACCATCCGTTGCTCTTCGGAGTCTGTCGAAGCAGTTACTTCGCAGCGCATACTCCAAAAGTTTTTATTTTTCACTATTTGCTTCGGTGTATCTCCAACATCATGCGTAGTTACTTTGAAGTGACTGCGATGAATAGAAATATTTTTTTTTAGCCTGCGGTGCAATGAAAACAACTTTTTGGTTGAATTTTTCTTCTCAGACGTCCGTATCACACTGTGTTACGTATCGCCGTGTTGTGGGATCGAGAGCAAGATGGGTGCGCGGGAGAGGGGTCAGGGCAATTAAATAAATTTATTGCGAGAGACGCATTATAGGTATTTGAGCGTTTTCTTTATTTCACGATACAATTCGAGAGTACCGCGTAGAGTGAAAAATACCTGTCGAGTTCTTGAGCGCTCCGTGTGACAATAAATCGACGGTGAGACGCGACGCCGTTGAGTCGACCGTTGAGCTGTTCGTTGGCGATGCCGAGAGTAGCTGAGTCGTTGAGATTCTCCTCGATGAGCGCTCCTGTTCGCGAATATGCGTTGAGTTGTCGCACACACCTCTTCCACTATCACTGAGCTGATCGCGAGAATATTCCGGTGATGAGAAGACCGAGAAAACGTCCGAGAATATCCGAAAACCGTAGAGACGCGAGAACGCACGTGGAGTTCACACAATGCCGATGCTGATAATAGCTGCCGAGAGCCCGTGCCGGTAGTCTCGTCTCTTTCTCGCCGAGCAGCGGCAAGATGTCATTGCCGCGCATGCGCGAGTATCGATCACTGATCGATGCCGGAGCGTGCTGCCGCGCTAGGAGAGCGCGGCAGTCCGGAGAATAAGCGACCGTTCGCAACACACTGTAACTTTAGATGGTGCAAACCAATTTTGTTCTCCTTCACAGGATTTTTTTATTACATTATTTCCAGTATGCACATGACTTTTAAAACCAATCGGAGACCTTTAAGTATTTTTTCTAACAAATTATTGGCCACAAATTGCATTTGCTTTCGGTCAAATGTCCGTACGGCGCCACCATGATGAACTCTACGAACCAATTTTTTTCTCCTTCGCAGCATCATTTTGTTTTATCAAAAGCAGTATGCACAGCAAATTTGGAGACAATCCTACATCTCTAACTATTTATTCATTACAATTTTCCAAAAAAAAATTATTTTCTCACATCTGATGTCTGTACGGTGCTCCAATTAAGAATCCTGGAAACCAATACTTTTCTCTTTCGCAACAATATTTCATTGCATCGAAAGCACTATGCACAACAAATTTTCAGTCATTCTGACAAATATAATTTTAATTATAAAATAATAAAAAAAAGTGGTTATAACTAGATTTGGTTCAAAGGTTATGTTATTTAAATTCGATTATTTATATTGGTTATTTAAAATGGATTTGACAAAAATCCATTTTTCATCATGTTAAAAAAAAAAACTTCGGTTGTGAAAAATAAAACACGAAATATCATACACAGATTCACAAATGTTTGCGTTTTTTATTTCGAAAATAATATATTATCACCGAAAATCATTCGCAATATTTTACCATACATTATTCACATTCGTAATAAAAATTATAAATTTCACGTATTCACTGAAAAAATTGGTTGTAAACTCACAAAAAAGGTTTATCGAATATCCAAATAATTAAAATTTCCCAAATAGAAATAAGAAAAATCGCGAGTATATATCTTTTCGGTTCATTCTATCTGTCAAACATTGGAAGCAGATGACAATTTCGTAGCAGGCGATAGACCGCGGCGCGGCGTACACTGTCATACATCGCGGCGCGCGTACACTGGCCGGATGATTTTTTCAAATTAAAAAAAAAATCGACATCTCCTTTCAATATTTGTTCGTATTTTACCCAAATACAAATTGATTCTACGCGGTATAGCGCAGATAAAATGCTTGCAAACATAAAAATAAGAATTTTCTATCCTTCGACCGTCGAAGATTCATCGCAGTCGAAATCTTTGCCAATTATTTTCACCCGATTTATTCGTTTAGAGTTGATAAAAAAAACTGCTAATTTTTTTTCTGGCAGCGTATTTTCTCCTCTTCAAAACAAGTCAAGATAAGAGTCGATATCAATTTTCGCTGCCGAGATATGATTTTTTTAAGGCAAAGACTAATTTCACCAGTTTTTGTCAAAAAACGAATCGTTTTTTCAAATTTCTCGAAATTGCTGTCTGTAATCCTTACCTCTCATAGAAATCGTATTTACAAACTGACTTTCCGCGTTATTGCGCAGATAAAAAGTGTGCAATGTTTAAAAATTGAATTTTTTACACTTTCGACCGTCGGAGATTCATCACATTCGAAATCTTTGTCAATTTTGTTCGCTCGATTTATTTGTTTACAGTCGATAAAAAAAACTGCTAATGATTATTCTATCGACGTATTTCCAACGTTTTTTCAAATTTTACAAATTTTCGTCGAAAAACGATTTTTTTTTTTTCATATTATCACATCTTGAATAGTTTTTTTCCCGAAAAAAACAATTGTACTTTTAAAAAACAATTTTAACAATTATTTATCGACAAAGTAAAAAACACTGATGTTACGTCTCACGTAACCCACCACACTTAACCAAAAACACTACGACATAAAAACTACATCCATATAAGAGGTTTTGGGGTTCTCTACTCACACGCACTGCACGTGCTCTCATGCACTTGGTAGCCATAATGTAGTAGGCCTAGACATGCACGCCTAAGCATTCGGCGGCACGCAGTCATAAAGTGTCGCCTACAACTATCTCTCTCAGCCTCCATTAGAGTGCCGCCTATGGTTAGCTCTCTCAGCTCTACTAGAGTGCCGCCTATGGTTAGCTCTCTCGGCTCTACTAGAGCCCAGCATACGATTAGCTCTCTCAGCGCCACCAGAGTATCGCCTAGCCTCTTCTATACATTACCGCCCTAGTCTAGTGATGACACCGAACTTTATGTGTCTCTGTAAAACTAGCAGCAACCCTCGCACGCACCGCATAGCGGCAACGCTATCATCACTGCACTGTCGCCTATTAATTCTTTTACCATAAGAGTCGTTAAAAGCTCTACATAAACGCCGTCGCTTACGGATGACACCCGAAAATCTAATGCATCCCTATATGGACTAGCGCCGGCCGTTTAATGCACCGCAAAAGCAACGCTGGTGCCACACTTCCCGCACCCAATAATTTTGACTATGACACTACGCACTAGCCCAAGAGTGTCACCTAACTTTATGCATCTCCGTAAAAGGGGTTAGCGGCGATCTTCATAAGGACTTCTAAGTAAAAGCTACCCGAAATCTTTGACCACTCATTCTTACCGAAAAGAGCCGGTAAAGTGCATAGACACCTCAAACATTTTTATGAGACTACAAACTCATTATTTTAACCCCACTACTTACAAAATTTTAACATTAGACAGATAGGGTTAAACCAGTATAAAAAGGAGAGCATTTTCGGTAGCAACTCAGTAGTCCTGCGTTTTTACTCCGATCATCATCTACAAGACTCCGCTGAGCGTGCAAGGCTCTGACCAACGAAGTTCTCTACGATCTACAAGTCCCTGCTCGGCAGAGTGCGCAAGCTCTGTCCGACAGAGTTCTCTTCGTTAGCCCCTGCGGCTAAGTCCAGCGAACGCTCTACGATAGCTCGTGCGGCTAAGTCCAGCGAACGCTCTACGCTAGCCCGTGCGGCTAAGTCCAGCGAACGCCCTACGATAGCTCGTGCGGCTAAGTCCAGCGAACGCTCTACGATAGCTCGTGCGGCTAAGTCCATCGAACACTCTACGATAGCCCTGTGCGGCTAAGTCCACGCAACGCTGTACGATAGCCCTGCGCGGCTAAGTCTTCGGAGATTTTTCCAACTATTCTATTCGAGAAGATTGTTACCAATACCAGCCATCGACTTTAAATAAAACATAGTGAGTACTAAAACTACGTAAAGTCTTCGACTTAATTTCTGCATGCTCTACAATTGTGCAACGAGACTATCAGTCTCAAATATCCTTCCAACACATCTCCAATCTGCGACAGTGTTAAGGCGAGGTCTCCGTCCCTGAGTAAAGGGCTAACGCCTTGACTCGAAAAGAGAGGCCGACGTTACACATGTTCTGTACGAACTCGCAAGAGCTCGTCTGGACGTAACACTGAATTTGTCGATTTTACGAGTTATTTCGGACCGAGTAACTTATCCTTGTTTGTGATTAAATAAAATTTAAAAAAATACGATATGATATGATGCTAAATTTGATATTTTTAAGCGGCGATAAATATCAATGAAATTTCATTGAAAAACGAAAAAAATTATCGTATTTCTCAAACTTCTCGTCTCCAATACTTGTCTGTTCCACAGAGACAATAATGAGCTAATTCCATGTATTATGAAGAAGAAAAAAAATATATCTCAAATGGTAGAAATGAATTTTGTTATAAGAGAACTGTCAAAGAGCCTTCACAGTCGAATTTTTCAAGAACTTCATCAATTTGTAAAAAATATTTCGGAACCATCCAAGATGACAAATTTTTGATTCGAGTAACGTACTACTTCCTCTTCAATACAAGACAGGAACCAAAACGATATATTTTTTCGTTCTCGAGATAGCATTTTTTTGCAGCATCCAAAAATATCGACAAAATTTCAATGAAAATCACAAAGAATAGTAAATTTCTTGAACTTTTCTTCTACAATGATTTGGTTTCCTACAGATAAAATAACCAACTGATTCCATCAATTGTGGGGAAGAAAAAAAACACTGAAGGGGAAGGATTTAAAGGGGATATTTGGCCTGCATGCTAAATGGTAATCGTATTGTTTCGGTACATGTTTTGTGTGTTTGTTTTATATTCATTAAATCTGGTCATAAGTTTTAAGCCAATAAAACGATTTTACTAGACATGATTTGATTCGTTAAATTAATTTGATCAACTTCTACGTGGTGCAATTCGTTATATTTGTTTCGTGTCTCAATATTTGACAATTTATCGTCAACCAAAAAGGAAATATCCGTCGTGAATATTAATAATCAATTGGTACAAAAAAGAAATATTTTTATTCGACGAACGTTAAACACTATGAATTAATTTACGTAACTGATAAATGTTTTTCTCTCATACGTACTTTCGAAAAGAAACTCAGAGCGCGACGTATAAACATACTTCATCCGTAGCGTATAGCGCCATGTGTAAATAGCCTCGATACGGAGCGCGTAGCGCGACGTGCACCCCCGTGAGTGCCTTAAAAAATGTCCCTTAGGGACATTTTTCGGGGGGTTTGGGGGGCAGAGCCCACCAACAAGAGAATCTGCGCCCGCAGGGCGCTGAGACGCTTGTTGTGAGTGAACTCTCTTTCCGGATTTTGTGTGTGTGTGTGTGTGCGAGTTTTTTTTTTTCATCGACCAAAAAAAAATGTATCCGCGATACAGCACCGATTTTTATGGCGATGAGTTTACTTGTAAACTCGTTAAAATAATAGACCATTGTACTGTGTTGCTGAGAACAGTACCGATGGCTGTTTCTTATCAATTTTTATGCGAGCATTTAAACACATTTTATCGTCGCGAAGAAAATAGAACAGACGATGTAAAAATTACGCGCGAGCAATGTCGTAAAATAGGTCTGCCATGCATACTCTATCGGGCAAAACACGCGGTGCGGTGCACAACTGTAGATATTGACGACGACGATATTGTCGAAGTATACATGGTCGATATGGGTGATTACGCGTTGTGTACACTAAATGAATTGTTTGTGCCACATGTGATGGCATACGCCATCCCGGTATTGGCCGTACGATGCTCGGTGTACGGCCTTACCTTTATCGATGCCGATGACGTCGATGCACCGCGAGCAGTCGGTGTCATCGACGACGCATGGGCCAGTGCTGTACAGGCCCAGAGTGAGCGTGAAATCGTTCGCCGTATCGCAGGTCTTCCCGTCGAGCGACTGTGGGAGAACAATTTTATTGCAATAATCATCGAGGATGACGAGGATGACGGTCTCGTCATCCGCTTATACAATCGTGACGGAGACGATATCGCCGATAAAGCGATCAGTGCTATCGGCTTCGACGGCGGTTACGATCGCGGATCCGACGACGAGGCGTTCGCCGATGATGACAGTGACAGTGACAACGACGACAGTGACGACGACGACGATAACGACGGCGACGACGACGACAATGACACCGCTAACGACGAAAATAGAAAAAGAGAGAGAGAGACAGGTGCGAAAAAACAAAAAGTGTAAATACAAAGAGAGAGAGAGAGACAGAGAGACAGGAGTGAAAGAGAGAGAGACAGGTGCGAAAAAACAAAAAGTGTAAATAAAAAGAGAGAGAGAGACAGAGAGAGAGACAGGAGTGACAAAAAACTGTGCGGGTGAAAGAGACAGGAAAAAAGAAATGGTGAGTCTTTGTTTTATTTTTATAATTTTTCAAATTTAACATTTTTTTTTTATTAAAAAAAAAAAAATGTATGCAATGAAAAAAGCGGTGCGCTATGGCTATCTCCCTTAAAGCCTGCCCCACTCTTACCCCCACCACTTCAAACCGAGCTCGAAACGGGACCGAAGTGGAGGGGGAGCAGGGGGAAGGCTGCCTACCCCCACTTTCACCCCCCACTACTTTCAAAAAGTGGAGGAGGCAGGAGTGGGGATAGGAGTGGGGGGCGACATAGCGCACCGCATACTACTCACAATATTTCAGGCTGGATTGATGAAATAAAAATAAAAATCGAAGCGAAATTGTGATACGTGATACGTTTGGTTTAACGGTGATTTCATTGAGAAACGTTTTTATTCGAAGATATGTTGTCTATTAAAGTCTTATCTGTGAATATCACAGTTTCGCTTCGATTTTTATTTTTATTTTATCAATCCAGCCTTGGCACTGAAATATTGTGCACGCAGATCACTTTCTGTTCGAACAAGCGACGATTTTCCTTTGGTTTTACTATGAAAGATTTTTTATTGGTTGGGAGTCGAGGAAAGTAGATTCCACCGAAATGACGACTTTCGGATTCACTTCCATCGATGAATTATTCAGCGATACGAAATCATCAGTAGTAAAACCGAAGTAGATTCGTGGGATACTCGACTGGTCGGTGATGCATCTTCACGATATTTCAGCGACGAGTTTGGATTGATTAAGTTGAAAAAAACCTGGTGAAATTGTGTTTTTCGCAAATAGGCGATTGCAACGCAGAAAATTTCATCCGATAAAAATACACCTTGATGAAACCATCGTTATGAAACCATCGGTGGGATCAAATTCACGTGATTCGACGACGATCACCCTATATATATGTATTGTAACGCGGTTTTTTTTTGGCGCGTTACATGAATTGCGTCATCGGCGGATTTTGGTCCCGTCGAGCATACGTTCTCCCCACCGACAGGGTCCCCAAGCGATCTCACGGGTTCGAGATTTAAGCGAAACGAAGAAAATTATTAATTTCTCTGTTCTTTTATTATTTTTATTTTTCACGAGCGTAATAAGGCGAATTGCATCGGCGAGTGATCTACGTTTAGCGTCAATGAACAGGAGTATCGTTTTGGCTAACGGTACCGCGACGTGGTCATCGCATCTTCTCTCATCTCTGAACAACACCGAAAATCATCGCTCTGGGCGCACCGACAACGGAGAAGTCGCAGCTTAGCGATGTCAGCATCGTCTCAGTGATGTCTGCACCCCGGGACAAACGTCTACGAAGATTCTTTAAGCGAAACGTCGTGCGATAGTCGAGCGGGGCGTCAGCGCCGTCTTCGTTCGAATATTAATTTCGCGCGAGCGATAGTTCGCGATAATCGTAGGGCGTCGCCAGGTACCGGGGTACCGAAAAGATTAGCAAAGGGAGGGGAGAGCGAGACCGCGATACGAATTAGCGTAGATTACTCGGGGACTCTCGTCGTGTCTTTTGTGGTGTGAGGACGTGTGCTCGAGTGATCGAGATGGCCAAAGGGACAACTCCGCGCGAAAGGGTGTATCACCTCGGTACCGGACCGATCGCGGATTGGGAATTATCAACGGGTCGGAGGGTTGGTCAATTCCGATAATTTCCTCGTCGAACATCAGACTCTCGCCGGTAAGGCTCCCGTCTTTTTCCTCGCACGCGTTTTCTTTCTTTCTTTTTGGTAAATTATTAATTTTCGAGTGTCCGCGCGCACTCTTCGCGACGACGGTTCTCGTCCCAGGCAAATCGGAAAAGCTTCTCTCGGTGACGCGTGGGACTCGTCAAGGGGGAAGTTGGCCTGTGATAGTGGGACGGCCCGTCTCGTATTTTTCTTGATTTCTTTTAATTAATTTTGGTATTAGATTTCGAAATTTGAGATCGCTTAGGAAAATTAGTAGAAATTTATTGTACGCGAGAGATCCGTTCAGTTAAGTGTGACGAGCGGTTGCGGGGACTCGGACGTGCGGGAGATAATCGTAGGCGTGCTTCGACGGCTTTGGCTGTTCGAACTCGCAGTGCGAACTCTAAAAGTTAAACGAGCCCTCTGCCCGCTTCGCGCCGAGTGATCACGCGGCTTAGTGGGGTTTTAGTATTTTTCCGACACGTTTTTCGGTACCGTCGGGTGCGAGATGTACGTCGAGACGCGAATTTAGTAGGGACTATTATTTTTGTGATTGTTAATAATTTTTCGTCGCGGATATTCAAGCCGGCGAACTGAGTAACCGGTGAGAATTTTAGTAGGGAGATTCTTATTTTTGTGTCGAGTCATCCCGGGTACCGTCCCGGCGAAAAGTGCCGTGTAAATTATGTTTTTCGTCGAATAAATTTATTTATTTGGATTTCCCTAAATTTTGCTTGCTGTTAATTGTTTTATTTATTTGAGATGTACCCCTTTTATAAATCGCCAAGACAACGAACCGCCCCTCTACCCTGGTGAGCTGCAGTTAGCCGGCTGTAATCAATTTTCGTTATTTCGTGAGCTTTGAAAATCCGATCGCGCCGAGCTCGATGCTCGGCTGGCGCCCTTAAAAATAAGTAAGCGATCGAGACGAATTTTTGTGGCCAACGGAGTACCGATTTTGTTTAATTGATTTTTCTTGAATTTTTATTTTATGAGTGTGAGGGTGCCAGTCCTTGGAAATTTCGGTCACAGTATATTTTTTTTAATATAATTTCCGTCTCTTTTCCTTCTCTCACTCTATTCGTGGGTTTTTTTTTTCCTTATTTTCTGCAGAGGGCCTGGAGAGTGCGTATAGTACTTTTAGCCAAATCGTGAGCCTCCTGCACCATTGCTGGGCTTATTTATTAATCATAATCGCTGTGAACGCGTTCAGGCAAGATTACCATATGCCGTACGCTGATTATGTCCTCATGGCAAAGATCGCATTGATTTGAGGCCATACCGCACTCGTAGCAAGCTACTGCATGCGCACAGGGAATATAAATCCCTGATACTCAATTTTCTCCGCAATAACGGCAGAGGTTGTCGAAAACAATATCGTCCACTCTGATGCCCCGTGCAATGAATCCACTAGGTACATAGTCTACGAGAATATTCTTTTCAAATTCACGCAACGGCGGTTTTCCTGAAGTGCTCGGTCTAATTCTCTTTTGGCAAAACGTTCTATAGTGGTCCATCACCTCGGCTATGGTGGGACCGGCATCTCCTTGTCTCCTAACTTCCTTGATATACTCGTGTGCCTTTCTCTCCCGCAGGTACAGACAGTCCTTATGCCAGCAAGCGTGTTTCTTCCAGGGGTCGTTGCCGGGAAAACACCTGTGCAACTCGCCTCCGCACGAGAAACATTTTACTCGATCACCCTTTTGAAGGTAGCAGAATCCCGCATCGTCCATTCTTTCGGGAGTTTGTTCCAATGCATTTGGCCAGTCCTCATATGTCTTGAGCCGTTGCTCGTATGTAGAATATTTTGCATGCGGTGCCGGTCCGATGTTAATTATTTGACTATACGTGGGCCTTGGCAAAAATCCTGGGATGAACGTCGGCGGATTTGGTATGAATATTGTTACGCCGTATGCTCTGGGGGGTACTATTGCGCTTATTGCAGCTGCGGGAGTTTGCGTCGACCGCGGGGGTTCTGGAGCTCTCATTTTACACGGTTGATGTGTTGGTGGCAAGGGATCGTCACCGCTTTAAGCTGAACCAGACGCACCAGAATTGCTCCTCGTCTTTCTTTTACCTTTTGGCGGTATATCTACTCTGTTTCCAACTACCGCAATCCTTTTCTCGCTCGTAGCCTCCTTGTTAGGAGACCGTGGGCTCCTTTCTCCCGGCTCAGGGCAAGAGAGACAGAGATTATTATTTTCCGTCTCTATATTTTCGTGTTGATTCTCGGAGGTAACTTCGTCGCTTCTTCCATGATAGATTGGTGATACCGGGGAATTGGGAGGTCCGATGGGGCTTGGTGGAGCCGGTGGTAATTCTGGGGTTTTTGGCTGGTTCGGCGGAGTCGGGAGGATTATTGCTCGGGAGGATTATTGAGTCGGGAGGATGTTGTTAAACGCACATAGTGTTCGATCGGTGGGTCTTATTGATAGGTGGCCGTTCTCTTTTGCATCCATGGAGGAAGCCTTTCTCTTTTCTTTTCGTCTATCGGTACATTACCGTATAGAAGTCCATGCGCGAAACGACATCCTATCGATTCTAATTTATGCTCCGTTAAAGGATCCTCACCGATTTTCCAGTCGTGCATTATTATACCGCATTCAAAGCAGATAACATCGTCACCTAGACCCTTGTAATAAAATCGGGCGGCAGCGAGTGCCTCGGGTCTCAGGTACGGTCGCGGCCATCCGACAAAACTTTTCACTCTCTCTGTCTTACGCCGATATCGGTGGTATTGCGGCTGTTTCCGGCTTTTCGGTGTTTGAGTCGTGTTTTTCGAAACACCTGCAGACTCTCCAGTGTTGCCTATTCCCATAATTTCCGTACAGATATGTGTGACTTCTTCACTAGCTCTGGGTGAACGACACACGTTTTGCCTTTGAGTTGAATCCGCAGATTACCTCTTTCCAAAACGTCCAATATCTCGAAAGGTCCTGTATATTGATCTCCTAATTTCCCTGGCTTTGGCCCTTTAAGCAGGAAGACGAGTTCGCCAACCTTGAACGTTTGTTTTCTCATGGCCTCTGTTACGTCCAAACTAGCGTTGTTTCTTTACTAGCTTGAAATGTAACAGTTGTCTCTGTTACAATCGCACGCGCTGGTCAAGTGGGTGTTAAACCGACCTTTACCACACCTGATGTCGATAAGGAGGACAACGTTTGCTCCCTTTTAAAGCCTCACCTTGCGGAAAATTGCTTGGGATGGAGCCCTTAAGAGTGCTTGTGAAATGCGTGTCGTAGGGTGTAAACTAAATAGTGGAGGATTCGGCGTCTCTCTGGCAAAAGAGAGATAGAGAGGAAATCTTCGGTGAGACGGCAGGTACCTGCCGTTTCCTGACCAGGTGTCGGAGCACGCGACACGGTTAAATGAAATTGGTGGTCACTCTAAATCACTGGATTGCGAGAACAAAATGAAATAATGCGCGGTTGATAAATAAATAAACTGGTACTTACGATAATAAACGATGTTTTCCTGGTGTTCGTGGATATAGAACTTTCTTCACGTTGATTTAATTCGAAGATGAATTTAAGGGAAAAAATAATGTGTTTCACGGAAATGCAGGTAGAGTTAACACTATTTTAATGCCACAAAAAATATGAGTAATACAACTTATAAAATTAAACAAAAGAAAACCAATGGAGACCAGGTGTCTATTGAAACGTTACGAGTTTTTGCGACCGTCGGTTATCGTCTTTGGAATTTATATGCGACAATATAGGGTGTCAACTATAATGCGTAACGTGATTATAATTTAGTGCGTGATGCCACGCGCACTAGGATTCGTGTCGTGGACTTGAGTAGGAAATTGCTTCTTGCTAGATGAATACCAGTTATTGAGAATTTCTTTGATATATTTTTGTTTTTGTACGATGTGAGGCCTCAGAAGTCTAGCTTCACTTATGAGTATTTCGCGCTACTCCAGTGTCTAACCCTCTCATCATCGGCTCTTTTATACAGGGTGTTAATTACGGTGCAGAAGTATTTCTCAAATCTCTTCTTTCCGTTTCTATTCTTACTCTTAAACCTACTTTAAACAGCCAGAAGGGCGGACTACAAATTGAATTTATGAATTTTGAATTCACCCAACTACGGGATGTACGCTGGGTGGAGCTTAACACTCAATTTTGAACAGTGAACAATTTATTTTTGATCGTCAAGTCACCGATCTTTGGCAGACACTTTGTCTGCCACTTACGCAGCCAGAAAGGCTGAAATTAAATGATTCGACTTTGTTTAAATTTTGATATTCGTACGGTGGTTTCGATCCCACCGTACGGAGCTTAACGCTCAATTTTTTGCCAAATAACTCTATATTATCTCTTCGAAGATCTTCCCTCGTTTCTATCCTCCTTTCTACGTTTGATTAACTTCTAGTTGTTAGAGATTTTTGTCTGATATCAAGAAGCGCTTCCGATTCGTTTTACCAGATCTACGAGGGGAACGAGAAGGAGTCGCGAAGCAGATTGCAAGGGTCGCTGTCCACGGAGATGCGAGCGTTAGGAAATTCCACAACTCTCTCGCTTCTCGAGTTTATGTGCGTCTGGCAATCCGCATAAACGATTAATCGTTTATTAATTCGCGGCTCGATTTCTCGGCAGAGGCAAACTGGAGAAATGGACGCACTTGTCGAGCCCAGAGCTCACGGTTTCGTCGTCAGGAGTAGGGAACGGCGGACGCAGTTATCCGGAATTCCAGTACTCTCAACGGTCCCTATCTTTTCTCACGAAGATGAACGGAATTATATCTTTTCTCACGAAGATGTAACGGGCTGAGATTATCTTTTGTCACGAAGAAATAACGAACTATACTGTTGGGACTAACGATCTCGTTAAGTCGTAAACTCGATGATTTTTCTGAAGTGCCATGCCGTTTCGAACGTTCGCTTTTATACTGTTTGAAAGGTGGGTGGAGTTAATCGAGTGGTGTGACATTTCGTCACCTTTCTGGATGGGGATGAAATTGATGGTAGAAATGGAAATATCATCCGATGTCACGTGGTGTTTTCCTCGTAGTGGGGATGAAATTCGCGATAGAAGGGGAAAAGTCGCGTGTTATGCCGTCACCTGCTTGCGTCACGACGATTCGGTGGGGATAGAATTTCCGGTGGAAAGGGAAATATCGCGTGATACTGAGTCACGCGGTTATGTAATCGTATCCGCGGAGAGGGGACGAAATTGCTGGTAGAAGGGGAAATATCGCACGATCTCACTCTCGTACCTATCGGCCTTGGGTACCCCGAGATCTTCTTTGTTTAGATAATTATTTATGCCAATCGCACCGTTGTTTATTAGTGTGTTTTATTCTTCTTTGTTCGCTGTGGTACTCGTTGATCAGTTTTTTGATCCATCACTTCTTGCTTTAGGTCTTTATTGAGCTTTTCTGCGTTTACGACGGTATTTGTTTATTTAATGGAATAATTCCTTTATATTGCTTATTAAATTTTGTGGACAATTGTTTACTATGAGGTTTGCTTTGTTTTAACACTTTTTATTATGTTCTTTTCTCTTTCTTTGCTGCTTTGTTGTGATAAGATAATAATTTAAGATAAGTCCGGTTTTATCTTCTTGCTGTTTTTGTAGTGTTCATTATGGTTCTTTCAGTTATTAAGGTGGCATAAAATGTTTTGTTTGTTTGCGACATTTTTCTTTAGTTGCTTCGTCTGATTACGTGTTGTTGGATTGTTTTATTCATAAGTTTTTTGTAGCGTGATTTCGATCGCTATCTTGTCGAATTTTCGAGAGTTACCCTATGGGTGAGTTCGCAGTCTTCGTCTGTATTGTGTTTATCCTTAGAGTCGGTTATCGGTGTTGTCTGCCTTATCCGTAGCGGGTTTTGGATGTCTGGATCTCCGGGCAATCGATATTTAGTGAGGGGCCGGTTGATTGACCGCGCGCTCCCGATCGTGGGTGTGGCTTCGTTGCTCGCGCTAATAGAGCGTGGGGCCGGCCGTTCGATTTCGGCTATTCGGGCGGATCGATTGACCGCCCGCCATTGATCGGGTGTGCGCCACGCACGCTTCCCGCCTTGATCGTTTCGGGTGAGAGCTCCTTCTTGCTCATCGACCGCTGCGCTTCCTGCTTCCGGATCGACCGCGGCAATTGACGCCGATTTTCAACTCATCATTGATGACGAAGTGGAGTCGCGCTGTCGTGCTACGTTTCGTCACACTATATGGTTGAAATTTCTAAAATTTGCGGAGTGCGATGAAAAATTATAAACTGAAGAAATAATTTCGTTTTTTCCGAGTCCTGGATTTTATACTAATTTGAAAGTTCGGTTAATGACTGAAAAATATGCTGAACAAAACTGAAGGAATATGCTCCTCTAATGATTGGGAAAAATGTGCTCAACAAAACTGCAGGAATATCCTCCGCTAATAACTGAAAAAGGTGTGCTGTACAAATGAATGAAAGAATATACTCGGCTAATGACTGTGGGAATATGCTCCTGAGCGCACAACTTCGGGGGTTTTTATACGATTTTTCTTGGTGACAAGTAGAGGGGATGTTGCTATGCGAGTGTCTTTTTGTATACCTATTCGGTATAAGATTCTGGTACAGTAACGAGAAGATGAGGTGATGCTACCGATCTCATCCATGGTTGGTCCGTGATATTAAGTCCTTCTTTTATGCGTAATTCGTTTATCGGGCCCCGCGCCGTGGGTGATGGGGTGGGGTATCGAAAAGTAAAAGGGCGCAGACGAGATCACGTAGGCATCCCCTCCTTTTCTCGTTTCCATTTTCCGGGAAGTCATTACCAGAAAGATTTTTGTTGGTATGCAGCCTTTTATGGCTAAATACTTTATATGTAAAAAGGTCGCCAGAGTTCCAATCGGACTATAGAATGAATTTCGTCAACCGTCTAGACAAATAAAACCGGTATTGAACAGTGAAAATACGCTCTCCTATGTCTTCTGAATTTTATACGTATTACGTGAATTATAAAATTCGTAGTTTCTCGTAAGACTCTTATAACCAGGACTCGCTTATTCCTAATAGAAATGAATATAATATTGAAAAATAATAATGAATATCATTGATATAAACCGTAACCGTTTTATCTGGAAGTAGTTATTTAGTACTTGATTAGCTTGTGCTCGTGTGCCTGGATAGTAATGCAAAAAGTATAATTCTAATAAAAGTAATAGAAGAAAAGGAATAAATCTTTTCCATGTTAATTCGTCCAGGGGCGTGCCATGGAAAAGACTTTCCTCGGCAAATGCTTTACCGTTAACTCCTTCAGTCATTTGTTTAACCAAATGACTGAACATCTGAAATGTTCAGAAACAAAGGAAGGATGTTCAGAACAAACGAAGGATAAACTAAATAATCGGGTACGTGTAGTAATTTCTTTAGAGTCGGAGAGTTAATGACGAAGTTCCTGCCTATTGCGAGAGGACTCTTTTTCGTTACTCGACGGTTTTATACCTGAACTGTTGAACGCAAAACGTTGTATAATTTTCATAAGGTGAAAATCGCTTTTCGTTTTTATGATGGTATCACTCTCCGTGTAATTACTACTACGTACTTAACTAATACCATAAAGATGAACACAGGCATTCAAGAGAGCCTGTGGGTGAATTGTCTATTATTATTTCTTTTTAAATGGACTTTATTCTCAGTTTCGTTTCTCTATTTATCATTAATTTATTCTTTTATTCTTCAGAAGTGTGACCTCAGTAGTAGTGTACAGCTATAGGGAGACAGGATTTACCCCCTCCACGCGGCCACTGGCGCCAACCCCCACCACCACCGTCTACCCCCACCCTCTCCCCCACCACCTGTGGTCCCCTCTCCACCCATAAGGCCCCTTAAGCCACGCCCCTTGGGTTATAGGGAACCAATGAGAGGACGGGTGGAAAATTCTCTGGTTCGTGATTGGTCGTCTTATTTTCCCCGAGCCGTGATTAGCCGACTGGAAATTCCCCGAGCTCGTATTGGCGGACGGCTTTTCCGAGATGCCCTCTACAAATTTTCATCGTTTTTCTGTACTAACATTATTCTAGTAAACTTGTTGTGTTTTGATTGGCCGTCTTATTTCTCCTGGCGCCCTCTAGGAGTTACCGACAATTTTTAAAACTAATGTTTTCTGCAGTCGGTAAATTAGTTTTCGCCTTCTTCTATATACCAAATAGCAATATAGAAAATGTAGGAAGTATAGAAAAAACTTTCGCCCAAATCGGGGATCGAACTTGAGTCTCCTGGTCGCCGAAATTGCTGGTCGTGTACGCTAACCGCTTAACCACTGGAGGCGTATTATACTAGCACTATTCTATAGCTAGTAAACATAATCGTATTCTCTCTAACCTTACGGTTAATATCCTCCATACAGTCAAAAGTCGGAAAGTCGGAAATATTTTCTTTTATTTATTTATCTAATGTCATATTTAAAATAAATTTATTGATTTTGGACAAGTCGTGTAAATTTAAAAAAAAATTTCCGACATTTTCAAATCATTTTCAAAATTTGGAAAAGTGAAATAAATTTGAAAAGAAAAATAAATCCCAAATTTGGGTATGTTCGCGTAAAAGCATTTCTAACCACACTCGTAAAGTTTCGGCGCGAGTCAACGAAAGTTAAAATAACAATAGTGTAAATATTTTTTAGAAAACATACATTTTTCAAAGTTTTCTGATATTTTTGCATTTGTTCGAAATTTTCAAAAATGAAATTTTTTTCGAAAACATAAATTTTTTACAAATTTTCTGATACTTTTTAATTTTTTGAAAATTTAAAAAAGAACATAAATCCTGAAATTATGAATATGTTTTGTAAAATATTTCTCACTGCCCTTGTAAATTTTTGGAGCGAATTGTGTGAAAATTAAAGTAACAATAGTGTAAGCAATTTTTCGAAAACACATTTTTTAAGTTTTCTGATATTTTGCATTTTTTCGAAATTTTGAAAATGAAATTTTTTCGAAAACATACATTTTTAGGCACTCACTATAACAATAGGCAAAGAGTGCCTATTAAAATGACCATCCGTTGCTCTTCGGAGTCTGTCGAAGGGGTTACTCCGCAGCGCATACTCCAAAAATTTTTATTTTTCACCATTTGCTTCGGTGTATCTCCAATATCATGCGTAGTTACTTTGAAGTGACTGCGATGAATAGAAATATTTTTTTTAGCCTGCGGTGCAATGAAAACAACTTTTTGGCTGAATTTTTCTTCTCGGACGTCCGTATCACACTGTAACTTTAGATGGTGCGAACCAATTTTTTTCTCCTTAGCAGGGTTTTTTTATTACATTATTTCCAGTATGCACATTACTTTTAAAACCAATCTAAGACATTTAAGTATTTTTTCTAAAAAATTATTGGCCACAATTTGCATTTGCCTTCGGTCAAGTGTCCGTACGGTGCCATCATAATGAACTCTACGAACCAATTTTTTTCTCCTTCGCAGCATCATTTTGTTTTATCAAAAGCAGTATGCACAGCAAATTTGGAGACAATCCTATATCTCTACCTATTTATTCATCACAATTTTCCATAAAAAAATGATTTTCTCACATCTTATGTCCGTACGGTGCTCCAATTAAGAATCCTGGAAACCAATTCTTTTCTCTTTCGCAACAATATTTCATTGCATCGAAAGCACTATGCACAACAAATTTTGAGTCATTCTGACAAATATAATTTTAATTATAAAATAATTCAAAAACAGTGGTTATAACAAGATTTGCTTTAAAGGTTATGTTGTTTAGATTTGCCAAAAATCCATTTTTCATCATGTTAAAAAAAAAAACTTCGGTTGTGAAAAATAAAACACGAAATATAATACACAGATTCGAAAATAATATGTTATCACCGAAAATCATTCGCAATATTTTACCATATTTTATTCACATTCGTAATAAAAATGATAAATTTCACGTATTCACTGAAAAAATTGGTAGTAAACTCACAAAAAAGATTCATCGAATATCCAAAATAATTACAATTTCCCAAATAGAACTAAAAAAATCGCGAGTATATATTTTTTCGTTTTATTCTATCTGTCAAACTTTGGAAGCAGATGACAATTTCGTAGCAGACGATACACAGATGCTCATACGTCGCGGCGCGCGTACTCTGTGGCCGGATGATTTTCAAATAAAAAAAAATCGACATCTCGTTTCAATCTTTGTTTCTTTTTTACGTAAATATAAATGGATTCTACGCGGTATAGCGCAAATAAAAAGTGTGCAATCATAAAAAAAAGAATTTTCTATCCTTCGACCGTCGAAGATTCATCGCAGCTGAAATATTTGTCAATTATGTTCACCCGATTTATTCGTTTACAGTTAATAATAAAAACTGCAAATTCTTTTTCTGGCAACGTATTTTCTCTTCTTCAAAACAAGCCAAAATAAGAGTCGAAATCTTTTTTCGCTGCCGAGATATTATTTTTTTTAAGCAAAGACTAATTTTACGAATTTTCGTCAAAAAACAAATCGTTTTTTCAAATTTCTCGAAATTACCGTCTCTAATCCTTTCCTCTCAAAGAAATCGTATTTACAAACTGACTCTCCGCGTTATTGCTCAGATAAAAAGTGTGCTGTGTTTAAAAATTTTATTTTTTACACTTCGACCGTCGGAGATTCATCACATTCGAAATCTTTGTCAATTTTGTTCGCTGGATTTATTCGTTTACACTTGATAAGAAAACTGCTAATGATTATTCTATCGACGTATTTCCAACGTTTTTTTTTTTTTTTTCAAATTTTTTCAAATTTTCGTCGAAATACGAATTTCATTCATATGCTCATGTCTTGAAAAGTTTTTTTTTCGCAAAAAAAAAAAAACAATTGTACTCTTAAAGAACAATTATAAATAATTATTTATCAAGAAAGTAAGAAACACTGAATTTGTCGATTTTACGAGTTATTCCGTACCGAGAAACTTATCCTCGTTTGTGATTAAATAAAATTTTAAAAAATACGATATGATATGATGCTAAATTTGATACTTTTAAGCGACGATAAATATCAATAAAATTTCATTGAAAAACGAAAAAAATTATCGAATTTCTCAAACTTCTCGTCTCCAATACTTGTCTGTTCTACAGAGACAATAACGAGCTGATTCCATGTATTACGAAGAAGAAAAAAAATGTATCTCAAATGGTAGAAATGAAATTTGTTATAAGAGGACTGTCAAAGAGTCTTCAAAGTCGAATTTTTCAAGAATTTCATCAATTTGTAAAAGATGTTTCGGAGCCATCCAAGATGACAATTTTTTTATTCGAGTAACGTACTACTTCCTCTTCAATACAAGACAGGAACCAAAACGATATATTTTTTCGTTCTCGAGATAGCATTTTTTTGCAGCATCCATAAATAACGACAAAATTACATTGAAAATCACAAAGAATAGCAAATTTCTTGAACTTTTCTTCTACAATGATTTGGTTTCCTACAGATAAAATAACGAACTGACTCCATCAATTATGGGGAAGAAAAAAAACACTGAAGGGTAAGAATTTAAAGGGGATATTTGGCCTGAATGCTAAATGGTAATCGTATTCGTGTCGGTGCATGTTTTGTGTGTTTGTTTTATATTCATTAAATCTGGTCATAAGTTTTAAGCCAATAAAACTACTTTACTAGACATGATTTGATTCGTTAAATTAATTTGATCAACTTCTACGTGGTGCAATTCGTTATATTTGTCTCGTGTCTCAATATTTGACAATTTATCGTCAAACAAAAAGGAAATATCCGTCGTGAATACTAATAATCAATTGGTACAAAAAAGAAATATTTTTATTCGACGAAGGTTAAACACTATGAATTAATTTACGTAACTGATAAATGTTTTTCCCTCATACGTACTTTCGAAAAGAAACGCAGAGCGCGACGTATAAACATACTTCATCCGTAGCGCATAGCGCGATGTGTAAATACACTCGATACGGAGCGCGCAGCGCGACGTGCACCCCCGTGAGTGCCGTAAAAAATGTCCCTTCGGGACTTTTCTCGGGGGGTTTGGGGGGCGGAGCCCACCAACAAGAGCATCTGCGCCCGCAGGGCGCTGAGACGCTTGTTACAAATTTTCTGACATTTTTTAACTTTTTGAAAATTTAAAAAAGAACATAAATCCTGAAATTATGGATATGTTTTGTAAAATATTTCTCACTGCACTTGTAAAGTTTCGGCGCGATTATGTCATAGTTAAAGTAACAATAGTGTAAACATTTTTTAGAAAACACATTTTTTAAGTTTTCTGGTGTTTGTATTTTTTCGAAAATTTGAAAAATGAATATAAGTACAAATATCCACGTATTTGCTGTGAGGATATAGAAAAGTGGTAGATACATTTATATCGCCGGTGACACGTACGTCGTAATCCCACGATACATTAAAAAAAGATGAAGACTTCAAAATGCTACGATGTTCACCGAACGCCGCACCAGTAATTTGGCGGTCGGTTGGCCGGGACCGCGTTTGACCGGTCTTGCCGGACCGAACATTACATGGAATTTGTCGGGCAAGTTGGTTATAATGAGAAATTGTTGATTTACATTCACCTTTGTTGGTCGAAACTTCATGTATAAAATGCGTCGGAACAATTTTTTGATAAGTTGTTTGGCTGGAAACGATGCAATAGACATTCGATCGGTGTCACCGTCACAAGAAAGACAGAGAGAGAGAGAGAGAGAGAGAGGTCATGCATACGAGATTGCCTAGCATTCATTGAAGATATCTCAATTAAAGAATCGAAAATCCGCAATCTAGAGCTCTCTGTGTTTTTACGAACTTTTTCCAATTTAAATCTGAATCATTTTCTGCATGTTATTCTTCAAATATGTCGGCTACGTTCTGACTCACACAAAGAGGTGAAATACGTTACCTCGCTCTCTCTCTCTCTCGCTCCGTCGTAACGTCCGATCATGTTATCTCTCTCGCACACCATAGGAATCTCCTCTTAAAGATTATAAGGCTATCCGTGCAGTACAGCCGAGAATATGACGATCTTAACAAATGGCTCCTTTGTGCTTTATACGAGAAGTTTTTGTCACCTAATGCAAATTATAAAATAAAACATTTCGTATTATTGACAATCTACTAGACTAATCCTGTGGTGCATTTCCTCAATCCAGTTCCGTCAAACTCCGCCCCGTCCACCCGCACACAGAGTTTCTGGTGAGATGTACGTCCGGTTCGGTCCGGTACGTCATCACAGCATTTTGAAGTATTTAAATTTTTTCAATCAATCAAACGCGAACACACGATTCATGGCTTTTTCGGAAGATAGACACATGGGAGATTCTCAATGTGTTTTAATAGCATTTTTAAATTTTTGCCAGAAAAATTTCTCAATTTTCGTGTACGTGAATTCGGAAATTCATTTTTTAGGCACTCACTATAACAATAGGCAAAGAGTGCCTATTGAAATGACCATCCGTTGCTCTTCGGAGACTGTTGGTGGGGTTACTTCGCCGCGAATACTCCAAAAATGTTTATTTTTCACCATTTGCTTCGATGTATCTCCAACATCATGTGTTGTTAATTTGAAGTGATTCCAACCACTGGTAATATTTTTTTTCGCCTGCGGTTGAGTAAAAATACCTTTATTACTGAAATTATCTTCTTAGACGTCCGTATCAAAGTGTAACTTTGGACTGTGCGAAGCAATTTTTCTCTTTTTCGCAGGAATGAAGTATCATATCATCACCATTGTGCACATACATTTTGAAGCCCCTGCGTAATATTTGAATATATGCTTAAGAAAAAAAATCCATTTTTGCTTCGACAAGTGTCCGTACGGTGCTGTAACTTTGGACTGTGCGTAGCAATTTTTCTTTTTTTCGCAGGAATGATGTATCATATCATCACCATTGTGCACATACATTTTGAAGACCCTGCGCAGCATTTCAACTTTTGCTTAACAATAAAATCCATTGTTGCTTCGACAAGTATCCGTACGGTGCTGTAACTTTGGACCGTGCGAAGAAATTTTTCTCTTCTTCACAGAGGTGATGTATCATATCATCACCATTGTGCACAATCATTTTGAAACAACAGCGAAGCCTTTAATAAGGTGTTGTAAATTTTGTTCTGCTAAATGTCCATACGGTGCTCCAATTATGAAGTCTAGGAACCTCATTTTTTCTTTTTCGCAGCATTATATTATTTTATGAAAAGCACTACGCACAGCAAATTTGAAGACATTCTGACATTTCTTAGTATTTTTATTCTCCAATTATTTTTAGTGAGGAATTATTTTAAAAGGTTATATTATTTTAATTTTCCAAAAAACAATTTTTTATCATGTCACAAACGGAAATTTGGTTGCGAAAAATGAAATACGAAATATCATACATTGATTGCCAAATATTAATCCTTTTTATTTCGAGAATAATATATTTTGGACGAATATCATTTTCAATATTTTATACACGTTATTCACATTCACAATAAAAATAAAAAATTTCGTGGGTGCACCGAAAACCTGGTTATAATTCCACAAAGAAGAATCATCGAATATCCAAAGTTATTGCAATTTGTCAAAGAAAATTGAAAACAATCGCGGCCATTTATTTTTTTCCATTCATTCTATCTGTCAAACCTTGGAAGCCGACGATAATTCAATAGCAGACGTGATAAAGTTTGCGTACGCCGCGACATTGGTTTCTGTGTCGGGATGATTTGAATCGAAAATAAAAATCTTATTGCAGTTACTTTACTGCAGTTTACTTTTTTCAAATTTCTAACAATTTTTCGAAAAAAAAAAAAAAATCAATTTTTACCTCGTATGTTTCCAACTACCCGTCTATTTTTATTTCAATTGTTTCAATATACTTATCTCAAAACAAAATAAATCGATAGAAAAATAAAATTTCTCGAATTTTTCGTCTGCAATGTTTTACTCTCCGACAGTGACAATAACCAGTGAATTGATTCCATCTATTATAGGGAAGAGAAAAGATGCTTAAAGTGTAATAACCGAATTCTCTTATAGATCGACAGTCCAAGAGTCCTCGCCGTCGAATTCATCGAGAAATTAATTTTTTTTATTTTGGACGCATCCAAGACACTACAACTTTATTTTGAGCAGCGTACTACTTCCTCTTCAATACACGAACCAAGACGATATCTATGTTCGTTCTCGAGTTATAATTTTTTTACTACAACAATTAATATCAAGCAAATTTAATTGAAAATCGTACCAAAAAGCAATTTTTCTTAATATTCAGCTCCAATACTTCGGGTCCTGTCCAGAGGCAATAATAAAGTGATTTTATGTATTTTAGGGAAGAAAAAAACATTTAAACAGATGCATTTAAAGGGGACATTAGACCTGTTCGTAAATGGTAATGGTGTTCGTGTTGGTAAATATTTTTTGTGTTGATTTATACTCATTCAATCTGGTCATAAGGGTTAAGCCAATAAAACGACCTTTACTAGATATCATTTGATTCGTTACATTAATTTGATCAAGTTCAACGTGATGCAATTCGTTATATTGTTCGTAAAACAGAAAGGACATATCAGTTGTGAATAATAATAATCAATTCGTATAGAAACGAAATGTTTATATTCGATGAAGGTTAAACTATGAATCAATTTACAGGGTTGCTATCAAGTCGCCGAAAAACCAACGCCACCTATGACCAAAACACGCAAAGGCGATGTATTCCCATGTCAAAACGCGCACGGATTCAAACGACCAGTAGTATCCTACAAAAAAGAACAGCTCCATCCAGAAAAGGCGTTCATATTTTTGCCATTGCACACAACGGCGTCGAACAGAATATGCAAAAGTACTTCTGGATACCATGAAGACTTTTACAATACCACTCAGGTCTCCCAGTTTTATTTAACGAGGTCGTAAAAAGGTAGAGTGTCCTCGAAACATTTTGCGCTTCTCGATGTCGTGCATCCGCGGACCGGCGCACCCGCCTACGACAGACTCTCCGGAACAAAGTACATTTTATCCATCATTCACTTATTAACCGTTACAAACAAATGGGACTGCGACATAGGCATGGAGATACTCTCGAGGGATGGTCATTTTTGGACGCGTCAAGCAATGGCCTCAAGTAAATTAATACGCATGCATTTGAAGCCCCATGATTCTTTTTTCATTTGCATCCGGCCCCTGCGACCACTCTAGTACCGATGTTATTTGGGACATAGGACGTTTAAATCTTCCGACGCTCTCGAGAGACAGACACTCCGAGTCGAAAGTAACCTTGAACGCCTCTGTAATTACCATTCGCAGCTGTCGGAGAAGATAAAATACCGACGTCGCAACGGAAGACTGTCGGTAATGTAAAAATCTGATTTTGCGAGGCTGCAACTATACGAGGCTGCAAAATACCGACAGTCGTCCGTTGCGACATCGGTATGTTATCTTCTACGACAGCTGCGAATGGTAATTACAGAGGCGTTCAAGGTTACTTTCGACTCGGAGTGTCTGTCTCTCGAGAGCGTCGGAAGTTTTAAACGTCCTATGTCCCAAACGACATCGGTACTAGAGTGGTCGCAGGGGTCGGATGCAAATGAAAAAAGAATCATGGGGCTTCAAATGCATGCGTATTAATTTACTTGAGGCCATTGCTTGACGCGTCCAAAAATGACCATCCCTCGAGAGTATCTCCATGCCTATGTTGCAGTCCCATTTGTTTGTAACGGTTAATAAGTGAATGATGGATAAAATGTACTTTGTGCGCCGGTCCGCGAATGCACGTCATCGAGAAGCGCAAAATGTTTCGAGGACACTCTACCTTTTTACGACCTCGTTAAATAAAACTGGGAGACCTGAGTGGTATTGTAAAAGTCTTCATGGTATCCAGAAGTACTTTTGCATATTCTGTTCGACGCCGTTGTGTGCAATGGCAAAAATATGAACGCCTTTTCTGGATGGAGCTGTTCTTTTTTGTAGGATACTACTTGTCGTTTGAATCCGTGCGCGTTTTGACATGGGAATACATCGCCTTTACGTGTTTTGGTCATAGGTGGCGTTGGTTTTTCGGCGACTTGATAGCAACCCAATTTACATAAGCGATGAATGATTTTCCGCCATACGTTCTTCCGAGATGAGACGCGCAGCGCGACGTATAAACATATTCGATATGCAGCGCATAATGCAAAGTGTAATCATACTCGATACGGAGCGCGTAGCGCGACGTGTATTCCTGTGAGTGCCTTAAAAAATGTCCCAAAGGGACATTTTTCGGGGGGCTTGGGGGGCGGAGCCCACCAACAAGAGCGTCTGCGCCCGCAGGGCGCTGAGGCGCTTGTTAGTTTTTATTTCTTTGTCGACCGCAAAGAAAAAATATATGTAAATTTTTAAAAATACGCACATGAGAGATTGCAAAATAATTATTAAAATTTAATATTTTTACCAAAATGTTTGCCAAATATTCATTACACGCATTTGGATCGAATATTTATTCTGTCACGAGTAGAAAATTCATGAAGAATCTTTCAAACAAAAAATTACCTGGGATCATATTTTATGTTTAATAAAAAAATCCTTCTTACGAACGAATGAAAATTCGTTAAGCAGTTTCAACTATGTAAAAATTTTTGTTTATTGCGAATACAAGATTCATGAATTTTTCAAAAACTGTTACACGGAAAAATTAAATTTGCGGAATCAATGTGCTTTTAATGACGTTTGTAATTTTTACTTAAACATTTTTTAATTGTCGTACACTTGAAGTTGCATTTCATTTTTTATTTCTTTTTGTCGATCGCAAATACAACATTTATAAAAAATGTTTCAAACAATAGATATATGAAAGTTGCTCAATATTTATCAATAGTTTTACAAAAATGTTTGCCAAATATTCATTACCCGAATTCGGATCGAATATTTATTCTGTCACGCGTAGAAAATTCATGAAGAATCTATCAAATAAAAGTTACCTGGGTTCATATTTTATGTTTAATAGAAAAAAATCATTTTACGAAAGAATGAAAATTTATCAAGCATTTTTAACTGTATCAATTTTTTTGTTTATCACGTTTGTAATTTTTATTTCTTTTCGTCCATCGCGAATACAAAATTTATAAAAAAAAAAATGTTTCGAACAATTGATATATGAAAGTTGCTTAATATTTTTTATTTTTACGAAAAGTTTGGCAAATGTTCACCGTACAAATTTGGGCCGAATATTTTTTTATCGTGAGTACAAAATTAACGAAAATCTTGTAATTCAAAATTACAGGGCTCTTTCTTATTCGTATTTATTTAATTATATTAAAGACAAACCAATTATCGAGTAAGCTCACCGAACATAATCCAACAGAACAAATCCTTTACAAACATTCAATACATTTTTTTCACATTACCGTAAATATTATATTCTTATTTTAGAGCAGCATTATTAGACTACTTAAAATAATATATATTAATTTTAGACTTTGAAAAACGCACCTAGCCGTAAAAAAAATCAAATCTCTGCCGACAAATAAATTTAAACTAAGTAGAGACACAAATTCCAATGCATTGCAATTTCTATTTGTCACTTTGGCCTGTCAAACTTTTAGCTTTTCGACCGTACGGTGTACTTCGACATTTTCTCGAGTTTTTTCTGTAAACAAAAAAAAAAATTTTAAATACATCAATATTGTTGTACAAAATGGAACTCTTCTACATTATACAAATGATTGGAAAATATTTGAATTAATATAAAAACGGTACATACGATTCAATAATGTTGGCACGGGGACGCGTTCGAGCGCTTCTGATTGGCCCGCAACTTTCTCTTTTGTCCAGTAGCCCCACTTCCGATGAAAAACGCTCTACGATCTCAACCAAGACTTGTGGTTCCTCCTCTGAATCCCAGCTTGGCTCGTCGTTTAAGCCCCATAAATCCGTGGTCGTTGGAATAACACGGATATTTTCATTTATATTTCCGTAATATCCCGCATTTTTTTCCTTCTTAGAGGTATCTCGCCAAGATGTGAAGGTAAACGTGGTGAATGCGTCCATGCTTTGTCTACAAAAGACAGAAAGTACATATGATGTAACGCGCAAATATTCACAATCCTTAAAATAATACGCGAGAAGAAAAATATGGAACACAAAAGTCACCTCTCCATTTCTGCAGGTGAACGAAAAGCTACTTTCGATTGTACGGTGACTCGTTTTTGACGTCTGACGAAAGCAACGACAACGCGCCAGGTTTATATGGATTGTCCCCACCATACCTGTTTTGGGCGTATTTGTTTGACATTTTCTCTAATGCTTCATGCATCCTAAGATTTTAGTGAAAAGATCTGTGAAACTATACGTTTCTCTTACTAATATAGCAGCCCGACCCATTCTATTATCTTTATAACCGAACGACAAGAAAAAAAAATGCTTCACCCCTTGAATAACCCAGGTAAAAGGGTACAAAAAAAAAAGAAAAATTTCTCTTGTTCACGGTACCGTGGTGAAGTTAAACACCGTGTCTCCTTACATACTAGTTAGAAAAAATATATTTTCACGATACCTTCAGTACTCGAAACACGGTTTTTCTTTAGAAAATTATCATAAATCTTCAGGGCATTGAGACTCCGGTAAGAAACTACGGGCGAAACTTTTACAGTGAAGATGATTTTTTATAAGTCTTACATACGCATAGAATAAGAGGAAAGGGTGTGAAAATAAAGTATGCTCCATAAACGGATGATTTTAGGTGTCAGCTAGTATCTATCGGAGAGTTGAGGTTTCGATTTACCTTTTGCAGGAGGATGTGAGACATCGCAACACCTTTGTTGAATATTTTAACGAAACAAAATTCTGCGGGAATTAACTTGAATATGACGCCTTGGACATGTAATGTTTGGGAAATCGTGAAAATAAAAAACAACACTTTCATGTATAGTCAATTTTCGGTTTAACATTCAATTTTTATTTAACATCACTAATCTTTACAATTATGCAAATACGCAATGAGAATTCGAACATCGGTTAAAGATATGTAATATCATTGCGATGTGTACAGGTCACCGTTGATGTACAGTCGTAGCAGTAGCCTAAGTATTGAAGTGTGCACTCGTGAATAGCCCATCCGTGGAATGGCACAACTATGTTAATAGAACAAATGTGTAACACATTAAAATTGTGCGATATATAGACGGTAAATGCATATTTTTTAATTTTAAAGTAAAACTTACACGTTAACGGTGACAGTACGCTGTGTCCGAAGAGTTGAAAGCCCGAGTTGAGAAAACTTTCAGTAGTTGCATGCGCCGCGTCGGCCTGAGATGAAGTTGGGTAACTCGCACGCAAATAGGGTTGTCCGAACGCAAATTCTGCGGTACTGGTGTTGAAATTTGAATCAGTAGAATCACTTTGCCGATAGCGCTGCACTGCTATGTAACGATTCATAAGACGACTCACGCCCGGAAAGTCACTACCGCCCGTCGAGCGAATGATTCCAACCGCAATTAAGACGGCTTGGTAAGACACGTCAAACGCTCCACAATCATACAAGCGGCCAATTTCTCTAAGAGACAATCGGTTCAAAACCGACCGCATCGTGCGGCGAGCCTGCTGAAGCCTCATACTCCTCAACTTCGAAAGGCGATGTAACGAAAACCATCTTGCTATGGGCGCACTCCGGACGCGCATTAACGTCACCGTTTTAGTAATAGCTTCAATCAGGTCGTTTGCAAGATAACAATCCATTTTTATTTGATTTATTTCAATTTATGATCAAAACCAGTACACACGACAACACAGGACTAGTTATACGAGCATCCGTACGATAGGACCGAGGTTGGAAATTGTCAAAATGTTTGAGTATGCGCTGCTTTATACATTTTTCCCAGACAACCGTTACCGGCTTTGCCGAGGGGCGGGTTTTTCGAAATTGTGCATTTACTGTGTAGGAAGAAACGCATGATTTGTCGAAATGTACGCTTTCCCTCTATCATTTGTTTGACGAAACCTGTTACTGACGTATTTGGTAATTCAACAGGTAAACCGTTTTCAAATTTTATACTTTGGACAGGCTTTCACTCCTGAGAAGATCCGCAAAAAAAAAACGGCAATAAACAAAAAAAAAGGAGTGAAAGCAAAATATGCTACCGTGAACAGGTGATTTTGGATGTCGGCTAGCGTTTTTCAGAAGGTTGAACGGCCATAAAGACTCTTGTGTTTACAGGTAGATGTTAGTCACCTCAACAGTGTCACAGGTCATATTAAGGAAACAAAGCCCTGTTGGAGCAAAGCCCTCCGAGTAAACACAGGTACTGGTATATACAGAAGAGATTCATAGCATCTGCAGTATAAAAAAAAACGAGTGAAAACACGGATGCGTCCATCGTGAGATCACCGGAGTCGGCTCCCCGTGGTTACTGTCTCGAAGTCGTTGTAAACCCGACGAAATTGCTGAGAAAATCGATGAATTTCCTTCCACGTGCGTGAAATACCCTCCAAATTTTATACTTTGGGCAGGCCTTCAGTACTGAGAAGATCTGAAATACTGTAATAAATAAAAAAAAAAAGGAGTGAAAGCAAAGTATGCTACCGTGAACAGGTGATTTCGGATGTCCGCTAGTGTTTTTCCGAAGGTTGAGCCGCGCCAAAGACACCTGTGTTTACAGGTAGATGTTAGTCACCTCAACAGTGTTACAGGCCATATTAAGGAAACAAAGAAGAAATGAGAAACAAAACCCTGTTGGAGCAAAGCCCTCCGAGTAAACACAGGTACTGGTATATACAGAAGAGATTCATAGCATCTGCAGTATAAAAAAAAACGAGTGAAAACACGGATGCGTCCATCGTGAGATCACCGGAGTCGGCTCCCCGTGGTTACTGTCTCGAAGTCGTTGTAAACCCGACGAAATTGCTGAGAAAATCGATGAATTTCCTTCCACGTGCGTGAAATACCCTCCAAATTTTATACTTTGGGCAGGCCTTCAGTACTGAGAAGATCTGAAATACTGTAATAAATAAAAAAAAAAAGGAGTGAAAGCAAAGTATGCTACCGTGAACAGGTGATTTCGGATGTCCGCTAGTGTTTTTCCGAAGGTTGAGCCGCGCCAAAGACACCTGTGTTTACAGGTAGATGTTAGTCACCTCAACAGTGTTACAGGCCATATTAAGGAAACAAAGAAGAAATGAGAAACAAAACCCTGTTGGAGCAAAGCCCTCCGAGTAAATACAGCTACTGGTATATACAAAAGAGATTCATAGCATCTGCAGTGTAAAAAAAAAAAAAAGGAGCGAAAACACGGATGCGTCCATCGTGAGATCAACGGAGTCGGCACCCTGTGGTCACTGCCTCGAAGTCATTGTAAACCCGACGAAATTGCTCAGAAAATCGTCGAATTTCCTTCCATTTGCTCCTCTACAAAAAAATCAACGAAAAGGCTTCCGTTTGTTCTTTTACAACAAATCAACAAAACTGCCTCGTGCTGCTCCTCGAAAAGCCGTCGCAACTGCCTCCTTTTCCTCCTCCATACATCAAAAATCGAGAAATTCAGAATTAAAATTGGGGCCGGAATTTCTCGATTTTTTGTATGTGGAAGAGGAAACGGAGGTAGTTGAAGGAAGAGGAAAAGAAGGCAGCTGTGAACTGGATTCCTCGATTTTTAATGTGTGTAGGAGGAAAAGGAGGTAATTGCGAACTGAATTCCTCGATTTTTGATGTATGGAGGAGGAAAAGGAGGCAGTTGCGACGGCTTTTCGAGGAGCAGCACGAGGCAGCTTTGTTGATTTGTTGTAAAAGAACAAACGGAAGCCTTTTCGTTGATTTTTTTGTAGAGGAGCAAATGGAAGGAAATTCGACGATTTTCTGAGCAATTTCGTTGGGTTTACAATGACTTCGAGGCAGTGACCACAGGGTGCCGACTCCGGTGATCTCACGATGGACGCATCCGTGTTTTCGCTCCTTTTTTTTTTTTTTTTTACACTGCAGATGCTATGAATCTCTTTTGTATATACCAGTAGCTGTATTTACTCGGAGGGCTTTGCTCCAACAGGGTTTTGTTTCTCATTTCTTCTTTGTTTCCTTAATATGGCCTGTAACACTGTTGAGGTGACTAACATCTACCTGTAAACACAGGTGTCTTTGGCGCGGCTCAACCTTCGGAAAAACACTAGCGGACATCCGAAATCACCTGTTCACGGTAGCATACTTTGCTTTCACTCCTTTTTTTTTTTATTTATTACAGTATTTCAGATCTTCTCAGTACTGAAGGCCTGCCCAAAGTATAAAATTTGGAGGGTATTTCACGCACGTGGAAGGAAATTCATCGATTTTCTCAGCAATTTCGTCGGGTTTACAACGACTTCGAGACAGTAACCACGGGGAGCCGACTCCGGTGATCTCACGATGGACGCATCCGTGTTTTCACTCGTTTTTTTTTATACCGCAGATGCTATGAATCTCTTCTGTATATACCAGTACCTGTGTTTACTCGGAGGGCTTTGCTCCAACAGGGCTTTGTTTCCTTAATATGACCTGTGACACTGTTGAGGTGACTAACATCTACCTGTAAACACAAGAGTCTTTATGGCCGTTCAACCTTCTGAAAAACGCTAGCCGACATCCAAAATCACCTGTTCACGGTAGCATATTTTGCTTTCACTCCTTTTTTTTTGTTTATTGCCGTTTTTTTTTTGCGGATCTTCTCAGGAGTGAAAGCCTGTCCAAAGTATAAAATTTGAAAACGGTTTACCTGTTGAATTACCAAATACGTCAGTAACAGGTTTCGTCAAACAAATGATAGAGGGAAAGCGTACATTTCGACAAATCATGCGTTTCTTCCTACACAGTAAATGCACAATTTCGAAAAACCCGCCCCTCGGCAAAGCCGGTAACGGTTGTCTGGGAAAAATGTATAAAGCAGCGCATACTCAAACATTTTGACAATTTCCAACCTCGGTCCTATCGTACGGATGCTCGTATAACTAGTCCTGTGTTGTCGTGTGTACTGGTTTTGATCATAAATTGAAATAAATCAAATAAAAATGGATTGTTATCTTGCAAACGACATGATTGAAGCTATTACTAAAACGGTGACGTTAATGCGCGTCCGGAGTGCGCCCATAGCAAGATGGTTTTCGTTACATCGCCTTTCGAAGTTGAGGAGTATGAGGCTTCAGCAGGCTCGCCGCACGATGCGGTCGGTTTTGAACCGATTGTCTCTTAGAGAAATTGGCCGCTTGTATGATTGTGGAGCGTTTGACGTGTCTTACCAAGCCGTCTTAATTGCGGTTGGAATCATTCGCTCGACGGGCGGTAGTGACTTTCCGGGCGTGAGTCGTCTTATGAATCGTTACATAGCAGTGCAGCGCTATCGGCAAAGTGATTCTACTGATTCAAATTTCAACACCAGTACCGCAGAATTTGCGTTCGGACAACCCTATTTGCGTGCGAGTTACCCAACTTCATCTCAGGCCGACGCGGCGCATGCAACTACTGAAAGTTTTCTCAACTCGGGCTTTCAACTCTTCGGACACAGCGTACTGTCACCGTTAACGTGTAAGTTTTACTTTAAAATTAAAAAATATGCATTTACCGTCTATATATCGCACAATTTTAATGTGTTACACATTTGTTCTATTAACATAGTTGTGCCATTCCACGGATGGGCTATTCACGAGTGCACACTTCAATACTTAGGCTACTGCTACGACTGTACATCAACGGTGACCTGTACACATCGCAATGATATTACATATCTTCAACCGATGTTCGAATTCTCATTGCGTATTTGCATAATTGTAAAGATTAGTGATGTTAAATAAAAATTGAATGTTAAACCGAAAATTGACTATACATGAAAGTGTTGTTTTTTATTTTCACGATTTCCCAAACATTACATGTCCAAGGCGTCATATTCAAGTTAATTCCCGCAGAATTTTGTTTCGTTAAAATATTCAACAAAGGTGTTGCGATGTCTCACATCCTCCTGCAAAAGGTAAATCGAAACCTCAACTCTCCGATAGATACTAGCTGACACCTAAAATCATCCGTTTGTGGAGCATACTTTATTTTCACACCCTTTCCTCTTATTCTATGCGTATGTAAGACTTATAAAAAATCATCTTCACTGTAAAAGTTTCGCCCATAGTTTCTTACCGGAGTCTCAATGCCCTGAAGATTTATGATAATTTTCTAAAGAAAAACCGTGTTTCGAGTACTGAAGGTATCGTGAAAATATATTTTTTCTAACTAGTATGTAAGGAGACACGGTGTTTAACTTCACCACGGTACCGTGAACAAGAGAAATTTTTCTTTTTTTTTTGTACCCTTTTACCTGGGTTATTCAAGGGGTGAAGCATTTTTTTTTCTTGTCGTTCGGTTATAAAGATAATAGAATGGGTCGGGCTGCTATATTAGTAAGAGAAACGTATAGTTTCACAGATCTTTTCACTAAAATCTTAGGATGCATGAAGCATTAGAGAAAATGTCAAACAAATACGCCCAAAACAGGTATGGTGGGGACAATCCATATAAACCTGGCGCGTTGTCGTTGCTTTCGTCAGACGTCAAAAACGAGTCACCGTACAATCGAAAGTAGCTTTTCGTTCACCTGCAGAAATGGAGAGGTGACTTTTGTGTTCCATATTTTTCTTCTCGCGTATTATTTTAAGGATTGTGAATATTTGCGCGTTACATCATATGTACTTTCTGTCTTTTGTAGACAAAGCATGGACGCATTCACCACGTTTACCTTCACATCTTGGCGAGATACCTCTAAGAAGGAAAAAAATGCGGGATATTACGGAAATATAAATGAAAATATCCGTGTTATTCCAACGACCACGGATTTATGGGGCTTAAACGACGAGCCAAGCTGGGATTCAGAGGAGGAACCACAAGTCTTGGTTGAGATCGTAGAGCGTTTTTCATCGGAAGTGGGGCTACTGGACAAAAGAGAAAGTTGCGGGCCAATCAGAAGCGCTCGAACGCGTCCCCGTGCCAACATTATTGAATCGTATGTACCGTTTTTATATTAATTCAAATATTTTCCAATCATTTGTATAATGTAGAAGAGTTCCATTTTGTACAACAATATTGATGTATTTAAAATTTTTTTTTTTGTTTACAGAAAAAACTCGAGAAAATGTCGAAGTACACCGTACGGTCGAAAAGCTAAAAGTTTGACAGGCCAAAGTGACAAATAGAAATTGCAATGCATTGGAATTTGTGTCTCTACTTAGTTTAAATTTATTTGTCGGCAGAGATTTGATTTTTTTTACGGCTAGGTGCGTTTTTCAAAGTCTAAAATTAATATTGTTACGTCCAAACTAGCGTTGTTTCTTTACTAGTTTGAAATATAACAGTTGTCTCCGTTATAATCGCACGCGCTGGTCAAGTGGGTGTTAAACCAACCTTTACCACACCTGGTGTCGATAAGGAGGACAACGATTGCTCCTTTTTAAAGCCTAACCTTGCGGAAAATTGCTTGGGATGGAGCCCTTAAGAGTGCTTGTTAAATGCGTGTCGTAGGGTGTAAACTAATTAGTAGAGGGTTCGGCGTCTCTCAGGCAAAAGAGAGATAGAGAGGAAATCTTCGGTGTGACGGCAGCTACCTGCCGTTTCTTGACCAGGTGTCGGAGCACGCGACACGGTTAAACGGGATTTGGTGGTCACTTTAAATCACTGGGTTGCGAGAATAAAATGAAATAATGCACGGTTGATAAATAAATAAACAGGTACTTACGGTAATTAACGGTGTTTTCCTGGTGTTCGTGGATATAGAACTTTCTTCACGTTGGTTTAATTCGAAAATGAATTTAAAGAAAACAAGCGTCTCAGCGCCCTGCGGGCGCAGATGCTCTTGTTGGTGGGCTCCGCCCCCCAAACCCCCCGAAAAATGTCCCTTCGGGACATTTTTTAAGGCACTCACGGGGGTGCACGTCGCGCTACGCGCTCCGTATCGAGTGTATTTACACATCGCGCTATGCGCTACGAATGAAGTATGTTTATTCGTGCGTTTCTTTTCGACAGTACGTATGAGGGAAAAACATTTATCAGTTACGTAAATTAATTCATAGTGTTTAATCTTCGTCGAATAAAAATATTTCTTTTTTGTACCAATTGATTATTAATATTCACGACGGATATTTCCTTTTTGTTTGACGATAAATTGTCAAATATTGAGACACGAGACAAATATAACGAATTGCACCACGTAGAAGTTGATCAAATTAATTTAACGAATCAAATCATGTCTAGTAAAGTCGTTTTATTGGCTTAAAACTTATGACCAGATTTAATGAATATAAAACAAACACACAAAACATGTACCGACACCAATACGATTACCATTTAGCATTCAGGCCAAATATCCCCTTTAAATCCTTCCCCTTCAGTGTTTTTTTTCTTCCCCATAATTGATGGAATCAGTTCGTTATTTTATCTGTAGGAAACCAAACCATTGTAGAAGAAAAGTTCAAGAAATTTGCTATTCTTTGTGATTTTCAATGAAATTTTATCGATATTTATGGATGCTGCAAAAAAATGCAATCTCGAGAACGAAAAAATATATCTTTTTGGTTCCTGTCTTGTATTGAAGAGGAAGTAGTACGTTACTCGAATCAAAAATTTGTCATCTTGGATAGCTCCGAAATATTTTTTTACAAATTGATGAAATTCTTGAAAAATTCGACTTTGAAGGCTCTTTGACAGTCCTCTTATAACAAATTTCAATTCTACCATTTGAGATATATTTTTTTTCTTCTTCGTAATACATGGAATCAGCTCGTTATTGTCTCGTTATTGTCTTGAGAAATTCGATATTTTTTTTCGTTTTTCAATGAAATTTTATTGATATTTATCGTCGCTTAAAAATATCAAATTTAGCATCATATCATATCGTATTTTAAAAAATTTTATTTAATCACAAACGAGGATAAGTTTTTCAGTACGGAATAACTCGTAAAATCGACAAATTCAGTGTTATTCACTTTCTTGATAAATAATTGTTTATAATTGTTCTTTAAGAGTACAATTGTTTTTTTTTTTGCGAAAAAAAACTTTTCAAGACGTGAGCATATGAAAGAAATTCGTATTTCGCCGAAAATTTGAAAAAATAAAAAAAAAAAAAACGTTGGAAATACGTCGATAGAATAATCATTAGCAGTTTTCTTATCAAGTGTAAACGAATAAATCCAGCGAACAAAATTGACAAAGATTTCGAATGTGATGAATCTCCGACGGTCGAAGTGGAAAAAATTAAATTTTTAAACATAGCACACTTTTTATCTGCGCAATAACGCAGAGAGTCAGTTTGTAAATACGATTTCTTTGAGAGGAAAGGATTAGAGACGGCAATTTCGAGAAATTTGAAAAAACGATTCATTTTTTGATGAAAATTCGTAAAATTAGTCTTTGCTTAAAAAAAATCATATCTCGGCAGCGAAAAAAGATTTCGACTCTTATTTTGGCTTATTTTGAAGAGGAGAAAATACGTTGCCAGAAAAAGAATTTGCAGTTTTTATTATTAACAGTAAATAAATAAATCGGGTGAACATAATTGACAAAGATTTCGGCTGCGATGAATCTTCGACGGTCGAAGGATAAAAAATTCTTTTTTTTTATGATTGCATACTTTTTATTTGCGCTATACCGCGTAGAATCCATTTATATTTACGTAAAATAGGAACAAAGATTGAAACGAGATGTCGATTTTTTTTTTGTTTGAAAATCATCCGGCCACAGAGTACGCGCGCCGCGACGTATGAGCATCTGTGTATCGTCTGCTACGAAATTGTCATCTGCTTCCAAAGTTTGACAGATAGAATAAAACGAAAAAATATATACTCGCGATTTTTTTAGTTCTATTTGGGAAATTGTCATTATTTTGGATATTCGATGAATCTTTTTTGTGAGTTTACTACCAATTTTTTCAGTGAATACGTGAAATTTATCATTTTTATTACGAATGTGAATAAAATATGCTAAAATATTGCGAATGATTTTCGGTGATAATATATTATTTTCGAAATAAAAAACGCAAACATTTGTGAATCTGTGTATGATATTTCGTGTTTTATTTTTCACAACCGAAGTTTTTTTTTTAACATGATGAAAAATGGATTTTTGGCAAATCTAAATAACATAACCTCTAAAGCAAATCTTGTTATAACCACTGTTTTTGAATTATTTTATAATTAAAATTATATTTGTCAGAATGACTCAAAATTTGTTGTGCATAGTGCTTTCGATACAATGAAATATTGTTGCGAAAGAGAACAGAATTGGTTTCCAGGATTCTTAATTGGGGCACCGTACGGACATCAGATGTGAGAAAATAAGTTTTTTATGGAAAATTGTGATGAATAAATAGTTAGAGATGTAGGATTGTCTCTAAATTTGCTGTGCGCAGTGCTTTTGATAAAACAAAATGATGCTGCGAAGAAGAAAAAAATTGGTTCGTAGAGTTCATTATGATGGCACCGTACGGACACTTGACCGAAGGCAAATGCAAATTGTGGCCAATAATTTTTTAGAAAAAATACTTAAAGGTCTTAGATTGGTTTTAAAAGTAATGTGCATACTGGAAATACTGTAATAAAAAAACCCTGCGAAGGAGAACAAAATTGGTTCGCACCATCTAAAGTTACAGTGTGATACGGACGTCCGAGAAGAAAAATTCAGCCAAAAAGTTGTTTTCATTGCACCGCAGGCTAAAAAAAATATTTCTATTCATCGCAGTCACTTCAAAGTAACTACGCATGATGTTGGAGATACACCGAAGCAAATGGTGAAAAATAAAAATTTTTGGAGTATGCGCTGCGGAGTAACCCCTTCGACAGACTCCGAAGAGCAACGGATGGTCATTTTAATAGGCACTCTTTGCCTATTATTATAGTGAGTGCCTAAAAATGATGTGTTTCACGGAAACGCAGGTAGAGTTAATACTTTTTAATGTCACAAAAAAAAATATGAGTAATACAGGTGATAATATTGAACTAAAAAAACAATGGAGACCAAATGTCTATATGGTTGGAATTCCTAAAACTCGCGAAATACAATGTCAAATTATAAACTGAAGAATTAATTCCGTTTCTCTGAGTCCTGGATTTAATACTGACAACTCGAAAGTCTGAAAGACAATCGGGTTAAAACTGAATTTCGAAACAAGGGATAACTGATTTGAACTGTACTACTGTGGTATCTTGAACAAATAAATGAAAGAATATGCTGAACAAAACTGAAGGAATATCTTCCGATAATAACAAAAAAGGTATGCTTATAAAACTGAAGGAATATCCTCCACTAATAACAGAAAAACGTGTGCTTATAAAACTGAAGGAATATCCTCCGATAACTAAAAACGGTATGCTTATGAAACTGAAAGAGGTGTGCTCAAAAAAACTGAAGGAAGTGTGCTCTTGAGCGTACAATTTCGGGGATTTTTATACCATTTTCCTTGGTGACAAGTAGAGGGGATGTTGCTATGCGAGTGTCTTTTTGTATATCTATTCGGTATAAAATTCTGGTACAGTAACGAGAAGATGAGGTGATGCTACCGGTCTCATCCCTGATTGGTCCGTGATCTTAAGTCCTTCTTTTAGGCGTAATGCGTTTATCGGGCCCCGCGCCGTGGATGACGGGGTGGGGTATCGAAAAGTAAAAGGGCGCAGACGAGATCACGTAGGCATCAATCCCCTCCTTTTCTCGTTTCCGTTTTCCGGGAAGTCATTACCAGAAAGATTTTTGTTGGTATGCAGCCTTTTATGGCTAAATACTTTATATGTAAAAAGGTCGCCAGAGTTCCAATCGGACTATAGAATTTCGTCAACTGTCTAGACAAATAAAAACCGGTATTGAACAGTGAAAATACGTTCTCCTATGTCTTCTGAATTTTATACATATTACGTGAATTATAAAATTTGTAGTTTCTCGTAAGACTCTTATAACCAGGACTCGCTTATTCCTAGCAGAAATGAATGTAATAACGAAAATATAATAATGAATATTACTGATATAAACCATAACCTATTATCGGGAACTAATTATTTAGTACTCGATTAGTTTGTACTCGTCTGTCTGGATAATAATGCAAAAGTATAATTCTATATTACTAATAAAAATAATAAAAGAAAAAGCAATAAATCTTTTCCATGTTATTTCGCCCAGGGGCGTGCCATGGAAAAGACTTTCCTCGGCAAATGCTTTACCGTTAACTCCTTCAGTCATTTGTTTAAACAAATGGCGTACAAGTTGTCCACGGCTAAGAATTTCTCGAAGGACGAACTAAATTAATAGGGTACTTGTAGTAATTTCTTTACAGTCGGAGAGTTTATGGACAAGTTTCCTGCCTGTTGCGAGGGGACTCTTTTTCGTTACTCGGCGGTTTTGTGCCTGAACTGTCGAATGCCAAACGTTATATAATTTTCATAAGGTGAAAATCCCTTTTCGTTTTTATAATGGTATCATTCTCCGTGTAATTACCACTATGTACTTAATTAATACCGTAAGGATGAACACAGGCATTCAAGAGAGCAAATCCTGGGGGTGAATTGTTTATTATTATTTCTTTTTAAATGGACTATATTCTCAGTTTCGTTTCTCTATTTATCATTACGTTCTTCTTCAGAAATCTGACCTCTATTGCTTTCCGATGTGTTATAATGAGAGGAATCCGAGGTTTACCAACTATTTAAGGATTAATTAATTAAGATTTAATAGAAGAAATTTCCTTCTTCCTGCAAATATCAAGGTCATGAGCCCCGTCTCCTTTGTTTTAGCTTGTGGAGTTCGGTTCAACTTAAAACACTGTTTAAAGCGTTTCCCTTAATGAGGATAACTTGTCGACCCGATTGTATGTATCTAAAACCCGACGGGTTTAATCGACTGTCTGTAAATTCCTCCCTGAATGGTTTCGAGCCATGGTAAAATAGATTTACTGATCTACGGGGAGGTAGTCGATATCGATACTAGTAGGTCCCAATGGTAACTGTCAGCGGGCCGCGTTTCTTTTAATTCCTTTTTGGGACTCTAGAGGAGCGCTCGGGAGAGGGGTCAGAGACCGCCTTTCTCGACCTCCGCCTGTGAGGCCCCGGATCTGTTTTACCCTGTTTTATCGGTATCGACTCGCTAAGGTAGGGCACCGATTTTTGTAAGTCTCTGGGCTAGCTTGACACTGATTAAGCAGTAGGTAAAATAGATATTGTTAATGAAGAATTTTTAGATCAGATTCCCCTTTTTACTTTCACAAAGAAGTTTAGGCTCAACTGCTATTGAAGGTGTTACGTCTGAGGCCTCACGCTCGCACTGAATGGCTGGAGCGGGAATCGAACCCGCGTCTCTACGCTTTCCGGGCGAGTGCTCTTACCACTAAGCTACCCAGCGCCAGCGCGAATGCAATTTCTAGTCGTTAACATATACGAGCGTGAGGCCCCAGACGTAACACTTCCCCCCTTAAATGAATCCGCGAGCTTCCGCGAGCTGTATGCGTCTAAGAAGGTCGAGGGACTTGTCCAATTATCGGCTCAGACGTGATTTTTACTTGTTCGTTTCACGACTCAGAGGTCTTGGCACTTGTCCGTCACAGTGGCTCAGAGGTTTCGGACCTATACGCATTGCAGATTCACCGGGGGAGGGCGTTGCCGTCTGGATCCCACTTCTGACACCAGTTTTGTTACGTCCAGAAAAAGAATTCGGCACTGAATGGCTGGAGCGGGAATCGAACCCGCGTCTCTACGCTTTCCGGGCGAGTGCTCTTACCACTAAGCTACCCAGCGCCAGCGCGAATGCAATTTCTAGTCGTTAACATATACAAGCGTGAGGCCCCAGACGTAACAAAGGTAAAGCAGAAAATAAACTATGCGTTACGCTGGACGTAACAATATATATTATTTTAAGTAGTCTAATAATGCTGCTCTAAAATAAGAATATAATATTTACGGTAATGTGAAAAAATGTATTGAATGTTTGTAAAGGATTTGTTCTGTTGGATTATGTTCGGTGAGCTTGCTCGATAATTGGTTTGTCTTTAATATAATTAAATAAATACGAATAAGAAAGAGCCCTGTAATTTTGAATTACAAGATTTTCGTTAATTTTGTACTCACGATAAAAAAATATTCGGCCCAAATTTGTACGGTGAAAATTTGCCAAACTTTTCGTAAAAATAAAAAATATTAAGCAACTTTCATATATCAATTGTTCGAAACATTTTTTTTTTATAAATTTTGTATTCGCGATCGACGAAAAGAAATAAAAATTACAAACGTGATAAACAAAAAAATTGATACAGTTAAAAATGCTTGATAAATTTTCATTCTTTCGTAAAATGATTTTTTTCTATTAAACATAAAATATGAACCCAGGTAACTTTTATTTGATAGATTCTTCATGAATTTTCTACGCGTGACAGAATAAATATTCGATCCGAATTCGTGTAATGAATATTTGGCAAACATTTTTGTAAAACTATTGATAAATATTGAGCAACTTTCATATATCTATTGTTTGAAACATTTTTTATAAATGTTGTATTTGCGATCGACAAAAAGAAATAAAAAATGAAATGCAACTTCAAGTGTACGACAATTAAAAAATGTTTAAGTAAAAATTACAAACGTCATTAAAAGCACATTGATTTCGCAAATTTAATTTTTCCGTGTAGCAGTTTTTGAAAAATTCATGAATCTTGTATTCGCAATAAACAAAAATTTTTACATAGTTGAAACTACTTAACGAATTTTCATTCGTTCGTAAGAAGGATTTTTTTATTAAACATAAAATATGATCCCAGGTAATTTTTTGTTTGAAAGATTCTCCATGAATTTTCTACTCGTGACAGAATAAATATTCGATCCAAATTCGTGTAATGAATATTTGGCAAACATTTTGGTAAAAATATTAAATTTTAATAATTATTTTGCAATCTCTCATGTGCGTATTTTTAAAAATTTACATATATTTTTTCTTTGCGGTCGACAAAGAAATAAAAACTAAAAAATGAATTTCCGAATTCACGTACACGAAAATTGAGAAATTTTTCTGGCAAAAATTTAAAAATGCTATTAAAACACATTGAGAATCTCCCATGTGTCTATCTTCCGAAAAAGCCATGAATCGTGTGTTCGCGTTTGATTGATTGAAAAAATTTAAATACTTCAAAATGCTGTGATGACGTACCGGACCGAACCGGACGTACATCTCACCAGAAACTCTGTGTGCGGGTGGACGGGGCGGAGTTTGACGGAACTTGATTGAGGAAATGCACCACAGGATTAGTCTAGTACATTGTCAATAATACGAAATGTTTTATTTTATAATTTGCATTAGGTGACAAAAACTTCTCGTATAAAGCACAAAGGAGCCATTTGTTAAGATCGTCATATTCTCGGCTGTACTGCACGGATAGCCTTATAATCTTTAAGAGGAGATTCCTATGGTGTGCGAGAGAGATAACATGATCGGACGTTACGACGGAGCGAGAGAGAGAGAGAGCGAGGTAACGTATTTCACCTCTTTGTGTGAGTCAGAACGTAGCCGACATATTTGAAGAATAACATGCAGAAAATGATTCAGATTTAAATTTGAAAAAGTTCGTAAAAACACAGAGAGCTCTAGATTGCGGATTTTCGATTCTTTAATTGAGACATCTTCAATGAATGCTAGGCAATCTCGTATGCATGACCTCTCTCTCTCTCTCTCTCTCTCTCTTTCTCTCTCTGTCTTTCTTGTGACGGTGACACCGATCGAATGTCTATTGCATCGTTTCCAGCCAAACAACTTATCAAAAAATTGTTCCGACGCATTTTATACATGAAGTTTCGACCAACAAAGGTGAATGTAAATTAACAATTTCTCATTATAACCAACTTGCCCGACAAATTCCATCTAATGTTCGGTCTGGCTAGACCGGTCAAACGCGGTCCCGGCCAACCGATCGCCAAATTACTGGTGCGGCGTTCGGTGAACATCGTAGCATTTTGAAGTCTTCATCTTTTTTTAATGTATCGTGTGATTACGACGTACGTGTCACCGGCGATACAAATGTATCTACCACTTTTCTATATCCTCACAGCAAATACGTGGATATTTGTACTTATATTCATTTTTCAAAATTTCGAAAAAATACAAACACCAGAAAACTTAAAAAATGTGTTTTCTAAAAAATGTTTACACTATTGTTACTTTAACTATGACATAATCGCGCCGAAACTTTACAAGTGCAGTGAGAAATATTTTACAAAACATGTCCATAATTTCAGGATTTATGTTCTTTTTTAAATTTTCAAAAAGTTAAAAAATGTCAGAAAATTTGTAAAAATGTATGTTTTCGAAAAAATTTCATTTTCAAAATTTCGAAAAAATGCAAAACATCAGAAAACTTAAAAAATGTGTTTTCGAAAAATTGCTTACACTATTGTTACTTTAACTTTCACACAATCGCTCCGAAAATTTACAAGGGCAGTGAGAAATATTTTACAAAAACATATTCATAATTTCAGGATTTATGTTCTTTTTTAAATTTTCCAAAAATTAAAAAGTATCAGAAAATTTGTGAAAAATGTATGTTTTCGAAAAAAATTTCATTTTTGAAAATTTCGAACAAATGCAAAATATCAAAAACTTAAAAAATGTATGTTTTCTAAAAAATGTTTACACTATTGTTACTTTAACTTTCACACAATCGCGTCGAAACTTTACAAGTGCAGTGACAAATATTTTACAAGAACATATCCATAATTTCAGAATTTATGTTCTTTTTTAAATTTTCAAAAAATTAAAAAATGTCAGAAAATGTGTAAAAAATGTATGTTTTCGAAAAAAATCATTTTTCAAAATTTCGAACAAATGCAAAAATATCAGAAAACTTTGAAAAATGTATGTTTTCTAAAAAATGTTTACACTATTGTTATTTTAACTTTCGTTGACTCGCGCCGAAACTTTACGAGTGTGGTTAGAAATGCTTTTACGCGAACATACCCAAATTTGGGATTTATTTTTCTTTTCAAATTTATTTCACTTTTCCAAATTTTGAAAATGATTTGAAAATGTCGGAAATTTTTTTTAAAATTTACACGACTTGTCCAAAATCAATAAATTTATTTTAAATATGACATTAGGTAAATAAATAACAGAAAATATTTCCGACTTTCCGACTTTCGAATGTATGGAGGATATTAACCGTAAGGTTAGAGAGAATACGATTAGGTTTACTAGCTATAGAATAGTGCTAGTATAATACGCCACCAGTGGTTAAGCGGTTAGCGTACACGACCAGCAATTTCGGCGACCAGGAGACTCGAGTTCGATCCCCGATTTGGGCGAAAGTTTTTTTTATACTTCCTACATTTTCTATATTGCTATTTGGTATATAGAAGAAGGCGAAAACTAATTTACCGACTGCAGAAAACATTAGTTTTAAAAATTGTCGGTAACTCCTAGAGGGCGCCAGGAGAAATAAGACGGCCAATCAAAACACAACAAGTTTACTAGAATAATGTTAGTACAGAAAAACGATGAAAATTTGTAGAGGGCATCTCGGAAAAGCCGTCCGCCAATAAGAGCTCGGGGAATTTCCAGTCGGCCAATCACGGCTCGGGGAAAATAAGACGACCAATCACGAACCAGAGAATTTTCCACCCGTCCTCTCATTGGTTCCCTATAACCCAAGGGGCGTGGCTTAAGGGGCCTTATGGGTGGAGAGGGGACCACAGGTGGTGGGGGAGAGGGTGGGGGTAGACGGTGGTGGTGGGGGTTGGCGCCAGTGGCCGCGTGGAGGGGGTAAATCCTGTCTCCCTATAGCTGTACACTACTACTGACCTCTATTGCTTTCCAGTGTGCTATAATGAGGGGAATCCGCTGTTTACTAATTATTCAAGGATTAATTAATTAAAATTTAATAGAGGATAATTCCTTCTTCCTGCTAAAATCAAGATCATGAGCCCCGTCTCCTTTGTTTTAGCTTGTAGAGTTCGGTTCAACTAAAACACTGTTTAAAGCGTTTCCCTTAACGAGGATAACTTGTCGACCCGATTCTATGTATCTAAAACCCGACGGTTTTAATCGACTGTCTGTAAATTCCTCCCTGAAAGGTTTCGAGCCATGGTAAAATAGATTTAATGATCTACGAGGAGGTAGTCGATATCGATACTAGTAGGTCCCAATGGTAACTGTCAGCGGGTCGCGTTTCTTTTAATTCCTTTTTGGGACTCCAGGGGAGCGCTCAGGAGAGGGGTCAGAGACCGCCTTTCTCGACCTCCGCCTGTGAGGCCCGGATCTGTTTTACCCTGTTTCATCGGTATCGACTCGTTAAGGTAGGACACCGATTTTGGTAAGACTCTGGGCTAGCTTGACACTGATTAAGCAGTAGGTAAAATAGATATTGTTAATGAAGAATTTTTCGATCAGATTCCCCGTTTTACTTTCACAAAGAAGTTTAGGCTCAACTGTTATTGAAGGTAAAACAGGAAATAAACTATACGTTACGTTGGACGTAACATCATCTTCACTTACGATAACATTGTCCAGCACATATAAAAATCTATCAACTGATTTTTTCCCACCAATCGATTTAAGTAATGGAAACTATGATTAGTAGATTTTCTCGGATTAGTAGATTTTCAAACTTTTCTCGTTATTCCAAATGTAGATTATACTAACAATACATTCTATTATGATGATAAAAAAATAATTATACCTAAAGGATCTTACGAACTGATGGCAATAAACAAATATCTTCAAGATAATATCATTCGTGAATCGAAAGAAGAACCTGAAGATATAATTTATTTACGTGCTACTACAAACACACTAAAAAGTGAAAGTAAATGTAAATATACAATTGATTTTAGTCAACTAAATAATGTTGGTAATATTCTCGGATTTTCAAAACGAATTCTTGAAGCAAATATGTGGCATGAATCAGATATACCTGCTAAAATAATTTAAATTAATATATTACGCGTTGAATGTAATATTACTTCAGGAGCGTATAGCAATGGGAAAATCGTTCATGTGATTCATGCATTTTTTCCAAATGTAGAACCAGGATATAAGATATCAGAAACTCCTTCGAACGTCATTTACTTACCAATCATCGCGATCGGCATTGATCGTCTCACGTTACAAACAGTACAACAAGATAATAATATTGTTGATTTCGGAGATGAAGAAATTACTGTGCGAATGCATTAAAAAAAAATGTTAATCTATAACAATATCAATCATTCAGAAAATATATGTTATAGTGGCGGTAGTACCCGAAGTAGTGTTAATAATTGTAGTGGTGGGAGTGAACATATAAATAACGATAAAAACATCAAATTAAGAGACTCTCTAGTTAGTCAACGACTTCTATCATCATTGACAATACCGTCTGTGAATTACAAAGAGAAAAAAAATCAAATCAATCGAAGAAACATTCAATTTTTACAATCATTAGGTTTCATTATAAATAAAAAATTTAAGTGAAACAGTAAAAGAAAGTGAAAAAAAATGTCCATTGATCCATTAAATATAACGGAAAAACCTACGTATGATAATCGAATCAGTAACATTCAACTACATAGCTATAATCCATATGCAAATTCATCTTTTGACTATAACGATGAAATACGTATACCAATACAACAACAAGATCTTATTGTCCTACCACATCAAAGTTATATGTATTTTGAGGAAAAGTAAAAGTAGAATTAAAAGAAACCGGTGCTACTGATGCTGATAAAATTCCATTAGATAACAATGGAATAGCATTTATGTTTCGAAATTCGATATGAATTAAATGGTGTAGAAATTGATCGATGTAAAAATCATCAAGATCAAAATCATCGATGTAACTACACTGAAAAATCTTATCTCTCTGACTACTGAAAATAATAAAAAATTACATATGCCTGTTGGAACACTAATGAGACTATGAATTATTCTGAATTCAATTTCTGTATACCGATGAGTATGTTAATGGATTTTTTTGAAGATTATCAACGTGTTATCGCAAACGCACGACGTGAATTAATATTGATTAGAGCGCGTGACGATAAGAACTCATTACTTACATTATCAAACAAAATAAAAAAATCAACAATCGAAATAAATAGAGTTTTATGGAAAATGCCACATATTCCTCTAAATGATTATTCGAAGTTACATATCTACACATTCTAAATGAAGATTGCTCTATCATAATGCCCTTCCGCTCATGGGACTTATATGAATATCCTGCACTGCCACAAACACAACGCCATACGTGGACTGTGAAAACCTCTACACAAACAGAGAAACCGCGATACGTTATAGTAGCTTTTCAAACAAATCGTAAAAATGATTTCAACGCTAATGCATCGAAGTTCAATCATTGTAATCTGCGTAATATTAAATTATTTTTAAATTCTGAGTTTTATCCATATGACGCTCTTAATTTGGATTTTGTTAGTAATGATAAACGGTATAGAGTACTTTACGATATCCTTCTTCAAAAAATCCGTGGCTAAAATATATCGAAATTTCGATACATGTATTTTTGTCGCTTTATTCGTTGCCTGATTGGCTGTCAGAAGGGGCTGAAGCTAATGCTGTTAGACAAGCAGTTCAGTGATGTTGCATTTTGATAGTTGATTGACAAACTTTGACAGTTCAAATAAATAATAAAGTTCAGTCGAAAAAAAGAAAAGTTAAATAGAAGAGATAAGGCTACTCACGCGAAGCGTGCACTCACTGCTAGTGTATCTAAAATTTATCGTTTCATATTACAATAATTCTGAATTAACACCAATGCTTACTTTATCAAACTTTTTAGCATTTGGAGCTATTACTGCAATCGATTGTTCACATCAATACGAATCAATTAAAAGTGGGACTGTTGATGTGAAACTTGAATTTGAATTTCCTGAAAATGTACCTGAAAATACGAGTGCATTTTGTCTTATTATACATGATCGTCTCATTGAATAAAAAACTCTATCAAGCACTGTTAAAAAACTCATGTAAAATATAAACGTGATAATACCGGATATGTTTAACCACAGTATAATCGACAATACTTCCTTTTGCTTAAATAAGAACGTGGACTAGACCTCAAATATCAGTTGTCAAAAAGTGCCTGAACGAGAAGTTGAGTTTTAAATATTCTCAGTGTTCCTGTTTAAATCAAATAAATCTATCATCAAAAATACACTCATCAAAGAGTTGATCTATGAAGTAATTGATTACAAAATAATCTATAAGTAAGTATTAAATCAAATAAATAATAATAATATTAAAAATTCAAATATTGATTCTAATATTTGCTTATTATTCAGAATTACAGAAAAAATAAAGAACAGTCAAAATGGAACATTGTATAAGTCATATTATCGATGTGGAAGGATTCGTCGTTGATTCGAAATTTCTATATAAAGAATTATCGATTATCAACTGTAAAAATTGACGAGTATACTCAACAACCTTTCGCTTCAACCGAACGTATACGTCATTAAAGGAATGGGATCGTAGAACTTGCGATATGCTGTATTATTACGTTCACGAATGATTCGTGTATTATTACGGGGGGGGGGGGGGGGGGGGGCAAGGGGAACTTGAATAACAATAGGCGGTGAGGGGATGATTATCAGACAAAATAGAAATTTATTAGAAATTCGGAAAATAATACAAAATAAATTTGAAACAAAATAAGGAATAATGAACTAAGAAAAATAGCGGAGGTCGAATAACAAACGATAAGAATGATAACTCGTAAATAATACTAAAAAAAAAATAAAAAAATAATCGATCAAAACAACGCAAATACATCTCAATAATAATGGCATCTAAATCATAATACAACTAATAACTGAACTGAAAATAATAGATAACTAAAAATTACGCAAGATAATAATATTAATGACTCGAAAATTATGTAAGAAATAATAACTGTCCAAACGAAATAATTCGGGGAAATAAAGGAGGTCGATGAATAACAATAAAAATAATATCTCGCAATATACGGGGCAGCAAAAGGGTGACAATAGGGGAGGGTCGAACTATGGTTATCACGGTGTGGACCACGAGTCAATCCGCTATGCGTATGCACTCGTGTTACGGCAAAAGAAACGATTCGTTGAACGTTGGATAAATTACCGGAAAATTTCCGGTGATTTACGGGCCACAAAATACTTTTAAATAGGGGAGAAAACAATATTATTCGGCATAAAAGAAAAGGGACAATCACTTGTAATACGGCAGGGGAGGACTCGAGCAATTTACGATAAATAAATAATTTGGGCGCCAGTTACCGTTGTACGGGGTAACACCGTTCAAAATGGAGGATGTCTTTGCAAATTCTAAGTGCCGGCTATTCGATGGAACTTCTTGTTCTCGCGGGACGGTTAACTGATCTGTCGGCTCTGAATTTAATCCTTCGGCTTGACTCGGGACGAACAATTATTAACAAAAGGGGTAATGGGACGCACGGGGTGATCTCTCGGGGAGATTTATTCGATAAACTATGCGATAACGACACCCACCACGTGCATAGAACGCGATGCCGGCAAATTGTACGTGAGACACGCGGTCGATTTTCACGGGATTTCACGATAACTAAGGGGCTGGGTTTCGGGGAACAACGATTACGGGGTTTATATCACACTCGAAAAATATAATATCACTCACTCTTTACAATAATGTCGCTGAATAACCACTTATTCTCGCAGTACGCTTCTTACAATTTGTTCTTTTCTAGCTGTGTCGTTATACGTCCGTTCGCTACGCAATCTCGATCGAGGCTGACGTACGCTCGACTTCTCGGAAGTCTTCTCGGCTTTTAGCGCTGCGGATGTCGGCGGTGGGAGAGAGAAGGCAGTACTCAGCGTCGGTCGATACATCGCTGATCGACGGGTGAGGCGGCAGGTGGCGGCAGCGGTATTGATTGATCGTCACTCGATGGCATCGAGCGACGGTAGTGAGCGGCAGGCGGTGTTGTCGGTTACCTCGCTGTAGGTGAGACACCAACAGCGTAGGTCGACGGCGAATTGTAGTGCTGTTCGAGCGATGTTCTCCCTTAGCTTTTCCTGTCTCTCTCGCTCTCGTGCGTTGTCCCGGGAACTCGTCGTGGGAAGAACGTACCTTGCCTTCTCGCGGGGGTTCGTAGGAGGACGGGGCGGGAAGGTGTATTACTAATATAAGCGAAACAGCTGATATAAATTCGCGGCGATTTGGCTCCATGGCGGGTGGAGCTCGATCGAGAGGTTTATTTAAGCGTTTAGTTCGTTACAATCAATATCAGATATTGAGAAAATGTATCAGTCTTTCGTGAAAAATATCTACTGTAATAATTTTTGATAAAGATACAATAGATAATTTCTTTGTTTAAACAGTAATCATTAAAAAATGTATATGTAAATGAAGCTTAGGAATAAACTTCATTTAAATTACCGCGCCAAGAGAGAACGACTCCAGTCTACAGAGTTGTAAGGGGAACTGCGCGAGTGGATAGAGTAGCTAGAGAGGCCACGTGTGTAACGAGGGAGGAACTAATTAATTTAGAGAGAAAGAAGAAGAGAGAGGAAATAACAGCTTTAAATGTTGTTTCTCTTTTCAGGTGAGGTTTATCATAGTTAAGATTATTATAAGAAAATTGTGAACATTAAAATTAAGTAAAATAAACTCTTTTCAGAGCAACACACTATTGAGGTTATTTCCTCACTACCCCATCGCACAGGACGCCTATAAGCGTACCTTATATATATTATATGAACAAAATGATGTAATAAAAACGATTTAATACATTTTTTAATTATTTCAAAATTAATTTCATCACAATTTTTTTTTATCGACGAAGCAATACATATGAATCATCTGTTTTATCTGTATATGAATTATGTATATGAATCAATCTGTTTTATCGACATATGATAAAATGCTACTAAATTAATAAAGTGTACTAATTTATTGACTTTTTCACATATAAATCAATCTGTTTTATCCGCATATTATCAGATGATAAATGAGTAAGCCGTTTTAGCACATGCGTACTGATCGATCGACTTTTAGCAAATGTGCGCTGTATACCGCATATGTACTGTACACTTGTCAAATGTCAATTTTCAGCGCATGTGCGTTGTACACCGCATGCGTTCTGTAAATCAAACTTTTAGCGCATGCGCACTGTATACCATATATGTACCGTACGCTTATCAAATGTCAACTTTTAGCGTATGCGTACTGTATGCTTGACACGCTACTTTTAGCGCCTGCGCACTGTATATCATATATTCGAACCGATTGATCGAATAATCAAACTTTTAGCGCATGCACATGTACTGTTCGATGTCGATCGAATGTCGAACCGACATGCTAAATTCCAGACAATATCATTGAGTTTCTTACGGAGAACCCTTGTATAACCTCACGTTTCACGACAAAATTTACACACTGCTAACCTCAGCAGCCTACTCTAAGCCATGTATAACCTCACTTCTTTTCGCCTATACCGTATATTTTTGAACGTATATTTTTGAATTAGAAACGGCTCAGCTTCACTACTCCTGTAGTACACTCGGGTGTACGAATATATCCATTGTCTACTCGTCGTCGAGTCTCTACCAACAATCCGCGAGTTTTGTAAAATCCTTTCCGTTCATTTCGCGAATGTAGCTAAAGAGGCAGCGGGAAGAGGCCCCGGCCTCTTCCCGAGCAATTTTCCGCGAGGTTAGGCTCAAAACGAGGCACCCGCGAATCGTAGCCGCTTCGATAATGTGTAAATGGATTAAGTTCCTTGACCGAGATGAGGCCGGCTCCTCACGTAAATTCACGATTCGCGACGGAACACTATACAGAGTTAGAAGGTGTGTTTATCGCGGACGCGAAAATATAAGTTTAACCACCAGGGACGGTGATGTTTTATCCACCAAGGACGGTAGCTCACGGAGCTAAGATTTTGCGTTTGCACAGTTCGATCGGCGATCGGTACCTTAACGCTCTGCCTGAGGGGCGGAGATCCCCATGCCATCGGAGAGGGTGGCGTACGTGCTGAAAGAGCGCTGAGTCGTCTCTTTTAAGGAGCGCTCAGCGTTCTTCTCCGTTCGCGAGAAAATCGTGTCGCTTTAGACACCGCGCGGTGAAACTCAGAACTATCCGTACTGCGCATGCGCGGTGGCAGCGGTACGCGTGGTCCCGAAAATCACGACTAGCAGACCGCTATCGATGTGTTTTTTCCGCAAGTGTCAAGTGCGGTGTGTGTTTTTTTAGTGACAAATGTGTTGTGCGTTGTGAGGGGATTTTTCCTTCGACCCTTCGGTCGCTCTCCGCCGGCTGAACTAACTCGAGACAAAAAAAATAAAACAGATTTTGGGCGCCAGTTATCCTTTTTCACCGGAGATGACGAACCGGCCAATATATTCAAAATTTTGCTTACGAGTTCCACTATTGAGATAATTTCGAATGGTCGGTGATACAAAGAAAAATTATAAAGAAAATTGATAATTACTGAAAATCGATATAACCGTGAACCAAAATGGAATCAATAATATTACGAAATAAAAGAAAGGATAATGAGCGAAAGAAAAAGAAATAATATCGTTAAATGCGAGTAGTAAGGTGCAGGTATAGGGAGACGACGGCTTCCCCCTCCCCTCCGCCCTGTCGGCTGCCCCCCCCCCCCCCCCCCCCCCCCCCAGCAGGGTCCGTTAAGCCCCGCCCTTTGTGTTTATGGGGCCCAATGAGGTGTGGGTAAAAAAATGCCCGGAATCGTGATTGGCTGAGCAAAATTCCCCGAGCTCTTATTGGCCGCTGCAAATTCTCCGAGTTCTTATTGGCCGGGTTATTTTTGTCTGGTGCCATCGACTGCTCATCAACGCAACGTATTTTTAATACCGATATGGTTCTAATAAAATTGCCGTATCATGGTTGGCTGAAGTAAATTCCTCGAGCTCTCGTTGGTCGAGCCGTTTCACCAAGAAGGCCTTTAAGATATTTACTTTATTTTTAATATCGTCAATATTCTACAGGTAAAATCAAGTAACAAAAACACAATTATGTAATATACCAGTTTATTCATTAGCTAGGCGTTCTGTACAACCCTAACCACCCCCGTTTAATAAAGATTATAATTTTTACCAGTCCATGGAATTAAATGTAAATGCATATACGATAGCCTTATAGCTAAGGGCAAGTGACGCAGTGCCGGCAACAGCAAAAGATTATTCTTAAATGTACATATAATAATTTGAGACCGTTGCGAGAGGTACTAATAGTAGTAGTAATGCTCAATGTATAAAAGTGACAACCGTTCATCATACAGGTGAATACAATGTTAATAATACTGATACAGCTGTGTGTGTGTGAGTGGGAGTATGTCCCGAACAGCACAGCAGGGCGCCGTTGGGCCGTTGGGTGTAGGCATGGGACCACTGGTACATGTACCGCGGTCCTGATGCTTACGCGTTCATTTCTTTTTTGCCTCGAGAGTTTTTCTCAACTCGTTCGTAATAAATGGAACGCACAACACTGACAGTTCCAGGAACACGATTCCAAACGTGAATTCCACAAACGAGGGGTCTAGACGAAGCTGAACAGCGTCTTTCAAAGACTTCACATTATTTTTTATCAATTCTTTGACGCGTGCTTCGTCGACTTTTTCTGGTTTTTCGTCCGCTGGGATGTGTAGTAGTAATTCCGCGCAGAGTACATCGGCACATTTCTGTACATGCTCGACATTGCGGTGCAAGCGTCGAAAGCGTTCGTCGGTACATACCATCACTGCGAGGAGACCGTCGAACGTTGGCTTTTGCATTACAATAGCAGCCGAATACTTTTTACGTTTCTTCGGCGGACATTCTATGCCTTCGTCCTCGTCCTTCTCAGCATGGCGTTCCTCACAGCGGACGTCAAACGCGATAGATTTCGCCCCGAAACTCGAGGTAAAGTGTATCTCACAGTCGATAATACGGATGGGTGATGGAGTGCGCCAACCCGATCCCCAGGCGATTTTTTGGCTTCCGTTGAAGAACGTCGAAAGGGCGGGTAGATGTGTCTGCAGCAAGCTCCAACTCTTCGAATCGAAGACTATACCGCCGGCAGCAGTATTGTTCTGGAGCTTGACAATCGGCTGTATCCTTCCATCGGCACGAGGCTGCAGTCCAATACTCACCTTTTTCGTCTCAGAATTGTTGAGTGTATACGATGTACCGAGAATAAGCGGTGTCTCCAACCGTCTTTTCTCGTCGTCCGCAGGAGGTCCACGCATTGTTACTGATTGCGGACCAGTGCCTCGAAGATCTTCAACACTGATAGCTTGACTCATGTTGAGCGCTTGCACAAGGACACAGCGATTACGAGAAACCCGCGACAACGAATAAAAGGAACTCACGACACTGGCTCCAAATGTTCTATAGCGATGTCACGGGCCTGACTGCCGGTCTCTCATGTGAACGTCTGCTTATATGACTCGTTGGGGTGCCATAGCGGTGGTGTCTGCATGCAGATCGTGCTATGCGTGGAGGGGAGAACCGGTTCATCGTCGTGGTGAAAAACGGCTGGTGGGGGGCAGCTACAGTGTATGTAACGTTAACAAGCCCATATGTTAACTTTTTCAGGGAAAAGTCGTTACAGATGAATAGTTATCGGGAAAAAGATATCGATCTTCATCTGCTGTGACACACCGTAGACTACCTGTATAGGTTGACGCTTGATTTAAGATAAAATCTGAGGGACGGGTGAAATGCACTGCTGTGTGCTATCGTCTGTAGAGGCCATAAAAATGGAAATAAATGGCTAGTGGTCGAAAATAGATGATTGTTAAATCACAAGCGCATCGGGCGTCTTACATCTTCGGTTTAAATGCCCCTGCGACATCTATCCCACCCTGTTGTGCTGCAGGCTCGGGCCCCCCTTTACAGGTGTATCGTTGTCCGATGTCACTAGAAAAATTGTGCCGGTGTAATGGTTAAAGGGCTGGCACTTGTTCTCATGTTGCGCGGTCACCCACGGTTCAGTGTCGTACGCACGCAAATACTTTTTAACATAACGGTCTCCCAAGACCTCGCGGTTGGAGCGTGCCCGTTCTCCGGGCCCGTAAAATGAGAATAGATGGTTAAATGAGAAACGCATCGAGCGTCTTACAATACTATGTTTAAAAGGCTCTGTGAAAACCTTACGCCCCCCCCGCCCCCCCCCCCCCCCCCCAGCTGTGATGCAGCCTTGGTTCTCTACACCGGTGCTCTTTGTTTTGTCATTCTGAGTCGCCTGTGAAATCGTACTAGCGTAACGGTTAAAGGGTAGACCTTGATGTCATGTTGCGCGGTTACCCTTCGGGCGAACTTAAGGTTCGAGTATTCAGAAAATGTTGACTTAGCGGGTGACGACCGAATAGAAAGTGTTAGCCCATCGGGGGTGTCGAGGCGGCCGAAAACACTACGCGACACCGTTCGTATTGTTTAGCCTTTTTTTCCTCAGAGTTTTGAACTATTGTCGCATGGTTTGCGCGGGCAAACTCGATACAATAGCGCTGATTTTAAGTTTTTTCGTTTTTTGACCGCGCTGCCGTAAGACCTTAGTGTGTATAAAATGCTTCGGCGCGGAGAACGATTTCTAGAAAACGTTCGGCGTAATTGTTACCGAAACCGTTGTTACCCCCCGTTTGTTTTTTTTACTTTTTGCGCTAACTAAACGACCAAGAGAGTGGGGACAAAACTATAAAGGTTTTGGAGACACTTGTCTAGGCTAATTCTCTTTCCAGAAGTCTCTCGTGACACTTCAAGGGATCGCATATCGTGTGATTTTTGTGTTACGTGATTTTCTTAGAAGCTTTGCCGTTTTCGAGTGGTTCCCGTGAAGTGTCAATAGCGATCAGTGTGAGATCTTCTAGTAGAGTGTGTTCGTGTGCGTGCATCTGCAGTTGTCCGTTCACCGTAAAAATGTATTGTGTTTATACGCAATCGCTTGACATGGCAATCACAAAAACAATACAGTTGGTGCGGCTGAGAAATGCCGTTGTAGCGCGGTTCGCTGCAGCGCAAGGTATAGGAGGACATCGGCGTGGCGATTTCGAGGAGGCCGAGCGGCGAATGCGATGGCTTGTGCGTCGGATGTCACTTCGCGAAATTCAGCGTTCGTTCGAACGCGGCACATTCGAAGATTGGTGGGAATCTTCTGACGACAGAATCGGTGTTGTATTCGATGCCGAGTGTATGACCGATGGTATGGCCGGTATATCGCTGAAGCCCATATGGCGTTTTAATTACGAGGAGTTGTGGGATTTACTTTGTAGCGTTAATCAGAGTGCCCGTATTCTGTCCGTATACGATACGCTTGTGTTCACTGTCACCTATGTGGACATGGTGAACAGCACGGGGGACATCGAGCTTGACAGTAAAATCGTCGGTAACCGGTCAATCGTTTTAATTGGTAATTCGGACAATTTATGTTTTCCTCGCTCGATCGTCGTAGCCCTCGCGAACTATCGTAATAAAAAGGATAGGAGTGTAGGGTCAAAATCGTTTTACGAGCGGATTCGTCATAAGAATTCGAAGCTTCAACGAGCGGAAGCTGAGAAGCTCGTTCAAGAGGCCGATGTAGAGGTCCCGGAACGCGGTTGCAGTACGGTTGAAGTAGAGTATTTTCAGGATTGGTTTATGGCTGCGAGAGTTGCTATAGTAGTTTACGAATGGGAATCTCTAGGCAGCGGCGCTGAGCCCATCTTCAATGGGCAGGCACGTTTCGAAAATATACCGCCGCTTATCGTAATAATCATTGCATATTTTAAAAACGCGAAGCATTTTCGCCTATTACTAATCTCTTGGCCGCCGGGGGTTCCAGAAACTTTTGCATCCCTTGTAATCTATCGTACAGGCTTTTACATCTGCATCGGTATAAAAGCAAGTGTCCGCGTTGCTACGCGTCGCCACCGTGTCGTGTTAGTCCCGAGGACGAAGCCGATAATGATGGCGAAACGTGGGAGTGCGCTGATTGCAATAGATTTTTCCATAGCGCCGAGTGTTTTGCCACGCATCTCAGACCCCGCCAAAGCCGTGTAGTAACTCCAAGATCCGAGCGAAAATCGGCTTGCGAGACCGTGCGGTTTTGCAAAACTTGTAAAAAATTGTTTGACACAACAGAAAAAGCGCATGTATGCGGCAAAAGCTTCTGCCCGTTATGCAGAACCGCGCACGGCAATAACGAGCAATGTTATATGCAACCACTCGCAGCTCGTAAGCAGTCAGATCCGGAAAAACATCCGCGAAGCCTATTTATTCTCTATGACTTTGAGACTCGTCAAGATGACCTTTACAGTAAGATCCCGGGTGACGACACGCGTGAACACGTCGTAACGTTGTGCGTTGCCCAGCAGATGTGCGAGCTATGCTTGACCACCGTCGACAATGTAGTCCCCGGTGAGATTTGCCGATGGTGCGGTGTTCGCGAGCATATTTTTCGCGAATCGCCCGTCTCGGAGCTCGTTAATCTCGCTGTACGACGCACAACGGCGTTTAGTAAAATAGTTTGTATCGCCCATAACGCCAAGGCCTTCGACGCCCAATTTATATTGCGCCATGTTGTCGAACATTGCAACGATATGGGGATTCCCAAACTCATCCTCACGGGTAATTCGGTAATGTCGATGCGCATCGGACGCACGGTATTCATCGACAGTCGTGCGGTGACAAAACGGCGTGCGGTGCGTTTTTCAATTTCACGGCTGTTATTGGCACGGTTGTCTTAATTGTTTCCCTTACAATCGCACCGCACCATCTCGAGCTAACGACGAGTCCTACGAACGTCGTTACGAGCGTACCCTAGCGGCAGATGTCAAGCTAAAGTCTCTCGGATACGAACTACACACGATGTGGGAGTGTGAGTTCAAGAATCTTCGTAAAGCCAATCGCGAGTACCTTCGCGATCACCCGCGCCGGTTGACCGAGCAACTCAACCCTCGCGACGGGTTTTATGGTGGTCGTACGGGCAATACGATAACGGCGTACGATGCTGCGGAGGGCGAACAAATCAGCTACATCGATATCTGCTCTCTGTATCCATATATATCAAAGACTGGGCGGTTCCCCACGGGGCATCCGAATGTTTATGTGGATACAGAGTGCAATTCGTTGCTGAATGGTTCGTATGACGCGCTCGGCACGTCGATCAACGGTATGATACGTTGCACGGTTTTACCGCCTCGCAACCTCTTTCATCCGGTGTTGCCTGTGAGGATGCACCAAAAGTTGCTTTTCGCGCTATGCCGCTCGTGTACCGAACAACAGGTGCAAACGGATTGTCCGCACGAGGACAAAAACGAGCGATCCTTCACAGGTGCTTGGGTGATGGACGAGATTCGGAAGGCTATCGACGTTGGCTACGAAATCGTCAAAATATCGATTATGTGGGTTTACGAGATGACTCAATACAGCTACGAAACGCGCGAAGGGGGCCTCTTTACGGCGTATATAAATACGTTCTTGAAAATAAAACAAGAGGCTAGCGGCTGGCCAGTAGAATGCACCGATGCAGACTCGCGGGCCGAATACATAGAGAGTTACGAGCGCGCCGAGGGTGTACGTTTAGAAGCTGATAAAATCGTAAAAAATCCCGGTCTACGCTTCGTTGCTAAACTCTGCCTGAACTCGTTCTGGGGTAAATTCGGCTAACGAGCTAATTTGTCACAGACGACAGTAGTAAAAAATCGCGAACAATTGTTACTAATGCTCGGCGATAACGACAAAGAAGTTCTACGATTATTACCCGTGAACGACAGCGTGCTTTACGCCCATTGGCAGTGTATAAAAGAGGCTGTAGTACCGTCATCCGAAACGAGTGTCGTCATCGCGGCGTACACAACAGCGCAGGCTCGTCTCAAATTGTATAGTTATCTTGAGCGGTTGGGACGACGGGTGCTGTATTACGACACTGATTCTGTAATATACAGGAGTAAAGGTGAACCCGGCGAGTGGGTACCGCCGCTTGGTAACTTCCTCGGCGACATGACCAGCGAGCTAAAAGAGCCGAACGATTATAAAAAATCGTTTGTCTCAGGAGGCCCAAAATTTTACGGCTACCAGGTCGTGAACAGCTCGAAAACCGAGGAAGTTACGAAAACAGAGTGCAAAGTGAAGGGCTTGAGTTTAAATTACGAAAATTCACGAAAAATTAATTTTGCTTCGATACGACGAATGATTGAGGCCGATTTACCGCGCAATAACGCAGAGTCGATGACTCTGAATTTTTCGACAATTCAGAGAACAGCCCTTCACGACGTTGTAACAAGGCAAATGTCGAAAACTTGTCGCGTCGTATGCCTAAAGCGGCGGCATGTAACACCCTCATTGTCCCTGCCGTTCGGATACAAAGAATAGCCGTTCATTTAACAGTCGTTGTCATTGTCATTGTCATTGTCATTGTCATTGTCATTGTCATTGTCGTTGTCGTTGTCGTTGTCGCTGTTACCATAGTTAAATAATAATAATTTAAACCACTTTTAATATTGTATTAATAAGTCTATGATAATTCTTTGTATATACTCAGTATGTCTACAATAATTCTTTCAAAAATGTCCATAATAATAATAATCTAAGTCCCTCTAAGGAGGAAAAGAAAAATATTCTAAGTCCCTCTAAGGGGGACTTAGAATATTTTCGGTCGAAGGGGGTGGGGGGAATCCCCTTAGAGGGACTTAGAATATTTTTGGTCGAAGGAGTAATGGCGAATGGCCGGGGGGGGGGGGGGGGGGGGGGGGGGGGGGGGGGGGGGAGGGGAAAAATATTCTAAGTCCCTTCAAGGGGGACTGACTAAGTAAAAATACAAAAGAAAGTGGCGGCGACCTCCATTGGTGAAAAGTTGCGGCGGTGATTAAACATTATTATAATGTTGATAAAAGAAATGCGAGCGCGCGTAGCGCGCGAGCCCGGGGAAACTCTAGTATAGATATATTGTGACGGGCTTTTTGTCGCTTTCGGACTACGACAATCGGCTACCCCGCCCAAAATATAATGACGCCCCGTTCGCACACTCTCTTCCCCTTACCGTCTCGTTAGGCGCCAGCGCATCGTACCAACCCCGATGTGCAAGGGTTTTCTTTCCGACCTTATTTTCAACTATCTCTTACGGCTAGCAGGAGGGGTGCAGTCCGGGAACAATAAATTGGTTCAAACCTTGAATTATAAAAATCACAATAACATTCGATTTATTCGTCAACAAAGATTCTTCAATACAACCGACTGCTGTCTGACTTCTCGAACGGACTCGCGAGATTCGATATAAATTTCCCTTGCAATAGAATAATCTTGTCTCTCGCCGCTGCGAGCGGAAATCACCCGAGAAATTTCCCGGAAACACCGGGCACGAGCGAGAAAGCCACGGCAACACGTGTACGGCACAAAAAGAACCGAAGATGGTCTGCACTGCGTGCACCTACCTTGAATTTCCCTGTCCGTTATCCTACACGGGTCGTCCTCGTGTCTTTCCTCAAGCTACGAACCGTTATCCTCTATTCCCTCAGACAATCCCTCACCATTATTAATTCCTCAGCCGATGACACGGGGTACAATGATTTCGCTCACTCCCGTGGCTCGCACGGCGTAATAACTATCACGGACTTATTCTTTTTGCACTAATTTCTCACTAATCGAATCTCTATCTCTATCTCTCAGTTACGCGTCTCGGTAATCGGTGGGAGGGGGAACGAGCCCTTTGTCGCCGAAAATCGCTTGATGGATGGAATATTCGCGACGTCTCTCCTCTCGTGGTTCCCCTCTCGTGTCTCCCACTGGCCGTCTTCGCGTAGCTGGACACCTGTAACGTACAATATGTGCGCCGGCAGTCTCTCGAATCCTCTAGATTTTTCTCTCCTCGGGTATCGCCGGGGGACGACTCGGTATTCGCGTTATCCTATGACTCTCGCGCGTTCCTAACGGCTAGCGTGCCTGCGAGAGCGTTACAACGCCTCGTCACAATATGTATACAAATATAAATAAAAAACGTTTAAAAATAGCCGTGTAGTGTGCCCTGAGTTTCATTCATTGTAGGCTAGGCGACACCACATGCGCCATGTAAGCTCAAAGGAGCGCATGTATCCGCGGAATATTAGCTCACCAGGGGGCCCGCGCGCTCGCCCTCTCATAAGCTGATGCAGCGAGCGAACGGGTCTGTATTAGCTTAACCACCGCCGCGCACACGTCGAATCAGCTTGCAGCGACGTGTGTCCTCCGCGCCGCCGCCGCCGCCGCCGCAGTAAGCGATCAGCTTATCGCGTGATAGTTTTAAGATGCGCGGAAATATCACGGAAATCGAGGAGGTTGGAACAACCGACCAGTGAAATGGATGTACGGTGGAAGCATCCATGGACCTCGTTGATTTGCGGGCCAACAGGCTGCGGAAAGACCGTTTTCGTTCGGCGATTCTTACGCAATCTAGCGGCATTGTGCGACGTCACGTTTGACCGTGTATTATTTTACTAGGGCGATAATCTTGATCCGGATACTGCGAGTTTATTAAAAAATTCTCAGGTGAGTCAATCGGGTACAATAACAAAGGTCGAGTTTCACGAGAGATTGCCACAACCAGCGGATTACTCGAGTGACAATAATTTTTAAAAATTGGTCATCATCGATGACTTAATGAGGGAATCGTCGAATGATACCATAGTAGACTTATTCACGAAAGGCAGTCATCATAAAAATATTAGTGTTATTTTTATAACACAGAATATTTTTCATCAAGGTCACGGTCAACGAGATATTTCTCTAAACGCGAATTATATTGTGATATTTAAAAATCCTCGAGATCGCGCTCAAATTCAACACCTGGCGAGGCAAATGTATCCGGAGGATCCAAAATTTTTAACCGAAGCATATTACGACTCTACGTCGCAGCCACACAGATATCTGCTACTCGATCTTAAGCAATCCACCGCGGATATTTGTCGATGCCGTACAAATATATTTCCCGATGATGGACAAATGCATGTATACGTGCCAAAAAATAAACGAGGCTATCGTCAGTAGCGTCGACATCATTGAAAGCGGAGCTAAAGCGTATTTAGAGGCCGGTATCAGCGTGTTTTGAACAGTAGAGCATGCGCGTCAGTTGTGCAAACATCGAACCGACATCATGACGGTAAAGAAGAAGAAAAAGAAGAGGGCAGTGTGCTCTGCGCGATCACCGATCGGTAAACGTCATGCGGCCCTCCTCAACGCGCTCTGTCACGCTAGTAAGGAGCGGCAAAGAGCTCTGCTGCACAACGCCGACGAAACATTGGTCAAGTGTATATGCGAATGCGCTCTGAACATTTTACACGGCGTCGTACAGCTTAAAAAAGGCGTAAAAAACCGCTTGAAAAAGTATAAAAACATACTACGACAGCTAGCGCCGTGGTCTGCAGCTAAACAACACAGCGGTGGCGCCGGCTATAAACGACGGAACTTCAATTGGGGAGAAAAAAAACGTCTGATGATGCAGAAAGGCTGTGACGCATTTTTGCCTCTCTTATTAGCGCCCATTATCACAAGTTTGGTTAGTAGGCTGTTTGGCGGTAGCGGGAGTGGAAGTAAGGATAGATAGTGTAAACTCACGACTATATGGAGCACGCGAAAAAAATGATTTTGGTACCGGCGGAGGAAGCTGTCGCTTGGAAAGACCCGATGACCGGTGGTGGTGGACTGCGCGCACCTGCAGCTACCCGCGTAGAAAAAATTAGTATGGGATTGACTCTGGGAGGACGATGGGCGAGAGGCTGGGGTTTGTTTGGGATTGAATCTGGGAAGCACTATGGGCAGTCATCTGGGTTTTGGGACCCGGCTGGATGGTTTCCCAGACCTTTTCCCATAGCTTCAGTGGACGGGGGGAATCCTCGTGCAATCAATCCCATACGCTTTTCCAGATTCTCTCCCAGCCGTCGCATACGAACGGGGATCCTCGTGCAATCAATCCCATATGCTTTTCCAGATTCTCTCCCAGCCGTCGCGTACGACCGGGGGAATCCTTGCGCGATCAATCCCATACATAGAATCCCATGTTATGTGTAAGTGAAAGAAGATGAAAAAATAGATTTTGTCAAATGGAAGAAAAAAATAAAAAACGAAAAAATATGCCTAAAACCAATTTTTTTCGACGGATATGAGTTCCCCAAGCAAAGTTAAATGCTGCTGTACGTAATCGGCGTTTGAAATTCGATGTAGGTCCCAAAAATATTGTAAAGTATTGGATGAGTTTAACATAGATCTTTTAATTTATCTATCCAAGCTTTTCCCAGTACATCACATTATTTTTGGGGCCTTAAATGAAATTTAACCGCCGATTATGTACTACAGCGCTTAACTTTGCACGGCGTAATCATATTCGTTGAAAAAAATTAGATTTGAGCATATTTCTTCGTTTTTCATTTTTTCCTTCCATTTGACAAAATCTATTTTTCCTTCTTCATTCATTTACACATAATATGGGATTCTATGTATGGGATTGATCGCGCGAGGATCCCCCCGGTCGTACGGTACGGCCGGGAGAGAATCTGGAAATACGTATGGGATTGATTGCACGAGGACTCCCCCGTCCACTGAAGCGATGGGAAAAGGTCTGGGAAACCATCTAGCCGGGTCCCAAAACCCAGATAACTGCCCATAGTGCTTCCCAGATTCAATCCCAAATAAATCCCAGACTCTCGACCATCATTCTCCCAGAGTCAATCCCATACTAATTTTTTCTACGCGGGTACCATCAACCGTACAGACTCCAGGCGATCCTGTACCGCGACTCGACGCGGAACTTTCGGGGATATTGCATTCAAAGAAATATCGTGACGATGCCCAAAAGTGGAAACAATATTTACAAGTGCTACAGAGGTATTTATTTCTCATTGAAGCACGAAACGGATCGATAGATTCAACGCTTCCTGGAGCCACATCGGCAGCGCTCTTCCAGCGGCAAGCAACACCGACGAGTGAAACTTTCGATGACACAAAAATCATAAACAGCGTGCCGCAAGCTTATCATCGTAAAGCTACATCGCTCATGAATTTCCTACGCAGTTCGCCGGGCGCAGCGCAGCGAATCAGGTGGGATAACGAGGGACGCGTTACTATAGACGACATGCTCGTACCTAATTCGAACATTGTCGATCTTGTTAATGACGCAGTGCGCTCGAGAAAAGACTTCAAAGCCAACGAACGGCGAGCGTTCATAAAGAGTCTAAGGGACACAGCTGTGCCACAAGAATTTATCGGAAACAGTGCATTATGGGATCTAGCAGCTGTACAGACGAGTGTTAAACGCAAATGAGTAGTAGTAGAAGACGAGACAGAGACTGGTGACGAAGTCGACGACGGCGACGACGACAGCGAGGAAATACGGGCCAGTGGTAAAAGCGTCGTTAAAGACACACGTACCGCCGCTGGTAGTAAGACTCCAAAGAATCGTGAAGATACAGTCAACAGTCGTAGAGGGCTATCAGCCGACTATACACCGACGAGGGACTCATCTAAGACGAAGAAAAAGACGGCGAGAAAGAAGAAGGCTACAGCGCCAAAAAATTCAGAACTAGCGGTTAAGCATGTCTCTAAGCGGCAGGCGAGAATGCACGAGGGACCTCGACCATTTTCAAGATTTGAAGCAAAGGGCGGACCCGTTGTAATACCACGGGGTTTTGCGCACTGGCTTAAACTATGAACAGCCCTCGCACACTGTCTATAGACAGTGCGGTCTGACCACGTCTGCGAAGACAGAAGAGAGAGAGAGAGAGAAAGAGAGAAAGAGAGAGAGAGAGAGAGAGAGAGAGACAGCGGTTAGTGGAAATGACGGCTTTTGAAAAAACATATTACGACCCGGCGCATCCCGCTGGCTACGGAGGCGCTCGTGGTCTAATAGTACCAAAAAATAAAGTATCCGACGTTTACGACTGGTTAACCCAACAGGACGCGTACACTATTCATAAACCAGTCAGACGTATTTTCCCGAGACTATACTACAGTGTTACTAACGTGGATGATGTTTGGGAAGCCGACCTCGTCGATTTACAATCATTGAAAAGTTACAACGACAATACGGCTTACCTACTCACGGTTATTGACGTATTGACGCCTGGGTCGAAGCGTTGCACGACAAAACGGAACACGCTGTAACAAACGCATTTAAAAGAATTTTTGAACGAAGCGCCGCCCGAACCCCGGGCCATCTACAAACCGATAAAGGCAAAGAATTTGTCGGTAAAGAGCTGCAAAAATTTCTGAAGAATCGTGATATTGGTTTTAGAGTTACACGTAATCCCGACATAAAAGCGGCAATCGTCGAGCGGTTTAACCGTACGCTCAAAGAACGAATGTGGAGTTATTTCACGCATCGTAATACACATCGCTACATCGATATTCTTCAACAGCTTGTTGACGCGTACAATCACGCGAAACACTCGTCAATTAAGATGGAACCGGCCGCTGTGACTTTGCACATTGCTCATGTAGCGTTCAATATGAAAAACGCCTCTTTGAGACAACGCGAGAAAAGGCGTTTCACAGGGGTTAAATACAAGTGCGGCGATTACGTGCGGATTAGTTGTTACGTCGCGAATCATGAATTTACGTGAGGAGCCGGCCTCATCTCGGTCAATCAACTTAATGAATTTACGCGTTTTCGAAGCGGCTATGATTCGCGGATGCCTCGTTTAGAGCCTAACCTTGCGGAAAATTGCTCAGGAAGAGGCTAGAGTTCATTCGCGAAATATTGGAAAAGGGGTATCTAAACGTTTTCATTAACAAGGTGGACATCGCGACAATACGGGCAAAAGTATTCAAGGGGAGCACTAAGTGCTGGAACGACTTCTTACGGGGTAACGGAACGGAAAGCGCGGAGATACCAAACTAGCGCAGCTATTATAGAAATTACGAGAAAACAACTAAGGATAATCACGATAATCAAAGGGGAGTTCATCGCGATAATGAAAATTTAACTAAACTCGCGGATTAATTTGAGTGACTCGACGCGCGGTAGACACTGGATAAATTCGTACACCCGAGTGTACTACAGGGGTTTTACGAGTGACTCTAGAATCGCGAATATGAACGGTGATTTTAATGGAGATTCCGCACAAAAGAATAAAAATTAACACAATCACTATAATTGCCAGAAGGGCGATAATAATCTGAGATGCATACATCTCTTAAACTTTTAAATAGAGTGGAAGGAGTGTGGAAGTTGAGGGGAAAAATCGCAAACTCAGGAAAAAAAATAAGACTTACCGAAGAACAAAAATATCCGGAGGGCAGGAAACACGAAGAGGTTGCTGCTGGTGGTCGTCGGTGGATCGCTGGTCGATACCCTCGGCTTCGAGTAAGTGCCGAGCGGTTGAAGGATTTTCACGAAGAACGAAACACACAGTTGAAGCACAAAGATTTTTATTTTATTAACTTAACTGAAGTTAATAAATGAAAACGGAAAGTTAGTTACAATTTTCACAACTGAACACAACGAAGAATAAGACTTGGAATTTTTCCAAAGTTTTTTAACAAAGATTCACAAAAATAAAAACTGTCACGAACAGAGTCACGTTGTCGATGATTTTTCGGAGGAGTGTTAGAAAAGGGAGTTTCTATTAGTCGGGCTGCCATACCGACGGAGCGCGAAAGTATATAAAATTAAAAGCGAGAGTTCCCTCTCGTTTACGAATACTCGTATGCCGTGCAAAACTACTTCCGTCTATCCGTCGCCGTTCGCTCGTGTGTGCACACCGCTCTTATCTTTGTACAACAAATCTTTTATTAAACGATCTCCTCATCATATCGGTGTAATTCACTTGCGTAACCTGCCATCCTGCTTCACACATAGAAAATCCAACAGGTTCTGGGCCCAGGGAAGTGAATCCGCGAATATTTTTGTGAGAAAAGTGAATATTTTTCAAAATTCGCGTGTTGAAAAATACAGTGTCCGAAGAGGTCAGCCAGCCACGTGCAATTGTGCAAAACGACAATGCCGGACAGCGAACTCACGAAAATTGAAAAGCTGACGGGGATCGAGAACTGGAATTTATGGAAATTCGAAATTCGAGTGCTCATTCTCGCGTGCGGTGCCATCGACGTCGTAAATGGGACCTCGCCGAAACCAGTACCGGGAAACAACGATACCGCCGAAGCCGCCGCCGTATACGAAAAGAAACTGGAGCGATGGAGCAAACTTGATAGTTCAGCACAAAAAATAATCGTACAAACGGTGAGTCGAACATGCATGTTGCATATAATAAATTGCGAGTCGTCCAAAGAAATGTGGGACAAGCTACATAGCATCTTCGAGAGCAAAAGCGAAACGTCGAAACATTTGTTGCAAACACATTGGTTTTCGCTCTCGAAAGACAAAAGCAACGACATCACGACGCACATAGCCAAGATAAACGATTTGGCATGCCGATTGAAAATGCTTGGAGAACCGGTACCGGATAGTATGATTATGACGAAAATATTAATGACTCTACCATCTTCCTACCAGCATTTTGCGACAGCGTGGGAATCGACGAGTCAAGAGGAGAGAACGCTATCGAATTTAACGGCACGTCTCACTATGCAGGAGCTCCGACTTAACGCGAGCGAAGATCAAGGGGGCGGCGCGCTCTCGACGAGGGCAGGCGAAAGAAAAAATACGCAAGGTAAGAAGCCGGGCAAATGCCACAATTGCGGAAAATCGGGACACTGGAAAAATGAGTGTCGAAGCAAAAGGAAAAGGTATCCGAATCAAATCGACACGAAGGCGAAGGACGAGCAACGAGGCAGCGCCTTCATTGGAGCAACGATCACAGCGAACGCACTGATATCGGAGGTATCTTCGTCGGATTGGTTCTTAGATTCAGGCGCGAGTCATCATATGTCTCCAATTCGCGAATGGTTCATAAACTACAGTAAATTAGCAAAGCCGATACAGGTTCGCGTAGGAAACGGTGAGATTATATTAGCGGAAGGCACCGGAGAAATCGATATTTCGTCGAATAACGGAGTACAATGGGAAAGACATTATTTAACTCCGGTTCTTTACGTTCCGAAATTAAAATTTAACCTCCTTTCCGTATCCTCAGCGCTAGACAAAGGCCTTCGACTCGAGTCCGATAGTCAACAATGTCAACTGAAGGACGCTGGAAAAACCGTCGCAGTGGGAGACCGCTTTGAGGAGTTATATAAAATGAGGTTCAAGACAAAAGGAAACTCCGAGAACGACGCTTCACAAGAAGCAAAAGCTTGCGCGGGCGAATGCACTACGTTGGACGTCTGGCACGAGCGCTTGGCACACCAAAACGTCCAACACGTCCGAAAAGTCCTCGAAAAATGGAAAATAAAAATCAAACCGTCGAAAGAATGGAACTGCGATGGATGTGCGAAAGGAAAACTACACAGAAAATCGTTTCCGCTCAGCAAATCGAAATCGAAGGAACCCGGAGAGCTTCTTCATGCGGATTTATGCGGACCGATGGAACACACATCAATTGGTAAATCAAAATATTTCCTGTTATTCAAGGATGATTATACCAATTACAGATTTATTTTCTTTTTGCAATCAAAAGACGAAGTCGCGACGTATTTCGAGAGACTTATAAAGAGACTCGACACGCAGCTTAACAGAAAGATAAAAACACTTCGAACGGACAACGGAACAGAGTTCACCAATAAACACATGCAACAAATCATGCAAAGGAACGGCATTCGACACGAGAAGACGACTGCTTACGCCCCCGAGCAAAATGGAGCAGCCGAGCGAGAAAACCGAACCATAGTCGAAGCCGCAAGAAGTATGCTTCACGCTAAGTCGCTTAACTTGGAACTGTGGGCGGAAGCGGTGAACACAGCAACGTACGTAATCAACCGTACAGGGACGTGCAGAGTACCGGGAAAAAGTCCATACGAAATGTGGCACGGAGAGCCACCGAACATCGTCGACTACAAGATATTCGGTACCGAAGTATGGACACACGTGCCAAAACAAAAGAGGCAAAAATGGAGCCCAAAAGCGAAAAAGGGTTTTTTCGTAGGATACGACGAATGCACAAAAGGGTACAGGATTTGGTTACCGGAGCAATCCAACGTATTGTTTCTATCTGAGAAAACAAAAGATAACAAAAGAGAAGACAAATACGCAATGATTAGGACACGCGGAATTGACGATGACGAGGAAGAAACCGAAACGATCGAATCGATAGAAGAAGGAGGTTCACACGACGAGGAATCGACCGACGAGGAAGAAGAGCAATCGCAATCGGACGAAGAAGTTTTCGAAGACGCTGAGATTCGGGACGCAAACCAATCGGAAGAAGTGCACCAAGAAACACGAAGTCTTCGAGATCGGAAAACTTTAAAACAACCGGCGAAGTACGGCGATTATGCGATGGACGTAGAAAATATTCTTCTCGCGGGAAACTTCGAACCGACGAATTTCGAGGAGGCTGTTTCACGTCACGATCACAGCGCCTGGAAAAACGCGATGGAAGAGGAGATGCGCTCACTACGAGAAAACCACACGTGGACGCTGGTGGAACCGCCACCGAACGCAAAAATACTCCCCAATCGATGGGTTTTTCGCTACAAACCGGGAGTAGACGGAAAAAGTGGGAGGTACAAGGCGCGACTTGTAGTAAAGGGTTTTTCACAACGCCCAGGAGTGGACTTCGAAGAAACCTTCAGTCCAGTCGTCAAGTTCAGCTCTATTCGATTGATCTTAGCCATTGCTGCAACAGAAGGTATGCAACTCGCGCAATTCGATGTCAAGACAGCCTTCTTAAACAGAGATCTCGACGAAGATATCTACATGAAACAAGTGGAGGGGTACGAGGACGGTACCGACAACGTCTGCAAGCTAAAAAAGGCTCTTTACGGGCTGAAACAATCGGCACGATGCTGGAATACGAAATTCGTCAAATGTTTAAAGGAATTTAATTTAAAGGCAACTTCCGGGGACCCGTGTGTCTTCGTCTCACGCGACGACGATGAAATTTTAATATTAGCTATATACATTGACGATGGATTAATTGCTTCATCGTGCGTAACAAAAATTCGAAGTCTTTTGCAGCATCTGGCGGCTGCATTGCAGATAACGGTGTCACCGTTAGGACTATTCCTTGGGATGGAAATCAAACGGTTGCCGAACGGATCACTCTTCGCAAATCAAGCGACGTACGCACAAAAGGTGTTGGATCGCTTCCGCATGGACGACGCAAATCCCGTGGCAATTCCGGCGGACCAACACACCGATCTGAGCTTACAGCACTCAGATCTTGGAGAAGTAATTGTCAACGCTCCGTACAAGGAAGCAGTCGGGAGTCTACTTTTCTTGGCTACCGTGACGAGACCGGACATCGCTTACGCCGTTAACGCCGTGAGCCAATACGCTCAAGCGCCGCGAAAAGTTCATTGGAACGCCATTAAACGAATACTAAAGTATTTAAAGGGAACAGTAACGTACGGCATTACTTTTCCGAATAAAAATAATAAATTAACATTAAACGCTTACAGCGACGCGGATTTTGCGGGGGATAAGGGTTCGAGAAAATCCACAAGTGGATTTATAGTCGAAGTCGCGGATGCACCGATAATTTGGGGCTCTTTAAAGCAAAAAACGGTTGCACTATCAACGATGGAATCGGAGTACATCGCCGCGAGTCAAACCGTAAAGGAATTGCTTTGGGTTAAAAGACTGATTAGCGAACTAGTCGAGTACGAAATAAAATTAGAACTACCCGTGATATTAGTTGATAATCAAAGCGCGATAAAATTTATCAAAAACCCGCAAATAACGCGAAACTCGAAACACATTGATATACGCTATCACTTCGTCAAGGAGCATTATGAGAAAAAGGAATTCGAAATAAAGTATGTCAACACAGACGAGCAAATGGCGGACATACTGACGAAAGCACTCGGAAAAACGCGATTCGAGTATTTACGCGAGAAAATAAAAATATTCGGTCACGACGAAGCCAAAATAATGGCAACCCGAAGTGGGAGTGTTAGAAAAGGGAGTTTCTATTAGTCGGGCTGCCATACCGACGGAGCGCGAAAGTATATAAAATTAAAAGCGAGAGTTCCCTCTCGTTTACGAATACTCGTATGCCGTGCAAAACTACTTCCGTCTATCCGTCGCCGTTCGCTCGTGTGTGCACACCGCTCTTATCTTTGTACAACAAATCTTTTATTAAACGATCTCCTCATCATATCGGTGTAATTCACTTGCGTAACCTGCCATCCTGCTTCACACATAGAAAATCCAACAAGGAGTAATGAGCATGAGAAGCAAAAGCAGTGTCCCTCCGTAAAGGGCACAGTTTAAATAGTCTTGACATAGACCATGGTGGAAGGGGCAACGTCTTCGGTCGAGGCGTGATTTTCCACGCCTCCCTTGTTCTCTTTCTATCGATTGTCAATATTTGGTAATTAGTCTAATTAGCTATTTCCAGATTAATTTTGGATTTGTTAATTAATAATTTATTCTTTTTATTTATTGTGAAAGTATCTCGAATTTGAATCACCTTTCTAGGTGGAAAATTACGGATTTTAATACTTGATAAAATGAAAATTTTCTCGATAAAAAAAATGAATTAATTATCAAACCCAAAAATATAAAAAAAATGAACTCTATTGATATTTCGTTTTCATTCGTCACTCTATTACATGCATTCCCATTCAGTTTTCCTATAATTTGTGAAATATCGATCGATAATTATATTGATTTTAAATTCAATATAAATTTCATAATAACCAGGGTGTTCTGGTATTCATTCTTAATGGTTTTTCGTCGGCTTTCAAAATAAAATGGTGAATTAATTAAATTAATTAATTAATTTGTTTAACCTTTCCATTTGTCAAATTAACAAATTTCGGGTTAAACTTTTACGATAAATGTAACATTTGGCTATTGTAAAACATGAAAAAATGGTTATTATTAACGATTGTTAATAATTATTATTCGGTTATTCTCTCTTTCTTTATCCCTGCTCTTGGCTAAGAATTGCATTTGTCTCTTGATTTTTATGACTCTCTTCCTATTGGTTGAGAAAAGTTCGGCTATCGATGAGTGGTGGGCCTTCTCGCTCTATACATTGCGCGGGTGGCTCACCCTTCTCCTACTCTCTAAGTAGTAGTGTACAGCTATAGGGAGACAGGATTTACCCCCTCCACGCGGCCACTGGCGCCAACCCCCCACCACCGGCGTCTACCCCCACCCTCTCCCCCACCCCACTGTCTGGCCCCCACTCCTTCCCCCACCCCCATAGGGCCCCTTAAGCCACGCCCCCTTATTTATAGGGAGCCAATGAGAGAGAGGCTGTGAAAATCTCTGGGCTGTGATTGGTCGTCGCATTTTCACTGAGCCGTGATTGGTTGTCTGGAAATTCCCCGAGCTCTTATTGGTCGAATGATTTTTCAATGGCGCCCTCTATATATTTTCTTCGTTTTTCTAAACTAATATTATTCCAGTAAATTTGCAGCGTTCTGATTGGTTGTCCAATTTCTCCTGGTGCCCTCTAGGAATTATCGGTAGTTTTAAATACTAATACTATTCTGCAGTCGGTAAATTAGTTTTCGTCCTCTATTATCCTAATGGTAATACCGTACCGACAAATAAAAAAAACATTTACAAAAGTATTGTTGTTTATTTAATTTTCTTGTATTGACATTTTACAATTTTCTAGGTTTTACAATTTTTAAAAATCAGTGGTCTTGGGTGATGGGTCAGGGATCATGTTAGAGTCGGTTGACGGCAGTGGTGTGTCTTGCTGGCGCTCGGGCTTGGGCTTCGGTGTACGCAGTAATACCTTCTCAGGTTGGTCCGGCGATGCTGTTGACTCTTGTTCTATGACCTCCTGTAGACAGTCGGGACATTCTCTCTGTTGCGGTGGATACCCTTCGAGCCGTATCTTTAGATCCTTGGGTGCCCAATGTTTATTACAGGCTCTGTACGATGCAACCTCGGGGTCCAGTCGAATATGTTCAGGTAGTTTTGCCCACAGGATGTCGATGTATTCGCTCCAGTGCCTCAGTAGCAAGGGTTTGGGAATGTATTCGAGCTCCTCCGGGAGGAGTTCCCAGGGATCCTTGCCACAGTCGATGACTAGTATGCCACTGATGATCTCCATTTTAGCGAGGTTGTTGACGTTGCCACGAATCGTTGTCAAGTGTGCTTTCTCGTGTGGAGTGATCGTCTTTTATATCTGCCGATGGTGGTGGTGGTGGTGGGGGAGCTCGTGTGTCGACGATGAAGATGAGATGAAAACTTTTTCTATATTTTTTCCTTCTATTCGCTTATTTACAGGTGACAACCGAAACGGGCTGTACATGTTTGTATACACCGTGATGTACAGTCATTACCGTTGCCTTTTAAAAGTCTTTTTTGGCGGATGTTTGAGAGGTTTCGTCTTTTATGTTTCACATATCGTAGATTCTTGTAGTAACGTCGCACAATATTGTCGTTTTTCACCTTATTAGCCGAGAATAGCCTGCAAAAAGCAGCAAGGTTGTAGCCCCGAGACATATAGTCAAGAAACATAACACAATATTCTCCACACACTCGAGACTTGATACACTGTAGGGGTTTGGTGCTCCACTCGTAGCTCGTGGTATTTCGTCGCAGTCGATTGCGATGTTGGTGGACAAGTGGAGGCAGTCCGTAACTGTCGAAGAAGATCCCTTGACCATTGTTGTCGACGTATATGGCTACCCAATGAGTTCCTGGTTTCGTATGATCGTCCGTGTTGACGACGATGGCTGTGGGTCTAGACCAGCGACTCGGGATGCGATCGGCGGGGAAGACTCCTTTCGTCTGTGCTGAGACATGTCGTAGAGCCTCCAGTATTTCTAGGCTGTTCATTGTAGATGCTGCCTGTGCGAGAGTGGGGGCGACGTCTTCGTGAATGCTGATGATGATGATGATACTGATGAGGGTTACGGGGTACGGTAGGCGTTGGTTGGCGCTTTGGTGATGGTGGTGGCGAGAGTTGTTTATTACGGTAAAGGGCAACTATTTCACCCTCCGCAGGTACCGTGGCGTCGCAGGTGTTCGTCGTAGCACTGCTGTCACTGCTCGAAGGCGCTGGGACTATATAGTCTCCCACGCTCGAACCTTGATCTGTATCGGTCGGAATGTCAATATGTATTGCTTTTCTCGGCATATCGTTTGACCGATCTTTCCGTTGTACGGCGTCCGCTGGTTCCGAGTAAACGGCATTCTCCTTATCCAAAATCTGAGTCCGAAGCCAACGTTTAATTTTCCCCACGTTGTTTAATGCGCACTTTGCGGCGTCTTCCTTTGACACGCCATGATATATGCACCAAGTGTCGTACTTCGGCATGTTCTTGAAGCTAGGTCCCTCGTAATCTTCGAGATTGACTATGTCGCGCCCCAGCACGTCACGTAGAATTTCCGCTTTTTGTACACCTCTCGTGTATATGCGAAGTGCGTATCGGCACATGGCTTTTAGTGCCGCGTATACTTTTGGTAATGGTGTATCACCGTCAACCCACTCTATACCGTGATGAAAGCACGTTAAACGATTATTACTCGCGCGTACTTCTTTAGGTAGTTCACCAAAATCGTATGGCGAGTCGACAACCCAATGGCCGATATGATCACCCTGTATCGTTGTAACGGCGATCTCCTTAGGAAGAAACTCTCCATGCTTGCCGTATAGCGCTTGAATATCAACTATTGCGTCCATGCTGAAGGCGTGATACGAAATGATGTCGAATGCTTGCTCGTAGCCGGTCTTAAATACGTTTCGACTATACGTATAGCGCCCTCGCCGGGGAATGCGTGATCACGCGTTATGCAGCGGAGAAGGGATGGAGTGCTCAAGCACTAAAATCCGTGATCACTTGACGAGCCGAATCAATTTCAATAACATTGTCATACTCGGCGTAGACAATACAGTTTATTGTAGATGAGAGGGGTTTAGCGAAACGTACTTCGATTCTCACGGTACCGTGTTTAACGAGATTCCAGTGGGTGAAACAGTTTGCGGATAGATCGGGCGTCAAGTCAAAGGCAAACAGACAATAACCTTTTGCGTAAGCGCTACGTGAAATGTCTATGCCGTCGTTTTGAAAATGTATACCTGTGCCTGAAAAAAGGGTATGGTAGCATTCGATCCACGTTTTGTTTGTCTCAAACTCCGGTTGCAGCGGCTTTCCAGGTATCTGTTGACCGTCAACGTACAGCGATAGAAAATTTATCGAATAATTTTGAAAGTTAAAAGGATTTGACGTTTTATCGCCGTTGAAAGCTTTGTTGCTAACAAAACCGAGTATTATGCGCTTCGGTAATTGGCCGAGTATTACATTGTCCAGTGTATCGCCAGCGACGCCACTATGCATGGTAAACGACTTAACCTCCACACGCGTTATAGGATATTTCGCTGTTGTTTTAGCCAGCGTCTTTGCATGGGCTATAAGTACTCCTGGATTGATTTTAGCTCGTCTTATCAGCAGTGTTGTATCGTGAATTAATATCTTGTGTGTAACATCTTTTGATGGCGATTCCATAAGACAAAAAGCGTCTTTCGAGCGTACGAGACGTAGTCGTACTTCCACGCCGTTCAGCAAAAATTTGTCTTGATTGAATACATCGCAGTGAAGATGGCCAATCATATCCAAGGTCCGGCCTCCTTTGACAAAACTGGCTCTCGCGTCTTGGCCGGTGTTGCTCGGACTCGCGCCCGGCAACAACTCGAAACCGCCTGCAGTATCGGCGTACCACAAAGCCGTAGTCAGATGCGATGTTTTTGCGGCAGGCCCATAGTTTAACAACGTTTCAATGTACGCTCTGTATGCGTAGGCATTATTAGGCGGTGCGACAAGTTTTTGATTAAAAAACACGTCTACTTGATTAAAGAGACTGTGCAAAAAATTGTTTACGGGTGCAACTTTGTACTCTGCGCCGCCGTCGGATATTATTTTAAGGCTTACGGCGATCATAGTATGCGCGAGATCCAGGTATTCTTCCCCGTGGCCAGGTATCACAAATTCGATGGGCCCGTCGTCCGACAGCGAAGAGACAGGCTTGTAGTGAACCCATTGCGATGATTCTATAGACGTCTGCGTTGGTGGTATTGTGAATAAGTCGAGTTCCGACTTCATACATTCACACGAGTGTGAGTGTAGAAAGGACATATTTAAGCACTTCCAAAAATATCAACGCGCCGTCTCTTTTTATTTACTCGAGTCTTCGTCACTTTCCCCGTCTTCGTCCTTCTCTTCTTTCTTCGTGATGCTGCACTAGTGGTACTTCTCTTTTTACCCTTTTTCGTCTTCTTGTTTCGCGTGTTGGTAGATCTCTTTCTCGCGGAGGTGCGACGAGTTGCGCGTCCAATCAACGACTGCATCGATCGCGCGGCGATCGGACTATTATAGCCGGATCCATTCATAAGTAGTGCAATTTTCTCGTCGGCTTTTCGTTTCAAATTCTCGCCGGATTCTCTGGCCCGACGCTTCAGCGACTCCTTGAATGGTATATTGTTCCCGCTTACGTCTTCAACAACATGCAAGCCAGCGCGCAAAGCCTCGCGTCCTATAGCTTTAGCACCTCTCGTGAGGAGCGGTAGTACACTTCTGAAGAGTCCGCCGAGAAATCGTCCAATTCCGTGGCCCCTTTGATAAGGTGCACCGACGAAAACATTGCTCATACGTCCACCGCCGCCGATTTGATTTTCGTAATATGACGCGTAGTGGCTCGCCATTTCGTCGTCTAAGAGACGCGTTTAAAGTGAAGCGTCAGCGTTAACGTCCCGTACTCAAATGTGATTGGCCGTCCCAACTTGTCTCTTATATCTATCTCGATCGTGCGAAAGCAATTATTAAGCAACGGTAAGTAATTTGCCGGCGAAAAATATTTCACCTGTGTCGAGCCATACTTGTACTTTGACGTATTCAGATTTATTATTCGTAATAGAGCGGCCTGTGTGTCGCCAACTGTGTAGGGTACGCACAAATCCGAGTAGACAAAGATTTCTTCGGGCAGAGCGCGGGCAATGCAGGCGGGCATCTGACTTTCGCGCTGTATTCCACGCGTAAAGCTCACGTACGAATTCCCGGCGCTTTCCCAATCTTTACCAGGTGTTAACTCGAATCCAAATACGTGGCGAAGCTTGTCGCTCATTTGCAAGAAATTCAGCGATTCGTTAATTTCTTTACCGCACTTTTTACCCTCAATCGCCACGTAACCGCTTGCATTTTTTGCATTCACTAGTCGTATACCGGCCTCGCTTATACCATCCAGACTATTTATACTTTTCATTAAAGCCTCATGATCGTCATATATGCCGTACGGTATATGACTGATTTTTCTGTCTTTTCGGCCACACTGTGTCCACTGAATTTCAGTCTCATCACGCTGGATGTGTATCATCGTGCAGGGTATGTGAACTTCCGTTAGACCCACAACCCAATGACCATTGAGGGTTATTTCACGTGAAAGGTGCGTGGTGAAATTTGTCGTAGTGTTGTTCGGAAAATACTTCATGCTACTGTTGCTCGGTAGCACGAGAAAAAAATTTTCGTCGGTGTACATGTTAGCCGGCAGGGGTGCGTGTGCTATGCGGCAAGATCGTGAGCGTTAGACGCAGGTATCCACGAGTTGAATTTCGACGGGTAACCGACCCAGCTGACAAAGAGCTGTTTTGCCGCTCCGCGCCCTTTTGTACGTATTACACGGTCAATTTTGAATTCTTTATTTTCCGCAACACGTTTCTCGTGTACAGGCGTGATTTCTTCCGTATAAAAAAAACCGTCGATTAACTCTCCCTCGAGATCCTTTAATTCGTAAACTCGGATACCCTGACGGACCGTAACTTTTGTGATTCGGAAAATTTCTTCACTCCAATTCCGCTCGTAACCCTTCTCGAAGGTGCCTTTTGTTCGACTAATCCTAACGTAATCGCCGCACTTGTATTTAACCCCGGTGAAACGCCTTTTTTTGCGTTGTCTCAACGAGGCTCTCGTCATATTCTCGTACGCTACATCGGCATTGTGTAAAGTCACAGCGGCCGGTTGCATCTTAATCGACGAGTGTTTGGCATGGTTGTAGGCGTCGACGAGCTGCTGCAAGATGTCAATGTATCGATGAGTATTTCGGTGCGTGAAGTAACGCCACATTCGCTCTTTTAGCGTACGATTGAAGCGTTCGACAATCGCCGCTTTTATATCAGGGTTACGCGTAACTCTAAACACAATATTGTTCTCCGTAAGAAAGGTTTGCAATTCTTTTCCGACAAATTCCTTGCCTTTATCGGTCTGTAGACAAGCGGGTAAGCGGCCGTTGCTTCGTTGAAAAATCCGTTTAAACGCTTGCGTCACAGAGTGCACTGTTTTGTCTTGTAACGGTTCAACCCATGCATACTTGCTCAATACATCAATGACTGTGAGTAGATAACAGGTATCATCGTTGTAACTCTTTAACGAGCGTAAATCAACGAGATCAGCCTCCCAAACGTCATCTATATTGTCGACACTGTAGCGAAGTCTTGGGAAAAGCCGTTTGACGGGCTTGTGAATTGTGTACGCGTCCTGTTGCGTCAACCAGTCATAAACAGTGGCTAATTCATTCCTTTTATCTGTGAGTCGTCTTGCACCAGCGTAGCCAGCGGGGTGCGAAGGGTCATAATACACTTTTTCGTACGACATCTCTCTCTCTCTCTCTCTCGCTGACGGTTATGGTACAGCAGTCATTGGGCCCCATTCATAGTTTGAGCCAGTGCGCAAACCCTCGTGGTAATTGAACGGCCCCGTCTGACCGTTCGCCGATGCTCGTCCGCTCGCTAGTCCCCGTATCCTCGATCATGCTATCCTTCTTCTTTTTCTTCGTCTTTGACTCGTCCTTTTCACTCTGTTTTGGCGAATAGTCGGTATTTAAGCCTCGTCGCTCTTTGAGTATGTCTTCGCGACTAGTGCTAAGCCTTAGACTAGCGGCACTTTTACTAGCCGGCCGTTTTACCCTCGTAGCTATGGTTTCTCTTTCTTCTTCTTCTTCTTCGCTGCTGTAATAGGGGGTTCCGTCGTTATCCACACTAGAATAATTTTGGCTACGCTCAACACGCAATCTCGGCTCTCCTCCAAGCGTCCACAATGCTGTGTTTCCGATAAATTCACGTGGAACAGAGATATCTCGTAGACTCTGAATAAAGTCGCGTCGTCCCACGGCTTTAAACTCCTTTCGCGATCGTACCGCGTCGTTAATAAGATCGACAATATTTGAATTTGGCACGAGCTTGCCGTCTATGGTCACACGTCCCTCTTGGTCCCATCTGATGCGTTGTACTGCTCCCGGTGAATTGCGTAGATAAGACACGAGAGCTTTAGCTTTATGGCGAAACTTTTGCGGAACGCTGTCTATGATTATCGTATCATCGAACGGTTCATTTGCCTGTGATGACGTTTGCTGTTCGCGGGCGACGGTAGATGTCGCTCCAGGTAGCGATGGATCTATCGGACCTTTTCGTGCTTCGAGCAAAAATAAATACCTCTGCAGCACCTGTAGATATTGTTTCCACTTTTCCGAGTCATCGCGATACTTTTTTGAGTTTAAAATTTTCGAAAGTTCCTCATCGAGCCGCGATATAGGATCGCCCGGCGTCTGTACACTTGGTGGTCCGACAGGCGGTGTACGAATTTCGGCGCCACCGCCGCCGCCGCCGCCGCCGGCACCGATCATCGGCTCTTTCCATAGCCCAGCCTCTTCAGCCGGTACTAAAATCATTTTCTTTGCGTGTTCCATTAGATCTCGCTCGTTTGTATTAAGAGTCGGTACTTCCGCCACCGTTGCCGGTAAACAGTCTACTGACCAAACTCGTGATAATCGGTGCCAATAAAAGCGGCAAAAATGCTCCACATCCTTTTTGCATGATGAGGCGTTTTTTCGCTCGCCAGTTGAATTTCCGTCGTTTGCGCGAGGCGCCACTGACGCCTCTACTCTTGCCACCGCCACCGCCGCCGCCGCCGCCGCTCTGTCTTACCGCGGACCATGGCGCTAGTTGTCGCAACATCTTTTTATATTTTTTCAGACGATTTTTCACGTTGGTTTTAAGCTCTACTACGCCGTGTAAAACGTTTAGCGCGCATTCACATATACACTTGACCAACGATTCATCGGCCGCTCGTAACAGCGCTTTTTGCTGTTCTTTACCAGCATGACAGAGGGCGTTCAGAAAAGCGACGTGACGTTTATCGATCGGCGATCGCACAGAACACGACGCTCTCTTCTTCTTCTTCTTCTTTACCATCATCTTCTCGCTCTCGCCCTCCTCCGAGATGTTTGCGTAACCGACACTCGAGCGCTACTGATGCCTTTGCTGTTCCACCATTTGACTAAATACGTCAGGCAAAATCATCATTTACGAAAGCCTCGCTTGTTTTTCGGTATATATACATGCATTTGCGGATCGTCGGGAAATATATTGGTGCGGCATCGACACATATCAGGCGTCGATTGCTTTAGATCCAACAATAGATAGCCATGCGGCTGCGCAGTTGCATCGTGATACGCTTCCGTTAAAAAGCGCGGATCCTCGGGATAAACTTGCCTCGCAAGATGTTGAATTTGTGCCCGATCTCGTGGATTTTTAAAAATAACAATATAATTCGCATTCAGCGAAATATCGCGTTGTCCGTGTCCCTGATGAAAAATATTTTGCGTTATGAAAATAACGCTGATATTTTTATGATGACTGCCTTTCGTGAAGAGGTCTACTATCGTATTGTTTGACGATTCTCTCATTAAATCGTCGATAATAACTAATTTCTTACAATCGTTATCTTGCGAATAATCCTCCGGCTGCGGCAGTCCTTCGTGAAATTCAATTTTAACACTAGTGTTCGTTGAATCCTCCTCATGCGACGAATTCTTGAACAGAGCGGCAGTATCGGCATCGAGATTATCACCGTAGTAAAATATAATACGGCCAAACGTTGAATCGCTCATAGCCGCTAGATGGCGTAAGAATCTTCGTACGAAAACTGTCTTACCACAGCCTGTTGGCCCACAAATTAGTGAAGTCCACGGATGTTTCCAACGTACGTCCATTTTCACGTGTTTTTTTTCTTTCTTTTGCCGAGCGTTTCGTCGACGTAGCCAAAACTCACACCGAAAACACTTGAAAATATAATCGTTTTTACACGACTATAAGCTTAACTCTGCGGCGGCGGCGGCGGCGGCGGCGGCGGTGCGCGGAGGACACACGTCGCGGACAAGCTAACTCGACGTGTGCGCGGCGGTGGTCCAGCTAGTACAGACGCGTTCGCTCGCAACATCAGCTTATGAGCGGGCGAGCGCACGCGCGCGCGCGTTTCGATGAGCTCTTATACCGCGGCCACATGTGCTCTATAAGCTCATATTGCGCATGTGGCGCCGCCTAGCTTATAATAAAAGAAAAAATTGTCAACAACAAGCGGGAATACGTTTGAAAGTTTTTTATTTTTAAAATTGACAATGATGTCGAATCGTGTAAAAATAAACATATTTTATTCTATCGATGTATAGCGTTTGTACATATTTATACTTATTTTTAAATTACATATATTTACAAAATTTTTCTTAACGATATATACAGTTTTATAAACATTTTACACTTTATTGACAATATTATGTACATTTATACTATTTCTGTTTATATACAAATTTACAATTTAAAACTATTTCTATTAATATCTATATATATGTACAATGACAACGACGACGACGACGACGACGACGACAACGATACAAATTAACGTTATCCGGCTACCGAGGGTTACCCTTTGTATCCGAACGGTAGTGACAGTGTGTGAGACACATGACGTCGTTTATGGCAAACGACACGGCAGGTTTTCGACATTGGGCGAGTTATGACATCATGAAGTGCCGTTCGCTGAATCGACGAATAATTCAGCTGAATCGACTCTACATTCTGTCTCGGCAAATCGGCTCTAATCATTTCGCGTATTGACTCGAAGTTTATTCTCTGGGAATTCTGATAATTTAGACTTAACCCTTTTACCTTACATTCTGTTTTAATAACCGTTTCGGGGCTCGCGCTATTCACCACCTGATACCCGTAAAATTTGGGGCCTCCCGAGACAAACGACTTTATATAGTCTGTCGGTTTTTTTAGTTCGTTGGTCATGTCCCCGAGGAAGTTACCGAGCGGCGGTACCCATTCACCCGGTTGACCTGTGCTAACATAAATCACCGAGTCGGTGTCATAGTACAGCACGCGCCGGTCAAGTTTCTCCAAATAGCTGTATAATTTTAAACGGGCTTGCGCTGTTGTGTACGCCGCTATTACGACGCTCGTTTGCGATGATGGTATTATTGCCTCGTCTATTGATACCCAGTTTGCGTACAAAACCTCATCGTTTACCGGCAGTAAGCGTTGCACATCTTTGTCATTATCACCCAAAAGCAACAACAGCTGCTCGCGAGTATTAATGACGGACGTTTGCGTTAAATTATCCCGCTGACCGAATTTTCCCCAAAACGAATTCAAACAAAGTTTCGCAACGGAACGTAAACCCGGGTTTTTGCTAATTTTTTCCGGCGTTAAACGAATACCTTCGGCGCTCTCGTAGTCGTCAATGTATTTTGCCCGCGAGTCTGCATCGACACATTCCGCCGGCCAACCGCTCGCCTCTTGTTTAATCTTTAAAAAGGTGTTTATGTAATCGGCAAACAGACCACCCTCGCGTGTTTCCGGATTATATCGAGTCATTTCGTATGCCCAAATAACGGATATTTCAACGATTCTATAGCCGACCTCAAGTGCTTTGCAAACTTCGTCGATTACCCACGTACCGGTAAAGACACGATCGTTTACATCCTCGTGCGGACACGACGACTGTGTCTTTTCCTCGGCACATGTACGACACAGTGCAAAGAGTAACTTGTGGTGCATACGTACCGGTAGAACCGGATGAAAAAGATCTCGCGGCGGTAAAACCGTACAACGAATCAGGCCGTTAACCGTCGTACCCAGAGCATCGAACGAGCCGTTTAGCAAAGTGGCGCATTCCGAACCGACGTAAATTTTAGGATGACCCTTCGGAAAACGACCCGTTTTAGAAATATACGGATAGAGCGAACAGATGTCGATATAACTGATTTTTTCACCCTCCGCAACATCGTACGAGGTCACGGTGTTGCCTGTTCGCCCGCCAAAGAACGCGTCGCGAGGATTCAAACGCTCAGATTTTAGACGCGGATGCTCACGCAAAAACGCGTTGATCGCCGGATTGATGTTTCGCTCGTCGTTAAACGCGCATTCCCACATCACCTCTAATACGTAACCCTGCTCGCGAATCGTAGTGTCGGTTGCCAGAGTACGCTCGTAACGCTGTTCGTACGATTCATCGTTGGCGCGTGACCGTGCTGTACGGTTCTCGGGGAAACAGCGGGGGCAGCCGTGCCAATAACACCCGTGAAATTGATAGACAAAGCGATCTTCGCCTCTCTGAGCGTACCCGTCGACGAGTATCCCTTCGGGTAGCCGAAACTCACGACCGCGCGTGGCATGAGTTATCTCATGACCTACGCAATGTTCGACCCATAAAAGCCATTCATTAGCTTGCTTCGAGTGGCTGTCTGCGAGTCTGTACCCACCGGCAGGTATGAGACCGATAGTCTGCGGTACGAGGAAGTTACGTCTAAATACTTTTGAACAAGCCGACGCGATTGTTGCTGCCTCTGTAAACGGACAAACATCACCGACTTCGAGAAATATTTTTCGGAATTCATTGCAGGCCCGTCGTAAAATATCCACGTCCATGACGCAATATTTCTCGATCTCTGCTTGAAAATCCCAAATCTCGTTCAGTGCTGCTGTTTCGACATACCACTCGTAGAAAGCCGTATACTCGTCGGGACTCATAGTTTCCGGTGAATAGAACTCGGCGGCAGGTAGTTTACCTATATAGGTCTGATTCTCTAGAGTATTGAACAAATGCGGAAAGTACCCTTTGCCCATTTTATCTTTGAAGCCGAAGGCCTCTGGGAGTGCACTGAGCCGCATATGAAAATAATTCATACTGTCGATGAAAACAGTATGGCCTATACGCATCGAGATTATCGAATTCCCCGTGAGAATGAGTTTCGGCACACCGAGATCTTTACAGTGTTCGACGACGTGACGCAAGATAAATTGAGCGTCGAACGCCTTTGCGTTGTGCGCGATGCAGACGATTTTGCTAAACGACGTGGAACGTCGTACCGCGAGTTCGACTAATTCCGCGACGGGTGATCTGCGGAAAATGTGATTTCGTACGCCGCACCAGCAGCACGCGGCACCGACTCTCACGTCATCAACGGAAGATAAACATCTTTCGCACAGCTGCTGTGCCACGCAAAGTGTGACAATGTGCTCGCGAGTATCGTCACCCGGTGTTTTCGTGTAAAACGTGTCTTGACGGGTCTCAAAATCATAAAATATAAAGAGCGTTCGCGGATGTTTTTTCTCGTCAGACAGAATTCGCGGAGCCACCCGTTGCATATAACAATACTCATTGTACCCGTGTACACTGCGGCATAATTGACAAAAAGTTTTACCGCAGTTGTGCGGTTTTAGCGTAGCATCGAACAGCTTTAAGCATTTTTTACAAAAGCGGACTGTCTCGCAAACCGATTTTCGCTCAGAAGCGTGTGTTTTGACCCGATATTCGCGAGCTTTGAGATGATTGTCAAAACACGCTACACTATGAAAAAACCGGTTACAATTTTCGCATGACAGTTCATAACCGTCGATAACTGCATCGTGATCGTTAGCGTCGATGGTTCTGACCGGACACGGCGGTGACGCGTAGCAACGAGGACATTTACTCGTACACACGTGACGCTGCAAAAAACGGTACGATTTGTTGCACGGTGTACAATAGTTTCTACCACCGGCGGCTGCTAAAAGATTTGTGATCGGTGAATAGTGGTCCTCGCCCGCAAAGTGTGCAATATTTAATGTTGTGTGCGCCGGAACGTCTTGAAAGCGCGAGTGCCCATTGAAGATGGGTTGCGCGCCGCTACCTAAAGAGTCCCAGTCGTATACGACTATAGCTACACCGGCAGCCATAAAATGCCTTTGGAAAACCTCGATTTCTATATTAGTGCAGCCCGACGCCGGTACTACTACGCGAGCCTCATTTACAAGCTTTTCAGCCTCGTCCCGTTGAAGTTTCGATTTTTTATGACGAATTTTGTCATAAAAAACTCTCGATTCTTCGCTTCGATCTTCTTTGTTGCGCGCATTCGCGAGGCTTACGACAAGCGATCGAGGGAAACACAAATTATCAAAATTTCCGATTAAAACGATGGACCGATTACTCGCGATTTTACTATCTAAACCACCCGAGCCGTTTACCATGTCAACGTACGTGACGGTGAACACCAGAGTGTCATAAACCGAAAGGATTCTCGCGCTTTGATGGACACTGCAAAGAAGGTCCCATAATTGCTCGTAATTGAATCGCCATACGGGCCTCATGGATACACCGGCTGTACCATTCGTCATACCGGCGGCCTCAAACGCGACACCGATTCTATCGTCCGGCGAGCGGCCGTCTACAAAATGATGGTGGATATCACGGATCGCGTTTCGTATCCACGAGATAGGATTAATACCGGGTGGTGGAGTTAGCAAGGACACTTCGGTTCGTCGACTATTTATTTTAAAATGTTTTAATGTATGGTCCCTCGGTACACCGACTATCCTAAAGCGATGACCCACGGGTAAGACGCGATCATCGTCATCCACGATTTCTTCCCCGTGGGCTATACGGTTATTAATATTTTCAATATCGTTGCCGTCGTCGTCGTCACGCATATTTTTATTAACATCGTTAGAATTTGGCCTCGCATGACCCCCACCAATCTGTGGCTCAAAAAAACCGCCACTCACCAATTGTGCGACGGCAGCCGCTGTCTCCGCCTCCCACGTTGCGCCCAGCAACGACGAGGAAGACGCTGACGATGCCACCGCCGACGACGCCGATGATGATGACGATGTTGATGATGTTGATGATGATGATGATGATGATGATGATGATGATGATGATGATGATGATGATGATGATGATGATGATGATGACGACGCTGATGATGATGATGATGATGATGACGACGCTGATGATGACCGTGCCGACGCGGGTGTTTCCGAGCGGTCTGCGGAAGGAAATAGGATATGGCGTGATAAATACTTATGGTTCTGGGAAACGTCCGGACGATTCGATAATTCGAATGATGATTAGATCATCATCCTCGTCGTACGAGTCGGATCCTGAACACGCCACCCCACGCGAATCGTGCCACGGTGCTTGTAGCAGGTGGTTCGGTATCGCACGAACGGTGTCGTTGTCAGAATGATCCGCGTAATAAAACGAGGGTGATTCTGATTCTGGATCACTCATTGACAATGATGATTCCGTTTCCGAATATCTCATTGGCAATGACGATGACGATTCCGAATCCGAATCAACATTCGACACCGGGTCATAATGACGCGAGGACACGGGACTATTGATACAGGCGGGGTCGGGTCTTTGGGTCACAGGTGGAAACTCTAAGGCGGCATGACCGCCCATGCACCAGGCACCGTGCACGTCGCACGGTTGAGCGGCCTGTAGCAGCCATTGGTGCACACCTGTGGTTTAACAAATAAAGTTAAACCAATTTGTAGTATATATAAACAATACGCGTATAATCAATACATGTATATATGCATATATATATATATATATGCATCTACACATGTTAATTACAACGTGTATATTTTTTATTACTCTGGCTATTTAAAAAACGTCAACTTACCCATTGGTACGGCCGGTTGACGGTCCATTATCATGCCGACCTCCATATCGAGGCTCCTCTCCGCTGCAGCGTCCTCATCGCAAACGTCCATCGACTCCCCTTGTTGGTCGACTGCATTCCCCGACGTGACGATCAGCGTTTCCGCAGTTGACAACGTGTCGCCTGCATTGTCGCTCTCGTTGTCGTCGTCGTCGTCGTCGTCGTCGTCGTCGTCGTCGTCGTCGTCGTCGCTGAGGCATACTCCGTAGGCCTCAGCATCCGTATCGTCGCGCTCGTCCGACGATACGACGATTAACGTCGCGGCCTCGCTGTTTCCCTCGCTGACGTCGTTGTCCTCGCGGACGTTGTCGTTGTCCGCGCTGACCCCGTTTTCGTCCCCGCTGTCGGCCACGCTGTCGTCCCCGCCGTCGTCCCCGCTATCGTCCTCGCTGTCGTCCCCGCTAACCTCCCCGCTGTCGTCCCCGCTGACGTCCCCGCTATCCGCCTCGCTGTCGTCCACGCTGTCGTCAGCGCTGTCGTCCCCGCTCTCGTCCTCCTCGTCGCCTTCGCTGTCGTCCTCCGCGGTGACACCAACCGCATCGTTGGTCTCGTCGTCGTCGCTGCTGTCGCCGTCCTCATCGCTTTCGATGTCCGACGCCAACATGTCTAGACCGCATTGGGCGTTCTCGCGGCTGCCGACGAGATCGCGGACGACGTGCAGATGACCGCTGTTGCGCTCTTCCACGACGCTCACCGCGATCACGATCGCATCGAGCGAATTATCAAACGCGTGATAGCTGTGAAGCCGGCCAATGACCCTCACCGGCAATTGTCTCAAAATACAACGAAACTCTCGTTGAAGCTGGTGAAGGGTCATTGCGTTGAGCCGCTTCGCCCACGTTGCCGTACAGCGTCGTGCAATCACGGCGCTTCGGAATCGCGCAAACCCAACGGCTTTCTGCACCGCCTTGGCGAGAACACGAGCACGGAATGATTCCATTTTTTTTTTTAAAGTTTGTTGAAAACAAGTAAACTTTACAACACACAGCACACTGCACTGAATATATATATATAAATATATATATAAAACCTTAAAACCGCGAGAAACGTACGTAAAGACACGCTGCGTAACACGGGGTATAAAGGATTCACGAAACAGCAAATTGTTTGAAGTTTCACGAATGACTTCTCGACAGAGAATTGTCAAAGATTTGTCTTTCCGAAGCTTTTATAGTTTTTCGCCTACACCCCACTACAATTTCCGGCCTATGAAAATGCGAGAAAACACAAGACGTTACACTGTCTCCGGTAAACATTACTATGATTTCGACGGTCATTGTTCTCATTGCCTTAAACCGACTTATTTTTTCACCTCTTTTCGTTGTCTCAAGACATTGCGCACCGATGGTGAAAATATAGAGCTACCCCGTGGCGCGGGTTATTCTGTTGAATGCGCATGCAACCTTGCGCTAAAATACGACTCGTATGTTATGCATAAAAAAGCTGGTACCTGTAACTTGTCGTACCGCCAAAATAAGGCTAACATCGTATACATAAAAACAATACTGTCTACACTTTGTCGCACCGTCGAAAAGCCTTTGAACAATCGACTCGAGGACGGTTCGGATTGTTTTCACCGACACTATAGGTAATAAAACGAAAAAAATTCTGTCCCTCAAACACCACTCGAAGGGTTGTCACGAGCCGACCAGTCATAGAAATACCGATCTGCAGATAACCGTTTGCCACCGACGCCCTTTTGAAATAGATCTGGATCTATGGACCGTTGCAATACACAGCGTCCACGTCTATTGTATCTCACTGTCAAAACAATATCGAGGTAACAGTTGGACACGATCTTCGAAGCTAAATCCCTTTTCATCAAACTAAACAATACGGAGTCCCACGACAAATATCGGCTCATCTCAAAGACGCTGCACATCTTTTTTTTTTTATTTTACGACTTAGAAATTTTAACGGTTGATCTAGATTGGTTTTATGACCGTGACAGAACGCTACAAAAATCCATAAATTTCAAGTGTAAGGTAACGTATCCCGTGTTGTGACCGTCAACTCTTCCAATTTTTATGACTTTTCATGCGCCGCGGATCTCCAACTGTGAGGTCCAGCGATCGATATCTTAGATCTCCGGGATACCAGATTTATAGCCAGACGTTTCTCTGCACTCAAAGATCGATATCTTTTGTTTATGTATATCGGCTTTTCTTTTCCATATGCAGGTGTTTTCTTTGTGGCATATGCGTCACGATCCTACAACCAGTTCTCCCCTCTCTACCACAGTATGTGAAGTTTACAGAGATACTAGCGCCACGGTGCCTCAATATCACATATAAGCGGAACGATACAACAAACATCGGCAGTCCGGGCCCGTGAAAGCGTTAAAGATATTTGAGTTTGAGCTTTCGAGTTTCTTCTCGTTTATTTATTACGCTCTTATTCGCTGTCCATTGTTTAAAATGAGTCAAGCTATCGGCGGTGAAGATCTTCGGAACTACGATTTACAATCTACAACCATGGATTACGTATTGTCCGAGGACGACAAAAAACGTCTCGAATCGCCACTGATTCTCGGTACGACATATACACTCAACCAGTCCGAGACAAAAAAAGTGAGCATTGGACTACAACTGCGCGCCGATGGAAGTATACAGCCTGTCGTAAAACTTCAGAACAACAGCACGGCCGGTGGTATTGTCTTTGAATCGGAAGCCTGGAACTTGCTGCAAACTCATCTACCTGCCATTTCACAATACTTTGACGGAAGTCAAAAGATCGCCTGGGGATCGGGTTGGCGCACCCCATCTTCCATACGCGCCGGTGACTGTGAAATCGTGTTTACAACAAGTTTCGGTTCAAAATCTGTCGCGTTTGATCACCGTGTTGAAGAAAACCCCGCGGAGAAGGACGACGACGACGAAGGATTAGGCACACCGACAAAGAAACGTCGAAAGTATTCACCGGCCGTTGTGATGCAAAAACCGTCGTTTGACGGGCTTATCAACTTAATGGTATGCACGGACGAACGTTTCCGACGCCTACAACGAAATGTCACACATGTTCAAAAGTGCCTCGACGTACTTTGTGCCGAATTACTGATGTATATTCCGCCAATGGAGACACCAGAAAAGATAGACAGTTCGCGTGTCAAAGATTTGATAAAAAATAATTTCAAGTCATTGAAAGAAGCTGTTAAACACCGATTGGACCCGTCGTTTATCGAGCTCACGTTTGGCATCGTATTCCTTGAACTGACGGTTCTTGGTATCCCTTTCATCGTGAACGAGATGAAAAAACACCTTATGAAGAATAAGAAAAGTGCGGTTGAATAGCCGTGTAATCGTATACATACCCATTTGCTGTTTTGGATATACTATTAAGAGACATCAGACCATGCGTATAATCATACTAAACGGTAACTTTACGTCGATCCAGTATTAATAATTATATCGTTTCTCATTGTAATTATTATTATAAGTAGATTTAAGATTATTTCTCGTCAGTCTTCACTTTGCGTCACTTGCCCTTACTTATATAATAACCATATATGAATAAGTATTTTATGTTTCGTTAACCGTGTATTGTAAACTTTCGTTAGCTGCGAGGATGAGACATGGGAGGGGATGGATTATACAGAACGTCTAAGCTACTGAATAATAACGATAATTCGATATACTTAAAACGCCGATTTATTTTTTACCTGCTTCGAATTACCATCATAAGGATCCGCCTAAAATCCATTTTACCGACTGCAGAATATTTTTTAGTATTAACAAGAAACCGGTAACTCTGAGAGGGCGCCTTGGAAAATTTTTGGACAACCAATCAGAAAGCTGCAAGTTTACTGGAATAATATTAGTTCAGAAAAACGATGAAAATATATAGAGGGCGCCATTGAAAAATCATTCGACCAATAAGAGCTCGGGGAATTTCCAGACAACCAATCACGGCTCGCTGAAAATGCGACGACCAATCACGGCCCAGAGATTTTCACAGCCTCTCTCTCATTGGCTCCCTATAAATAAGGGGGCGTGGCTTAAGGGGCCCTATGGGGGTGGGGGAAGGAGTGGGGGCCAGACAGTGGGGTGGGGGAGAGGGTGGGGGTAGACGGCGGTGGTGGGGGGGTTGGCGCCAGTGGCCGCGTGGAGGGGGTAAATCCTGTCTCCCTATAGCTGTACACTACTACTTCTCTAGGTACGATCACGTGCACCATAGCTGGCCCGCGAGCTAGCCAACAGCGCTACCTCCCCTTTGGGGTGGCTCTTGACTTCCCTTGTTCGTGCCAGCCACGCTCACGTGGTCGCTTCTCCTTCTATCCTACCTAAAGAGTATGCTGGTACAGAGGCTTTCTCCGTCGTGACGACATAGCAACAACGTGCAATCCTCCGTTCTTTCCCATCACAGAGTCTTCTCCTTTCTTTCTTTCTAGGAACCGTGACAAATCAGCGAGCTGAATAGAATCGCTTCTTCGAACGAGCACCGTTCTTATCTTTACTTATCTTTATTTATTTCAACCAAATGTTTAGAAGAAACTTCTCGGAGGTAGTTGTTGAAAATAACATTTCCTATGTAACCCGATATTTTTCTTTCATCGCTGCTAAAGATCGTAAATTTAACTATTTATCTTTGAAGCAATATCGGTTTGCAAGATATTTTTCATTTAAATGCTTAGTCTTTGAGTAATGCGAGATATTGCTGAAGGCGTAAATAATATAATTCGGCGTTTTTTTCCGAATTGCTTTTTATGATGGGAAAAGACCAGAAGGTTTATGATGGTTACCTGAGTAACGCGCAAATACCTGACCTATCCCTAGCAATAAAGTATAGCCGGGGAAATACGTAAAAATATATAAAAAATAATATGATTACAAAGTTTGAATATCGATGACGAACTGACCAATATTCATATACATGCGTGATTCTATCGGAAATTATCTAATTGTCAAATTCGCGACATTCGGAAATCTCTTATTGTTCGCGGGGGTGGTTGTAAACAATGCCCGAGAGGTGCTGCACTCGTCGGAGGAGATCGGAAGTTTTCAACTCACTGGGCCCTATGCATAGTGGTTGGGGGTGAAGCTATCGATATCGCAGCTCCGAGGTGTTGGTCGTCTTCGGAGTCGTCGAGCGCTCGTGTCCATGAGCCTCGCTACATCGTGGTGTTGGTGAGGTACGGAGTCATCGAGCGCTCGTGTCTATGAGCCTCGATGCTTCATGATGTTGGTGAACTTCGATGCCATCGAGCGCTCGTGTCGATGAGCCTCGATGGTTCATGGTGTTGGTGAGTTTTGGAGGACAGCGCTTTGCTGCCTTAGCAACAGTCTCATCCCTTCGATGTTGACTGGTCCAGGCACATGAGCCGGCGTTTCTTGCTGGTGTTAGTGAATTTTCTTCACAGCATGGTGTCGAGGCCACGTGCTCAACTTTTGGTGATCGAGACGTGGTCCTATATCTTCAAACAAAACGTTGGAATGCTCGAGTAACTCGAAGCCATTGAGGATGTTGATTTTTTTCATGTCTTTGAAGACAGAATTATTTTACGACTTCGTCTCGACGATGTCGCTTTCGAAAGTTTGTTAGATTTTCTCCAGTCAATGGTCCTCTGTCTGTGATTCCCACACACAGCGATTTTGGCTTTTTCCTTTATTTCCCTCAGTCTTTCCGTCTCCTCGCGAGTGTACGCGTGCAGCTTCTCTCGGTGCGGTCGAAGAGCAGCGCAAGTTTCGCGAAAAGAGTTCCCGAAAAGTGCGTGACGTAACACCTCCCCCGGAAAACGAGCGTCGCTTCGAAGAACGACGATCGTCCTCGGCAGAGGCCAACAAATGATATAATGCTTTTTAGGTCAGCTCGTCCTGGATGCTGAAGCTTCGAAATTCTGGAACAATACAAAACGATACGAGATACAATCTGTTGATTTTTGTTGTTGAATATAATCAATCGGAGGTAACGTGCCTTTTCCCGACCTTGCGATCGTTGGTTTTCTTCGATGATGATTCTTCCGGATGCTGTTGTAGGTTTTGACTTGGAAAGCTTCTTCTTCGGTTTCTTCTGTTGTGGTTCGATGATACGTTAACATTTAGGATACTGGAGTATCCAGATAAAGATTCTATATAAAAATATGATACTATGGGATGCAAGATAACTTTTTATAGGTGGAGAAAAAGAATATGATCAGATAAATCATAAGTATGTATATATGGATAGGATTTTAAAATAGGATAACTATTAGGAAAAGAAAAAGGTTTTTGATTTTACTGATTTGAAACATGCTAATCTGTCGTGCTTCTAAACTACTATGAAACGCAAAGGATATATGTTTTTTATTTTATTTTATAAAAATAGAAAATGATTTTATCAAAATAATTTGTCTTAAGGGCTACAATATTATTTTGATAATTAAGTCTAGATATATAATTTGATTATTATATAGAGGGTCACTTATATAGCGTGCCCTTAAAAAAAACACAAAGGTAATTATGGACAATATGATAATGGTTAATAATAAACTACCCTAGAACGAACGAAGGGTTGAGGCTTAATTGTCCCCAAACCCATCGTCGTCATCTTCGGGCTCGAATTCGTTGTCAGCATTCTCATATAAAATGAGGTCAGGTCTCTGGTCTACAGGTACCGCGGTGTCTCCTTTGACTTCATACTGATGGCCTCCGAGTTTCAGGCGTCGGGCCTCCTTTAGGGACCTCGTCTATGATCGGACCACGTGGTCGGCCAAGAGTCTCCACTCTGGTGGTACGAACAGCCCCTCTGGGGTATACCAATATTCTATTCCGTCCTCGATTCCGGCAGGTGCTCCTTGCGGCCATGACTGATTTAATTCAATGGCCAAGGTAATAACATCGGATCCGTACGGCAGCATGTTGACTTTGAGTTCGAAAAAAAAAATCAAAGAAAATAGAAAATAAAATTTTGTTCATGATTTTACAGTTCATGGTTTCCCTTATGGATTACCATGCACATGCACATGCACTTGCACTTGCAAAAATAAAAATTAATATTCTGAAATTTTTTTTTTCTTAATCACAAGGTGATCATTTAACCCATTCTTCCGAGATTCGGGTAAAGTGAAATAGTGGGCGAAATATCAGGCCTAGTGGCCGGAACCGAATCGTTTATGGGCGCCGGGTTCACAGTTGCACTGGGCCCACTATTATTTCCATCATTGTTCTGCCGTGGAAGTACCTGCTCAATAGGCAGATGTACCGTCTCACTTGCAACGTTCATGGTCACTACCTGCGAAGGGGGTTTCTCGATTACACCACGTTTGAGATGCAACAAAAGATTTGTCACTGAGTCCCATATTGCTCCCATCAGATAGAGAGACCATCCATACACTGTATGCAGAGCATATCCACGTATGATAGTGTCTATCAAAAGTATGATTCCACGGATTAACATTATAACACCGATCACTCCCGCACTAATGTGTCCAAAGGAGACGAACTTTGCCCATGTTTTATTCCACGCGGATTCCATTAGTTTGTTAAATTCCGGTCCTTTGAGAAGATTCGCAATGGATCCTCCTTGAGAAACCACTGGTTTTCCCAACAATCCTCTTGCCATGGTGTTGAGTACGGCGGGCTACTCAGCGGGGAATATCACATGATCCCTTAGTTGGTCGAGGTCAGTGGCCGTATAGATCCCACTGGTGGCCAATGACGGTGTGTTTCGATATCTCCACGTTGGTTTAGTCATTGGTTTCATTGTTTCCGGAGGGATTACTCGAACTGGCCCAGGTGTTAGGCCGAACCATTCTCCTTCGATCATATACATTGTTGGTACTAGACGATTGCAATATATCTGCATTCCTCTTTTCATCAACACGTATGTTCGTGGTGACAGGAATTGGGTCTCGTTTCCAACGCCTACTGGTAGTTGCGTATAACACTCTTGCAGGTGTTGTACACGAACTTCGACCGGTACACATTTTACAACGTGTACTTCCTCTCCTGAGATCACGGCCATATATCCTGGTCCTTTCATCAATTGGTAGGCGAATTCATCTGGAGATTGAGATGCTATTGCCAAACGATTCTTCAGCATTTCTCTCTCCAGACTACACTTATGGTTCATAACATCATGATAAAGTTGCTGAATTTCGGTTTTGATGTGTCTTTCCACATACACGAATTTTGAGTTTACATACGCGAAGATTTCCATATTAGTAACGTCCAATCGAGTTGCGCTCACGAATCCTTGTTCTCCTCTCACTTCGTGTATCAGGAGACGCGGATGTTCCGTTCGTATTAACACTTGTCCACACACTGTTATCGGAGGGAGAGTTGTAAGCGCAAAGGTAATGTCCGACGCGGTCAGCGAATACAAGACTTCGGAGTCTTGATTAATACTTCGCTGCGCCATACCTTCGTACAGAACACTATATTGTTTGTCTCCACACTTGTCCAAGGGAGTCGGATCCCAATACGTTGGTCCACCTTCGATATCCGCGCACTGTCCTTTACTTAGTTCACATCTCTACCAGAGTTCAGATAAACTATATTGTTTTTCAGTCCCACTCGCGCACGGTAATCTCGAAGGGTCACTATTATATCTGCGAGCACATAAACTGAGCTCCAACTACCAAAAGGGTCCGTGTAATAAACTCCTTCGCACGAACCGTCGGTTCCTACCCAGCCGATCAACGTTGCGGGGAAGGATCGAGTCTGATTTGGTTGAGCCCCGGCGAAATGTACCTGGTCTACCTGAAAGGCACCATACTGATGGACTCGCTCACAGGCTTCCCGTGATATTTCCTTTATGTACGATGCCTTTCCACCATCCACGTTGCTGACATGCGAATGCATTCCACACCGTAGAACTGTTCGACGAACGTCAATCTTGCACTGCCGCATATGTACTGTTCCGTATTCGTTGATCTGAAGAAACTGAATTCGTTCAGTTGTCACGTTCAAGATGGGCGGTGGAATATCGCATTCATCCACTTCCAAAAGAGATAGTGTGGTGATGTTTGATGCCATTCCTCCACACTCGTATCCCAATAGGCTGTTTACAATCGGTGGTCCATTCCATATCCATATCCACGTGAATATCAATGAAGTTAATGGATGGAGTTGCATTGTTCTTTGCTTCCTGTATACAGATAATACTTAAGTGTAGAGCCCCGCCCCCCCTTAACTACCCTTTTCGTAGACGAGGAAGTCTGTTACCTAAGCATTCTAGTCTTATGTTTTCAACAACAAAAAATATAAACAATATAAACTCTAAATGGAATTTAAACTATTATAAAATTTTATAACATTTTTTTTTTTTTTAATTTTATCAACTATTATATATATATACTAGAGTTTCCCCGGGCTCGCGCGCTACGCGCGCTCGCTCGTCAATCGTAAAATATTTTGAGTTAAGACACATTTGGGGAATATTTTTGCTTTCTCCGCCGCCGACCACCTCGGGAGCCTCCTTCGAAACGCCCCTGGAGCGGGGACTTAGAAGATTTTTCTCTCCCCGCCACCCTGCTATGGCGACCGTTGCTATGGTGACCGTTGCTATGAGGACGGTTTCTATGGGGACCGTTGCTATGGCGACGCTTACTATGACGACAGTTGCTATGGTGACCGTTGCTATGGCGACCGTTGCTATGGTGACAGTTGCTATGGCAACCGTTGTTATGGCAACCATTATTATGGCAACTGTTGCTATGGTGACCGTTGCTATGGTGATCGTTGCTATGGCGACCGTTGCTATGGTTACCGTTACTATGGTGACCGTTGCTATGGCAACCGTTACTAAGGCAACCGTTGCTATGGCCGTTGCTAAGGGGATCCCCCCCTCCAGGCAAAAATATTCTAAGTCCCTCTAAGGGGGACTTAGAATATCCCCCTCCCCCGACCGCTTCGACCGAAAATATTCTAAGTCCTGAGCGAGCGGGAGCGGGACGGCAGGGGAAGGGTCGAGCGGGGCCAGGAGAAGAGAAAATGTTCTAAGTCCCCCTTAGACGGACTTAAAATATTTCCCCCCCGACCCCATCGACTGAAAATATTCTAAGTCCCCCCTTAGAGGGACTTAGAATTTTTTTTTCCTCCTTAGAGGGACTTAGAATATTTTTCTTTTCCTCCTTAGAGGGACTTAGAATATTTTTGCCCTCCTCTCGATTCCTGACACGGCGGCGACGGCGGCGGCGGCGACAGCGGCCGTAACTTTATATATATAGAGAGATATTTATTTTTTTATAAGAGCAAAAATGGATTATCATAATAGATTTACTTATACAATTAACTTTTTATATCTTTTTTTTCCGCTATTAATTAGCGTAAGCGTATTTTTTTACTCGATTTTCTTATTTATACATACAAAATATAAAGGGTGTTTTAGAAAGAGGATTCTTAAAGGACTGCGCATGCACTCATTTCAATCAAATCTAGCCTTGTTCTCAAGCTCTCGATACTGTCAAGGAGCAGATCGAATTTAATCCGGTTAAACGTCTGTCCGGACGCTGCCTGAATAATCTTTGGCTTCACGGTTATTTCCCATACAATCAAAGTTTCCTTTCGACCTGGGTAAATACTTTCGCGTATTCCTGCTCCTTGCGATCGCAGAAGACAGGTCAACTCTTCCTGAAGGACAGTGACACTGGAGCTATTCCACCAATAACGACATCCTCGTACTCTTTTTTCTATGCGCGTCAAGATTTCCCGCAGAAAGCCTCTGGTGGCTTCCTCTTCTATTCTATCATCCCAACGGATGTCCTGCTCTAACCACGGGAAGGTTTTTATTTCTGCCAATAGTCCTAACATTTTTTCCGCAGCATAATATACAGACTTTGCCTTGTTCCTTGCAAATCCATGTAGTAAGTACGGACCACAGCTTAATCGGCAATCCCAACTCGTTGGTCTAATACGCGAGCACTTAATATGTGATGTACCGATCTGGCTCTTAAATAGTCTTGCAGTCTCGCCATTGGATGAGCACGAGGTTCTCCCGGTTGCCTTCTTCCCTCCATTTTGCTTTAAACAAAACGGTTTTTTTCTAAGATATATATATATATATTTTTTTTTTAAGTTAGCATGCACCTTCTTATGATTATCGGTCTATAATAGATAATACTCCGTCCTTTTCCATACGATTTTTACATGACTCTATAACGGAAATGAGAAGGGTATAGCGAAGTTTTCTTCGCAGAATACCACCGGATACATGCATGATAATGGGCATTGTATTCAATTCCCAAAACATAAGACTTTTCGTCTTATATACTACTCGACGTTCGGTTAGGTCTATCCCTTGCGAGTCTAATAATCGCTCTAGTTCATCCCTGAAAACTAATGAATGACCCTCGCTCCAGGAGGATTGGTTTTGTCTTACCCGTTGCTCCATATTTTTTAATACTTCCAGAACATTCGCTTTGTTAAGTTCTGTTCCTATCCCGGCGTTTACCTGTTGTTCTAACCAGGGGAACACGAGTGTTCTCCGTAGGGCTACCCATTCGCGAAATATACTTAATGCTTTAGCGTCTTCCTTCGTTGGACCATTACCATAGGATTGATATGGCCCGCAGGTTATCTGACAGAGCCACTGCTCTTGATACAGATACTCTAAATGAGGCCTTATCTTACGCTTCTGCATATATCCCCGCAGGAACTCCTCTGGATGGGGTCGTTACATATTATTTTTTTTTTTTTTTTATAAAGGCTCTTTTTAGGCACACACTATAACAATAGGCAACGAGTGCCTATTAAAATGACCATCCGTTTCTCTTCGGAGTCTGTCGAAGGGGTTACTCCGCAGCGCATACTCCAAAAATTTTTATTTTTCACCATTTGCTTCGGTGTATCTCCAACATCATGCGTAGTTACTTTGAAGTGACTGCGATGAAGAGAAATATTTTTTTTAGCTTGCGGTGCAATAAACACAACTTTTTGGCTGAATTTTTCTTCTCGGACGTCCGTATCACACTGTAACTTTAGATGGTGCGAACCAATTTTGTTTTCCTTCGCAGGGTTTTTTTATTACATTATTTCCAGTATGCACATTACTTTTAAAACCAATCTAAGACCTTTAAGTATTTTTTCTAAAAAATTATTGGCCACAATTTGCATTTGCCTTCGGTCAAGTGTCCGTACGGTGCCATCATAATGAACTCTACCAACCAATTTTTTTCTCCTTCGCAGCATCATTTTGTTTTATCAAAAGCACTACGTACAGCAAATTTAGAGACAATCCTACATCTCTAACTATTTATTCATCACAATTTTCCATAAAAAAATGATTTTCTCAAATCTGATGTCCGTACGGTGCTCCAATTAAGAATCCTGGAAACCAATTCTTTTCTCTTTCGCAACAATATTTCATTGCATCGAAAGCACTTAGCACAACAAATTTTGAGTCATTCTGACAAATATAATTTTAATAATAAAATAATTCAAAAACAGTGGTTATAACAAGATTTGCTTTAAAGGTTATGTTATTTAGATTTGCCAAAAATCCATTTTTCATCATGTTAAAAAAAAAAAACTTCGGTTGTGAAAAATAAAACACGAAATATCATACACAGATTCACAAATGTTTGCGTTTTTTATTTCGAAAATAATATATCATCACCGAAAATCATTCGCAATATTTTACCATATTTTATTCACATTCGTAATAAAAATGATAAATTTCACGTATTCACTGAAAAAATTGGTAGTAAACTCACAAAAAAGATTCATCGAATATCCAAAATAATTACAATTTCCCAAATAGAACTAAAAAAATCGCGAGTATATATTTTTTCGTTTTATTCTATCTGTCAAACTTTGGAAGCAGATGACAATTTCGTAGCAGACGATATACAGATGTTCATACGTCGCGGCGCGCGTACACTGTGGCCGGATGATTTTCAAATAAAAAAAAATCGACATCTCGTTTCAATCTTTGTTCCTATTTTACGTAAATATAAATGGATTCTACGCGGTATAGCGCAAATAAAAAGTGTGCAATCATAAAAAAAAAGAATTTTCTATCCTTCGCCCGTCGAAGATTCATCGCAGCCGAAATCTTTGTCAATTATGTTCACCCGATTTATTCGTTTACAGTTAATAATAAAAACTGCAAATTATTTTTCTGGCAACGTATTTTATCCTCTTCAAAACAAGCCAAAATAAGAGTCGAAATCTTTTTTCGCTGCCGAGATATGATTTTTTTTAAGCAAAGACTAATTTTACGAATTTTCGTCAAAAAACGAATCGTTTTTTCAAATTTCTCGAAATTGCCGTCTCTAATCCTTTCCTCTCAAAGAAATCGTATTTACAAACTGACTCTCCGCGTTATTGCGCAGATAAAAAGTATGCTATGTTTAAAAATTTAATTTTTTACACTTCGACCGTCGGAGATTCATCACATTCGAAATCTTTGTCAATTTTGTTCGCTGGATTTATTCGTTTACACTTGATAAGAAAACTGCTAATAATTATTCTATCGACGTATTTCCAACGTTTTTTTTTTTTTTCAAATTTTTTCAAATTTTCGTCGAAATACGAATTTCTTTCATATGCTCACGTCTTGAAAAGTTTTTTTCGCAAAAAAAAAAAAACAATTGTACTCTTAAAGAACAATTATAAACAATTATTTATCAAGAAAGTGAAAAACACTGATTTTGTCGATTTTACGAGTTATTCCGTACCGAGAAACTTATCTTCGTTTGTGATTAAATAAAATTTAAAAAAATACGATATGATATGATGCTAAATTTGATATTTTTAAGCGACGATAAATATCAATAAAATTTCATTGAAATCGAAAAAAATTATCGAATGTCAAAGAGCCTTCAAAGTCGAATTTTTCAAGAATTTCATCAATTTGTAAAAAAATATTTCGGAGCTATCCAAGATGACAAATTTTTGATTCGAGTAACGTACTACTTCCTCTTCAATACAAGACAGGAACCAAAACGATATATTTTTTCGTTCTCGAGATAGCATTTTTTTGCAGCAACCATAAATATCGACAAAATTTCATTGAAAATCACAAAGAATAGTAAATTTCTTGAACTTTTCTTCTACAATGATTTGGTTTCCTACAGATAAAATAACCAACTGATTCCAACTATTATGGGGAAGAAAAAAAACACTGAAGGGGAAGGATTTAAAGGGGCTATTTGGCCTGAATGCTAAATGGTAGCCGTGTTAGTGTCAGTACATGTTTTGTGTGTTTGTTTTATATTCATTAAATCTGGTCATAAGTTTTATGCTAATAAAACGACTTTACTAGACATGATTTGATTCGTTAAATTAATTTGATCAACTTCTACGTGGTGCAATTCGTTATATTTATCTCGTGTCTCAATATTTGACATTTTATCGTCAAACAAAAAGGAAATATCCGTCGTGAATATTAATAATCAATTGGTACAAAAACGACATATTTTTATTCGACGAAGGTTAAACACTATGAATTAATTTACGTAACTGATAAATGTTTTTCCCTCATACGTACTTTCGAAAAGGAACGCAGAGCGCGACGTATAAACATACTTCATCCGCAGCGCATAGCGCGATGTGTAAATACACTCGATACGGAACGCGTAGCGCGACGTGCACCCCCGTGAGTGCCTTAAAAAATGTCCCCTTGGGACATTTTTCGGGGGGTTTGGGGGGCGGAGCCCACCAACAAGAGCATCTGCGCCCGCAGGGCGCTGAGACGCTTGTTTTTTCTTTTAACTGAAAAAAAATAAAACGCGGACTAAGAAAATGTTTCCTTTGAAAATAAGATTTTTATTCGTATATACAGTGAGGTTTTCTTGAAACTAGCCAGGGCTCAGGCGCGTGCGCGTCAAAGCAGTGACTCTCAGTGGTATTGCCCACCGGCGACAGCAGGTAGCCCGGCCCAGGGTGAGGACGGAGTGGGGAGGAGGGGACCAGGGGGGACCGAATAAGTTCGAAGTCGCGATTGCGTATCTTCGATCGTACCGCAAAATTCGTCAAATTGACCATGATAGGCCGAGCATCGAAATTAATGCATTTAAAATTATTCGGTAAATTTGTCATGCTCTATCATACAGCCTGATGCCTTCTTTAATTGAAGGTCCAAAGGAATAAAAGCAAGAACAATGATTATAAAATAAATACATACTAGCTCCATCGGAAGATCGATTATTTGTTTAATTCATTTAAATAGCGCATACTTATTTTTCTTTTTTTTCTTGCATGTTGAACATTAGGAAATTATCACTTGATATTTCAGATGAATCGCAAGTGTCATTGAGCTCCGCTTCGATAGCGGTTGCAATGCAATTCGACACCAATCAAGTTTAGAATGAGAAATTTTGCCACACAGATCATGCAAAAAAGTCTTTCATTTGCCAGAGAGTTGAACCTTATTTACTCGTAAAAATATCCGATAATTAAATAAACGCATTGAAAGGAAATCAGTTGTAAATTTAGTAATAACGGTAAAAAATAAACCGTTGCTGAAGTTTGACAACACTCTTGTTAAGAACGTGTGATTGCTGCACTAATAACATCGTTTGAAGCAGCAATATTGTTTAATTATTTTGGTTGGATTTGATGAGCAACAATATGATAAGTACTTTGAGAGCGATTTATTAATCGGATTGCGAGTAGGTTCCCTGTGGCATTGTGAGTTGCTGAAATCCTTAGAGCAACCATCTTGCTAAAAAACAAGTCGCGTGGGTGGATATAAAACTCTCGCACATGTTACATTGTAAGTATTGCTCTTACATGATAAATAAAGTTATGTTTTAAACTTGTTAGTCGCATTTATTAAGCAACAATTTGTTGTTTAAAAGTACCAAAGAACATTTACCCGTTAAAATGATGCAAATAACACAGAAAACCTGATTGCAATTCGATTACAATACCGGTGTTCGAAATAACCAACAAATTGTTGCTTAACAAATGCAATTAACAAATTACAAATTAGTAACTCGTATGCTTCGTTCCCATGCATTTTTACATACATAAAAGTTCCTATTCAACATTTTCATAGAATGAATACTTTCAGAGTAATCGGCATGGGAAGTTCCGCGGCCACCCTCGCGATGCGCTTATCAGCAAGACGGTTACTCCTAGCGAAAAGTACCAAAGAACATTTACCCGTTAAAATGAAGCAAATAACACAGAAAACCTGATTACAATTCGATTACAATACCGGTGTTGGAAATAACCAACAAATTGTTGCTTAACAAATGCAATTAACAAATTATAAATTTGTAACTCGTATGCTTCGCTTCCTTGCATTTTTACACACTTAGAAAATCCTATTCAATATTTTCATAGAATGAATACTTTCAGAGTTATCGGTGTGGAGAGTTCCGCGGCCACCCTCGCGATGCGTTTATCAGCGAGTTGATTACTCCTAGATTACACTGAAAATATTCGTATATTGCACCTCGAGACGAAAGTCTCCAAAATGGATTCAACTTATACCAAAATTAGGTGCTTTTTAGGTGCGAGCTTGATATCAAGCTAGCAGAAATCGAAATTTTTGTAAAAAGCTTTTTATAGGAATTAATTGCTTTTAAAGTGTTTTCGAAACGTAAAAAAAATTTCCCCGAAATCCGACAGGAAATATTTTTCTTTTTTTTTTTGGATGTGGGTAATCGAACATTTAGACGAAAGTCTCCAAAGTGAATTCAACGTATGCCAAAATTAGGTGCTTTTTAGGTGCTGTCCGATTGTAAAAATGGTTTCCTCGAAAAGTCTCTGAAATAGATCCAACTTATACCAAAAGTAAGTGCTTTTTAGGTGCTTTTGAAATAAGCACAATACGATTTAAGTGCTCCACCCGCGCGATTGAAATTTGTTTCTCTCTTCTAAAAAATTTCAATTTTCTTGTGAAAAAACGTAAATAAAACATTACAGCGTTGGATTCGTACCAACGTATTGCACGATTTAAGTGTTTCCACGATTCACACAGCACGATTTAAGTGCTCCAACCCCGCGAACGAAACTTTCTTTATTTCATCTAAGAATTTGCTACTTTTTCGAAAAAATCTGAAATATAGCGAAACAACTTTGTTTTTGGGCCTAAGGTTTGCATGATTTAGGTGCTTTCGAAATTTACGAAGCGCGATACGTCAGTACAAGTCCAACGCTGTAATCTTTTATTTACTATTTTTCACAAGGAAATTGAAATTTTTTAGACGCTTTGAAAATTTTCGATCGCGGGAGTGAAGCACTCAAATCGTGCTGTATGAATCTCGAAAGCACCTGAATCATGCAATCCTTAGGCCCAGAGACAAAGTTGATTCGCTATATTTTAGATTTTTTCGAAAAAATAGCAAATTTTAGATGAAAGAAAGTTTCGATCGCGGGCGTGGAGCACTTAAATCGTGCTGTGTGAATCGTGGAAACACTTAAATCGTGCAATACGTTGGTACAAATCCAATGCTGTAATCTTTTATTTACGATTTTTCACAAGAAAATTGAAATTTTTTTGAAGAGAGAAAAAATTTTCAAACGCGCGGGTGGAGTACTTAAATCGTGTTGTTCTGATTTCAAAAGCATCTAAAAAGCACGTACTTTTGGTATAAGTTGGATCTATTTCAGAGACTTTTCTCTGAATTTTCGATTCTCCACGTGCAATGTACCAAAAAAAAAATGTTTTTGGTCGGTTTTCGGGGAAACCATTTTTACAATCTGAAAGCAACTAAAAAGCACTTAATAGCGCTTAATAGCGCTTGATATCAAGCTAGCAGAGATCGAAATTTTTGTAAAAAGCTTTTTACAGGAATTTAGTGCTTTTTAACTGCTTTCGAAATGTAAAAAAAGTTTCCACGAAATCCGACTGGAAAGACATATTTTTTTTTTTGAATGTGGGTAAGGGAACATTTAGACGAAAGTCTCCAAAATGGATTCGACGTATGCCAAAATTAAGTGCTTTTTAGTTGCTTGATATCAAGCTAGCAGAGACTTTTTGCAACTGGATTCCTGGCTAAATAAAAAGAGCACTAAAATTTTAACTTCGGCACCAAATTAGCACCCAATTTTGGTATAAGTTAATTCCATTTTGGAGACTTTCGTCTGCTGACTTGACAGGGGTCTTCAGCTTAATCTATAGGAGCACACAGCCACCCTCTCGATGCCCTTATGTCCAATGAATCGCGAGTTGCGATTGGAAAGTGCTTAGAGACCATTTTTGCTCAAACTATTCAAGATAATACAGAAAAATTAATTGCTGATAAAAATAATGATTTTTTATTGATATAATCATCAAATTGGCGCTTAACAGTTCAATTTTTTAATTCACAATTACTTGAAGCGTAATTTAACGTCAAATTAAATTTACTCCAAAACGAGTACACGCGGCCTATCCAGCTGGACGCGTCTTCGTAGCGTCCCTCGCCCCTACGATGGGGGAAACTCCCTCCCTTCGACCTCCCTTACCCTCTCCCTAACTCCCTCCGATGCCCCGTTAACTTGAGGTAACCGTCGGGTTGAGACGCACTGCCAGCGGACGGCGGCAGCCAATCAGATTCGAAGGCTGTAGCTCGCGCGCTCGAGCCCTGTCTAGTTTCAAGAAAACCTCACTGTATATATAGAAAAAAAAACCCTTTTTATTTTTTTTTTTCAGTTTTCCTTTGGTTTGCACTCAAATATATACATATAAAGTAAAAATAAACTTTAGTTAACCTAACTTGATATATGTATATATACATTGTGACGTGCTTCTCTAAAGTCTCGGACTTTACTTTGATCAGCGACCCGTCTAAAATATAATGACGTCCTTGTTTTTCAATTCCCTTACCTTTCCTTCTGATTCACGCCGAATTGTTGCTGGGCGCCAGGATATCTATCACCCGATATCCAGCGTACTCTCCGATTCTCTAGTATCTCAAACTTACAACTAACTTACACGGCTAGCGGGATAGGGAGTGCAGCTCGGGCGCGAAGTAAATTCAACAAATTAATAACTTTCACACACTACGCACGAAATAAAAGCAATAAAAACGATAATTTATTCAGTTATTTCCCGTAGTTGAACACAAAATTTTAGCCTTTTCGACGGGCTTTTCCTGAACGACGATTCCTTCGCAACAATACGATATTTCTTGACTCGCGGGACTCGATGTGAATTATTTTCTCAATCTTTCGTCTACGCGACGAGAATTATCCGAAATTTAACCGGTAATTTGCCGAGTACGGGCGAGAAAGCACTCTGCGATCCGCGTATCGCTCTCGGCATACAGAAAACCAAAGATGGTGTGCACCACGTGCACCTACCTGTTTAATTATCCGCGACGCGATGCGATCGACCTTCTAGCTTCCCTCAGCTTTCCTCGAGACAACGGTTTATTTCGGCCGTCGACACGGCGTTGATTCTCCTCCGCGGACGTTGAGATTTACGAAATTTCTCCCTCTCGGAGATCAAACTTCACAGAATCCCTATCGCTCGTTTACAACTCAACAATATCGATTCACCACTGATCGATTCTACTATTGCCCTTTTTCTCAACGGCTAACAAAGTTACGATAGAACGTTTAACTAATAGCACTCATTAAGAGAGTTATAATAATGTGTCTAACTATTAGCACGCTTCCGGCGAGAGTTACCACAATGCGTCTAACTGTTTCCACGCATCTAGCGAGAGTGTTGCTCGCTCGCCCGTACTTTGTTTCGCGGTCCGGTATCTGAGGGGAAGGGGGTCGCGACGGTTACCTTGCTGTACTTCGGCAATTATTATTGGTTCCTCGCGGCTCCTCTCCTATCGTCTTCTCCTCACGCGGTAACCGGCGTCGCTACGGCTTTACGCGAACCTGAAAAATATAACATAGCTCTACGGCACACTTGTGTTCTATATTTTTCAGTTTTCTCGGGTTCCTCGGGGATCGACTCTGTGCGCGCGCTAACAAAGACTCTCGCGCGTGCCCTACCTATAGCGTGATGCGAGAGCGTCTATAACGCCTCGTCACAACATATATATAGAAAAAACTAAAGAAACTACCTTATCCTAATGTTTTTTTTTTTTTTTTATTTATATAAGAGGAAAAAAAAGAAAATAATTCTACATTAACCTATCTAATAAAAGAAAAAGGAAATAAAGATGATAATAACTCTAACATTACTCATACAAAAATCCAGCTAAATACTTAACTTCTAATATTTACATATATACCTATATATACAACTAATCTTGTCCCATGGCACAAATAGCCGAGAGGACAAGTTTAGTCACTCTCTGCATCTGAGATGTCCCATGGTCCCATACTATAGATCTCCTGGAGACCCCTAATTGTTGTTTTCAACATCGCGATCTCCATGAGTTCTAATTCCGGGTACATCATATAATGGTAAAATTCCGGTATCGTGTTGACGAGCCAGGCGGACGAGAGTCTACCCTCCTCGTCAACCTCCAGATTATGCGTAAGGGTGTATCCGTATACTTTTAAATATTTCGTTAAGTAACTTTCGACCTCCAGGAACTGCTCGCGTGTCGGATCTATCAACGACGCTGCCCTATTGTATAATCGCTCCAAAGCGATTAGGGGACCGTCGTTGATATCCTTCGCGAGTTCAGGATCGACACTGTCGTCCTCCACTTCCATGGGGACCTCGACAACCACGGGGGCAGGGGTCGGACAATGTTGATGGGTATCGGGTCGTCACCACCGATATCCATAATGACGTTTAATAAATTTGTCGCTGCCGATTCCCTTGCGTCCTCTTCTTCATCTCCGTAGCCCACCGCCATATAGTCTTCCACCTCCACCATATAGGAGGTGGAATTAGTTTTTCCCTCTACCTTCTCTCGGAGGAGGGTATACGTGGCTTCCAGCCCGTTCACGGCAAGAAGCTCACGGAGATGTAGGACGGCGGTTTGTTGGGCGGCCATTTTTTTTTAAAGTCTTGCTGCAAAAGGTCCTTGATAATTAATATTCTGATCTTCTACGTAGGGTTAACATGCGAAATTCGCAATCGATCGGCGTGCACTACCTGGGTTTTCCTTTTTATTCTAATGCGGACGTTGTGGTCCCCCATCACCTCTACTACTTCATGCGGCCCTGAATAATTATCTTCGAGCTTTTTCGGCTTAGGGCCTTTCTTTAGAAAAACGTATTCTCCAACTTGAAATTTCTTCGGATTGACTTTTCGATCGTAGAGAAGTTTCGACTTCTCCTTCGCTCCTATTAAGTTGTTGCGGGCAGTGGCTCGAATTTCATGCATTTGAGTTATAATTTTTACGAGATAATTATTATAGGTTTGTAGTCGATCTTCAGGATGGATTTCTTCACTTGATGGGGTTCTTGCTAATTTTCCGGAGACTAATTCATACGGTGTATGTTTGGTTCCTTCGTGGACGCTGGTGTTGTAATTAAAAATCGCCAATTCCACCCATTCGTCCCACTCGAACTCTCGACCATTGTATTGCTTCAGGTATTCTCCTAGAGCATGGTGAGACCTCTCGAGTGATCCGTTGGACTGGGGATGAAACGCCGTTGTACGCAATTTCTTGATACGAAATCTTTTAGCTAATCGTCGCATTAATCCGCTCAGAAAATTACTGCCTTGATCTGTCAGCACTGCCTTAGGAGATCCGAAAATACAAATAAAATGTTTTACAAACGCGTCTGCTATTGTTACGGCCTACTATTGTTATCGTCTTCCTCGGAGTCCATTCTCTGTTGAATATCTTCGTCTGGTTGGAAATTTTCTTCATTGGTGGATATTTAATCTTCATCGATGATAAAATCTTCTCGTGGTATCTCTTCTCGTGGATCATAATCTCTGTCTCTTGGATCCTCGCAATTCTCGTCTTGCGAATCTTCAAAATCTTCGTTTGGTAGATCTTCCATTGGTTCTTCTTGATGACTTGGACCTACCTGATTCTCATCTTCCTCGAATGCAGAATCTTCGGATTCGATTGGATCTATTTTCTTTGATTGTTGTTTCTTCCGCGGTGGATTCTTCCGTGGAGAAATCTTCGAATGATTTTTCTTCATTGTCGGTCTTTTCTTGAGAGGTGAATCTTCGGTTGGAGGTTTATCTACCTTACCTTCTCTTTGTAATTGTTCTTCTTGCTGTTTTTTCGCTTGTCTACGAGTAATGACACGCGCTGGCGTTTCTTCCACCTGTTTCGAAATTTCTTTTACAGGCGGATTAGCGACAGGCTGTAACATTTCCTTTTGCTGTTGTTTAGCTTGATTCCTTGTTATTCCTATAATATACGAAGGGTCTTTCTTTGACCTGAGTTTATGCTCGGCTAAAGGGTCAGTCGACTGACCCATTGACTCAGTCGGATCGTCCTTTCGGTCGGCCTCGAGCAGCTGTATAGGTGTCAGTGACTCTCTCCATAGTTCTTCATAATCCTCTTCATATGAGAATTCCTCATCGCTCTCTCCATCGGTTTCTATATCGGTATTTTCGAGTAAACGCAATATTTCGTTGGTGGTTAGGAAATCGCTGTTATCCTTGCGTGTCACGAAAATCTCTTCGTCGCTCTCGTTAGAGTGCGTCTCGACTGGATTTCTCGACAGTGCGTCGGCATTTACGTTTGTTTTTCCTGTTTTATACACAACGTCATATTCGTATTCGGACAATTTTAGTCTCCAACGAAGGACGCGTGCATTACCATCCTTACAGTTCTTGAACTAAATCAAAGGCTTATGATCGGTTTCTGGATCCTTAAGGGTACGTGAAGCGTATGCTGTAGGTTTATCTTTTCCTATTATTCCTTGTGACAAAATACCTCCGATTGCGTAACCGGACGCATCTGTTGTGACTATAAATGGCTTTGAAAAATCAGGAAAAATTAGAACTGATTCTGTACAAAGTCTTTCTTTTAATTCGTTAAAGCTTTCTTCTGCGCTATTTCCCCATACGAAAGGAGCATCATCTCTTAAGGGGGCTGAGTCACCTAAAAAGTAGAATGTTCATTATTTTTTTTTCTGTCTGAAAAAAATTAAAAATAAAAATTCGATTGTATTTTCATAATCTATATATGATTAACTACTTTTCAAATTTTTTTTGAAGTTCCCAAGTTTGTCGAAGCGAAAGCAGAGATGGTCAAACTTTTTTTACTTGTCGCAGGATTCAGACCGCAGGAGTGAATCAATTTTGACTTTTCATAGCTCATTTTCTTCGCTGGAGTATTTATTATGGAACGAGTTCAGGAATTTTTTTTTGAAGGTCCCCCGATGGAGCTATCGAATAAAATGTGGGGAAAAATGTCATTTTCACATGACTGCGATGCTCTTTTTCCACATTTTATTTGATAACTCCATCGGGGGAACTTCAAAATAAAAAATTCCTGAACTCGTTCCATAATAAATACTTCAGCGAAGAAAATGAGCTATGAAAAGTCAAGATTGATTCACTCCTGCGGTCTGAATCCTGCGACAAGTAAAAAAAGTTTGACCATCTCTGCTTTTGCTTCGACAAGCTTGGGGACCTCCAAAAAATTAAAAAAGATAGTTGATCTTATATAGATTATGACAATACAATCGAATTTTTATTTTTTATTTTTTTCAGACAGAAAAAAAAATAATGAACATTCTACTTTTTAGGTGACGCAGCCCCCTTAAGAGGTTAGTCAATGGCTTTGCCAACTTCGAATAACCTTCAATGAATCTGCGATAATATCCTGTTAATCCCAAAAATTGACGGATTCCTTTTACATTCTTCGGTCTTGGAAATTCTCTTACGGCAATTACTTTTTTCGAATCGAGTTTCAAACCATCTCCACTGATAACATGACCAAGATAAGCTACTTCGCGTTTCAAAAATTCACATTTATCCAGTTGTAACGTCATATTAGCCTTTCTTAGTCGATCGAACAACTTTTCGCATTTTTCGTTGTGTTCCTCGAGGGTTTTCGCGTAAATGACTTGTGACGTGATTTTTTCAATCATCGTCACAAATAACGCAAGAAGTACAATTTTCTACAGATAGTGATTCTTGTTGTTATAGTTCCGGTTTTTGCTGCCTCTCACTAACGTTCGCATTACGGTTTTGTTCCCGTATGTTCTCGATTCAGGATTTTTGCAGTTATTATTTGAATTTAGTTTTGGTTTGTTAGCTTCAGTTTTGTTCAGTTAAGTTTAGTTTGGTCGGCGTACTTGACTTTACTCGGCGGTGAATCGCGAAGAATTAAAAGCCCGAGTAGAGAAAAGTCCCGACAAGGTGTAGTTGCAAGACGGCAAAGTCCGGTGCAAACCCGGCACCCCGCGACATAGTGCAATGCGTGGAAGAACAGGCGGAGATTTAGTTTGAGTCCTGGGCAAGGTTGGAGCACCTTGCCGCGGTTTTGTTAGTCGAGGTGAGTGCCTTGTTCTCCCGCATTGACTAGGGGTAACGATTGCGAAGATTCCTTCTAGATCCCCGATTACCGCTAAGAATTTCGAGTCTCGTATCGATAACGTAGCAAAATAGTTGAGAGGGCAGTAGCTATCGATCGCGATCTCCGAAATAATAATAAGATTTCGTCGAGATAGTGTAATAGGCAAATCAGTCTACCGAGAGACGCCCTCTTCTCTCGCGCTCCCGTGTTGACGTTCGGCCTATTGTTCGCGCGCTCGAGTGAGGCTATCTCTCTCGCGCACACAGTGTGGTCTACCTGTCAGTTTCTCGTTCGCATTTTCGGCTATCGCTCGAGTTTTGTGAGTTGAGTGTAGCGAAAGAATTTTGTAATAAATTCTTCGCGATCCCGTGCGTGAGTGAAGCATTAGAAATAATGCTCCTTGTGCAGCGGTGATAGTGTTTCAGTTCTCGGTGTATCGTGAGATACAGGTTCCCGCTTAGTACCGGATTAATAGAAAGTTTTGGTGTGTTTTTGAATTACAAAAATTTGTCGATCGCTTATCGATCCGCTTTGGTTACGTTCTCGTTAGCTCGCTTCGATCTTCGATCAGCTGAGCGTTTTCGGTGCACTCGCGTGCGTTCCCGTTACTTATAGCCAATAAGAAAATTACTCTCGCTCGCAAGGGCTCGAGAGTTCGATTTTTTTGTTGTTTCGTTACCGTTCGTTATTTTATTGGCTAAGGATCGCGACCCTCTACCATAACTCGCATCCTGAGCAACCGTGCATTTCCGCAACCGTTTGCTTTCGCGAATGCGTCCGCGTTAGTTCTCGTAACGTTTTCGTTCGTTTCGTTTTGTCGTTGCGGAGGTCGTAGCTCCATCGACCTCCAGTTCAGTCCGGTTTGATAATTCCGTCGAAACAAAAATTATCCTTCGGAGGTCGGACGCTCCACCGCCTCCAGCTCGAGTCCGGTTGTTGATACCGGCGAAATAAAAATTAACTGGCGCCCACCGGGACGCCGATGCATCCGCGAGGGTGGACGGCCGAAGGTGACGTAAGTTTCGTTCGCGTTTTGCTCCCGTTTGGTTTGAGCTTTTCGATTTTTGGTTTTTTTTATTATTCTAGTTGTAGAGTTCGAGTTAGAGTTTCCGTTAGGTGAAAAATACGTCACAGACTATATCGTCAAGATATACAAACATTTCGCGACCCTGCAACCCCGATAACACCAAATCCATCGCTCTTTGAAATGTCGGAGGTGCATTTTTGAGTCCCATCGGCATTCGTACGTACTCGTAATGACCGTAGGGTGTCGTAAATGCTGTTTTATGACAATCATCGAGGTGCATTTTGATCTGGTAGAACCCGGAGGCCAGGTCAAACACTGAGAAATAACGCGCTCCTCCGAGTTGATCTAAGATATCTACTATATTCGGCAAAGGGTAAGCGTCGCTTATTGTTTTCTCATTCAGCGCTCTGAAATCGAGAACTCTACTCTCCACTTTCTATTTCCTTTCGAATCGAGTTTTTTCGGTACCACCCATAAAGGTGTATTATACGGAGATGACGATTCACGAATAAATCCTGCTGCTAAAAATTCATCTATCTGTTTTCTAATTTCCTCTTTATGGACTTCAGGGAATCTATATTGTTTCGAGTTTACTGGAAAATCATCTGTGGTATGGATTCTATGCATTACTACGTCGGTGGCGGCCAATGGCTCGTCTGGCAAATGAAATCTATCGGCGGTTTTTGCTATCATCTTTTTAAGTGAATCACTTTCTGTTTTATCCAAATGCTCCAATCTAAGCAATTCTATAACTCTTTCGCTTCTATTTTCATTAGCCATCGTAGCTCCAAAAGAAAAACAATTGTAATCGACAAGAAATCTCTCAGCTATTAATGGCTCTAAGTACTCGTGAGCCGAGGTTGCCCTTTTCGCGAGGCTCGAACCCTCGGCGCAGGTATACACGGACTTCTCTCGGACTCTACTAACGTCTCGGCTTCCTCCGCTATTTAAAGAGTTTACTGTGGTATTGCCGGAACGGAAAAGAAATAACAACACATACAAAACGAATGAAATAAATCTCTGGTCATAACGCGGTTGAGAATTTTTCCTTTTCTCACTATTTTCCTTTTTTTTATTATTGTTTTCGGACTGAGTTTCAACACTATACATCGGCAAATAATCCGCGGCTCTTCGATGAGTATATATCTCAGGATTCTTACACAAGGCTAATCTCGAATTCGGAAGGTTTTTTTCTATCGTCACATTTCTAATCTGGTTATCGGACACATAAACGTTGTTATCTGGACCGTTTTCTATATAATAGCTATCGGATACGCTAGCGTCTAGAGATACGTACTATACCTCCACTAGCATTTCTCTCAAAAATAAAATCTTCTGTTCGGTTTTTCATTATCGAGATATCGTTATCTCCGATATAACTTTGATTTTTGCCACATTTGCATCTACCTACAGAACAACTGGTTCCTACTACTGGATTCTCTATCGGACTTCTTATAGGAATTTTTTCGGCTACTGCTCTATTATTTCTCAAAATATTGAATGCGGGTTCTTCTGGAACAAAACTTTCAAGCACTTGATTCTCGATCTCTGGATTTCTAACCTTTGGATTCTCGATCACGGGATTTCTAATCTCTGGATTCTCGATCTCTGGATTTCTAACCTCTGGATTCTCGATCACGGGATTCCTAATCTCTGGATTCTCGATCTCTGGATTTCTAATCTCTGGATTCTCGATCTCTGGATTTCTAACCTCTGGTTTCTCGATCACTGGATTTCTAACCTCTGGATTCTCGATCACTGGATTTCTAACCTCTGGATTCTCGATCACGCTTTTCTCGACAACAAAACTCACGGGATTCTTTTCAACAAAACTTTCGGCTACAGGATTTTTCTCAATACAACGATTCTCACGATTTTTCTCAACAAAACAATTCTCTGGATTTTTCTCGGCAACATGATTCTCAGGATTTTTCGCAGTACAACGATTCTCAAGTTTTTTCTCAATAAAACAATTCTTAGGATTTTTCTCAGTACAACGATTCTCAAGTTTTTTCTCAATAAAACAATTCTCTGGATTTTTCTCAATAACTGGAATTTTTCCAACACAACGATTCTCAGGATTTATCTCAATACAAGGATTCTCAGGATTTCTTTTGATACAACGATTTTCAGGATTTTTCTCGATATCAACATTTTCTCTCTCTACAGGGTTCTCAGTTACAGGATTGAGAACAGATTCTTCGACAATACAAATTTCACTTTTTGGATTTTTGTTAACATTTTTTTCCTCTACGAATTTTTCAACGACCGGATTTTCGACTGGATTTTTCTCTTCAACAAAATTTTCATCGGCTACAAGGATTTCTACTGGATATTCTGGATAACGAATTTTTCTCTCTACAATATCAAACTCTAAATCACGGATCTCTCGATTTACGATTTCTACTTTTGGTGGCTCTATTACTTTCTCTTTTACAATATGAACCTCTCCGACTAGATTCAAATTGGAGCCTGAGCTGTTATTTCTCTCGGCAAAACTTGGATTTCTCATGGATTTTTCTTTTGCAATTTTATTGTTTAATTTGTCAACCATCGCTTCAAATGACCTATACGGAAAGATTTTTACGACGGGGACTTCGATTTCTACCTTTCGACTTCGGTAATTAGTGACATAAACGTAGGCTTTACCTTTTTCGTTCCTGACGAGTCCCTGCTCTACGGTTATTCCTTCACCTGTGTCTAAGGTTGGCAAAAATCCCTCTGCTACTTCCTGGTTTTTTATTCTGACATAAAAATTTTTCTTACACCTGGCGGGAAGACTATACTTTCTCTCGTATGGAACGGTATTCTCAGTCCGTTTACGTCCACACAATTATTCTCATAATCGATCTTTGCAAGGTTATCGCGGAAAAATTCGGATGACAATACTCCGGATTGTCTAATCGGAAAACTATTCGGTACTAAATGAAATGACGTTTCTTTACCTAGCGTGAAAATTTCTACCGAACCAAGGGTTTGTACGATGTTTTCTGTTATACCGCTAAGTCTAAGAACTCTCGATCGATCAATGTATAAATATCGATCTATACATTTTTCTTTCAAAACATTCTTACTCGCACCTGTATCTAACATCAAAGTAATAGTTTCCGATAGCTTTTTTCCCTGCATCAATATAGTATCACCAATTACGTCGTCGACGTATCGTGCCATAAAAATGGTCACAACCTCCGGCGCGCATTGTCCTATACTACTTTCAGGCTGAGAGTCGGGTGCGTGTCCGCGGTGGCCTCCACCTGGGCACCCGATTCCAGCTGGCCGTTCGCGTTTTCCGAAGCGGTGACGATCTGACCGTATTTACGGATTCGTGATGGATACTCCTCCAATTTATGTCCGATTGTTTTACAATACCGGCACATATTCGGAGGTTACTGAGGAGAGGCTGCCTGAGCATAAGTCATCGGACTCGCTACCGGTGGTACACTTTGCGAAACATTACCTCCGCTGGGATTGCGGGAGGGACAGTTTCTCGCAAAATGCCCCCATCCTTTGCATCCATAACACTGAATTGTGGGAGGCTGAGTCTGGCCACTACTTACCTGGAACGGCGGAATGTTTTGTTTCACCGCTGACGCCTGCACTCCGGCAGTTCGTTGCGCATGAAAACAAGTTTCCGGCAGATGACCCTTTTTCCCACAGATCGTAGACGGCTTTGAAAAGCACTTCTCAGCGCTGTGCCCTCTTTTCGAGCATATCTGACATACTACTACCTGCCCTGGAGAGGTTACAGCATTGCTCGGCATAGGTTCCTGTGGAGCAGGAGCCAATAGTGGACAATTGTTCGCTGTATGACCCTTTTGCTCGCACATTTGGGACGTGGCCGGAGACTGTTGACCAGCCGCGGCTTGCGCAGCGTAACGGCTCTTAGCAATGTGTCCCTTTTTTCCACAATACTGACAAGTCGGAACGACGGAACTACCTCCTGACGGATTCTTATTCCCTGGTTTGCTATCGGTTGCAACGAAATTAATTTCCGCGGATTTCTCGGTTTTATTCCCTTTTACGGATTTTTCGGATTTCTCACTCGATTTATCTTTCGGATTTTTACCTTTTTGGAGTCGATCTAAATCTGCAAGCTCACGTTCAATATTTCGCGCTCGATTAATCGCGTCGCTAAGGGTGCGATCGTCGCCCATTTCACGACGGATATCCGGCTTTAAACCGCGACAGAAACAACTAAGTGCCATTTTTTCGATTCGCTCTTTTTCACTCTCATCAAGAGCATCCTCTGCATGCTTATGAGCCTCTAGAATTTTTACCGCGAGATTACGAATTCTATCCGCGTAATCATCAACTGTTTCCGAATCTTCCTGGAAGGTACTTCCAAGTTCACCGGTAAGTTGAAACACGTCACGCGGCGGATCGTATGTTTTACGAAGAAAATCGGTGAATTCATGAATATTTGCAAACGTTATTTTCGATATTTTATTCCAAACGGCGGAACTGAGTTTAGTTTTCGCGAGTCGCAAGAGGTGAGTTTCACACGCGGGACCTACCATATCGAGGGCTTCCTCGAGCCCCGTGATATACCTACTCAAGTGTTCTCGACCCCCGTTAAACTCGGGCAACAGACGGATCGCGTCGCGCAAAAATCCAAGACTCGCAGCATCTGGTCTCACTTCGTCAGGCATTGTGAATTTTGGTATTTCTCCGGTAAATATATTTTTTGGTTTGATTAATATATCGCGTCTCCGACTCGATTTCGGTGTCGCGGGATACGGTGCAAATTTCTGTTCACTTGGTGTTTTTAACGATGGACTGAGACTGATATCTCTACTCGTACTAGAAAAATTACTTTTCGCGGAAAAATAACCAGGCGGACGGAAAATATTATTGAAAGGAGTTAATTCACTTTTCGCGGTTACGAACGTTGAAGTGGAGGCAATGCTTCCCGACGGTACACTACCTCCCCCGGAAGACTCGACTTTATTTTTCGATAAACTTTTTTCGATTTCCAAATTTTCTTTTACTGATTTTAAACTCGGGGTATTGTCGATTTTTAATTTTTGCGGATTTTCAATTTTCGAATTTTGTAGATTTTCGATTTTAAGACGCGGTGAATTTATTTTTAATTGCCCTAATGGTTCGATTATTGATTCTAAAATCCCTGATGCTAAATTGTCTACACTTTTTGACGGTACTATTGAGTTATCACTGAGTTGATTGTTAACAAAAACTTCTTCGGAGGATTCACTTTTTGGTGAATCGGTCGTCGATTCGCGCCTATCGGTATAACCTGCGGCTTCCGCACCGCCGTCGGAAGGTACGAGCAAGCGTGAGGCGATCGCGTGGCTTGCGCGTCACCCTCCTCCTCTCCCTTATTTGGTTTACTACGTTTACGAGTCCGTTCTTCCGGATACTCGTGCAACACTTTTTTATCAATATTCCCCTTCGATCGGGTGAACATTGAGACTACTTCTCATGACGGTAAAAAAAACACTCGCGATTCACTGCTGTTATGAAGGAGTTGAGGGGATCGGAGGATCAGACGCAGGGAAAAATAATCGAGACGCGGATTAACGTATATAAAAACTCTGTTGTTACGTCGCGAATCGTGAATTTACGTGAGGAGCCGGCCTCATCTCGGTCAATGAACTTAATCAATTTACTCGGTATCGAAGCGGCTACGATTCGCGGATGCCTCGTTTTGAGCCTAACCTCGCGGAAAATTGCTCGGGAAGAGGCTAGAGTTCATTCGCGAAATGGGAACAAAGGGGTATCTAAACGTTTTCATCGATAGGGTGGACAACATGACAATAAGGGCAAAAATATTCAAGGGGAGCACTAGGTGCTGTAACGACTTCTTGCGGGGTAACGGAACGGTGAGCGCGGAGATACCAAATTATCGCAACTATTACGGAGACTACGAGAAAACAACTAAGAAAAATCACGACAATAAAAAGGAAGTTCATCACGATATCGAAAATTTAACTATTCTCGCGGATTAATTTGAGTGACTCGACGCGCGGTAGACACTGGATAAATTCGTACACCCGAGTGTACTACAGGGGTTTCACGAGTGACTCTAGAATCGCGAATATTAACGGTGATTTTAATAGAAATTCCGCACAAAAGAATAAAAATTAACACGATCACTATAATTGCCAGAAGGGCGATAATAATCTGAGATGCGTACATCTCTGAAACTTTTAAATGGAGTGGAAGGGTTGAGGGGAAAAATCGCAAAATCAGGAAAAAAAATAAGACTTACCGAAGAACAAAAATATCCGGAGGACAGGAAACACGAAGAGGTTGCTGCTGGTGGTCGTCGGTGGATCGCTGGTCGATACCCTCGGCGTGACGAGGAAATTGCCGAGCGGTTGAAGGATTTTTTCACGAAGAACACGGAACACACAAAATTGAACACAGAGTTTTTATTTTATTAACTTCACTTGAAGTTAATAGTGAAACAAAACTTGGTACAATTTCACAAGCACAAAACGAAAAATAAGACTTGGAAAAAAAAACTTCTAAGTCTTTCACAAAAGATGGTCGCAAACAAAGTAACGTCGTTGACTTCCGGAGGAGTAATAAGTGACTTGAAAAACGTTGAGTAGCAGTATGGCAGTACAGAATATGAAAATGGCAGTGTCCCTCCATAAAGGGCACAGTTTAAATAGTCTTGACATAGACCGTGGTGGAAGGGGCAACTTTTCGGTCGAGGCGTGATTTTCCACGCCTCCCTTGTTCTCTTTCTATTGGGTGTCGATTATCGATAATTATTCTAATTAACTATTTCCAGATTGATTTTGGATTTGTTAATTAACAATTTATTCTTTTTATTTATTTCGGAAGTGTCTCGAATTTGAATCACCTTTCTAGGTGGAAAATTACGGATTTTAATACTTGATAAAAATGAAAATTTTCTTGATAAAGAATTAATTAATTATCAAACCCAAAAATATTAAAATGAACTCTATTGATATTTTGCTTTCATTCTTCACTCTATTACATGCATTTTCATTCGGTTTTTACTATAATATGTGAAATATCGATCGATATCGATTTGACAGATCTAATTAAATTGATTTTAAATTCAATATAAATTTCATAATAACCAGGATGTTCTGGTATTCATTCTTAATGGTTTTTCGTCGGCTTTCAAGATAAAATGATGAATTAATTAAATTAATTAATTAATTTGTTTAACCTTTCCATTTGTCAAATTAACAAATTTCGGGTTAAACTTATACGACAATTGTGACATTTGGCTATTGTAAAACATGGAAAAATGGTTATTATTAACAATTGTTAATAATTATTATTCGGTTTATCCCTACTCTTGGCTAAGAATTGTATTTGTCTCTTGATTTTTATGGCTCTCTTCCTATTGGTTGAGAAAAGTTCGGCTATCGATGAGTGGTGGGCCTTCTCGTTCGCTCTATGCATTGCGCGGGTGGCTCACCCTTCCCCTACTCTCTCGGTACGATCACGTGTACCGTAGCTGGCCCGCGAGCTAGTCAACAGCGCTACCTCCCCTTTGGGGTGGCTCTTGACTTCCCTTGTTCGTACCAGCCACGCGCACGTGGTCGCTTCTCTTTCTATCCTACCTAAAAAGTATGCTGGTACAGAGGCTTTCTCCGTCGTGGCGACATAGCAACAACGTGCAATCCTCTGTTCTTTCCCAGCACAGAGTCTTCTCCTTTCTTTCTTTCTAGGAACCGTGACAAATCAGCGAGCTGAATAGAATCGCTTCTTCGAACGAGCACCACTTATCTTTATTTATTTCAACCAAATGTTTAGAAGAAACTTCTCGGAGGTGGTTGTTGAAAAAAAAAAACACTTCATATGTAACTCGATATTCTTCTTTCGTCGCTGGTAAATATCGTAAATTGAACTATTTATCTTTGAAGCAATATCGGTTTGCAAGATATTTTTCATTTAAATGTTTAGTCTCTGAGTAATGCGAGATATTGCTGAAGGCGTAAATAATATAATTCGGCGTTTTTTCCAAATTGCTTTTTATGACGGGAAAAGACCAGAAGGTTTATGATGGTTACCTGAGTAACGCGCAAATACCTGACCTACCCCTAGCAGTAAAGTATAGCCGGGGAAATACATGAAAATATATAAAAAAAATAATATGATTACAAAGTTTGAACATCGATGACGAACTGACCAATATTCATATACATGCGTGATTCTATCGGAAATTATCTAATTGTCAAATTCGCGACATTCGGGAATCTCTTATTGTTCGCGGGGGTGGCTGTGAACGATGCCCGAGAGGTGCTGCACTCGTCGGAGGAGATCGGAAGTTTTTCAACTCACTGGGCCCTATGCATAGTGGTTGGGGTTGAAGCTGTCGATATCGCAGCTCCGAGGTGTTGGTCGTCTTCGAAGTCGTCGAGCGCTCGTGTCCATGAGCCTCGCTACGTCGTGGTGTTGGTGAGGTACGGAGTCATCGAGCGCTCGTGTCTATAAGCCTCGATGGGTCATAGTGTTGGTGAGTTTCGGAGGACAGCGCCTTGCTGCCTTAGCAACAGCCTAATACCTTCGATGTTGACTGGCCCAGGTACATGAGCCGGCGTTTCTTGCTGGTGTCAGTGAATTTTCTTCACAGCATGGTGTCGAGGCCACGTGCTCAGCTTTTGGTGATCGAGCCGTGGTCCTGTATCTTCAAACAAAACGTTGGAATGCTCGAGTAACTCGAACCCATTGAGGATGTTGATTTTTTTCATGTCTTTGAAGACAGAATTATTTTACGACTTCGTCTCGACGATGTCGCTTTCGAAAGTTTGTTAGATTTTCTCCAGTCAATGGTCCTCTGTCTGCGATTCCCACACACAGCGATTTTGGCTTTTTCCTTTATTTCCCTCAGTCTTTCCGTCTCCTCGCGAGTGTACGCGTGCAGCTTCTCTCGGTGCGGTCGAAGAGCAGCGCAAATTTCGCGAAAAGAGTTCCCAAAAAGTGCGTGACGTAACACTGTATTTTAAAAAACGTAACACAGTAGATTTTGGTTTCAAAAAATTAATAAATAAGAATAGAATGTGCCGATGCGGCGATGAGAGCGAGAGCGAGTGCGAGGGCTGGCGAAGGTAACCCGTCGCGAACTCGTAAGCTACTGCCTTTTTCCTCGCGGAACCGAAAGAACAGTAGTCTCGCGAGATATAGGGTGTTTGTATCCTCGGTGTCGGACGAATCGCTCAGCCGCAGGTCACTGCCCCGAGCGACGCCGGAATTCCCAAAAAATATGATTCGCCGAATATTAAAGGCGAGGGATTACCTCGCCTCGCGCCATGAGTAAGAGCGAGACGACCCGACGACGAGAGAGAGAGAGCGCGCGCGATGCCTTCGACTCGTGTTGACATCGCGCGAGAACAATAGCGTGACCGTGAAACTCGAAGATGCGCTGCTCCCGTAGGTCAGTGACCGCTGATTCGGACGGCTCGAGAGAGCTGTTTTTCGACAACTTCGATGTATCGAAACAGCGGCATACACAGAGTCGCGAAAAGACTCTCGGTTTTTTAAGTCCCTCGCGATCAGCCGTTGCTATCCCGAACAACTGCTGAAAAATAACCCGAAAAAAAAACACTCGCGAATTCTACAATAACCTACTCTGAAATTCAACCCGAAAAATGATGGTGGAAATACACACAAAATACAAAGGACATAATAAACAAAAATACAAAAATTCACTTTTTCTTAAAATACGTCTCGCATTGGTGGGCGAGCTAAATTACGGTTCCGCATTGGTGTGGCGGACTAAAGTACGGGTCTCGCATTGGTGTGGCGAGCTATCTATCATGCAACACACTCACTCTCATGCAAAATACAGGGAAGGATGGAGGAAACAAAAAAATTCGAAACAACAAAAGAAAACTAAATTTCGCGAATGGCTCTGCAGATCCCGGACGAGCCCCCAATTTTTGTTACGTCGCGAATCATGAGTTTACGTGAGGAGCCGGCCTCATCTCGGTCAATCAACTTAATGAATTTACACGTTTTCGAAGCGGCTATGATTCGCGGATGCCTCGTTTAGAGCCTAACCTTGCGGAAAATTGCTCGCGAAGAGCCTAGAGTTCATTCGCGAAATATTGGAAAAGGGGTATCTAAACGTTTTCGTTGATAGGGTGGACATCGCGACAATACGGACAAAAGTATTCGAGGGGAGCACTGGGTGCTGTACTGACTTCTCGCGGGGTAACGGAACGGTAAGCGCGGAAATACCAAATTATCGCAACTATTACGGAGACTACGAGAAAACTAAGAAAAATCACGACAATCAAAAGGGAGTTCATCACGATATCGAAAATTTAACTACTCTCGCGGATTAATTTAAGTGACTCGACGCGCGGTAGACACTGGATAAATTCGTACACCCGAGTGTACTACAGGGGTTTCACGAGTGACTCTAGAATCGCGAATATTAACGGTGATTTCAATGGAGATTCCGCACAAAAGAATAAAAATTAGCACGATCACTATAATTGCCAGAAGGGCGATAATAATCTGAGATGCGTACATCTCTTAAACTTTTAAGTAGAGTGGAAGGGTTGAGGAGAAAAATCGCAAACTCAGGGAAAAAAATAAGACTTACCGAAGAACAAAAATATCCGGAGGACAGGAAACACGAAGAGGTTGCTGCTGGTGGTCGTCGGTGGATCGCTGGTCGATACCCTCGGCTTCGAGTAAGTGCCGAGCGGTCGAAGGATTTTCACGAAGAACGAAACACACAGTTGAAGCACAAAAATGTTTATTTTATTAACTTCACTGAAGTTAATAAATACAGGGAAGGAACTTCACTGAATTAACTTCACTGAAGTTAATAAATGAAAACGGAAAGTTGGTTACAATTTTTCACAACACAAGAAGAATCACACAAATCACACGCAATTCCGAAACGGGAAACTAGACTTTAAATAATTTCAAAGTCTTTTAACAAAAAGAAAAGAACTGTCGCTAACAAAGTGATGGCGTGGTATTCGGAGGAGTAATAAGTGACAAACGTGAGTAGCATTGAGCAGCAATGTGGCATGGCCCTCCATAAAGGGCACAGTTTAAATAGTCTTGACATAGACCGCGGTGGAAGGGGCAACGTCTTCGGTCGAGGCGTGATTTTCCACGCCTCCCTTGTTCTCTTTCTATCGGTTGTCAATATTTGGTAATTAGTCTAATTAGCTATTTTCAGATTGATTTTGGATTTGTTAATTAACAATTTATTCTTTTTATTTATTTTGGAAGTTTCTCAAATTTGAATCACCTTTCTAGGTGGAAAATTACGGATTTTAATATTATATTATATTCTTATGATAATAATATATTCTTGATAAAGAATTAATTAATTATCAAACCCAAAAATATTAAAATGAACTCTATTGATATTTCGCTCTCATTCTTCACATGCATTTTCATTCGGTTTTTACTATAATATGTAGAATATCGATCGGTATTGATATGACAGATCTAATTAAATTGATTTTAAATTCAATATAAATTTCATAATAACCAGGGTGTTCTGGTATTCATTCTTAATGGTTTTTCGTCGGCTTTCAAGATAAAATGGTGAATTAATTAAATTAATTAATTAATTTGTTTAACCTTTCCATTTGTCAAATTAACAAATTTCGGGTTAAACTTTTACGATAAATGTAACATTTGGCTATTGTAAAACATGAAAAAAAAAATGGTTATTATTAACGCTTGTTAATAATTATTATTCCGTTATTCTCTCTTTCTTTATCCCTACTCTTGGCTAAAAATTGCATTTGTCTCTTGATTTTTATGGCTCTCTTCCTATAGGTTGAGAAAAGTTCGGCTATCGATGAGTGGTGGGCTTTCTCGCTCTATGCATTGCGTGGGTGGCTCACCCTTCCCCTACTCTTTAGGTACGATCACGTGTACCGTAGCTGGCCCGCGAGCTAGCCAACAGCGCTACCTCCCCTTTGGGGTGGCTCTTGACTTCCCTTGTTCGTACCAGCCACGCTCACGTGGTCGTTTCTCCTTGTATCCTACCTAAAGAGTATGCTGGTACAGAGGCTTTCTCCGTCGTGGCGACATAGCAACAACGTGCAATCCTCTGTTCTTTCCCAGCACAGAGTCTTCTCCTTTTTTTCTTTCTAGGAATTGCTTTTTATGATGGGAAAAGACCAGAAGGTTTATGATGGTTACCTGAGTAACGCGCAAATACCTGACCTATCCCTAGCAATAAAGTATAGCCGGGGAAATACGTAAAAATATATAAAAAATAATATGATTACAAAGTTTGAATATCGATGACGAACTGACCAATATTCATATACATGCGTGATTCTATCGGAAATTATCTAATTGTCAAATTCGCGACATTCGGAAATCTCTTATTGTTCGCGGGGGTGGTTGTGAACAATGCCCGAGAGGTGCTGCACTCGTCGGAGGAGATCGGAAGTTTTTTCAACTCACTGGGCCCTATGCATAGTGGTTGGGGTGAAGCTATCGATATCGCAGCTCCGAGGTGTTGGTCGTCTTCGGAGTCGTCGAGCGCTCGTGTTCATGAGCCTCGCTACGTCGTGGTATTGGTGAGGTACGGAGTCATCGAGCGCTCGTGTCTATGAGCCTCGATGCTTCATGATGTTGGTGAACTTCGATGCCATCGAGCGCTCGTGTCTATGAGCCTCGATGGTTCATGGTGTTGGTGAGTTTTCGAGGACAGCGCTTTGCTGCCTTAGCAACAGTCTAATCCCTTCGATGTTGACTGGCCCAGGCACATGAGCCAGCGTTTCTTGCTGGTGTTAGTGAATTTTCTTCACAGCATGGTGTCGAGGCCACGTGCTCAACTTTTGGTGATCGAGACGTGGTCCTATATCTTCAAACAAAACGTTGGAATGCTCGAGTAACTCGAAGCCATTGAGGATGTTGATTTTTTTCATGTCTTTGAAGACAGAATTATTTTACGACTTCGTCTCGACGATGTCGCTTTCGAAAGTTTGTTAGATTTTCTCCAGTCAATGGTCCTCTGTCTGCGATTCCCACACACAGCGATTTTGGCTTTTTCCTTTATTTCCCTCAGTCTTTCCGTCTCCTCGCGAGTGTACGCGTGCAGCATCTCTCGGTGCGGTCGAAGAGCAGCGCAAGTTTCGCGAAAAGAGTTCCCGAAAAGTGCGTGACGTAACATAAATTTACATAATAATAATAATTTTGAAAAAATAGGGGACGAAATAGCAGGACCTTCAGAATATGCTCCGGATGCGTCAGACACTGTGTAGGATTATGCGGAAATCAGTTAATGATTTATCCGTTGGGTATTCTATTACCACCACCGCCGCCACCGCCACCATCATTATCACCACCACAACCAGAGGAGTCAGAAGCGGGGGCACAAGCTGCTCATGCAGATCAGCCTTCAGGAGAAGTGATAGCTTCACCATCACCATCACCACCACCACCGGTACCGTCAGATCAACCTCAGGAAGAGAGTTAGCCACTAGAACAGTTGGCTGAGGAGGAGGAAGAGGAGGAGGGGGAAATACAGAACCAGCGGAGACAGTTACCCCTGCAGAGAGATGGTGATGCGTGGTTCGAGCATCTGACGATGGAAGATTCAGGTAAATTACTCTTTTACCCTAGACGTATGCTCCTTGTTAGAAAGAAAAATAAGACCGTCTATTTTCTTTCAGGATATTCGACAGCTGTCTCACGGTGAATATAGAATGAAGATGAACATCAGTAAAAATATGTTTACTTAAACTGCTTCCCAATGTCCAAAATTTGTTAATAAAGCTGAATAAATACAAAGGTAATTAATTCATATCCCCTCCTACTATTCTTTAGACATACAGTCGGAAGCACGAAGACTGCGAAATACACGGCCGTTTAACGACATACAGCCACCAGGAAATCGCATCGAAATTCTTCAGGACATTACACGCTACTTTAAGCGCTTCAAATTGCGTGCACGAGAAACGACTATGCGCATCCGTAGTCCACCACGCGGAACTAGCGCAATGAGCTGGATTGAACGAGGGTTCATCGGTCTTCTCACGCACATTACAAACTCGTGTGAGGGTGAAGATTATGTAGGCATATCATTCACTGCCAGTAATTTGGCGCATGGGCCTATCTGGCTTTCTTTTCGTCCTGCTCGCGATTACGTATTCGAAGATATATGGGAGCTCATAAGTAGCGTGGGTCAGAGCTCGGAGTCTTTCAATATCGATGATGAATGTCGTATAAAAATGTGTGTTGTCAAAGGTGTTGAAGGTAAAGGGCGGCGAAAAGGTTTATCGTGCGAGGGTGTATCAAAGAAATCTATTTTAACGATGTGTAATCATGATAACTTATGTTTACCTCGTTCGTTGGTAGCAGCACGTGTGCATGCAGAGCGAGGTGAAATACGAAGGTCCTTGCGAACGATCGTTGTACACAGGCGATCAATCAAGCTAGAAAGGAGATTTCGCGCACATGCATAAGCACAATTAAAGACACCTTTCAGTCATCCTTCAAAGGCGAGGTTTGCACTCATATCGCAGAGGCTTGTTCTGTTGGCCTTAAGGAGGCTGTCTCGACGACTCTTCAGTTCACAGCATCGAAATCATACGCAGGAGTCACGGCACACGGCTCGAATGTGAAGGCTAACAACAAAGTCCACATCTCACCCGGTCCCACAGTTTCGATAGATAAATCAACCAGTTTCTTTACAACCCCTTCCGAGAGGGCTGCCCCGAAGTTCTCATCGTCGCAACTGACTAAAGAAGCAGTTATAAAAAATGTAGATTTCGCTGAAATCGGTATGAAAGTTGATCAAGTTTCGCGCGCAAAAAAAACGACATAAGGATTGACGCTAAAGAGGCCGATCTTGAGCGGTTTCGTTCTCTGCCAGCGTTGAAGGAACTCGGCCTGGAAGTAAGCGAATTTAGCAAGCTCGCACCGCGATTAATCGTACACAGAGTGCCGGCTGACCTCACTGCGGAGGAAATTGCCAGAGATATTGTTCGGCTAAATCTCTCTGACTGTAGTGATCCTGTCGTCAAAGTAGTTTACCTGTCGCGCGTAAACCGAAACACTAGAGCCTGTGTAATCGAAGTCTCAGCGAGGATTAGGGAAATTCTTCGAAGTCGACCGAAAATCTACTTGCGCTACACCTCGTGTTGACGTGTACGTACATGCCTCTCTACGCGCTCGCGCGGTAGTTGACTCTGGAAGGACATATTACAGTAAACCTGCATTTTTATTATTGGAAGTGTCTATACCGAATCGTTTTAAAATACCTGTTTGCACTGTCTATCGACCACTGCATGTCGGTTATCTCCCGGAATTTGAGGATCTTTACCTTCAGCACAGCACAGTATATCCGCATTCAATAATAATGGGCAATTTTAACTTCGATCTTAATGTCATATCGCAGGACAGTACCCACATACTAAATTTTGTCGAAATGTCAAACCTGCACTTGGTTCCGTATGGGCCTACTCATCATGTTCGAGACTCTTCTACGTTACTCGATTTATGTATCGTTGCTGATGCGGATTTACTGACCGGCTTCGGACAATTTGTTCCGTTCCTCTCTGCGCACGACCTTATATTCCTCAACTATAAGATAACGGTTGACAGGCTACCGGAACGTGAGTTCACTTGCCGTGATTTCGGAAGTTTAACGCAACAGCCTTTCTCTCTTAACTCGGCTCTCTGCACTGGGAAGCGTTCTTCAACTCGGACTGCATTGACTTTAAAGTGTCGTTATTAAACCATTATTTAATGTCCTGTTTTGATGTACACGCACCGCTAATACATGTAAAATCTATGAAAGCTCCGGCCCCGTGGTTAACGGCGGAGTTAAAAGGCCACATGAAAAACAGAGACATTGCTCGTAGGGAATGGCGTAGGCATCGAACAACGGAAGCTCACAATCACTTTATAAGACTCTGGAACGTCGTGCAAGACATGGTTAAGACGGCTAAAAGCAACTACCACAATCGCGTTCTATTCACTCATTCGAGCACTGGTTCTACCTGGAAAGAGCTTCGGGATCTGGGTCTCATTAAGTCACGAACCAACGCCAAGCCGCTCTTTACCTCGGTTTCGTGTCTTAACAACTTTTTCGCATCTGCTGGCACTGATCCAACCTACGAATCTCCGGATGCCACCTATCTCGGCAAAGGAGTCTACGGCGACGAAAACTTTGTGACAGGAAAATAATTGTCAGAACATTCCTCGACGTTATGGCGCTCAAAAAATACTCCTCGAGCGCGAAACAGGAAAATACTTTGACTATCTAATTATTAATTATATTTCTTGTTTTCTGTGCTGTCCGATTTACCATAATGAATTTATTTATTCACAGCATAGATTGTCGATATTGTCATAGAAGACAAAGTATCGACGAGCCAGAGGCGAGATCGCGAAACGGCGTTATCTGATTCGCGGGTTTTGACAAAGGGCTCATGACGCGCTACGCGAGCGCTGAATTATCGAGCGCACGTTAGACGATCGAACGTTGATCTTCACTTGCCCGTCGACCGTCTTTGAGTACGGCTAGTCAGCCCTCGAGGTGCCTCGTCGATATTTTGGTCGAAATTATATTTGTGTGTAACGACAGTATTGAAATTATCGAAATTATTATTTGTCAAAAGTGTGAGTTGTGTGTTCCGGAACGAATCGAGAAAGATTCACGTAAGTTAAAAGAATTAAATATACTGGTATTTCTCTCTCAAACATTTCTCTTCATTTGGCTTCGCAAAATTAATTGGGTCCCCCAATCCTACCCCCCTGTGATCGTCTCTATTATCAAATTATTAAACTGAGTCAGCCGGACATTGGAAATATAGTTTGTTAGTTTGACTTAAAACTAACTGGCGCCCATTTGTCAAAATAAATTTAATCGTCAATCAGAGCCCCGGCAGCCCTTGACCCAGCCCGCGCCGGGTGTGGCTTTCGTCATTTTATAAAATTCCGTTGTCAAAAGAAAGCCGGTCTCAACTTCTACTTCGGAAACCTCAGTCTTGAAGCTCTGAACAATACTCTCAAACACTCGAAATCTTCCGCAGTTGAAGTCGACGGTTTGTCCATCGCTTTAATTAAAATGGCGCTGCCATGCATCCGCCCCATGATCCACCATTCATTCTCGTTCTCTCTCATGTATGGGATTTTTCTACCGGAATGGAAATACGCCATAGTCTGTCCGTTACCCAAAAATAAACTTCCGTCTGATCCCAATGGCTATCGTCCGATCTCTATTCTGTGCGCACTTTCGAAATGTCTCGAAAGAATCGTCGCTGACCAGATAATGTCACATCTTCAACAACACGATCTTCTGGATCCATGCCAAACTGCGTATCGCGCCGGGCATAATACACAGACTGCCCTTATTAGAGTACTCAACGACATCAGACATGCTTGGTGACTCACGAAAAGTCACGCTACTCGTGTTGTTCGACTTCTCCAAAACATTCGATCGCGTTAGACGACCTAATCGGTAAACTTCGTACGCTTAACTTGTCGCAGTCAGCACTGAGATGGCTCTGCTTCTACCTCTCTGGACGCTATCAATCCACTCGCGATCAATTTACGGGCAACGTTTCAAGCTGGCTGGATATTCGAAATAGCGTTCCACAAGAATTGGTCCTCGGACCACTGCTTTTCGTTCTCTACTTGCATGGTTTTAGTGGCTTGCTGAAATACTGCTCTTACAATTTCTACGCTGATGACCTACAAATTTATTTACATTGCAGGCCTGAAAACCTCGAGACTGCCATTAGATCGGTAAATGAGGATATAGAAGACATCTCAGCGTGGGCCACGAGCCTAGGTCTTCTTCTTAACAAAGAGAAGACTACAGCAATGGCTATCGGAACGCGGCGGTTTATTTCTAACATTTCTTCTGCAAACCTGCCCCCGATCGTTGTAGGAATTCCGTTCTCGTTCTCGACTGAGGTGACTTTCTTATGTGTCACGGTCAGCAACACCCTGTCCTGGACTCCAAACACAATGAGAATAGCGAAGAAAATAAATAGCATCGTATATTAGCTGAAGCTCTGCAGAAACCTCCTCCCTTAGTCGGTTCGTGCGCGCTTAGTTACGACACTTGTCTTCCCGCACATCTATTACTGTTGTATAGCCTAGCTCGACATGACTAAAGAACAAGAACTGACACTTGGACGCTCATTGAATGCTTGCATTAGATTTGTGTTGGGTATTAGACGTGATGCTCATATCACGGATTTCTATCATCAGTTAAAGTGGCTTAAAACAAAGGAACGGAGACAGTACTTCCTAGGTTGCCTCATTCATACTGTTCACGTCTCAAAGAACCCCAAGTTCTTGTTTGACAGGTTGATGCCAATTGGTGGAGACAGGCCACGGACGACGCGGCTACCCAAGGACTGGTTGCAACCCCCGAGGTGCAAGACTGAATTGTACAAATGCCTCCACTGCGCCATCTACAACATCTCGCCAGCTGACTCGTACGCATACGCTAACTCGCTACAGCCGACCTTCAGCATAACAACGCCACCTACAACGCTTCATCCGATCACTGCCATCTACTAATCATCGATCAACGCTTCTTAAACTACTACTGTTTTACCGGCCGCCATCGACATTCGATCTACGTTTCGCTCGCATGGTATACGGTAACTTGCATGTCGACGAACTGTTCGAAGTGCACGAAACACATCGCTGGTGAATGCACCAACTGTCCTCATTATAATCGAATGTTTCATCCCGGCTATGTAAAATACTAAAATAGTAAAAACATTTTTCTTCAAAAATGTGAAAAAAGAAGACGCCAAGTGGTTTAAATAATTTATTGCTAGTAAAAAATTTAAAAAATCATACAAGCCAAGTAAAAATAGAAATAAAAAAACTGCTCGTCCTTTCATTCATTGCTATTGCATTGATTTGTGTTCTAAGGACTCGCCAAGTTTTTTTATTTTTATTTTTACTTGGCTTGTATGATTTTTTAAATTTTTTACTCGCAAAAAAATTATTTAAACCACTTGGCGTCTTCTTTTTTCACATTTTTGAAGAAAAATGTTCTTACTATTTATTTTATTCTTTTTTTTTTCATTTATTTTTTTATTATGAATTTGAATCCTTTATTTCGAAAGAAAAAGATTTTTTTTTGTATCACACGCTTAATATTTATTAATTAAAATTATCAGGCGAGAGGAGGAAAGATGGCGGAGGGAAAGGTTGGGTGGAAGTGGTGCTGCCGAGGAAGGAGGGAAAAGTATGGGAAAAAGTGAAGGGAAATGGGGCGGAAGCGAGGAAGAGAAAGAGGGAAGTGATAAGTGGAAACGAGAATGGAAGAAGGAAAGAAAGAAAGACGGGAATGAAAACGTGACGATGGGAAGGTTAGAAAGTGCAAAAGAAGCGGAAGAAAGAGACGACGACGCAGGCGCGAGAAGAGAGAGGACAGGACGGTCGAGCAGAGAGGGGAGGAAAGGGGAAGGTAAAGAAGGCAGAGGTGCGACGGAGAAGGAGGAAGTAGCCGAGGACGCGGACGGACCGTGAGAGGGAGAGAGAAGGAGGAAAGCAGCAAGCGAGGAGCCAGTGGGCAGACGGCGCGAGTCAAGAGGCGAAGGACCGAAGATGAACGAGGAGAGACGGAAGGAACCGAAGAGATGTCGAGCGCGGCAGAGAAGACCGGCACGTGGAGAGTCGAACAACGCCGGGACAAAGGCAAGTGTGACAACGTGTGGCTACAGATGGGAAGATAAAGGACTTGATAAAGGCGATCCGGGAAATGGTACAGGAGTTGAGTGGGTTAAGGAAGGAATTGGGGAAAGTGAGGAGTGAGCTGAAAGGGATGAGAGGAAGGATGGGAAGAAGGGAAGAGAGAAGTGATAAGGGAAAGGGAGGGGAAGGGAGAAGTGAGAGTGAGGGTGAGTGTGAGAAGGAAGGCAGCAGTGATGGTGAGATAGAAGTGGGATGGGAGACGGACACAGAACAAGAGGGAGAGAGTACGGAATGTGAGAAGACGGACAATGAGAGTGATGGAGCGAGCGGAATGGAGGACATAGACAGGGAAAGGAAAGAGGAGGGAAGAGAAAGAGAAGAAACAGACGGAGGCGACGGGAGAAGAAAAGGGAAAGCCTGGACAAAGGTGATGGAGGAGGAAGAGGAAGAAGAAGCGAGGCGAATGAAGGAAGAGAGAGGGAAAAGACAGGTAGAAGAAGGGGAGAGAAGCAAGGGAAGGACAGGATGGAAGATGGTGGCAGGAGGGAAGGAAGAGGAAAGAAGAGAAAGGAAGAAGAGAGAAGAGGAGAAGGCGAGAGAAGAGAGATGGAGGAAGGAGAGAGAAGAGAGGGAAAGGCGAAGAAGGAGAGTGCTCATGAAGGGTGAGGCAGATGTAGAGGAAATTGAAGGAAAGCACGTGGAAGAGGCGATAAGGGAAGCACTGGGAAAAAGAATGGTGGTGAAGAGGATAGTGGAGAGGAAGAGAAAAGGGAGTGAGGAGATAGTAATAGTGGAATTAGACAGTGAGGAGGATAAGAAGGAGCTATTGAGGCGGTGGAGTGAGATGGGCGACGACGGGATAGAGGTGAGAGAAGACTTGACGTGGTGGGAAAGGAGGACGAGGTTCAAGTTGAGAGAGAGGGCGGAGGAAGAGAGGAGAAAAGGAAGAAGGGTGAAGATGGACAACAGAAGACTGGAGATCGACGGAACCCGATGGAGATGGGACGAGCGGGAAGACAAGTGGATAGAAGAGAAGGAAGAAGGGAAGGAGAAAGGGGAAAAGAAGGGGGAAGGAAAAGGAGAAATGTAACAAGGAGACAACCTTGATAAAAAATCTTGAAACCCGAAAGGGATCAATAAAGACATTACAATACAATACAATTAATTAAAATTATCACTCGCTTGCTATTAGTTAATATAATTTTTTCACACACGTATCCCTTTTTTTTTTATTACGAGAGAGGTTTTTTTTTTATTACTGGTTTTCGCGATAGTAAAATTATAAATATTATAAATAAATAAATAAAAATTATATATTATAAATAAATAATATTATAATTAACCTCTATTTCAATGACTGAATGCGAGTGTACTATTCGTGGATCGCGAATAAGGATATATCAAGTTGCTGTGTTCACGAACTGACACTTGGGAATCGGTGACAGCTAACCGTTCGTTCTGCCTATACCATTGTGTATGCCGGGCACACGCATGGACACACAGACGCAACACACAGGCATGATGGGACATCGGACAAACAACGGACAGACGAAAAAATCTCTGAAGAAAAATTTTATCGTGAAAGTGAGGATTTTTTGGGCGACATCGCGATATATCATCATTTCGTGCACCGATCGGGCTGATTCCAGGCGCAGTGTAAAGTTTGTATTCGAATTATATCATGAAAGTGTCTTTAGAATTCAGATCTAATGTCTCGTTTCGGAGAAAAAAACTGTAAAACTTTAGGGGCCACGATATTGGCGTATAAGTACACAGTAGCGCTCGACTTTTTAAACCACTTGGCGTCGAGACGCTACCGCGTCTCTTGATCTTGCTACTAGATCAGCTTCACCGTTCTGTCGGCTATCGCTCAAAACCGATACGAACGAGATGAATCAATACAACTTTAGTTTACCGCAGAGCCCATTTCCGCCGCCTACTACACAACCTACACTCCGCCGCCTACCTACACTCTTGATACAGTCTTTGCTCATCCAAAAGACTCTGATGCTCGAATGTCAGCATTTATTAATTCTCAAACTCAGGTTATTAATGAACTAAGTTATAAACTTAAAGATCTACCGGAGCTTATTCAGACGGTTAACGCCAACTCCAACCACATAACTGCGGATAAACTCAATAATCTTCGAACGCTCGGAGATTTGCATAGTTATTGTGCATCAGCATTTTCTTTATCACCTCGTGGCGTGACGAACCTCGTGTGTCGCCGAATCAACGGTCGCCATCATTGTGTTCGCACACTCGAGTGAATTAATATAATCCCGTCGAGAAGACTTCGCGTACCTTTCATCGAGCACTCATCATAATTCATTCAGTGACAACTCATCGCTCAATTGTTATCACCATAGAATACGCGTATTGTGATAAATAAACGACATTTTTGTATTCGACGCCTGACTTCTGCCCCCTCCACCAGATCCCACGATTCGAGAAACCGGCAGACTATCACAGAATCAATTCAATATTAAACAATCTATGTCAATGAGATGTTGCGAACAGAATTGTATAATCTGCTTCATCAGACTAAGACCCGCGCCTCGCAAACAAAGTACAAACACGTATGGGTTCGCAATGGTATCATACATGTCAGGAAAGATAATGGCCTCCCGATCATTGACATTATCAGTGCTAGCGATCTCGAAAAGCTTGACTGACTCCCTACGATCGATCGCACTAATCCCTCTTCTCCGCCGCTATTAGAACCTTTGTCTACCCAAAGAAATCTACGAATTGCTCAATTTAATGCGAGCTCACTACTAGCTCACATTGATCAAGTTCGGCATTATTTTAACAACAACTTTTACCATATTATATCAATTTCTGAAACGTGGCTTCATTCCCACATTCACGATACTCTTGTCAAATTACACAACTATTTCATTGTTCGTAACAATCGGGAAGGAAAAAAGGGAGGCGGAGTAGCGTGCTTTATCCACTGCTCATTGACAGCTCAACTCCTCGCTGCATTGCCGAGTAGCTTCTCTAATAGGCCGGAATATTTAATAATAGAAATCCAAACCGTGAATGGAGAATCTTTTTTGTTTGTCTCGGTATACCAACGTCCGAAGGCCCTTTTATTTAACGATTTTGTAGCTGATTTTTCTTCTCGCTGACAACTTGGAAGCCCAGTACCTCCGCAACTTTATATTCTCCTCATCCCTTTTCCTCGTTCAATCAGCTGCAACGTTCCATACTGCAACATCCGATTCATGACTCGACGTAATCATTCTAGACAGCGATGATAAGCTAAAATCTTTCACGAAGACAGATGTCCCGTTCATCTGTGGTCACGATCTGCTACAATTAACGTATGCTTTTGATACTAGACAACTCGAGTCTCGTACTATCTCTCGGCGTAACTTAAGTCGTTTCGAAGCTTCTAGCTTTGCCGCCACTTCAACTTCCCTCTTAGCTGACGCCTCTGCCTCTACGCCGCCAACTACTACTTCGGTGTTATGTCTCGAATCCTACTGTGAGGTACTTTCACCTTCGCTTCTCTCAGCTCAGCTCTCACGCTCCTCTGCGCAATTTTCCTGTTCGCAAACCACCATCGCCTAGGATTACTACCTCCTTGAAGGAACGCATGAAGCAACGCAATCGTCTGTATAAACAGGCCAAACGATCTAACAACCTCCTAGGACTTGCCATTTACCGTAGCTTTCGTGATCGACTGATCACAGATCTTCGCGCTATGACACAACAATATCATTTAAACCGCTTAAACGCCATCGACGATCCCTCTAGTCTATGGAGCGAACTTGCCAATCTCGGACTGATCAAGTCTTTGTTTTCCTCTCCCCTCCACTTCTTCCCTGCTGATCAATGAAACATGGATTACGCATCGATCTCCAGTTCTGCTCCCGCTCTACAATTCGACCAACTGCATCGATTATTATCTTCCTCAACTACTGTCGTTCCATCCTTTTATTTCCAACATATCTCATCCGATAACGTTCTCCGACATGCACACTTTCCGTCGGAGCGGTCTCTCTTACCTGGACCTGACGGTTTATCACAGTTTGCGATTTTCAACGCTCTTCCAGCGGTCTGCTCCTCTCTCGCATCATTTTTCAACTCCTGTCTTCAATCCTCTTACTTCCCTACGTCGTGGAAGCGCGCCTTCATCCGCCCACTCTCAAAAATCAAAACTTCACTTACACCATCTGACATTCGGCCTATTGCCAACCTTTACAAATTATCCAAACTGTTCGAGAGAGTGGTCCATACCCATATCACCTCCCACATTGAGTGAAACAACATCTACGATCCTCGTCAATCCGGCTTTCGGTCGGCACACAGTACGCAGTCTGCTCTCCTCAGAATAGTGAATGACGTCAACCTTGGAATCGACCAACGGAACGTCACGATACTATTTCTCTTTAATTTTAGTAAAGCTTTCGATACGGTATCCCATCTCCATCTCCTTGCTAAGCTACATCGTCTTGGTTTTGCTCCATCTGTTCTGACGTGGCTCTTCGACCATATGATCTTCGCCGATGATAACCTTCGCCTTCGCCTTCAGACTTGAGGAATGCCATGCCTCTTGTAAGTCGCGATATCGAAATCATTGCAAACTATGCTTCGTCTAATGGTTTCACGCTTAACCTCCGTAAATCTAAATTGATGGTCCTCGGAAGCAATGCATATATCCGTAGTCTTCATCTCGCAGGACTTCCACAGGTAGTCATCGATAGTACCACGCTACCCATTGTCCGTGAAGCCCGCAACCTCGGCGTCCACCTATCTTCTAATCTCTCCTGGAAAAAACATGTCTCTTCCATCGCTCAAAAAGTCCATGCCTCGCTACATAAACTCAAATACCAGAACAATTCCATATCTACTGATCTAAGCATAAAACTTATCTCTACTCTCATCTTTCCTCATCTTGACTATTGCTGTATCGTCTGCCATGGCTTATCCGACGAGCTCAACACAGTTCTTCAGCGTCTTATGAATACGTGCATCCGTTTTATCTTCAACCTCCGACGAGATGTTCATATTACTCCCTATCGTCACCAGCTACGATGGCTCTCCGTACAGAACAGACGTGTTACGTCGCGAATCGTGAATTTACGTGAGGAGCCGGCCTCATCTCGGTCAATCAACTTAATGAATTTACGCGTTTTCGAAGCGGCTATGATTCGCGGATGCCTCGTTTAGAGCCTAACCTTGCGGAAAATTGCTCGGGAAGAAGCTAGAGTTCATTCGCGAAATATTGACAAGGGGTATTTAAACGTTTTCATTAATTGGGTGGACATCGCGACAATACGGGCAAAAGTATTCGAGGGGAGCACTAGGTGCTGTAACGACTTCTTGCGGGGTAACGGAACGGTAAGCGCGGAGATACAAAATTATCGCAATTATTACGGAAACTACAAGGAAAAAACTAAGGAGAATTGCGACAATCAAAAGGGAGTTCATGGCGATATTGAAAATTTAACTAAACTCGCGGATTAATCTGAGAGACTCGAAGCACGGTAGACACTGGATAGATTCGTACACCCGAGTGTACTACAGGGGTTTCACGAGTGACTCTAGAATCGCGAATATTGACGGTAATTTTAACGGAGATTCCGCACAATAGAATAAAAATTAACACGATCACTATAATTGCCAGAAGGGCCATAATAATTTGAGATGCGTACATCTCTTAAACTTTTCACTGATAAGATGATAAAGAGGAAGGGTTGTGAGGAAAAATCGCAACCTCAGGAATAATATGACTTACCAAAGAACAAAAATATCCGGAGGACAGGAAACACGAAGAGATTGCTGCTGGTGTAGGTCGACGGTCGATCACTGGTTGATACCCTCGGCTTCGAGTAAGTGCCGAGCGGTTGAAGGATTTTTACGAAGAACGAAACACACAGTTGAAGCACAAAGATTTTTATTTTATTAACTTCACTGAAGTTAATAAATGAAATCGGAAAGTTAGTTACAATTTTTCACAACACAAGAAGAATCACGCAAATCACACGCAATTCTGAAACGGAAAACTAGACTTGAAATAATTTCAAAGTCTTTTAACAAAAAGAAAAAACTGTCGCGAACAAAGTGACGTCGTGGTCTTCGGAGGAGTAATAAGCGATGACCCTCCGTAAAGGGCACAGTTTAAATAGGCTTGACATAGACCGCGGTGGAAGGGGCAACGTCTTCGGTCGAGGCGTGATTTTCCACGCCTCCCTTGTTTTCTTTCCCGGCAGGTTTCGTTAGTTATTAAAGGTTTTTTTTTGCGCTCCTGTTTGGGGCTTGGAATCTCAAGCCGGGGATAAGAGCAAGTGCCTGTGCACATTCGCGTAATTTTTATCGAAAATCGCTAACGTACCTTTGCTCCTGAGCTATTGTCGCAGTGGACAATTGTAGATCCTTCGCGTTGCAGATCCTCGTGGGTTTATCGTTGCTGTCGGCACCGCGTATCGCTGGTACCGGAATCTCATCTCCTCGGCACTTTATCCTTTGCGTACTTAAACGTAAGGGAAAAGGGTAACCTCTTCCCCACTAACTTCAACACGATGGTTCGAAATTATTAATTTTTTTTATTAAAAACAATCGAAGATGATTATCTCGAGTCACAATAAAATCACAAAAACAAACACACCAAAGGAAAGAGTTTGCGTTACTCCCGTAAATCGGCGAGATAACGTCACTCGCACTTCGCGATTATTTTCGTTACAAAAAGAATTTGAATTCGCGTTTTGACCTGTCGTTTTGAGGTCCGGAGAGAGACTGATTGCGCTGCCCTTCGAGATGCGAATCGTGAGTGCCGTTCTCCACCTTCATCACCTCTAAAAGTGCTGATTATGCAGGAACAACATCTCACGGCTCTCGGGCTGATGCAACGTCTCATTTTCGGTACTTCGTTACTGCTATATTCGCTGCTGCTAATGCTGCTTCGACTTTGTTTCGCGTCGCTTGATAAAAATTATCGGTGTGGGACTCGGACTTCGTTTCGAGTCTCTTTTTTTATATTCTTGCGCTGCCTTATTGCTAAGCGTGAGACAACGAGTCATTGGATATTCTAATAAGAACAAAATTTAATGGGTAAGAAAAATCGACTATTAATAGTTAAAATAACGTAGCGGCGGAGACCCGGACGTAACAATATAAAGCTCACGATCATGATCTGAGGTATTATAAAAAAAATCCATCAAGTTTAAAATCGGAACTTGTTTGAGAACGTATTTAAATGGTTACGCATTAGCATTCGCAAGTAATTATTAAATGTTTAATATTTTTTAATAATTATCTCAAAATTGAACTAATATTTCAGGCTGTGACATAATTCGTCTATCGAAGGATTCGGAGTATTCGATAAGCGGCTACGAAGATTGTTTAAATATGATCATATGATATGCGCCGAGCCACGTGCAGAATGTTACTTCCGCGATTGCGACGCTTGTCCTGTAATAGAAAAACTTCGACAAGTATTTGAAACAGCTATTATGGATCACGATATTGAAAATATTATTTATAAACAGTGGGTTCCAAAGCCGAGGGTAACTCTTAAAACGATGATAAAAAGCCCTGACGAGTTCATCGACGAATTTTACGTTTCTACCACAACTTTGCTAGCACGTGCGTTAATAAACGCATTTTTGCAATAGCGAAAAAACAAGCATAATACTTTAAGTATTTGAGAGAGACTTTGACTATTTGAGACTTTGACTGACGGGGATATTCTCGTAGTATCCGAATTCGCGGAGAACTATTCTTTCCTCGTGCAAGAAGCTGTATCCGAATTTCACTGGACCAATAACCAGGCTACGATATATCCGGTTGTTGTTCATTTTCGCAAAAATCAATTGGTTGTTCACAAAAGCCTCGCAATAATATCCGATTCTCTGCACCACGATGCGATAGCGGTTCACGTCTTGAACAAAGTTGTTTTAGAGTTCGTTCGGTCTATCTGCAGGAATCCAATACGAATCTATTACATTTTGGATGGCGCCCCCAACAATTTAACAAGCGTCTCAGCGCCCTGCGGGCGCAGATGCTCTTGTTGGTGGGCTCCGCCCCCCAAACCCCCCGAAAAATGTCCCTTCGGGACATTTTTTAAGGCACTCACGGGGGTGCACGTCGCGCTACGCGCTCCGTATCGAGTGTATTTACACATCGCGCTATGCGCTACGAATGAAGTATGTTTATTCGTGCGTTTCTTTTCGACAGTACGTATGAGGGAAAAACATTTATCAGTTACGTAAATTAATTCATAGTATTTAATCTTCGTCGAATAAAAATATTTCTTTTTTGTACCAATTGATTAATAATATTCACGACGGATATTTCCTTTTTGTTTGACGATAAATTGTCAAATATTGAGACACGAGACAAATATGACGAATTGCACCACGTAGAAGTTGATCAAATTAATTTAACGAATCAAATCATGTCTAGTAAAGTCGTTTTATTGGCTTAAAACTTATGACCAGATTTAATGAATATAAAACAAACACACAAAACATGTACCGACACCAATACGATTACCATTTAGCATTCAGGCCAAATATCCCCTTTAAATCCTTCCCCTTCAGTGTTTTTTTTCTTCCCCATAATTGATGGAATCAGTTCGTTATTTTATCTGTAGGAAACCAAACCATTGTAGAAGAAAAGTTCAAGAAATTTGCTATTCTTTGTGATTTTCAATGAAATTTTATCGATATTTATGGATGCTGCAAAAAAATGCAATCTCGAGAACGAAAAAATATATCTTTTTGGTTCCTGTCTTGTATTGAAGAGGAAGTAGTACGTTACTCGAATCAAAAATTTGTCATCTTGGATAGCTCCGAAATATTTTTTTACAAATTGATGAAATTCTTGAAAAATTCGACTTTGAAGGCTCTTTGACAGTCCTCTTATAACAAATTTCAATTCTACCATTTGAGATATATTTTTTTTCTTCTTCGTAATACATGGAATCAGCTCGTTATTGTCTCTGTAGAACAGACAAGTATTGGAGACGAGAAGTTTGAGAAATTCGATATTTTTTTTCGTTTTTCAATGAAATTTTATTGATATTTATCGTCGCTTAAAAATATCAAATTTAGCATCATATCATATCGTATTTTAAAAAATTTTATTTAATCACAAACGAGGATAAATTTTTCAGTACGGAATAACTCGTAAAATCGACAAATTCAGTGTTATTCACTTTCTTGATAAATAATTGTTTATAATTGTTCTTTAAGAGTACAATTGTTTTTTTTTTTTTGCGAAAAAAAACTTTTCAAGACGTGAGCATATGAAAGAAATTCGTATTTCGCCGAAAATTTGAAAAAATAAAAAAAAAAAAAACGTTGGAAATACGTCGATAGAATAATCATTAGCAGTTTTCTTATCAAGTGTAAACGAATAAATCCAGCGAACAAAATTGACAAAGATTTCGAATGTGATGAATCTCCGACGGTCGAAGTGTAAAAAATTAAATTTTTAAACATAGCACACTTTTTATCTGCGCAATAACGCAGAGAGTCAGTTTGTAAATACGATTTCTTTGAGAGGAAAGGATTAGAGACGGCAATTTCGAGAAATTTGAAAAAACGATTCATTTTTTGATGAAAATTCGTAAAATTAGTCTTTGCTTAAAAAAAATCATATCTCGGCAGCGAAAAAAGATTTCGACTCTTATTTTGGCTTATTTTGAAGAGGAGAAAATACGTTGCCAGAAAAAGAATTTGCAGTTTTTATTATTAACAGTAAATAAATAAATCGGGTGAACATAATTGACAAAGATTTCGGCTGCGATGAATCTTCGACGGTCGAAGGATAGAAAATTATTTTTTTTTATGATTGCATACTTTTTATTTGCGCTATACCGCGTAGAATCCATTTATATTTACGTAAAATAGGAACAAAGATTGAAACGAGATGTCGATTTTTTTTTTGTTTGAAAATCATCCGGCCACAGAGTACGCGCGCCGCGACGTATGAGCATCTGTGTATCGTCTGCTACGAAATTGTCATCTGCTTCCAAAGTTTGACAGATAGAATAAAACGAAAAAATATATACTCGCGATTTTTTTAGTTCTATTTGGGAAATTGTCATTATTTTGGATATTCGATGAATATTTTTTGTGAGTTTACTACCAATTTTTTCAGTGAATACGTGAAATTTATCATTTTTATTACGAATGTGAATAAAATATGCTAAAATATTGCGAATGATTTTCGGTGATAATATATTATTTTCGAAATAAAAAACGCAAACATTTGTGAATCTGTGTATGATATTTCGTGTTTTATTTTTCACAACCGAAGTTTTTTTTTTAACATGATGAAAAATGGATTTTTGGCAAATCTAAATAACATAACCTCTAAAGCAAATCTTGTTATAACCACTGTTTTTGAATTATTTTATAATTAAAATTATATTTGTCAGAATGACTCAAAATTTGTTGTGCATAGTGCTTTCGATACAATGAAATATTGTTGCGAAAGAGAACAGAATTGGTTTCCAGGATTCTTAATTGGGGCACCGTACGGACATCAGATGTGAGAAAATAAGTTTTTTATGGAAAATTGTGATGAATAAATAGTTAGAGATGTAGGATTGTCTCTAAATTTGCTGTGCGCAGTGCTTTTGATAAAACAAAATGATGCTGCGAAGAAGAAAAAAATTGGTTCGTAGAGTTCATTATGATGGCACCGTACGGACACTTGACCGAAGGCAAATACAAATTGTGGCCAATAATTTTTTAGAAAAAATACTTAAAGGTCTTAGATTGGTTTTAAAAGTAATGTGCATACTGGAAATACTGTAATAAAAAAACCCTGCGAAGGAGAACAAAATTGGTTCGCACCATCTAAAGTTACAGTGTGATACGGACGTCCGAGAAGAAAAATTCAGCCAAAAAGTTGTTTTCATTGCACCGCAGGCTAAAAAAAATATTTCTATTCATCGCAGTCACTTCAAAGTAACTACGCATGATGTTGGAGATACACCAAAGCAAATGGTGAAAAATAAAAATTTTTGGAGTATGCGCTGCGAAGTAACCCCTTCGACAGACTCCGAAGAGCAACGGATGGTCATTTTAATAGGCACTCTTTGCCTATTATTATAGTGAGTGCCTAAAAATTTAAACAAGCGTCTCAGCGCCCTGCGGGCACAGATGCTTTTGTTGGTGGGCTCCGCCCCCCAAACCCCCCGAAAAATTTCCCGAGGGGACATTTTTTAAGGCACTCACGGGGGTCGCACGTCGCGCTACGCGCTCCGTATCGAGTGTATTTATACATCGCGCTATGCGCTACGGATGAAGTATCTTTATACGTCGCGCTCTGCGTTTCTTTTCGAAAGTACGTATGAGGGAAAAACATTTATCAGTTACGTAAATTACGTAAATAAAAAATAGGAACAAAGATTGAAACAAGATGTCGATTTTTTTTTATTTGAAAATCATCCGGCCACAGAGTACGCGCGCCGCGACGTATGGGCATCTGTGTATCGTCTGCTACGAAATTGTCATCTGCTTCCAAAGTTTGACAGATAGAATAAAACGAAAAAATATATACTCGCAATTTTTTTTAGTTCTATTTGGGAAATTGTAATTATTTTGGATATTCGATGAATCTTTTTTGTGAGATTACTACCAATTTTTTCAGTAAATACGTGATATTTATCATTTTTATTACGAATGTGAATAAAATATGGTAAAATATTGAGAATGATTTTCGGTGATAATATATTATTTTCGAAATAAAAAACGCAAACATTGGTGAATCTGTGTATGATATTTCGTGTTTTATTTTTCACAACCGAAGTTTTTTTTTTAACATGATGAAAAATGGATTTTTGGCAAATCTAAATAACATAACCTTTAAAGCAAATCTTGTTACAACCACTGTTTTTGAATTATTTTATAATTAAAATTATATTTGTCAGAATGACTCAAAATTTGTTGTGCATAGTGCTTTCGATGCAATGAATAAATAGTTAGAGATGTAGGATTGTCTCTAAATTTGCTGTGCGCAGTGCTTTTGATAAAACAAGATGATGCTGCGAAGGAGAAAAAAATTGGTTCGTAGAGTTCATTATGATGGCACCGTACGGACACTTGACCGAAGGCAAATGCAAATTGTGGCCAATAATTTTTTAGAAAAAATACTTAAAGGTCTTAGATTGGTTTTAAAAGTAATGTGCATACTGGAAATAATGTAATAAAAAAACCCTGCGAAGGAGAACAAAATTGGTTCGCACCATCTAAAGTTACAGTGTGATACGGACGTCCGAGAAGAAAAATTCAGCCAAAAAGTTGTTTTCATTGCACCGCAGGCTAAAAAAAATATTTCTATTCATCGCAGTCACTTCAAAGTAACTACGCATGATGTTGGAGATACACTGAAGCAAATGGTGAAAAATAACATTTTTTGGAGTATGCACTGCGGAGTAACCCCTTCGACAGACTCCGAAGAGCAACGGATGGTCATTTTAATAGGCACTCTTTGCCTATTGTTATAGTGAGTGCCTAAAAATTACGCGTATTTGTCACTTCACGAACAAGATTTCGGCGTTCCAGCGGAATGGAACTTCTTTGCGAGTGCTCATGGCAAGGGCCAGTGTGACGGAGTGGGGGTATATTAAAACGACTCGCGGCTCGAGCCGGAATGCAGTTACCCGTGGATCGACAGATTTTGATCCCCCAAGATCTGTACGAATGGGCATCCCAACCGGAAAATGTTCCGGCTATCATTGTTCGCTATTCATCGACAGACGATTACTTTTCTCAAAAGGAGATTCTAGAGACAAGGTTTAGGCAATTCAAAACAATACCGAAAACGCAGAAACATCATTGCGTTTTACCAGGACGCGATGGCGCTTTGAAATGTAAAAGGTATTCGCTTGCCGCTGAGTTCGAAATTCATCGAGTATGGAAAAATAAATAATCTGAATCTGCTTTTACTTCATTTCGATTTGGTTCTTATATTGTAGATAATGTTTATAATTTTTATGAAAAATAAAAAATAGTACTGTTTTATAATTATTTTCCTAGACCTTCAGATTATCCGACGCGTTTAACATGTAAACGAGCTTTCCAATCATCTTAAAAAAAATACGTGGTGTCTCTACACACGTAAGGCTGTGTCCTGTCATTTTTTTGGTTTTTTCAAAGATGACGTATTTAGTGAAAAAAAAATGTTTTTGACCAATTTTGATAACAATTGACTTTTTTTTAGTATAAATAAGTCGATTTTACTTTTTTTGTAATTGTTGGTTCAAAACTACATCTTTTTTATCTGAAACATTTTTCTGTTTTTTTAATAATTTTTCAGATCCAAGGGTTTAAAAAAAGTGCCGATATAGCATATCTCAGACAAATCGCAATCAAAAATTCTGAAAAAATGTACATAACTCTCGTATGAATAATAATGAATTGTGACGAAGTTTCAATTTTTTTTGAGACTATCGTCTTTTCGACTGTTCGAAACCGGATGGAACACCTCAAATATTCCGTCACTCATGTTTGAAGAATGATATACGTTACAAACTATAATTCCTTGAGACTCATTCATTAATTTTATAGTGTTTAACCGTGTATTTTCGCTTATATTTCTATTCGTTAGCAAACTGTACTGTATGTTTTCTTTCACGAATGTCAATACTCCTCCCGTTCTTCGACTATTCGAGTTGCATCTTATTATGTTATATTTTTTAATGTTTAATTCAGTCTCTTTAATTTCGTTTGTTATATGAGTTTCTGTTAGGCATAAAATTTTTGGTTTACAATCTTTCACTAATTTTTCTATTTCATCTTTATGCTTGAGGTAGCCTTATGCATTTACCATTAAAATAAAGGGATGATTTCGTTCTACTTGCACTGGTAGTGGCTATTCTTTATAATATTCGATATACTTCCTATTTCTATTTACCTGCCTTTTGTACGTTTCGCACTCTATATCGGTTGATTCGTGATCACACTGTAGATCGGACAGATTGAACTTTTCTATAGTTTTGAGACAGTTTATACAACTAGCTTCGCTTGATTTACACTTGTCGTGGCTGTGATTTCCCGCACATATTCTGCAGCATGTTTCATTTCTACAATTTATCGCAAGATGATGTAGCCCCAACAATTATAACACCGCATTACGCTCACATAATCATACACTTGACAGCTCTTCCAACCGATTTTCATTTTTTGTTTTTCGACCAATTGTCTGTGAGTCGCTGGGTCTACTTCAAGTATCATCGTAGTTTCGTTATTTCTTCTCCGCATCCTTTTTACTATCTTCATCTCGAACTTCTCATTAGTCGCTGTGAGCTCGTTCTGTGCAATGACCCTATTTATAAACTCGCCTTCCTCTTCGTTTCGTAGTTCTTCTTCTATTCCTATGACTTTTATTTTTGGAATTTTTTTGTTCGGCACATAAACTTGGTACTCTTCTCCTAAATTTTTCTTCAATGCGTCTGTAAGTATTTGTTTATCTTTACTTTTTTGACATTCGACTCTGACTTTCCCATTTATCCCTCCCACTATTTTGTTGACTCCTACGCCGAGCTGGATAAGGTTGACATTACTTCTTATTACTTCTTCCGTTTGTTTGCTAGTTTGCTGTTTTGTTGGTTATACTATTATTATTATTGTTATACTTCTATTCTTCATTTTTACTCAATTTAGTAACTTTTGCATATGTGTTGCGTTCCTCTAGATTCTCTGGTGCAGTGTATCTATTCTCGATTATGTCACCGTTTATTTTATCTTGCTTCGTCAGTCTTAATTCTTCTTTAAGTGATTTTATCTCGTTTTTAAGTGTTTTCGTTGCCTTATTTATTTCTTCTACAATAATGTTTTTTATAATGTTACTCAACTCTCCTCTCATCGCTTGTATAATGTCGAGTTTCATTTTTCTGATTTCACCTACTGTGACTTCTATTTTTGGATCCTGTTCTTCATCCGCTTGTCTATTTCCATATTCCTCGTTTTCGTTTGTCATTTCAGTTTCGCCACCCTCATCTTCTTGACAAAAAATGTTTCTTATTTGGCAGTAACGTTATAGTGTTAGTATTATCTTTGCGCAGTGTCCTACCATGTATAGGTAACTTCGTTGTATTTCCAGAAATGTGACCAGTTAATTAACCTACCGGCACTGGAAGGTTCGCTCTGGTCTTCCAGTAGCTCTGGAAGGTTCGCTATTGGTCTGGTGTCAGAGGGAGAGAGACGTGTAAGAATTTTGGAAACTGGCCTGTTAAACGCTTGTTTCCATGACTCCGGAAATTTAGATAGGCGCAGCGAGGAATTGAATAGATCGAGGAGAAGTGGTGAAACGATAGGAATAGCTTGATTAATGCAGAAAGAAGAAATGTTATCGGGACCGAATGAGTGTGAATTAGCAGAGGAAAGGTTTACGGCTTCGAGCAGATCATCATCATCAATTACTCGGAATGAAAAAGCGGGAAATGAGTCAGGAAAGAGCGAAAGGGCGCTAGCAATTAGAGATGGAGAGCCGATGGAAGAAGAATTAGATACGGAGGCATAGAAGTGATTGAGTTCGGAATTAAAGAAGTTCAAAGGAGAGGTAAGAGAGGGTTTAACTAAGCCGAGACGAGCAAGCTCCTTCCACATTTGGTTGGGATCATTGATAGCGTTAAGTTGTTGAAAGTGATAACGACTTTGGGCAGTTTTGATGTCGACATTCAGCGTGTTTCTCGGGTGACGGTAGATTTCATAGTGGAGTAGACTGTTCGATCGCTTCGCTTGTTAAAATAATATATTTCGATCTTTGATGCGCCGCTTTAGCTCGTCGGATAACCAGGGAATAGGGGGTTTGCGAATAGTAAAGCTACGAACAGGCGCGTATTGATTGAAAGCAGCTAGCAGAGTTTGCGACGTAGCGACAATATGAGCATCGAATTCATCTGGCGATCCGACCCGCGAGAGAGAGAGAGAGAGAGAGAGAGAGAGAGATAGATAGATAGATAGATATTTATTAATGCCCAAGTTGCCTATGGGGGAATATACAATAAGCACAGAAAAAGAAACTTATAGACTAATTAAACTGAAGAATCACAAGAGAGTAAGTAAAATTTTAAACAAAAGAAATAACAATATAACAATTTCGGGAATTATAAAGTAAATACTTAAATATAAATATAAATATAAATGTAAATATAAATGCGCGCATCAGTGGTAACTAAGCACCTGTCTGCTCACGGTGAAATAAATAATTACGTAGCTTTTGTTTAAATGAATAAAGCGTTTGTTCCGAGGTTACCGAGTCAGGGAGCATGTGCCAGAAGTAAACAGCCGAAAGGTGGAACGAATTTCGGAGGGTAGCTGTACGGTGCAGAGGAATGTGGAAGTACTCCCGAGAAGTGAGCCTAGATGAACTCCGCACGTCAGGGTCCTTTCTGATAAACAGCTCGTCTAGATACTGAATAGATTGATTGTGATATATTCGGTAAACATAGATTCCCAGAAAATACAGGCGTCTGTCCTTAACTGATAACCATCCTAGTTGGCGGCGATACGGAGTGATGTGCTCGTCTCTTCTTAAATCGAAAATAAATCTGATTGTATCGTTGATCAAGACTTGTAATTTAGCATTGAGTTCATCTGTGAGATCATGATACACTAGACTACAATAGTCAATATGTGGAAAAATCAATGTCGTAACCAATTTGACCCTAAGCTGGCTTGAAAGAGAATGACGGTGTTATTTTAACTTGTATAGCGTGTAGTGAACCTTTTGGGATATTTGCTGTATATGACTTTTCCAAGAGAGATTTGATGACATAATGACGCCTAGGTTGCGTGCCTCTTTGACGTAGGGAAGTTCAATATCGTTGATAATGATGGGTGGAAGATTATCGATGTTTATCGTACGGATATATGCTTCACTGCCCAGTATTAAAACTTTAGATTTAGCTAAGTTGAGCTTAAGACTATTTAAGGATATATGCTTCACTGCCCAGTATTAAAACTTTAGATTTAGCTAAGTTGAGCTTAAGACTATTTAAGTTGGCGTAATTGAAAATAGCTTCGGCATCCCTTGTAATATTCGTCAAACCTTGCGCCAATTGTGCCGGATTGCATTGCAGATAGATCTCCGTATCATCAGCGAAGATCATGTGATTCGAAAATTGTAAGCACCGAACAATATCGTTGATGAACAGCGAAAAAAGTAGGGGCCCCAGAACTGATCCCTGAGGTACCCCCGAAGTAACCGAGTACCATTGCGATAAACTATTATCATCTGAGACAACAGCTTGCGACCTACCGGTGAGATAGGAGAAGAACCAGGTGAGCGTAGACTGAGAAAACCCGAACGTTTTTAGCTTGCACATAAGCTGAATGTGAGAGACGGTATCAAAAGCTTTGCTGAAGTCAAACAGTATGAGAATTGTAATTTTTCTCTGATCAACACCTCTACGAATGTCTTCCCCCACTCTTAATAATGCAGTTTGAGTACTAAACCCAAATCGATAGCCAGACTGTCTGGGGTCGAGCAAGCCGCTGTCTTCGATGAATGTAGAAATTTTCTTGTGAACAATCCTTTCAAAAATCTTGGATAACTCTGGAAGATTAGCAATTGGTCTCGTATCGGATGGAGAGAGCGGCGATCGAGTCTTAGAAAGCGGGCGGATTAATGCTTTTTTCCATTCAGTCGGAAAGAACGAGTGACGAATTGAGCAGTTAAATAAAGCTAATAGAACCTCAGATATCACTGGTAGAGCCTGATTTATACAATACGGAGAGATACCATCAGCACCAGCCGATAGCGAATTGCCTGAAGATAATTTCATAGCAGCTGACAGTTCAGCTTCACTAATTTGGTTCAAGGTAAATTGATGTTCAACTTCAGGTACTCGAGATAATGCAAGAAGGCAATCATTTAGTGTACAAGGCGGGACAGTATTTGTCACCGAAGAATAGAAATCATTCAGCTCGTCAGCGGAGAAAAAGCGTAGAGGAGAAATAAGCATTTGTTTGACGAGACCGAGACGTTCTAATTCTTTCCACATTCTTTTCGCATCATTGATTGTATTAAGACTTGCATAATAATAGTTGCTTTTTGCTGTTTTGATGTCGTGATTTAGCGTGTTCCTAACTTGTCTGTACATCGCATATTTCACCACGTCATTGCTACGTTTCGCACTTTTGAATAATCGATTGCGTTATCGCACTCGAATTAACAGTTCTTCCGTGAGCCAGGGCGCGGGTGATTTTTTTACAGTAAAGGAGCATATTGGTGCGCATTTATCAAAGGCTGCAAGTAAAGTTTGCGATACAGTATCAGTTAATCCATCTACATCATCAGACAGAAGCGTGTTAGCCGGATAATCAATCCACCTAAACTCATTAAGAATAGTGTTAAGGAAATCAGATTGCACAAAATATTTAGTAGTTCGTCGAGATATACGCTTCTGTTCGACAGGTGTGATGTCAAACTTGTACGTTAATTCAAGTAGATCATGACCCGCAATAAAAGGACAATCTGATTTGCCAAAAGAATATAAATTTTCAAAACAGTCAATAATCATAACATCGAGCCAAGAGTCAGAATTAGCCGTGTGATGTGTTGCTTCGGAATTAATGAGGTGAAGTGACCGAGCAAAAATCCAATCGCGTAGATAATGTGCCTCAAAATTTTGCACAAGCAAATTACAGTTTAAGTCCCCAGTAATTACTATATTCTAATATGCATGTAAAAAACGAGATAATGAGACTGAGAAATCTTGGAAAAGTTGTCCTTTTGGACGCCGGTACATCGAAGCGAGTAACAAAGGCTGGTTGTCTTTATGCTGCACGTTTATAAGCATATATTCAGTCGAATTGGTAAAGGTGTTCGGAGATGCGACTAAGATATTAGCTTTCAGAGATTCGTGTACGTAGCATAAAACACCACCCCCTTCTTTTCCTTCTGGGTCGTTTCGCAGGATATAATAATTGTCCATCACTATTAAATCATTAGAAATATGCGCATGCAGCCAAGTTTCAGAAATAGAAATTACATGAAAAAAGTTACTCGCAAAGTACAACCGGACAAAGTCAATGTGTCCAAGTAACGAGTTCGCATTAAATTGAGCTATCTTTAAGAGCGAGTGATCACCAATGTTACCGTGCGAAGTTACCACAGTCGGATGTCAAACGAGAAGTGCGAGATCGGTATCAGTATTGACGCGGATTATTGATGAACCATCACTTTTCCTGACCAGGATGCAACCTGACCGTACCCATACATATTTGTAATTATTCGCTTTAGCTTTATCTTTCGTGCGTTTGTACAGGTTGTGTAGGGCGCTCGGTAACAATTCATTTACATAAACGTAACCAGCACGATTGATCGCAAAAACTTCATTGACGGACAAATAGCGTTTAGCTCTCTTTTTATCGATAATAAAATCACGAACTTGCGACGATTTCAGAGAAACAACGAGGGATTGAGTTTGCGCATTGACCGCCATCGCTTGATTAGCATCGGCGCCTTGAGATTTTCAGAGAGAGAGAGAGAGAGAGAGAGAGAGAGAGAGAGAGAGAGAGAGAGAGAGAGAGAGAGGGAGAGGGAGAGGGAGAGGGAGAGGGAGAGGGAGAGGGAGAGGGAGAGGGAGAGGGAGAGGGAGAGGGAGAGGGAGAGGGAGAGGGAGAGGGAGAGGGAGAGGGAGAGGGAGAGGGAGAGGGAGAGGGAGAGGGAGAGGGAGAGGGAGAGGGAGAGGAATGAATGAATGAATGTGATTTATTTAGCCTACTGGCTACTTTTGTGTACATCACAGTCTTACAATAATTCACAATCCACGTATCTCGTCATCATTCTTTTACACATAGAACCTTCTACTTCCCATCTACCTTTCAGTGCCATTTCTATTTCGTATGTACTTTTTCACTTGTCGTTTAAAAGTCTCCAAATTGATGCTATCACTTATTTCTTTCGGTAAATTATTAAAATATTCAAATCCCTTATACGTTATTGACGACTTCGCTCTGCTAGTTTTCACTCTTTGGATTATTATCTTACCGCTATTTCTTGTATTATATTGGTGCGTTTCATTTCTTTCTCGTATTAGATTGCACAAATACTCCGGCGCCAGGCCATTCTTCATTTTGTAGACAAGTACACTGACATTATATAACATTCTTTCTTTTACACTCATAAATTCTAATACGTCTAACATAGCTCTTACTGGTGTGTAAATATTTACCATTAATATTGCTCTCATTGCTCTATTTTGCACTTTCTGTAACATATTCAACTTTTCTTCGGTTACATTCAACATTACAGTACTACAGTAGTCGAAGTGTGGCGCAACTATTGACTTATAAATTGACAATCTCGTTAAAATACTTACATCTTTCTTTACTCTATTTAAAAAACTCACTTTTTTTGCTGCTTTTTTTGCTATGTACCATGCATGACTACCAAATGTTAAATGCTGATCTATAATTACGCCTAAGTACTTTGTCTCAATCACTTCTTGTATTCTATCTTTACCAATTTTAATAATACATTTATTTTTCACATCGAGCTTTCTTTGGTCGTGGATAGGTATAAATACTGTTTTTTTGACATTTATTTTCAAGGAATTATTCTTCAGCCATTTTTCTAATTTCGTCATACCATCGTTCAGTTTTCTTTCAATCCGCTCGATATCCCCATCACACACATACAGCATCATGTCATCTGCGAAAAGTTTACATTTACAACCCGTATCTTTCAGTTCCTCTACTACATCATTAATGTACAATATAAACAATATTGGTCCCAGTTTCGAGCCTTGTGGAACACCATACTTTACTAATTTTTTTTCCGATAGTATTCTTCCAAATTGTACTTGCTGTGTCCTATTTTCTACGTACGATTTGAACCATTCCAACGCTATTCCTTTAATACCATATGCGTTTAGTTTCTTTATCAACAGGTGTCTATCTATTGTTTCGAAGGCTCGTTTAAAGTCAATAAATATCACTCCGATTATTTTACTTTGATCTATTTCCACCCTCCACTCAATCAGTGTGTCTTGTATTGCTGTTTCACACGAGAATTTTTTTCGGAATCCCGATTGCTCTTCGATTAACACTCTACTATCATCAATATACTTCATTAGTTTATCTTTTACTATCTGTTCCACGATTTTTTCACACAGTGGCAAGGTGTTAATTGGTCTATGTTCCTCCGCTTTTTTACTGCCACTTATTTTCGGTATTGGTATTATTATCGAATTTTTCCATATCTCTGGCATTATGCCCTCTTTCAACGATTTATTCATAATATCCATTATCACACTCTTATTGCTTTTCCATATTATCTTAACAACATCTACCGTTATACCATCTTTTGATCCTTTTTTATTATCTAAATTTTTTATTATTTTGTCAATCTCATTATCTCCTACTTCTCCAAAGATTTTAAGTTCGTTATTATTATTTCTAGTATAAATTATTTCCGTTTCTCTATTCTCATCCATACGTGTCGTTTCGGTTCTTTCCCTTACAATTTCTTCCACACCTTCTAAAAAGAACATATTGAATTTACTTGCAATGACCTCCGGATTATTTTCGACCATTCCATCAAACTCTATTTCTTTCGATGTTGAGCTTTTCTTTTTATCTCCAATAATTTCTTTCAGGGTTTTCCACATTTTTAACGGTTCTGTTTTTCGTTTGTCTATATTGTCGTTGTAGTATCTTTTCCTGCTTATTCTTATAAGACTGACTACCCTGTTCCTGTGTCTTTTATATTCATTCCACCCCGCTTCGCCTCCAGTTCCTAACGCTCTTTTATAACTAATATCCCTCTCCTTAATCGCCTTTCTTACATTCTCATCCATCCACGGTTTATCTTTCCATTTAGCCGGTAGTGTTTTTTTGACAATTGGTGCCGTTTCATCTAGGGTAGCAATTATATTTAACACCGTCTCACTAGTAAGCATATTCACATCAATCCTATCTCTATCTATTCTAGTCATTTTTTGGTCTAATAACGTTTTGAAAATTTCTGCATTGAATACATTAAAGAGAGGGAGAGGGAGAGGGAGAGGGAGAGGGAGAGGGAGAGGGAGAGGGAGAGGGAGAGGGAGAGGGAGAGGGAGAGGGAGAGGGAGAGGGAGAGGGAGAGGGAGAGGGAGAGGGAGAGGGAGAGGGAGAGGGATTGATTGATTGATTGATTGAGTTTATTTAGCTCGAAGCTACTATTACAAACGGTATTGGAGTTACAATTTAGGATACACTATATTCTTACTTGCTACAGTTGCTTTTCCTTACTTTCACGTTTAACCTATTACCATCCGTCCCAATTATTATTATTACTATTATCATTACTATTATTATTATTATTTTCTTTTTTTTTTCCATTTCATTATTCTCTGCTTACATGACCGCTCCAGTGTTCTTTCAACAATCTCTTAAATTCATTCACATTTCTTGCATTTTTTAGGTTTACCGGCAATTTATTATACAATTCAAATCCCCTATACGTCAAACTTTTTTGCGCTGCACTCGTGTTACATTTACTCACTTTGATATTGTCCCTCTGCCTTGTATTATAGTTATGTGTTTCTCCAACCATTCTTATTTCTCTTGTTAAATATTCGGGCATCAGTCCTTTCTTTATTTTATACACAAAAATACATACATTCAACCTCATCCGCTCTTTTACCGTTACGAATCCTAACGCTGATAGCATATCGCGTATAGGAGTATATTTGTTACATCTCAATATAGCTCGCATCGCTCTATTTTGCAGTTTCTGTAACATTTCCCAAGTGTATTCATTAAAGTTTAACATTATCGAGCTACAGTATTCAAAGTGCGGCGCAATAATTGTTTTGTAAACAGTTACTAACGTATACGTCGATACCTCCTTACTGATTCTGTACAAAAAATTTATTTTCTTCGCAACTTTTTTGGCTACATGTAACGCAAAGCTATCAAATCGAAGATGTTCGTCGATGACTACTCCCAAATACTTATGTTCCGGTACTTCTTCGATATTGTCATTGCCCACTCTAATATTGCACTTGTTTGTTAATTGCTTTCTCGGATCACGTATCAACATAAATTTAGTTTTCGATGTATTTATTGTCAATGAATTTCTTTCAAGCCACTTTACGATTTCCTTCATATCAAAATTTAGTTTCCTTTCAATTTCTAATCGATCCGTTCCACTAATATACACTATCGTATCGTCCGCAAACATTTTGCATGAACAATATCTTAACTGTTTCACAATATCATTAATATATAAAATAAATAACAGCGGTCCCAACACTGATCCCTGCGGTACGCCGTGCTTTGTCAATTTTTTACTTGAAGTAACGTTGTTATATTGTACTTGTTGTGTCCTACTATTTAAATATGATCTGAACCATCTTAATGCGCTTCCCCGTATACCAAGATTTCTCAATTTTTTCAGTAGAATATCTCTATTTATAGTTTCAAATGCACGTTTAAAGTCAAGAAAAATCACACCTATTAATTTGCTTTCATCGAGTTCATTTCTCCATCCTATTATCGTATTTTGTAATGCCGTCTCGCATGAAAATGTCTCTCTAAATCCAGATTGTTCTTCTGCTAAAATATTCTTTTCGTCAATATGTTTTTTTAGTTGATTTCGCACAGCCAATTCTAAAACTTTTTCATATATTGGAAGGATATTTATTGGTCGGTGTTCCTCGGCTTTAATGCTTCCTGCCACTTTCGGTATCGGTATGATTGTTGAAGTTTTCCACATGTCTGGGCAGATCCCTTCTTGCATAGATTTATTTATCACTTCACATATCATACCTCCCATACATTCCCATGACATTTTTAAAATTTCCGTGCTTATTCCTTCTTCCGTACCTTTCTTGTTTTCTAGCGTTTGTATAATTTCATCAAGTTCTTCGTACTTTACTTCGCGGAATTTCATCAGGCTTTGATCATCTGTTACATTAGTATCTAAGTCAACATACTCTTCGCTATCTGTTTTGTTTATTATCTCGTCGATACTTTGAAGAAAATAGATGTTAAATTTGTTTGCTATTAGTAATTCGTCACAAGTTACTATACCTTCAAAGCTTATGCTCTTTTGATTATCAGTTTTTTTTTTATTCCCTATTAGTTTTTTCAACGTCTTCCACATTTTCGTTGGGTTAGATTTTCGATTGTCAATGTTTTCTTCGTAGTATTGTCTTTTATTTCGGCGTATCGCATATACCACTTCATTTCTGAACGATTTATATATCTCCCATTCTTCTCTCGTGTTTGTAGTGTTCGCTGCTTTATATGCATTATCTCTATTTTTGCTAGCTTTTCTCACCTCGTAATTAATCCATGGTTTATTCTGCCACTTCATAGGCCGAGATTTGAGTATTTTTGGGGCTACTTCGTCTAGTACATTCGTTATGCAATCTATCATTGTATTTGCCATCTCATTTGTACTCATATTTCGATAGTCAATTTCAGTCATTCTTAGTTTAAGTGTATCACAGAAATTTTTATTAGTAAAATTTGTTAAGTCTCTTGCCAAATATTCTACTATACTATCGTCTTCATCCTCGTCAGTATATATTTCAATTTGTACAATACTATGATCTGTAATCTTTGGTGTATCTAGTACTTTTGTTCTTACATAAAAATTTGAGAAGACTAAATCAATCAGAGTGCTGGATGTTTCCGTTGTTCTCGTGGGTTCTATGACATACTGTTTTAGACCCATACATATACAATTTCTTAACAGACGCTGCGAATAGTGATTTGTTTTATTCATGTCAATGTTAAAATCTCCCGTTAGAATAACCTGCCCTGTGTCTATTATTTTTTCACATACAGTACTGATAAGATCTATGAACGCCCCGTCACTTTGATTCGGTGAGTGATAAACATTACATACTGTTATTCCTTTATATTGTTTTTTCAGTTTAATTATACAGATCCACGCATTTTCTTCGAACTCTTTTGTTTCCATGACCGTATATTCGATATCTTGTTTTATAAAAGTTAAGACGCCTCCGGTCCTGCTATTGCTTGAGTCGCATCGAATCGTTTTATAGTTTGTTATACTCAGTTCTGTTTCGTCAATATCTTTTGTAACATGTGTTTCAGTTAAACATAATACCTTAGGTTTTAATGCAATTACTAAACGATCGATTTCATCTTTATGACGAAGAAACCCCTGCGAATTTAGGAACACAATAAATGACTTATGGTACAGCGATTTTGTACTCTGTTGTTGCTACTCGTTCCAGTAGATCACGTTTTTTCTACGTTTCTCGATTATGTGCTTATAAGATTCGCAATTAAAATCCGTCGCTTCGTGATTACTAGCTACTCCTTTGAGATTGAATTTCTTAATCATTTTTTCACAGTTTATGCACTTAACCGAAGTGGATTCACATTCGCTTTCTTCGTGTGATCCTGCGCATTTTCTGCAACATTTGTCGTTATGGCATTCAGTCGCGTAGTGATTGAATCCCCAACATTTGAAACAGCGTGACACACTCACGTAGTCGTATACCCAACAGTTTTTCCATCCTATTTTCATTCTACTCTTTTCTACCAGTATTTTGTGTGTCTTCGGATCTACTTCTAGGATTATAGTTGTCTCTTGATTCCTCGTCTCTATTTTTTTAATGATTTTCATTTGGAGTGTGTCGTTTTCCAAGTCGAGGTCATTTTGTGCACATATGTTTTGCAAGAAGTTGTTTTCGTCCTCTCGTTCAACCCTTTCTTCGATACCCACTACTTTGATCTTCGGTAGTTTTTTGGTCGGTACGACTACTTTATACTGTTTTCCTAGTTTCTGCCTCAACGCATCTCCCAGTATTTCTTTATCGCTACTTTTCTGGCACTCTACCACTACCTTCCCGTTTGCTTTTTTTATCATTCTATCAACTCCTACTCCTAGTTCTAATATGTTTACCGTGTTTTTAATTTTTCCTGTTGTTTCTTCGCTCGTTTGTTCGTTAATTGGTTGTACAATAATCTCTTCTTTTTTACTTTTTTTTGCTACATTCGCGTACGTTTGTTTTTGCTTCTCTTTGTGAACTTCCCTGTTTTCTCTATTTTTTTGACTATTTTCTACATTAACCATTTCACGATTTTGATTTCCTTGTTGTTCTTGTATTTCTTTAATTTCCTCTACACATTCTTTAACGCTTTTTATTTCATGAATTAATTTCTTTGTTTCTTTTTGTATTTCTTTAGCAATGGTGTCCTTTAAAACTACGCTCCACTCTTTTCTACACTTTTCGATTTCTGTATTCACTATCTTCTTAATTTTGTCTTTTATTTGTTCATTTTGTACGCATTTCATATCTACTTTTTTCAAATCTCTTAAAATCTTATCAATCTTCTCACCTAGTGTCATGTTGTCTTCATCTTCACTGTCGCTCTCGCCATCTCTTGCTCTTTTGGCGCTGCTTGGTGTGCACGATTGAGTACTCGCTTTTCGTTTTCGCTGCTGCTTTCCAATATCTTCTGTTTCTTCATCCTCTAGTTCGTATCCTTCTTCCGTTTCCATATCGTTTTCGGTTGCCGTACTCGGCACAATTTCAATTTTTCCCGGGCATAACACTAGCTCGTTATCAGTGTTATACGATTTGTGCAAGCTTGCGCATCCCCTATGATAATATTTAAGGCATCGTTTACATTCGAATACCGTTGTCATTACCATCTTCTTACATTTTACACACTTCTTAGGATCTCGTTTCAGCGGCATTGTTATACACGTCTGTATTCACCGAGATACCCAATTAGCGCGTGTTGCAGGTGTAATTGCTCACGTTGGGCTTGGCTTCTTCGGATGGCCGAAGGGCCTTTGATGACGATAGATTGCTGATAGATTTCCGGTCATAAGACCCGAAATTTACCGCACGCCTCCGTGGAGCCCCGAGTTGGTTGTCGCTGACGGACCCCGGGTGCCGCCGAATGACCGTCACTGCTGCCGGGCCCCAATATGGCCGTGTGTTGAAACGTCAACAACACGGTTGCCGGAAAACGAAACGGTGCTCGCTTCGTCACGCCCTTGTATTTTCCGTAGTGACGACAACTTAAAAAAGCTCCCGCAGTACCTATTTATACTTTAAACAGGTTTTTAGGATTTTCGCACCTCAAGAACCAACGGACGTGCTACTTGATTACCGAGCGATTCGAAACACGTCTAACACACACGAGAGAGAGGGAGAGGGGGAGAGAGAGAGAGAGAGAGAGAGAGAGAGAGATTGATTGATTGATTGATGTATTTTATTATGCCCTAGTTACACTATGGGGCAAATTGATCCAAAAGCATTACCTTACATAGTTCAAATGGATATTGTACGAATCCTTTACACGTACATAGAGCAGAGCGTGATGCAAGTTAACGAAATAACAATTGTAAATATAATATGCAAAATGTTATAAAAAAGATGTTATAAAAAAGAAAAATAATCAAAAACGTAATAATCTCAAAATTAGAATAATGATTACAAAAATAGAGCTAAAGGTAAACCATATAATATTAATAACTAGGGAAGACATACCTATTTACTAAGACTAGCAACCTAATTAGATTATTTGCACCGATTGAGCAATCTCAGCCCGGAAGAAGTACTCGTAGAGTCGCGTTTTAAAGATAGTTAACGAAGGAGCAGAGGTGACATCAACCGGGAGAGAGTGCCACAGGTAGATTGCCGCAAGATGAAAACCGTTGCGATAGGCCACTGTTCGATGTGCCGGGATCTCGAAGGTGAGTGGTGTTTGTACATTACGCAATGGGCGAGCGCCTTCCAAGCTACGTCTCACGAACAGTTCTCTAATAAAAGACGGCGACTGAGATCGTAGAACCTTGTAGACTTGAATAGCTAAGAAATAGCGACGACGATTGGATACAGAGAGCCACCCTAGCTGATGACGGTAGTGAGTGATATGTTCATCACGACGAAGATTGAAGATGAAGCGAATGCAGCTATTAACCAGACGCTGAAGCTTAGTGTTAAGTTCCTCTGTTAGCCCATGATAAACAAGGCAGCAGTAATCTAAGTGCGGAAAGATAAGCGTCGTGACAAGTTTAATTATTAGCTCCCGAGACAGAGCATTCTTGTGGTACTTTAGCTTATGAAGCGAAGCATGCACTTTCTGAGAGACAAGCGAGATATGCTTATTCCACGCAAGAGTGATGCTCATATGCACGCCAAGATTACATGCTTCCCTAACGAAAGGGATAGGGACCTCGTTTAAAGTAGCCGGTGTTATCGTATCGAAGTCGAGTTCACGTACGTAAGAATTGCTACCGAGGATTAGGATCTTGGACTTAGACACATTTAGCGTGAGTCCGTTAATCAACGCAAAATTCGCAACCACATTGATATCATGTCTCAGCTTAGCCATAGCTATATTAAGTTCAGACGGACGGCACTGCAGATATATCTGCGTGTCGTCGGCAAAGATCATATGTTCAGAGTAACGCAAGTCTTTTGCGATATCATTGATAAAGAGAGAAAATAGCAGTGGGCCGAGAACAGAACCCTGTGGTACACCTTCGGTTGTAGACAACCACTGTGAGCAGATTCCCTTTTCGTCGATCACAGCTTGAGAACGCCCCGTGAGGTAGGAGAAAAACCAGTGTAGAGCCGAGTCGGAAAAGCCAAACAGTTTAAGCTTACGCAATAAATGTTGGTGAGAGACCGTATCAAACGCTTTACTGAAATCGAAGAGAACGAGAATTGTGAGTTTGCGATTGTCAATACCTTTCTTGATATCGTTAACAATTCTTAGCAAAGCCAATTGAGTGGAGTGTGCCGCACGGAAGCCCGACTGCCGACTATCAAAAAGCGAATTTGATTCGACAAATGCAGTGATTTGTGCACCAACAATTTTTTCGAACAACTTCGAGAGTTCACACAAATTCGCAATAGGCCTTGTATCTGACGGAGAACGAGGTGTCTTAATTTTCGAAAGCGGGCGGATAAATGCTCGTTTCCACGCTGTCGGGAAAAATGCTCGTTGAATACAGCGATTGAAGAAGAGCGGAAGAGTCGATGCGATAGCCGGAAGTGCATTGTAAATACCAAATGGTGTAAGACCGTCGGGGCCGGGAGAGAGCGAAAGCGAAGAAAGGTTGCTACTGAATCGGAGAATATCGTTTGTTGAAATAGAATGAAAAGAGAAAGTCGGATTAGCAGAAACTAGTGTCGAGCACATAGTATCGAGTTCAGCTAAAGTGACAGGCGATGCGCGACTTGATATAGCTGCGTAATGAGCATTGAGTTGGTCGGCCGAAAAGAAATGCAAGGGGGAGGAGTTAGTAACCTTAACCAAACCGAGATTACCCAGTTCTTGCCAGAGTCTTTTAGAGTCATCGACAGAGTTTAAACGGTTAAACTGATAGGCCTGCCGAGCCTGACGCATATCAGTAGTCAGTTGATCTCGGAACTGCCGATAGATAGCGAAACCGAGAAGGCTACCCGAGCGTTTTGCCTGCTTATACATCCGGTTGCGTTCTTTAATACGTGCTTTGAGGGAAGCATTAAGCCAAGGAGACGGAGGTTTGCGAACGTGAAACGAGCGCAACGGAGCATGCGTGTCGAGACTAGAAGTCAACATCGCAGAAAACAGTTCGAGAAAGCGATCCATATCGAGTTCAGGTGAAGATAGATCAGTAGTAGAGAAGAACTCATTGTTCGCGATTGCGGAATGTACACAACGCATATATTCGTCTGGAGTGAAATCCCGCAAGCAACGACGTGTTATGCTTCGTGGAACAATAATTTCAGTTTGGAGATTATATGAGAGTTGTAAGAGATCGTGGCCGGCAATGAAGGGTGTATCTGATTTGTTGAACGAGACTAGCTTGTCCTGAGAGTCGAGTATCGCTACATCGAGCCATGAATCGGTTGTAGCCGTGTGATAGGTAGCTGAGGAGTGTACTAGATGCAGTGCTGACGATAGATTAAAGTCGCGAAGATATTGAGATTCGAAGTTTTGAGTGAGTAGGTTACAATTAAGATCACCAGTGATAATTATATTATTGTATGAATGCGCACATTTGTTGAATTCCGATATAAAGTCATGTAGCAGAAGACCTTTCGGACGCCTGTAGATTGACGCGAATAGTAGTGATTGGTTATTGCATTGTAAGTTTAGTAGGAGGTATTCCGGATTGTTAGAGAAAATAGACGGAGACGAAGCAATAACATTGGCTTTTAATGTATTGTGGATATAACATGCTACACCTCCCCCTTCCTTACCCTCGCGATCGTTGCGTATTAAGAAATAATTATCAAGTTTAATTAAGTTATCGTGGATATGCGAGTGAAGCCAAGTTTCAGATATAGATATTACATGATAAGAACTAGAGTAAAAAGACTGTCTTATAGTGTCGATGTGACCGAGTAGGGAATTAGCGTTAAAAATGGCAACGCGGAAGGATCCTGTATCAACAGCAGCAGGCGCCGGCGAAACAGAATTGGCGAGAGTCTCAGAATCGAGTCAGACAAGCTTCGATAAATCGCTGGGAGTTAAAATCTCAATAGCCGGTTGTCCAGTATCTTTACGAACGCGGATAGTCTGATTCCTAACCCAGACATATTTATAATGTGTTTCCGCGGCACGCGATTTAACTTGGCGAAGCAGCAAGTACAAATCGGTAGGTAGCATTTCATTGATGTACACGTTGCCGGGAACATTGTTGCCAAAGACTTCTGAATTCTTTAAGTCGCGTTTGATCCTTTTAGCGTTAATAACCGCGTCACAAACCGAGTTTGAGGTAAGTATTACGACAAATGACGCCGATGAACGCTGAGAGTTGACAGTGCCGTTATTCTTTCCCAGCGGACGAACAGCGATTACATGATTCGTTAAATCCTGTAGACCGAGCACAACAAGGACACGTTTGACTAAATCCATAGGGGTATGGGCAAGATTCGCTGGAAGGCCGGAAATAACAATTTCACTCTTCGCGAGCTGCGGATGCGAAAGTTGAGTGCGTAGCATTGATACTTCATGATGAAGTTCAGCATTCGATTGCTCAAGACTGGCTATACGAGACGAATTGCTAGTGACTCTTTGAAGAAGCTCCGGAAGATCATTGAGCTTAGCACTAATTTCGTTATTAGTTTGCGTTTGCGAAGCAATGAACGCTGACATCCGAGCATCAGTATCTTTCATGTAAGCAAATATACTATCGAGCGTCGCCGGTTGTTGCGATTGAGAAAACGGACTGGGTGGAACACCAAAATTAATTGTATTGCTATTCGACATAGCGAGCGGAAGAGAGACCTTGCAACACTGAAACGCAGATTTGTAGGATAGATAGTCGTTCGCACAACCCGGATGAAAGTTTTGATTACAATCAGTGCACGAGATAGTAGTGCCCGCGATGGATTTTTTGCACTTGCGACAGACTTGAGACATACAGACTAATTTCGCAACGCAAAACGAAAGATCACGAGAACGCTAGTTTGCCGGACACTGATAACGACGATCTATACTTAATCGAGAAGGTTACGACAGATCACGATAGATGGCGTCGATATATTCTTGACGTTGTAGGTGGCAGTTGCGTCGCTCAAGGACAGGCGCTGATCGAAGCACGCATGCGCCGTCGCAGAAGCGATGGATCCCGGCAGATGGCGATAGTCACTTCAAAACGTTGCAGATGGCGGTTGCGTAGTTGAAGGTCAACAGCAAGCAGGAAGCGCATGCGCAGAGGCTTGAAACGTCGAATCACCACACCGAGAAGGCGGCGTTGACCAAAGTGAGGTTAAGCAGATTCCGATTTTCCAACGAGTTATTACGCCCGAAAAAGCCAGGGAAGTCGAAAGTAATTAGCAAAAGTTGAGAAGCAGTAGAACGTTTGCTTAGCTCTGAAACAAGATCGCCCGTAGGCAGAGCACAGCAGACAGATGTCGACAGAAAAGACAGAGCGAAATGACAGGTGATAGTTCGTACTCACAGAGAGAGAGAGAGAGAGAGAGAGAGAGAGAGAGAGATAAAATCGATAAAATCGAATGGAATGGAATGGAATGGAATGGAATGGAATAGAATAGAATACAGTCGAGTAGAGAACAATAGAATAGAATAGAATAGAATAGAATAGAATAGAGTAGAATAGAATAGAATAGTTCTTTATTGGGTCCTCAGATAAAGTCCCCTTACAACCTTTGGTACAAAGATATGCCCAGGATACAGTTTAACTTAACTCTAATGTAACTTAAAATCTCGTGCAGTGGAATTACAGGTGTAAGCTTAAGTAAAAAAGTACATCAAGCGCGAGAGAGACTGGTTGGTGGGCTCCGCACCCCAAACCCCCCGAAAAATGTCCCTTTGGGACATTTTTAAGGCACTCACAGGAATACACGTCGCGCTACGCGCTTCGTATCGAGTATGATTACACTTTGCGTTATGCGCTGCATATCGAATATGTTGAGACGGTGTCTCAGTTTCCGAGGACACCGCTCGTTCCACCGATTCGATTATTTTCTCGTGAACGGAGTATCCACGAGTAGTTAGCGAAGTGACCGCGAGATTTCGCATTTGAAAAACTTTCTCGATAACGAAGGGACACCGGGATGTATGTAAATAGGCGACTGCGAAGCAAATTATCATCAGTTCTTTCGGCAACGGGGAACTGATCACACTTTCCTCTAACACCTCCGGGTCCCCGGAGCCTTCGGTGACGTTGGCTCCAGGTGTACTCAATCTCTCGAACCAGGGTGCACACATCTTTGGTGACGAAGTAGTGGGCATTCCTGTCACCAGTCACCGCTTGTAGGGAACCGCGATAGGGGAGGTAACCCGGACAAGAGTGAGCCGGAATCGAGTCGCGGATCGACCAAGTGGCGACACGGTTGGTTCACGATCTCGTGGAAGCCGAACTCTTCGACGAGGGCCCTGCACCACCACGTGGGCACGGCAGAGTAGCTTCGATATTAAAGTCACGTTTCAAAATTATTTCTTTTGCAATTAATAACCTCAAAATTCAACCAATGCGTTCCATTATAAAGTCATGTCGATAAGTGAAGCTCTGTCGGTAATTCAGTATAAAATTCCATAAAATGATAAAATTGGATTCTTTTCCATCGATCGATCGGAAATCTTTGTTTATAAATGTTCTTTCGGTGATATTCGAAAGTTAAAAGGAAAAACTTTCTAATTCGTAAAACCGACAAACGGTCGGTAAAATTTGGTTCTTTCGCTCTTTCAGTATAGGACGCAAACTTTAATTTCATTTCAACGTAAATTTGTCCTCACAATAAAAACCGCGATAATTTAAGTTAAGCGTCGATAATATAGGAATTCAAACATTGTATTACATTTTTCATGTTATTTTAATAAAAACTATTATTTTCACAAAAAATGACAACAACTAACGATTATTCGCTCGCCCTGAACTCCTAACGCGAGCCTTCGAACCGGGTGCGTGGCACCGGCCAAAAAGGTGAACGTTACAATGTTTATACGTCGGGCTGCGCGTTTCATCTCGGAAGAACGTATGGCGGAATATCATTTATCACTTATGTAAATTGATTCATAGTTTAACCTTCATCGAATATAAACATTTCGTTTCTATACGTATTGATTATTGTTATTCATAAATAATATTTCCTTTTTGTTTTACGATCAATATAACGAATGTCATCACGTAGAACTTGATGAAATTAATGTAACCAATCAAATGATATCTAGTAAAGATCGTTATATTGGCTTAACACTTATGACCAGATTAAATGAGTATAAATTAACACAAAAAATATTTACCAACACGAACACCATTACCATTTACCAACAGGTCTAACGTCCCCTTTAAATGCATCTGTTTAAATGTTTTTTTCTTCCCTAAAATGCATGGAATCACTTTATTATTGCCTCTGGACAGGACTCGATGTATTGGAGCTGAATATTAAGAAAAATTGCTTTTTGATACGATTTTCAATTAAATTTACTTGATATTAATCGATGTAGCAAAAAAATTATAACTCGAGAACGAACATATATATCGTCTTGGTCCGTGTCTTGGATGCGTCCAAAACAAAAAAAAAAATATTGTCAATGATATTCGTTCAAAATATATTATTTTCGAAATAAAGAGGATTAATATTTGGCAATCAATGTGTGACATTTCGTATTTCATTTTTCGCAACCAAATTTTCGTTTGTGACATGATAAAAAATTGTTTTTTGGAAAATATAAATAATATAACCTTTTAAAATAATTCCTAACTAAAAATAATCGGAGAATAAAAATACTAAGAAATGTCAGAATGTCTTTAAATTTGCTGTGCGTAGTGCTTTTCATAAAATAAAATAATGCTGCGAAAAACAAAAAATTAGGTTCGTAGACTTTATAATTGGAGCACCGTATGGACATTTAGCAGAACAAAATTTAAAACCCCCCATTAAAGTCTTCGCAGTAGTTTGAAAATGATGGTGCACAATGGTGATGATATGATACATCACCTCTGCGACGAAGAGAAAAATTGCTTCGCACAGTCTAAAGTTACAGCACTGTACGGACACTTGTCGAAGCAAAAATGGATTTTTTTTGTTAAGCAAATATTCAAACGCTTCGCAGGGGCTTCAAAATGTATGTGCACAATGGTGATGATATGATACATCATCCCTGCGAAGAAGAGAAAAATTGCTTCACACAGTCCAAAGTTACACTGTGATACGGACGTCTACGAATATAATTTTAGTAATAAAGATATTTTTATTCAACCGCAGGCGAAAAAAAATATTACCGGTCATTGAAATCACTTCAAATTAACAACACATCATGTTGGAGATACATCGAAGCAAATGGTGAAAAATAGAAATTTTTGGAGTATTTGCTGCGGAGTAACCCCACCGACAGACTCCGAAGAGCAACGGATGGTCATTTCAATAGGCACTCTTTGCCTATTGTTATAGTGAGTGCCTAAAAATAGACGGTGAGGAGGCGATAATCGTTGCTTTTAATGAGGTATGAATATTCACAAAATATTTTTTTCAAAAAATTAAAAAGGTACGCCAAGTACTAAAAATCCGATTGGCATGTATTATTTAAAAAAAAAGAACAAAATATTATAGGCCAAGTGCAACAGAAAAAAAGGATTCTATATGACAAAGAAAATAGTTTCTTTTGCAAAAAAATTGCTGTAAAAAATTGGCATTCCAATGCTAGTGGTTTACTGTGACGCTTTCAAACACTGGAACACCAATTTTTTACAGCAATTTTTTTGCAAAAGAAATAATTTTTTTTGTCATATAGAATCCTTTTTTTGTGTTGCACTTGGACTATAATATTTTGTTCTTTTTTTTTTAAATAATACATGCCAATCGGATTTTTAGTATTTGACGTACCTTTTTAATTTTTTGAAAAAAATATTTTGTGAAATTTCACTTCTTTTTGAAAAGCTAATATTTTTAAAAAATTTTATCTTGAAAATTAATTTTGAAGGATCGGATCATTTAGATCGCACAAAATTAATTCTATTCTATATACAAAAACGGGAGAACGGCATGTCACATATTCCCCTTGATGATTGCCGGTTATGTTGTTCGGGATCGCAAAGAAACGTTATAATCGATATGAAATAACACGTATTTTTTTTTTTACTTCGCGTCGAGACACCAAACCACGATACGCAATACACAATTATTATTTTCGGAAACACTCAAAAAAATTTTTGACGCCGTAAAAGTACGTGCCAACGATAATAAATGACAGCTAAGCCGGCTGTGGCGACGTGCGCGCGCCACCGCACGAATTTTTCGATGAACTGATGTAGACGTAGACATATATATATAATATATAGAGGACAAGAACAGCTGATCGGTTGTATAAAATCGAGACGCGCGCATGCGCACTACGTATAACGCAGCGTAACAGAACACATTTTAAACGTAAATCGGACCCTTCGACGGTCACGATGCCGAGATCTCGGCTTCGCCTGAACTGATTCAATTGTAATTAGGCGCATTGGAAAGCTTGAGTGCGAATTATATTATAAAAGTGTCATTAAAATGTTCTCCGAACCCGAATTGCCGAGAAATCATCGATTAAAGATTGACTTCCGGCATTCTTGAGTATAAGAGGAGCGGTAGCGCCACGCTAAAAAAAATTTTTTTTAGTACTTGGTGTCGAGGCGCTACCGCGCCTCTTGATAATAGGCGACTCCCCCACCTTCTTTAACTTCGCGATCATTACGTACTAAGAAGTAATTATCTACATTAACTAAACTATCATGGATATGCGAGGGGAGCCATGTCTCCGATATCGAAATAATATGAAAACAAGAGCATCTGCGCCCGCAGGGCGCTGAGACGCTTGTTTGTTTGTTTGGTGGGCTCTGCCCCGAAACCTCACGGGGCACTCACGGGGGTGCACGTCGCGCTACGCGCTCCGTATCGAGTGTATTTACACATCGCGCTATGCGCTATGGATGAAGTATGTTTATACGTCGCGCTCTGTGTTTCTTTTCGAAAGTACGTATGAGGGAAAAATATTTATCAGTTACGTAAATTAATTCATAGTGTTTAACCTTCGTCGAACAAAAACATTTCTTTTTTGTACCAATTGATTATTAATATTCACGACGGATATTTCCTTTTTTTTTGACGATAAATTGTCAAATATTGAGACACGAGACAAATATAATGAATTGCATCACGTAGAACATGATCAAATTAATTTAACGAATCAAATCATGTCTAGTAAAGTCGTTTTATTGGCTTAAAACTTATGACAAGATTTAATGAATGTAGAACAAACACACAAAACATATACCGACACCAACACGACTACCATTTAGCATTCAGGCCAAATATCCCTTTTAAATCCTTCCCCTTCAGTGTTTTTTTTCTTCCCCATAATAGATGGAATCAGTTCGTTATTTTATCTGTAGGAAACCAAATCATTGTAGAAGAAAAGTTCAATAAATTTGCTATGCTTTGTGATTTTCAATGAAATTTTGTCGATATTCCTGGATGCTGCAAAAAAAATGCTATCTCGAGAACGAAAAAATATATCGTCTCGGTTCTTGACTGGTATTGAATAGGAAGTAGTACGTTACTCGAATCAAGAATTTGTCATCTTGGATGGGGCTCCGAAATATTTTTTTACAAATTGATGAAATTCTTGAAAATATCGACTGTGAAGGCTTTTTGACAGTCCTCTTATAAAAAAATTCATTGGAGACAAGAAGTTTGAGAAATTCGATTATTTTTTTCGTTTTTCAATGAAATTTTATTGATATTTATCGTCACTTAAAAATATCAAATTTAGCATCATATCATATCGTATTTTTTTAAATTTTATTTAATCTGTTACATCCCCGTAACTCCACCAAAGCGCCTAGTATCTAGCAACCCTCAAAACAGCATTGTATTTCCTGAAGATAAGGCCCTAATCCGATGATTAAGAGAAGGGAACGTCTAGGCCCCCACACATAGTCTACAGATAACAATTCCTTCCAATTCGTTCAAACCATAGGAAGTCGGAGACGGCGAGTTCGAGCCAATAAGCTACAAGAAACTTGCCCTTTCCTACCCTTATTCAAAAACAATGATAGATATACGACTAGTATATAAGACCACATTTTGTACAGAAAATTGTCAGTTCTTGTAAATATTTCAACCTCTTCGGATCGAGCTGGAACTTGTACCGCTCGTCCATATTTTCAAGTAAAATAGTTTAAATGGAATCTTCGATTTCTTTCCGAGCTGCGCGGACCACCGCGAGCTTATCATCATAACCTTCGAATCCAAATGAGTTGCGCGGACCACCGCGAACTCATAATAAGATCTTCAAGACGATTTCCAGTTGCGCGGTCCACCGCGAGCTATGACATCGTTTTCCAAAATCCACCGAGCTAGGCGGCCCACCGCGAGCAATACAATCCTTTTCCTAAATCCACCGAGCTGCACGGTCTACCGCGAGCTCACTGGATGTCCTATATTCAACCGATAGCAGAAGTTGCGCGGACCACCGCGAATTTCTCTTTCTTTCAATCTCAACAATTCCTTATTGTCCCAAATAATTACTAAATTATCCAAAACTATTATCCAACGAAATTCCATTACAATCAAATGATCAAGCCCGTATCCCAGACTAATTAGCCTTTGCTAAGGTCTAAAACAGGGCAAATTCTCAATGTTACTCGGACGTAACAAAACACAAACAAGGATAACAAGAAAACAAGGATAGGATATAAGGATAAACAAGGATAAGATGCTCGGTCCGGAATAACTCGTAAAATCGACAAATTTAGTGTTTTTCACTTTGTCGATTAATAATTTTTTTAAATTGTTCTTTAAGCGTACAATTGTTTTTTTCGCGAAGAAAAACTTTTCAAGACGTGATAATATAAAAGAAAATCGTTTTCCGACGAAAATTGGTAAAATTTGAAAAAACGTTGGAAATACGTCGATAGAATAATCATTAGCAGTTTTTTTATCGACTGTAAACGAATAAATCGAGCGAACGAAATTGACACATATTTCGAATGTGATGAATCTCCGACGGTCGAAGTGTTAAAAATTCAATTATTAAACATTGCACCCTTTTTATCTGCGCAATAATGCGGAGAGTAAGTTTGTAAATACGATTTCTATGAGAGGAAAGGATTAGAGACGGCAATTTCGAGAAATTTGAAAAAACGATTCGTTTTTTGACGAAAATTCGTGAAATCAGTCTTTGCTTAAAAAAAATCATATTTCGGCAGCGAAAAAAGATATCGATTCTTATCTTGTCTTGTTTTGAAGAGGAGAACATACTTTGCCAGAATAAAATTAGCAGTTTTTATTATTAACTTTGAACGAATAAATCGGGTGAACATAATTGCCAAAGATTTCGACTACGATGAATCTTCGACTGTCGAAGGATAGAAAATTCTTTTTTTTATGATTGCACACTTTTTATCTGCGCTATACCGCGTAGAATCCATTTGTATTTAGGTGAAATACGAACAAAAATTGAAACGATATGTCGATTTTTTTTAATTTGAAAATCATCCGGCCACAGAGTACGCGCGAAGCGACGTATGAGCATCTGTGTATCGTCTGCTACGAAATTGGCATCTGCTTCCAAAGTTTGACAGATAGAATAAAACGAAAAAATATATACTCGCTATTTTTTTAGTTCTATTTGAGAAATTCGAATTATTTTGGATATTCAATGAATCTTTTTTGTGAGTTTACAACCAATTTTTTCAGTGAATACGTGAAATTTATCATTGTTATGTTATACCCCCGAAAAATGAGAGCCCCGCCGAGGTTACGCTTACGCAATAACCGAGGCGTGCGATCATGAAATATTGCGCCAACTGCACAGTATCGCATACTGGAACGACGATAAGGTAAACATCATTACCAAATCTCGTAAATATGCTGAATCGCTCGCTCCACTTTATCTCCTATAAAGTGTGAGAGTGAGCGCAAGTCGGGGAGTACAATTGGACATCCGATACTGCGCGGTTGGTTGCGTGTAGAGAGACTCGTGCAAAGGGTCTGTAAGTAGTACTCCATAAGTTTGGTCGGACAATAGTCCATATTCTGTGTAATATAATTCTGTGTGATATTTGAGTTTGCGTATCAACGCATTAATAAAGAAAGACACTTTCGCTTACATCTCCTGCATTCGAACATTCACTGGGGTTCCAACCCTTTTCCGATAAACATCCCAAAAATAATAGAAAATATTCATTACCGCTAACCTCGGCGTAGCTAACCGGGATTCGGCGGTATAACAGTTATTACGATTGTGAATAAAGTATGGTAAAATATTGCGGATGATTTTCGGTGATAATATATTATTTTCGAAATAAAAATCGCAAACATTTGTGAATCTGTGTATGATATTTCGTGTTTTATTTTTCACAACCGAAGTTTTTTTATTAACATGATGAAAAATGGATTTTTGGCAAATCTATATAACATAACCTTTGAAGCAAATCTAGTTATAACCACTGTTTTTGAATTATTTTATAATTAAAATTATATTTGTCAGAATGACTCAAAATTTGTTATGCATAGTGCTTTTGATGTAATGAAATATTGTTGCGAAAGAGAAAAGAATTGGTTTCCAGGATTCTTAATTGGAGCACCGTACGGACATCATATGTGAGAAAACAATTTTTTTATGGAAAAATGTGATGAACAAATAGTTAGAGATGTAGGATTGTCTTCAAATTTGCTGTGCATAGTGCTTTTGATAAAACAAAATGATGCTGCGAAGGAGAAAAAAATTGGTTCATAGAGTTCATTATGATGGCACCGTACGGACATTTGACCGAAGGCAAATGCAAATTGTGGCCAATAATTTTTTAGAGAAAATACTTAAAGGTCTCAGATTGGTTTTAAAAGTGATTTGCATACTGGAAATAATGTAATAAAAAAACCCTGCGAAGGAGAACAAAATTGTACGATCAAACGAATTCACATGAGTGATGTTCGATCGTAAATATATATAGAGTTTCATTCGAGATGATTATAATTGTAGTACTGCATCTTCCCGCTAGATGTCGTCACAAGGTTCAGAGTTAAATAGAAAAATTTCCACCAAGCCCGCTCCGCGCGCGCAGTACCGCAGTACCGCTCTTCATTACGTTTAGAGATAGCTTCTGAAAAAGCCTAAAAAAAAAAATATTTTTTGTTTTCTCTAGTATAGGACCCATTTCACATGGGTTTGTCTTATAGGGTGGGACCTAACACAAATATCAAAGGGATGGGATGTAATCATCTCGAACGAGACTCTATATATAATTACGATCGAACAACACTCATGTGAGTTCGTTTGATCGTACAATTATATTACAAGTCTAGTTCTTCGATATTACAATTGTAGATTTTTGGAGTGTTGTTATGATCGCGCCGGGAAAAGCTTAACGGAAAGCATGGAAAAGCTTTCCATGCTTAACAGAAAATTTCCCGGCGCGATATGAGAGCCCTTCATCGCGCCGACTAAGTTCTCGCGCTCGTGTCGACCGTGGATGCGGTGACGAATTTCGCTGCCGTAGCCGCGATCGCACGAGTGCGCGAAATATAAGCCAAATAGAAATATAAGCTAAGTTAGATGAATAAGCAAGGAGAGATGAGCTGACTGTTGCGCACGTCCCGCGGATAGTAACGAATACCACGAGAGCAGCTTCGTTACCTTTTCCGCTGACCACAAAACGCGATGGCAGCAAGAATCTTCCCCGGCCTGCCACCCGCCGGTCGCGAGATCGGCGGATGTGCACGCCGGAGAGATCAGTCCCGTTAGACAACGAGAGCGAAAAGCTTGTCTCGGAAAAAACTCCTCGAGTAGCTCCTGCATAGTAAACTTGAAATCGTTCTTCGGAAATCTGCGGTCTACCGAAATCGTTGTAAAGTCGATAAGGCCGAAGGGAGCCAAGTTAGTGTTTTACGTCGCAGTGGTCAGCCTTCTCCCGCTAGTATATAGTTTCTCGCATTACGCCACGAACAATATAAACTGTCGTGTAGTCATAATCAACGAAATCTAAAGATAATCGTAAGTAGTATTAGACAGTATGCGTGTGTGAGTAGAGAGCGATTTTTCCTGTTCTTTTATTTTTCTGTAATTTTATACAACGCTCTTTTCCAATTCATGATTAACAAAACAGAATACATTTAAATTTCCAATCGCATCTATCATTGGCTCGCACAATCAACCTCAAGAACGTCCTGTACAGGGCGAATCAGACCGATCCCCATAAAAAAATAAATATAAACTCTTCGCGCTTCACGCGTGGAGGTTTAACTTGACTCCCGAGACTGCTCCGGGACGTAACAGTGTTAATAAACAAACAATTTTTTTTTTTAATTTGAAAACCATACCAAGAATCATCTTAAATACTATATACTCGGCTTAGTAACGCTGTTACAAAAGAACCCTTATTCGCCACTATCGGCCTCTTATAATGTTTTGCGAACATAGTCGAATCTTTGGACCATCCTGTGTTTTTTCTAATAATACTAATGTCTACTCCTTTTCGTAACGCCGACGAGGTAGCAGCGTGTCTTATACTATAAGCAGTAGACTCGGCTCCAATACCACATCTCGTTAAAATCGCTTTAATCCAGCGACCAATCGACGCAGTCGTTGCAGGCTTATGAGGTTTCTTTACCATTAAAATAAGATTATCACAGTCCCCACGCAGAGGTTTCGTTACCTTCACATATCTCTCGAGCGATTTCACGATACATAGCTTCGAGTTTTCTTTAAAATAAGGCAACTCCAACAAAAGTTGATAGGCGCCTGGACGCGACGTCTTTATACGTTCCGAAATCTCGATTTCTAACCCGTTTGGTGAACACTTCATTTGTGATATTTTTATCGATGCTAAAGTCTGAAACCTGTGAGCCATTCCTAACGCTAAAAGAATGACTAGTCGTTCCGTTAAAGTTTTTAAGCTTAACTCTTCAAGAGGATGCCACTTTGAAACCTCTTCGAATACTACACTTACATCCCAAATCTTGTCGTATTTAGATTTAGACGGTCTTAGTTTATAAACTCCTTTAAAAAATCTGCCTATTTCTTTGCTTTGCGAAATATTTTTATCTGAGATAAGCGATATTGCTGATCTCATTGAATTTAAAGAATCATACGACAACCCTTCTTTAAAATGTTTCGTTAAAAAATCAATAATAATAGCTTCCGAAGCTTCAAACGGATTTACATTTAGGCCTTGGCAATACGCACTCCACAAACGCAATGGTCCAGCGTACTGTTTTTTCGTTGATTCCGTTATCGATGCGACGAATATGTCGAGGGCAGATTCCGGCATTCCTTTTTGTCTATAGGCCTCCCTGATAAAACCCCCGCAATCAACGAGAGCTTATCGGTTAGTGGGTGGCGAATGGATCTGCAAGGAGACACCAAAAGATTATTCGACGTCGCGAAATGTATCGGGTTCGATATCAACAACGACATAAACAATGGAAACCAAGGATGACTTGGCCAATTCGGTACCACGACAAGTCCACAGGCTTCGTCGGTCATTATTTTCCTAAGCACGCGTAGGACTTTAGCAAACGGCGGAAACGCCCAAAAGAACGGCGACTCCCAATCTCGGGTAAAAGCCTCAACTGCAACCGCCTCTGGATCGCTATTCCATGAGTTATAGTTCTTACATTTGGCATTGCATCTCGACGCAAACAGATCAATCTGAGGATAACCAAATGCTTTTGTGGCTTTTTCAAACGCCGAATCGGATAACTCCCATTCTGTGTCAATATTTTTGACCCTCGATCCACGATCAGCATCAACATTGTCAGCCGACTTAATATACGATGCAACTAACCAAATATTCCGCGATTCGCACCATTGGCAAATGTCTCTTGCGATTTTGTTTAAACCCGGGTATTGAACACCGCACATCCTATTCACGTATGACACGGCCGTCGTATTAACTATTCGAAGAAGCTTACAATTTTCCAAATCTTTTGCAAAGCATTTCAGCGCCAAATAGACAGCAATCAGCTCTAGATAGTTAATATGCAATTTTCGTTCATCACTTGTCCAAAAACCATGAGCTTCTTCCCCGGCACAGAATGCACCCCAACCTGTCGTAGACGCATCCGAGAAGATTTCTCGTTTAAAATTGTCTCGTCTTATAGGGTTAACCGATCTAACCAAGTTGTCTCGCCACCAGTTAAAATCGACCTGAAGATTTTTTGGAGTTTCCATGTACGCTTCGTAATTATTATCTTTCTCTAAGAGAACCAAAAACTTTACTCTCTCGAATTCTTTCGAAAACAACCACCCGTATTGGATAGCTTTACAGCACCATACTATGGAACCTACAAAACTCGCCCACTGTTTAATTTTACAGAGACTCATCGACGAAAAATCGTTCACCAATTGAAGCATGCTTGCTCTTTTCGACTCCGGCAATTCTATAGTCATATCTCTCGAATTTAATATCAACCCCAGAAACTCCGATTTCCTACTTGGTATGAAACAACTTTTCTGGACATTAATAACAAAACCGAGAGACTCGAGAGTTTTCTTCGTACATTCAATATTCTCTTTACAGGCATCACTCGACGTTCCTATACACAAAATATCGTCTAAATAGATGACTGATAAAAAACCTTTCAATATCAATGTATTCCACCACGGGCTTCATTATTTTTGTGAAAACGAACGGAGCAACGTTAAGGCCATTCGGAAGACAAACAAATTTGAATAATTGGCCCTCAAAACGAAATCTCATGTATTTTGAACTTTCGGCGTGTACCGGCACCAAAAAATATAATAGCATTCTTTAAATCAATTTTTGCCATTGTTCGGGATTCCGTGTCGCAAAGCAGCGGCACGAGCGACTCTCCCCGCAGCGCGAACGATCCGCTGCGCGGCAGCACCTCACGGGCGCAGCCGGCTGGCAACGCGAGGCATCGTGGAAGGATCTAGAATCGACCACGATGTTCTCGCAACGGCTCGCCGGCCGGCGGCAGCCATCTTAGCTCATCAGTATTCATCGATACGTGCCACGCGCTACATCGCTGCTGATCGTTTTCAATATACTTTGTCTTTCACGCGCTCGATTACAATGTAATCGCACTCATTAAATTCAGGAGAACTCATTCTCAACGGTTGTCGCACCGGGCGCAATCGCAAATCTATAGTGCATCCTCATTTGAACGATCTCATTCTCACCATGTGGACTCGCCAAATTCGTGGATGCAATCGTGCACTCATCGGCGCGATCTCAACGTTGTCCGCGGCAAATTAATATAATTTCGTCGCGGCATCGTTTTAGTGTGAATCTCATCTTAATAGTGTAATTTAATTTTGTAGACGTTCTCAACAATATTTTAGTGATTGACTCTCATTGTTTAATCATTGACATTGATCTCATTTCACTCGTTGACTGTGCACCGCAATATTCAGTGACATTCCTTAATTTTACATCAAATAAAGACGTGTGTTTTTTGTTCACATTTTTTCACGAAAAGTGTCGGAACTTTTATTTAACACCCTTTGTCACGATCATCCTACATCCCGGCAAAAATTTCGGCATTTCTCAAACAGCCATATAATCTCCTTAAGATAACAACCTCGTTGCGGTCCGAGTGTCCTCCATTTTAAAATGCTCTGTTTTAATGATCTCGTTCAACTTTTTTAGATTTAATACAAATCTGAAAGATCCATTCGATTTTTCGAACAAAAAATAAGACAAAACAAACTGGGATCTTACCGGCGAGCAAACCCTAATCGCTCCCAGACCTAATAGTTTATCGATTGTATTTCTCACATCGCCTAATGTTCGAGACCTCTGAAGAATTGGCAACGTCGGATACGAATTTTGAACTGGAATTTGCTCGAAATCGACTTCCAAGAGGCGAGAAAATATTTCAACCTTGCTTACATCTATGTTTTCTATTGTTGCGTTTCCTTGTTCTTGGCAAAGCTCTGGCTGTTGTTCTGGCCTCGCGGATTGTTCCTCGGGTATCCTCTGAATTTTAACATTTGTCTCGGCGGGCCGTATCCTCCTCGATAGGCCTGCTGTTGCCAACCCCACGATTTCGATGGCAGGCCTCTCCCGTTTCCCACATTCGAAGATCTTAGAGGAGGTTTCTTGATAGGCTCCGGAGGCTTCAAAAATTCCTTGCCAACCTTTTCGATGGCCTTCACTGCCTTCAACTTCTCCCCCACCTCTTTTCCGAAAAGAAAATTATCAACTTTGGACTCGTCCATCACACTTTTTGCTTTCTTATCCATCCCTGTCGTAGCAAAGACTCTCCTCGCTGCAGACTGTTGATAATGCACTTCGGCTAACAACTTTCCTGAATCGTTACAAAACTGCAAAAGTTGTGCTCGATCGATTCCTTCCTCTCCGGCTGCGAGAAATTGCGAGAAGCCTTGTCCCAGCGCAATCATTGCAGAGCCCAATGTATTCTGCGCTGCGGCAAAATATTTATCTCTTTTTTTAGCTGTTTCTGTCAATGAACCGACAACCTCTGGGTTAAGTACAGGAGCTTCCAGATTACATTCTCCTTTACGCGGATATTTAACAAACAAATTATCTTTTTCCTCTGCTGGCAATCCGTTTTGAACCCAATACTTCCATCTGGAAATTATTGCAGGGTTGAGCTGAACTTCTTTTTGTTGATCCTTTACGGGATCAGCATCTAGAATCTCCAGGGCTTCGTCATCGAGGTTTTCGCCGAGAGGTTCACCCTCTTTCTCTCCACTCGTCCCAGCAGGCTCGGACTTGTCACCTCGATTCTCTTTGTCAACATGGCCGAGCGTACCATCGACCTTTTTTATCGAAGCATTCGATAAACTGCCCAAATCATTGGCTATATCCGAAGGAATTCCCGACTCAATGATGTTGCTTGTTCCATTCAAATTTATCCCAGAGGTTAACACTTCCTCCAATGCACCTATTTCTAAATCCTCATGATTAGCTCTGTACGTATCCCCGGCACGAGGTTCCTCGTCCGAAACGCCCGCCATATCATGCTGGCTTAAAATCGCCATTTCCGCGCTGATTTTTTTCAGCCGCTTCTCCAGGATCAACATTCGTTTGTCCGGATCTAATTTTTCGTGTCCTCTCTTTTTCGATATCCCGAAAAATTAAACTCAAAACTGAAGATTTTTAAAACTTTTATGCGGAGCAAACTGAATACACTTGCGACGCCATCAAGCACAAAGAACATAATGAAGAGGGTAGGTACTGCGCGCGCGGAGCGGGTTTGGTGGACATTTTTCTATTTAACTCTGAACTTTATGACGACATCTAGCGGGAAGATGCGGTACTACAATTGTAATCTCGAAGAACGAGACTTGTAATATAATTGGTTCGCACCATCTAAAGTTACAGTGTGATACGGACGTCCGAGAAGAAAAATTCGGCGAAAAAGTTGTTTTCATTGCACCGCAGGCTAAAAAAAATATTTCTATTCATCGCAGTCACTTCAAAGTAACTACGCATGATGTTGGAGATACACCGAAGCAAATGGTGAAAAATAAAAAATTTTGGAGTATGCTCTGCGGAGTAACCCCTTCGAGAGACTCCGAAGAACAACGGATGGTCATTTTAATAGGCACTCTTTGCCTATTGTTATATTGAGTGCCTAAAAACTACATTTTTTGGAGCATACGCTGTGCAGAATCCCCATCGAAAGTTGTGTGAAGAGGCCTCGCTGGTCATTTTAATACGCACTCTTTGCCTATTGTTTTAGTGAGTGCCTAAAAATTATGCTCAAAAAAATTTCTTATAATGTCTATGTGTCGAAGCAGCGAGTTAGCGTTAAATATAGCGAGACGAATCGACGAAACATCGATCTCCGGGGATAACTCCGAGGGAGCCCTTGCGCGAGACTCTGGATCGAGTCAGACAATTTTAGACAAATCGCTGGGAGTAAGAATATCGATCGTAGGGAGTCCTGAGTTCTTTCGAACATGAATAGTGTGATTTTTTATCCAAACGTATTTGAAATGAGCTTCGGCCGCACGAGTCTTAGTTTGTCGAAAACGTGAGTACATTTCGGTGGATAACATTTCGTTTAAGTAGATGTTACCCGGAAGATTGTTGCCGAAGACTTCGGAATTTTTTAAGTCACGTTTTTGCTCTATTCTCATTGATAACGGCATCGCATACTGAGTTAGACGTTAAAGTGACAACAAACGACATCGATGTGCGTTGAATATTTCCAGTGCTGTTGTTTCTCCCAAGAGGAGGAGCAGAGATAACGTGGTTGGCTAAGTCTGGTACCCCAAGCCCAACGAGGACCCGTTTTACAAGAGCAACGGGAGAATCGTTGAGATTCGCGGTAATTCCTGAGACAGCGATCTCACTATTTATTTGTTGCTGACGAGAGAGTTGATTGCGTAGTTGACTAACTTCCTGATGAAGTTCTGCGTTAGATCGTTCGAGGTTAGCAATACGAGATGAGTAATTATCGACTCATTGAAGAAGCTCCGGAAGATCGTTAAGTTTAGTGGAAATTTCGCTATTGGTCTGAGTTTTTAGAAGCGATAAACACTGACTTGCGAGCATCTGATTCCTTCATGTAAGCAAGAATCGTATCGAGTGACGTCGGTTGCTGCGATTGGCCAAACGGACTAAGCGGTACGCCGAAATTGACAGGATTATTACTCGCCATTGCTAACGGTAGAGAAACTTTACAACAAGATATCGCAGATTTGTGTGATAAGTAATCGTTAGCGCAACCCGGGTGACAGTGGCGATCGCAGTCTAAACACGACAACGTAGTCCCGCCGATAGATTTCCTACACTTTCGACAAGCGTGAGACATGCAAGCAGCGAATCCGCGACAAAATTCAAGAGATATAAATTGTAGGGATCTACCAATCGATAAAAGAAAGTGAAACGCCTGTACAAGTTGAGACGGATCACTGTAGATGGCAGTCGAAGAGTTCCAACGGATCGTCACGTGGTAGATGGCGAGACTCAAGGTCACACGATGATCGGTGTGAGCATGCGTGTAGTAGAAAGTCCAGTAGAACATGCAAGATGTCAGCACTATTCTATCCAGTTGTAGGTGGCGTTGAAGCAGCTCAGAGCCGATGAATAAGAATAAGCACATGCGCAAGCCGCTGTTGCACCAACGTTCGCAATGTAGATTACGATGTCACTCAAATGAGGTTAACTCGCCGTAGTGATTTCCAATGGTAATTCTTAGACGATGGAGCAAGAGAAGTCGAATATGAGTAATGGAAGAGCGTTAAAATCATGCTCAGCTCTTCATGCTGATTTGATTTGAAATTTTTTATTATGCCCGAGTTAAACTATAGGGCAAATTTGAATATTACAGAGAGAAAAAAAACTTACAACTAAATAAAAAATGAATAGATTACCGTGAGTACAACATGGTGACAATATCGGATATCGCTGCCTATGGTTAGAGATAACCTTTAACTATAACTAGGAAACAGTATAAACTATTTTGGGGTAGCGAATAACAAAACAAAAAATCAACCAATAGCTTCGGAGACGATGCTTACGAACTAAAACTTGCTAAACAATATTCAATTAGCATTGAATATTTTTGTAGTTTCAGTCTGAAGTAAATGCGCGTATAGTCGAGTTTTGAAAATTGCTAGAGAGGGAGAAGTGGTTACAGGGAGAGGAAGGGAGTGCCACAGATAGACCGCTGAAAGGTGAAAGCGTTGCGGTACGCAGATGTTCGATGCGTTGGGATGAAGAAAGTCGGTGTAGGTTGAACCTGGCGGTAAACTTGGATTCCTATAAAGTAATTGCGACGATTTTTTACTGAGATCCATCCTAGCTGGTGGCGATAAGACGTGACGTGCACGTCACGTCGGAGGTTAAATATGAACCGAACGTACATGTTCACAAGGCGTTGGAGAATCATATTGAGTTCGTCAGTTAGCGCATGATAAACCATACAACAGTAATCAAGATGGGGAAAAATTAACGTACTGACTAGTTTTATCCGAAGTTCAGTTGATAGTTCCTGTGATATTTAAGCTTATACAGCGGCGCGTGAACTTTCTGCGAAATGGAAGAGACATGTTTTTTCCACTATAGGTTCGAGGACATGTGGACCCCTAGATTACACGCTTCATATACAAAAGGGAGCGGAGAATCATTGATAACTACGTGTGGTAGCAGTTCAGCATAGTCAAGACTGCGAACGTACGGGCTACTGCCGAAGACCATTATTTTCGACTTGCGCAGATTCAACGTGAGCCCAGATGACAATGCATAGTCCGCGACTACTCTAACATCATGGTTGATGAGAGACATAGCGTGTGGCAGATCAGAAGGCGAACATTGAAGATAAATTTGGGTGTCATCGGCAAAAATCATGTGGTTGCAGAACTGCAGTGCATTGGCAATATCGTTTATGAAAAGCGAGAAGAGCAACGGGCCAAGAACGGAACCCTGAAGAACACCGGCGGAAGTTGTAAGCTACTCTGAACACTTTCCATTGTCACTAATGACCGACTGCGATCGGCCGGTGAGATACGAAAAGAACCACCTCAAGACGGAAGGAGAGAACCCAAGCCGTCGGAGCTTCGCAAGGAGATGGCGATGCGGAACGGTATCTAATGCTTTACTAAAGTCAAATAGACTAAAATCGTTATTATCCGCTGATCAATTCCGATACAGATATCGTTAACAATCCTTAGGAGGGCCGTTTACATGCTGTGAGCCGACCTGAAGCCAGATTGACGAGAATCAAAAATGTTGTTAGCTTCCACGTACGTCACAATTTGTTCGTGGACAACTCTTTCAAGTAGCTTCGAAAGCTCGCTTAAGTTAGCAATCGGACGTGTGTTTGACGGAGACAGTGGGGTCTTAATTTTCAAAAGTAGGCGGATGAAGGCACGCTTCCAGGAGGATGGGAAGTAAGGATTTTTTTAAGCAGTCATTGAAGAATGTCGCAAGAGAGGAAGTGATAGCAGGAAGCGCATTGAAAATAACGAACTGTGATAACCCATCAGGCCCCGGCGAGAGAGATTGCGAAGCAAGAGAGGCTGAGTGGTTGAGAACATCGTCGGCGGTAACAGGACGAAAAGAAAAGGATGGGATAGGAGGAAGAGGTGTTGAAAGTAACTGGAGAAAATCATCGAGGTGCAGGGGAGGGGAGGTGTTCGAGATAAATGCGAAGTAAGCATTAAGTTGATTAGCAGGAAAGAAGTGAAGAGGAGAGGCAAAAGTGTTCTTGACCAACCCAATGTTTCCAAGTTCACGCCAGAGTCTAGATGGGTCTATGATGGAGTTTAGACGGCTCAGGTGGTATTTCTGTCGAGCAGTACGTAGGTCAAGAGTGAGTTGATCTCGGAAAGTGCGATAGACACCCATTCCCAAGAGACTATTGGATCGCTTAGCCTGCTTGTACAGACGATTGCGCTATCTTATACACTCCTTGAGAATATCAGTAATCCACGGAGACGGCGGTTTGCGAATCGGGAAAGTTCGTAGCGACGCATGGATATTCAATGCGACAAGGATTGAGGAAGAGAGTGCTTCACAAAAACTTTCAAGATCCAGCGACGAGTCGGTAATAGGAAGCGGTGATTGAGTGCCGTCAGCTATGAGGCACGTGAGAGTAGCCACGTATTTAGCTGGATCGAAGTGTGATAGATTTCGGCGAGAGATAACGCGAGGCTCAAAGATCCGAGCATCAAGCGCGTAGGACAATTCAAGAAGATCGTGGCCACAAATAAACGGAGAGTCTGATTTGGCGAACGAGATAAGATTATCTTCGCTATCGATGATCATGACATCAAGCCACGAGTCTGACGTACTCGTATGAAACGTTGGTGCCGATTGAGTAAGGAAAACAGAAGAGGCATAAATCAAATTACGTAAATATTGCGCTTCGAAATTATTAGTCAGTAGATTACAGTTTAAATCGCCTGCCAAAATTATATTTCTAAACGCGTGACTAAATCTATTGAAATCAGTTTCAAAATCGTGGAAAAGAGAGGCTTTCGGACGTCGATAGATAGAAGCAAATAAGAGCCATTGCGCATTTCGCAATTGAATTTTCAGAATGAGATACTCAGTCGCGTTCGAGAATGTACTAGGTGAGGAAGTATTTGAGCCGATAAGGATTCGTGGATATAGCAGGCGACCCCTCTACCCTCTTTTCCTTCACGATCGTTACGGACTAAGAAATAACTATCTAAACTTACAAGACTATTATGGATGTGCGAGTGCAGCCGTGTTTCAGAAATAGAAATAATATGAAAGCAATTATTACTAAAATAGTGACGAATATGATCTATATGGCCTAAGAGCGAGTTAGCGTTAAACTGCGCGACGCGTAAATTCGTTTGGAGATCCGAGGATTCAGGCACAGCTGACGGTGTAGCGTTATCGAGATCGGTAGAGGATTGTGATGCGCGGGTTTTTGTTTGACGGAGAAGATTGTACAAGGCCGACGGAAGCATCTCGTTAACGAAACTATTGCCAGTGGCTTCATTACCCAGAACCACGCTTGAGAACCTCCCTCGAGACAGAGAGAGAGAGATTGATTGATTGATTGACATTTATTTAGCATTTTGCTATTACAGTATTGCCGTTCGCGGCTTCCTTACATACTACTTGCTACAATACAGTGTTCCCTATAACTATCTCGACAATACGCGTTTTTCGTTGCCGCCGGGATTTCCTCTTACTCAACTACTTTCACATTTTCCTTCACGTACTTATTTAGAAATCTTTTAAACCCGGCTAATGTTACCTCATTTCTTATTGCCCGCGGTAGCTTATTGAAGGCAACGAAAACCACTGTACACCAAAGACTCCTCGGCTGTTCGAGTTTTACAAAATTTGACGTCAATGTGGTTTCGATTTCGTGTATTGTAGCCGTGGCAGTCATTTACACTCCTCACTTCCCTTCCAAGATAATTTGGTGTCATTCCATTCACCATTTTATACACTAGTACACAAACATTATAATACACCCGTTGATTCACACATTGGAAGCACAGCGCTTCCAGCATTAATCTCACTGCTGTATACCTATTGCACCTCAATATTGCACGCATTGCTCTGTTCTGTACGCGTTGCATCAGTTGCATTCGATAAGCCGTGAAATTCAACATCAATGTGCTACAGTAATCAAAATGCGGAGCGATTATTGCTTTGTATACGGTGATTCGAGTGAACAGCGACAAATACTTGTTTATTCGGTATAAGAAATTAAATTTTTTTGCGACTTTTTTTGCTACGTATTCTACATGATTATTAAATGTTAAATTCTTGTCAATTATTACCCCAAGATATTTTGTTTCAGATATTTCTTCAAGACGTCTGTTTTCTATTGTTATATTACATTCACCAGTACCGATTAATTTTCGTGGGTCTCTTATCAACATGAAATGTGTTTTATTAATATTTAACTTTAATTGATTGGCTTTTAACCAGCTCGCGACATGATCTAAGTCTACGTTCAGGCTTTTTTCTATTTCATTTACATTCTTACTACTCACATACAAGATCATATCATCGGCAAACATCTTACACGAACAGTGCTCAATTTGTTTCACAACATCATTTATGTACACTATAAACAAGAGCGGTCCAAGTACGGACCCTTGAGGTACCCCATGTTTCACAATTTTTTTGGTTGACATTTCTCCCATAAATACTGTTTTCTGTGTTCTGTTTGTCATATACGATTTCATCCATTTCAACGCCATCCCTCCTATAGCATATCTTCGCATTTTCTTCATCAATATGTCTCTATTTATCGTTTCAAACGCTCTTTTAAAATCTATATAAACTACGCCAACCATCTTACTCTCGTCCAATTTATCTCTCCATTCAATCACAGTTTTCTGTAATGCAGTTTGTTCGGGATCCCGTGTCGCACAGCAGCGGCGCGAGAGACCCGCTACGCGGCAGCACCTCACGGGCGCAGCCGGCTGGCGACACGAGACATCGTGGAACAATTTAGAATCGACCATGACGCTCTCGCAATGGCAAGCCGGCCGGCTGCAGCCAGCTTAACTCCAGTCTCCATCGATCCGTGACACGCGCTATATCGCTGCTGATTATTTCATTGTGTTTCGTTCTTTACGCGCTCTATTACTGAGGTAATAGCACTCATTAAATTCGGAAAATCTCATTCTCAACAATTGTCGCATCGGGCGCAATCGCATGCACATGGTGCATCCTCAATCGAATAACTCATTCTCAACACGTGGTCTCGCCGAACCCGTGCATACAACAGTGTACTCATTGGCGCGCTCTCAACGTTGCTCGCTTCAAGATTAATATAATTTCGTTGCAGCATCGTATTCACGTGGAAAACTCATCCAAATCATCGCTAACGAATTTTACGGACTTTCTCATCAACATTTCGGTGTGCGATTCGCTGTAATTTATCACTGACTTCGCATTGATTTTAATCATCGACTGTGCACAATATTATTCATTGACATTATTCATCGGTTTTTTTCAAATATAGACGTGTGTTATTGTCACATTTTTTCACTAGCAGTGTTCGGAAAATTATTTAACGCCCTGTGTCACGATCACGCAACATCCCGGCAATTTTCGGCATTTCTCAAACACAGTTTCACATGAAATTTCTGTTCTAAATCCCGATTGTTGCTCTACTAATATATTGTGTTGTTCCAAATAAGCAGTTAATTGTTTTTTTACTACGACTTCAATGATTTTTTCATATATTGGCAGTATGTTGGTCGGTCTGTATTCTTCAGCTTGTTCACTCCCAATTATTTTCAGTATAGGAACGACAAAAGATGTTTTCCAATTTTCCGGAAAAATGTCTTGTTCTATCGATTTATTTATCAATTTTATTAATATTTCACTGTTTGCATTCATACTATTTTCATAACTTCTGTTGTTATTCCCTCCTCAGTCCCTTTCATGTTTTCCAGTTTCATTATTATCTCATGTATTAATGAGTAGTTAACTTCTGTAAACGTTTCTAATTTTCTTACTGCGTTCTCTTCCTCTTGTTCCTCTTGTTACATTTTCCATTGTCGTTCCGATCTGATTTACAATATCGTCATCACTTTGTTTGAAAAAATCATTGAATTTTTCCGCGATTTCTTTATTTTTTGTGTAATTTACTGCATTAAAAAATATTTCTCCGGTACACGCAACTTGTTTTATTGTGCCTATTATTTCTTTCATGGTACTCCACATTTTTTTTGGGTTATTTTTGTATTTGTCGATATTATTTTCATAATACTTTTTTTTACTTTGTCTCAATTTTTGTAATGCGATATTTCTTTTTTGTCTATACGCTACCCAGTCTTTTGCTTTAATCCCATATTTAAAAAATTTCTTTCAAGTCTTTCTGTGTAACAGTTCTTAGGCACTCACTATAACAATAGGCAAAGAGTTACTATTAAAATGACCGTCCGTTGCTCTTCGGAGTCTGTCGAAGGGGTTACTCTGCAGCGCATACTCCAAAATTTTTTATTTTTTACCATTTGCTTCGGTGTATCTCCAATATCATGCGTAGTTACTTTGAGGTGACTGCGATGAATAGAAATATTTTTTTTAGCCTGCGGTGCAATGAAAACAACTTTTTGGCTGAATTTTTCTTCTCGGACGTCCGTATCACACTGTAACTGTAGATGGTGCGAACCATTTTTGTTCTCCTTCGCAGGGTTTTTTTATTACATTATTTCCAGTATGCACATTACTTTTACAATCAATCTAAGACCTTTAAGTATTTTTTCTAAAAAATTATTGGCCACAATTTGCATTTGCCTTCGGTCAAGTGTCCGTACGGTGCCATCATAATGAACTCTACGAACCAATTTTTTTCTCCTTCGCAGCATCATTTTGTTTTATCAAAAGCACTGCGCACAGCAAATTTAGAGACAATACTACATCTCTAACTATTTATTCATCACAATTTTCCATAAAAAAATGATTTTCTCACATCTGATGTCCGTACGGTGCTCCAATTAAGAATCCTGGAAATCAATTCTTTTCTCTTTCGCAACAATATTTCATTGCATCGAAAGCACTATGCACAACAAATTTTGAGTCATTCTGACAAATATAATTTTAATTATAAAATAATTCAAAAACAGTGGTTATAACAAGATTTGCTTTAAAGGTTATGTTATTTAGATTTGCCAAAAATCCATTTTTCATCATGTTAAAAAAAAAAACTTCGGTTGTGAAAAATAAAACACGAAATATCATACACAGATTCACAAATGTTTGCGTTTTTTATTTCGAAAATAATATATTACCACCGAAAATCGTTCGCAATATTTTACCATATTTTATTCTGTTCGAGATTCCGTGTCGCACAGCAGCGGCACGAGCGACTCTCCTCGCAGCGCGAACGATCCGTTGCGCGGCAGCACCTCACGGGCGCGGCCGGCTGGCAACACGAGGCATCGTGGAAGGATCTAGAATCGACCACGATGTTCTCGCAACGGCTCGCCGGCCGGCGGCAGCCATCTAAGCAGTTAGTCTCCATCGATACGTGCCACGCGCTACCTCGCTGCTGATTGTTTTATACTTCTTTGTCTCTTACGCGCTCTGTTACTAATGTAACAGCACTCAAAAAACTCAGGAAAACTCACTCTCAACGGTTGTCGCACCGGGCGCAATCGCAAATTTATAGTGCATCCTCATTTGAACGATCTCATTCTCAGCACGTGGACTCGCCAAACTCGTGCATACAATCGTGTACTCATCGGCGCGATCTCAACGGTGCTCGCTACAGATTAATATAATCTCGTAGCAGTTATCGTTCACTAAAAACTCTCACCTGTGGAATCTCTCATTGTATTAACTCTCAAGTGTAATTTCTCACGTGTGCAACTCATTATATTTTATCATTATTGACAGTACTGTGATTTTACGCGTTAACTTTTCGCCATCCTTACTCTTTGACTTTTCGCTATCTTTATTTTGACTATTTTTCATCGGACATCTTAAATAAAGACGTGTGGTTTTTTTCACATTTTTTCACGAATAGTGTCGCGACAATTATTTAACACCCGCTGCCACGATCCTTCAACAACCCGGCAACTTTCGGCAATTCTCAAACATACCCGCGTAGAAAAAAAGAATCTCAGCGAGATTCTTGGCGAGAATCTAGGTGAGTTCGTGTGAGAATCTTTCCGAGAATCTTTCCGAGATTCTAAGCGAGATCTCGCTGAGAATGCCGCATGTGTCCCGGACCGCGATTCTTGCCGTGCTTCTTGGCGAGATTATTTAATCGCGCGCACAATCCCGCTGTGCTTCTCCGCGTGATCGTTTTAGTCGTGCACACAATCTCGCCATGCTTCTCCGTGAGATTTTCGTTTATCGCTGCGAGAAATCTCCCGCACAATCTCGCGGTGCTTCTTGGCGAGATTTTTATTTATCACTGCGGGGAATCTCGCACACAATTTCGCCGTGCTTCTTCGTGTTCAAGCGAAAAATGAAAGAGAAAAAAAAAAATTAAAATGAGTCAAATAGAAGGCGAAAATAAAAAACGTAGAATTTTGGCCGGAATCAATTTTCGGCAACAAATTCGCATTCAACGAGAAATTTTAGACGCTATAGTGGAAAATCGCGGGTTTTTTTTCCAAGTGCTCCCGGTTTTCCGCAAGGAATCTTAGCAAGAGTCCCACATGACGGCCAAAAGTTTGCAGAATTTTGAAAAAAAAAAAAAAAAATCAGCGTATTCTACTATAGAGTCTAATATTGTTCGCTGAATGCAACTTTGTTACCACAATTTGGTTCCGAGCTAATTTCTACATTTTTTATTTTCGCCTTCTATTTGACTAATTTTAATTTTTTTTTCTCTTCAATTTTTCGCTCAAACACGAAGAAGCATGGAGAGATTGTGTGCGAGATTCCCCGCCGTGATAAATAAAAATCTCGGTAAGAAGCACTGCGAGATTGTGCGAGAGATTCCCCGCAGCGATAAACAAAAATCTCGCGGAGAAGCGCGGCGATAGTCGCGGTCCGGGACACATGCGGCATTCTCAGCAAGATCTCGCTGAGAATCTCGGAAAGATTCTCAGAGGAATCTCACCGAGATCGCTGAGAATCTCGGAAAGATTTTCAGAGGAATCTCACCGAGATTCTCGGCAAGAATCTCGCTGCGATTCTTTTTTTCTACGCGGGTATTCACATTCGTAATAAAAATGATAAATTTCACGTATTCACTGAAAAAATTGGTAGTAAACTCACAAAAAAAATTCATCGAATATCCAAAATAATTACAATTTCCCAAATAGAACTAAAAAAAATCGCGAGTATATATTTTTTCGTTTTATTGTATCTGTCATACTTTGGAAGCAGATGACAATTTCGTAGCAGACGATACACAGATGCTCATACGTCGCGGCGCGCGTACTCTGTGGCCAGATGATTTTCAAATAAAAAAAATCGACATCTCGTTTCAATCTTTGTTTGTATTTTACCCCAATGCAAATGGATTCTACGCGTTATAGCGGAGATAAAAAGTGTGCAATCATAAAAAAAAGAATTTTCTATCCTTTGACCGTCGAAGATTCATCGCAGACGAAATCTTTGTCAATTATGTTCACCCGATTTATTCGTTTACAGTTAATAATAAAAACTGCAAATTCTTTTTCTGGCAACGTATTTTCTCCTCTTCAAAACAAGCCAAAATAAGAGTCGAAATCTTTTTTCGCTGCCGAGATATGATTTTTTAAGCAAAGACTAATTTTACGAATTTTCGTCAAAAAACGAATTGTTTTTTCAAATTTCTCGAAATTGCCGTCTCTAATCCTTTCCTCTCAAAGAAATCGTATTTACAAACTGACTCTCCGCGTTATTGCGCAGATAAAAAGTGTGCTATGTTTAAAAATTTAATTTTTTACACTTCGACATTCGGAGATTCATCACATTCGAACTCTTTGTCAATTTTGTTCGCTGGATTTATTTGTTTACACTTGATAAGAAAACTGCTAATGATTATTCTATCGACGTATTTCCAACTTTTTTTTTTTTCAAATTTTTTCAAATTTTCGTCGAAATACGAATTTTTTTCATATGCTCACGTCTTGAAAAGTTTTTTTTTCGCAAAAAAAAAAACAATTGTACTCTCAAAGAACAATTATAAACAATTATTTATCAAGTGAAAAACACTGAATTTGTCGATTTTACGAATTATTCCGTACCGAAAAACTTATCCTCGTTTGTGATTAAATGAAATTTAAAAAAATACGATATGATATGATGCTAAATTTGATATTTTTAAGCGACGATAAATATCAATAAAAATTCATTGAAAAACGAAAAAAATTATCGAATTTCTCAAACTTCTCGTCTCCAATACTTGTCTGTTCTACAGAGACAATAACGAGCTGATTCCATGTATTACAAAGAAGAAAAAAAATATATCTCAAATGGTAGAAATGAAATTTATTATAAGAGGACTGTCAAAGAGCCTTCAAAGTCGAATTTTTCAAGAATTTCATCTATTTGTAAAAAAATATTTCGGAGCTATCCAAGATGACATATTTTTGATTCGAGTAACGTACTACTTCCTCTTCAATACAAGACAGAAACCAAGACCATATATTTTTTCGTTTTCGAGATAGCATCCATAAATATCGACAAAATTTCATTGAAAATCACAAAGAATAGCAAATTTCTTGAACTTTTCTTCTACAATGATTTGGTTTCCTACAGATAAAATAACGAACTGATTCCATCAAGTATGGGGAAGAAAAAGAACACTGAAGGGGAAGGATTTAAAGAGGATATTTGGCCTGAATGCTAAATGGTAATCGTATTGGTGTCGGTACATGTTTTGTATGTTTGTTTTATATTCATTAAATCTGGTCATAAGTTTTAAGCCAATAAAACGACTTTACTAGACATGGTTTGATTCGTTAAATTAATTTGGTCAACTTCTACGTGGTGCAATTCGTTATATTTGTCTCGTGTCTCAATATTTGACAATTTATCGTCAAACAAAAAGGAAATATCCGTCGTGAATATTAATAATAAATTGGTACAAAAAAGAAATATTTTTATTCGATGAAGGTTAAACACTATGAATTAATTTACGTAACTGATAAATGTTTTTCCCTCATACGTACTTTCGAAAAGAAACGCAGAGCGCGACGTATAAACATACTTCATCCGTAGCGCATAGCGCGATGTGTAAATACACTCGATACGGAGCGCGTAGCGTGACGTGTACCCCCGTGAGTGCCTTAAAAAATGTCCCTTAGGGACATTTTTCGGGGGTTTTGGGGGGAGGAGCTCACCAACAAGAGCATCTGCGCCCGCAGGGCGCTGAGTCGCTTCTTTATTATTATAGAGGAGGTTTGAAAATGCATTTACGCATACCCGAATGGGTTATGTGGGACTCGGCCATTCCTGACAATACCCACTAAAATATTCCTCCTCTCGACTGTATTCCCCCCCGCGGAAACCGCCCGAAACGCTTTACTTCGCGAGGGGCAGTCTACGCCTCAGACCATCCTTCTGACACGCACTCGAAATTTAGGCGCGTCTGCCTCTCCGCTCTTCCATCTTCCTGATGGAATTCAGCTTCTCCACAATGGACGTGGCGAGGTTAACCACCGCGTCCCAACCATCCTGTGAGCCGAGCAGGCACCTTCCCATGCCTTCAGGTGTCATCGATCCTCCCCATGACGCTCGGAATCGCTCCCGGTCATCGGCGAATCTCGGGCAATGGAAGAGGACGTGTTCCACGTCGTCGTCGATCCCAGGGCACACCGGGCATTCCGCGCCATCGTACACGCGAATACGGTGTAAATAGCTGCGGAAGCAGCCATGCCCGGTGAGTACCTGGGTCACGTGGAAAGTTGTATGTCCACCGTGCCTGCTCGCCTACACTCTCACATTAGGAATCACACGGTGGGTCCACGGACCCTCGCCTGCTGAATCCCATCTCCGCTGCCATTCTTCGAAGGATCTGCTGGACCATCGATCATCACCACGCGCTTGATCGTCACCGTCAGCATCAGCACGCATACGCTCACGGTACACCCTGGCCCTCTCGGCTGCCAGTAGATCATCAGGGGGCAATCCTGCGATCACCGAGAAAGCGATGTCAGACACGGTTCGATACGCTCGGGCCACCCTTCATGGCACCAGCCCAAATCGGAGCCCCGTAGAGAATTACGGAGCTCACAACTGAGGTAAGAAGGAACCGTCGCGGCTCCTTCGGTCCCCCAATGTTGGGCATATGCCTGCCAGCGCTCGCGCGACCCGTGATGCCTTCGCGCCCGCGTTCAGAAGATGTTCTCTGAACGACAGCCGCGCATCCAGGATGACCCCGAGATAACTCAACGTGTCTACGGTCTTGATCTTGCTATGACCGACCGTGAATGTGGCGTACGCCCTCTTCTTCTTCCGAGAGATGAGCACCGCCTCAGTCTTCTCGGCCGCCAGGCTCAGCCCATGAGCCTCAGCCTCAGTCGGTGTCGTAAAGCAGGTCCGGTCCGTCCGGTAGCTCGAAATGACTCTTCGCAGGTAGAGCGGCACCTTGAGATCTTGCAAGGCCAGCAAGATCTTGTCCCACCTGGCCGACTTGAATGCGTTCCGTATGTCCAAAACGATGATGGCGCACATGCGCTTTGTGCACCGGCTGCCACTGATGGCGTCCGTGGCTAGTGCCACTACCCGGCCGATAGCGTCCACTGTTGAGCGACCCTTACGAAAGTCGTACTGGTTTTCAGACAGGTCCCCAGCTCCCTGTATGGCTGCTTCTAGCCTGGCACGTATGACTTGTTCGAATAGCTTCCCGGTTATGTCTAGCATGCACAGCGGTCGGTACGAGGAGAGTTCATCCGGGGGTTTGTTCCCCTCAGACAGAAAGACCAACCTCTGCACCTTCCACTGTACCGGGAAGCATCCTTCGCGAAGACACGCGCTGAACGTATGACCGAAGATGTCGGGAGCATTCAGCGCAGCGGTCTTTACGGCCAGGCCAGGGACCCCGTCCAGCCCTGGGGCCTTGCGGACGGCTGCACCATCGTCTACCATCAGACCAGTCTCGGCACGCCGCTTCCGGTGTTCCGGGAACAGATGTCGGACGACCCTGTCGTGGAAGATTGGACAAGTTGGAGCGCTGGCACTCCTGGGCTTGATCTTGTTCATAACCGTTGACGGCCTTAATGGCAGTATTGAGGCGTTTCCGCATTATTTCATAGGCCGCAGCCAGTTCTTGGTATTGCGGCCTATGAACAGCTCTTTGGTGCAGCCTACGTGCTCGGAAGCACTCTCGGCATATCTCTGCGATGTCCTCGTCCCACCAGTATACTGGTGGACGGCCGCAAGGGTTGGACTTCACGGCCATGGAGGCATCGCAGGCCGCTGTGATGTTGTGCAAGAGGCTTCGAGCTCGTTCCTCGGGCGTTCCCTGCACTGTCGCTCCCCCTAGCAAGCAGAGGAAGGTCTCCCGGTCGAAGGTGGCGGGTGCCCATCTCTCTTTTTTGCGTCTGCACGCCGCCCCTACTGTCCTGCTGTTCAGCTGGAGCTGGTATACCAGGGCGTGGTGGTCGCTGCCCGTGTACCGATCGCTAACTTTCCAGTCGAGCCCTTCCCTGATCAGTCTAGGATCGATGAAGGTCAGGTCGATAATGGAGGTCCTGCCGCCCTTTGAGAAGGTTGGCTTGGACCCCGTGTTAGCGATCTCCAGCTCCAGTATCGTGAAGGCCTCAAGGAGGGCGCGACCGCGGTGGTTGGTACTCGCGCTGCCCCACTCCGTCGCCCATGCGTTAAAGTCCCCTCCGATGACGACCGGCAATCGGGAGGTCCTAGCACTGTCGACGATGGCATCCAAGGATCTCAGGAATTCGTCGGTGGCATCACTGGGCGGAAGGTAACAACTGTATAATCTTATACCAGCCACCTCCACCCAGGTGAAACCGGGCCGAGGGATGGCCATCTTGTTGGATATATGAAGGTTTCCGCATACCCAGATGGCCGCCTTGCCGGTCGAATCCCCTACGCAGTTCGGTTCACTGAGATCCCTGTACTCCTCGTTGACGATGACTACGTCGGCCTTCTCTTTCCTGACCAGCTGAAACAACAGGTCCTGGGCCAAAGCACAGTGGTTCAGGTTTATTTGGAGCACCTTAGCCATTGCTGGTCGATGCCCTAACTTCCTGCACTGCCTGTCGCCTGGCTACGCAGTCCACAGCCCTGTGACCCTCCTTGCCACACCGGTAGCACTGCGTGGACCGGTCAACCTCGCTCTCGCAATTCTTCGCCCAGTGTTATGACACCTGAAGCACCGGGAGGATGTTTGGCGCAGCCGAACCCGGCAATTCACCCATCCAATTCTGAGCCTTCCGCTTTGCAACAACTCTTTTGCTGCTGCAGCGGGAAGCAGGACGCTAGTCGCCTGGGTGCCACTGTAGGAGTCCCTGAGTTTAATATCCTCAGCCACCTCTTCTACGGTTGTGGCCTCGGCCATGTCCTTGACGACCAGAACTTCCCTATGGGTCAGCGTCTGAACAGCCGCCGACTCCACTACAGTGGCCGAGACCACTGCCTGTAGCACTGGGGTCTCTACCCCAGGTTTCCCCAGCTCCAGGAGTAATTCTCCAGCTGGGGTCCGCCTGATGCGGATCACCCTATCCCCCAGGGATTGGAGATCCGGTGCGGCTCGTACTTTTCTAAGTATGTCGGCATACGACAACTCACCCGTTGCCTTGATGTGCATCGCATCGGGATGGGTGGGTCTAAGCGAGACCTTGGGCTTTGCCTGCCTTTGGTCGCGCCTGTCGGCATCTTCTATTGACAACGGCTGCTGCTGCCGTTTTTTCTTGCCCCGTTTGACGACTGTTGCCCAGTCGGGGTCTTTCTGCTGGGCAACTGGCTGCTGCCTGGTTTTAGCTGGCCGGGGCGTATCCCTCGCGGGCGTCGCCTCTCTCTTCTTCTTCTTCCGCTTCTTCCTCGCCGGTGGAGACCTAGGCGGCGAGGGGCGCTCGCGGTCCAGGTCTCCGTGGGGCGCCCGGTCGTTGCGAAAGAGAGGCGAGGTTTGACTCGACCCCTCCTTGCTCGGTCGTGCTGCCCGGGCTGGGGTTGCCACGGGTCGCGCCGCCGCAAACTCTTTCAGCGCCCTTAGGTTGCCCCGTGCTTTGACTTTAAGCTCTGTGTGGAGGTTCTTCTTCTCCAGAATGAACCCCACCAAGGACTCAAGTTCCTTTGTTAGGCGCTGAAAAGCCTCTTGAGCCTTCAGCGTCACGCTCTCACCACCTGCGTCACTTGTAGCATTAGATGCTACAGAGGCCGAGTGACCAACCTCTGTAGTACTGCGGTCGCTAGATGACGACGTCCCGGGGCCCGCTTGCTCACCCCCGACGGACGCCGGTACTGGGGATCCGAACCCCTGCACCGTAAACGTTAAATCTTTCGTACTTCCCATGCCGATTTGTTAACGGGGTTTCTTCCCCAGATCTGTTTGGTCCGCGGGAGGTATTTTAATTGCCTCCTTCCCTCTATATCTAGAGAGCGTTCCCCTATCCGCCACCTGGGGACGCGCCACGTAGTGGTTTCAGTTTCCCCCCGTGGTCTGTGAGAGTGTCTGTGAGTGTCCGTGAGTGTCTGTGTGAGTGTCTGTGAATGTCTGTGAGTGTCTGTGAGCGTCTCGTGGACAAACACACAAGAAAAATCGGGACTTTCTTTTATATATATAAAGATATATTAAGATGCTGCCTGTGCGAGAGTGGGGGCGACGTTTTCGAGAATGCTGATGATGATGATGATACTGATGAGGGTTACGGGGGACGATAGGTGTTGGTTGGTGTTTTGGTGGTGGTGGTGGCGAGAGTTGTTTATTACGGTAAAGGGCAACTATTTCACCCTCCGCACGTACCGTGGCGTCGCAGGTGTTCGTCGTAGCACTGCTGTCACTGCTCGAAGGCACTGGGACTATATAGTCTCCCACGCTAGAACCTTGATCTGTATCGGTCGGAATAGCGATATGTATTGTTTTTCTCGGCATATCGTTTGGCCGATCTTTCCGCTGCACGGCGTCCACTGGTTCCGAGTAAACGGCATTCTCCTTATCCAAAATCTGAGTCCGAATCCAACGTTTTTCCCCATGTTGTTTAATGCGCACTTTGCGGAGTCTTCCTTTGACACGCCATGATATATGCACTAAGTGTCGTAGTTCGGCATGTTCTTGAAACTAGGCCCCTCGTAATCTTCGAGATTGACTATGTCGCGCCCCAGCACGTCACGTAGAATTTCCGCTTTTTGTACACCTCTCGTGTATATGCGAAGTGCGTATCGGCACATGGCTTTTAGTGCAGCGTATACTTTTGGTAATGGTGTATCACCGTCAACCCACTCTATACCGTGATGAAAGCACGTTAGACGATTATTACTCGCGCGTACTACTTTAGGTAGTTCACCAAAATCGTATGGCGAGTCGATAACCCAATGGCCGATATGATCACCCTGTATCGTTGTAACGGCGATCTCCTTAGGGAGAAACTCTCTATGCTTGCCGTATAGCACTTGAATATCAACTATTGCGTCCATGCTGAAGGCGTGAGACGAAATGATGTCGAATGCTTGCTCGTAGCCGGTCTTAAATACGTTTCGACTATACGTTGTGACGAGGCGTTATAAACGCTCTCGCATCACGCTATAGGTAGGGCACGCGCGAGAGTCTTTGTTAGCGCGCGCACAGAGTCGTTCTCCGCGGAACCCGAGGGAACAGAGAAATATAGAACATATGTCTGCCGGAGAGCCGTATTATATTTTTCAGATACGCGAAAAGTCGTAGCTACGCCGGTTACCGCGCGAGGAGAAGACAATAGGAGAGCAGCCGCGAGGAACCAATAAAATTTGCCGAAGTATAGCAAGGGAACCGTCGCGACCCCCTTCCCCTCAGCTACCGGTCCGCGTAACGAAGTACGGGCGAGCGAGCGTCACTCTCGCTTAACGCGTGCCGTTAGTTAGACGCTCCGCAGTAAATTTTTTAGTGTGAGAACAAAGGCATTGGAAAATCGAATAAAAGATTCGATAAGTAGTTGAGAATAGTGCTAAGATACGAGCGATAAGGGATTCCGTGAAATTTCATCTCCGTGAGGGAGAAGTATCGAAAATCAACGTCCGCCGAGGAGAATTAACGCCGTGTCGACGGCCGATAGAAAACCGTTGTCTTGAGGAGGAGATTCGAGAAAGTAGAAGGACGATCGCATCGCTGCGGGGATAATTTACAAGGTAGGTGCACGTGGTGCACACCATCTTTGGTTACTTTATGCCGAGAGCGATACGCGAAATCGCAGAGTGCTTTCTCGCCCGTACTCGGCAAATTAGCGGTTAAATTTCGGGTAATTCTCGTCGCGTCGACGACAGATCGAGAAAGCAATTTACGTCGAGTCCCGCGAGTCATATTAATTGTGTTTTCGATCGAAAGTCGTTTTTGCGTAGCCGATCGTAAAGGCTGAATTTTTTTGTGTTAGAAATACGGGAAATAATTGAATAAAAATACCGTTTTATTGCTTTTATTTCATGTGTACTGTGAGAAAAATTTATGTGATTACTGAATTACTTCGCGCCCGAACTGCACTCCCTATCCTGCTAGCCGTGTAAGATAGTATTAATTAGAGTGTAAGGAAAAACGTTAATCCCTGGATATCGGGAGATAGATATCCTGGCGCCCAGCAACTATTCGGCGGAAGGGAAAAATACAGGTGAGAGTAGCGAATTGAAAAACAAGGGCGTCATTATATTTTGGACGGGTCGCGGATCGAAGTAAAGTCCGAGACTTTGAGAAGCACGTCACAATTTTTGGCGCCCAACGTGGGGCGGGCGAAGTAAAAAAAAAATTGGACAAAAATTTGGTTAATAATTAAATTCAATAAATTTATTTCTTTCGAAAAAAATTCTTTCGAGAACAGTTGAGCGAGAAACTGTCTCGAAAATTTCCATTGTGTGAATACGTGTGCGGGAACAATAGATTCGCGAGCCGAGCTCGAGCGTCGAGGGTACACGCGAAACGTAAACAAACGGTACGCGAGAGTCTCGAAGACGTTCGCTTGGAAATTCGAGAATTAAAATAGCATTGACTGAAATATATTTTTCGAGAAAAATTATCAGCCGTGCTCAACCGCGGAGTAAAAACACGTAAATTCAGTGAACGTAATAAACCGATGAGAACACTTTCGGGTACTCGTGTACCGAGCGACTCATCGGGGGTCTCGCGCGTCGCGAGAGAGAGACAGACAATGTAGTGCGCGAAGTTCGGGTACGCGTGCACCGAGGACTCCGAGTGATAGAACTCGATACAGTGACAGCTCGCATATCGAACGTTCGCGATATTGAACAATTAAACAGTGCGCGTGATAATTCGAATTCACTTTTGCGAATAAATAAAAAACAATATTTGCGAATAAATTAGTAGTGAATTATTCGATTATTCGTGAATAAATACGCGAATTTTTCGTCGATTATTAACGCGATATTTGGTGTCGAAAAAAATTATTTTTTTGATAGTCCGCGACAATTTGTGGAAAAAAATGTTTGCAAATTGCGCATCGATAATTTCGAACATTTCCGAAAAACAATTTAAATTAATTTTCCGTTATTGAAACCGCGTCTCGCGAAAAAAAAAATTCCGTGAATCGTTCCGTGAAGTTACGCGTATCGTGAAAATTCGCCGTGAGTATCATGATCGATAACGCGTCCCGTGAATTAACAATTCCGTGAATTTCGCGAATAGGTTTCGTGATTCGAAAACATTGATCGCGCGGTTCGGAAAATTATCGTAATTAATTTACGCGTACGACGACATAACTCCGTGAGTTTCGCGATTTATACCGCGTTTATATTTGATTCCGCGATTTCTTAGTAACTGTTGTGCGTAACCACTCATTTTGAGATGGATCCGGTAAATCCCAACGAGGAAACACTGCAATCGATCGATCCGCTGAAAAGCAGCGAGAGTGAACCAAGTGTCGACGAACACGAATTAACGTACCAGGATCGAGCCTCTACGTTAGATCCGTTGCAATGGGTAGATTTTCGCACAGAAAACGAACTAAGTAATATATTACGTGCGGCACGCATGGACGATAGGGGAGGACACGCGGAGCTTCGCCAGCGAGTGCGCGCGTTGCTACTCGGACAACGGGAACCCTATAAAACGCTCGATATATCAAACGTAAATACACGCGATCGAGGAAAAAGGGTAGCAGACCCGTTTATCTGGATCGAGACGCTGAGCGATCAGGAAGTACGCCAATTGCTGCGAAGTGCTGAGGCTAGTGTCGAAGGAAACAGCGAGCAAATTCGCGATCGACTGCGTCGCATCAAGTATCGAGAAAAAGGTTACAAAAATATTCGCTGGGATGAGGACGATATCGTTCCTGTAGGCAGCGAACCTCTTGCACCTTTATTAACAGGGATCGACGAGATGACGATAGAGGAGGTACGCGAAACACTCGCAGCTTTGATGATAAGCTCGGACGGCGTACCGGCTGTAGTGAGAAACCGGCTGAGGCTTTGGGTGGCTCGACCATCGAACGTAACTCGCCACCTGGCTTCAGCACAATCGACACCGGAACAGGCATCGCAGGGAGCGATACCGAAACATTCACGTGACCGGAGAACTTCTCCGCCCCCGCGGAAGACAGCCGAAGACACCGGCGAGGCGAAAAGTCGGAAGAATAAGAGTGCGAAAAACCGGGATGCGCAAAACCTGGGCGATAAGTCGAGAAAAGTCCAGGGGGACGAGCCAGAGCAGACGTCAAAGGGTGCTGCGCATCACGGCGAAGCATTGGCTCGGAAGAATGACGAGAAAACCGAGCAACCGGAAGGCGGACCGAGTCACCAGCCAAAGGGGGCTAAGAAAAAACAGGAGAAGACCGGAAAATCATCCAAAACGGTACCGGTGAAGCAACCGGAAGTAGTCAACGTAACGAGCAGCAGTGAGTCGGAACTCAGCGAGTTTTCGGAGAGCGAAGCCGAGTCGATAGAAGGATCGAGAGGGACCGTGTCAGAGCGGTCGCACCGAAGCTCGCAGCACCGGTCGTCGAGACGACGCGCCGAACGGGATGTCGGGGAAATCGCTAGAAAATGGTCTTTAAAATTCACAGGCGAAGACGATTTTTCGGGAGAAGAATTTTTGGAAATTATACTCGAGAAGATCGCCGCAGCACATATCCGATATTCGGATCGTTTGCAGATATTGCCGGAAGTGTTGAAAGGCGGTGCCTGGTACCGAACAAATCGCAAACAATGGCAACACTGGCATGAGTTCGAACTTGAGTTCAAGAAATGGTTCGGAATCGATATGGATCAACAAGGACTCAAGGACGATATACGAAAGCGGACGCAAGAAGAGTAACGCGAATATGGTCGAACCGTCTTCTCCGAAGAGGAAGAGAAATCGGAGAAAATCTACAGAAAATTTAGAGGCGTCAACGGTCGAACCGAAGGCATTTACGAAAACGTACGCGCAGACAACGGCTTCGAATCCTCCGAGACAAGTGGTGCAACGGCAACAACAGTCTAGTGGGGGGAAGCAATCACCGATGAATGGGAAGAACGACGCTCGTTCACCCTCGCCGCAACAGAAAAATTTCGTGCGACGATCGCCGTTATTCTGTTTTAATTGCGGTGATTTAGGGCATTTCAGTCGAGTTTGCGAGAAGCCGCAAGTTACGTTATCTCTCGACTGTGGCCGTAAGGGCGTAAATACCGATAATTGCGGTTGTGCATTTGCAAAAAACGCCAATCGGGCCTGGCAACCGTGGGGCGGCCAGCGTACCGAGTAGAGACAAACCCGCGAGAAATTACGATTCCTGTAGAAATAAATTCCCCTGTCATAGAGAGTGCAGTTCGCGTAGAGGACTCGACAGAATTAGTACGCGTAGATGTAAGCGCAGGTCCATCGAGCTCTCCGTGTATCGCTGATAGGGAAAATACAGTAGAAGTCGTAGATAACGGGAAAATTATTAACCGATCGATTGGGATATGAACACTCGACGACGACGACTCGGCGAGAAATATCGGTTTTTGGTAGAATAGGAGGCGTTATCGTAGACGAACTCGGAATACCTCACCGGAAGTATCCAAGATCGAGAAATGACTATGTTACGATGGCGACTGATACACCCGAACGAGTTCTCGGAGAGGCCTTATTCCCGATTGAACTCGACGGGATACAAAAATGGTTCCCAGCAATCATTGTCCGTGACTTAAAATCCAATTGCTTATTGGGGATGGATTTCATAAACGCGTTTGGGATTAATATCTATGGCAGCCGTCATACTTGGTCGGTGGGGAGAGGTGGTGTCGAACACCCGATTGTTAGTAAGTACGAAGAGATCGCGACAGTCGGCGTGTGTTTCGGGATCCAAGAACCCGCTCGTAATGAGAGGAAACGTTTAGACGATCTACTCGCGAGAATTAAACCGACGATGCCGCAAGATTTCGATGTGCCAGTGACGCTCACTGAACACGTGATCGATGCGCCATTAGATAAAGCCGTAAAACAGCGTATGTACCGACGTTCGCCGGTTGTTATAGCGAAACTTCATGAGGAAGTTGACCGAATGTTAGAGAAATGAATTATTGAGCCTTCGTCCAGCGAGTGGGCGAGTCCACCGGTAATGGTCGCGAAACCCGATGGTAGTTGGAGATTTTGCGTAGATTATCAGGAGTTGAATAAAGTCACGCGAAAGGATGCTTATCCATTGCCGCGCATGGATACGATATTAAGTAAGCTGCAAGAAGCCGTGTACATTACCACGCTGGACATGCGTGCCGCGTACCATCAAATAATGATGGCCGAGACTAGTAAACACTTTACCGCGTTCATCGTAGTGGGTAAGGGTTTGTTTCAATTTCGGAGGATGCCGTACGGTTTGTGTAACGCGCCGGCAACGTTTCAGAGGCTAATGGATCGTCTAATCGGCCCGCGCTCGAGCCGCACGCGTTTGCTTACTTAGACGATATCATTATCGTAAATCGTACTTTTGAGAAACATCTCGAATGGATCGAGAGGATTTTGGGAATAATCCGAGAGGCCGGTCTCATATTGAATTACGAAAAAAGCGCGTTTTGTCGGAACGAGGTACGTTACCTCGGCTTTTTAGTGAATCGCGATGGTTTGAGACCGGATCCGGAGAAAATTCAACCGATTATAGAAGTTCGCGGAACGTAACAGAATTACGTCGTTTCAACGGTATGATAAATTGGTATCACCGACATCTCATTAATATTTCGCGCGTCGCAGGTCCGTTGAACCGATTAACGAGTGAAAACGTAGAGTGGGATTGGACAGAGGTAGAGGAAGCCGCGTTTAGAGCCGTAAAAGACGAGTTAATAAATGCCGCGATACTCACGTACCCAGACTACGAACGACCGTTTATAGTTTATACGGATGCAAGCGATAAGGGAATAGGCGCGATACTTACCCAAAGGTACGATGATGGGGAGAAAATGATAGAGTGCGCAAGTCGCGTGATGACTGGTCCCGAAACGCGATACACAGTCACGGAAAAAGAGTGTCTCGCGGTAGTTTGGGCCGTACGGAAATTTCGACCATATTTAGAGGTGTACGAATTTACTGTCGTCACGGATCACAGTAGCCTTCGTTGGCTTTATAATCTGACCGACGCGATAGGCAGACTGGCCAGATGGGCATTAGAATTATCAGGTTATAACATGAAAGTCGAATATCGAAAGGGTACAGAGAACGAAGCACCGGATGCTTTATCGAGAATGTATTCGGACGTTGAACCGGATTGGAGCGCAGAAGTAGATTCGTTGGGAGATTTCTTCGAATTAGACTGGTACACAGAAAGGCTCGTAGCCATACGCCGTAATCCGCGAGAATTTCCTGATTGGAAAATTGATGGAGACGCTCTCTATTTTTATCGGCCGGACGCATTAAAGGAAGCAACCGGAGAGGACTTAGAGGCGTGGAAACTAGTAGTACCGTCAACCGACCACGAAGTAATATTGCAGCAAGCGCACGACAGCGAACAGGCCGGACACCCGGGTGTCGAACGAACGTATCGCCGTGTCGCTATGTATTATTATTGGCCGGGAATGTATCGAGACGTAAAAAGATACGTAGGGAAATGCATTACGTGCGCGTGGCATATGTCAAATCAGTCGCGACCGATGGGGTTAATGGGACCACGAGTGATCGCGCAACCGTGGAATACCGTTGCGTCTGATATAATGGGGCCGTATCCGACATCGAAGGCGGGAAATCGTTATTTAATAGTGTTCGAAGATCTTTTCACTCGATGGATTGAGTGCGTACCGGTCGCAGCGGCGAACGGAAAGACGGTAACAGATGCGTTTCGGTCGAGAGTACTCAACCGATGGGGTACACCACGACGTTTACTGACGGACAACGGAACAGAATACGTGAACCGGACAGTAAAATCATTGACAGACGAATACGGATTCGAACGGATAACAACGCCACCGTATCACGCACAGGGAAATCCCGTGGAACGGGTAAATCGTAATTTAAAAACAATGATAGCAAGCTATGTGTCCGCTGACCATAGCGAATGGGATATGCACATTGGCGAATTTCCGTTCGCCTATAATACCGCGATCCATTCGTCACTCGGTGTGAGTCCGGCGATCTTAAACTTAGGTAGGGAACCGAAACCGGCGCACTATTGGTCACGGATGATCGAGAGCGACATACCGAATGCGCCAGATAAGGCGAAATGGGCAAAACGAATGAGTAAACTCGTCGAGCTAAGAGATCTCGTTACGAGAAAAATTCGATAGTGTTACGTCCAGCATAACGCATAGTTTATTTTCTGCTTTACCTTCAATAGCAGTTGAGCCTAAACTTCTTTGTGAAAGTAAAAAGGGGAATCTGATCTAAAAATTCTTCATTAACAATATCTATTTTACCTACTGCTTAATCAGTGTCAAGCTAGCCCAGAGTCTTACAAAAATCGGTGCCCTACCTTAGCGAGTCGATACCGATGAAACAGGGTAAAACAGAACCGGGGCCTCACAGGCGGAGGTCGAGAAAGGCGGTCTCTGACCCCTCTCCCGAGCGCTCCTCTAGAGTCCCAAAAAGGAATTAAAAGAAACGCGGCCCGCTGACAGTTACCATTGGGACCTACTAGTATCGATATCGACTACCTCCCCGTAGATCAGTAAATCTATTTTACCATGGCTCGAAACCATTCAGGGAGGAATTTACAGACAGTCGATTAAACCCGTCGGGTTTTAGATACATACAATCGGGTCGACAAGTTATCCTCGTTAAGGGAAACGCTTTAAACAGTGTTTTAAGTTGAACCGAACTCCACAAGCTAAAACAAAGGAGACGGGGCTCATGACCTTGATATTTGCAGGAAGAAGGAAATTTCTTCTATTAAATCTTAATTAATTAATCCTTAAATAATTGGTAAACCTCGGATTCCTCTCATTATAACACATCGGAAAGCAATAGAGGTCAGATTTCTGAAGAAGAAAGTAATGATAAATAGAGAAACGAAACTGAGAATATAGTCCATCTAAAAAGAAATAATAATAAACAATTCACCCCAGGATTTGCTCTATTGAACGCCTGTGTTTATCCTTACGGTATTAATTAAGGACGTGGTGGTAATTACACGGAGAATGATACCATTATAAAAACGAAAAGGGATTTTCACCTTATGAAAATTATACAACGTTTGGCATTCGACAGTTCAGGCACAAAACCGCCGAGTAACGAAAAAGAGTCCCCTCGCAACAGGCAGAAAACTTGTCCATAAACTCTCCGACTGTAAAGAAATTACTACACGTACCCTATTAATTTAGTTCGTCCTTCGAGAAATTCTTAGCCGTGGACAACTTGTACGCCATTTGTTTAAACAAATGACTGAAGGAGTTAACGGTAAAGCATTTGCCGAGGAAAGTCTTTTCCATAGCACGCCCCTGGGCGAAATAACATGGAAAAGATTTATTGCTTTTTCTTTTATTATTTTTATTAGTAATATAGAATTATACTTTTGCATTATTATCCAGACAGACGAGTACAAACTAATCGAGTACTAAATAATTAATTCCCGATAGTAGGTTATGGTTTATATCAATAATATTCATTATTATATTTTCGTTATTATATTCATTTCTGCTAGGAATAAGCGAGTCCTGGTTATAAGAGTCTTACGAGAAACTACAAATTTTATAATTCACGTAATACGTATAAAATTCAGAAGACATAGGAGAGCGTATTTTCACTGTTCAATACCGGTTTTTAGGCACTCACTATAACAATAGGCAAAGAGTGCCTATTAAAATGACCATCCGTTGCTCTTCGGAGTCTGTCGAAGGGGTTACTCCGCAGCGCATACTCCAAAATTTTTTATTTTTCACCATTTGCTTCGGTGTATCTCCAACATCATGCGTAGTTACTTTGAAGTGACTGCGATGAATAGAAATATTTTTTTTAGTCTGCGGTGCAATGAAAACAACTTTTTGGCTGAATTTTTCTTCTCGGACATCCGTATCACTCTGTAACTTTAGATGGTGCGAACCAATTTTGTTCTCCTTCGCAGGGTTTTTTTATTACATTATTTCCAGTATGCACATTACTTTTAAAACCAATCTAAGACCTTTAAGTATTTTTTCTAAAAAATTATTGGCCACAATTTGCATTTGCCTTCGGTCAAGTGTCCGTACGGTGCCATCATAATGAACTCTACGAACCAATTTTTTTCTCCTTCGCAGCATCATTTTGTTGTATCAAAAGCACTACGCACAGCAAATTTAGAGACAATCCTACATCTCTAACTATTTATTCATCACAATTTTCCATAAAAAAATTATTTTCTCACATCTGATGTCCGTACGGTGCTCCAATTAAGAATCCTGGAAACCAATTCTTTTCTCTTTCGCAACAATATTTCATTGCATCGAAAGCACTATGCACAACAATTTTTGAGTCATTCTGACAAATATAATTTTAATTATAAAATAATTCAAAAACAGTGGTTATAACAAGATTTGCTTTAAAGGTTATGTTATTTAGATTTGCCAAAAATCCATTTTTCATCATGTTAAAAAAAAAACTTCTGTTGTGAAAAATAAAACACGAAATATCATACACAGATTCACAAATGTTTGCGTCTTTTATTTCGAAAATAATATATTATCACCGAAAATCATTCGCAATATTTTACCATATTTTATTCACATTCGTAATAAAAATTATAAATTTCACGTATTCACTGAAAAAATTGGCAGTAAACTCACAAAAAATATTCATCGAATATCCAAAATAATTACAATTTCCCAAATAGAACTAAAAAAAATCGCGAGGATATTTTTTCGTTTTATTCTATCTGTCAAACTTTGGAAGCAGATAACAATTTCGTAGCAGACGATACACTCATACGTCGCGGCGCGCGTACTCTGTGGCCGGATGATTTTCAAATAAAAAAAAATCGACATCTCGTTTCTATCTTTGTTCCTATTTTACGTAAATATAAATGGATTCTACGCGGTATAGCGCAAATAAAAAGTGTGCAATCATAAAAAAAAGAATTTTCTATCCTTCGACCGTCGAAGATTCATCGCAGCCGAAATCTTTGTCAATTATGTTCACCCGATTTATTCGTTTAAAGTTAATAATAAAAACTGCAAATTCTTTTTCTGGCAACGCATTTTCTCCTCTTCAAAACAAGCCAAAATAAGAGTTGAAATCTTTTTTCGCTGCCGAGATATGATTTTTTTAAAGCAAAGACTAATTTTACGAATTTTCGTCAAAAAACGAATCGTTTTTTCAAATTTCTCGAAATTGCCGTCTCTAATCCTTTCCTTTCAAAGAAATCGTATTTACAAACTGACTCTCCGCGTTATTGCGCAGATAAAAAGTGTGCTATGTTTAAAAATTTAATTTTTTACACTTCGACCGTCGGAGATTCATCACATTCGAAATCTTTGTTAATTTTATTCGCTGGATTTATTCGTCTACACTTGATAAGAAAACTGCTAACGATTATTCTATCGACGTATTTCCAATGTTTTTTTTTTTTTTTCAAATTTTTTCAAATTATCGTCGAAATACGAATTTCTTTCATATGCTCACGTCTTGAAAAGTTTTTTTTCGCAAAAAAAAAAAGACAATTGTACTCTTAAAGAACAATTATAAACAATTATTTATCAAGAAAGTGAAAAACACTGAATTTGTCGATTTTACGAGTTATTCCGTACCGAGAAACTTATCCTCGTTTGTGATTCAATAAAATTTAGAAAAATACGATCTGATATGATGCTAAATTTGATATTTTTAAGCGACGATAAATATCAATAAAATTTCATTGAAAAACGAAAAAAATTATCGAATTTCTCAAACTTCTCGTCTCCAATACTTGTCCGTTCTACAGAGACAATAACGAGCTGATTCCATGTATTACGAAAAAGAAAAAAATATATCTCAAATGGTAGAAATGAAATTTGTTGTAAGAGGACTGTCAAAGAGCCTTCAATGTCGAATTTTTCAAGAATTTCATCAATTTGTAAAAAAATATTTCGGAGCTATCCAAGATGACAAATTTTTGATTCGAGTAACGTACTACTTCCTCTTCAATACAAGACAGGAACCAAAACGATATATTTTTTCGTTCTGGAGATAGCATTTTTTTGCAGCATCCATAAATATCGACAAAATTTCATTGAAAATCACAAAGAATAGCAAATTTCTTGAATTTTTCTTCTACAATGATTTGGTTTCCTACAGATAAAATAACGAACTGATTCCATCAATTATGGGGAAGAAAAAAAACACTGAAGGGGAAGGATTTAAAGGGGATATTTGGCCTGAATGCTAAATGGTAATCGTATTGGTGTCGGTACATGTTTTGTGTGTTTGTTTTATATTCATTAAATTTGGTCATAAGTTTTAGGCCAATAAAACGACGTTACTAGACATGATTTGATTTGTTAAATTAATTTGATCAACTTCTACGTGGTGCAATTCGTTATATTTGTCTCGTGTCTCAATATTTGACAATTTATCGTCAAACAAAAAGGAAATATCCGTCGTGAATATTAATAATCAATTGGTACAAAAAAGAAATATTTTTATTCGACGAAGATTAAACACTATGAATTAATTTACGTAACTGATAAATGTTTTTCCCTCATACGTACTTTCGAAAAGAAACGCAGAGCGCGACGTATAAACATACTTCATCCGTAGCGCATAGCGCAATGTGTAAATACACTCGATACGGAGCGCTTAGCGCGACGTGCACCCCCGTGAGTGCCTTGAAAAATGTCCCTCCGGGACATTTTTCGGGGGGTTTGGGGGGCGGAGCCCACCAACAAGAGCATCTGCGCCCGCAGGGCGCTGAGACGCTTGTTATTTGTCTAGACAGTTGACGAAATTCTATAGTCCGATTGGAACTCTGGCGACCTTTTTACATATAAAGTATTTAGCCATAAAAGGCTGCATACCAACAAAAATCTTTCTGGTAATGACTTCCCGGAAAACGGAAACGAGAAAAGGAAGGGATTGATGCCTACGTGATCTCGTCTGCGCCCTTTTACTTTTCGATACCCCACCCCGTCATCCACGGCGCGGGGCCCGTTAAACGCATTACGCCTAAAAGAAGGACTTAATATCACGGACCAATCAGGGATGAGACCGGTAGCATCACCTCATCTTCTCGTTACTGTACCAGAATTTTATACCGAATAGATATACAAAAAGACACTCGCATAGCAACATCCCCTCTACTTGTCACCAAGGAAAATGGTATAAAAACCCCCGAAATTGTACGCTCAGGAGCACACTTTCTTCAGTTTTTTTGAGCACACCTCTTTCAGTTTCATAAGCATACCGTTTTTAGTTATCGGAGGATATTCCTTCAGTTTTATAAGCACACGTTTTTCTGTTATTAGTGGAGGATATTCCTTCAGTTTTATAAGCATACCTTTTTTTGTTATTATCGGAAGATATTCCTTCAGTTTTGTTCAGCATATTCTTTCATTTATTTGTTCAAGATACCACAGTAGTACAGTTCAAATCAGTTATCCCTTGTTTCGAAATTCAGTTTTAACCCGATTGTCTTTCAGACTTCCGAGTTGTCAGTATTAAATCCAGGACTCAGAGAAACGGAATTAATTCTTCAGTTTATAATTTGACATAGTATTTCGCGAGTTTTAGGAATTCCAACCATATAGACATTTGGTCTCCATTGTTTTTTTAGTTCAATATTATCACCTGTATTACTCATACTTTTTTGTGACATTAAAAAGTATTAACTCTACCTGCGTTTCCGTGAAACACATCATTTTTTTCTTTAAATTCATTTTCGAATTAAACCAACGTGAGGAAAGTTCTATATCCACTGTTACGTCCGGATAAAATTATTGTCGAAAACTTAATATTACACGAAAATAGTAGCACTCAAAAAAATAATAAAATGTATAGCAAAAAAAAAAAATAATTTCTTCCCGACCACCATCAGCGATCCCACGCTGATGATGGTGGTGTTATATTCGGAAGCGCTCTTATCAGCGCTTTCTCACGATGGGATGCTGAGCAAAGTCAGCAATCCCACGGTAGGAGACAGGGCGCAGCGCACCTCCGAGATGCGCTACGCCCTGCACAAACGATAATCAAAATTATTACGCGGTGACTGCGCCACCGCTTTTTACGGGAGTCTCATCTCGGAGCTCGACCAACGAGGTCGAGTCCGAGAAACAAATCACCTTTTTTTTTTTTTCCCAACGGCAACTACAAAGTTGCACGCGTGAACTAAAGTCTTACGTTATGGCTCGACCAGCGAGGTCGAGCCCCGATAAAATACAAACATTCAAAATTAACAATCGAATTTATTAATCCGTTTGTAACGGAACTGTTAAATTGTGAAGTTACGTTTTTGTTTTAATAAAAAGTGAAAGAAAAAACATAAAGTTAAATTGAATAAATAAAAATCCCACATCCGATGGTCTCCGATCCCTGAACGTGTCTATCACGTTCAAAAACGGAGAAACTCTCGAATATTCACCGGTTACGCAGAGTCGGGACGTAACAGGTTGATATTTTTGGTGACAGCGGTGGGATGTCCGTCGGATGTATGTGTGGAAATAAATTCTCGGACACGTTAAAGAACTTGACCTCTGAACCGACTGAAGGACACGCAACTCGAAGAGCCTCTAAGATTTGGCCGTCAAAAATAAAAAAATAAAAAAAAAATAAAAATAATACAAATTTTCAAAATTCGGCACGCCACTGAACGCAACCGAATTATCAAATAAATATTTTCCAAAATTCACCGGTCGAAGAACGCGAGTGAATTAATAACTGTACTGTCTCGACGAATAAATCTCGAGTGAATGTAAATAAACAAAAAAAAAAAAAAAAAAATAACGGTAATCGGGAGTCGACATGAAAACATGTCGTCCAGTTCCGCCCACCCGTGTTTTGTTTTTTTTTACATGAGGCAAAAAACAAAGCCGACAATGTAAAAAAAAAAAAAAAAAAAAAAAAAAAATCAAAAACTCTACTTGTCGAATAAATAAAATTCCAAAATTCACCGAGTCAAAGAATACGAGTGGATAAGTTACACTTTAATATTCAGTTCGTCGAATAATAACCGAGTAAATAAATAAATAAAATTCAACGCCGATATCTGCGAATTCTAAAAAGGGCAGGGACAGCGTACAAATAATCACCAATGAACGGGCATTACGGTGGCGAAACGATGAGGAGCTTTATTCTAATATAAAATGTCCGCATAATAATTAAAAAAAAAATACATAATATTTGATCGACGCGCAAATCTTCCGAGACTGGCAAAACGCCCAGCAACGCTGAAAACAAAGTATATGTTCGATTAGTAATCGAAACATATTGACATTGAGAGGTCTAAAAGGAAGGATCAAAGGTGCTTACGTGATCACCACCAAGGCTCTTCCTCCTCTTCCTCCTCGAACAAACGGTCAAGGCCGGGATACTCCAGGACCTCTTTTTCCAGACGAGCCCTGAGCCATGCCAAATGTTTTTTGGCCTCCTCGACCCGTCGGGATGCAAAGAGCGCGGCCCGTACCGTGTCCCCGCACACCTCTCCCTCGTCGGACATCGTCCGTAAATAAAACTACGTAAGCAATAAAAAATAAAAATAAAATTTGACTCGTCAAATTCCGCGAGCGAACAAACAAAAAAAAAATATATATATTTCAAAATTTACTCGTCGAGCACGCGAGTGTATAAAAAAATTAATAATAAATAATTGCTCAAAATTTACTCGTCGATAACCGCGAGTGAGCAAACAAAAATAAAAAATAAAATTCGACTCGTCAAATTCCGCGAGCGAACAACCAAAAAAAAATATATTTCAAAAATTTACTCGTCGAGCACGCGAGTGTATAAAAAAAATTAATAATAAATAATTGCTCAAAATTTACTCATCGATAACCGCGAGTGAGCAAACAAAAATAAAAAATAAAATTCGACTCGTCAAATTCCGCGAGCGAACAACCAAAAAAAAATATATTTCAAAATTTACTCGTCGAGCACGCGAGTGTATAAAAAAATTAATAATAAATAATTGCTCAAAATTTACTCGTCGATAACCGCGAGTGAGCAAACAAAAATAAAAAATAAAATTCGACTCGTCAAATTCCGCGAGCGAACAACCAAAAAAAAAAATATATTTCAAAAATTTACTCGTCGAGCACGCGAGTGTATAAAAAAAATTAATAATAAATAATTGCTCAAAATTTACTCATCGATAACCGCGAGTGAGCAAACAAAAATAAAAAATAAAATTCGACTCGTCAAATTCCGCGAGCGAACAACCAAAAAAAAATATATTTCAAAAATTTACTCGTCGAGCACGCGAGTGTATAAAAAAAATTAATAATAAATAATTGCTCAAAATTTACTCGTCGATAACCGCGAGTGAGCAAACAAAAATAAAAATAAAATTCGACTCGTCAAGTTCCGCGAGCGAACAAACAAAAAAAAATATATATTTCAAAAATTTACTCGTCGAGCACGCGAGTGGATAAAAAAAAAAAATTAAATTATAAATAATTGCTCGAAATTTACTCGTCGATAACCGCGAGTGAGCAAACAAAAATAAAAAAATAAAAAAAAAAAAATATATATATATATTTCTAAAATTCAATTCGACAGTGAACGTGAGTAAACTACAAAGCGAAGAAAATCAACAAGGGAAAACACTTACGTTTAAGGCGCGTCCATCGATGCGTCGGCGGAGGTGCCAGTCGATGCGATAACGGGCAATAGCCCAGCGGCATGCATCACTGGCGTCACACATGATTTTTTTTTCCTCTTTTCTCGCTCACCAATAAGATCTCAACGGCACAAAAAAAAAAAAAAAAAAAAATAATTATCCAAAATACAGCACGTCGAGAATAATCAATTCTCTTGACACACAAAACTCAACGGCACAAAACGTGTAATTTCCAAACGTCGCGAGACACACGACGAGGAATAACGAGGATTTTTGCTCTATGCAGAGTGACGATTCAATTGCGACTGAAACGAATAAAGAGCGCGGTGAGGGACTGAACCAAGGGCCCAATTAACCGAAATAATATTTCGAAGAAAAGTGCCGTCAGCAAAAGGAAGGTACGGTTGTCGGCCACCTCCTTCCCCCTATCTACGCTCCTGGCGTTCCAGCATAGGTTTAGCCACGCAACAACGGACTTCGAACGCCGCGACTGTTATCGCGCGAGGGTATACGGTTACCCCATCGAGAGGTGTGAAACGATATGCACCACGTGCTACGGGACGTATAGGCCTACAGTTCATGCCAAAACTTTACCTCGTCGAAAAACGCGAGTGATATTATAATAAATTACGAGTGAATTGAGTAATTAAACTTAAAAATTCACCTCAGTGACGAATCAAGAGTAAACAAAACAAACAATCTTCAAGGTTTGACTCGACGATAAATGAAGAGTGAATAAAATAAATAAACTCCCCAACAACTAATCGTGAGTCGACTCCCGCGCGTAAGTACGTGAGTCTACCGGCGAAAGAAAGACCGTACGCACCACGTGCTACCGAATACACGGTGCTACAGGTCGCACCAAAATAAAATAAACGCTCAAAAATTCACCGAGTCTTAGAACGCGAGCGAATTAATAAGTGAACTTTGTACATTCTCCGCGCTCTGTACGCGAGTGAATAAATCGTGAGTGTACAAATAAATTTAATTAAATTCGGCATCAGAGAACGCGCGAAATTAATTTAAATATCGGAAAATTCACCGTAACAAATCGCGAAATACGAGTGGACAAATCGAAATAAAATAAATAAACGGTAAATTTCGGTAAACTCCAAAATCACCGCGCCGAACAAAACGCGAGTGAACATTAAAAACAAACTATAAAATTCAACACGAGTAAAATCGCGAGTGAATTAAATAACACAGTTTCGAAATTACACTCGGTAAACAGAAGTGTAAAACTGAACTGAGTATCGTGTTTTGAGAGTAACGGGTCTTCGCAGCTGAACCCGAAAACGCAATCAATCTGGACTAATACAGTGCGGCAAAATTTTGGTTTCCTAAATAAACGGAAAACACCAAAATTCAACGAGTGAAATACGCACACGTGATCGAACCTCTGAGGCGCTATCACTCGATCGATAAGTCAGCAAGTCAATCTGACAACCGATAAAATAAAATCGGAATAAAAACGCTAGACACACGCAGTCGTGTCTGCCGTTATCATCACGTCATCAAAAATCATCTTGACGGCGTGGGAATCCACCTAAAACGATGAGAACTCATCCGAAGGATCTAACATCGATTCACCACGGCCATCGTCTCAGCGAGGGAAAACAAGATTTTCACCAGCGCAATGAACGATCTAATGGACACAGTGCACCGTTGACACACTAGTGCTAAGTAGCTCATAAAATTTTAGCTTTAGCCGCGGGAATCGCGAGAAAAATTCGACCAAATTCGGACGAACGAGAATTCCGAATAAACCAATTTTGGAATAAAAAAAAAAAAAAAAAAAAATATATATATATAAATTCGGAAAATACTCGTATACAGTCGAATTCGATCGAACGCATAGACATAGAGTCGAATAAGTGCGATTAAAATAAAAATAAAACTTCAGAAAACCACGAGTTATTCTGAACAAAACTCGTAAAATCTAAATAATCAATTAAATTCGATTAAAAACAAAATAAATTCAAATAAAATAAAAATTCGGTATAATTCGATTAAAATCAAAATAAATTCAAATAAAATAAAAATTCGGTATAATTCGATTAAAATCGGAAAATTCTAAATAAAATAAAAATTTGAATAAATTCGATTAAAATCGGAAAATTCCGAATAAAATAAAAATTTGAATAAATTCGATTAAAATCAAAATAAATTCAAATAAAATAAAAATTCGGTATAATTCGATTAAAATCGGAAAGTTCCGAATAAAATAAAAATTTGAATAAATTCGATTAAAATCGGAAAATTCCGAATAAAATAAAAATTTGAATAAATTCGATTAAAATCAAAATAAATTCAAATAAAATAAAAATTCGGTATAATTCGATTAAAATCGGAAAGTTCCGAATAAAATAAAAATTTGAATAAATTCGATTAAAATCGGAAAATTCCGAATAAAATAAAAATTTGAATAAATTCGATTAAAATCAAAATAAATTCAAATAAAATAAAAATTCGGTATAATTCGATTAAAATCGGAAAGTTCCGAATAAAATAAAAATTTGAATAAATTCGATTAAAATCAAAATAAATACAAATAAAATAAAATTCGGATACATTCGATTTAGGTCAAATTGAACCGATTAAAATAAAATTTGTATAAGTTCGATAAAATTCGATAAAATCGAATGAAATAAAAGTTCGTTAAAACTTAAATAAATTCGAACGTAATAAAAATTCGATAAAATCGAATAAAATAAAAGTTCGTTAAAACTTAAATCAATTCGAACGAAATAAAATTCGACAAAATCGAATGAAATAAAAGTTCGTTAAAACTTAAATCAATTCGAACGAAATAAAATTCGACAAAATCGAATGAAATAAAAGTTCGTTAAAACTTAAATAAATTCGAACGAAATAAAAATTCGATAAAATCGAATAAAATAAAAGTTCGTTAAAACTTAAATCAATTCGAACGAAATAAAAATTCGATAAAATCGTATGAAATAAAAGTTCGTTGAAACTTAAATTGATTCGAACTTACTAAAAATTGTTAATAACGAATAAAACAAATAGGAATAAAATAAAAAAACTCAGTAAATCCGACGAGATCTAATCAAACTGAATAAAATGTTAATTCGGCTAAAAACTAAACAAAATAAAATTAAAAATTCGAAAATTCGTAAACAACGAATAAAATAAAAATTCAAGTTCGGACAAGGAAAATAAAGTCCGAAAAATTCAACTTAGACGCAATTAAAAACTCAAGTTCGGGCAAAGAAAATAAAGTCCGAAAAATTCAACTTAGATGCAGATAAAGTAAAAATTCGATAAAATTCGAATAATATAAAAATCTGTAAAATATCGGTAAAATCCGAAAACCTCGAATAAAACGAAATTTCTAAAATAATAAAACTTCGACAAAATCAAAATTTGATAAAGCCGGACGATCGGTGCTAACGCCGCACGAAGGCAGAGCGAAGCACCGCCTTCGTTCTTAATGGGGGAGGTGTTACGTCCGGATAAAATTATTGTCGAAAACTTAATATTACACGAAAATAGTAGCACTCAAAAAAATAATAAAATGTATAGCAAAAAAAAAAAATAATTTCTTCCCGACCACCATCAGCGATCCCACGCTGATGATGGCGGTGTTATATTCGGAAGCGCTCTTATCAGCGCTTTCTCACGATGGGATGCTGAGCAAAGTCAGCAATCCCACGGTAGGAGACAGGGCGCAGCGCACCTCCGAGATGCGCTACGCCCTGCACAAACGATAATCAAAATTATTACGCGGTGACTGCGCCACCGCTTTTTACGGGAGTCTCATCTCGGAGCTCGACCAACGAGGTCGAGCCCCGATAAAATACAAACATTCAAAATTAACAATCGAATTTATTAATCCGTTTGTAACGGAACTGTTAAATTGTGAAGTTACGTTTTTGTTTTAATAAAAAGTGAAAGAAAAAACATAAAGTTAAATTGAATAAATAAAAATCCCACATCCGATGGTCTCCGATCCCTGAACGTGTCTATCACGTTCAAAAACGGAGAAACTCTCGAATATTCACCGGTTACGCAGAGTCGGGACGTAACACCACGAACACCAGGAAAACACCGTTAATTACCGTAAGTACCTGTTTATTTATTTATCAACCGTGCATTATTTCATTTTATTCTCGCAACCCAGTGATTTAAAGTGACCACCAAATCCCGTTTAACCGTGTCGCGTGCTCCGACACCTGGTCAAGAAACGGCAGGTAGCTGCCGTCACACCGAAGATTTCCTCTCTATCTCTCTTTTGCCTGAGAGACGCCGAACCCTCTACTAATTAGTTTACACCCTACGACACGCATTTAACAAGCACTCTTAAGGGCTCCATCCCAAGCAATTTTCCGCAAGGTTAGGCTTTAAAAAGGAGCAATCGTTGTCCTCCTTATCGACACCAGGTGTGGTAAAGGTTGGTTTAACACCCACTTGACCAGCGCGTGCGATTATAACGGAGACAACTGTTATATTTCAAACTAGTAAAGAAACAACGCTAGTTTGGACGTAACAATAGGCTTCAGAGAAACAAGCGAAGTACTATAAACGTAGTAGGAGGGACGTTCCCCTACACGAAGGTGATTTAGTTTTCCACAAATACCGTGTATTGTCGAAAGCCGCGAATAATATGACGTCGAAGTTTACTAAGCGATATGCGGGTCCATTTACCGTGTCGCGCGTCGTATCGCCGAGCGTTGTAGAATTAACCGATGCGGAGGGACGATCGGCAGGTCGATGTCACGTAAAGGATTTGAAATTCCATAGCAGTGCGACAAACGCGGAGAGCTCGATGATACATTAGTTCTAAGTGATTGGACTGAGCGAATGTGATGGGATGAAACGAATTTTTAATTACTTTAGATTTTTGACTGCGTAGGAAAGAGAAAAAAAAAAGAGAAGGATGTCGGCTCGCAGCCAGGACAACAACGGTAACGCCGAGGCGTTGGAGGCGCAATTAGCGTTGATTAGGGAGCAGGCTCGCCGCCGTTTTCACGGTCCCGAGGAGGTGGTGACCAGCGATGAACCCGAAGTAACACCGCAGGCAAGTGCCGCGGAGCAGCTCGCAGCAATTCGAGCGGAAGCCCGACGCCGGTATGAGGCGGAAAGAGCCGCAACAGCGTCCGAGACACAGAGAGAACCGCTTGAAGCGTTGGTCGAACCACCGCCACCGGTTGAAGCATCGGTAGAGCCGCCGCCACCGCTCGTAGCGTTGAAAGATCCGTCGTACTCGCCCGAGGCGCCGGGAGAGGTGGCACGGCGAATGTTGCTGGCGGCAAGGTAACGATTTAGTCATTGGGAGATGCCGATCGAGGAAGCGGTCGCGGGAGTTTCGACGATGTTCTCGGCCGTGCCGAGGGGTTGTCTAAACAGCCCACCCGCCAATGCGTTCCGACAACGCGAAGGGGCGGAAGAACCGAGGAACCGACAGCTCGAGATCGGTACTCGGGAGAGGCCACCGACGAACGTCGCACGAAGGGAAGCGGTGAGAAACTACGCCGAAGATAGCCGAGTAACGGCGGAGATCGAACAACGCCGTGCGGCGCCCGCTGGTTGCCTGAATTGTCATCGCAGCGGTCATGGATGGAGGCGTTGCACGCTGCCACTGCGAGAACATTTTTGTAAAAAATGCAATCGCGATGGGGTAACAACGGCTGAGTGTCCCGGTCCCCACGGGTACGCGAGAGTGGCTGCTGCCAACGAACGAACCCGTGTACAGACAGCGATAAGGAGACAGGTGTCGTCCATCGATATGGCTTGTCCTCGATGTTTTGAGGAAGGTCATGGACCACGAGACTGTCCTCGCCCGTGGTCGGAGGTTACACACGAATATTGTATCTCGTGCTATCGAGTAGGTTGTACCCGTGCGACGTGCCCGGACTGCCAACGCCGCAACCGCCGATATCGTTAGAAAAACAAACATTTCGAACATTTTCTTTTTGCGTTTTGGCAATGGCCAAATATTTTTTTTCTTGTTATAAGCGACCGTGTCGTCGCGAGAAGCGCGATGTCGCAGATTTTTTGTATTTGCCATAAGTTGGAATAAAGTTTCATTTGGTTTTGGGTAAATGAGTGTGAGATTGATTATGATAATCAGTTGTAGCTTAATGGATTGCCGGGTGCGCGGGGGAAGGACTCTGTGATAAGGCGTGATGGTGTGTATCGGCGTGTGCCTACCTGCGATAACGCAGGAAGTCAGGACCTAGTGGGGGGATGTGACGAGGCGTTATAAACGCTCTCGCATCACGCTATAGGTAGGGCACGCGCGAGAGTCTTTGTTAGCGCGCGCACAGAGTCGATCCCCGCGGAACCCGAGGGAACAGAGAAATATAGAACATATGTCTGCCGGAGAGCCGTATTATATTTTTCAGATACGCGAAAAGTCGTAGCTACGCCGGTTACCGCGCGAGGAGAAGACAATAGGAGAGGAGCCGCGAGGAACCAATAAAATTTGCCGAAGTACAGCATGGGAACCGTCGCGACCCCCTTCCCCTCAGCTACCGGTCCGCGTAACGAAGTACGGGCGAGCGAGCGTCACTCTCGCTTAACGCGTGCCGTTAGTTAGACGCTCCGCAGTAAATTTTTTAGTGTGAGAACAAAGGCATTGGAAAATCGAATAAAAGATTCGATAAGTAGTTGAGAATAGTGAGCTAAGATACGAGCGATAAGGGATTCCGTGAAATTTCATCTCCGTGAGGGAGAAGTATCGAAAATCAACGTCCGCCGAGGAGAATTAACGCCGTGTCGACGGCCGATAGAAAACCGTTGTCTTGAGGAGGAGATTCGAGAAAGTAGAAGGACGATCGCATCGCTGCGGGGATAATTTACAAGGTAGGTGCACGTGGTGCACACCATCTTTGGTTACTTTATGCCGAGAGCGATACGCGAAATCGCAGAGTGCTTTCTCGCCCGTACTCGGCAAATTAGCGGTTAAATTTCGGGTAATTCTCGTCGCGTCGACGACAGATCGAGAAAGCAATTTACGTCGAGTCCCGCGAGTCATATTAATTGTGTTTTCGATCGAAAGTCGTTTTTGCGTAGCCGATCGTAAAGGCTGAATTTTTTTGTGTTAGAAATACGGGAAATAATTGAATAAAAATACCGTCCCGCGTAGAAAAAATTAGTATGGGATTGACTCTGGGAGAATGATGGTCAAGAGTCTGGGATTTATTTGGGATTGAATCTGGGAAGCACTATGGGCAGTTATCTGGGTTTTGGGACCCGGCTAGATGGTTTCCCAGACCTTTTCCCATCGCTTCAGTGGACGGGGGAGTCCTCGTGCAATCAATCCCATACGTATTTCCAGATTCTCTCCCGGCCGTACCGTACGACCGGGGGGATCCTCGCGCGATCAATCCCATACATAGAACCCCATATTATGTGTAAATGAATGAAGAAGGAAAAATAGATTTTGTCAAATGGAAGGAAAAAATGAAAAACGAAGAAATATGCACAAATCTAATTTTTTTCAACGAATATGATTACGCCGTGCAAAGTTAAGCGCTGTAGTACATAATCGGCGGTTAAATTTCATTTAAGGCCCCAAAAATAATGTGATGTACTGGGAAAAGCTTGGATAGATAAATTAAAAGATCTATGTTAAACTCATCCAATACTTTACAATATTTTTGGGACCTACATCGAATTTCAAACGCCGATTACGTACAGCAGCATTTAACTTTGCTCGGGGAACTCATATCCGTCGAAAAAAATTGGTTTTAGGCATATTTTTTCGTTTTTTATTTTTTTCTTCCATTTGACAAAATCTATTTTTTCATCTTCTTTCACTTACACATAACATGGGATTCTATGTATGGGATTGATCGCGCAAGGATTCCCCCGGTCGTACGCGACGGCTGGGAGAGAATCTGGAAAAGCATATGGGATTGATTGCACGAGGATCCCCGTTCGTATGCGACGGCTGGGAGAGAATCTGGAAAAGCGTATGGGATTGATTGCACGAGGATTCCCCCCGTCCACTGAAGCTATGGGAAAAGGTCTGGGAAACCATCCAGCCGGGTCCCAAAACCCAGATGACTGCCCATAGTGCTTCCCAGATTCAATCCCAAACAAACCCCAGCCTCTCGCCCATCGTCCTCCCAGAGTCAATCCCATACTAATTTTTTCTACGCGGGGTTTTATTGCTTTTATTTCATGTGTACTGTGAGAAAAATTTATGTGATTACTGAATTACTTCGCGCCCGAACTGCACTCCCTATCCTGCTAGCCGTGTAAGATAGTATTAATTAGAGTGTAAGGAAAAACGTTAATCCCTGGATATCGGGAGATAGATATCCTGGCGCCCAGCAACAATTCGGCGGAAGGGAAAAATACAGGTGAGAGTAGCGAATTGAAAAACAAGGGCGTCATTATATTTTGGACGGGTCGCGGATCGAAGTAAAGTCCGAGACTTCGAGAAGCACGTCACAACGTATAGCGCCCTCGCCGGGGAATGCGTGATCACGTGAGTGCTCAAGCACTAAAATCCGTGATCACTTGACGAGCCGAAACAATTTTAATAACATTGTCATACTCGGCGTAGACAATACAGTTTATTGTAGATGAGAGGGGTTTAGCGAAACGTACTTCGATTCTCACGGTACCGTGTTTAACGAGATTCCAGTGGGTGAAACAGTTTGCGGATAGATCGGGCGTCAAGTCAAAGGCGAACAGACAATAACCTTTTGCGTAAGCGCTACGTGAAATGTCTATACCGTCGTTTTGAAAATGTATACCTGTGCCTGAAAAAAGGGTATGGTAACATTCGATCCACGTTTTGTTTGTCTCAAACTCCGGTTATAGCGACTTTCCAGGTATCTGTTGACCGTCAACGTACAGCGATCGAAAATTTGTCGAATAATTTTGAAAGTTAAAAGGATTTGACGTTTTATCGCCGTTGAAAGCTTTGTTGCTAACAAAACCGAGTATTATGCGCTTCGGTAATTGACCGAGTATTACATTGTCCAATGTATCGCCAGCGACGCCACTATGCATGGTAAACGACTTAACCTCCACACGCGTTATAGGATATTTCGCTGTTGTTTTAGCCAGCGTCTTTGCATAGGCTATAAGTACTCCTGGATTGATTTTAGCTCGTCTTATCAGCAGTGTTGTATCGTGGATTAATATCTTGTGTGTAACATCTTTTGATGGCGATTCCATAAAACAAAAAGCGTCTTTCGAGCGTACGAGACGTAGTCGTACTTCCACGCCGTTCAGCAAAAATTTGTCTAGATTGAATACATTGCAGTGAAAATGGCCAATCATATCCAAGGTCCAGCCTCCTTTGACAAAACTGGCTCTCGCGTCTTGGCCGGCGTTGCTCGGACTCGCGCCCGGCAACAACTCGAAACCGCCTGCAGTATCGGCATACCACAAAGCCGTAGTCAGATGCGATGTTTTTGTGGCAGGGCCATAGTTTAACAACGTTTCAATATACGCTCTGTATGCGTAGGCATTATTAGGCGGTGCGACAAGTTTTTGATTAAAAAACATGTCTACTTGATTAAAGAGACTATGCAAAAAATTGTTTACGGGTGCAACTTTGTACTCTGCACCACCGTCGGATATTATTTTAAGGCTTACAGCGATCATAGTATGCGCGAGATCCAGGTATTCCTCCCCGTGACCAGGTATCACAAATTCGATGGGCCCGTCGTCCGACAGCGAAGAGACAGGCTTGTAATGAATCCATTGCGATGATTCTATAGACGTCTGCGTTGGTGGTATTGTGAATATTGGTGGTATTGTGAGTCGAGTTCCGACTTCATACATTCACACGAGTGTGAGTGTAGAAAGGACATATCTAAGCACTTCCAAAAATATCAACGCGCCGTCTCTTTTTATTTACTGGAGTCTGCGTCACTTTCCCCGTCTTCGTCCTTCTCTTCTTTCTTCGTGATACTGCACTAGCGGTACTTCTCTTTTTACCCTTTTTCGTCTTCTTATTTCTCGTGACGAAAGATCTCTTTCTCGCGGAGGTGCGACGAGATGCGCGTACAATCAACGACTGCATCGATCGCGCAGCAATTCTCGCCGGATTCTCCGGCCCGACGCTTCAGCGACTCCTTGAATGGTATATTGTTCCCGCTTACGTCTTCAATAACATGCAAGCCAGTGCGCAATGCCTCGCATCCTATAGCTTTAGCAGCTCTCGTGAGGAGCGGTAGTACACTTCTGAAGAGGCCGCCGAGAAATCGTCCAATCCCGTGGCCCCTTTGATAAGGTGCACCGACGAAAACATTGCTCATACATCCGCCGCCGCCGATTTGATTTTCGTAATATGACGTGTAGTGGCTCGCCATTTCGATGTCTATGAGACCCGTTTAAAGTGAAGCGTCCGCGTTACCGTCCCGTACTCAAATGTGATTGGCCATCCTAACTTGTCTCTTATATCTATCTCGATTGTGCGAAAGCAATTATTAAGCAACGGTAAGTAATTTGCCGGCGAAAAATATTTCACCTGTGTCGAGCCATACTTGTACTTTGCCGTATTCAGATTTATTATTCGCAATAGAGCGGCCTGTGTGTCGCCAATTGTGTAAGGTTGAAGGAAGATTCCCTGACAACGTGGTTGTCAAGATGTTGTTTATAAATAAAAGAGGAGAACAGAGTTTGACAGTATCGGAAAAAGCTCAGCCGTAATCCGTGCAAACATTTTTGAAATATATATTTATTGTTTTTCAAAGTGTCTCGAATTTATTTTAGCCAAACGGATAAAAAGTTGCGACAGGGTACGCACAAATCCGAGTAGACAAAGATTTTTTCGGGTAGAGCGCGGGGAATGCAGGCGGGCATCTGAGTTTCGCGCTGCATCCCACGCGTAAAGCTCACGTACGAATTCCCGGCGCTTTCCCAATCATTACCAGGCGTCAACTCGAATCCAAATACATGACGAAGCTTGTCGCTCATTTGCAAGAAATTCAGCGATTCATCAATTTCTTTACCGCACTTTTTACCCTCAATCGCCACGTAACCGCTTGCATTCTCGTAACCCTTCTTCTTCTCTCTCTCTCATGGAGTGTATAGGGATAGAGGCACTGAAAAGCTTAGTTAATTGTATCAGAGTAACAGTCTAATAAAATACAAAAAGTGGCCAGGTGGAAAAAGGAAGTGAATTGGGTCGGTGTAAGTAATAAAATTCAGGATGTGAGTAAACAAAAGGAGAACGTATTAAAAAGTGAAAATAAGACAGCGCATCGAGAACAACATAACCTTATCATATTAACGATAAGGTAAATACATAAAAGCCAAGTGAATATATAAAACTCAAGTGTGGTTAAAAACAAATAAGCAAAATAGTGCGTGGACACTGTAATGGTGTATGAACGGCTGAAAAACATTAGAACAAAAGGCGAAAAGGATGCATGTAGTGTATGAGTGTGCGAGAATATCAGTGTGATATCAATGTGAAGACACAAAGTGGCTCCACGAGTGGCATGCCATCACCGAGTATTGACCACCGATCGACGGGCACTGAAATCAATTGAAGGGTAACAGCGCATTGATATCGACTGACGCTAATACGTCAACGCCAAGACTAGAAGAACATCCAACATATGATAAAGCCACCATATACTATAAATGCAATCGTCCGGAAATAATAGCACAACGAAGAAAGAAAAGAAAATACAATGTAGTAAATGTAAGAAATATCCAAAAATAAGCATACACAGATGCAAAAAGTGCGAGAAAGACTACCATCCAGGCTGTATTGGCTTGCACATGTCACTAAACAGTAAGGGGCAACTAGTGTCGTGCACGGGAGAAAGAGAAACAGTGTTGATAATGAAGAGTATAAAAGAAGTAGAAGAAGATAGAGAACAAGACGAGGATACAGATAATGAAGACGAGAGAGAGACGGGAAAACGAAGGCGATCGACGAGTGAACGAGACAGCGACGATGACTGAAGAGAACAACACGAAAAGAAGAAGAAGTATAAGAAATGAAGAGGAACAAGAACAGCAACAGCAACAAGAAGGTGTAGAAATGACACGTGAAGAAAAAATCGATCAAATCCTAAAAGACATTAAGAAATTAGATAGAAAATACGTAGGAATAGAGAGATTATCAGAACGGAAGTTAGAGTAGAAATAGATAGAATTCGAAAAGGATTTGAAAGAGTGATGAGATGAGATGAGATGAGAAAGAGAAAAAAATAGAAGAAACCCTGAGGACAGAAGTCGGAAGGGAAACAAAAAGTTTGATGGCGGAGATAAGAAAAGTAAAAAATAACATAGACGAAATCAATCGAAAATCGCGAAATAATAGAGAAGACGGAGTTAGAAATGAGCAAAACAAATATTCGTATGCGCAAAAAGTAAGGCAAAATCAGGATGAATGTGTAATAGTAGAACCGACAAACACACAAACAAGCGGAGACACAGTAGGAGTAATAAAAGAACAAGTAGATGCGTTACAACTAGGAATAGGAGTAGAAAAGATAACAAAAGGAGCGAACGGGAGAGTGATATTAAATATACAAGGTAAGCAAAATAAAGAAATTTTCTCGATTGAAGTGAAAAAGAATATGGGTGATGAGTACAAAGTTTATGAGCCAAGAAAAAAACTGCCGAAACTGAAAGTAGTGGATATAGAAGGCGAGAAGTCAAAAATAGAAACACAAGATTTTGTAGAGCAAATAAGTAAGCAAAACAGGATCGATATAACAAAAGAAAGCTTCAGAATGAGAATTGTAAAGGTAATAAAAACGAACACAGCAAAAATGAATCTAATAATGGAACTTGACCCGAACACTCATAAGCAGCTGTTAGACTCAGGAAGAATGAAGATCGGTTATCGCAATTGGAGGAGTTACGATTACGTTAGCGTGCTTCGGTGCTACAAATGCTCGGGTTATAACCATTTTGCAAAAGATTGTGAAAATGAGATGAGCTGTAGAAGGTGTGCTGGACCGCATCAAGAAAAAGATTGTACAAATAACTATAAAAAATGCGCCAATTGCGTGAGGATGAGTCAAAAATACAATGTACCGGAAGAAGAAATAGAGATAGATCACGAGGCCACGTACTATGACTGTCATGTGTATAAACGAGTACTCAGAAAAGCGTCCAGAAGTGTACAATACAGTGAAGAACAGCAATTAAATAATGAAGAACGATCCTCGACGTTTCTGTTGATGTTAAATGCGCAAGGGTACATATTGCATAAAGATGAAATAAATAGATTAGTGAATAGGATAAAACCAAAAATAATGTGCCTAACTGAGACACACGTGACGCAAGAAGTAGAAGCTATTGAAATTGAGACTAACAATTATGAAACAATACGTACCGATACAGCAAATAATAGAACTGGAGGACTATTAACCTACGTCAAAAAAGGTATAAGCTACAAAATAATAGAAAATAAAGAGGTAGAAAACAATATGTGGATAAACACAGTACAGTTGAAAGGGGTATACGAAGGTGTTATCGTCAGTAATGTATACGACTCACCCAGTAAGAGTGATGGTAGGTTTATCGATTTAATTATAAATGAGAGTGAAAAGTTAATTGATAATGGGCACGTAATAATGGTTGGAGATTTTAATATTGATATGAGAAAGGAAACTCACTACTCAAAGAGATTGATAAGGAATCTAGCATCGCTCGGACTAAAACAGTATGTTAATAAACCGACAAGAATAACCAAAGAATCGACGACGATAATTGACTTAGCATTTTCAAATTTTCATATACAAACTGACGTACTTCGAACACCAAAAATTACTCACCATGATATAGTTAAAATAAGGACAAATAGATTTGAAACGGACGATAATCAGGAAATAGAATTTTATAAACGTGACTTTAATGTATTTAATGCAGAAGTTTTCAAAACGTTATTAGACCAAAAAATGACTACAATAGATAAAGATAGGATTTATGTAAATATGCTTCCTAGTGAGCCGGTGTTAAATATAATTGCTACCCTAGATGAAACGGCACCAATTGTCAAAAAAACACTACCGGCTAAATGGAAAGATAAACCGTGGATGGATGAGAATGTAAGAAAGGCGATTAAGGAGAGGGATATACGTTATAAAAGAGCGTTAGGAACTGGAGGCGAAGCGGGGTGGAATGAATATAAAAGACATAGGAACAGGGTAGTCAGTCTTATAAGAATAAGCAGGAAAAGATACTACAACGACAATATAGACAAACGAAAAACAGAACAGTTAAAAATGTGGAAAACCCTGAAAGAAATTATTGGAGATAAAAAGAAAAGCTCAACATCGAAAGAAATAGAGTTTGATGGAATGGTCGAAAATAATCCGGAGGTCATTGCAAGTAAATTCAATATGTTCTTTTTAGAAAGTGTGGAAGAAATTGTAAGAGAAATAACCGAAACGACACGCATGGATGAGAATAGAGAAACGGAAATAATTTATACTAGAAATAATATTAACGAACTTAAAATCTTTGGAGAAGTAGGAGATAATGAGATTGACAAAGTAATAAAAAATTTAGATAATAAAAAAGGATCAAAAGATGGTATAACGGTAGATGTTGTTAAGATAATATGGAAAAGCAATAAGAGTGTGATAATGGATGTTATGAATAAATCGTTGAAAGAGGGCATAATGCCAGAGATATGGAAAAATTCGATAATAACACCAATACCGAAAATAAGTGGCAGTAAAAAAGCGGAGGAACATAGACCAATTAACACCTTGCCACTGTGTGAAAAAATCATGGAACAGATAGTAAAAGATAAACTAATGAAGTATATTGATGATAGTAGAGTGTTAATCGAAGAGCAATCGGGATTCCAAAAAAAATTCTCGTGCGAAACAGCAATACAAGACACACTGATTGAGTGGAGGGTGGAAATAGATCAAAGTAAAATAATCGGAGTGATATTTATTGACTTTAAACGAGCCTTCGAAACAATAGATAGACACCTATTGATAAAGAAACTAAACGCATATGGTATTAAAGGAATAGCGTTGGAATGGTTCAAATCGTACGTAGAGAATAGAACATAGCAAGTACAATTTGGAAGAGTACTGTCGAAAAAAAAAATTAGTAAAGTATGGTGTTCCACAAGGCTCGAAACTGGGACCAATATTGTTTATATTATACATTAACTAGCAGGTTGTTGGGCTCGCGCGCTTCGCGCGCTTGCATTGGATTACATTGGAACCATCTAAGTAAAGGGTTGCGGGCACAGTGTCAGTGAATATTTAAGAATAAACGAAAAAATCTCGACGTGTTACTACCATTGATAGATTTTTATTTGTTGATTTTTGGCCAAATTCGCTCGCAATTGAGTCATAGTCTTTGAGTCGAGAATTTTTTTTCGAGATGCACCATGGGAAGGTAAACAACTAAGCATCTCATTCAAATTCGAGATTAATTACGTAGCGAGTTTCAAAATGACTACGTAACCATTCTCGAATTAAAATAGCAATTGAAAATTATAAAGTATATTGAATATCAACTTCATTTTTGTTAACCAAATTTACAAATTTGGTTCACGAACACGATTTTGAAAAATCAAATCCATAATTTAAAATGGGTGGAGACCGACTCTACATCTCCCAAGTCTACACGAAGTCAACTCTAGACCAAATGTCTACACCGACTGACTGTACACGCAAAAATCTCTACACCAAATAACTCTGCACTGAAATCCTAACACTGCATAACTGTACACGCAGGCGGTCTGCATAAAAAGCATGCACCAATCGACTCTACACACGAACAACTCTACACCGGCACCATTTCTTTTTCTTTGATAAAATTCCACGTGGAGTTTTCGGTGTCGACATTTCGTCGTGTCGAGTTTTTCGTGTCAACTTTTCGTCGTGTCGAGTTTTTAGTGTCGACTTTTTAGTGTCGACTTTTCGTCGTGCCGTGTTGTTTATCATTGCGTACAGCTGCTTTTTGTGCAACTTGCATATTTAGCAGGTGTATAGTTTTAAGTGCAGTGTTATTCGATGTAGACTTGCTCGCGTGTAGAGTCGATTGGTGCATACTTTTTATTCAGACCGTCTGCGTGTACAGTTATGCAGTGTTAGGATTTCAGTGCAGAGTTATTTGGTGTAGAGATTTTTGCGTGTACAGTCAGTCGGTGTAGACATTTGGTGTGGAGTTGACTTCGTGTAGACTTGGGAGGTGTAGAGTCGGTCTCCACCCATTTAAAATTGCCACCTTATTGGAGAACTTCTGTGTACACAATATTGGGTGCTTTATCTCCAGGTACGTGAATGAATAAATTTTTTTCTGAACTTACGCGTGAGCACTTTACATATAGTTGACCGTGTGAAAAACATACATCGTGTAAATCAATATCGGCAACTTGAAAAGTTTGACCGTGTGATTTGTTGATTGTCATTGGAAAACATAGTTTGACTGGAAATTGGATGCGTTTGAACTCGAATGGGTAATTTGCTGCTATCACGGGTATGCGTGGTATTAACACATATTGTTGATTGAATTACCGGTAAAAATATCAGCTTCTAATATGTAAGTCATTAATCTTGTAATTATTAATCTGGTTCCATTGGACAGTTTGGTGATAAGGGTTCCGATTTTTAATTTTTGGGTATGTCATGGTGTTCGGGATTCCGTGTCGCAAAGCAGCGGCACGAGCGACTCTCCCCGCAGCGCGAACGATCCGCTGCGCGGCAGCACCTCACGAGCGCAGCCGGCTGGCAACGCGAGGCATCGTGGAAGGATCTAGAATCGACCACGATGTTCTCGCAACGGCTCGCCGGCCGGCGGCAGCCATCGTAGCTCATTAGTATTCATCGATACGTGCCACGCGCTACATCGCTGCTGATCGTTTTCAAAATACTTTGTCTTTCACGCGCTCGATTACAATGTAATCGCGCTCATTAAACTCAGGAGAACTCATTCTCAACGGTTGTCGCACCGGGCGCAGTCGCGGATCTACGGTGCATCCTCATTTGAACGATCTCATTCTCACCACGTGGACTCGCCAAACTCGTGGGTGCAACAGTGCACTCATCGGCGCGATCTCAACGTTGTCCGCGTCAGGTTAATATAGTTTCGTCGCGGCATCGTACTATTGTGGGACTCATCTCAGTAGTGTGATTTGATTGTGTAGACTTTCTCAACAACATTTTAGTGTTTGACTCGCATCGTTTAATCATTGACATTGATCTCATTTCACTCGTTGACTGTGCACCGCTATATTCAGTGACATTCCTTATTTTTACATCAAATAAAGACGTGTGTTTTTTGTTCACATTTTTTCACGAAAAGTGTCGGAACTTTTATTTAACACCCTTTGTCACGATCATCCTACATCCCGGCAAAACTTTCGGCATTTCTCAAACATTTTGGTCCTTCGAGCCGGATCGTGACAAGTAGTGAACACTCCAGTGAATTTTGTGAATTTTTGTGTGAAAATTGTGGTGCAAATCATCGGAAAATCTCATCGGAAAATCATCGATTGTGCAACTCATCGTGTGGCGTCGTTCAGTAGCCAATCGCCGTCGCGCTCTCGAGTCACGCGATCGTTCACCGACGCTCTCGCGGTAAACAGTCGATCTCAACCGCTCTTGTTCTCAAACCGACGAATCACGTTCGTTCTTCGTCGGCACTCAGCCAATCACGTTGTCGCACTCATTTTCTCGAACGATTCTCACTCGACATCGTGAATACTCACAGTGCTTCGCGGTTTTTATCTCAACAAAATATAGTTTTCGCATAATAACAGTGAATTTCGGACGTTCTCATCGCGATTTTGTGTTGCGCGAATTTTCTGCCAAATTTTCGTGTGACATTTCATCGTTTCGCGAAATTCAGTGCACTCAAAAAAAACCCGAAAGTTCGTTTAACGCGATTCGCTCGACGTTAAACAAATTCGACGGATCTCAACCCGGTTATAAATCGTCTCATCGATTTTTTCGAACATTAATTTCGTGAAGTGCGCACTCATCCAGATCCTCAACATGTCGAAACAAAGCTCCGGTCGTACGACTCCGGAAATCATCGAGGAGACTTTTGAACTCACCAAAGAGGAGCGGTCCAACGCACCTCCTACTCAAGAGGCTTGAGAAAATCATTTCCACGGTTTCAGAGGCTCGCATGGCTCTGGGATCGTTGGGAATGATAGAACAGCTTGGCGATCTCATCCTTGTGCATCATGTATGCCACAATTTGGATCCCTCTACGCGGGAGGCTTGGGAAACTTCACTGGGCTCATCTCAAGATTACCCTCCTTTCAAGAGGCTCGAGGAATTTCTCACCTCGAGAGTACGCGCTCTTGAGAGGATCGAGGCTGCTGCTCTGCAGCCATCGCACTCAAAGGCGATCCCAGAGAAAAAACCGGCCGCATCTCACCATGCATCATCTCAGCAAAGTGGAACTCAACCGGAGCACAGAGCGTTCTCATGTGATTGCTGCAAGGGCACTCACTTCATCGTTTCGTGTCCTACATTCCGGAATATGAATGCGACCGAACGGACGAACGTCGTGAAGGAACGTCGGCTGTGCTTCAACTGCATGGGACGTCACAGTGTCCATGCATGCAAGTCATCAGTGGTCTGCAAGACATGTGGTGGCAGACATCACACCATGTTGCATGAGCAACAAAAACGGCCGACGACAACTCAACCAGCTCCTGCACCTCAACCATCAACATCAGCAGCTCCTCGCTAGGAGCTCGGTGCAATCGTCAACTCATCAGCTGCTCCTCGCACTCAACAAACAACGCTGCTAGCCACAGCGCTCTCAAAAGTTTACTCATCCGATTGTCGCACTCAACTGGCTCGTTTACTCATCGATCTTGGATCGGAACTCACCTTCGTATCAGAAGCACTCATCTCGCAACTCAATCTCGTTCGACAGCACTCATCGACACCAATCATCGGAATTGGAGGGAAAAGGACTACCCAAACACGTGGTATCGTAACACTCACTCTTGAATCTCTCAATGCAAACTTGCAAGTTACGGTACGAGCTCATATCCTCTCAACAGTCTCCTCAATTCTACCATCCTTCCAATTACCTGCGCAATCATGGCCTCATCTTGAAAAGTTAAAACTAGCCGATCCCAACTTTCTTGTACCACGCGCCATTGACATCATCATAGGCGCTGACTCATACGGCACGATCATCAAGCCGAACATCATTAAGGCCTCAATATCAATGCCAATAGCCCAACTATCCATTTTTGGTTGGCTTGTTCTCGGTCCAGTGAACTCACCTGACTCATCGCCTTGTGTCTCATATCATGTTCGCACTCTACCAGATAATTCTGAGCTGCAGGATTTACTCACGAAGTTTTGGGTACAAGAAGAACTCAAATCGGACTCCACAAGCGCACTCTCCTCAGAGGAACTCGAGTGCGAAGAACACTTCAAATCAACGCACACACGCGACTCCACCGGTCGCTACGTTGTCCGACTACCACTCACATCTTCAACAAATTTGTTGGGAAACTCATACGCGGCAGCTCACCATTGTCTCAAGAGAATACTCAGAAAATTCCAGAAGGACGAATCGTACAAGGAACTCTACAAGAACTTCATGAAGGAATACGAACAGCTTGGTCACATGGTTCGCATCTCACCAAATCCATCATCTTCGTCACCTCAATCGGGCGAATTCAACGCTTGTGTCTCTGAAGGGGGGATGAGCTTAGCACCAGATGTCTCAAAAACATCCGGAGGGTTGAGGGTCCCTTCCGACGGGGCACAGGCACGAACTCAGCCCCATCCAGTTTACTATTTACCGAACCATGGTGTACTCAGACCAGGAAGCAAGACAACAAAGCTGCGAGTCGTGTTCAATGGCTCTTGTCCAACATCATCTGGACACTCGTTAAACGACATCATGCACACGGGGCAGAATCTTCTGCTAGATATCACGGATGTCCTCACCTGGATTCGTCATCATCGCCACATTTTCGCGACGGACATTACGAAAATGTATCGGCAAATCAACGTACACAAGGACGATTGGGATCTACTGAGAATTCTGTGGCTCGACGAAGAACTCAACGAGGCTCATTATCAACTCACCACAGTGACGTACGGTACTAAGGCAGCTCCGTATCTCGCTGTGCGAACTCTACTGCAGCTTGCCGAAGACGAAGGTCACCGCTACCCACTCGCAGTGCCTTCGCTCCTCAAGGGGAGATATGTTGACGACATATTTGGCGGCGCAGACTCTGTCGAGCAACTCATCGAGATTGCAACTCAGTTAAAAAATATGTGTCACGCGGGAGGGTTCCCTCTCGCTAAATGGCAATCGACACACCAGGATCTTCTCACGGCTGTAGACTGAACACAGGAGGCAGCACCAGTCATCACATTCGACGATTGCGCAACCAAGATACTCGGTCTCAAATGGCTTCCATCAGCCGACGAATTCGCATTTTCAGTGCATCTCAAGGAAAACTCTGGTAAATTTACGAAGCGACTCATATTATCTGAGGTAGCGCAGATATTTGATCCACTCGGCTTCATCTCACCCGTCACGATTCGAGCCAAGGTTCTTCTTCAAGAACTTTAGTTGCACAAAATCGGTTGGGACGACTCAGTGCCATCCTCTGTGGCAACACGATGGCAACTCATCCGAGAAGACTTGAAAAATTTGGCCAACATCTCAATCCCCAGGTGGTTCAACACTTGGAGCGACTCAACGGTAGAAATTCATGGCTTCTCAGACGCGTCGCAACTCGCAATGTCGGCAGTAGTCTACATTGTGACTAACTCACCGTCCACAGGCGCCAAATCAGCTCTCGTTTGCGCAAAGACGAAAGTCGCTCCACTCAAACAGCTAACCATCCCGAGGTTAGAACTCGCTGCAGCGCTGCTACTTTCAAAACTCATCAGTCAAACCCAGAGAACTCTTCAGCTACCAGTCACATCGACACATTTGTGGACGGACGCTCAAGTAACACTCACGTGGATCACAGCACCCGCTTCGCGTTGGAAAGACTTTGTAAGAAACCGAGTCTTACAAATCCAACAACTCACCGCCAACGCTCAGTGGAGGCATGTCCCTGGCACGTCAAATCCAGCAGACGGCCCTTCCAGAGGACTGACCACTCAGCAACTCAAAGATCATCCAACCTGGTGGACGGGACCACCATGGATGATAAAATCTCAGAACTCATGGCCTCGCCAACCAACAGTCTCAAGCGACTTCAGCGCCCCTGAAGCTCGTCCGGGAGTAGCGCTCTTCGTAGCCACCCCGAAGGTTGATTATCACTGGGATTTAATTTACAAATTCTCATCGTTGCAGAAACTCACACGGATAACAGCAATCTGCTTCAAAGTTATCGCGAGACTGAAGAAGCAACTCACCTCTACGCCTGTAACCATCATCTCATCACGTGAGATGGAAGCAGCAAAACTCTTCTGGGTAAAGGCCACTCAAGCGGCTTTTTTCGCAGAAGAACTCAAGACTCTCAAGTCGAACTCAGCCTTTGGAAAGACTCACGCCTTCTCACGCTTAACTGCCTTCCTTGATCACGAAGGAGTTATTCGAGTCGGCGGAAGACTCAACAAATCGATGCTCTCCTCAGAGAGCAAACATCAAGCTATATTGCCTCGGTACTCACGTTTGTCAGAACTCATCATTCGAGAATCTCATTACAGAACGCTCCACGGCGGCACTCAGCTTACACTGGCAAACATACGAAATTCATACTGGATCATCGGAGGTCGAGCACCGGTAAAAACTCATGTTCTTCGCTGCGTCACGTGCGCACGGCAGCGAGGAATTCGTGCTCAACAACTGATGGGACAACTACCGATGGCTAGAGTCTCACCATCGAGACCATTCACTCACACCGGCATTGATTATGCTGGTCCACTCACCATCAAAACGTGGAAAGGCCGTGGAGCGAAATTATCAAAAGGGTGGATCTGCGTGTTCGTCTGTCTCACGACCTCGGCGATACATCTCGAAGTCGTGAGCGATTACTCAATCGACGGATTCATTGCCACATATCGACGGTTTGTCTCACGACGAGGAATCCCCAGCACGCTCTACTCCGACTGCGGAACCAACCTCATCGGAGCAGATGCAACTCTACGGAAGATGTTCACGCAAAGCACTCAAGAACATCATAAGATTGCCTCACTACTGTCAAATGACAGCACTCAGTGGCAATTTAATCCACCCGCAGCTCCACACATGGGCGGTAAATGGGAAGCCGCAGTAAAATCAGTCAAATTTCACCTCAAACGCACCATCGGCGAGACGCAACTTACGTTCGAGGAACTCACCACGCTTCTCACGCAAGTCGAAGCAACTCTGAACTCACGACCTCTCGAACCGCTCAGCGACGATCCGGACGACGTATCAGCACTCACACCTGGACACTTTCTAATCGGAAGTGCCCTCACATCTTTACCTGAAGCGTCACTCATGGATCTCAACGTCGCTCGCCTAGACCGGTGGCAACTCATACAACAGAAATTTCAATGCTTCTGGAAGCAATGGACCACTCATTACCTGCAACAACTGCAGGCAATCTCAAAGTGGCATCATCCTTCGCACGACATCCAAGTGGGAACGCTCGCACTCTTAACCGACGAGCGCTTCCCCCCCAGCAAGTGGCCGCTGGCCAGAATCACAGCTCTACACCCTGGCAAGGATGGACTCACCAGAGTGGTTACGCTGAGGACAGCAACAACCACACTCACCAGGCCCATCAAGCTCACACCGCTTCCAGTGCGACTCAAGGATCACCTCATATGAAGACATCATCAACCCTGTGATGATGGCGGGAGAATGTTCGGGATTCCGTGTCGCAAAGCTGCGGCACGAGCGACTCTCCCCGCAGCGCGAACGATCCGCTGCGCGGCAGCACCTCACGGGCGCAGCCGGCTGGCAACGCGAGGCATCGTGGAAGGATATAGAATCGACCACGATGTTCTCGCAACGGCTCTCCGGCCGGCGGCAGCCATCTTAGCTCATTAGTATTCATCGATACGTGCAACGCGAAACATCGCTGCTGATCGTTTTCAATATACTTTGTCTTTCACGCGCTCGATTACAATGTAATCGCGCTCATTAAACTCAGGAGAACTCATTCTCAACGGTTGTCGCACCGGGCGCAGTCGCGGATCTACGGTGCATCCTCATTTGAACGATCTCATTCTCACCACGTGGACTCGCCAAACTCGTGGGTGCAACAGTGCACTCATCGGCGCGATCTTAACGTTGTCCGCGTCAGGTTAATATAATTTCGTCGCGGCATCGTACTATTGTGGGACTCATCTCAGCAGTGTGATTTAATTGTGTAGACTTTCTCAACAACATTTTAGTGTTTGACTCGCATCGTTTAATCATTGACATTGATCTCATTTCACTCGTTGACTGTGCACCGCTATATTCAGTGACATTCCTTATTTTTACATCAAATAAAGACGTGTGTTTTTTGTTCACATTTTTTCACGACAAGTGTCGGAACTTTTATTTAACACCCTTTGTCACGATCATCCTACATCCCGGCAAAACTTTCGGCATTTCTCAAACACATGGACGTCCTGGAGGGTTGAGAGAATTTAGAAATTCAATGGGATAATTGGTTACTACTTGCTAAATTTCTGTGACACTATCGATCGACCGATATACATATTTATGTGTATCTTTAAGTATCAATTCGTTGATGAAATTAACTCTGTCATTTTTCGGCGCAAGTATAGCGCGTTCCCGAAATCAAGAGCCTGTATGTTTTGAAGGTGTCGATATATTCGGATAGACTTTTGATATTAATTCAGTCAGCTCAGGTACCACCGTCGCTAATTTTGAATTAATATTATTTTCGCTATTCTGTTCAGGGTACGTTCCACTGCCAACTTGCAGTAGTGTATCAGAAAATACATCTGCTCGTGCGTCACGTTTTAAATAAACTCGCATGTTTGTTGTTAGAGTCAAAATTTCGACAGATTCCCACAAAAAGATGATTTCACACACGCATTAATGGCGTCGGCTTTACTGCCTCTAGGTATTACAGGAAGAGTTTGTCGAAAGTCTCCCGCAAATACTATCGACAGAATCAAGAACAATTACCGACTCCCAATAACCCATTTGCGTATGTCCCTGGGACGAATAAATTTCAGTTCAATTATTGTGAACGAATGTTTGCAAAAAAGCATGGTGTTTTACAACACCACCGGCGCAATGCGAATCAAATTTGTAAGCGAATTTACACTTGTATTTATTGTAAGAAGACGTTCCGGTAAAAAAATCATCTAAGTTCCTACAATAGGCAGCATTAAAAACCGAAAATAAAGTATGATTTTTACAGATTTTTTTTACGTCCTATATATGTCTCTGTGAGTGTCTGTGAGTGTCTGTGAGTGTCTGTGAGTGTCTGTGAGTGTCTGTGAGTGTCTGTGAGTATCTGTGAGTGTCTGTGAGTGTCTGTGAGTGTCTGTGAGTATCCGTGAGTGTCTGTGAGTGTCTGTGAGTGTCTGTGAGAGGCGTCTGTGAGTGTCTGTGAGAGTGTCTGTGAGTGTCCGTGAGTGCCTGTGTGAGTGTCTGTGAGTGTCTATGAGTGTCTGTGAGCGTCTCGTGGACAAACACACAAGAAAAATCGGGACTTTCTTTTATATATTGTGACGGGCTTTTTGTCGCTTCGGACGACGACAATCGGCTACCCCGCCCAAAATATAATGACGCCCCGTTTTCTTGCACTTTATTCCTCTACCGTTTCGTTGGGCGCCAGCGCATCGTACCAACCCCGATGTGCAAGGGTTTTCTTTCCGACCTTTCAAATTCTACTATCTCTTACGGCTAGCAGGAGGGGTGCAATTCGGGAAACAATAAAATGATATTCTTCAACGCACTAATTAAAATAAAAGGACAATCATCGCACTCTTTATTTTAACAGTCGACTCTATCATACAAATGACTCGCGAGACTCAAGATTAGCTTCGTAACAATAGAATAGTTTCGTCTCTCACCGCTGCGAGCGGAAATCACCCGAGAAATTCCCCGGAAACACCGGGCACGAGCGAGAAAGCCACGGCAACACGTGTACGGCACAAAAAGAACCGAAGATGGTCTGCACTGCGTGCACCTACCTTGAATTTCCCTGTCCGTATCCTACACGGGTCGTCCTCGTGTCTTTCCTCAAGCTACGAGCCGTTATCCTCTCACAATTCCTCGGCCGTCGTCACGGCGGTTAATCCTCACAGTAATTAATCCCTCAGCCGATGACACGGGGTACAATGATTTCTCTCACTCCCGTGGCTCGCACGGCGTAAAATAACTATCACAGACTATTCTTATTACACTAATTTCTAACTAATCGAATCTCTATCGCGCGTTACGCTAATCGATCTATCTCATTCCACGCGTCGCGCGAGAGTGCCTCTCGCTCGTGCTCAGTTACGCGTCTCGGTAATTGGTGGGAGGGGGAACGAGCCCTTTGTCGCCGAAAATCGCCTGATTGCTGGAATATTCGCGACGTCTCTCCTCTCGGGGTTCCCCTCTCGTGTCTCCCACTGGCCGTCTCCGCGTAGCTGGACACCTGTAACGTATAATATGTGCGCCGGCAGTCTCTCGAATCGTCTAGATTTTTCTCTCCTCGGGTATCGCCGGGGGACGACTCGGTATTCGCGTTATCCTATGACTCTCGCGCGTTCCTAACGGCTAGCGTGCCTGCGAGAGCGTTACAACGCCTCGTCACATCCCCCCACTAGGCCCTGACTACCCTGCGCTTACGCAGGTAGGCACACGCCGATCAACCATCTGCACGCCTTGCTACCGAGTCATTCCCCGCACGTACCCGGTATTTTCCAAAACCAGACCAAATTATTCTATCTTAATTGCGCACACACATATCCCAAACCAAAACATAAATCTTCGAGTCTCAATATTCCGCGGGTTAACTTGAAGCCTTCTTATATCGCTACCGCGCTAGCATCGTGTTACTCGTCCGGAGAAGCCGGTTGCGAACACGAAAATTTACACGCGACCGCGTTACTCACACAAATCGACGACGGGAATCCCCGCGGAGACGGTTGCACTCTGTTAGCCTACCCGATCTCCTATTCCTAACCGTTGCCAACCCGGTAACGCCTCGTGGTCGATATCTCGTTTCGCGATACTCGAACTACCCGAGATTTTCTTTGTTGCTGCGCGCTTCTCGATACTCGCGGGGACCACACGATTTTCCCGAATACAACGGCTACTCTTCGCAGTCCTACCCGCAAGATTTTAACTCAGATGCGACTCTTCTTCTTTCCCACTAATCCACACGCGGATGTCGACTCTACTGTTTTATTTTTTTCGACTCTACTGTTTTATTGTCGCGGCCCCACGGTATTTGTCAAAAATTGTGACCCTATTTCACCCATGTGGTTTAACTGAAAATTTTATCTACGCAGAACGCGTCGAGTTACGACTCGTACCGTTCGACGGATTTTTCCGTTACTTCGCGTTACAATAACAGCACTTTTTACCAAAACTCTCATCCCAACGATAGCGTTAACGTGTCCGCGTTTCTTGCGATCTCACCGTATTCTCGGAACAGCAAAAATGATAAATGTTTTATTTACTAATTTACTTTGCTCGACGAGCTCGCTATCGGATGATTTCCAACTTTAATTTGCACATGATGACTCCGAGCTGTCTAATTCCCATTTTCCGACAACCTCGGGTCTCCACGAAATTTTCATTTTTTCTTCTAATTCTTCGGCTGGGATGCAAATCTTGTTTACCGGATAGTCCAATGTACTTGCGATCTCTGTTTCGCTTTCCCTACTCGAACCTTCTTCCGAAGCTGCACCCCTTGACGTACCGGAACGGGATTTAAACGAAGGAGAATTCTTACTCGCTTTTCTTCGTTCTTGTCTCAACCGTCTTCGTTGTCTTGCCGATTCCAAATATTCTTCCGCCATCATGCAGCCACACGTCTCGGTGGTTACTTTCGTACGACCGCATCCTCGGCATAATTGCACACGAGGCGCGTCGCAGCCTCTCGCGTAGTGACCAAACTCTCCGCAATTATAACAAAACTGCAGTGATCTCCTCACGCGTCTCGACTGTCCGTACGGGGATGCAACACGGCTCGTCCCCCCACCAGACTGTTGGTGCGTCTCTAATCTTCGCGATCCTCGTCGATCGCCTCTCACTGGCCTAATTTCTTCTTCAGCCCTTACGTAGTCTTCCGACGGCACGGCGTGGATTTTATGCGCTGGCGATCGATGTTTCACGTATCGATTGTTCCAGCGTGGAGGGTGGCGTCGAGCCTCGTCTCGCGCTCTCTGTTTCTCCACACACGACGTGGTCTCACGCGGCTCAGAGTGCGACTCCTTATCACCTAACTCGAGCTTCGCGTTGTCGACTTTTTCTTTCGTCTCGATATGACCGCTGTTCCGTTTGCGTCGTCGTTTCCGCTTCTGCCGACGTCTCGGCGTGATGCAACGTGCTTCCTGCTGCGAGCGCTCGGCTTCTCGCGTTTCACGTTGTTCTTCACGACGTTCTCGACGAGGCTTGGCCACGCGCCTTCTCGACTTGTCATCGTACTCGTCTTTCCTAATCGACGACGTACTGTCGTCCGATGCGCGTGTGTCCCTCGCGACATATCGTTTCGGCCCTCTCGAACGTCGAGGATCTTCGCGGTTTTTAATTTTACTCGATTGTGTACTCGTGTATCCGCTACTCGATCCACTCGACGAGACTCTCCGAGCATTCCTCGCCGGGTTTTTCTTCTCGCCCGCGCGATCTGACTCATTCGAAGAGATTTTTCTACGTCGTCTACGTTTTCGTTTCCTACGAATTTTCACAACTGATTTCTGACTCAGCTCGCTGTCTGTCTGGGTACCAATTTCCCTCGTTGGTGGAATATCGGCAAAGCACGTTTGTGTAGCGACATCTCGGCGATTTACGACACCGTCTCGCGTCCCCTCTGGATCGTCCTCCTGGACTTTTCGCGAGGCCTCGCGCAGGCGTCGTTTACCGCTCCTGTCACTACCGGTTTCACTTCCGTTCCTGCACTCTGCGCAATACCACTCCGGAAAATTTGACTCTGTCGATGAGATGGCTGTATCGCGTCGAGCGTTGTCATCCGAATTTTCCATGTTTTCGGGCTCCGTCTCACGCGTATCGTCTGCCGGACTCTCCGGTCTCGAACCTCTGTGACTCGACTCGAGCGACGTATCACTTCCTCGTGCTCGCCGTCGGTCACACTCGACAATCGTTGCCGCTGATGGTCCCATAAGAATGAACCGAAGTGCTTCCCGCGCTTCTTCGTCTGACCATCCTTGAACATCCGCGAGTGTCACTTCGTCGTCTGTTGTCTCGATGCCTGTCTACTGGTCGGTTGTCTCGATCCTCGCACGCTACGTCGAATTCTTCCTTACCGACTTCCTCGACCGGCACAGCCTCGAGATCCACCGGTTCAACGTTGTCCATCGTTACTACGTTGTCCGCGATTTTCGGCACGGCCTTGTAATTATTCCTCGAGTTACCACGTCCTTTCTTCTTCGCGCAACCTCGGGATATTTTCTTCATACGACGGCCCGCCATTTTTATTTTTCACACAAGTGTGACTTTTCTTGGTCGTCGGTTCGCTAAATTTCCAAAGCAGCCGTGAGTATTTGTTTGACGATCGCGAAACCTTCACAAGCGATCGCGAATTATTCTTCGAGCGATGCTTAATTTCCCGAGCAATCGTATAAACTTTCTCCAACGGTAGCGAAATCTTCTTTAAGCAACCGCGAATTAATTTTCATTCACTTCTTGTCGATGCGACCGCGAAATTTTCGTTTCGAACGAACGCGAGATTTTTCTCAAACGACCGCGATATTTCCCGAGCGGTCACAGACAATTTTTTCCGAATGAAAACGAACTACTTTTTTTCAACGTTACACTAAATTTCCCAAGTGATCGCGAATTATTTAATTACTGATTGTGAAACCTTCGCAGGCGATCCCGAGGTATGCTGCGAGCGATGCCCGATTTCCAAAACAATCGTACAATAGTTTTCAAACGATCACGAAATCTTCACAAGTGTACGCGATATATTTTTCTCGTCAAAATCGTAACCGATTTAACGGATCCACGCACTATTTATTTTTCCGAAAATTCCGAATTAACTGTCTCGAAAGATTCGTACTCGATACCCTTTCTATTAATTCGCTGTCGAATTATTCCGAATTTATTTTGACAAGCGCGGCGCTTATTTTTTTCTTCCACTGACTGTACCGCACTGTCAAAATTATTCGCGAGATATCCGCTGTCGATCGCGCTGACAATATTCGAATATTCACGTAATTTTTCCACAAAATTGTCTAATTAATTTTTCGTAAATTGCGAATTTATTATTAACAAGACACGTGTTTATTTATTTGTATTGTCCGCGTTCACTGATCGACGATATCGTATCGCGAATATTGTTCGTACGCGAACTGTCACTTCTCGCGCGGCGAGTAAGTGCGTACCCGTAGCTACCCAGTACACGTGCACTGGAGCGTCTCGCACTATCGTCGTCTCTCTCACGCTTCGAGCCTCTTCGCGGCTGAGAGACACGGTACTTCTCTCATACGAGCGTCGTATATTTCGCGTACTGTCTTCCTCACTTTCGACGTTCGCGCGGTTGAGCGTCACGGATATAATATTTCACGAATATTTTTTCTCTACGTGTTCTAGAAACCGCTCTTCGAGCGAGCGATTACGAGTATACCGCGCGAGGTCTGTTTACCTTTTCGCGCGCGCGGTCACATTCGCTCGAGCTCGGCTCGTCGATTCTATTTCACACACTGACAATTTTCGAAAAATATTCTCGAAGCAATCTACGCCTTCGAGAATATTCTTTCAACGACTTTTCCGAAATTCTATTGTTTCGAGCCCCACGTTGGGCGCCAAAAATTGTGACGACAATTTCGCCAAACGTGGGCTTTTCAACTTTCCGAAATTTTTATTGTTTCACTGCCCCACGTTGGGCGCCAAAAATTGTGACGACAATTTCGCCAAACGTGGGCTTCTCAACTTTCCGAAATTCTTTTATTGTTTCACTGCCCCACGTTGGGCGCCAAAAATTGTGACGGGCTTTTTGTCGCTTCGGACGACGACAATCGGCTACCCCGCCCAAAATATAATGACGCCCCGTTTTCTTGCACTTTATTCCTCTACCGTTTCGTTGGGCGCCAGCGCATCGTACCAACCCCGATGTGCAAGGGTTTTCTTTCCGACCTTTCAAATTCTACTATCTCTTACGGCTAGCAGGAGGGGTGCAATTCGGGAAACAATAAAATGATATTCTTCAACGCACTGATTAAAAAAAAAGGACAATCATCAGACTCTTTATTTTAACAGTCGACTCTATCATACAAATGACTCGCGAGACTCAAGATTAGCTTCGTAACAATAGAATAGTTTCGTCTCTCACCGCTGCGAGCGGAAATCACCCGAGAAATTCCCCGGAAACACCGGGCACGAGCGAGAAAGCCACGGCAACACGTGTACGGCACAAAAAGAACCGAAGATGGTCTGCACTGCGTGCACCTACCTTGAATTTCCCTGTCCGTATCCTACACGGGTCGTCCTCGTGTCTTTCCTCAAGCTACGAGCCGTTATCCTCTCACAATTCCTCGGCCGTCGTCACGGCGGTTAATCCTCACAGTAATTAATCCCTCAGCCGATGACACGGGGTACAATGATTTCTCTCACTCCCGTGGCTCGCACGGCGTAAAATAACTATCACAGACTATTCTTATTACACTAATTTCTAACTAATCGAATCTCTATCGCGCGTTACGCTAATCGATCTATCTCGTTCCACGCGTCGCGCGAGAGTGCCTCTCGCTCGTGCTCAGTTACGCGTCTCGGTAATTGGTGGGAGGGGGAACGAGCCCTTTGTCGCCGAAAATCGCCTGATTGCTGGAATATTCGCGACGTCTCTCCTCTCGGGGTTCCCCTCTCGTGTCTCCCACTGGCCGTCTCCGCGTAGCTGGACACCTGTAACGTATAATATGTGCGCCGGCAGTCTCTCGAATCGTCTAGATTTTTCTCTCCTCGGGTATCGCCGGGGGACGACTCGGTATTCGCGTTATCCTATGACTCTCGCGCGTTCCTAACGGCTAGCGTGCCTGCGAGAGCGTTACAACGCCTCGTCACAATATATAAAGATGATGTAGTAAAGGAACTGAAAGATACGGGTTGTAAATGTAAACTTTTCGCAGATGACATGATGCTGTTTGTGTGTGATGGGGATATCGAGCGGATTGAAAGAAAACTGAACGATGGTATGACGAAATTGGAAAAATGGCTGAAGAATAATTTTTTGAAAATAAATGTCAAAAAAACAGTATTTATACCTATCCACGACCAAAGAAAGCTCGATGTGAAAAACAAATGTATTATTAAAATTGGTAAAGATAGAATATAAGAAGTGACTGAGACTAAGTACTTAGGCGTAATTATAGAGCAGCGTTTAACATTTGGTAGTCATGCATGGTATATAGGCAAAAAAGCAGCAAAAAAAGTGAGTTTTTTAAATAGAGTAAAGAAAGATGTAAGTATTTTAACGAGATTGACAATTTATAAGTCAATAGTTGCGCCACACTTCGGAATACTATAGTACCGTATAGTATAGTATAGTACTCTCCCTCTCCCTCTCCCTCTCCCTCTCCCTCTCCCTCTCCCTCTCCCTCTCCCTCTCTCTCTCTCTCGTGGAAGACGCGTGACAGATGAGCTCTGAGAAAGAGTAGTTTTTATGTATTAAAACAATCTTAAATAAAATAGTGTAACGCATCGGTGCAAAGATAAATAAAGTAGCCACCAAATCAACAGGAGAAACTGTGAAAAACACACGAAAGAATAACAGAAAACACGAGTGCAAATTGAGTGCTTTGACACATCGTTGCGACGAGGCACGGGGCCGCCATTAGCGCAGTAACCAGCCACTTCTCTTCAAATACAGTAAAACACACCTAGTGACACCATAAACATTTATCGTGCACACGGAGGAGGGGACATTTTGTCCCAGATGTGGTCCAAACTGTGAGGAGAGGCGGGACAAGGTACATTACATGCTTTACTCAACTGCTATCTCGAGTCAGCTGCCAGCGCGGAAAATAGTAGTGGCTAGCAAGTCGGGGCTCCTGAAGAACCGCCAGTGACTCTCAAACGTGGGATACAGTGACGCACCGGGAATTTGCGGTCACTTACCTTGTCATATGACCAGTAAGTCACAGTGCATTACCGAGACGTAAAAACGTTTCATACACCTTAGAGCACGTATGAAGCAGAAATACAAAGAAATTGTGCAACCGGAGCTGAAATGGAAACAACAAAATCAATAAATTGTCAAAAATGCAAAAAAGTTGTGCAAACTGAGGTCCACTACTGCACAAAATGTTTGAAATATTACCACCCACGATGCGTAATATTGCACAAAGTGTACAATGCCAAAAATCAGCTGGTGCCATGTACAGCGAACATCGACATTGTTAAAGAAAAAATAAGTGTAAACAGAGTAACGGAAGGGCACGACGGAAAGATAGTAATCGGGTGCACGCAACAGCAAGATAGAGAAAGACTGAGACACTTAGTACAAAACGAACTCGGAAGAAACTACAAAGTAAAAACACCAGCGATAAGGATGCCAAAAGTGAAGATATTTGGGATAGATCTAGAGGAAAGTGGCATACAGGATGAAGAGCCCGCGTAGAAAAAATTAGTATGGGATTGACTCTGGGAGGACGATGGGCGAGAGGCTGGGGTTTGTTTGGGATTGAATCTGGGAAGCACTATGGGCAGTCATCTGGGTTTTGGGACCCGGCTGGATGGTTTCCCAGACCTTTTCCCATAGCTTCAGTGGACGGGGGGAATCCTCGTGCAATCAATCCCATACGCTTTTCCAGATTCTCTCCCAGCCGTCGCATACGAACGGGGATCCTCGTGCAATCAATCCCATATGCTTTTCCAGATTCTCTCCCAGCCATCGCGTACGACCGGGGGAATCCTTGCGCGATCAATCCCATACATAGAATCCCATGTTATGTGTAAGTGAAAGAAGATGAAAAAATAGATTTTGTCAAATGGAAGAAAAAAATAAAAAACGAAAAAATATGCCTAAAACCAATTTTTTTCGACGGATATGAGTTCCCCGAGCAAAGTTAAATGCTGCTGTACGTAATCGGCGTTTGAAATTCGATGTAGGTCCCAAAAATATTGTAAAGTATTGGATGAGTTTAACATAGATCTTTTAATTTATCTATCCAAGCTTTTCCCAGTACATCTCATTATTTTTGGGGCCTTAAATGAAATTTAACCGCCGATTATGTACTACAGCGCTTAACTTTGCACGGCGCAATCATATTCGTTGAAAAAAATTAGATTTGAGCATATTTCTTCGTTTTTCATTTTTTCCTTCCATTTGACAAAATCTATTTTTCCTTCTTCATTCATTTACACATAATATGGGATTCTATGTATGGGATTGATCGGGCGAGGATCCCCCCGGTCGTACGGTACGGCCGGGAGAGAATCTGGAAATACGTATGGGATTGATTGCACGAGGACTCCCCCGCCCACTGAAGCGATGCGAAAAGGTCTGGGAAACCATCTAGCCGGGTCCCAAAACCCAGATAACTGCCCATAGTGCTTCCCAGATTCAATCCCAAATAAATCCCAGACTCTCGACCATCATTCTCCCAGAGTCAATTCCATACTAATTTTTTCTACGCGGGAGCTGATTGAAAAAATATGCGAGCAAAATCAAATAGAGAGGGAAAGGGAAACCCTGCATATCAAAATGATAAAAAAGTGGACGTATGCAATACAAAAATATGACGATTGTACTAGAAGTGGATGCTGAAACTCATGAGAGATTGGTGCAGGACAACAAGGTCAAAGTTGGATGAAAATGTGTGGGGCCGTTGACTATGTATCCGTAACGCAATGCTACAACTGCTGGGGATTCTTCCACATTGCCAAATACTGCAAAAAGAAAGTGCGCTGTGGCCGATGTGCGGAACAACACCCGACGCAAGGCTGCAAAGTCGAAGTGAGAAAATGCGCAAGCTGCATCGACCACAAAGAAAAACTCAAGCCGCAAATTATCAATGTAAACCACGGTACGAATCACAAAAGATGCCCGACGTACGGGTATTTTTTAGAAGTTGAGAAGAACAGAGCGGTGAGTCAGAAACGATAAAAGAACAAGAAGGCATGTTAGTATATCTGAATGCGCGTAGTCTAATAAAGAACATACAGGAGATAGAAGAACTAGTCATAGATAAAATGAAACCAGCAATATTAGCGTTATCGGAAACGCGAACAATAGAAGAAATCAATGACAATGAAATATCAATAAAAGGGTATACAATAGTTCGATGTGATGGTGAAAATAGAAGAACGGGAGGAGTTGCAATGTACATATCAAATAACATCAAATTTACTGTCAAACACGAAAAAACTTGAAGGAAATTGTTGGTCTGTAGCAATAGCGATAAACGAGAGAAAGTTTACAGGAACGATTGTCACATTATATCACTCGTCGAGCGCAAGCGACGCAAATTTTATAGACTGGTTAGAAGAAAGTATAGACGAAATTTATGAAGACGGAAACTGTATATGGATCGGTGATTTCAATATTGACGTAATGGGTAAATCGTTTTACTCTAGACTATTAATAAATGTATTTGCAGAGAGGAGTTTTAAGCAATACGTAAAAAGCGCGACGAGAATAGAACAAGGAACAAAAACAGTAATAGACTTAGTATTTAGTAACGAAAACAGAGATATGTTAATAACTGACACACCAAAGATAACGGACCACTCAATAATACAAATACAACTAGGACTAACTGTAACGAAGAAAAAAGATACATATAGACAAAAAAGAAATTTTGAAAAATTTGACGAAATTCGATTCAGAACAAATCTCCTTGATGCATGCGCTCAAACAGACGTTAATACAACAGATAAAACTAGATATAATGGCATAGTAAATAGAATAATAGAAATTGTAATAAGAGTTTTAGATAGAGAAGCGTCATACGTGGTGGTGAAAAACAATGATGAGCGAGACAATAAGAAATGGTTCACAGGAGAAGTAAAAATAGCAATAAAGGAAAGAGACGAATTATTCAAACTAGCAAAAACTCAGGGAAATAGCAATGATTGGGTAAAATTCCGAAGGAAGAGAAATAAGATAGTTGATGTGATCCGACGAGCAAAAAAAGAGTACTATGAATAAAAAATTAGTAATAATAAATATGATAGTGCCGAAATGTGGCGGACGTTGAAAACACTAATAAAAGGGAAAAAACAAGAAATAAATTATATAAATGGTATTAATTTTAACGGGACAATAATAAGAACAGAAAGAGAAAATGCAAATCACTTCAAGAGATATTACATTGATAGCATAAAGGATATAATAAATAGTATAGACACAGCCCAAAGTGAAACTAGTCAAATTATTGAATATACAGATAAAAAATTTAACAAGTTTGAAGAAGTGAGTGAGATGGAGATTAGAGAATTAATAGCAACTGTACCAAAGAAAAAGGGAACACAAGAAGGAATATCGACAACAATTTTGAGCAATGCGTTTCACGTCCTAGGTAGAAAATTCACAGGAATATACAACGACTCACTAAAATACGGCATTTGCCCGGATAAATGGAAAATATCAGAAATAATACCTATTCCGAAAGTGAATAAAACGGTAAGAGCGGAGGAATTTCGACCGATAAACATGCTGCCGCAGTACGAAAAAATTCTAGAAATCATAGTAAAAAAACAAATTGTAAAGTATATAGAAAAACATAAATTGTTGAATGAAAAACAGTATGGATTTAGAGAGGGCAAATCATGTGAAGATGCAGTACAAAAAATACTAACGACATGGAACAAAGAAACAAGCATCTCAGCGCCCTGCGGGCGCAGATGCCCGTGTTGGTGGGCTCCGCCCCCCAAACCCCCCGAAAAATGTCCCGAAGGGACATTTTTTAAGGCACTCACGGGGGTGCACGTCGCGCTATGCGCTCCGTATCGAGTGTGTTTACATATCGCGCTATGCGCTACGGATGATGTAGGTTTATACGTCGCGCTCTGCGTTTCTTTTCGAAAGTACGTATGAGGGGAAAACTTTTATCGGTTACGTAAATTAATTCATAGTGTTTAACCTTCGTCGAATAAAAATATTTCTTTTTTGTACCAATTGATTATTAATATTCACGACGGATATTTCCTTTTTGTTTGACGATAAATTGTCAAATATTGAGACACGAGACAAATATAAAGAATTGCACCACGTAGAAGTTGATCATATTAATTTATCGAATCAAATCATGTCTAGTAAAGTCATTTTATTGGCTTAAAACTTATGACCAGATTTAATGAATATAAAACAAACACACAAAACATGTACCGACACCAATCCGATTACCATTTAGCATTCAGGCCAAATATCGCCTTTAAACCCTTCCCCTTCAGTGTTTTTTTCTTCCCCATAATTGATGGAATCAATTCGTTATTTTATCTGTAGGAAACCAAACCATTGTAGAAGAAAAGTTCAAGAAATTTGCTATTCTTTGTGATTTTCAATGAAATTTTGTCGATATTTATGGATGCTGCAAAAAAATGCTATCTCGAGAACGAAAAAATATATCGTTTTGGTTCCTGTCTTGTATTGAAGATGAAGTAGTACGTTACTCGAATCAAAAATTTGTCATCTTGGATGGCTCCGAAATATTTTTTTACAAATTGATGAAATTCTTAAAAAATTGAACTTTGAAGGCTCTTTGACAGTCCTCTTATAACAAATTTCATTTCTACCATTTGAGATATATTTTTTTTCTTCTTCGTAATACATGGAATCCGCTCGTTATTGTCTCTGTAGAACAGACAAATATTGGAGACGAGAAATTTGAGAAATTCGATAATTTTTTTCGTTTTTCAATGAAATTTTATTGATATTTATCGTCGCTTAAAAATATCAAATTTAGCATCTTATCATATCGTATTGTTTTAAATTTTATTTAATCACAAACGAGGATAAGTTTCTTCGTACGGAATAACTCGTAAAATCGACAAATTCAGTGTTTTTCACTTTCTTGATAAATAATTGTTTACAATTGTTCTTTAAGAGTACAATTGTTTTTTTTTTTTGCAAAAAAAAAACTTTTCAAGACGTGAGCATATGAAAGAAATTCGTATTTCGACGATATTTGAAAAAATTTGAAAAAAAAAAAAAACGTTGGAAATACGTCGATAGAATAATCATTAGCAGTTTTCTTATCAAGTGTGAACGAATAAATCCAGCGAACAAAATTGACAAAGATTTCGAATGTGATGAATCTCCGACGGTCGAAGTGTAAAAAATTAAATTTTTAAACATAGCACACTTTTTATCTGCGCAATAACGCGGAGAGTCAGTTTGTAAATACGATTTCTTTGAGAGGAAAGTATTAGAGACGGCAATTTCGAGAAATATGAAAAAACGATTCGTTTTTTGACGAAAATTCGTAAAATTAGTCTTTGCTTTAAAAAAATCATATCTCGGCAGCGAAAAAAGATTTCGACTCTTATTTTGGCTTGTATTGAAGAGGAGAAAATACGTTGCCAGAAAAAGAATTTGTAGTTTTTATTATTAACTGTAAACGAATAAATCGGGTGAACATAATTGACAAAGATTTCGGCTGCGACGAATCTTCGACGGTCGAAGGACAGAAAATTATTTTTTTTTTTGATTGCACACTTTTTATCTGCGCTATACCGCGTAGAATCCATTTATATTTACGTAAAATAGGAAGAAACATTGAAATGAGATGTCGATTTTTTTTTATTTGAAAATCATCCGGCCACAGAGTACGCGCACCGCGACGTATGAGCATCTGTGTATCGTCTGCTACGAAATTGCCATCTGCTTCCAAAGTTTGACAGATAGAATAAAACGAAAAAATATATACTCGCGATTTTTTTAGTTCTATTTGGGAAATTGTAACTATTTTGGAAATTCGATGAATCTTTTTTGTGAGTTTACTACCAATTTTTTCAGTGAATACGTGAAATTTATCATTTTTATTACGAATGCGAATAAAATATGGTAAAATATTGCGAATGATTTTCGGTGATAATATATTATTTTATTATCACCGAGAACAAAATTGGTTCGCACCATCTAAAGTTACAGTGTGATACGGACGTCCGAGAAGAAAAATTCAGCCAAAAAGTTGTTTTCATTGCACCGCAGGTTAAAAAAAATATTTCTATTCATCGCAGTCACCTCAAAGTAACTACGCATGATGGTGGAGATACACCGAAGCAAATAATGAAAAATAAAAATTTTTGGAGTATGCGCTGCGGAGTAACCCCTTCGACAGACTCCGAAGAGCAACGGATGGTCATTTTAATAGGCACTCTTTGCCTATTGTTATAGTGAGTGCCTAATAAGTGACGGTAAAATAATTGGTGCAATATTTACTGAATTAAAGAGAGCATTTGAGACCGTTGACAGAAATATACTACTAAAGAAATTGAGTAGATATGGAATACAAGAAGTGGCGTTGAAATGGTTCATATCGTACTTATCTGATCGAGCGCAAATAGTAAAAGTAAATAATGAAAATTCCCAAACAATGTATACTAAGCACGGGGTTCCACAAGGGTCTGTGCTGGGACCCCTGCTATTTATTCTACATATAAATGATATTGTTGATGTAGTTACAGATGACTGTGATATTGTAATGTTCGCAGATGATATGGTAATATATACGAAAGCCGGGGGGTCTATAGAATTAGAAACAAAATTGAATATGCAACTTCGGCGGATAGAAGATTGGCTTGGTGAAAACAAGTTGAAAATGAACACAAAAAAGACAAATTTATGGTAATTAGAGGGCCAAAACAAACGAAAGAAGAGAAGGTAACAGTAATTACGAGTAGTGGAGAACAAATCAACAGAGTGAGCGAAATTAAATATCTAGGGGTAATGATAGACTCGAATCTCAATTTTACTGCTCACAAAGATTTCGTATTGAGAAAAGTAGGCAAAAAAATAAGCTTTTTACAGAGAATCGGGAAGCTCCTAACGGTTGCGACACGATGCGTAATATATAAGTAGATTATAGCGCCTCATTTGGAATATTGCGACACAATTATGCTAAGAATGAATAAAACAGACATAGATGCTGTACAAAAAATACAAAATAGAGCCATGAGAGTGATATTGCAATGTAGAAGAGAAACGAAAATAAATGATATGCTCGAAGCGTTATGTTTTCTAAATTTAAGAGAAAGAACAGAATTTAACGTGTTAGTATTTGTACACAAAATGATACTGATGGAAAAAGAAAAAGAACCCGAAAATAGGACACTTAGATATGTAGGGGAAAGAGAAGGAATGAAAACGAGACAAGCAAACAATGTGAAAGTAAATCTGAGGAAAAGAACGATAGGTCAAAGAGATATTATGTATGATGGATTAAAGCGGTATAACGATCTCCCTAGAAATATAAAAGAAGCAAAAAATGTAAAAAAATCCAAGCGTGTGCTCGTGGATTTCGTAAAACGTGATAGAGTGTGAAGTAGATGTGTAAGGTACTTGTAAGGATATAGTGTAAGGAAAAGTGTAGCGCGTAGCGCAATGTAGCTAACAGCTAATAAAGAAATTCATTCATTCATTCATTGGGCCCCATTCATAGTTTGAGCCAGTGCGCAAACCCTCGTGGTATTTGAACGGACCCGTCTGACCGTTTGCTCGTCCGCTCGGTAGTCCCCGTATCCTCGATCATGCTATCCTTCTTCTTTTTCTTCGTCTTTGACTCTTCCTTTTCACTCTGTTTTGGCGAAAAGTCGGCATTTAAGCCTCGTCGCTCGTTGAGTATGTCTTCGCGGCTAGTGCTAAGTCTTACACTAACGGCACTTTTACTATCCGGCCGTTTTATCCTTGTAGCTATGGTTTCTTAATTTTGTCTACGCTCAACACGCAATCTCGTCTCTCCTCCAAGCGTCCACAATGCCGTGTTTCCGATAAATACGCGTGGTACAGAGATATCTCGTAGAAACTGAATAAAGTCGTGTCCTCCCACGGCTTTAAACTCCTTTCGCGATGGTACCGCGTCGTTAATAAGATCGACAATATTTGGATTTGGCACGAGCTTGGCGTTGTTACGTCCAGCGTAACGCATAGTTATTTCCTGCTTTACCTTCAACAGCAGTTGAGCCTAAACTTTTTTGTGAAAGTAAAAAGGGGAATCTGATCTAAAAATACTTCATTAACAATATCTATTTTACCTACTGCTTAATCAGTGTCGAGCCAGCCCAGAGTCTTACCAAAATCGGTGTTCTACCTTAGCGAGTCGATACCGATGAAACAGGGTAAAACAGATCCGGGGCCTCACAGGCGGAGGTCGAGAAAGGCGGTCTCTGACCCCTCTCCTGAGCGCTCCCCTGGAGTCCCAGAAAGAAATTAAAAGAAACGCGGCCCGCTGACAGTTACCATTGGGACCTACTAGTATCAATATCGACTACCTCCTCGTAGATCATTAAATCTATTTTACCATGGCTCGAAACCATTCAGGGAGGAATTTACAGACAGTCGATTGAAACCGTCGGGTTTTAGATACATAGAATCGAGTCGACAAGTTATCCTCGTTAAGGGAAACGCTTTAAACAGTGTTTTAGTTGAACCGAACTCCACAAGCTAAAACAAAGGAGACGGGGCTCATGACCTTGATTTTAGCAGGAAGAAGGAAATATCTTCTATTCAATTTTAATTAATTAATCCTTAAGGGACAACACCACTATGACCCCCTGTTTTTTTGACGTTTTTCAGAAATTTTTTTTTGTGGGAAAAAAGAGATATTCCAAAAATTTTTTTTTTTTTGTTTGTTGTTTATTAAAGATACATAAAATTTTTTTTTTTATTTTTCACGCCTCATGGTGACGCTGGGGGAGCTCCCGCGTCAGGTGCTGTTGCCTCTGCAGTGATCCGCGGCACGCAGCAGAACTGTCTTCAAAGTCAATCTGAAAAAAAAACCGAGTGTTTTCGTTAAGAATATGATATTTTGAAGGGAAGTACATAGGGATTTGAAAAAATATTGATTTTTAAAAAATAGGCACGCTTTCGAAATTTAAGGTCGATTTTCGAGCAAAATTTCTCGTCGAAAAAAGGCTATAATTTTTTTTATTGAGATATCGAAAAAATCCTATGTACTTCTTTAGATAATCTAGTTTTATTGATGCAGTCCAAATTTGAAGTCGATCGGATAAAAATTGCTCAAGTTCTGCTGCGTGCCGCACTCAAAAAAGTGGTTTTGAGTAAAACGCGTTCAAAGTTTGAAGTTTGTTAATTTATGTGATAAATTGGAAAAAAAAATTTTACCTAATCAGCGATTCCGGCACCATATAGCTGGCCTTCAAGAAGCAAATCAAGATCCCCAGCATCTTTTCTCGAACTTGTAGAGTCTTTTCTTGCCTCTTTTGCAGCATCCGTGAGCGAGCGCTCCGCCTGCTCGATCCGCGCTGCGTCGGTTTCAACGCAAAAATTGAAACAATTTAGGCCAATGGTTGCCCCCAACGTCTCCATAACTTTCATGAGGCTTCTCAGGTCATCGTTGAATAATAATACCGCGATATCAGCGGCAATATCGATGATTTTTTTGCCCCCGGACTGACACTTGGGGGCTATTGCCCAAACTGATTTGTTGTAGCTTTCGTGATTGTTTTGCGTAAAGCCGCCCAAACAATGCTGCAGCAAATCGTCTCTGCTCAAATTTTCATACACTGGCGTAATTGCCTCCAATACTACCTTCGGAAGAGGCGGCTTATGGTGATATTCAGAAATATTACCGCTTGCGACCGCTCGCTGCCACGAGCACCACGACTCGGCTCCCTTTGGGCAATCGTCATGTTGTGGCTCACTATCTGTGGATATTTTATGCTTGATAGTTGCGCAAATTTCCTTCCTCATTTTTTTAACATCATCGCTGTTCCTCCGAATAGCCAAGCCGTAATATGTGCTCAACTCGTCGATCAATTTTCCAGTGAGCTTTCCTCTGCCAGACAATCCTTTTTGTTTTCTCACGATTTCGTGGAGGCGCGTCCCCATACGTTTTTGGACATGATCGATGAACTCTTTTTTTTTATCTCGAAACCGTCGTATGTATCGCTATTCGATATGCCCAGAAACGTTTTAGAATCGCCGTCACCAATATAATATTTATATTTTATGCCATAGAGCTCTTCAGAACGTTGGAACATTTCGACAGCTGAGTCAACTTCCATTTTTCCGGCGGAGCCGCTACGGTTCGCCTGACACTCATCGACGTGGGTACTTTTCCATTCCCAGTACTCCGCGGTGCTTTCTTTTGCTTCCCAATGCTGGCAAGCTTTGCAATATTTCGATTTCACCATAACGTCGATCACTTTTTTAGTGTACCAGCCGATAAGCGATGTTATGCCGAATAGCGAACTGAAACCGCGCTTTCGCCACGATCCGTCGCTTGCAACGATAATTCCGTCCCCATCCCGTCCCCGCATCCCATTTTCCAACGAAATTCTCTTCTCTTCAAGTGCAGCCTTTTGTTTGCTCACTGCGCTCACAGCTTGAGTAGCGATTGTAGAAAGATTGAAATATGGGGCGCGGTAGGTCCTGTGACGGGCTTTTTGTCGCTTTCGGACGACGACAATCGGCTGCTCCGCCCAAAATATAATGACGCCCTTTTTCTTGCACTTTCTTCCCCTACTCGCGTGTTGGGCGTCAGCACACTGAATCTACCCCGATGTGCGAGGGTTTACCTCCGCAATCTTACTTCTACTATTTCTTACGGCTAGCAGGAGGGGTGCAGTCCGGGAACAATAAATCGTCTCAAGTTTTCAATTATAAAAATCACAATAACAATCGGTTTATTCATCAACAAAAATCCTTTAATACAATTGACTGCTGTCTGACTCCTCGAATTGACTCGCGAAATTCAATATAAATCTTTCGTGCAACAGAATAAATTCGTCTCTCGCCGCTGCGAGCGGAAATCACCCGAGAATCTCCTCGGAAACACCGGGCACGAGCGAGAAAGCCACGGCAACGCGTGGACGGCACAATAAAGAACCGAAGATGGTCTGCACTGCGTGCACCTACCTTGATTTTCCCTGTCCGTTATCCTACACGGGTCGTCCTCGTGTCTTTCCTCGAGCTACGAGCCGATATTCTCTATTCCTTCCGATAATTTCTCGGCCGTCGTCACGGCGGTTAATCCTCACAGTAATTAATCCCTCAGCCGATGACACGGTGAACAATGATTTCTTACACTCCCGTGGCTCGCACGGCGTAAAATAACTGTCACGGACTATTCTTGTTACACTAATTTCTAACTACTTGAATTTCTATCGCCCGTTATGCTAATCTATCTGCTTCGATCCACGCGTCGCGCGAGAGTGCCTCTCGCTCGTGCTCAGTTACGCGTCTCGGTAATCGGTGGGAGGGGGAACGAGCCCTTTTGTCGCCGAAAATCGCCTGATTGATGGAATGTTCGCGACGTCTCTCCTCTCGTGGTTCCCCTCTCGTGTCTCCCACTGGCCGTCTCCGCGTAGCTGGACACCTGTAACGTACAATATGTGCGCCGGCAGTCTCTCAATTCCTATAGATTTTTCTCTCCTCGGGTATAGCCTTCCCATAGCGAGCACGCTATACGCGGCACTCCATGCCGCGAGGCATGGAGGGCGTAGCTATCGCAGGCGTTAGTTACGTTTTGCCGCTGAGGTTTCGAGGCATCGGCGGCGATGTGGCAGCTCGTGGACGACGGTGGAAGCGAGGCTTCAGGGCTTCGTGCTCCGCCGCGTCCACTTTGGTTACAAATGCCTCGTCGTCTTATTAGTGACGGCTAGCAAACACAGGATGTTTGGCTAAACAATGTAGGCACAAGATGCCACATAAAGCGTGTAGTGTCCCACGCTGAGACGCCTTGGGGAAGCGTTCTCGTAAATCATTGCTCACCACGGGCTGGGGCTTGCGGGCTACCGGCTGGGTGAAGCAGCGGTTTCATAGAATAGCGGAGCCGGAGTCCTAGGATTCCGTGCTCCGCTTTTCTCGTCAGAGAATTCTTAACTCGGTAGTAAATGCCTCGTCATCTCATTAGTGACGGATCAGCAAACACAAGATGTTTAGCTTAACGATGTAGGCACAAGATGCCACATCAAGCGGGTAGTGTCCCACGCCGAGACGCCTTGGGGAAGCGTACTCGTAAAGGATTGCTCACCACGTGCCGGGGCTTGCGGGCTACCGACTGGGTGAAATGATCAAAACCGTCTGTAATCAGCTGCTGGTGAGTTGAACATCAAGCAGCGGTGCAGCCGCTCAAATAATAGCGGAGCCGGAGTCCTATGACTTCGAGCTCCGCGTTTCTCGTTAGAGACTTCGAACAAACTGTTTCACCACGCGCTGGGGCTTACGAGCTGCCGGCCGGGTGAAACGAAAAAGTGATTTATGAGTCTGGCGTGATCCATGGTCTTAGACTGTGGATCACGCCAGGGCTCGTTAGGGACTTTGGGAGGTCGGCTCGTCACGAGCTGGGGTCTACGGACTACCGGCCGGACGAAGCGGCGCCTTGGCACCTAGAATCACACTTCTCGCAAAGACATTTCGAACGAATTGTTTCACTACGCGCTGGGGCTTACGAGCTACCGGCCGGGTGAAATGAAAACGTGATTTATGAGTCTGGCGTGATCCATGGTCTTAGACTGTGGATCGCGCCAGGGCTCGTTAGGGACTTTGGGAGGTCGGCTCGTCACGAGCTGGGGTCTACGGACTACCGGCCGGACGAGACGGCGCCTTGGCACCTAGAATCACACTTCTCGCAAGAGATTTCGAACGAGTCGCTTCACCACGTGTTGGGGTCCACGGGCTGCCGACTGGGCGGAGTGATCGAGACTGTCTGTGATCTGCCGGCGGTGCTTTGGGCACTGAGTGGCGACACGGCAAACTCAAATAATGGTGGAGGCGGAGTCTTAGGACTTCGAGCTCCGCTTTTCTCGTTAGAGAATTTGAACGAGCTGCTTCATCACGTGCTGGGATCTACGGATTACCGGCAATGTTTTTGCATTGGACTCCGCCTTTTTTGCGTTAAAAAAAAGGGGTCAGTTTCACCGTACGCTGGGGTTTTCGGACTACCGGCTCGTCAAGCTAGATCTCCATCACGCGCTGGGGCCCACGGGCTACCGGCCGGATGGTATACTTATCAATGCTTACCTTTCAGGTCTTTAGCGGTCTCGCTGTCGTCCTTTCGCGTCCTACGGGATACGAAAAGGCGACGAGGACCGCTTAACAAACTCCCACCGGGCCCTGCGTTATCGAGGTTCTTGGACTTCGGTAGCGACGGAACCGGGGAGATACTAACGAATATATTACCTAAGTTTCAGGCCTACTAATATATATTTTAGTTGCAGGTGAACCCTCTGACGAGATTCAAGGTTCCCCTAGGCCAAGCTGACTAACGTGGTGAGGGCCTCATGGCAGGAGGGGTAGGTCCTGTCTCAAGCGTGGCGGTTAGGACGGTTGGCGGCCTCCGAAGCTGTATTGAATTCGCCCGGGCGGGATATGGCGGCTCTGCCCCACTCTGTGTCTTTTATTTCCGACCTTACTCGTGGGAACAAAAATGAAACAATTCAAATCTTTGTGTGAATGTGTCAGTGTGCATGTGAGGAGGAGTGTTCGTCTGGCCGAGCCTAGGCAACCAGACGTAGTACGCCAAGTGGGAGTTGCTGACTCTGCTGCGAAGCCGCGCACCCGCTCGGCAGCAAGGCTGTTGGCTTCTCAGCCAGGGCCTCGCATCTCGATACCGCGCATTTGCTTGCCCACGGGTAGCGCTGGCCCTAGTAGCATCAGGAGTCAGTGTGAGGTTCTCGGCCTTCGTGCCGTCGCACTCGATAGGTGCGAAAATGGAAGCCAACTTGTGGCTGAACGCAAAAATGTAGGCAGAGAGATAGACCGCGTAAACATACAACAGCATAGACTCGCGATTGAACCCACTATTGATAACTTCGCCCCAGCGAGCGTAGACCCCATTACCACGGGAATCAGAATTTTGCAACTGAACATGAGACGTTCAGAGGTAGTGACAGGCGAGGTGCGTTCCCTCATACGTCAAAAGCGTTTGGACATCCTGCTCTCGCAGGAACCATATGTCCAAAAGCCGGACGAGAGGCACACCTTCTTCGGATTAGGCACTTGGGTGCAGGTTGCAGCCGTACGCCGAGGTAATCCTTGGGCCTCCGTAGCGGTCTGTAATCCTGCTTTTAAGATGATTTTCATCTCGCAGCTTAGCAACGCGCACTGTGTTTGTGCGGAAGTGCAGGCTCCCGGCTTTTCGTTTTACGTTGTTTCGCATTACTTCCAATTCCGAGATGACATCGAGCAGCACCTCAGACACCTCGGTATGGTGCTTCATTCGCTGAGGGGGAAGAGAATTCTTGTCGCACTAGATTCCAACGCCAGATCTTCACTGTGGGGGCCTCAGGAGACGAACGAGCGAGGTGCTCGTTTGGAGCGCCTCATACAGGATTTTAATTTGCAGGTGGCCAATGATGCGGAGCAGCCGCCGACGTTCTGGACACCGAGAGGTGAGTCGTTCATCGACATCACCCTCGGATCACCATCTATGTCCCAATTCATCGGGGAGTGCAAAGTCCGTACGGACTGGACAACCAGCGACCATAGAGCGATCGACATAAGGCTTCAGGTGCCAACAGTCGCAGTAGGAGAAGGAGTACACCGCGTCAGTCGGTTTAATACTCTAAGGCTGACTGGGAGCGTTTTGCAGAAATGTTGGCAGCTCTTTCACGAGCTAGGATGGAAAACCTCGTAGTAGATTCATCGCAGGATGTAGAAGTCATGGCAACGGCTCTAACAGGTGTTCTCACGGACGCCTGTATCTAGTCTATGCCACGTAAAACACGTTTTACAAAGTCCAACCCGTGGTGGACGGAAGAACTTACGAGTTTGAAGAAAGGAGTGTACCGGCTCATGCGTGGATACCAAAGGGTACGAGCGCAGCCCGAACGCCTCGTTAAACTGCAAGAGTATCGCACTTCTTTGCGAAAGTACAGCCGCAAGGTGAAGAGGGCAAAGCGTGAAAGCTGGAGGAAATTTGTCACGTCGTACGGAAATTCGGAGCCCTGGGGCTTCGTCTATAAGCACCAGGCGGATAAACTTCGAATTGAGAAAGTGCTAAGCACGATCCGGCTTGATGGAGTTACCACTATGGATATGAGAGAAACCACCAGCGGCCTTTTGGACACACATGTCCCAGACGATCGGGAGGAGGAGGATACCCCGTGGCACAGACGACAGCGCGAAAAAGCGCAGACGCCGCCTGACACGGAAGATGCCGAAGTATTTACCGAATTTGAGGTAAAAAAGGCGTGCAGAACATTGAAAAATAGTAAGGCTCCGGGCCCTGATCTCATTAAGGTCGAGGTCCTCAAAAGAGCTGTTCTGACAATCCCCGCTCAGCTGGTAAAACTTTTTAACGGGTGCCTTCAATGGGGCGTCTTTCCCTCTGCTTGGAAGGAGGGAAACCTTTGCGTTCTCCTGAAGGGCGAGGATAAAGACGAGATGGACCGGAAATCTTATAGGCCAATATGTCTTCTTTCAGTAAAAGGTAAATTGTTCGATAAACACATCCGCAAGCGTCTTTCCGAGACGATCGATGATGGCGGCATCTCCGATCGGCAATTTAGCTTCATGCCTGGTAAGTCCACGGAGGATGCGATCGCTGAGCTGCACAATATGATCCGCGCTTCAGCTGCGACTTACACCGTCACTCTGCTCTTCGATATCGCCGGGGCTTTTGACAACGTCTGGTGGCCCATGGTATTTAGGAGTCTTCGAATTAGGGGTTGCCCGCCAAATGTCTACAAAGTGCTTCGGAGCTACTTTGATGACCGCCGGGTGACTATCGAATGGGAGGATGAAAAGGTGACCAAGCGTGCTACGAAGGGTTGTCCACAAGGCTCAGTCCTCAGCCCGGCGTGTTGGAACCTTATGTTTGATTCTTTGCTCAGAGATTTCGAGCAACAATTCCCAGATCGCTTCATCGCTTATGCGGACGATCTTCTAGTCCTTGTTAAAGGCGAGTCGCGAAGGGAGATAGAGATTGAAGGACAGCGAGTTGTAGACAGAATCGTAGCATGGAGCAAAAAGGCTAGGCTAGAACTTTCCGCGCGAAAGACGGAGGCTATCCTCCTTAAGACAGTGTGGGTTCGCAGACCACCGGTAGGCAGACGCGGCGGCGATCGTCCGGATCGTCAACGCAGGCGCGAAACTAAGCCAGACTTGGCACGTAGATATTCGATCATTAAGATAGGCGAGACCGCGATTCCGTTTAAAGATCACGTCAGGTATCTTGGCGTCCACTTTGATAAAGAGATGGGTGTTAAGACCCACTGTAGTTATTTGCGCGACAAGGTCGGGTCGCTTTTCATGAAACTAGGTAGACTGGCTGGTTCAGGATGGGGATTGCGTTTTAAAACGTTTTCTTATTTTTATAGGGGGTTTTTGTCCCGATAGCGACTTATGCCGCTGCGGGATGGTCAGATCTTTGCAACTCTCACGACGTTAGGATTCTTCTTTCGGCCCAGCGTACTGCCCTTCTGACAGTCGCAGCGGCGTATCGAACTACGTCGTGGGCATCGCTGTGCGTCATCGCCGGCGAAATACCGTTGGATATATTGCTGGAACAACGCAGGGAAACATATAAACTCAGGGTGGGCATGGACGCCAGGATCAACAATGTAGATATAGCGAGGGGTCAAGACGCTGTTAAGCGCGTCAAGGAGGAAGGTATCGTGATGTGGCAAAATCTTTGGGATTCTTCTCCAAAGGGCCGCATTACTTATGCGTTTTTCGCGAACATCCGCGATAGATTAGACGCTAAGTGGTTCGCTCCGGACCACTATAGCACGCAAGCCCTCTCCGGGCATGGTAACTTCAGGGCGCGTCTCGAGACATTGGCGCTCGTAGACGATTCGCATTGTAATTGTGGTATGGTGGATACTGTTGAGCACTTCCTTCTGGTGTGCCCAAATTTTGAACAGCAGAGAGTCGCTCTGCGGGAACTCATCGGGGTGAGGCAGTAGCCAGAGGTGACGCACCACTTGGTGGCTTCTCCAGAGGCCTATTCGATCTTCCGCGCATTCTGCAGAGAATTGCTTTGGCTCAAGAGGCAGGAGAAGCTTGCGGAGCTCGGGTAGATTTTTATTTTTATTTTTTTTTAATCTTCTATTTTTATTTCTATTTTTTGGCTTTATTTTATTTTATTCTTTCGCTCGTTTGAGGGATTTCTCTTCATCGCGTCCCCGGTATCGCTTCACCGGCGGACGCTCTTTCTCAAATTTTGTCTCCACGAGACAACCTTAGTCGTTCGGTCACCCAAACCTAGAGGTGTCGGGACCTGGGTCATGAGCGGCGGGCCCGTAATCATCGCGGTAACCCGTCGTTCGGGTGGCTGTTAGGTAGGAAACATATAATTTTTTGAGAGTGTACTTGACGGAGCAGGGGCTGCACTTGTGTAGTTTGTCAAGGCACTGACGGGGAGTAGTTCCCCCGAAAAGCTATCTGGGTATATCTCGGGAACCTGCACGGGATCGGGCGAAAAAGCCGACGACTCCGCCTCCTCGTGGCCCCCGCTGGTAACAGCGTTCGGCATTCCAGGGTCTTGTACTCTCGGTGTTGCTGGGCGCTAGCTGAGTGAGTCGTTTCCCTCAGGGGTAGATCCAACTTGTTCAGCGATCCGTTTCGGCGGTGAGAGCAGGGTTTTTCCAAGTCTCGCGACTCAACATCTTACGCGAATTCTCCTGGTATTGGTTGAAGGGCTAGAAAGTATGGAAGACTGGTCCTTTGGACCTGTAGTTGCGTATGCTCTTACGGGCGAGAGATCTTCGGATCAAGCACTGGCGCGGGCTGTCGGGTCCATTGCCAATATATTAGTTGTAAAGAAATTACTACACGTACCCGATTAATTTAGGTCATCCTTCGAGAAATTCTTAGCCGTGGACAACTTGAATGCCAATTGTTTAAACAAATGACCGAAGGAGTTAACGGTAAAGCATTTGCCGAGGAAAGTCTTTTCCATGGCATGCCCCTGGGCAAATTAACATGGAAAGATTTATTCTTTTTCTTTTATTAGGCTTATTAGAATTATACTTTTTGCATCACTATCCAGGAACACGAGTACAAGCTAATCACGTACTTAATAATTAGTTCCCGATAAAAAGGTTACGGTTTATATCAATGATATTCATTATTATATTTCATTATTATATTCATTTCTATTAGAAATAAGCGAGTCCTGGTTATAAGAGTCTTACGAGAAATTACAAATTTTAAAATTCACGTAATACGTATAAAATTCAGAAGACATAGGAGAGCGTATTTTCACTATTCAATACCGGTTTTTATTTGTCTAGACAGTTGACGAAATTCGTTCTATAGTCCGATTGGAACTCTGGCGACCTTTTTACATATAAAGTATTTAGCTGCATACCAACAAAAATCTTTCTGGTAATGACTTCCCGGAAAACGGAAACGAGAAAAGGAGGGGATTGATGCCTACGTGATCTCGTCTGCGCCCTTTTACTTTTCGATACCCCACCCCGTCACTCACGGCGCGGGGCCCGATAAACAAATTACGCCTAAAAGAAGGACTTAAGATCACCGACCAATCAGGGATGAGATCGGTCGCATCACCTCATCTTCTCGTTAACGTACCAGAATTTTATACCGAATAGATATACAAAAAGACACTCATATAGCAACATCCCCTCTACTTGTCACCAAGGAAAATGGTATAAAACCCCCGAAATTGTACGCTCAGGAGCACACGTTTTTCTGTTATTAGAGGAGGTTATTCTTCCAGTTTTTGTTCAGCACATTTTTTCCCAGTCATTAGAGGAGGATGTTCCTTCAGTTTTATACAGCACACCTTTTTCAGTTATTAGCGGAGGATATTCCTTCAGTTTTTGTTCAACATATTCCCCAGTCATTAGCCGAGTATATTCTTTCATTCATTTGTTCAAAATACCATAGTCGTTCAGTTCAAATCAGTTATCCATTGTTCGAAACTCAGCTTTAACCCGATTGTCTTTTCAGACTTTCGAGTTATCAGTATAAAATCCAGGACTCAGAGAATCGAAATTATTTCTTCAGTTTATAATTTGCCATTGTACTCCGCAAGTTATAGAAATTCCAACCATATAGACACTTGGTCTCCATTGGTTTTCTTTTGTTAAATTTTATTACTTGTATTACTCATATTTTTGTGACATTAAAATAGTGTTAACTCTACCTGCATTTTCGTGAAACACATCATTTTTCCCTTAAATTCATCTTCGAATTAAATCAACGTGAAGAAAGTTCTATATCCACGAATACCAGGAAAACACCGTTTATTACCGTAAGTACCAGTTTATTTATTTATCACCCGCGCATTATTTCATTTTGTTCTCGCAACCCAGTGATTTAGAGTGACCACCAAATTTCATTTAACCGTGTCGCGTGCTGCGACACCTGGTCAGGCAACGGCAGGTAGCTGCCGTCACACCGAAGATTTCGTCTCTATCTCTCTTTTGCCTGAGAGACGCCGAACCCTCTACTAATTAGTTTATACCCTACGACACGCAATTGACAAGCACTCTTAAGGGCTCCATCCCAAGCAATTTTCCGCAAGGTTAGGCTTTAAAAAGGAGCAATCGTTGTCCTCCTTATCAACACCAGGTGTGGTAAAGGTCGTTTTAACACCCACTTGACCAGCGCGTGCGATTATAACGGAGGCAACTGTTATATTTCAAACTAGTAAAGAAACAACGCTAGTTTGGACGTAACTCCGTCTATGGTCACACGTCCCTCTTGGTCCCATCTGATGCGTTGTACTGCTCCCGGTGAATTGCGTAGATAAGACACGAGAGCTTTAGCTTTATGCCGAAACTTTTGCGGAACGCTGTCTATGGTTATCGTATCATTGAACGGTTCATTTGACTGTGATGACGTTTGCTGTTCGCGGGCGACGGTAGAGGTCGCTCCAGGTAGTGATGGATCTATCGGACCTTTTCGTTGTTGTACCGCGTAACCCCTGTACTCGGTACACGGGAATTCGTAATGGTAGTTAGTAGTAGTAAAGGCATGAATGGGAAATAAAACTCTACAAAGAGGAAAGTGGAATAAAAATACAAGTAAGTAAGCATCGAATTCCTTGCGACATGTGTACTACATATGCACTGACGAAATACAAGGAATTCGAGTGGCACGCGCTTAAGCGTGCCATCGTCGCGCCAAACGCATAGTCAGCAGTTTCGCGAGCGAGGCCTCCTCGGCGAGCGTCCGATTGCGAAACTCGTCAAACACCTGAGTCGGCTTTACGCAAATCGAGGTAACTCGGATATCTGAATTCATACAGAGATTGGAGTAAAAATATTATTAAACAAAAGATGATGAAATGAGAGCATCGAGACGATGCCCATCATCAAGGGAATCCGCTGAGTCGAACGCTCCACTTTACGCTCGGTAAAATGTGGGCGCGAGCTCGCGGTAAACAATAACATAAAATATACGAGCTGACATCGATCTCCGTTCATATAAAGGGAACAGAGATCGAGTGTCAGGCAGTTGTTAATCGACTCGTGAACTGTACGTTTGGTCCGGCAAGATTTAAGGTAACAATCTTGTTAATTGATACACGTAGAACTGTGTGAACTGGGTGAACTGTGTGAATTGTGTAAACGCAACGTGTGCGAACTATACGACTGTTCCAAGGGGATAATGGAACATACAAACTGTATCTACGTGTAAGACTTTCAACGAATAAAGTATTCTTTTGTAATTTACTCTCCGATTCAATTCTTACTTGGGTTCCAACCCTTAACTGGTATTCCTTTTTACATAAATTTGAAGAAGATCTTCGAAACCGCGGACTCAGAGTAGCTAACTGGGTTTCGGCGGTATAACATCGTGCTTCGAGCAAAAATAAATACCTCTGCAGCACCTGAAGATATTGTTTCCACTTTTCCGAGTCATCGCGATACTTCTTTGAGTTTAAAATTTTCGAAAGTTCCTCATCGAGCCGCGATATAGGATCGCCCGGCGTCTGTACACTTGGTGGTCCGACAGGCGGTGTACGAATTCCGGCGCCACCGCCGCCGCCGGCGCCGATCATCGGCTCTTTCCATAGCCCAGCCTCTTCAGCCGGTACTAAAATAATTTTCTTTGCGTGTTCCATTAGAGCTCGTTTGAATTAAGAGTCGGTACTTCCGCCACCGTTGCCGATAAACAGTCTACTGACCAAACTCGTGATAATCGGTGCCAATAAAAGCGGCAAAAATGCTCCACATCCTTTTTGCATGATGAAGCGTTTTTTCGCTCGCCAGTTAAATTTTCGTCGTTTGCGTGAGGCGCTACTGACGCCTCTACTATTGCCACCACCACCACCCCACCGCTGCCGCTCTGTCTTACCGCGGACCATGGCGCTAGTTGTCGCAACACCTTTTTACATTTTTTTCAGACGATTTTTCACGTCTGTTTTAAGCGCTATTACGCCGTATAAAACGTTTAGTGCGCATTCACATATACACTTGACCAACGATTCATCGGCCGCTCGTAACAGCGTTTTTTGCTGTTCTTTACTAGCATGACAGAGGGCGTTTAGAAAAGCGACGTGACGTTTATCGATCGGCGATCGCGCAGAACACGACGCTTTCTTCTTCTTCTTCTTCTTCTTTACCGTCATCTTCTCGCTCCCGCCCTCCGAGATGTTTGCGTAACCGACACTCGAGCGCTACTGATGCCTTTGCTGTTCCACCATTTGACTAAATACGTCAGGTAAAATCATCATTTACGAAAGCCTCGCTTGTTTTTCGGTATATATACTGTAACGGGACGGCTACCCCCCCCCCCCCCCCCCCCCCCTAGCATCCTTTCCTAATTTTCCACTGCTCCGTTAGATGGCGAGCCGGCAGAGGTTTCGCGTAAGCGAATGCGCTCCAGCGAGCCTTCTAATACCCCACCTCCCCATTCCCAATCACGCTATCCATTCCGACCAAACACACTCATACCACATGGGTATCTCCGCAGCAATGCGTTGAACCTCATTTTTGTATGTGTGACTAGCGGTCTCACGACTCACAGTCACACACAACTCTAAGCATAGCCCAGGCTTACGTTTTGTCTTCGTCCAGGACGAATGTACGAACATTTTGCATTTGGTTCTCTACGCGATTGTTCGGTAGCCCAACGACCAATCGTGATTCGTGAGCTCGCCCAGCTTACCAAATGTTAAATAGTTTTATATCTCGTCTTTCCTATCCACAGTTCGGAGGAGAGTACTCTTTCTTGAACGTCGGGTGGATCTCCGGTCCCCGAATTGCAAGTTATGAAGAAATCTGACGGCTAACTCCTTTCCTCCTTTCCTTTCCTCACAATATCTCGCCAGTCCAGAGCTCGAACTCGAGTCTTTCCGCAAGGAAAAAGAGGATCTAAAAAATCCTAAGTTCGAGATTTTAATTCGTTAAAATCTCGAAACGTTTCAATACATGCATTTGCAGATCGTCGGGAAATATATTGGTGCGGCATCGACGCATATCAGGCGTCGATTGCTTTAGATCCAACAGTAGATAGCCATGCGGCTGCGCAGTTGCATCGTGATACGCTTCCGTTAAAAAGCGCGGATCCTCGGGATAAACTTGCCTCGCAAGATGTTGAATTTGTGCCCGATCTCGTGGATTTTTAAAAATAAAAATATAATTCGCATTCAGCGAAATATCGCGTTATCCGTTTCCCTGATGAAAAATATTTTGCGTTATGAAAATAACACTGATATTTTTATGATGGCTGCCTTTCGTGAAGAGGTCTACTATCGTATTGTTTGACGATTCTCTCATCAAATCGTCGATAATAACTAATTTCTTACAATCGGTATCTTGCGAATAATCCTCCGGCTGCGGCAGTCCTTCGTGAAATTCAATTTTAACATTAGCGTTCGTTGAATCCTCAGAGGTCATGCGACGAATACTTGAACAGAGCGGCAGTATCGTCATCGAGATTATCACCGTAGTAAAATATAATACGGCCAAACGTTTCATCGCTAATAACCGCTAGATGGCGTAAGAATCGTCGCACGAAAACTGTCTTACCACAACCTGTTAGCACACAAATTAGTGAAGTTCACGGAAGTTTCCATCGTACGTCCATTTTCACGTGTTTTTCTTTCTTTTACGAGCGTTTCGTCGACGTAGCCAAAACTCACACCGAAAACACTTATAAATATACTCGTTTTTGCGCGACTATAAACTTAACTCTGCGGCGGAGGCGGCGGCGGTGCGCGGAGGACACACGTCGCGGACAAGCTAACTCGACGTGTGCGCGACGGTGGTCCAGTTAGTACAGACGCGTTCGCTCGCAACATCAGCTTATGAGCGGGCGAGCGCACGCGCGCGTGTCGATCAGCTCTTATACCACGGCCACATGTGCTCTATAAGCTCATATTGTGCATGTGGGGCCGCCTAGCTTAAAATGAAGAAAATTCTCAACACTGACTAGGAAAATGTTTCAATTTTTTTTTTGTTTTATTCATTTTTAACGAGGAGTCATGGTGAAACGTTTAATGCATATATATATATATGTAAAAGAAATTCTTTCATGGCTCGGTGGCCTAGGTGGTAAATTACCATATCGACGGTAATCAGAGTAGGCAGCGGAGAACAAGTACTCACAGCCAGTGATAAAGTGGGACGATAGGCAGAGATAGAGAAAACGTGGGAGAAGGGGCATCGCTTTCGATTCCTGTTTATAGGTTAGGAAAATAATTCGATTTATTATTTGTTATTGTTTTGTCAAGTTAATGTATGTTGAAAATAAACACCTGTTTATAGGCATCGAATCTTGGATCTTTTCCTTCCCAGAAGGGAATGCAACCTTACATATATAAATAGAATTTTCATTCCGTTTTTAGGCACTCACTTTAACAATAGGCAAAGAGTGCCTATTGAAATGATCATCCGTTGCTCTTCAGAGTCTGTCGGTGGGGTTACTCCGCAGCGAATACTCCAAAAATTTTTATTTTTCACCATTTGCTTCAATGTATCTCCAACATCATGTGTTGTTAATTTGAAAGGATTCCAATGACTGGTAATATTTTTTTTCGCCTGCGGTTGAATAAAAATACCTTTATTACTGAAATTATCTTCTTAGACGTCCGTATCACAGTGTAACTTTGGACTGTGCGAAGCAATTTTTCTCTTCTTCGCAGGGATGATGTATCATATCATCACCATTGTGCACATACATTTTGAAGCCCCTGCGAAGCATTTGAATATTTGCTTAACAAAAAAAATCCATTTTTGCTTCGACAAGTGTCCGTACGGTGTTGTAACTTTAGACTGTGCGAACCAATTTTTCTCTTTTTCGCTGGAATGATATCATATCATCACCATTGTGCACATACATTTTGAAGCCCCTGCGAAGTATTTGAATATATGCTTAAGAAAAAAAATCCATTTTTGCTTCGACTAGTGTCCATACGATGCTGTAACTTTGGACTGTGCGAAGCAATTTTTCTCTTCTTCGCAGGAATGATGTATCATGTCATCACCATTGTGCACATATATTTTGAAGCTCCTGTGAAGCATTTCAACTTTTGCTTAACAAAAAAAATCCATTGTTGCTTCGACCAGTATCCGTACAATGCTGTAACTTTGGACTGCGCGAAGTAATTTTTCTCTTCTTCGCAGAGGTGATGTATCATATCATCACGATTGTGCACAATCATTTTGAAACTACTGCGAAGCCTTTAATGAGGTGTTTTAAATTTTGTTCTGCTAAATGTCCATACGGTGCTCCAATTATGAAGTCTACGAACCTAATTTTTTCTTTTTCGCAGCATTATTTTATTTTATGAAAAGCACTACGCACAGCAAATTTGAAGACATTCTGACATTTCTTAGTATTTTTATTCTCCAATTATTTTTAGTGAGGAATTATTTTAAAAGGTTATATTATTTTAATTTTCCAAAAAATCAATTTTTTATCATGTCACAAACGAAAATTTGGTTGCGAAAAATGAAATATGAAATATCACACATTGATTGCCAAATATTAATCCTTTTGCTTTCGAAAATAATATATTTTGAACGAATATCATTCACAATATTTTATATACGTTATTCACATTCTTAATAAAAATAAAAAATTTCGTGGGTGCACTGAAAACCTGGTTATAATTCGACAAAGAAGAATCATCGAATATCCAAAATTATTGCAATTTGTCAAATAAAATTGAAAACAATCGCGGCCATTTATTTTTTTCCATTCATTCTATCTGTCAAACTTTGGAAGCCAACGATAATTCGATAGCAGACGTGATAAAGTTTGCATACGCCGCGACGTTGGTATTCTGTGTCGCGATGATTTGCATGAAAAAAAAAAAAACTTATTGTTTTCTCATTGTTTAATGTATATAACTTTAAATATTAGGAAACTGCAGTTTACTTTTTTCAAATCTCTAACAATTTTTCGAAACAAAAAAAAATCAATTTTTACCTCGTATGTTTCGAACCACCCTTCTATTTTTATTTCAATTGTTTCAATATACTTATCTCAAAACAAAATAAAACGATAGGAAAATAAAATTTTTCGAATTTCTCGTCTTCAATGTTTTACTCTCCGACAGTGACAATAACCAGTGAATTGATTCCATCTATTATAGGGAAGAGAAAAAATGCTTAAAGTGTTATAACCGAATTCTCTTATAGATCGACAGTCCAAGAGTCCTCGCCGTCGAATTCATCGAGAAATTGATTTTTTTTTTATTTTGGACGTATCCAAGACACTACAACTTTATTGAGAACAGGGTACTACTTCCTCTTCAATACACGAACCAAGACGATATCTATGTTCGTTCTCGAGTTATAATTTTTTTACTACAACAATTAATATCAAGCAAATTTAATTGAAAATCGTATCAAAAAGCAATTTTTCTTAATATTCAGCTCCAATACTTCGGGTCCTGTCCAGAGGCAATAATAAAGTGATTTTATGTATTTTAGGGAAAAAAACAAACATTTAAACAGATGGATTTAAAGGGGACATTAGACCTGTTGGTAAATGGTAATGGTGTTCGTAATGGTAAATATTTTTTGTGTTGATTTATACTCATTTAATCTTGTCATAAGCGTTAAGCCAATAAAACGACCTTTACTAAATATCATTTGATTCGTTACATTAATTCGATCAAGTTCTACGTGATGCAATTCGTTATATTGTTCGTAAAACAGAAAGGAAATATCAGTTGTGAATAAAAATAATCAATGCGTATAGAAACGAAATGTTTATATTCAATGAAGGTTAAACTATGAATCAATTTACATAAGCGGTAAATGATTTTCCGCCCTACGTTCTTCCGAGATGAAACGCGCCGCGCGACGTATAAACATATTCGATATGCAGCGCATAACGCAAAGTGTAATCATACTCGATACGGAGCGCGTAGCGCGACGTGTATTCCTATGAGTGCCTTAAAAAATGGCCCAAAGGGACATTTTTCGGGGGGCTTGGAGGGCGGAGCCCTGCGGGCGCAGAGGCTCTTGTTTTATTTTTCATGAAAATCGTATTGACTATCTGTGTATTGAAATAACTTTTTCTTTTTTATATATTTGTATTTGTATAAGTCTATCGAACATTTACAAAATATTTTTATCAATTACCGCTATTATTCGTTGCAGTTGACGAAGGTTATCACTAATTAAAATATAAGCATTACATAACATTACACGCATGAGCGTTTTTAAGTTTATCCCATGTATTGTAACGTTCACCCTCTAGTCAATGCCTCGCACTCGGTTAGAGAGATCGCGTTATGGATTCGTAGCGAGCAAAAAGTCGTGAGACGTTGTCGATTTGGTGATATGACTTTCTTTATTCAAACATATTACAAGATATTAAAAATGTGTTACACAGAAATCTGTAATATCGACGCTTACCTTTTTCTCCGGTTTCTACTTATTTTAGATTATGCGAAACACACTCGAGTTATCGGCGAGCTGTAATAATCAATTTCTGTATGAGATAAAGTTCATTAATTACTTTATACGCGGATGGCGCTGAAGAAACGAAAAATGTTTCGAGTCATGCGAATTTCTCCTTTTACACATCGAACCATAATGATTTTATTGAGTTTATTCTTCGAGTCGCGATTTTACTTGAAAAGAAAGACAGAAAAGCGATTTATCGACCAAATGTCGATAAATCGTAAAAATTAACTCTACTCAATTTTCCCCTTTATTCTGCCATTCCTTTTCGTTGAAATATTTTATGTATAACGAGTCAAAGGCTCGATACGCGAGACCATAAATTTTGCCATCGATACTGGTGTATCGACGGAGTTTTTTTCGTGGACATGAATCTTTGCAAGTTGCATTATTTAAGTCTTCATTTTAAATTTGGGAGTAAACTATAATTAAGATGTGAATTTTAACATCGTTTCTACTCTGCTGTGCCCACGGAGTATCCCACAGAAATATCGTGCGGACCTGTCGACACGATTTTCCGATAGCCATAGAACAGGGCCCTCGTCGGAGAGTTCGGCTTCCACGAGATCGTGTACCAACCGTGTCACCACTTGGTCGATCCGCGACTCCCTTCCGGCTCACTCCCGTTCGGGTTACCTACCCATCGCGGCCCTACTAGCTGTGACTGGAAACAGGAATGCCCACTACTTCGTCGCCAAACATGTGTGCACCCTGGTTCGGGGGATACACCTGGAGCCAACGTCACCGAAGGCTCTGGGAACCCGGAGGTCTTTGAGGGAAAAATTACCTCTGTTCTTGCTGAATTGACGCATAATTCAGCTTAATCGTCTGAACATTTGGCCTCGGTAAATCGGCTTTAATCATGTCCCTTATCGAATCAAAGTTAATTTTTTGGGAATTTCGGTAATTTAAGCTCAAACCCTTGACTTTACACTCGGTTTTCGTAACCACTTGGGGATTCTCGCTATTGACTACCTGATACCCATAGAATTTGGGGCCTCCAGAGATAAACGACTTTATGTAGTGGCGGCACCCATTCACCCGATCGACCTGTGCTAACATAAATCACCGAGTCCGTGTCGTAGTACAATACGCGTCGGTCTAGTCGCTCGAGATAGCTATATAGCTTTAAAGCTATATAGCTACGCGCCTGAGCTGTTGTGTACGCCGCAATGACGACAATCGTTTGCGAGGAAGGTATTACCGCCTCGTTTATCGACACCCAGTTAGCGTGTAAGACGTCGTCGTTTACCGGAAGTAGCCGATGTACCTCTTTGTCGTTATCCTCCAGAAGCAGTAACAGCTGCTCGCGAGTATTAACGATCGTCGTTTGAGATAAATTATCCCGCTGCCCAAACTTACCCCAAAACGAGTTGAGACAAAGCTTCGCAACGGAACGCAAGTCCGGATTCTTGTTAATCTTTTCCGCCGTTAATTTAATTCCTTCAGCGCGTTCATAATCGCTGATATACCTTACCTGCGAGTCGGTATCTTTACATTCCGCAGGCCAACCGCTCACTTCCTGCTTGATTTTCAGAAACGTATTTATATAATCGACAAAGAGGCCGCTATCATGCGTTTCCGGATTGTATTGAGTCATTTCATAGGCCCAAATAATCGAACCTCGTCTATCACCCATGTACCGGTAAATACCCGATCATTCACATCCTCGTGAGGACACGACATCTGTGTCTTTTGCTCGGCACATGTGCGGCACAACGCAAAGAGTAGTTTATGGTGCATACGCATGGGTAACACCGGATGGAAAAGATTTCGAGGTGGCAAAATCGTACAACGGATCAAACTATTAATCGACGTTCCCAGAGCATCGTACGAACTGTTGAGCAACGTGTCGCATTCTGTGTCAACGTAAATCGTAGGATGTCCCTTCGGAAAACGACCCGTTTTGGAAATATACGGGTAGAGCGAACAGATGTCGATATATTGGATTTTTTCGCCGTCCGCAACGTCGTATACGGTAACGGTGTTGCCTGTTCTACCGCCGAAAAACGCGTCGCGAGGATTCAAGCTCACCGTCTTTAGTCGTGGATGATTACGCAGAAACGCATCGATTGCCGGGTTAGCGTTTCGCTCGTCTTGAAATTCGCACTTCCACATAATGAGCAACTCGTAACCACGATCTCGAATCTGCGCGTCGATGGCCCGGGTATGCTCGTAACGCTGGTCGTACGACGTCGGTGGCACGCGACAGAACCGTGCGATTCTCGGGAAAACAGCGGGGGCAACCGTGCCAATAACACCCGTGAAACTGATACACGAAACAGTCCTCGCCGATTTGCGCATCGCAGTCAACGAGCAGCCCCTCAGGTAGCCTAAACTCTCGACCTCGCGTAGCGTGAGTTATTTCGTAACCTACGCAATGCTCTACCCATAAAAGCCATTCGTTGGCTTGCTTCGAGTGTTTGTCGGCGAGTCTGTAGCCACCGCTGGGTATAAGCCCTATTGTCTGCGGCTTTCGATTATTACGCATAAACACTTTCGAACAAGCCGCCGTGATTATTACGGCCTCTGTGAATGGGCAAACATTGCCGACCTCGAGAAAAATTCGCCGGAATTTTTTGCATGCGCGTCTCAATATGTCTACGTCCATCGCGCAGTACTTTTCGATCTCGATTTGAAAGCCAAAAACCTCATTCGCGGTTGCAGCCTCCGCATACCAGTCGTGGAAGGCCCTATAGCCATCGGGCGTCATACCCTCGGGTGAGTAGTACTCAACAGCCGGTAGCTCTCCGCGATATGTTTGGTTTTCTATTGTGTTGAAAAGATGAGGGAAGTAGCCCTTTCCCATTCTATGTTTGAAGCCGAAGGCCTCCGGAAGAGCACTGAGTCGCGTATGAAAAGAGTTCATACTATCACTAAAAATGGTATGGGCTATGCGCATCGATATGATTGAATTTCCCGTCAGGATAAGTTTTGGTAGACCGAGATCTTTATAATTGTCGGTAATATGACGTAATATGAACTGTGCGTCGAAAGCTTTTGCGTTATGAACGATGCCGACAATTTTGCGGAATGATGTTGCGCGACGCACTGCGAGATCGACTAGTTCCGAGACGGGCGCTCTACGGAAAACATGTTTACGAACGCCGCACCACATACACGTATTTTCGGTTGTCATGTCATCGACGGTCGACAAGTATCTATCGCACAGCTCCTGCGCGACGCAAAGAGTTACCACGTGCTCGCGAGTATTGTCACCCGGAGTTTTACTATAGAATGTGTCTTGACGGGTCTCGAAATCATAAAAAATAAAAAGTGTTCGCGGGTGTTTGTCTTCGTCAGCTAGAACCCGCGGTGCCACGGGCTGGATGTAGCAATGCTCATTGTACCCGTATACACTACGGCACAGCTGACAAAAAGTTTTACCGCAGTTATGAGCCTTTTGCGAAGCATCAAACAGTTTCAAGCATGTTTTACAAAACCGTACAGTCTCACAAATCGATTTCCGTTCAGAGCCCCGAGTGTTTACACGATTTTCACGTATTTTCAAATGATTGCCAAAACACTCTCTGCTGTGAAAAAACCGTTGACAATCCTCGCATGACCATTCGTCGTTTGCGGCAGCTTCATCGTTGCTAACGACAGGTCTGACCGAACAGGACGGTGACGCGTAGCAACGAGGGCATGTACTCGAGCACACATGCTGTTGCAAGAAACGATGGGATTTGTTGCATGTTATGCAATAATTTCTACCTCCGGCCGCAGCTAAAAGATTTACGATGGGCGAATAGTGATCATCGGCATGAAAGTGCGCAATATTTAAGGTCGTGTGCGCAGGTTATTTTGAAAACGCGAGTGTCCATTAAAGATGGGCGCCACACCGCTACCTAGAGAAGCCCAATCGTATACAACTATAGCAATACCCAGGGCCATAAAGTGTCTTTGAAATACACTGATTTCCGTTATAGTGCAGCCTGACGCCGGCACTACGACGTTAGCTACGTTGGCGATTGCCGTAGCCTCATTCCGTTGTAGCTTCGAATTCTTGTGGCGGATCTTGTCATAAAAAAGCTTTGACTCGACGCTACGGTCTTGTTTATTGCGCGTATTGGCGAGAGCTACAACGAGCGTTCGAGGGAAACATAAATTATCGAAATTCCCGATTAAAACGATGGATCGATTACTAACGATTTTACTGTCTAAACTACCCGAGCCGTTTACCATATTAACATAAGTGACCGTAAACGTTAGTGTGTCATACGCCGAAAGTATTCTAGCGCTTTGATGAACGCTACGATAGATACACCGGCTGTACCGTTAGTCATACCGGCGGCGTCGAACGCAACACCGATTGGGTCGTTCGGATAGCGCCCTTCTACAAAATGTTCATGGATATCGCGAATCGCGTTTCGGGTCCATGAAATCGGATTGATACCGTGAGACGGCGGTACTAAAGATACCTCTGTTTGGCGCCTTTGTATTTTAAATTTTATTAACATGTGATCCCTCGGTACACCGACTATTCTAAAACGATGACCCACGGGCAAGACATGATCGTCGTCATTGACGATGTCTTTCTCGGGGGCAACATCGTTAACGCTACCGTAAATATCAATGCCGTCGTCGTTGCTGTCTTCACCATGAACGCTACTTAAAATTATATCGCTAGCGCTAATCGGCCGCGCAGGACCGCCGCCTATCTGTGGGTGAATAACGCCGTCACTACCAATTGTGCTACGGCCGCTCTTGTTTCTGCTTTCCACGATGCGCTTAGCAGCGACGAGTGCGATGCAGACGACGCATCTGGTGATGATGACGCTGATGGCGATGACGATGACGATGATGACGATGATGACGATGATGACGATGATGACGATGATGACGATGATGATGATGACGCTGATGATGCTGATGATGATGAAGATGATGATGATGTTGATGATGTTGATGACCGTGCCGAGCTCGACGATGATGCTCCTGAACGGTCTTCGGAAGGAAGAGGGACGTGTGATCAATTTTTACAGTCTACTACGGTTCTGGGAAGCGGGGGAACGATTCGATAATTCGATTGATGATTAGATCATCATCCTCGTCGTACGAGTCGGATCCTGAGCACCGCTGCCCACGCGAATCGCACCACGGCGCTTGTAGCAAGTGGTTTGGTATCGCGCGAACGAAGTCGTTGTCCGAGTGATCCGCATCGTACGACGATGGCGATTCAGATTGCGAATCATAGATTGGTAATGGTGATTCTGTACCCAGATCATCAATGTACAATGATGATTCTGAATTCGAATCATCTTTCGTCACAGGTTCGTAATGACGCGAGGAGACAGGACTATTTACATAGGCGGGATCGGGTCTTTGGGTCACAGGCGGATATTCTAATATGGTATGACCGCCCAGGCACCAGTCGCCGTGCTTGTCGCACGGTTGAGCAGCGTGCAATAACGACGGGTACATACCTGTGGGCTAGCTTTATTTGTAAACGGGTGTTAGAGGATATGACTATACAGACATATAAACAATGCATGTACATCCGCGCATATATATTATAGATATATATGTACGCGTATATACACATATGTATATATATGTGTGTATACACTACATTGCTTGTAAAATAATACTAGACGCACCCTCTGTAACAGTCGATTGACGGTCCATTATCGCGCCGACCTCCATGTCGAGGCTCCTCTCCGCTGCAGCTTCTTTCTCACAAACCTCCATTGCCTCATCGCAAGGATCCACGGCATCCGTCGACGTGATGATTATGGTTTCGGCGGTTGACAATGTATCGCCTACATTGTCACTCTCGATGACCGCGTCGTCACTATCCTCGTCGCCGTCCTCGCTGAGCCGTACCCCGTAGGCCTCAGCATCCGTATCGTCGCACTCATCCGACGATACGAGGATTATGTGGCGGCGTCGGTATTATCGTTATCAGTGACCTCCGATTTATTGTCCTCGCTGTCCGCACTATCCTCGCTGTTCCCCTCGCTGTTGCTCTCGTTGTCCTCGCTGTCCTCGCTGTCTTCGCTGTCGTCCTCGCTGTCCTCGCTGTCGTCCTCGCTGTCCTCACTGTCCTCGCTGTCGTCCTCGTTGTTCTCACCATCGTCTTCGTCGTCCTTGTTGCCGCCGCCGTCGCTATCGACCCCATCGTTGTCCTCCTTGCTGCTCGCGTTGTTGTCCTCAACGCTATGCCTTAAAATGTTGGTCTCGTCGTCGTCATCGCTCTGCGTATCGTTTTTAACTCTCGCTGCGCCTGCTGAAGGATCATAGCGTTTAAATGTGTAGACCAACGAGTCGTACAACGTCTCGCAATTACCGGACTACGCAATCTCGCTAAGCTAACGATTTTCCGCATAGCCTTAACGATTGCACGAGCACGATAGCCCTCCATTTTTTTTATAATTTAGGCTAATAAACGAATTTCACACTAAACTTCACTTTTCAAATTTTCGGCTAATGGTGAATACGCACAAACACTCACACGTAGCACAGATTTCGTGAATAACAGAAGTTGGCGCACGGCTCACAATTACCACAAGATTGCAGCAAACCTTTGCACGATGTCACCACCCGATCGATTTTAAAAATTCGAAATTTGCACGATAAAGAAAAACTCGGAATCGAAAAACAGAAAAACTCTAGCAATCGAGTAGTTGTACGAAACTGTTGATTGCAGGAAGCTTCACGAATGACTTCTCGTCAGAGAATTATCTCAGAATTGAGTTTCCAAGCCTTTTATAGGTTTTCCCTCGTATCCCACCACATTTTCTTGTTTCCGAAAATTCAAAGAAAAAAAAACAAGCGCCTCAGCGCCCTGCGCGCGTCGCGCTACGCGCTCCGTATCGAGTATGATTACACTTTGCATTATGCGCTGCATATCGAATATGTTTATACGTCGCGCTGTGCGTTTCATCACGGAAGAATGTATGGAGGAAAATCATTTATCACTTATGTAAATTGATTCATAGTTTAACCGTCATCGAATATAAACATTTCGTTTCTATACGAATTGATTATTATTATTCACAACTGATATTTCCTTTCTGTTTTACGAACAACATAAAGAATTGCATCACGTAGAACTTGATCAAATTAGTGTAACGAATCAAATGATATCTAGTAAAGGTCATTTTATTGGCTTAACACTTATGACCAGATTAAATAAGTATAAATCAACCAAAAAATATTTACCATCACGAACACCATTACCATTTACCAACAGGTCTAATGTCCCCTTTAAATGCATCTGTTTAAATGTTTTTATCTTCCCTAAAATACATAAAATCACTTTATTATTGCCTCTGAACAGGACCCGAAGTATTGGAACTGAATATTAAGAAAAATTGCTTTTTGATACGATTTTCAGTTAAATTTGCTTGATATTAATTGTTGTAGTAAAAAAATTATAACTCGAGAACGAATATAGATATCGTCTTGGTTCGTGTATTGAAGAGGAAGTAGTACCCTGCTCAAAATAAAGTTGTAGTGTCTTGGATGCGTCCAAAATAAAAAAAAAAAAATCAATTTCTCGATGAATTCGACGGCGAGGACTCTTGGACTGTCGATCTATAAGAGAATTCGGTTATAACACTTTAAGCATTTTTTCTCTTCCCTATAATAGATAGAATCAATTGACTGGTTATTGTCACTGTCGGAGAGTAAAACATTGCAGACGAGAAATTTGAGAAATTTTATTTTTCTATCGTTTTATTTTGTTTTGAGATAAGGATATTGAAACAATTGAAAAAATATAGAAGGGTGGTTGGAAACATACGAGGTAAAAACTGATTTTTTTTGTTTCGAAAAATTGTTAGAGATTTGAAAAAAGTAAACTGCAGTTTCCCAATATTGAGAGGGGAAGCATATACAGCTCCCGCTCAGTGAATATTATTAAAATATTTCTATTCATTATACGATTTTTTCTTGATTTTACGAGATTTTGTCATTTTCGGCGTTTGAATTCCCCGCGCTTTTCTCCCGCGGGGAACTTCAAAATCTATTGGTTCATTCGAATTCAAAAATCGGGCATTCTTATTGGCCTTTTGGTAAAAGCCAATCAGATACATTCGAGCTCTCTGATTGGCTGAAAAAGGGTATAAATCAGCGAGCGCGAGAAGACTCGCCACCAGTTCTGTCGGCGACGCTGAACAGGTGACTTCTCCTTCGAATCCTCCGGGTCCGAAGAGCTTTCGGTGACGTTAGCTCTACGAGTACTCAATCTTCCCGAACCAGAGTGGGGGAGGCTATCGGCGACGTAGCTTCCCACATTCCTGTACCCCACGTCCCTGCAAGTAGGGACCGCGAATTTCGATGAGTCTTGTTTAAAATTAATTCCTGCGTATAAACGAGGAATTAAGGGAAAAATTTAGTTTAAATCATCTTTCTGTTTTACCGATATTTCACCGGTAAATTCGGGTATTGCAATTATTTATCGAGGAAGTCGAGACTTCCAAGAAAAAATTCTGTTCTTTCGTAGTACTAAGGGGAATAATTGTTCGAATCGTGCTTTTTCGCAATTTACCGACATTCTGTCGATAAATCCGAATATTTCAATTTACTTTTATAGAAGAAGTTAAATATTTGGTTCACACGAGGAATTAGAAGAAAAATTCCTGTCCTTTCGATATTTAGTTAAGTTTCAGCGCCATCTGCGAGATACTGATCAACTAATATTGAATTTGATTTTGGGAAAAGTATTGTAGCTTTACGAAAACTCTAGTGTGTTTCACTAGACGTTAAGGCGACAAAATAAGGTAAGCAACGACATCGAGGAAATCTGAACATTGTATTGCAAATTTTATGTGTTTTTCAATAAAAATTTACACTTTCACCAATTTGACAACGTCTAACGATTTTTCGCTCGTCCCGAATCCCAAATGCGATCCTCGAGACCGAGTGCGAGGCATCGGTCGAAAAGGTTAACGTTAAAATATTTAAAGTTATATACATTAAACAATGAGAAAACAATAAGATTTTTATTTTCGATTCAAATCATCCCGACACAGAATACCAACGTCGCGGCGTATGCAAACTTTATCACGTCTGCTATCGAATTATTGTCGGCTTCCAAGGTTTGACAGATAGAATGAATGGAAAAAAAAAAATGGCCGCGATTGTTTTCAATTTTATTTGACAAATTGCAATAATTTTGGATATTCGATGATTCTTCTTTGTGGAATTATAACCAGGTTTTCAGTGCACCCACGAAATTTTTTATTTTTATTGTAAATGTGAATAATGTATATAAAATATTGTAAATGATATTTGTTCAAAATATATTATTTTCGAAATAATAAGCATTAATATTTGGCAATCAATGTGTGATATTTCGTATTTCATTTTCCGCAACCAAATTTTCGTTTGTGACATGATAAAAAATTGTTTTTTGGAAAATTAAAATAATATAACCTTTTAAAATAATTCCTCACTAAAAATAATTGGGGAATAAAAATACTAAGTAATGTCAGAATGTCTTCAAATTTGCTGTGCGTACTGCTATTCATAAAATAAAATAATGCTGCGAAAAAAAAAAAATTAGGTTCGTAGACTTCATAATTGGAGCACCGTATGGCCATTTAGCAGATCAAAATTTAAAACACCTCATTAAAAGCTTCGCAGTAGTTTCAAAATGATTGTGCACAATGGTGATGATATGATACATCACCTCTGCGAAGAAGAGAAAAAATTCTTTGCACAGTCCAAAGTTACAGCACCGAGTTATCACAATCGAAAAATTACACGCTTGGACTCGTGGAATTATTCACCTTTAATTTGATACCGAACATTGATGTAGGAAATAATAAGTTTTATGTCGGTGATGAAATAGTCACGATACCCACAGGGAGTTATGAAATTGAAGATATTGAGAATTATCTAGAGAATGTACTATCCCACAAAGGTATTGTTGTGTCCCGAATTGATTTTTGAAGGATAATTCAACAAATTCGAATTATGAACGAATAAAATAATATAGAGTTAGAAAGAATATCGCTTCGCGATATTCTTTCGCAAATCCACCGAGTCGCAAAGCCGACACGTGTAGGAATTTGCAGAGTAAGTATCGGACGATGCCAATTCCCATGCCCATATATGGTGTGACCGACATTTCCAAGGAGTGGCACCCTCACACTTAGAGAATAAAATTTCAAGAAAAATAATAAAATAAAACCGGTACCCCGTTGGCCACAAAAATTCGTCTTGATCGCTTACTTATTTTTAAGGGCGCCAGCCGAGCATCGAGCTCGACGCGATCGGATTTTTCAAAGCTTACGAAATATCGAAAAATTGATGACAGCCGACTAGCTGCAGCTCACGAGGGTAGAGGGGCGGTTCGTTGTCTTGGCGATTTTTAAAAGGGGTACATCTCAAATAAATGGAACAATTGACAATCAGAAAAATTTAGGGAAAATACCATAAATAAATTTATTCGAAGAGAATATAATTTCACATGTCACTTTTCTGCGGGACGGTACCCGGGATTACTCGACATAAAAATAAGAATTTCCTTACTAAAATTCTCACCAGTCACTTAGTTCGCCGGCTTGAATTTCCGCGACGAAAAATTATTAAGAATTACAGAAATAATAGTCCCTACTAAATTCGCGTCTCGACGTACATCTCGCACCCGACGGTACCGAAAAACATGTCGGAAAAAGACTAATAACCCACTATGCCGCGTGATCACTCAGCGCGAAGCGGGCAGAGGGCTCTTTTAATTTTTAGAGTTTGCACTGCGAGTTCGAACAGCCAAAGCCGTCGAAGCATGTCTACGATTATCTCCCGCACGTCCGAGCCCCTGCAACCGCTCGCCACACTTAACAGAATGGATCTCTCGCGTACATTAAATTTCTACTGATTCTACTAAGCGATCTCAAGTTCTCATCTCGATCACTCGAGCACACGTCCTCACACCACAAAGGATACGACGAGAGTCCCCGAGTGATCTACGCTAATTCGTATCGCGGTCTCGCTCTCCCCTCCCGTTGCTAATCTTTTCGGTACCCCGGTACCTGGTCTACCCGGTACCGGTACCGCCTTACGATTATCGCGAACTATCACTCGCGCGAAATTAATATTCGAACGAAGACAGCGTTGACGCCCCGCTTTAACTATCGCACGCCGTTTCGCTTAAAGAATCTTCGTAGACGTTGGTCCCGGGGTGCAGACATCGATGAGACGATGCTGACATCGCTAAGCTGCGACTTCTCCGTTGTCGGTGGGCCAGAGCGATGATTTTCGGTGTTGTTCAGATATGAGAGAAGATGCGATGACCACGTAGCGGTACCGTTAGCCAAAACGATACTCTTGTTCCGTTCGTCTCGAAAATATTGACGCTAAACGTAGATCACTCGCCGATGCAATTCGCCTCGTTGTGCTCGTGAAAAATAAAGAAATAAGAAAACCAAGAAATTCATAACTTTATTCGCTTCGCTTAAATTTCGAACCCTTGAGATCGCTTAGGGACCTTGTCGGTGGGGACAACGTGTGCTCGACGGGACCAGATCCGCCGATGATGCAAGTCTTGTAACGCGCAAAAAACCGCGTTATAATGGATACGGGCGAATAATACAAACGCATCCAAATCAACCTCGCGGATAGCAACCGGGTAATTACCAGTCTTAACTCGACTTTTGAATTCACCGGTTGGTCTCGGAGTTAGGCTCACGTTAGAAAAGAATATTAAAACTGTAACGGGACTTTGTACAATTTACTCAAGAAAACGAAATTCATTCTTTTAATTCAATAAATACTCAATCTAGTTTGTAATCGCAAACTTGAGTTTCAACTCTTCATTTGGCAACGATCCCTTCAATTAAATAAAATTATTTCGTTGCGTCGACGACACAACAGTATCTCCATCAATCTAAGACCTAACAATAATACTCTGTGCAGCGAAATTAAGTGCGATCGACCGATACATTTTCTACCTAATGACTCGATAGGCCGATTGTTGGGCTTCACACCACGCACTTTAGAAGTTCATGTTACACACAAGTCTGATCTGCCGGTAGCCATTCTCAAAGTCAATTCTCTTAGAGTTGAGTACAACATTACAACGGGTGCTTATATAAATGCACAACGGGTACATACCATTCGCGAATTCTTCCCCGTCGTTCCACCAGGATATAAGATCATTGAAGTGCCATCACATGTAATTTATCTTCCGATTACCGTACAGTCAATAGATCGACCAAGTGGTGACACGGTTGGTTCACGATCTCGTGGAAGCCGAACTCTCCGACGAGGGCCCTGTTCTACGGGTATCGGAAAATCGTTTTCGACAGGTTCGCACGATATTCCTGTGAGATACTCCGTAGGCACGGCAGAGTAGAAACGAAAGTAAAATTCACTTTTAATAATAGTTTACTTCCAAACTTAAATAAAGATTTAAATCATGCAACTTGTAAAAATTCATGTCCACGAAGAAACTTCATCGATACAACGGTATCGATTGTAAAATTCATCGTCTCTCGTAACGAGCCTTTGATTCGTTACTCGTAAAATACTTTAACAAAAAGAAATGGTAGAGTAAAGGGGAAAATTAAGTAGAGTTAATTTTTACGATTTACCGATATTTGGTCGATAAATCGCGTTTCTGTCTTTCTTTTCGAGTAAAATCGCGACTCAAAGAATAAATTCAGTAAAATCAGTATGGATCGATGCGTAAAAGGAGAATTTCGCATGACTCGAAACATTTTCCGTTTTTTCAGCGCCATCCGCGTATAAGGCAACTAATAAAAGTTATATTATACAGAAATTGATAATTACAGCTCGCCGAGAACTCGAGTGTGTTTCGCAATCCGTAGAATAAATAAACAAGCGTCTCAGCGCCCTGCGGGCGCAGATGCTCTTGTTGGTGGGCTCCGCCCCCCAAACCCCCCAAAAAATGTCCCGAAGGGACATTTTTTAAGGCACTCACGGGGGTGCACGTCGCGCTACGCGCTCCGTATCGAGTGTATTTACACATCGCGCTATGCGCTACGGATGAAGTATGTTTATACGTCGCGCTCTCCGTTTCTTTTCGAAAGTACGTATGAGGGAAAAACATTTATCAGTTACGTAAATTAATTCATAGTGTTTAACCTTCGTCGAATAAAAATATTTCTTTTTTGTACCAATTGATTATTAATATTCACGACGGATATTTCCTTTTTGTTTGACGATAAATTGTCAAATATTGAGACACGAGACAAATATAACGAATTACACCACATAGAAGTTGATCAAATTAATTTAACGAATCAAATCATGTCTAGTAAAGTCGTTTTATTGGCTTAAAACTTATGACCAGATTTAATGAATATAAAACAAACAAACAAAACATCTACCGCCACCAATACGATTACCATTCAGCATTCAGGCCAAATATCCCCTTTAAATCCGTCCCCTTCAGTGTTTTTTTTCTTCCCCATAATTGATGGAATCAGTTCATTATTTTATCTGTAGGAAACCAGATCATTGTAGAAGAAAAGTTCAAGAAATTTGCTATTCTTTGTGATTTTCAATGAAATTTTGTTGATATTTATGGATGCTGCAAAAAAATGCTATTTCGAGAACGAAAAAATATATCGTTTTGGTTCCTGTCTTGTATTGAAGAGGAAGTAGTACATTACGCGAATCAAAAATTTGTCATCTTGGATAGCTCCGAAATATTTTTTTACAAATTGATGAAATTCTTGAAAAATTCGACTTTGTAGGCTCTTTGACAGTCTTCTTATAACAAATTTAATTTCTACCATTTGAGATATATTTTTTTCTTCTTCGTAATATATGGAATCAGCTCATTATTGTCTCTGTAGAACAGACAAGTATTGGAGACGAGAAGATTGAGAAATTCGATAATTTTTTTCGTTTTTCAATGAAATTTTATTGATATTTATCGTCGCTTAAAAATATCAAATTTAGCATCATATCATATCGTATTTTTTTAAATTTTATTTAATCACAAACGAGGATAAGTTTCTCGGTACGGAATAACTCGTAAAATCGACAAATTCAGTGTTTTTCACTTTCTTGATAAATAATTGTTTATAATTGTTCTTTAAGAGTACAATTGCTTTTTTTTTGCGAATAAAAACTTTTCAACACGTGAGCATATGAAAGAAATTCGTATTTCGACGAAAATTTGAAAAAATTTGAAAAAAAAAACCTTGAAAATACGTCGATAGAATAATCATTAGCAGTTTTCGTATCAAGTGTAAACGAATCCAGCGAACAAAATTGACAAAGATTTCGAATGTGATGAATCTCCGACGGTCGAAGTGTAAAAAATTAAATTTTTAAACATAGCACACTTTTTATCTGCGCAATAACGCGGAGAGTCAGTTTGTAAATACGATTTGTTTGAGAGGAAAGGATTAGAGACGGCTATTCCGAGAAATTTGAAAAAACTATTCGTTTTTTAACGAAAATTCTTAAAATTAGTCTTTGCTTTAAAAAAATCATATCTCGGCAGCGAAAAAAGATTTCGACTCTTATTTTGGCTTGTTTTGAAGAGGACAAAATACGTTGCCAGAAAAAGAATTTACAGTTTTTATTATTAACTGTAAACGAATAAATCGGGTAAACATAATTGACAAAGATTTCGGCTGCGGTGAATCTTCGACGGTCGAAGGATAGAAAATTCTTTTTTTTATGATTGCACACTTTTTATTTGCGCTATACCGCGTAGAATCCATTTATATTTACGTAAAATAGGAACAAAGATTGAAACGAGATGTCAATTTTTTTTATTTGAAAATCATCCGGCCACAGAGTACGCGCGCCGCGACGTATGAGCATCTGTGTATCGTCTGCTACGAAATTGTCATCTGCTTCCAAAGTTTGACAGATAGAATAAAACGAAAAAATATATACTCGCGATTTTTTTAGTTCTATTTGGGAAATTGTAATTATTTTGGATATTAGATGAATCTTTTTTGTGAGTTTACTACCAATTTTTTCAGTGAATACGTGAAACTTATCATTTTTATTACGAATGTGAATAAAATATGGTAAAATATTGCGAATGATTTTCGGTGAAAATATATTATTTTCGAAATAAAAAACGCAAACATTTGTGAATCTGTGTATGATATTTCGTGTTTTATTTTTCACAACCGAAGTTTTTTTTTTAACATGATGAAAAATGGATTTTTGGCAAATCTAAATAACATAACCTTTAAAGCAAATCTTGTTATAACCACTGTTTTTGAATTATTTTATAATTAAAATTATATTTGTCAGAATGACTCAAAATTTGTTGTGCATAGTGCTTTCGATGCAATGAAATATTGTTGCGAAAGAGAAAAGAATTGGTTTCCAGGATTCGTAATTGGAGCACCGTACGGACATCAGATGTAAGAAAATCATTTTTTTATGGAAAATTGTGATGAATAAATAGTTAGAGATGTAGGATTGTCTCTAAATTTGCTGTGCATAGTGCTTTTGATAAAACAAAATGATGCTGCGAAGGAGAAAAAAATTGGTTCGTAGAGTTCATTATGATGGCACCGAACGGACACTTGACCGAAGGCAAATGCAAATTGTAGCCAATAATTATTTAGAAAAAATACTTAATGGTCTTAGATTGGTTTTAAAAGTAATGTGCATACTGGAAATAATGTAATAAAAAAACCCTGCGAAGGAGAACAAAATTGGTTCGCACCATCTAAAGTTACAGTGTGATACGGACGTCCGAGAAGAAAAATTCAGCCAAAAAGTTGTTTTCATTGCACCACAGGCTAAAAAAAATATTTCTATTCATCGCAGTCACTTCAAAGTAACGACGCATGATGTTGGAAATACACCGAAGCAAATGGTGAAAAATAAAAATTTTTGAAGTATCCGCTGCGGAGTAACCCCTTCGACAGACTCCGAAGAGCAACGGATGGTCATTTTAATAGGCACTTTTTGCCTATTGTTATAGTGAGTGCCTAAAAACGATGAAAAAGGTAAGCGTCGATATTACAGATTCCTGTGTATCACATTTTTTTATTGTAATATGTTTTAATAAAGAGAACAATATCACCGAATCGACAACGTCTAACGATTATTTGCTCGCCCCGAACCCCTAACGTGAGCTCTTAAACCGAGTGCGTGGCATCGGCTGGAGGGTGAACGTTACAGGGTATTGTGTTTGATACTAAAGTTGGCCGAAGTTATAAAAGTGAATCAACATGCCAAAAACAGATCATTCATCGAGTACCTCTAAAGAAGTTAACACGTCAAAACATTCAGTTCTTGGAAAATCTTGGTCTACAAGTGACACAAAGAAGGGGAATTAAAAATCCGCATTTCTTGTATTGCCTGTTTCGTACCAAGGAAGAAATTCTAAACATACAAAAACCAATTATGTTCGATGAGTCCAACGCACATTATGAAACTCATGCGCATCAGCCATTCCCCTCAGCTACCTTCAATAATAACGATGAAATTCGCATCGCCGTACAACATCAGGACTTGTGTTTGTTGCCAAGTAAAAGTTCATTACACATACACGGCAAATTGACTAAAATGAATGGAACAGCAGTTCAAAATACAAGATTAATTAACAATGCCATTTGTCACCTTCTTGAAGAGATTCTTTATGAACTAAATGTTATTGAAATTGATCGATGTAAAAATGTTGGTCTCTCAACGCTCATGAAAAATTATATATCTCAGAGTCCAAATCAACGATATCTGATGCAAAATGCTGGTTGGATATTCAGTGATGATGATGATAATGAGAAATTAACCGATGGAAATGGTTATTTTGATCTTTCGATACCACTAAACTTGTTGCTAGGATTCGCCGAGGATTATCATCGAATCATCGTTAATGCTGAGCATGAGTTAATTCTCACAAGAACAAATAATGATGTAAATGCTATTGTACAAACACAACCTAATTGTAACGCTCCGACAGAACAATTTAAGATTACACTACTGAAAATCGAATGGATCGACCATCGACCATATATCAGGGTTTCAGATCAACGGAATATCCAATTGCTCAGCTTTATTGCTAAGGATTCATCCATTATCATGAGTTTTAGAGCATGTGTAGAGCCAAAAACATGTGTGGGTTGTTAAAACATCAACGCAACTCGAAAAACCTCGATATGTTATCGTGGGCTTTCAGACTGAACGGAAAAATTCTCTGAAGAATAATGGGAGTCATTTCGATCATTGTAATTTTCGAGATATTAAACTTATTTTGAATTCTCAATGTTATCCCTACGGAAATTTAAATCTTGATATTAGCCAAAATCAATATGCCCTATTATACAATATGTATGCAAATTTTCAAGCGTCGTATTATGGTAAAGAGTCAGAACCATTGTTTAACAAAACTGACTTTATTTACTACACGCCACTCATTTTTATTGATAGTTCAAAACAAAACGAGTTTCTGAAATCTGGACCAGTCGATATACATTTGGAATTTGAATCAACTATTGCATTTGCGCCTCAAACTTCAGCATATTGTCTGATTTTGCGCGATCGTATAGTTGAGTATAATCCAATTAGTGGTGGAGTGAAAAAATTAGTATGAACTATGTAAATATATGGTTCGTTCTGTATTGTAAATAAAATTAAAAAATCAATAATATATATACATATAGCCTTTTTATTGAATTCGTTATATACATTGTGACGGGGGTTTTCGTCAGAACTTGTAGTCGGGGGGGGGGGGGGGGGACAAGGCAAAACTGAATAATCGTAGGCGGCGGGGAGATACTTAACAGACGAAATAGAATTTTATTATAAACTCGAGAAAAAAAATAATACAAAAGAAATCGGAAGGAAAAAAAAAAAGAAATAATAACCTAAGAAAAATAACTGATATCGGATAACTAATAATAAAACTGGTAACTCGAAAATAATAATAAAAGAAAATAATGAAAATAATCAACCAAAATAACCCAAATAAATCTTAACAATTATGGCAACGAAATAATAAACGAACTAAAAAATAATACCTGGCGTCGAAAATGTCGGGGGTAAACGGGGACGGGGGCTGAAAATTAATAAGCTAAATCGGGGGAGAAATACTAAGAAAATAATCAAGCAAATAATACAAAATAATAATAATTCGCAAAAATAATAATGATTCGAACAACTGATAATTCCGGGTCGTACGGGCGAGGGGAGGATCGGGGGGAAATAATAAAGGAATTACCGGTGGTTGCCACGAGGTGATCTGCGAGCCGTACGCGGTTCGTGGCAAAACAATATGTCGACGGGGCTATCGAATATTCTCGGCAAAAGGGACGACGGGTCTTCGGAAAAATGATAAGGAAAATCGCGGGGAAACTCTAACAAAAATAACTGACAAAAATCTTTCAAAAGTCGGGGGGAAAACTATGCAAACAATATTTTTGGGCGCCAGTTACCTTTCACGGGGTAACGCCGTTATACAACTCGACATGAGTCAGCGAATATTCAATGTTCACAATGTACGTAATGGCCGGCAACTCAAAGGGACAGCAGAGGGCTCAGGGGAGGGTCAACCGATCTTTGGGCTCGCAATTTAATGCCTTCGGCTCATACACGAATTTCAGGGAAGTCAGAGCGATAAACGGGGAAAATACTCGATGGGAAAAATATACAAAATTGCACACGATTAACTTACTTACTTAATAACTTCGCACGCAAAAATAATGTCGCACGCCACTCACCACGTGCACGAGTCTTCGCCGGTAAATGGCGATACTTGGGAAAATTATACTATAAAATACTCAAGTGAATACCGGTCACCTTACTAACTTTAATTACGCGGAAAATATCGGGGGAGGATCGGGGAGAATTATCACACGGAAGGGAAAAACTATTCTCGCCGATATCACACACTCTTTACAATTAACGCCGGACGATTCCCTTACAAATATGGCGGGATACGGGGGAATCGTCCACACACGTGCTTCCTACTTGACGGCTCGAACGAGGCTGAGGTAACGCTCGTCCTTCTTCTCGGAAATCTTCTCCGTTGACGGCGCGACGGAAGGCGGTGGAGAGAGAGAGAAGACGATACTCGGCGTCGGTCGATAATTCGCTCGATCGACGGGCGAGGTGTCAGATGGCGGCAGCAACATTGATTTATCGTCGCTCGAGCTATTGAGCGACGATCGAGGGCGGCGGGCGGCGTAGTCGGTGAGAGAGGCGACGGGACGGCAACGGTGGACTTTGGCCAGCGACGAATCCTGTTGTTGTCGAGCGAATATCTTCCTTCGCTGTTTCCCGCTCTCTCTCTAGCTCGCGCGTTGTCTCTGCTTTCGGTCTCTCTCGGTGTCTTGGGTCTTTTGCTGAGTGTTACCTTACCTATGCGCGGGGTACGCGGAGGGGGGGGGGGGAAGAGGGGGGAAGGTCTACTGTTTCGCGCGGTGATATTAAAGGGGCTCCGTGGTGAGCGGAGCCTCGAATCGAGTACGCAAAAATATATTGTGCGAATTTACTTCGTTACAACATTTTATTTCTGAGATTCCAGGTGCACTCTCTACATTCGTTGTTGACGTTTTTCTTAGTTTGCCTTAATGCGCAACATTTGTATTTCTTCTTTTAGCTTAGACTGCAATGTTTGCCTCTCTTCTTTAAATTTAGCCTGTAACTGTCTTTTTTCTTCATTCATTTTAGCCCATAACTGTCTTTTTTCCTCTTTTGCTTCCAACCTCAACTGTCGTTTCTATTGATGAAGTTGTCTTCTCTTTAGAATACGTTTTTTATACTCATTCAGCAGCTCGCGACGATCACGACTTCCTATGTATTGTAACGTTCACGACTGCCCCACTTTCTTCTCTTCCATCTCCTTCGTCTCTTTCTCCTCTTCTCTCCCTCTGTTCTTCTCTCTTGCCCTTCTTCATTCTTTGCCTCTTCTCTCTTCCCGTGTCTCCTGGCCCTCGTTTCCCTCTTTTCTCTCCCACCGCTCGATCCTTTCGTTCCATTTCCACTCTTCGTTGTCTACCCACACTTTGGCTCCTTTCACCCAAACTCTCCTTCCCTTTCTCCTCTCACTCAGCACTTTCTCCATCGTCATATATCTCGCCCTCCTTTCCCTCCACGTTAGGTGCTCATTCACCTCCAACACCACCTCTAGCATTTCCTTCCTCCTTCTCATCACCTCGCGCTTGTCCTCTTCATACTTCATCTCCACCACTACCATCCCTTCCTTCCCTCTTTGCTTCTTCTCAATTATCCTCTCTACCTCCATCTTCCTCCCGATTCCTTCCCAGAACGCCTTTTCCATCTCTTCCACTCCAATCCCCTCGACGTTCGCCTCTCCTTTTATCCATATATTCTTCACTCTTCTTTCCCTTTCCTCCATCTCCTTTCTCCACATCTCCTCTTCCTCCTCCTTCTTATTTTGCTTCTCCACCGAACTTTTTCTTCACCATCTTCCACCCCTTCGTTTCTTTACCGTCTTTCTGCTCCTTCCCCTTCTGTTCATCCTTCTCTCTCTCCATCTCTTCGTACCACGATCCTCTCTTCCTTAAGTCCTCTTTTCCTCTCCTTCTTTCTTCCTCATCTTCCTGTTCACCTTTCCCTTGTGCCTTTCTCTCCTCGTTCCTTACTTCCACATCCTCTCCACCCGCCCCTTCTTCATCGTTCCGCGTTCCTTCCTCCTGCTCTTCTCTTCCACTTTTTCCGTCCGTCTCACCACACTCATTGTGACTCATCTCCGTTTCACTTCGCCCGCTGCTTTCCTCATCGCTCCAACTCCCGCCGCTCCTTACCCTTCCTTCTCTCACCAGCTCCATTTCCTTTCTTATCGCCATCAGTTCTTCCTTAATCCCTCTTATCTCATTTACCACTTCTCGCATCACCTCCAACATCCACTTTCCTTCGTCTTGTCTTTTCTCCATTTCTTTTCTTCTCTCCGCCACATGCTCGTCGACCACCTGTTCCTCACTGCGTTGTCTCTCGGCCCTCCTGTTCCCTTTCGGCTCCTCTCGTGCGTTTCCGCCCTCGCTCGGCTCCCGCTGCCTCATTCGCGACAATACCGCTCCATTCCTTCCGTTCCTGTCGCCTCGGCTTCTCTTCACGGCTCGGGTCTTCTCGGCTCTCTTCGTCTCGTTCGCTACCGCTCACTGTTGCCAACCGCGTTCTTTCCCCGGCCTCTTATCCCTGCCTGTCGCCGCCACTGCCTTCTTCCACGCTCCTGCCCTCCTACCTCCTCGCCCTGCTTCGTTCCTCTGTCATCCTAACCTCGTTCCCGTCCGTTCCTTGTTCCTCTTCTTCTCACTTTTCTTCCTCACTTTCCTTTTTGGCCTTTTCCTCCCCCTCTTCTCTCCATTCTTTTCTCTTTCCCTTGTACCTCTTTTGTCCCTTTCCTTCCTCCTTGTTCCCTCTCACTCTCCCTTTTTTCCGCCACCGTCTTCTCCCTCGACCTCACTCACCGCCCGCCATCACCGAGTAACTTATCCTTGTTTGTAATTAAATAAAATTTTAAAAAATATTCTATAAAAATAGAAAAAATTATATTATAATTTTAAATTATAATATATAATATAAAAAAATATAAAAATATATTATAAAATTATAAAAAAATTTTGTAGGCGACGCTAAATATCAACAAAATTTTATTAAAAAACGAAAAAAATTATCGAATTCCTAAACTTCTCGTCTTCAATACTTTTCTGTTCTACAGAGACAATAACGAGCTGATTCCAGGTATTATGAGAAACAAAAAAAATACATCTCAAATTGTAGAAACGAATTTTTTTATAAGAGGATTGTCAAAGAGCCTTCACAGTTGAATTTTTTAAGAATTTGTAAAAAAATATTTCGGAGCCATTCAAGACGACAATTTTTTTATTCGAGTAACGTACTACTTCCTCTTCAATACATGACGGGAACCAAGACGATATATTTTTTCGTTCTCGAGCTACCATTTTTTTGCAGCATGCATAAATGTCGACAAAATTCCATTGAAAATCACAAAGAATAGCAAAATTCTTGATCTTCTCTTCTACAATGCTTTGGTCTTCTACAGAGACAATAACGAACTGATTCCATCTATTATCGGGAAGAAAAAAAAACATTGAAGGGGAAGAATTTAAAGGGAATATTTGACCTGAATGCTACATGGTAATCGTGTTGGGGTTGGTACATGTTTTGTGTGTTTGTGTTATATTCATTAAATCTGGTCATAAGTTTTAAGCCAATAAAACCACTTTACTAGACATGATTTGATTCGTTAAGTTAATTTGACCAAGTTCTACGCGAATCAATTCGTTATATTTGTTTCGTGTCTCAATATTTGACAATTCATCGTCAAACAAAATTCAAAATTCATCGACATCTGTCGTGAATAATAATAATCAATTGGTATAACAAATAAATGTTTTTATTTGACGAAGGTTCAACACTATGAATCAATTTACGTAACTGATAAATGGTTTTCCCTCATACGTATTTTCGAAATGAAACGCAGAGCGGGACCTATAAACATACTTCATTCGTAGCGCATAGCGCGAAGTGTAAGTACACTCGATACGGAGCACGTACCGCGACGTTGCCCCTGTGAGTGCCTTAAAAAATGTCCCGGAGGGACATTTTTCGGGGGGTTTGAGGGGCGGAGCCCACAAACAAGAGCATCTGCGCCGGCAGGGCGCTGAGGCGCTTGTTTCTTTATCGAAACGAATAATGCACGAAGCGAATAAAAAAATTTGTTGCTTCTGTAACGAAATAAACTAACAGATAAGTCATAACGGACGAGGCTCTACCCACCACGGAGCCTAGTAGCACGAATAGTATACAATAAGTTCCTCTCTTCGCACTCCCTCCCCCGCCATCACATATATCGGCCTCGGATAGTGAGGTACCGCTCGACGAAGAAGGCATCAAAGCAGAGACAACGCAGGAGAACGAGAGTGACGAGAACGAGAGAAACAGCGTCGTCCGGAACACGCGAGAGGTGACGAGAGCCATCGCCCTCGCCAAGCCTCGTTGTCGCCTCACAACACTACAGGCCGGCAACGCTGTCCGCCACCCGCCGTCTACCGTCGTTGTTCGATTGGGAAATCATTGCCAATGCCGCCACCTGTCGCCTCTCGTCGATCGACCGAGTTACCGACGGTCTCCGAGTATCATATTTTCTCTCGCCCCGTCGACTTCCGCAGCACTACGAGAGCACCCGACATCCGAGAAGACGAGCCACGAGAGCGGTACCTCAGCCTTGTTCGAGCCGTTATAACGACTAGACGTGCGTACCGATACTCCATCGAGCCGTTGCGTTATTATAGTAGGAAGAGAGATTTATAGGGTGAAAGCGTGAGTGAGATAGCCAATCGGCATATTATAATTACTTCTTCCCCCGAATAGCCGTTTCTCTCCACTTTTTGGAATAATACTGTTTCCATCCCGTAGTATTAGAATATCTGTGACTCGTGTCACGTTTTTGCGAACTACCGGTGCTGCCATTTGCCGATACCTCATGCACGTGGGGGGTGATAGTGGTAAGTTAAGTAATTGCGTGCATTCCGTGTCATATTCCCCCTTGCGTCATTATAAGTCGTCCCGTAATTATTTCATAGCCGAAGGCATTAAATTGCGAGCCTCATGATCGGACTTTTTCCCCCCTGAGTTTCTCTTGCTATTTTCCCCAAAAGCCGGTCATTGTGAGTACCCGATGATCGCGAAGTCGAACAGTAATTCCTTCGCCGATTTAACGGAGTTACCCCGTATTTGATAACTAGCGCCGAAAAAAACCTCCCGATAGTATTTTGTATTAATTCTTTGCAGTTGCCTCTCGACATTATCATCAGCTTGTTCTCCCCATGATATTTTTTTCCGTTTATTCTTCACAGCCGTCCCTTCAACATTATTATTATCTCTCCCCCCCCCCCCAATATTTTCCATTAATTCTCTGCAGTCGTCCCGCTTATCAGTTCGCTCGTTCTAATACTTTCAGCATTCACCGACAGCGGTGGATGCGCGGTCGGTGCGTGCCTTCGGCGATCACCTAAAGTCAAGCAACTATGTTGGCGGGCAGTACTTGGATGGGTGACCGCTTAGCCACGCGCTGGCTGGCGCATTCACCGTTGAGCGGGAGGCTCGTTCTTCTGACGCCGTGGTGTTTTCTGTACTTCACACAAGTGCAAAAAATACCATGGAATCATTAGGATATGGCCGTCTGTACCGACATAGGTTTTCCGCAGTTTTCCTGTGTCCTCGGCAAATGCGGTACAGTGTAGCTAAGCCGGCTGCGGACGCACAGGAAAGGTTAGGTAGCTTAGCTTGGTGCGGGTAGGGTGTGTTAGAGGGGGGGTACCGTAAAAACCCAACAGGGTATACGGCGGAACAAGGAAAGGGGATCAACCTAACCTACCTACTTTCAGCATTCTAAATTTTTCACTAATCGTCGATAGTGCAATATTTTTGGCAAGTCTAGATTTTCACCCCATCCCCCCTCGCTTTCATTGTAATAGCTGCCCCCTTGACAAATCCCCCAGCTGTACCGCGGGTTCTCGTACCGGCTGTCGATTATCAACTTATTTTCATTAAATCGTACTCCGACGTGCACCATACGGGCCTCGTGCCGCATTTATATTACTGGACATTCATCATTCCTTTCCGGTCACATTTCTGACTCGTACGGACATTTGTCTGGCAATGTTGTTAGTACCGTTGTACTATAAAAGAGCAAAATCAAAAAAATAGCATAACCTCTGCAATTGTAGGGTACCCGCGATAACAAAAGTACTTTTTTTTTCGAATTAAGGAAACAATCGAAAACGTCTGCGTCTAGTATTTCTATTTGTGTATCTACATTTTTATTTCATTTTACTCAGTTGTCGCGAAGAAATTCAGGATCTCGTTTTGACGGAATCAACGTATAAAATATGACACGATTTTATCAACAGATATGTTTCACATCACCTTATCGAGGCTATGAAAGTTGTTACCTTTCATTTAAAAATGTTGCAATGCTGAAACTTTTTCGCCGTCAGTTAACTTTTGTTTCTTTTGTATTTCAGTTTACAAAAAGCTGTGTCTGAGAGAAGTACCTTCTTCCAAATCTCACTCCAGGAAGCAACAACGCTGTGGGCGGAGTTATTTCGAAAGAAGGAGATAAAAGAAGGAGAAGGAGAAAAGAAAGTGGCATGTTCTCTCGAAAGAGAATGCTATGTGGTCTCGAAAGAAAATGCCATGCTGTGCCGAGGAATATGCACTTGAACGCATTACAAAAGAGCCGAGATGTACGTCAAAAAGAAACTGCCAAAAACGCTAACGGAGCCGTTAAAAGAAAAAGTTCTTAAAAAAATGCTTGTAAGTATTGTTTTTTTTTTGTAAAGATATATATTTTTATAATATTACGTTTCGCATGCGTAAAAGCTTGATTTAACATTGGTTAGTCAAACCATTGGATTTGCAGCGACAAAAACATGGACCTTTGAAACAACAACAGTCAAAAAAAAGAAAACGTGATTTTCCATCAGGCATTGAGCAAACCAATAAAACGAAAAAACCTAATCGAAGAGGTACAAATTCGCCGTGCGGAGGACAGTAATTAAATAAAAAACACTCTGTCGAAATTAGTTGAGAAGCAGCAGCGAAAATACCGACGTCCGGTGCGTCGCATCGACACGTCAGAGAGTGGTAACTCGATGGTCGATTTCAATCACAATCGCGGAAATGGTAAGTCGACACGTCCATCAACTGCGAACGATGAACAAACAATATACACAGAACAATAGAAGAAACATTTTCTTTGTTCTATTTTTATAGAGGACCCACCTCTGCCGTATAACAAGATCGATGCCAATGGGATTGATCCCACGCGACACAACGAGCACAACGAGCACAGCAAGTTGTCGGGAAGCGATAGAATCACGCCACAATACTCGCCGATCTCCATCAACGGGGCCTATATGGATTCGAGCGAGAAATCGGAGGATGAGATTGGCGGCAGCGGCTTTAACAGGCCGCCCTCAACGAGAATTCGAAGGAAGTATTTCGACCAACGACCAAATGCAAAAGTACGCCGCTTTCTGGACGGATTCATACGCAGGAGTAACACGTGATGCTGACTACCATATTGCGGATTGCTCGCGCGAACATGTTTTTGGCGGAGTTCCTATCTCCTCGGTTTTGTCAATAATTTTCTCAAGGCTCCAACCAAATCGAGACTCTATTGTACATCTTATGGAAGTGTTTATTTTCAGGAAATTCTTTTTAACAGACAGGAGATATTCACTGCAAGCAAACATCATTTACGTGACGAATTTTAACACTAATATTTCTGAGCTATTCTCGAAAAAAAAAATGTACGGTTTTGATCAGTAATACGATGAGATTCTTAGGTTGAACGTGGTAAAAATGAACAACAATTTTTGCTGACCTAGACCGTCATATTATCTTATACTTATACGACAATATAAAAAATATTGCAAGTATTACCTTAAGATTTCGAACATTGCGATAGCATGTTGTGCAATAATCATGTAGAATGCATCAATGGATAAGAGGATAGACAAGATAATGACAATCACCGCACCGAGATGAACGAAAATCGGCCAGAAGTACTTGTCCGGATCAACCATGTAGTCTGTTGGAAGCATCTCTAATCTTTTATGCGACTGATTCGTTGGTGCTACTATATCCAGGACTTTCGGCAACAAGGGTGTCAGTATCCAACCCATTATGATTGCGTAGGACGCTACTATAACGAGATGAGTCCTTTATTAATTTGCTTTAACTACTCGGGTAGAAGAAAGTAGTATGGGAACACGTCTTCATCTAAGTAAGCGATTTCTATGGGATATTGAATGGGGTGTGTGATGGAAAAGGGTTTGTTAAGGGTATGTGGTTTGGGAAGGATTCGTATTGACCGTATACGCTTTTCCAAGGACTCTCCCAGATATCGCGTACGACCGGGAGAATCCTCGCTCCATCAATCTCATACGTTTTTCCAGAGTCTCTTCCACCCTTCGCGTATGATCGGGGCGCAATTAATCCCATACGCTTTTCCAGACACTCTCGCAGCTGGTCCGTACGACAGAGATAATCCTCAAGTAATCAGTGCCGTACATCGAATCCCATATTTTGTGTAAATGAAAGAAGAACAAGGAATAGATTATGTCAAATTTTGTCGAGAAGGAAAAAATGAAAAGCGAAGAAATATGACAAAAATCAGATCTGTTCAACGGATATGAGGTCCCCGAGCGAAGCTGAACGCCGATGTACGTAATCGACGGTTCAAATGCAATCTAGATCCTAAAAATATTGTAAACTATTGGATGAATCTCACATAGATCTTTGAATTTGTCTATACAAGCTTTTTCCTCCGATCATGTACTACAGCGCCAATCTTTGATTATATTCGTCGAAAAAATTAGTTTTGGGCATATTTCTTCTTTTTTCATTTTTTGCTCCCATTTGCCAAAATCTATTTTTTTTCTTCTACTTTCATTCACACTATGTATAGGATTCTGTATATGGGATTGATCGTGCGAGGATTCCCCCAGTCGTACGTAAAAGCTGTAAGAGACTCTGGAAAAGCGGACGGGGCCGAATATGGCTCCTTCCCAAACCCTCTTCCATACTACTTCTCATACTGTAGCCTATCGAAATCCCATACTCAGGTAAAGACGCGGGTATTCAAATAACACACAATAAGTATATATATTTATACAACTAACGAATATACATTAATGTAAACAATCTCCCTGTCTCTCCATGTTCCTGAAGAATTTTTAATTGAGGCAAGCAGCTTCGGCTGTGTTCCCAGTTCTGTTTCGTTTGATCGAGAATTTTTTTCCACTTCAAGAGATAAAATTTAATTTTAATGATTGCTGTTTCATTTGGACAGCGCAATTCTCAATTTTCTCACTTGATTGATATTAAGATGAAAATTGATTAGCATGGTGAGGCAGCCTGCGTTTGCCATCAGAGGTGCAAAAGACGCGACAAATCGATCCAGTTTGCCCCATTCTATTATCAAGGCCCGCATCTAAATTCAATGAATATGTATATTCCAATACCATCAAATTTCAAATTATTAATTATTTTAACAAATTAATATCGTTACCATAAAAATATTTTAATCCTACCTGTGGGCCGATACCACTGAACCCTAGAATGATTAAAAACCAAAACTTGACGGTCCTTTCAGTCGATAATTGATATGGCCAACAGCCAACAAAGCTGAGAAGTCGTTTATTGACACGGTAGTATCGCTCGTCAAAAATATCACCAGACCAAGAATAATGATCGTTTTCATGGTTCGCTGTTTCCATTTCGTTTTTCATTTCGACACTTCCAGTATATAGAGTGTATACCTTAAATGATATACGGGCGGGTCCGGGATTTTGTTTCAGATGCGGTGTGTATGCTGAAATAAAAATTTTATAATGCAACGGCGTTCCAAATGTGCCATACGACTTTGTCCGCAGATCCAGTATGATCATTTTCATATATTTTTTTGTCGATCCATAACAAACTACGACAGAATATAAAAAGTAAGTATAAAATTGCATGGGAGAAGTAAGCCTCCTCTGATATCCCGCGACATCAAAGCTGTTGTTATGTTCTGTTGCTCAGTACACATTACGCAGAATCGTGTTTTCAGTTGACAATAATCAATCCACAATAAATATTTTATAGAGCATAGATCAATACTTCAAAGATATGTAACAGATAGTGACCGAAAATATAATTTAATTTTTTTTCCCAATCAAAGAAAAATGTTGCTATAATGTACTTTAAAGGTACGTTTACAAAATTAATGAAGTTTACATCCTAACGCTTTGATGTAACCCGAATATCGCAGTTATTGTCGCAAGATAACTTGCCCAATAATCAAGGTATGCGAACGATACGCGAAGCGCGATCCATGAAACCGAACGCATAGTGAGCGATTGAGCAATCGACGCATCAAGCGCACGACTGTCAATCGGGGTCAAGTAATGCAGCGCTTTGGCAGTTGACGTAACGCTGAGCCTCCAAATTCTCGGAACAGAATCTGGAGTGACAAATTATAAACAGCATGCAACGATAAGCGAGGCTTGTTACAATATTTTTGATTGTCGCAATATTGGTTTGTTTTTTTAAATTATTCTGATGCTCGTATTGTAACGTGACACAATTTCGGCCCGTTAGTTAAATTTGTTTTCCTCGCACCAAGGCTCCCGAAGTAATTCCACCGGGCCTAATTTTAAGGGATATGATTGATTTATAATTTTTGTGCGATTTTTAAACCTATTTCATGTGCGTCCGGGTCGCAGGGGAGAGAGTAAATCGGCGAGAGAATGAGTAATCGACGATTATTTGTCGTACAACGAGGGATTTTGCTGGAGGATTCTTCGCTATCGTGTTTCGCCCCAAAAGCGGCCAAACATTTGCGAATACAGATGGTGCGATTAGGCGCGTAGAGGCGCGTTGAAGAGAGCGATCGAACGTCGATACTAGTAGTAGGGGTCAGGAATAGGGAGACAGGATTTACCCACACCATGCGGCCACTGGCGCCAAACCCCACCACCGCCGTCTACCCCCACCCCACTGTCTGGCCCCCACTCCTTCCCCCAACACCTGTGATCTCCTTCCCACTCCCCTGGGGCCCCTTAAGCTACGCCCCCTGAGTTATAGGGAGCCAATGAGAGAGAGGTTAGGAAAATCTCTGGACCGTGATGGGTCGTCTCATTTACCGTGAGCCGTGATTGGTCAACTGCAAATCCCCCGAGCTCTTATTGGACGAATAATTTTTCCATGGCGCCTTCTATATATTTTCATCGTTTGTCTATACTAATATTATTCCAGTAAACTTACAGTGTTCTGATTGGTCGTCCAATTTCTCCTGGTGCCCTCTAGGAATTATCGGTAATTTTTAGGCACTTACTATAACAATAGGCAAAGAGTGCCTATTAAAATGACCATCCGTTGCTCTTCGGAGCATGCCGGTGGGGTTACTCCGCAGCGAATACTCCAAAATTTTTTATTTTTCACCATTTGCTTCGGTGTATCTCCAACATCATGCGTCGTTAATTTGAAGTGACTACGATGACTGGAAATATTTTTTTAGCCTGCGGTTCAATGAAAACAACTTTTTGGCTGAATTTTTCTTCTCGGACGTCCGTATCACACTGTAACTTTGGGTGGTGCGAACCAATTTTGTTCTCCTGCGCAGGGTTTTTTTATTACATTATTGCAAGCATGCACGTCACTTTTAAAACCAATCTGATACCATTAAGTATTTTTTCTAAAAATTATTGGTCACAATTTGCATTTGCCTTCCGTCAAATGTCCGAACGGTGCCATCATAATGAACTCTACGAACAAATTTTTTTCTCCTTCGCAGCATCATTTAGTTTAATCAAAAGCACTATGCGCAGCATATTTGGAGACAATCCTACATCTCTAACTATTTTTTCATCACAATTTTTCATAAAAAAATCATTTTCTCACATATGATGTCCGTACGGTACTCCAATTAAGAATCCTGGAAACCAATACTTTTCTCTTTCGCAACAATATTTCATTGCATCGAAAGCACTATGCACAACAAATTTTGAGTCATTCCGACAAATCTACTTTTAATTATAAAATTTGTCAAAAAAAGTGGTTTCAATTAGCTTTGCTTCAAAGGTTATGTTATTTAGATTAGGCAAAAAACCATTTTTAATCATGTTAAAATAAACTTCGGTTGCGAAAAATAAAACACGAAATATTATACACATATTCACAAATGTTTGCGGTTTTATTTCGAAAAAAATATATTTTCACCGAAAATCATGCGCATTATTTTACCATACTTTATTCACATTCGTAATAGAAATGATAAATTTCACGAGTTCACTGAAAAAATTGATTATAAACTGACAAATAAAATTCATCGAATATACACAGTAATTACAATTTACCAAATAGAACTAAAAAAAATCATGAGTATATATTTTTTCGTTTTATTCTATCTGTCAAACTTTGGAAGCAGATGACTATTTCGTAGCAGACAATACATAGATGCTCATACGTCGCGGCGCGCGTACTCTGTGGCCGGATGATTTTCAAATTAACAAGCGTCTCAGCGCCCTGCGGGCGCAGATGCTCTTGTTGGTGGGCTCCGCCCCCCCAAACCCCCCGAAAAATGTCCCGAAGGGACATTTCCCCGAAGGGACATTTTTTAAGGCACTCACGGGGGTGCACGTCGCGCTACGCGCTCCGTATCGAGTGTATTTACACATCGCGCTATGCGCTACGAATGAAGTATGTTTATTCGTCGCGCTCTGCGTTTCTTTTCGACAGTACGTATGAGGGAAAAACATTTATCAGTTACGTAAATTAATTCATAGTGTTTAATCTTCGTCGAATAAAAATATTTCTTTTTTGTACCAATTGATTATTAATATTCACGACGGATATTTCCTTTTTGTTTGACGATAAATTGTCAAATATTGAGACACGAGACAAATATAACGAATTGCACCACGTAGAAGTTGATCAAATTAATTTAACGAATCAAATCATGTCTAGTAAAGTCGTTTTATTGGCTTAAAACTTATGACCAGATTTAATGAATATAAAACAAACACACAAAACATGTACCGACACCAATACGATTACCATTTAGCATTTAGGCCAAATATCCCCTTTAAATCCTTCCCCTTCAGTGTTTTTTTTCTTCCCCATAATTGATGGAATCAGTTCGTTATTTTATCTGTAGGAAACCAAGCCATTGTAGAAGAAAAGTTCAAGAAATTTGCTATTCTTTGTGATTTTCAATGAAATTTTATCGATATTTATGGATGCTGCAAAAAAATGCAATCTCGAGAACGAAAAAATATATCTTTTTGGTTCCTGTCTTGTATTGAAGAGGAAGTAGTACGTTACTCGAATCAAAAATTTGTCATCTTGGATAGCTCCGAAATATTTTTTTAGAAATTGATGAAATTCTTGAAAAATTCGACTTTGAAGGCTCTTTGACAGTCCTCTTATAACAAATTTCATTTCTACCATTTGAGACATATTTTTTTTCTTCTTCGTAATACATGGAATCAGCTCGTTATTGTCTCTGTAGAACAGACAAGTATTGGAGACGAGAAGTTTGAGAAATTCGATATTTTTTTTCGTTTTTCAATGAAATTTTATTGATATTTATCGTCGCTTAAAAATATCAAATTTAGCATCATATCATATCGTATTTTAAAAAATTTTATTTAATCACATACGAGGATAAGTTTTTCGGTACGGAATAACTCGTAAAATCGACAAATTCAGTGTTTTTCACTTTCTTGATAAATAATTGTTTATAATTGTTCTTTAAGAGTACAATTGTTTTTTTTTTTTGCGAAAAAAAACGCTTCAAGACGTGAGCATATGAACGATATTCGTATTTCGACGAAAATTTGAAAAAATAAAAAAAAAAACGTTGGACATACGTCGATAGAATAATCATTAGCAGTTTTCTTATCAAGTGTAAACGAATAAATCCAGCGAACAAAATTGACAAAGATTTCGAATGTCATGAATCTCCGACGGTCGAAGTGTAAAAAATTAAATTTTTAAACATAGCACACTTTTTATCTGCGCAATAACGCAGAGAGTCAGTTTGTAAATACGATTTCTTTGAGAGGAAAGGATTAGAAACGGCAATTTCGAGAAATTTGAAAAAACGATTCATTTTTTGATGAAAATTCGTAAAATTAGTCTTTGCTTAAAAAAAATCATATCTCGGCAGCGAAAAAAGATTTCGACTCTTATTTTGGCTTATTTTGAAGAGGAGAAAATACGTTGCCAGAAAAAGAATTTGCAGTTTTTATTATTAACAGTAAATGAATAAATCGGGTGAACACAATTGACAAAGATTTCGGCTGCGATGAATCTTCGACGGTCGAAGGATAGAAAATTCTTTTTTTTTATGATTGCATACTTTTTATTTGCGCTATACCGCGTAGAATCCATTTATATTTACGTAAAATAGGAACAAAGATTGAAACGAGATGTCGATTTTTTGTTGTTTGAAAATCATCCGGCCACAGAGTACGCGCGCCGCGACGTATGAGCATCTGTGTATCGTCTGCTACGAAATTGTCATCTGCTTCCAAAGCTTGACAGATAGAATAAAACGAAAAAATATATACTCGCGATTTTTTTAGTTCTATTTGGGAAATTGTCATTATTTTGGATATTCGATGAATCTTTTTTGTGAGTATACTACCAATTTTTTCAGTGAATACGTGAAATTTATCATTTTTATTACGAATGTGAATAAAATATGCTAAAATATTGCGAATGATTTTCGGTGATAATATATTATTTTCGAAATAAAAAACGCAAACATTTGTGAATCTGTGTATGATATTTCGTGTTTTATTTTTCACAACCGAAGTTTTTTTTTAACATGATGAAAAATGAATTTTTGGCAAATCTAAATAACATAACCTTTAAAGCAAATCTTGTTATAACCACTGTGTTTGAATTATTTTATAATTAAAATTATATTTGTCAGAATGACTCAAAATTTGTTGTGCATAGTGCTTTCGATGCAATGAAATATTGTTGCGAAAGAGAACAGAATTGGTTTCCAGGATTCTTAATTGGGCCACCGTACGGACATCAGATGTGAGAAAATAAGTTTTTTATGGAAAATTGTGATGAATAAATAGTTAGAGATGTAGGATTGTCTCTAAATTTGCTGTGCGCAGTGCTTTTGATAAAACAAAATGATTCTGCGAAGAAGAAAAAAATTGGTTCGTAGAGTTCATTATGATGGCACCGTACGGACACTTGACCGAAGGCAAATGCAAATTGTGGCCAATAATTTTTTAGAAAAAATACTTAAAGGTCTTAGATTGGTTTTAAAAGTAATGTGCATACTGGAAATACTGTAATAAAAAAACCCTGCGAAGGAGAACAAAATTGGTTCGCACCATCTAAAGTTACAGTGTGATACGGACGTCCGAGAAGAAAAATTCAGCCAAAAAGTTGTTTTCATTGCACCGCAGGCTAAAAAAAATATTTCTATTCATCGCAGTCACTTCAAAGTAACTACGCATGATGTTGGAGATACACCGAAGCAAATGGTGAAAAATAAAAATTTTTGGAGTATGCGCTGCGGAGTAACCCCTTCGACAGTCTCCGAAGAGCAACGGATGGTCATTTTAATAGGCACTCTTTGCCTATTATTATAGTGAGTGCCTAAAAACAAGCGCCTCAGCGCCCTGCGGGCTCTTGTTGGTGGGCTCCGCCCCCTAAACCCCCCGAAAAATGTCCCTTTGGGACATTTTTTAAGGCACTCACAGGAATACACGTCGCGCTACGCGCTCCGTATCGAGTATGATTACACTTTCCGTTAAGCGCTGCATATCGAATATGTTTATACGTCGCGCTGCGCGTTTTATCTCGGAAGAACGTATGGCAGACAATCATTTATCACTTATGTAAATTAATTCATAGTTTAACCGTCATCGAATATAAACATTTCGTTTCTATACGAATTAATTATTATTATTCACAACTGATATTTCCTTTCTGTTGTACGAACAATATAACGAATTGCATCACGTAGAACTTGATCAAATTAATGTAACGAATCAAATGATATCTAGTAAAGGTCGTTTGATTGGCTTAACACTTATGACCAGATTAAATGAGTATAAATCAACACAAGAAATATTTACCAACACGAACACCATTACCATTTACGAACAGGTCTAATGTCCCCTTTCAATGCATCTGTTTAAATGTTTTTTTCTTCCCTAAAATACATAAAATCACTTTATTATTGCCTCTGGACAGGACCCGAAGTATTGGAGCTGAATATTAAGAAAAATTGCTTTTTGATACGATTTTCAATTAAATTTGCTTGATATTAATTGTTGTAGTAAAAAAATTATAACTCGAGAACGAACATAGATATCGTCTTGGTTCGTGTATTGAAGAGGAAGTAGTACCCTGCCCAAAATAAAGTTGTACTGTCTTGGATGTGTCCAAAATAAAAAAATCAATTTCTCGATGAATTCGACGGCGAGGTCTCTTGGACTGTCGATCTATAAGAGAATTCGGTTATCACCCTAAAAACAAAATGCTTGCTGCAAGAATATATTCTTTGTCCTAAGAATAAATACGCTTATCGGCAAGCAGATTTATTTTTAGGACTAAGAATATATTCTTGCAGCAAGCATTTTGTTTTTAGGGTGATAACACTTCAAGCATTTTTTCTCTTCCCTATAATAGATGGAATCAATTCACTGGTTATTGTCACTGTCGGAGAGTAAAACATTGCAGATGAGAAATTAGAGAAATTTTATTTTTCTATCGTTTTATTTTGTTTTGAGATAAGTATATTGAAACAATTGAAATAAAAATAGAGGGGTGGTTGGAAACATACGAGGTAAAAATTGATTTTTTTTTTGTTTTGAAAAATTGGTAGAGATTTGAAAAAAGTGAACTGCAGTTTTCCAATATTTAAAGTTATATACATTAAACAATGAGAAAACAATAAGATTTTTATTTTCGATTCAAATCATCCCGACACAGAATACCAACGTCGCGGCGTATGCAAACTTTATCACGTCTGCTATCGAATTATCGTCGGCTTCCAAGGTTTGACAGGTAGAATGAATGGAAAAAAATAAATAGCCGCGATTGTTTTCAATTTCATTTGACAAATTGCAATAATTTTGGATATTCGTTGATTCTTCTTTGTGGAATTATAACCAGGTTTTCAGTGCACCCACGAAATATTTTATTTTTATTATGGATGTGAATAACGTATATAAAATATTGTGAATGATATTCGTTCAAAATATATTATTTTCGAAATAAAAAGGATTAATATTTGGCAATCAATGTGTGATATTTCGTATTTCATTTTTCGCAACCAAATTTTCGTTTGTGACATGATAAAAAATTGTTTTTTGGAAAATTAAAATAATATAACCTTTTAAAATAATTCCTCACTCAAAATAATTGGAGAATAAAAATACTAAGAAATGTCAGAATGTCTTCAAATTTGCTGTGCGTAGTGCTTTTCATAAAATAAAATAATGCTGCGAAAAAGAAAAAAATTAGGTTCGTAGACTTCATAATTGCAGCACCGTATGGACATTTAGCAGAACAAAATTTAAAACACCTCATTAAAGGCTTCGCAGTAGTTTCAAAATGATTGTGCACAATGGTGATAATATGATACATCACCTCTGCGAAGAAGAAAAAATTTCTTCGCACAGTCCAAAGTTACAGCACCGTACGGACACTTGTCGAAGCAACAATGGATTTTTTTTGTTAAGCAAAAGTTGAAATGCTTCGCAGGGGCTTCATAATGTATGTGCACAATGGTGCTGATATGATACATCATTCCTGCGAAGAAGAGAAAAATTGCTTCGCACAGTCCAAAGTTACAGCACCGTACGGACACTTGTCAAAGCAAAAATCGATTTTTTTTCTTAAGCATATATTCAAATACTTCACAGGGGCTTCAAAATGTATGTGCACAATGGTGATGATATGATACATCATTTCTGCGAAAAAAAGAACAAGCGTCTCAGCGCCCTGCGGGCGCAGATGCTCTTGTTGGTGGGCTCCGCCCCCCAAACCCCCCGAAAAATGTCCCGAAGGGACATTTCCCCGAAGGGACATTTTTTAAGGCACTCACGGTGGTGCACGTCGCGCTACGCGCTCCGTATCGAGTGTATTTACACATCGCGCTATGCGCTACGGATGAAGTATGTTTATACGTCGTTCCTTTGCTCTGCGTTCCTTTTCGAAAGTACGTATGAGGGAAAAACATTTATCAGTTACGTAAATTAATTCATAGTGTTTAACCTTCGTCGAATAAAAATATTTCTTTTTTGTACCAATTGATTATTAATATTCACGACGGATATTTCCTTTTTGTTTGACGATAAATTGTCAAATATTGAGACACGAGACAAATATAACGAATTGCACCACGTAGAAGTTGATCAAATTAATTTAACGAATCAAATCATGTCTAGTAAAGTCGTTTTATTGGCTTAAAACTTATGACCAGATTTAATGAATATAAAACAATCACACAAAACATGTACCGACACCAATACGATTACCATTTAGCATTCAGGCCAAATATCCCTTTTAAATCCTTCCCCTTCAGTGTTGTTTTTTCTTCCCCATAATTGATGGAATCTGTTCGTTATTTTATCTATAGGAAACCAAATCATTGTAGAAGAAAAGTTAAAGAAATTTTCTATTCTTTGTGATTTTCAATGACTTTTGTCGATATTTATGGATGCTGCAACAAAATGCTATCTCGAGAACGAAAAAATATATCGTTTTGGTTCCTGTCTTGTATTGAAGAGGAAGTAGTACGTTACTCGAATCAAAAATTTGTCATCTTGGATAGCTCCGAAATATTTTTTTAGAAATTGATGAAATTCTTGAAAAATTCGACTTTGAAGGCTCTTTGACAGTCCTCTTATAACAAATTTCATTTCTACCATTTGAGATATATTTTTTTTCTTCTTCGTAATACATGGAATCAGCAAGTTATTGTCTCTGTAGAACAGACAAGTATTGGAGACAAGAAGTTTGAGAAATTCGATAATTTTTTTCGATTTCAATGAAATTTTATTGATATTTATCGTCGCTTAAAAGTATCAAATTTTGCATCATATCATATCGTATTTTTTTAAATTTTATTTAATCACAAACGAGGATAAGTTTCTCGGTACGGAATAACTCGTAAATTGACAAATTCAGTGTTTTTCACTTTCTTGATAAATAATTGTTTATAATTGTTCTTTAAGAGTACAATTGTTTTTTTTTTTTTTTTTTTGCGAAAAAAACTTTTCAAGATGTGAGCATATGAAAGAAATTCGTATTTCGACGAAAATTTGAAAAAATTTGAAAAAAAAAAAAAAAAACGTTGGAAACACGTCGATAGAATAATCATTAGCAGTTTTCTTATCAAGTGTAAACTAATAAATCCAGCGAACAAAATTGACAAAGATTTCGAATGTGATGAATCTCCGACAGTAGAAGTGTAAAAAATTTAATTTTTAAACATAGCACACTTTTTATCTGCGCAATAACGCGGAGAGTCAGTTTGTAAATACGATTTCTTTAAGAGAAAAGGATTAGAGACGGCAATTTCGAGAAATTTGAAAAAACGATTCGTTTTTTGACGAAAATTAGTCTTTGTTTAAAAAAAATCATATCTCAGCAGCGAAGAAAGATTTCGACTCTTATTTTGGCTTGTTTTAATGAGGAGAAAATACGTTGCCAGAAAATGAATTTGCAGTTTTTATTATTAACTGTAAACGAATAAATCGGGTGAACATAATTGACAAAGATTTCGGCTACGATGAATCTTCGACGGTCGAAGGATAGAAAATTCTTTTTTTTATGATTGCACACTTTTTATTTGCGCTATACCGCGTAGAATCCATTTATATTTACGTAAAATAGGAACAAAGATTGAAACGAGATGTCGATTTTTTTTTATTTGAAAATCATCCGGCCACAGAGTACGCGCGCGGCGACTTATGAGCATCTGTGTATCGTCTGCTACGAAATTGTCATCTGCTTCCAAAGTTTGACAGATAGAATAAAACGAAAAAATATATACTCGCGATTTTTTTAGTTCTATTTGGGAAATTGTAATTATTTTGGATATTCGATGAATCTTTTTTGTGAGTTTACTACCAATTTTTTCAGTGAATACGTGAAATTTATCATTTTTATTACGAATGTGAATAAAATATGGTAAAATATTGCGAATGATTTTCGGTGATAATATATTATTTTCGAAATAAAAAACGCAAACATTTGTGAATCTGTGTATGATATTTCGTGTTTTATTTTTCACAACCGAAGTTTTTTTTTTTAACATGATGAAAAATGGATTTTTGGCAAATCTAAATAACATAACCTTTAAAGCAAATCTTGTTATAATCTTGTTTTTGAATTATTTTATTATTAAAATTATATTTGTCAGAATTACTCAAAATTTGTTGTGCATAGTGCTTTGATGCAATGAAATATTGTTGCGAAAGAGAAAAGAATTGGTTTCCAGGATTCTTAATTGGAGCAACGTACGGACATCAGATGTGAGAAAATAATTTTTTTATGGAAAATTGTGATGAGTAAATAGTTAGAGATGTAGGATTGTCTCCAAATTTGCTGTGCGTAGTGCTTTTGATAAAACAAAATGATGCTGCGAAGGAGAAAAAAATTGGTTCGTAGAGTTCATTGTGATGGCACCGTACGGACACTTGACCGAAGGCAAATGCAAATTGTGGCCAATAATTTTTTAGAAAAAATACTTAAAGGTCTTAGATTGGTTTTAAAAGTAATGTGTATACTGGAAATAATGTAATAAAAAAACCCTGCGAAGGAGAACAAAATTGGTTCGCACCTACTAAAGTTACAGTGTGATACGGACGTCCGAGAAGAAAAATTCAGCCAAAAAGTTGTTTTCATTGCACCGCAGGCTAAAAAAAATATTTCTATTGATCGCAGTCGCTTCAAAGTAACTACGCATGATGTTGGAGATACATCGAAGCAAATGGTGAAAAATAAAATTTTTCGGAGTATTCGCTGTTGAGTAACCCCACCGACAGACTCCGAAGAGCAATGGATGGTCATTTCAATAGGCACTCTTTGCCTATTGTTATAGTGAGTGCCTAAAAATCGACATCTCATTTTAATCTTTGTTCGTATTTTACCCAAATACAAATTGATTCTACGCGGTATAGCGCAGATAAAAAGTGTGCAATTGTTATCATCGGCAGCCGGATAACAAAGAGCGCGAGATGACGCTTGCGCGCGTTTAGGCCCAGGTAATAAATTTGTTTGCGAAAAAGAGTTATTCTCGTTTTCTTATTGAAAACCCTTTAAATAAATAAAGGAAAGGAAAGATAGAGAAGGAGAGAGAGAGAGAGAGTGTGGGGGAAGGTTTGAAGATTCTTTAATTCACAGTAAAGGATAATTGCTTTGCAGCAATTTTTTTGAGAAAGACAGAGAGACTTTGCAGCTTTTCGGTGAGAGACTTTGTAGTCTTTTTGGTGGAGAGACTTTGCAGTCTGTGGGATGGCAGCTTTTGCAGCTGGAGATTAGTTGCTCGGACTTCGCAGCCCGAGAGACTGATCTGGAGTTGCGAGGAGTGGCTCCTTATATACCCGGCTCGACGCGTTCGCGAATGTTCCCCCATGCGCTGGGCTGATGGTGGGGAGTCGCGTCGACTCGCGTCGCTTCGCGAAGTTTCGGAAATTTCGCGAACGCACGGGAATCTGCATGATCCGTCGATACGTTACCCTCGCGTCGTCGATTCGCGAAGTTTCGCGAATTTCGGGAAAGTGTTTGTTTTTTTTCGTTTTTGGTTTTCGCGAGTGCCTGGGTGAAAGTTTCGGGTGCGCGAATTACGGCGTGTCATGCGTTTGACATGTCATAATAAATGAAGTTTTTCCGCGAGTGACGTTTGAGGTTATCCTCGCGACATCGCTTTCGTCGAGGGAATTTTTACGGATTCCGCACCGCATTGAAGGGGATCATCGATTCAGGTGAGTTTTTAAATATTTTTTTATGTTAATTAATTCGTTATTTTTATGTTTCAGATGCCGGAGGGGATGACCGGTCGATTAGAGTCATTGACTTCGAAGGACAGCGTTGGATTCCGACAGGTAAGTTGTTAGTATGTAAATGTGTGCCAAAATATAATAAAAATGTGTTATTAATTAATTTGTGTGTTTTTGTTTGTTTCAGATTCCGGAGGACTTCGACGAGGGATATCGACTGCGACGACGAGGGATCGACTGCGATGACGAGGGATCGACTCCGACGACGAGTTGACGAGGGACTTCGACGGCAGGTAAGTCTTACTCCGGTAAGTTTTATGAATTTGAATGTTTTTCTAATAGATTTTTTTTTTGTTTCAGGTTTGATGACTTACGGCGGTGGAATCGACGACGGGGGACGACGCAACCACCGAGGGACGGATGTACAGGTAAGTGAAAAGGTAAAAAGGTTGGATACTTAATTTAAGGTTAAATTAATATTTACAATTTTTTGTGTTTTTTAATTTATTTTTTTTCTGTTTCAGATTCGCAAGAGGATTTAGTTTAGGAAATATATACGCTATAAGGGCGCGTATAACACAATCATAAAAAAAATAATTTTCTATCCTTCGACCGTCGAAGATACATCGCAGTCGAAATCTTTGTTAATTATGTTCACCTGATTTATTCGTTTATAGTTGATAAAAAAAAACTGCTAATGATTATTCTATCGACGTAGTTCCAACGTTTTTTCAAATTGTTTCAAATTTTCGTCGAAAAACTATTTTTTTTTCATATTCTCACGCCTTGAAAAGTTTTTTTTTCACGAAAAAAAAACAATTGTACTCTTAAAGAACAATTTAAAAAAATTATTTATCGACAGAGTAAAAAACACTGTATTTGTCGATTGTATGAGTATTTTCGGACTGAGAAACTTATCCTTGTTTGTAATTAAATGAAATAAAACAAAATATTCTACAAAATTATATAATAAAACAAGCGCCTCAGCGCCCTGCGGGCGCAGAGACTCTTGTTGGTGGGCTCCGCCCCCCAAACCCCCCGAAAAATGTCCCTTTGGGACATTTTTTAAGGCACTCACAGGAATACACGTCGCGCTACGCGCTCCGTATCGAATATGATTACACTTTGCGATATGCGCTGCATATCGAATATGTTTATACGTCGCGCGTTTCATCTCGGAAGAACGTATGGCGGAAAATTATTTATCACTTACGTAAATTGATTCATAGTTTAAACTTCATCGAAAATAAACATTTCGTTTCTATACGAATTGAATATTATTATTCACAACTGATATTTCCTTTTTGCCTTACGATCAATATAATGAATTGCATCACGCAGAACTTGATCAAATTAATGTACCGAATCAAATGTTATCTAGTAAAGGTCGTTTTATTGGCTTAACACTTATGACCAGATTAAATGAGTATTATATGTATACTACATCACAAAAAATATTTACCAACACGAACACCATTACCATTTACAAACAGCTCTAATGTCCCCTTTAAATGCATCTGCTTAAATGTTTTTTTCTTCCCTAAAATACATCGAATCACTTTATTATTGGGAGGGCTCGCGAAAGATGGCGGAGGGAAAGGTTGGGTGGAAGTGGTGCTGCCGAGGAAGGAGGGAAAAGTATGAGAAAAAGTGAAGGGAAATGGGGCGGAAGCGAGGAAGAGAAAGAGGGAAGTGAGAGGGGCAGGAAGTGATGAGTGGAAACGAGAATGGAAGAAGGAAAGAAAGAAAGACGGGAATGAAAACGTGACGATGGGAAGGTTAGAAAGTGCGAAAGAAGCGGAAGAAAGAGACGACGGCGCAGGCGCGAGAAGAGAGAGGACAGGACGGTCGAGCAGAGAGAGGAGGAAAGGAGAAGGTAAAGAAGGCAGAGGTGCGACGGAGAAGGAGGAAGTAGCCGAGGACGCGGACGGACCGTGAGAGGGAGAGAGAAGGAGGAAAGCAGCAAGCGAGGAGCCAGTGGGCAGACGGCGCGAGTCAAGAGGCGAAGGACCGAAGATGAACGAGGAGAGACGGAAGGAACCGAAGAGATGTCGAGCGCGGCAGAGAAGACCGGTACGTGGAGAGTCGAACAACGCCGGGACAAAGGCAAGTGTGACAACGTGTGGCGACGGATGGGAAGATGGAGGACTTGATAAAGGCGATCCGGGAAATGGTACAGGAGTTGAGTGGGTTAAGGAAGGAATCGGGGAAAGTGAGGAGTGAGCTGAAAGGGATGAGAGGAAGGATGGGAAGAAGGGGAGAGAGAAGTGATAAGGGAAAGGGAGGGGAAGGGAGAAGTGAGAGTGAGGGTGAGTGTGAGAAGGAAGGCAGCAGTGATGGTGAGATAAAAGTGGGATGGGAGACGGACACAGAACAAGAGGGAGAGAGTACGGAATGTGAGAAGACGGACAGTGAGAGAGATGGAGCGAGCGGAATGGAGGACATAGACAGGGAAAGGAAAGAGAAGAAACAGACGGAGGCGACGGGAGAAGAAAAGGGAAAGCCTGGACAAAGGTGATGGAGGAGGAAGAGAAAGAAGAAGCGAGGCGAATGAAGGAAGAGAGAGGGAAAAGACAGGTAGAAGAAGGGGAGAGAAGCAAGGGAAGGACAGGATGGAAGATGGTGGCAGGAGGGAAGGAAGAGGCAAGAAGAGAAAGGAAGAAGAGAGAAGAGGAGAAGGCGAGAGAAGAGAGGGAAAGGCGAAGAAGGAGAGTGCTCATGAAGGGTGAGGCAGATGTAGAGGAAATTGAAGGAAAGCACGTGGAAGAGGCGATAAGGGAAGCACTGGGAAAAAGAATGGCGGTGAAGAGGATAGAGGAGAGGAAGAGAAAAGGGAGTGAGGAGATAGTAATAGTGGAATTAGACAGTGAGGAGGATAAGAAGGAGCTATTGAGGCGGTGGAGTGAGATGGGCGACTACGGGATAGAGGTGAGAGAAGACTTGACGTGGTGGGAAAGGAGGACGAGGGTCAAGCTGAGAGAGAGGGCGGAGGAAGAGAGGAGAAAAGGAAGAAGGGTGAAGATGGACAACAGAAGACTGGAGATCGACGGAACCCGATGGAGATGGGACGAGCGGGAAGACAAGTGGATAGAAGAGAAGGAAGAAGGGAAGGGGAAAGGGGAAAAGAAGGGGGAAGGAAAAGGAGAAATGTAACAAGGAGACAACCTTGATAAAAAATCTTGAAACCCGAAAGGGACCAATAAAGACATTACATACATACATACACTTTATTATTGCTTCTGGACAGGCCCCGAAGTATTGGAGCTAAATATTAAGAAAAATTGCTGTTTGATACGATTTTCAATTAAATTTACTTGATATTAATTGTTGTAGCAAAAAAATTATAACTCGAGAACGAACATAGATATCGTCTTCGTTCGTGTATTGAAGAGGAAGTAGTACCCTGCTCAAAATAAAGTTGTAGTGTCTTGGATGCGTCCAAAATAAAAAAAAATCAATTTCTCGATGAATTTGACGGCGAGGACTCTTGGACTGTCGATCTATAAGAGAATTCGATTATAACACTTTAAGCATTTTTTCTCTTCCCTATAATAGATTTCCCAAAATATTTTTTTCAAAAAAAAAAGTACGCCAAGTAATGAAAAATCCGATTAGCAAATATTATTAAAAAAAAAATGCATAAAATTTTCTAAGCCAAGCATAACAGAACAAAAAGAATTCTATATGACAAAAAATATTGTTTTTTTGCAAAAAAATTGCTGTAAAAAAATGGCGTTCCAAATGTAGTGGTTTATTGTGACGCTTGCAAACACCGAAACGCCAATCTTTTACAGCAATGTTTTTGCAAAAAAAAAAAACAATATTTTTTGTCATATAGAATCCTTTTTGTTCTGTTATGCTTGGCTTATAAAATTTTGTGAATTTTTTTTTTTTTTTGTAATATTTGCTAATCGGAATTTTCAGTACTTGGCGTACCTTTATTTTTTTTTTTGAAAAAAATATTTTAGGAAATTTCACTGCTTTTTGAAAAGCTAATATTTTCTCGTAATTTTACCTCTAAAATTAATTTCGACAGATCGCATAATTTAAATCCCACAGAATTAATTCTATATTCAAAACCAGGCGAACGGCACGTCGCATATTCCACTTGATGATTGCCGGTTATGTTGTTCGAGATCGCGAAGAAAAGTTATAATCGATATAAAATCACACGTATAACACGTAACTCGTAATTTTTATTTTTTACTTCACGCCGAGACACTAAATCACGATACGCAATACATAATTATTATTTTCGGAAACACTTAAAAAAATGTTCACGCCGTGAAAATACGTGCCGACATTAACAACTGTCAGCTGAGCCGGCTGTGGCGACGAGCGCGCCACTGCACGAATTTTTCTATGAACTGATGTAAACATAGATGGCGTATAACATTGCCACCGACAACAGCTGATACCTACGCCGGCTGTGGCGAGGAGCGCGCCATCACGCACATTTTTCGATGAACTGATGTAGACGCAGACATATATATAGGGGACAGGACACTTTATAATCGATTGGACCCTGTGAAATTTCCGACCTCGATATCTCAAAATAGGCTAAACCAGTTGAATGGTAACCAGGCTCTTTCGAAAGATTGACCCAAAATTACATTGTAAAATTGTCCATGAAAATTCGATTCGTTGTCTTATTGCGTAGATCTATCGATCGAAAGTTGAACGCACTATACACTTCCGGTATATTAGCGAGGGTTACTCAATAGCGACACGCCTTGTACTGTTTTTTCAGTACTTGGCGTCGAGGCAGTACCGCGCCGCTTGATAGAATCAATTCACTGGTTATTGTCACTGTCGGAGAGTAAAACAGTGCAGACGAGAAATTCGACAAATTTTATTTTTCTATCGTTTTATTTTGTTTTGAGATAAGTACATTGAAACAATTGAAAAAAAATAGAAGGGTGGTTGAAAATATACGAGGTAAAAATGGATTTTTTTTTGTTTCGAAAAATTGTTAGATATTTAAAAAAAGTAAATTGCAGTTTCCCAATATTGAAAGTTATATACATTAAAAAATGAGAAAACGAGAAAAGATTTTTATTTTCGATTCAAATGATCCCGAAACAGAATACCAACGTCGCGGCGTATGCAAACTTTATCACGTCTGCTATCGAATTATCGTCGGCGTCCAAGGTTTGACAGATAGAATGAATGGAAAAAAATAAATGGCCGTGATTGTTTTCAATTTTATTTGACAAATTGCAATAATTTTGAATATTCGATGATTCTTCTTTGTGGACTATTGGAAATTTTCCAATAATTTATTCTGAAATAATGAGCGTGAATATTGTCGAGAGAGAGAGAGGATTCTTCGGGAAAAAATAAAGGTTCTCCGTTTCACAAAATCTCGTATGATAAACTTGCGATTTTATTATTAGGTAAATTACGTAAACTCTTTATTAAGAAAAATATAAATGACTTGAATGCGTTATCACAAAATTCGATTAGAGATCGCGCACTTGCTCGATACTTCGAGAGCCCAACGGAGAAGAAGGAGGTCGAGCTCGCCGAGGCCTGCCGAACTCGAGCTTCGACTCCCTCGCGCTCTGATTGGCTGTCTTAGCCTCTGCTCCGCTCGTTCCGATTCGACGAACAGTTTAGGGTGAACGTGCATCGAACTACTCCAACATGGAATTATAACCAAGTTTTCAGTGCACCCACGAAATTTTTTATTTTTATTATGAATGTGAATAACGTATATAAAATATTGTGAATGATATTCGTTCAAAATATTATTTTCGAAATAAAAAGGATTAATATTTGGCAATTAATGTGTGATATTTCGTATTTCATTTTTCGCAACCAAATTTTCGTTTGTGACATGATAAAAAATTGTTTTTTGGAAAATTAAAATAATATAACTTTTAAAATAATTCCTCACTCAAAATAATTGGAGAATAAAAATACTAAGAAACGTCAGAATGTTTTCAAATTTGCTGTGAGTAGTGCTCCTCATAAAATAAAATAATGCTGCGAAAAACAAAAAATTAGGTTCGTAGACTTCATAATTGGAGCACCGTATGGACATTTAGCAGAACAAAATTCAAAACACCTTATTAAAGGCTTCGCAGTAGTTTCAAAATGATTGTGCACAATGGTGATGATATGATACATCACCTCTGCGAAGAAGAGAAAAATTGCTTCGCACAGTCCAAAGTTGCACTGTGATTTCGGACGTCTAAGAAGATAATTTCAGTAATAAAGGCATTTTTATTCAACCGCAGGCGAAAAAAAAATTACCAGTCATTGGAGTCACTTGAAATTAACTACACATGATGTTGGAGATACACCGAAGCAAATGGTGAAAAATAAAAATTTTTGGAGTATTCGCTGCGGAGTAACCCCACCGACAGACTCCGAAGAGCAACGGATGGTCATTTTAATAGGCACTCTTTGCCTATTGTTATAGTGAGTGTCTCATTATAAAAAAAAATTGTAAGCGACGATAAATATCAATAAAATTTCATTGAAAGCCGGAAAACATTATCGAGGTCCTAAACTTCTCTTCTGATTCCATGTATTATGAGAAAGAAAAAAAATACATCTCAAACTGTAGAAACGAATTTTTTTATAAGAGGACTGCCGAAGAGCCTTCACAGTTGAATTTTTTTGGAATTTTATCAATTTGTAAAAAATATTTCGGAGCCATCCAAGACGACAATCTTTTTATCCGAGTAGCGTACTACTTCCTCTTCAATACATGACAGGAACCAAGACGATATATTTTTTCGTTCTCGAGATAGCATTTTTTTGCAGCATGCATAAATGTCGACAAAATTTCATTGAAAATCACAAAGAATAGCAAAATTCTTGAACTTCTCTTTTACAATGCCTTGGTCTTCTACAGAGACAATAACGAACTGATTCCATGTATTATGGTCAAGAAAAAAAAACATTGAAGGGAAAGGATTTAAAGGGATATTTGACCTGAATGCTAAATAGTAATCGTGTTGGTGTTGGTACGTGTTTTGTGTGTTTGTTTAATATTCATTCAATCTGGTCATAAGTTTGAAGCCAATAAAACGACTTTACTACACATGATTTGATTCGTTAAATTAATTTGATCAAGTTCTACGCGATGCAATTCGTTATATTTGTCTCGTGTCTCAATATTTGATAATTTATTGTCGAACAAAAAGGAAATATCCGTCGTGAATAATAATAATCAATTGGTATAAAAAAGTAATTTTTTTATTCGACGAACGATCAACACTATCAATCAATTTACGTAACTGATAAAGGGTTTTCCCTCATACGTACTTTTGAAATGAAACGCGGAGCTGGATATATAAACATACTTCATTCGTAGCGCATAGCGCGAAGTGTAAATACACTCGATACGGAGCGCGTAGCGCGACGTGTACCCCAGTGAGTGCCTTAAAAAATGTCCCGAAGGGACATTTTTCGGGGGGTTTGGGGGGCGGAGCCCACCAACAAGAGCATTTGCGCCCGCAGGGCGCTGAGACGCTTGTTATATTTTTTCAAACGATTTTCTACGCCTGTTTTAAGCGTTACTACGCCGTGTAAGACGGTTAGTGCGCAATGGCATATACACTTGACCAACGATTAATCGGCCGCTCGTAGCAGCGCTTTTTGCTGTTCTTTACTAGCATGACAGAGGGCGTTCAGAAAAGCGACGTGACGTTTATCGATCGGCAATCGCACAGACCACGACGTTCGCTTGTTTTTCTTCTTCTTTACCATCATCTTCTCGCTCCCGCCCTCTGAGATGTTTGCGTAACCGACACTCGAGCGCTACTGATGCCTTTGCTGTTCCACCATTTGACTAAATACGTCAGGTAAATTCAACATTTACGAAAGCCTCGCTTGTTTTTAGCGGACAAGCTAACTCGACGTGTGCGCGGCGGTGGTTCAGCTAAAACAGGCGGTCCGCGCGTTCGCACCAGCAGCTTATGAGCGGGCGTGCGAGTGTGCGGACCAGCTTTTCACCGCGGCCACATGTGAGCTACGAGCTTGTTTCGTACATGTGACGCCTCCAAGCTTATAATAAAATACGAAAATTCCAAAAGCTGTAATGGGATATTGTATTTTTATTTCTTATTTATTGAAAATAGACATTACTGCAACAATAAAATAAAAAATTGGAGTGGTACAAAATATTATTTTTTATTAAAAATCACCAATGCCGATTATTTTACACGGGGTTTTTTATTAACTAAGCCACACCCACCTATATCTAAACAGTATATACTTTTTTTTTATAATCTATATATTATTACGCGACGAAGGAGCACCCCTGCATCGCGACCCATTACCCGCGGCAATTGTCGCTGGTGAAACGCCCACGAGGCGGGCAAGCGGGACTAGCCGAAGCCAGAAGGCGGCCCGAGGCCCACATGCGCGCGACACTCGATACCAATAGTAGTGTACAGCTATAGGGAGACAGGATTTACCCCCTCCACGCGACCACTGGCGCCAACCCCCACCACCACGTGTACTCCCACCCTCTCCCCACCCCACTGTCTGGCCCCACTCCTTCCCCCACCACCTGTGGTCCCCTCCCTACCCCATGGGGCCCCTTAAGCCACGCCCCCTTATTTATAGGGAGCCAATGAGAGAGAGGCTGTGAAAATCTCTGGACCGTAATTGGTCGTCTCATTTTCGCCGAACCATGATTGGTTGTCTGGAAATTCCCCGAGCTCTTATTGGTCGAATGATTTTTTCATGGCGCCCTCTATATATTTTCATCGTCTTTTATGTACTAGTATTATTCCAATCATTCGCTTAATAATGATTGGACGACAGATTTTTCCGATGTTCTGGTTGGTCGAAGAAATTTTCCAAGGCGCCCTCTCAGAGTTACCGGCTTCTTGTTAATACTAAAAAATATTCTGCAGTCGGTAAAATGGATTTTAGGCGGATCCTTATGATGGTAATTCAAAGCAGGTAAAAAATGAATCGGCGTTTTAAGTATATCGAATTATTATTATTATTCAGTAGCTTAAACGTTCTGTATAATCCATCCCCTCCCATGTCTCATCCTCCCAGACTAACGAAAGTTTACAATACATGGTTAACGAAACATAAAATACTTATTCATATATGGTTATTATATAAGTAAGGGCAAGTGACGCAAAGTGAAGACCGACGAGAAATAATCTTAAATCTACTTATAATAATGACCCGCGTAGAAAAAATTAGTATGGGATTGACTCTGGGAGGACGATGGGCGAGAGGCTGGGGTTTGTTTGGGATTGAATCTGGGAAGCACTATGGGCAGTCATCTGGGTTTTGGGACCCGGCTGGATGGTTTCCCAGACCTTTTCCCATAGCTTCAGTGGACGGGGGGAATCCTCGTGCAATCAATGCCATACGCTTTTCCAGATTCTCTCCCAGCCGTCGCATACGAACGGGGATCCTCGTGCAATCAATCCCATATGCTTTTCCAGATTCTCTCCCAGCCGTCGCGTACGACCGGGGGAATCCTTGCGCGATCAATCCCATACATAGAATCCCATGTTATGTGTAAGTGAAAGAAGATGAAAAAATAGATTTTGTCAAATGGAAGAAAAAAATAAAAAACGAAAAAATATGCCTAAAACCAATTTTTTTCGACGGATATGAGTTCCCCGAGCAAAGTTAAATGCTGCTGTACGTAATCGGCGTTTGAAATTCGATGTAGGTCCCAAAAATATTGTAAAGTATTGGATGAGTTTAACATAGATCTTTTAATTTATCTATCCAAGCTTTTCCCAGTACATCACATTATTTTTGGGGCCTTAAATGAAATTTAACCGCCGATTATGTACTACAGCGCTTAACTTTGCACGGCGTAATCATATTCGTTGAAAAAAATTAGATTTGAGCATATTTCTTCGTTTTTCATTTTTTCCTTCCATTTGACAAAATCTATTTTTCCTTCTTTATTCATTTACACATAATATGGGATTCTATGTATGGGATTGATCGGGCGAGGATCCCCCCGGTCGTACGGTACGGCCGGGAGAGAATCTGGAAATACGTATGGGATTGATTGCACGAGGACTCCCCCGTCCACTGAAGCGATGGGAAAAGGTCTGGGAAACCATCTAGCCGGGTCCCAAAACCCAGATAACTGCCCATAGTGCTTCCCAGATTCAATCCCAAATAAATCCCAGACTCTCGACCATCATTCTCCCAGAGTCAATCCCATACTAATTTTTTCTACGCGGGGATTACAATGAGAAACGATATAATTATTAATACTGGATCGATGAAAGGTTACCGTTTACTATGATTATACGCATGGTCTGATGTCTGTTAATAGTGTATCCAAAATAGCAAATGGGTATGTATACGATTACACGGCTATTCAACCGCGCTTTTCTTATTCTTCATAAGGTGTTTTTTCATCTCGCTTACGATGAAAGAGATACCCAGATCCGTCAGTTCAAGGAATGCGATGCCAAACGTGAGCTCGATAAACGACGGGTCCAATCGGTGTTTAACAGCTTCTTTCAATGACTTGAAATTATTTTTTATCAAATCTTTGACACGTGAACTGTTTATCCTTTCTGGTGTCTCCATTGGCGGAATATACATCAGTAATTCGGCACAAAGTACGTCGAGGCACTTTTGAACATGTGTAACATTTCGTTATAGGCGTCAGAAACGTTCGTCCGTGCAGACCATTAAGTTGATAAGCCCGTTAAACGACGGTTTTTGCATCACAACGGCCGGTAAATACTTTCTACGTTTTTTTGTCGGTGTTCCTAATCCTTCGTCGTCGTCGTCCTTCTCCGCGGGGTTTTCTTCAACACGGTGATCAGACGCGACAGATTTTGAACCGAAACTTGTTGTAAACAAGATTTCACAGTCACCGGCACGTATGGAATATGGGGTGCGCCAACCCGATCCCCAGGCGATCTTTTGACATCCGTCAAAGTATTATGAAATGGCAAGTAGATGAGTTTGCAGCAAGTTCCAGGCTTCCGATTCAAAGACAATACCAACGGCCCTGCTGTTGTTCTGAAGTTTTACGACAGGCTGTACACTTGCATCGGCGCGCAGTTGTAGTCCAATGCCCACTTTTTTTGTCTCGGACTGGTTGAGTGTATATGTCGTACCGAGAATCAGTGGGGATTCGAAACGTTTTTTGTCGTCCTCGGCCAATACGTAATCCATGGTTGTAGATTGTAAATCGTAGTACCGAAGATCTTCACCACCGATAGCTTGACTCATTTTAAACAATGGACAGCGAATAAGAGCGTAATAAATAAACGAGAAGAAACTCGAAAGCTTAAACTCAAATATCTTTAACGGTTTCACGGGCCGGACTGCCAATGTATGTTGTATCGTTCCGCTTATATGTGATATTGAGGCACCGTGGCGCTAGTATCTCTGTAAACTTCACATACTCTGGGAGAGAGGGGAGAACTGGTTGTAGGGTCGTGACGCATATGCCGCAATGAAAACACCTGCATATGGAAAAGAAAAGCCAAAAAGATATCGATCTTTGAGTGCAGAGAAACGCCTGGCTATAAATGTGGTATCCCGGAAATCTAAGATATCGATCGCTGAACCTCACAGTTGGAGATCCGCAGCTCATGAAAAGTCATAAAAATTGGAAGAGTTGACGGTCACAACACGGGATACGTTACCTTACACTTGAAATTTATGGATTTTTGTAGCGTTCTGTCACGGTCATAAAACCAATCCAGATCAACCGTTAAAATTTCTAAGTCGTAAAATAAAAAAAAGATGTGCAGCGTCTTTGAGATGAGCCGAAATTTGTCGTGGGATTCCGTATTGTTTAGTTTGATGAAAAAGGATTTAGCTTCGAAGATCGTGTCCAACCGTTACCTCGATATTGTTTTGACAGTGAAACGTGGACGCTGTGTATTGCAACGGTCCATAGATCCAGATCTATTTCAAAAGGGAGTCGGTGGCAAACGGTTATCTGTAGATCGGTATTTTTATGTCTGGTCGGCTCGTGCACAACCCTTCGACTGGTGTTTGAGGGATAGAATTTTTTTCGTTTTATTACCTATAGTGTCGGTGAAAACAATCCGAACCGTCCTCGAGTCGATTGTTCAAAGGCTTTTCGACGGTGCGACAAAGTGCAGACAGTATTATTTTTATGTATCCGATGTTAGCCTTACTTTGGCGGTACGGCAAGTTACAGGTAGTAGCGTTTTTATGTATAAGATGCGAGTCGTATTTTAGCGCAAGGTTGCATGCGCATTCAATAGAATAACCCGCGCCACGGTGTAGCTCTATATTTTCACCATCGGTGTGCAATGTCTTGAGACAACGAAACGAGGTGTAAAAATTACTCGGTTTAAGGCAATGAGAACAATGTCCGTCGAAATCGTAGTAATGTTTACCGGAGACAGTGTAATGTCTTCTGTTTTCTCGCATTTTCATAGGCAGGAAATTGTAGTGGGGTGTAGGCGAAAAACTATAAAAGCTTCGGAAAGACAAATCTTTGACAATTCTCTGTCGAGAAGTCATTCGTGAAGCTTCAAACAATTTGCTGTTTCGTGGATCCTTTATACCCCCGTGTTACGCGACGTGTCTTTACGTACGTTTCTCGCGGTTTTAAGGTTTTATATATATATTTATATTGCAACGTTTCGCCTTTTTAGCAGATCCGATTCTTCCGCTCCTGGCTAACGTTGGGTTTCGGGGCGAGCAAGTAATCTTACCGATATGGTCAGTTAGGTAAAATCACAGATTTATTCAATAAAGAGAGAGAAAGGTACAAGTGAGCTCATCACGCTTTCGCCCAGTATTCTTCGATCGGTTTCCGACTTTAAATCACTTCAGATCCCGTGCACCATTTCGATCCGTTGATCCAGCTTCCATGCTCCAGGCCTGAATCTTCCGTTTCGTCCCGTTTGCTGTCGTCTATCTAACCCGCGGAAGCTAATCTCACGGGCACGTGTGGTTCTTGTCCACACGGCCGGCTCCTCGAAAGTATAAAGGCTTCCACGAGATCAAGATTTAGACAACGTCACCGAAGTCCAATCGCTACTCGCTTCCGGCTAAGTCCTCGGGTTAATATGCCCTGAACACGTTCTACTGACTCTACTCGCGAGCTACGGGAAGGTTCTTCGAGAGTTTGATTGTCTTCGTCGCCGTTGGCATCAAACTAGGGATGTACACTTGAGCCGGCTTAGCCGGCTGCAAAATCTTATCCGGCTAATGACTTAGCCGTTTGGCTGGCTAAGCCGGATTAGCCGGCTTAGCTTTCTTGACGGCTAAAAATTAGCCGATTTTCGCCGGCTAATTTTTAATTGTATTTTCCAGAGCTGGGTAAAGTACTTGAACTACCAAGACTTCAAGTACTTGGTACTGCAAGTACTTTGTACTTTATTTGTTGACAAATCCTCTCAGTACTTCAAGTACTTCAAAGATACTTGAAATTTGTACGTTGACGATAATTTCCCACCTGGAACAATTCGACACGTAATAAAGGAAGTTTATTCCAGGAAGTTCGTTAAAAACGACGACATCGAATCAACAGAATTTCGTTTCAATGTAGAAAAGGCGGCAATTGAAATTGCGACGTTGCTTCCCCAAACGTTACACTTCTGTTTTCGTAACTTTCTGTCTATTTTGGCTTTCCCATCCGTTCCGTGAGGAAAACTTGTTTTTAACCAACTTTAACTCCTACCAATTTATACCAGTTTTTCAACTCGATGTCTCGAAAACTATCAAAATTAGAGTAAAATCAAATTATTTCGAAAAATTCAAAATGCTAAACATTGCGACATCTTAACAGATTAACGCCAAATTTATACCCAGACTTTGTATACTAATAACCTACTTGTAAACCAAATTTCAGCTCGATATCTCAAAAATTATGAAAATTATAGTAAAATCGAAATTTTTCCGAAAAATTCAAAATGCCATAAAATTGAGACCCCTTAACCGATTAAAGCCAAATTTATTTGCGTACTTTGTCTGATGATAATCTACTTGTAAACCAAATTTCAGTTTGATATCTCAAAAATTACGGAAATTAGAGTAAAATCAAGTTTTTTTCAAAAAAATAACAATTCCATAACTTTTGGACCCCTCGACGCATTCTTTCTAGATTCAATCACAGCCGATATTATGTGAAAATATAGGTTCAGTCCAAATTTCAGCCCGATATCGTAAAATTTGAGGCCGCTATCGTGCGGACAAAAAAAAAGCTACGCGCATACACACACGCACACACACACACACACACACACACACACATACACATTTCGTAAAAATCATTTTTCTCGACGTTTCACACCATTTAAACATACTGGCATGAAATCTCGACATTTTTTTTTTTTTTTTTATGAAAACAAAGCTTGCCCCGCGGCGAGCTTTATTTTACGGGGAAGCAAAAAACATAAGCTAAACTTGAATGGAAATTGCGCAAACAAATTGCGCTAGTAGGACTCGCGAAAAAAAGGCGGCAATTGAAATTGCGACATTTCTTTCCCGTGGGGTTCTCCCTTTTATCAAAATTTGTGTTATAGTATTCAGTTCTATTAATTTTGGCTTCCCCGTCCGTCTCGTAAGAGAAGTTTCGGGTTCGACCGACTGAAACTCCATAGGTAGTTCAAATGCGAACCTTTCTTCAGAGTTTGATAAATTCAAAATGCGATAAAATTTAAACCACTCAACGGATGCGATCCATATTTATCTAACGCCTAGTTGATATGATGATACTTGAATGACAAGATCTAAATCGATGTCTCAAGGGTTGTGGAAATTTCAAAGAAAACAACATTTTTTTTAAATTCAAAATAACATGAATTTTGAACCACTCTACGGACTCACGTCAAATTTATTCTAGAGCCTTTATTCGATGTTTGAAACATTAACGTTCACAAAGCTTGCATTGTGAAGAAGCCAAATTATGGAAGTTGAAGTAGAAACTTATTTTTTGCAACAATTTACAAATGCTATAAAATTTGAATCCCTTAATGGATTTTTTTCAAATGTAATCCCGAGCATTATTTAATGATAATCTACTTACAAACCAAACTTCAGCTCGATATCTCGATCATGCAAAAAAAAAACACATTAAAAAAGTTGTAACGAAAAATCACTTTTTCAAAAAAAAAAAAAAATCAAAAAGCCGTAAAATTTGAATCCCATGACGGATCCTCTCCAGATTCAATCCCAACTGTTGTCCATTGAAAATATGTTTGGTGCAAATTTCCGCCTGATCGGTAAAAATTTACAAACGCTATCGCGGTAACAAACAAATGCGCGCACACACACACACGCACATATATATACAGACATACATACAGACATTTTTAAAATCAATTAACCGTCATTTGACTGAGCACTAATAATAAGCAATTCATTGGAATAGTAGAATATTCTAATTCCGCCAGAACATACTTCTATGATATGGGTTGATAATTTATTGGAAAAATTAAGTCATTGGAAATATATAAGTATAAGTTTATTGGAAAAAGTAAGTAAAAAGTTAAGTAAATTTAAGACAATTCGGGCGAATAATAGGAAGTCTATTTGATTTACTTTATATACCTTTTTTTCCCCAATGTACCTCGATTTTTCCAAAATAAATTTTTTTACGTATATTTTCTGAACATGACGACCGTATATAGAGTTAACTGTGTAACGAGCGGAATGTTGTACTTGAAGGGAAAAAAAGTACTTCAGTACTTGCAGTAAAGTACTGCAAGTACTTCGAAGACTTCTCGCTTTTCAAGTACACAAGTACTTGAAGTACTGTACTTCAAGTATAAAACAAGTACCATTTACTGGCAGTACCGCTCAACTCTGCTATTTTCCTTTACGCAATGCAAAAATAAGCGTTTTCTGCGTGCTTTTGTATTGATGTAAGCGCAGAAAACGCTTATTTTTGCATTGCGTAAAGGAAAATAGAATTAAAAATTAGCCGGCTTAAATCGGCTAATTCTTAGCCGTGAAGAAAGCTAAGCCGGCTAATCCGGCTTAGCCGGCCAAACGGCTAAGTCATTAGCCGGATAAGATTTTGTAGCCGGCTAAGCCGGCTCAAGTGTACAGCCCTACATCAAACCTCGGTAAGGAAGATAAGGAGAGTACACGAGAAATCGACGTCCCCGAAGATTTCGTCAGACCCACAGGAACACGAGTTTAAATATGGTACATGAGGGACTAACGTCGCCGAAAGTCCCGTCAGACCGACAGATCACAAAATTTCATAGATGGTACACGAGAAATCGACGTCCCCGAAGATTTCGTCAGACCAGGATGCCGCGTACCGCTAGAGGCCACTCGTCGCATCTGCTCAACAATAATATACCTAATTCTAAGCCGAGCAATGTGATCGTCACTAAGAGCACTTACTCTCGGTGTCTTGAATCGAATTTTTTGTTAAACTGCTCGATAAAATATACCCACCATTGATAAACTTTATCAATTTAGAGGGGTTTTTTCGCACAAGAGCTTGACACTCGGTCACGATATTTTATCGAATCGACAATTTTTAAAATTGATTCGATAAAATTTATCCACGCATCGACAGATTACTGCCGAATGGGCGGGATTTTCGCACAAGAGCTCGATGCTCGACGTGGATATTTTATCGAAACGAGAATTTTCAAAATTCTCGATTCGATAAAATATTATAACCAATATAGCTGACTAGCTGACGAATGTTAGCTGACTATTTATTAAGACACACGATATTAATTAGGTTGACAATAGACAAACGTACGAACGATCGATACGATATCGATCTTCACGACAAGAGAGTTTAGACGGGACTTTAAAAGCCAGCAGACGTGTGACATTTCGAGATCGGGATAATTAACGTTTCTTATTATTAATAATATCCACTCCAAAATCATATACGCGTGTTATTCATTCTCTCGGTCGTTACAATATATCCACGCATCGACAGATAAAATATCGTTGCCGAGCATCGAGCTCTTGTGCGACGAAAATCCCGCTGACTCGGCAGTAATCTGCCGATGTGTGGATTTATTTTATCGAGCGATTTGATACAAATCTTGATGCGATAAAATATCGTCGCCGAGCATCGAGCTTTCGTACGACGAAAATCCCGCTCACTTGGCAGTATTCTGTCGATACGAGGATTGATGTATCGAGCGATTTAAAATAAATCTTGTGTCGATAAAAAATCGTCGCCGAGCTTCGAGCACTCGTGTTACGAAAATCTCGAATGAAATAACAACTTATAATATTAATTATTTTGTAGATCTCAGAGGTTCCAGGAAATATTAGCGCGGGATCACCGATAGCAAGGGAAAATGGAACACAAATAACAACAGCGAACGGCGCGCCGGCAGCAGTAGTACCGAATTACGAGGGACGCAGCATCAGTAGCCGCTATCCTCATAACTATCATTGGAGTGCGTGAGTAAAACAGTCGCCGATTTTACGAGCGGCAGCATCGAGAGCTGCCGCCGGAACAACGACAGTCGCCACTGTAGCAATAACAACCGTTGCCGCAGGAGTAACAGCCGCTGCCACCAGGTCCCGACGATTATGTGTTGACGATGCATAGGCAAATCTATGATTTGCAGTGCACGATGCATAGCCAAGGCATAACCATCGAAAACGACAAAAAATAATTGCAGACCTGCAGCGGCAGCTACGAATGTAGTCGGAGGCACCGGGGCCGTCGTTGCAGTCTGCTTCTGGTCGGATCTGTGAAACTCATGCGCCCGGGTCACATCGTATCAAACTCCACCGGAAACGTAACGAGCGACGCATTTGCTCGAGTGTGGGTTGTATCGTCGTCGACGCGAGTCGCTGCCGAGTCTCGATCGATGCTACAGGCCGCGCCGATCGCTCATACTTCCACATCATTGTCGTTCCACCGACATGGGTCATCCTAGCGTCCATACGCCGGTCGGACCGCGGTCTCCTCTCAAAATACCACTTACTTCGTCGGTAGGACTCCCTGTCATCGGAGAGCTCGATGTACTAGCAACTACCTTAACGCTTCTTTCCTGTCTCGAGTGTACCCTCGGAACTGCGCCCATTGAAGGATAGGGAGGGGGTCCTACAGAAGTTGATATTATTCTATTCGCTGGTGGTTCGCTGTTTATGCGGGGCTCTGGCCTTGCCGCTATTGCCAGGCCCGATTATCGTTTTTTGAAAGAGCGCAACCAAACGTTTTGTTGATGCCGTCCTTTTTACCGCAACCGAAGCACAACTGGACTGTCGGTTATCATGTCTCCTCACACCAGACTGTTGCTGATTCTGTTGTCCAGCTACGGGGTTCGGTGGTGCCTTCGATGCGGACGCCGGTTCAACCGTTGCTATCACGTCGCTTTTCTTACGATTTCTCCGCTTCTTCGGCTTCGCAGGTTCGACCTCTTCCGTCTCGTTAGTCGTTACTTCATTCGCCTACGACGCTCGTAAGCGGAAGCCATACAGTTTCTTCGTGTCGTTACTATTCCTCGTATTCTTCTTCGTTTCCTCATACGCGAACTACTTCGCATTGCACTCGCCTTTACCCAGTGGAGGGAGTCGAGCCTTGGCTCGCGCCCATAGCTGCTCGATTGATGAAGCGTCAGCAACAAGTTCCACGTATGTTTCCACGTCTCTTCGATCCAGTTTTTCACCGAGACACGGGGACCCTCGATCTCGTCTGTTACCAGATCGAAAAGAGAAGAGGTGTTATTTAATCATCGGTGCGTCCAGAACTAAATGTTCGCGCTTATCCCGTGATAGATGCATCCCGCTGTTTCTCTCTCCCAATTTTCACGCGATAACTTTGCGTGCCGTGGGCAAAGGAATTCCTAGAATTCGGCATGACGCACGAGTCGTCTAACGTACCGATAGATACTATAACGCTTGCTGGAGACAAAGGTATATGAGGAAGACCTGTCTGAACACGGGTTCGCGCGCGAAGTACAGTCGGAGATGCAAACACAACGAAATATTTTAAAGAGATTTCGAGAATCTTTCCCGAAGGACTCGACAATGGCTGATTACAGCGGGGGGAGACCTCCTTCGCGAGGACGAACCTTCGAAGGACGAGGCAGACCTCCCACGCGATATGACATTTAACTGCACCCCGCTACATTCTTCCCATTCGAGCCCCATTTGTGAGAAGCCGCTTTTCACGGACCGTGGGCCTCGGGATTCTTATAGGGATGGTTGAGCGCGAGGCTGATAAGTCAGGAGTAAATCAGCGACGCAGTGTTTACATCAATTAACCATAAACCCTCCGGCATCGATTTCCACGTCTACGGATGTTCGTTATTCGCTTGCAATAACTTTGAAGCATCTTTTCGGATTCGCGCGAATTAACGGTAATGGTTGTGACGCGATTTTTCGGAATCACCATCACACATTAAACAAGCGTCTCAGCGCCCTGTGGGCGCAGATGCTCTTGGTGGTGGGCTCCGCCCCCCAAACCCCCCGAAAAATGTCCCTTCGAGACATTTTTTAAGGCACTTACGGGGGTGCACGTCGCGCTACGCGCTCCGTATCGAGTGTATTTACACATCGCGCTATGCGCTACGAATGAAGTATGTTTATTCGTCGCGCTCTGCGTTTCTTTTCGACAGAACGTATGAGGGAAAAACATTTATCAGTTACGTAAATTAATTCATAGTGTTTAACCTTCGTCGAATAAAAATATTTCTTTTTTGTACCAATTGATTATTAATATTCACGACGGATATTTCCTTTTTGTTTGACGATAAATTGTCAAATATTGAGACACGAGACAAATATAATGAATTGCACCACGTAAAAGTTGATCAAATTAATTTAACGAATCAAATCATGTCTAGTAAAGTCGTTTTATTGGCTTAAAACTTATGACCAGATTTAATGAATATAAAACAAACACACAAAACATGTACCGACACCAATACGATTACCATTCAGCATTCAGGCCAAATATCCCCTTTAAATCCTTCCCCTTCAGTGTTTTTTTTCTTCCCCATAATTGATGGAATCAGTTCGTTATTTTATCTGTAGGAAACCAAACCATTGTAGAAGAAAAGTTCAAGAAATTTGCTATTCTTTGTGATTTTCAATGAAATTTTATCGATATTTATGGATACTCCAAAAAAATGCAATCTCGAGAACGAAAAAATATATCTTTTTGGTTCCTGTCTTGTATTGAAGAGAAAGTAGTACGTTACTCGAATCAAAAATTTGTCATCTTGGATAGCTCCGAAATATTTTTTTACAAATTGATGAAATTCTTGAAAAATTCGACTTCGAAGGCTCTTTGACAGTCCTCTTATAACAAATTTCATTTCTACCATTTGAGATATATTTTTTTTCTTCTTCGTAATACATGGAATCAGCTCGTTATTGTCTGTGTAGAACAAACAAGTATTGGAGACGAGAAGTTTGAGAAATTCGATAATTGTTTTCGTTTTTCAATGAAATTTTATTGATATTTATCGTCGCTTAAAAATATCAAATTTAGCATCATATCATATCGTATTTTTTAAAATTTTATTTAATCACAAACGAGGATAAGTTTTTCGGTACGGAATAACTCGTAAAATCGACAAATTCAGTGTTTTTCACTTTCTTGATAAATAATTGTTTATAATTGTTCTTTAAGAGTACAATTGTTTTTTTTTTTTGCGAAAAAAAACTTTTCAAGACGTGAGCATATGAAAGAAATTCGTATTTCGACGAAAATTTGAAAAAATTTGAAAAAAAAAAAAAAAAACGTTGGAAATACGTCGATAGAATAATCATTAGCAGTTTTCTTATCAAGTGTAAACGAATAAATCCAGCGAACAAAATTGACAAAGATTTCGAATGTGATGAATCTCCGACGGTCGAAGTGTAAAAAATTAAATTTTTAAACATAGCACACTTTTTATCTGCGCAATAACGCGGAGAGTCAGTTTGTAAATACGATTTCTTTGAGAGGAAAGGATTAGAGACGGCAATTTCGAGAAATTTGAAAAAACGATTCGTTTTTTTATGAAAATTCGTAAAATTAGTCTTTGCTTAAAAAAAATCATATCTCGGCAGCGAAAAAAGATTTCGACTCTTATTTTGGCTTGTTTTGAATAGGAGAAAATACGTTGCCAGAAAAAGAATTTGCAGTTTTTATTATTAACTGTAAATGAATAAATCGGGTGAACATAATTGACAAAGATTTCGGCTGCGATGAATCTTCGACGGTCGAAGGATAGAAAATTCTTTTTTTTTATGATTGCATACTTTTTATTTGCGCTATACCGCGTAGAATCCATTTATATTTACGTAAAATAGGAACAAAGATTGAAACGAGATGTCGATTTTTCTTTATTTGAAAATCATCCGGCCACAGAGTACGCGCGCCGCGACGTATGAGCATCTGTGTATCGTCTGCTACGCAATTGTCATCTGCTTCCAAAGTTTGACAGATAGAATAAAACGAAAAAATATATACTCGCGAATTTTTTCGTTCTATTTGGGAAATTGTAATTATTTTGGATATTCGATGAATCTTTTTTGTGAGTTCACTACCAATTTTTTCAGTGAATACGTGAAATTTATCATTTTTATTACGAATGTGAATAAAATATGCTAAAATATTGCGAATGATTTTCGGTGATAATATATTATTTTCGAAATAAAAAACGCAAACATTTGTGAATCTGTGTATGATATTTCGTGTTTTATTTTTCACAACCGAAGTTTTTTTTTTAACATGATGAAAAATGGATTTTTGGCAAATCTAAATAACATAACCTTTAAAGCAAATCTTGTTATAACCACTGTTTTTGAATTATTTTATAATTAAAATTATATTTGTCAGAATGACTCAAAATTTGTTGTGCATAGTGCTTTCGATGCAATGAAATATTGTTGCGAAAGAGAAAAGAATTGGTTTCCAGGATTCTTAATTGGGGCACCGTACGGACATCAGATGTGAGAAAATAAGTTTTTTATGGAAAATTGTGATGAATAAATAGTTAGAGATGTAGGATTGTCTCTAAATTTGCTGTGCGCAGTGCTTTTGATAAAACAAAATGATGCTGCGAAGGAGAAAAAAATTGGTTCGTAGAGTTCATTATGATGGCACCGTACGGACACTTGACCGAAGGCAAATGCAAATTTTGGCCAATAATTTTTTAGAAAAAATACTTAAAGGTCTTAGATTGGTTTTAAAAGTAATGTGCATACTGGAAATAATGTAATAAAAAAATCCTGCGAAGGAGAACAAAATTGGTTCGCACCATCTAAAGTTACAGTGTGATACGGACGTCCGAGAAGAAAAATTCAGCCAAAAAGTTGTTTTCATTGCACCGCAGGCTAAAAAAAATATTTCTATTCATCGCAGTCACTTCAAAGTAACTACGCATGATGTTGGAGATACACCGAAGCAAATGGTGAAAAATAAAAATTTTTGGAGTATGCACTGCGGAGTAACCCCTTCGACAGACTCCGAAGAGCAACGGATGGTCATTTTAATAGGCACTCTTTGCCTATTATTATAGTGAGTGCCTAAAAAAGCGCCGAAATTGACCGCCAAATCACACAAAAGTCAGCCATTCACGCCCCCATTACTGTTCACGACCACATCATAAACACCTACATTAATAAAATCAACAAAAGTAAATGCGAGAACCGCGAAGAATTAATTGCTAAACTCAAAAACCGATTTATCAACGAATTCAAAGTGGATACAACAGCGGTTTTTTCTGGAAGCAGACTCTACATCCTAATGTTCGATCTACAGTCGCCTACGCGGCCATCGCCCACCGAACCTACCACAGGAAGGAGTTACGTATTACCCGATGGATAAGTTAAACATTTTGTACTCTAACATAAATAGTTATAAAAAAAGAAAACACTTTATTAACAACTACATAGAAAACAATGAAATAAATTGCGCTGCTTTTGTGGAAACAAAGACTGACGCACTCAGCAACACCAAGTACCGAAACTGGAGATGCGTTAAACGCGACGGTACAATAATAAACACAAACACAAGGGGAGGCCGTCTCATACAAATTGATCCAGCGTTGCGACCAAAAAACGAAAATGCAATGATAGTTAATGACAACCGAAATGAAGCACTGCACATATCGATTCCATATAACGAAGACAAATTGCATATATTTTTAGTATATATTCACCCAATTGCACAAATTGATAACACAATCTTCGTTAAAGCATGTGCATACAAATACGCTCTCATCATTGGTGACTTCAATGTTAATCGCCGTAAAAAACAGCAGTTAAATAATTTCACATCTAACTCGACATTCATACAACTTAATACGGCACCAACTTTCATAATGGCATCGAATGATGACTCAACTCCGGACAGAACACTGATTACAGAAAATTTAAAAAGTAGCATCGCAAACATCGAAGTTACACCGGACTTAGGAGCAGACCACCTCGCAATAAGATTAGCAATACACCTAAATGCACCGATCCAATCAACGCTCCCAGATGTCAACCTCAACTTCAAAAAATCAGATACACCCGAGATCAACCGTATATTGCTAAACTTCGTAAACTCAGCAGAAAACGCTACAATAAACGCCAACACTGTTATCAACTTCGCAAAGGAAATAGCTTCAATAGTCCAGGCCAATACACCCAGAGTCAACAAAAGATACTTCACTCACGACATCCCGCCATACATATTAAAAATGATAAAGTACAAAAGAAAACTGTACAGAGAATACAGAGCAGCCCCAGCACCGGAACTAAAGCCTAGACTTAACCAAATAAATAAATCGATCCAAACAATGATGAATCAATACCGTACGTACACTTGGCTGAAAGCGTGTGAAGAAATAAGCGCCCAAAAAGAAAAAAATTACGGGCAAAGGATAAAAAAACTAGCACGTTATCAATCACGTCCGAGCGGTTCAGAGCTCATAAGCAACGCGAAGTTCATACACGAGGATGAAGAAAAAGCTGAACTATTCGCACAACATTTCAACTCAGCATTCAGCTACACAATAGACAACAACTTCGACACCACAACAGCTAATACAGTAAACGACTGGTATACAAATTACTTTAAAAACATCAACTCCCGAGGATTCTACCCGATAACCGCGACCGAACTGAAGAAAATAGTCCAAAAAGGAAGAAACACAGCGCCAGGACACAACAAAGTACCGATGTTCATAATTAAGAACCTTGAGCCGCGGATCATGAACTTTTTACTAAAAATATATAACTTTTGTCTCGCTGAAAACTTTTTCCCCGCACAGTGGAAAAAAGGAGTCATTGTCACTATTCCGAAACCAAACACCGACCACACGCAAGCAGAAAACTACAGGCCAATTACTTTACTCCCATCGCTTGAAAAAATCCTGGAAAAAATGATAAAAAACAGACTAGAGGAATCAATCGGTGATAACATCCCGTCGTATCAATTTGGCTTCCGCAACAATAAATCAACTATTCATCCATTAACCATCTTTACCTCGAATATCCAAACGACTAAATTGGCAAACAGACATACAGCAACACTTCTTTTGGACATCAATAAAGCGTTTGATAGTGTGTGGCACAGGGGTCTAATATATAAACTCTGGAAACTCGAATGCCCAACATACCTACTCTTAATTATCAATCAATTTCTTACTGATCGCTCACTTAACATAAGAAATGGCAGAGCAGTATCAAGCAGCTTCAACCCACAACAAGGTGTACCACAAGGCTCCCCGCTCTCCCCTCTTCTATACAACGTTTACTGTCACGATATTTACAACTTCGATAGTCATAACAAAGAAGATGTGCACCTAAATCGATACCTTCTACAATATGCAGATGATACAGCACTCATAGCTCACGATAACAGCGTTAAAAAAGCAATAGACTCACTCCAAATTCTCAGCAATAAATGTATCACATGGTTCAACAGATGGCGTCTAAAACCAAACCCCAAGAAATGTAAAGTAATTATCTTCAATCACAAAATCACAATCAATTCGCCATCCATAACTTTGTACAACACGCAAATCAAACCATGCCAGTCAGCGAAATACCTTGGTATCCACATAGACAATAAGCTGAACTTTAACCAACACACCAAAATAACAAAAGCTAAATAACAATAGCCCGTGCTTCCCATTTTCGAACGATAACTTTTCAAAATAAACCAATAGCCTTAAAACATACGACCAAAATTTACAAACGTATATGCAGGCCATTACTGGAATACGGACACCCCCTCCTCTTAAACTGTAACACACTAGCCCTGAAGAACGTTAAAACTGCTGAAACTATTGCGTTACGCCGCCTCACTAAAATTAGGCACCCAAACAACCCACTCCACAATCCCTCTAATACATATCTGTACAACATCACACACATCGAACCGATCTTAAATAGAACCAAAAAACTCAGTACAGAATTCGCAAAAGCTCAATTAGATACCATATCCACACTTTGCATACAACGTCAACCAAGCATCACCTCAAGACACAAACTCCCCACACACACAGTATATCAAATTCTCAACAGTTCATAATCCACCATTAAATAGATATATGTCTTTTGTACAAAAATAACAGATTCCCAATAGAACCATTTCAAACAGCACTATCGGAATACAATATAAGTAAACACACCGGGCTGAAGGACTACGGTCAATGGCCTATTGTTCGCCATAGATGTAAATAAAAAAAAACCAGATGTAAACACAACAACTAAATTAATGTTTTTGGTGAACAATAAAGAAACATGTACTACTACTATTATTTTCGAAATAAAAAACGCAAACATTTGTGAATCTGTATATGATATTTCGTGTTTTATTTTTCACAACCGAAGTTTTTTTTTAACATGATGAAAAATGGATTTTTGGCAAATCTAAATAACATAACCTTTAAAGAAAATCTTGTTATAACCACTGTTTTTGAATTATTTTATAATTAAAATTATAATTGTCAGAATGACTCAAAATTTGTTGTGCATAGTACTTTCGATGCAATGAAATATTTTTGCGAAAGAGAAAATAATTGGTTTCCAGGATTCTTAATTGGAGCACCGTACGGATATCAAATGTGAGAAAATAATTTTTTAATGGAAAATTGTGATGAATAAATAGTTAGAGATGTAGGATTGTCTCTAAATTTGCTGTGCGTAGTGCTTCTGATAAAACAAAATGATGCTGCGAAGGAGAAAAAAATTGGTTCGCACCATCTAAAGTTACAGTGTGATACGGACGTCCGAGAAGAAAAATTCAGCCAAAAAGTTGTTTTCATTGCACCGCAGGCTAAAAAAAATTTTTCTATTCATCGCAGTGACTTCAAAGTAACTACGCATGATGTTGGAGATACACCGAAGCAAATGGTGAAAAATAAAAATTTTTGGAGTATGCGCTGCGGAGTAACCCCATCGACAGACTCCAAAGAGCAACGGATGGTCATTTTAATAGGCACTCTTTGCCTATTGTTATAGTGAGTGCCTAAAAAACAATCGTATTTCTGAGAAAATATCGAAATATACCGCTATAGTTCTCGCGCACTGCCTCTCCCAGCGACTTAAAGGTACCGTCAAGCTCTCGTGAGATATCGATCGAGTTATTTCTTTTCTATGCGTTTTAGTATTCGAGTTCATAATACTTAAAAACTTTCAGTGCAATAGTAATCGAACAGCGCCCATATCTCGAAGAAACGCACTTCCGAGTTGTCACCGACCACAGTAGCCTGAGATGGTTACGAAATCTTCGAGACCCCTCTGGTAGATTGGCCCGATGGGCACTATCCATGCAAGCCCTCGACATGGAGATCATCCACCGAAAAGGTACACTCAACATTGTCCCCGACGTCCTATCCCGCATGTACAAAGGAACTGATTCAGCCCTGATGGCCCTTGGTGACGCACAGGACTCGTGGTACCTTAACCATATGAGAAACGTCCATCAATTCCCCAACAAATACCCCGATTGGTGAATCGAAGACGGCAGACTGTACCACCACCGCCCTCACCCCATACTAGACCCCGCCCTTGACGACCTGGATGTCTGGAAACTCGTTCTCCCCATAGACATGAGACTTAGAGCCCTCGAAAATGCCCACCTCGCCCCCAGTCGGGACATCTGGGAGTCGACAAGACATTCCGAGATATGGGACAAGACTTCTCTTGACTCGAAATGTTTGCCGACGTCGCCAGATACTCATGCGTGAGCGTACGATCGAAGAACCATGGGCGGTCGTAGCCGCCGACGTAATGGGTCCCTTACCATTATATATAATAGCATTATATTAGCACTAGCAGGTTGTTGGGCTCGCGCGCTTCGCGCGCTCGCATGGGTTTACATTGGAACTATCTAAGTAAAGGGTTGCGTACGCAGTGTCAGTGAATATTTAAGAATAAACGAAAAAAATTCGACGTGTTACTACAATTGATACATTTTTATTTGTTGGTTTTTGGCCAAATTCGCTCGTAATTGAGTCATAGTCTTTGAGTCGAGAATTTTTTTTCGCGATGCACCATGGGAAGGTAAACAACTAAGCATCTCATTTAAATTCGAGATTGATTACGTAGCGAGTTTCAAAATTACTACGTTACCATTCTCGAATTAAAATAGTAATTGAAAATTAAAAAGTATATTGAATATCAATTTCATTTTTGTTACCCAAATTTACAAATTTGATTCACGAACACGATTTTGAAAAATCAAAACCATAATTTAAAATTGCCACCCTATTGGAGAACGTCTGTGTACACAATATTGGGTGTTTAATCTCCAGGTACGTGAATGAAGCACCTTACATATAGTTGACCGTGTGAAAAACATACATCGTATAAATCAATATCGGCAACTTAAAAAGTTTGACCTTGTTATTTGTTGATTTTCATCGCAAAACATAGTTTTACTGGAAATTCGCTCCGTTTGAACTCGAATGGGTAATTTGCTGGTATCACGGGTATGCGTGGTATTAACACATGTTCGCCGATTAAATAACCGGTAATAATTTCAGCTTCTAATATGTAAGTCATTAATCTTGTAATTTTTAATCTGGTTCCGTTACACAGTTTTGGTGCATTCAAATTTCTCAATAGTATGATAAGTGTTCCGATTTTTAATTTTTGGGTATGTCATGGAAGTCCTGGAGGGTTGAGAGAATTTAGAAATTCAATGGGATAATTTGTTACTTGCTGAATTTCTGTGACACTATCGATCGACCGATACTCATATTTATGTGTATCTTTAAGTATCAATTCATTGATGAAATTAACTCTGTCATTTTTCGGCGCAAGTATAGCGCGTTCCCGAAATCAAGAGCCCGTGTGTTTTGAAGGTGTCGATATATTTGGATAGACTTTTGATATTAATTCAGTCAGATCAGATACCACCGTCGCTAATTTTGAATGAATGTTATTTTCGCCATTCTGTTCAGGGTACGTTCCACTGCCAACTTGCAGTAGTGTATCAGAAAATACACCTGCTCGTGCGTCACGTTTTAAATAACCTTGCATGATTGTTATTAGAGTCAAAATTCCGACAGATTCTCACAAAAAGATGATTTCACACATGCATTAATGGCGTCGGCTTTACTGCCTCTAGGTATTACAGGAAGAGTTTGTCGAAAGTCTCCCGCAAATACTATCGACAGAATCAAGAACAATTACAGACGCCCAATAACTCTTTTGCGTATGTCCCTGGGACGAATAAATTTCAGTACAATTATTGTGAACGAATGTTTACAAAAAAGCATGGTGTTTTACAACACCACCGGCGCAATCCGAATCAAATTTGTAAGCGAATTTACACTTGTATTTATTGTAAGAAGACGTTCCGGTAAAAAAATCATCGAAGTTCCCACAATAGGCAGCATTAAAAACCGAAAATAAAATATGATTTTTACAAATTATTTTTATGTTCTATATATGTGTCTGTGAGTGTCTGTGAGTGTCTGTGAGTATCTGTGAGTGTCTGTGAGTGTCCGTGAGTGTCTGTGAGTGTCCGTGAGTGTCTGTGAGTGTCTGTGAGAGGTGTCTGTGAGGGGTGTCTGTGAGTGTCTGTGAGAGGTGTCTGTGAGTGTTACGTCCTGACGTAACTCTCTTCATTTTTTTCATTAATAACAGTTTTTCGCAACTCATTTTTCTGCTTACTTTCTTACTATGCAAACCTTTCTCCTTCCAAAACAATTAATACATCTCACGGAAAATCCAAATATCACCCATCCTCATAAAAATCACGAGAAGAAATGATTTCTCTCATCAATCGTTGAACGATACTTCAGGAATGATTTTCCATTGGGAAAAATATGTCCAGGAAGGTTAAAATAAACAGCATGTAAAGCTAAGAACAGGGTAAAAGATAGATGATAAAATTATCTACCACACGAGCTAGATGCGGACAGAGGTCTCAATCCCCCTCGAGACACGCACTACCCTCGGTGAAACAGCGAACTCCGCTGCCGACGTCGGTACAATCGACTACTGCATCGACTCAAGGAGTATAGATCTAAGCTTTTACCCTGCGGCCAGACCATTAAAGTTTTTCTAACTGAAGGTCAAAAAGGCCCTCCAACGTAAAAAGGGGAACCTACATTACCTTATGTAGGGAAATTAACCCCGACTACCGAAATAGTTTCAGTATTTCGACACCGAACAGCATTGCATAATATTCCTGAATATACGAGTCACGCGATTGAGAGTCAGAACATCCCCCACATCATCCAACCACTCATCATTATAATGACATAATTTTCTTTAATCACGATCCTAAAAGAAATACGGTTTCATACTCCCACACGCTTTCTAATTTAACGCTAATTTAATGAATATGACCATTTTAAAAATCTTCTCAATTAAATTATAAATTACGGTATCAAATGAATCAAAGATGGTAAAATTGTCCAGAATTACAGGAGGAATAATCGATGCAAGTTATTGGCAAACGCTACTAATGCCATGAAAATATTAATAAATTCGAAACAACAAAATTATTTTTGAACTTAGAAGTGCTATTCGATACTAGTTAAGAGTGAAATATCATTTATGGCAAGAAATCAAATACGATCATACAAAGGCTGATTAGTCGAATCACGCAAAGACACGAAAAATAGTCGAGACGAATAAACGTCTGTGATTTCGTGAAACACGTGCAGTCACCATAATGTTTGATAACACAATATGTAACGGTGAAGGAAAGGGCAAAGATGGTCAAAATTTGAGGAATAACAAACGAATGAAACAGAAAATTTACATTACTAAAGCTAAACAATTCAAGGAAGAGAGTCGTAAATCATTTCCGAACCGCCGAATCGAGTTGCGGTAGCGCGGGATGCAACACAAGTATGCCTCGACGATGAGTCACGAAGGCAAGGCGGCTCAACCACTAAGCGCGAAGACGCAATTCCGTCGAGAAAAGTCACATACTGCGCGCAGAAGAAATGCCTCCCTACGATCGGGAGAATGAAATAATGATATTTTAATGTAACTATTATCCTTCCGATAATGTTCACCGTATAAATTGGTATCAGGAGTAAAAATGTACTCCTGGAATTTCGTTTTCTCGGCTCATGGTGCACAAATTTATAAATCAGTCAATATATCAAATTAATCAGGAATAATTCCTTATTCGTATGTCGCAACTATTTTTTCCAAAAATCATGGAAAAGGTCGTAACGTGAGCAACTACAAAGTACATGTAGCAGGAAAACGTACGTCGCATACAGTTGACTCGGTCCCCCCCCCCCCCCCCATTTATAGTATAAAAATAAACATTGCAGGTTATATCAAAATGTTCAGGAACATTCCACCGTTAACATGGAATTGTTAATTTATCGATATTATTTAACATTCGACCAGAATTCACTTTCAAAGACAGAAAATAAGTCGGAATCGGCACACTGTAAAGATAATAAAAGGGGCCCGGGCAAGGAACGAGTTGCGTAAGCTAAGCTGCATAGCGTCAAGGTTAGTTCACGACGATAGGGGAAGGTCTAGCAGGTACACCGAAAGAGGGGAGTCATACAGCTCGCCCGGGCAACGGAACAGTAGTTCCGGAATGACCATATAAGGGAATAAGACGATCGTACGACGTTGTTACCGGGCACGCGCAATAGTTGCTGCACGCCTCTTAGGGGGGCAACGCCCAAAGATATCGGGCCGGTTATGCTACCGATACTTCGGATATTCAAGAAAATCCTGATATTTTATAATGAAATAATTTGTACAAGAGCCGAGAAATATTTTTACCCTTCAGGTATATAATAATTTGACACCCAAACAATGACAATGCGACGAAATTATTAATAATAAAATATACATATCTCTCGACTCTTACCACCGTCCTCGGAATACGAAGACATACCGGAGAATTTTACAAACAGCAACTATCAGTCGATTTTTCTCTCTCTCTCTTATGTTAAACATATCAAATCTTAATTATTTTTAGTAATTTGTTTACGAATTATTAATATTAAAATTACAAATAACTCAGGCAAATAATTAGACATAAGAAAGGAAAGGGAATTCAATAGAAACGGGATAAATTTACAATTATCTCGCAATACGAATATTCCAGAAATCCTGGAATCTCGAGCAAGCCGAGAGGAGAATAGCGAAGGGGCAACGTTACTCATCAGGGGAGCAGAATGCCCGGGATACGTGAGGGAGGGTTCTTCCCCCTCTGATTACCATTTTTCTAGTATATAAGAGCCCGCGAAAAGAGGGCACGAGAGTACCAGGACAGAGTAACTACCGTCAGGATTAAAGATCAGGAGTAGAGTTAGGAAGTCAACGGAAACGCGCAACTGGCGCATCCGATTGGTAGGCTGGTGCTCCGGCTGGGCGGCAAGAAGGATAGAGTCAGAGACCGCGCACTCTGTTTACCACCATTAGAAAGAGACATCACGGGTATTTTTCGGACAACGAATAGAATTGTACCGTTCTCCTATTGGAGAAGTTTGTTTATAATATTTTCCATCTCCAAAAATTGTACTCATTTTCACTGTGACCAGAGTTTTCTTGGTCCGGTCCAGTTCACCAAATTGTCACTCTCAATTCATCCGTTGTAACGAAGTCAGCTTCGCTTCACCGTCAAAATCCTTTCTTATTTCATTGTTGAAAGAGATTTCTGTACGAATAACGGTCTTGGAATCAATTGTACTTTCCAAAACTCGCATTCTCTTGCATTCTTTTTGAATCTGCCTGAGATATTTTTCTTTGAATAAAATTTGAATATTACGAGAATCCCGCGTACAAAGTCGTGTTTCACCGATTTCATCGCAACAATCAACACCTCAACGAACAACGTAAGTACAATTTTAATTCAACTTCTTCAATATTTCTATAATTAGAAGTGTGTATAATATACTGTGTCACTCTACCTCCCCGATAATTCGCCTAGCCGTCGCCAGACATCATCTACATTACTCACAGAACAACATTCAGGTTACCAGATCGTTTGTACCGCGTTGAAATATTTCGACATAATTAAAATCACCTATGATCCGCATTCTATTTACGCGACAGATAAGATATTTCGTAATACCTCTCAGACAAGTCAACGAATAGCATTCCAAGCCCTATCCTTAGTAAATTTCCTCACGGTTAGACTAGAAAATGGGCAGTTGCGCCGATAATTGATGCCAGGAGTGGTAGAGGAGGGAGAGATCTCTCTTGACCAGCGCGTATTCAATCGTACTCGACGCAACCACGCGTTAAAAATTAGGGTGAAAGGAGAAACATCCGCATTTTTGACGTAACATGAGTGTCTGTGAGTGTCCGTGAGTGTCTGTGAGAGTGTCTGTGAGTGTCTGTGAGCGTCTCGTGGACAAACACACAAGAAAAATCGGGACTTTCTTTTATATATATAAAGATTAATATAGTATTATATTAGTACTACTAATAATTATATTAGTACTACTAATAATTAGTAATACTAATATAGCATTATATTAGTAACACCCTCGCCCCGTCATCCCAAGAACCCCCGCGAAAGGCGAGGTACGCTCTCCCCCCGAGAATTCCCGAGACAACCCGAGAGAATTCGCCGTCCGAGCCCCGCCCCGATCGTCGCTGACGGCAATCAATACCGCTGCCGCCATCTGCCGCGTCACGCGTCAATCGAGCGATGTATCGACCGATGCTGAGTACTGCCTTCTCTCGCCCACCGCCGACATCGGCAGCGCTGAGATACGAGAAGACTTCTGAGAAGATGAACGTACCTCAGCCTCGATCAAGATCCCGTAGTGACTAGACGTGCGTAACGACTCAGCAAATATTACCGAGTATACGAGCGAATTGTAAGAAGCGTACTGCGAGAATAAGCGAATATTTACCCGCGTAGAAAAAATTAGTATGGGATTGACTCTGGGAGAATGATGGTCGAGAGTCTGGGATTTATTTGGGATTGAATCTGGGAAACACTATGGGCAGTTATCTGGGTTTTGGGACCCGGCTAGATGGTTTCCCAGACCTTTTCCCATCGCTTCAGTGGACGGGGGAGTCCTCGTGCAATCAATCCCATACGTATTTCCAGATTCTCTCCCGGCCGTACCGTACGACCGGGGGGATCCTCGCCCGATCAATCCCATACATAGAATCCCATATTATGTGTAAATGAATGAAGAAGGAAAAATAGATTTTGTCAAATGGAAGGAAAAAATGAAAAACGAAGAAATATGCTCAAATCTAATTTTTTTCAACGAATATGATTACGCCGTGCAAAATTAAGCGCTGTAGTACATAATCGGCGGTTAAATTTCATGTAAGGCCCCAAAAATAATGTGATGTACTGGGAAAAGCTTGGATAGATAAATTAAAAGATCTATGTTAAACTCATCCAATACTTTACAATATTTTTGGGACCTACATCGAATTTCAAACGCCGATTACGTACAGCAGCATTTAACTTTGCTCGGGGAACTCATATCCGTCGAAAAAAATTGGTTTTAGGCATATTTTTTCGTTTTTTATTTTTTTCTTCCATTTGACAAAATCTATTTTTTCATCTTCTTTCACTTACACATAACATGGGATTCTATGTATGGGATTGATCGCGCAAGGATTCCCCCGGTCGTACGCGATGGCTGGGAGAGAATCTGGAAAAGCATATGGGATTGATTGCACGAGGATCCCCGTTCGTATGCGACGGCTGGGAGAGAATCTGGAAAAGCGTATGGGATTGATTGCACGAGGATTCCCCCCGTCCACTGAAGCTATGGGAAAAGGTCTGGGAAACCATCCAGCCGGGTCCCAAAACCCAGATGACTGCCCATAGTGCTTCCCAGATTCAATCCCAAACAAACCCCAGCCTCTCGCCCGTTGTCCTCCCAGAGTCAATCCCATACTAATTTTTTCTACGCGGGTAGCGACGTTATTGTAAAGAGTGATATTATATTTTTCGAGTGTGATACAAACCCCGTAATAATTATTCCCGAATCCCAGCCCAGTAATAATCGAGAAATCCCATGAAAATCGACCGCGAGTCTAGCGTACAATTTGCCCGCATCGCCATTTTCCGGCATCGCGTTCGTGCACGTGGTGGGTGTCGTTATTGCGCTATAAAATCGAATAAATCTCTTCGAGTGTTCGCCCAGCGAGTCCCATTGCCTTGTTAATAATCAGTTGTCCCGATTAAAAGCCGAAGGATTAAATTCAGAGTCGCAAGATCGGTTAACCCTCCCACGAGATAAGAAGTCCCATTGAATAGCCAGCACTTAGAAAAGTTCATAGTCATCCTGCCCTTGCAAAATGTGTTACCCCGTGTAACGGTAACTGGCGCCCAAAAATTAATTATTGTAAATTGCTCGAGCCCTCCCCCTCCGTATTAGTTGTGATCGTCCCTTTTTTTTCGCCGAAGCAAATTATTTGCCCCCTTTAAAAGTATTCTGTGGTCCCGTAAATTGCCGAAAATTTTCTGGTAATTTATCCGATTCTTGACGAATTAAATTTATAGCCCCTGTCGTCCCTTTTGCCGTACCACATGTGCATACGTGTAACGGATTGCCTCGTGGTCACCCCTGTGATAATTTTCTTTCGACCCTCCCCATTGCTACCCTTCATTGCTGCCCCTATCTTGTGAATTCTTTGGTATTCGTCGGTATTATTATTTTGCGTAATTCTTAGTGAGCTATTACTTTCGAGTTATTTTTTTTTGACAGTTTATTATTTCTTATTTATTTTGGATTTTTTTTCTTTTGAGTTCATAAAAGAATTTCATTTCATTGTTAATTCTCCCTTCACCGCCTCCGATAATTTGACTCTCCCGTGGTCCCTCCAGAACACAAGTCCTCAGCGAAATCCCCGTTACAATATATATATTTTTTCCCGATTTTATATTTCACATTTATGATACTTTTAATTTCCTATATATTGTGACGAGGCGTTGTAACGCTCTCGCAGGCACGCTAGCCGTTAGGAACGCGCGAGAGTCATAGGATAACGCGAATACCGAGTCGTCCCCCGGCGATACCCGAGGAGAGAAAAATTTATAGGAATCGAGAGACTGCCGGCGCACATATTGTACGTTACAGGTGTCCAGCTACGCGAAGACGGCCAGTGGGAGACACGAGAGGGGAACCACGAGAGGAGAGACGTCGCGAATATTCCAGCAATCAGGCGATTTTCGGCAACAAAGGGCTCCTTCCCCCTTCCACCGATTACCGAGACGTGTAACCGAACACGAGCGAGAGGACTCTCGCGCGACGCGTGGAACGAAATAGATCGATTAGCGTAATAAGCTATAGAGATTCGAGTAGTTAGAAGTTAGTGCAAAAAGGATAAGTCTGTGACCGTCATTCTACGCCGTGCGAGCCACGGGAGTGAGCGAAATCATTGTACGCCGTGTCGTCGGCTGAGGAATTAATTATTGTGAGGATTAACCGCCGTGACGACGGCCGAGGAATTGTCTGAGGGAATAGAGGATAACGGCTCGTAGCTAGAGGAAAGACACGAGGACGACGCGTGTAGACTAACGGACAGGGAAATTCAAGGTAGGTGCACGCAGTGCAGACCATCTTCGGTTCTTTCTTGTGCTGTACACGTGTTGCCGTAGCTTTCTCGCTCGTGCCCGGTGTTTCCGGGAAATTTCTCGGGTGATTTCCACTCGCAGCGGCGAGAGACAAAATTATTCTGTTGCAAGAGAAATTTATATCGAATCTCGCGAGTCATATCGAGACGTCAGACAGAAGTCAGTTGTATTAGAGAATTTTTGCTGTTGAATAAATCGAATGTTGTTGTTATTTTTTATAATCGAAGGCTTGAACTATTTTTATTGTTCCCGAACTGCACCCTTCCTGCTAGCCGTAAGTGATCGTATAGGAAGAATCGGAAAGAGTAAGACAACCCTCGCACATCGGGGTAGATACGGTGTGCTGGCGCCCAACGCGATAGTAGGGAAATAAAAAGTGCAAGAACAACGGGGCGTCATTATATTTGGACGGGTTAGCCGATCCACGGTACTCCGAAGCCGGGGAAAAGCACGTCACAATATATATTTTTTTATTTGTTAATTTCAATTTGATTTATACATATCTCTCTATATATATAAAGTTTCCGCCGCTGTCGCCGCCGCCGCCGCCGCCGCCGTGTCAGGAATCGAGGGGAGGGCAAAAATATTCTAAGTCCCTCTAGGGAGGAAAAAAAATATTCTGTCCCTCTAAGGAGGAAAAGAAAAATATTCTAAGTCCCCCTTAGAGGGACTTATAGAATATTCTAAGTCCCTCTAAGGGGGACTTAGAATATTTTCTAAGTCCCTCTAAGGGGGACTTAGAATATTTTTCTCTCCCTCTGGCCCCCTTAGAGGGACTTAGAATATTTTTTTGAAAAACGGCATATTCGACGGTTCCCACAATTTCGAATGCTGTCTCTAACGTTTTCGGTTAGTTGTCCATTTTCTGCTACTTCCAAAGACTCTTCCTTCGGTATTTCCGGCATGATAACGAAATTTAACGAAATGTCACGAAATGAAAAATTGCATTTTTCACCGAATTTATCGCGTTCGTTTTTTTTTTTTTTTTTTACTAATACTGCGTTCGTATATGTTGTGACGGGCCCTTTTACGGCGGGTTTCGGTACAACGGCCGTTCGAGCGCCCGACCAAATATAATGACGCCCAATGAATAATTCGCAACTTCTAATAAACATCTGACCAGATGGGCGCCAGGTAATCAATTTACTCCCGGATTACCGCGGGTACTATTTTCCTTTCTTTACCCTGTCTTCCGGCTAGCCAGGGCGTGGTTCGGAGCGTCCTCATTTAACATTTAGACCAACAACAAATACTCTACAAATAAATTGACTCCGGTTGTCTCGATTTTACTAAAACAAGAATAAATGAACTTTATTAATCGATGTCGCGTGTTATAATGGTTTTACGTGAAATCACGGTCTACAATTTCTCCGTGTTTCACGTCTCGAGCGTCGAAGATTTACAATCATACAATCATACAATCATACATTACCACTCTCATGCGAATCACACATCATCGCTCTCATACAATGCATACAAATCATAACCCATACCATCGAGAGTGACTCGAGTCCAATATTCCCTACGAAAGACCTGTGCTTTTTATTGTACGACGATCGACTGGCCTTTTACCGCCGGAGTTCCTTTCGTTTTACTAACCGCACCGTAATCGGCTTTCCTAACGAATTACTAACCGCGCGAACCCTCTCACTCGTTACAATTACTATTCATTTGTCAATCGCGAATATTAGACACCGGGGAAGCCGGTACGACCGAGGTAGCATCTCACACGATACTCAACTACTTTACGCCGGATTACAAAGAGTCGGTGCACCCGTGCGCCTACGTTACATCTTCGATTTACTCCTCCGACGCATGACTCGTCGTTCCCTTCGGCTCTTCCTCGCCCCAGGAGTTGCACGGCATCCCCGGGGATTCTCCAACGAATACCACCCTAAGACCCTAACCGGCTACTCTCGAGTACTTGACTGCCCTATCTCTGTGCTACTCTAGCTACCGTGCGACATATTCGCACGTCTATTTCGCTCGGCGGTCTCCAGGTAACTCTCTCGATTCTTCTTTTCGATCTCCACTCATCGTTTCCAAATTCTCGCTTCACGGGGCTCTCCGAGGGGTGGGGGACTCGGCCGAGTATCGATCCTATCGACGATTCGTCTATCGTCTCCGTGCGACAATTCTCGTTCCCTCATTCGTCTCTCTCTCTCTCTCTCTCTCTCGGGGCTCCCGTGGACTCCAATCACTCTGTAAATCACGTTTACAGCAGTCAAATATTCTTTTGAGGCTAAGGTGCGACCAATTCGACTCGAGCGGCGATCCAGATGAAACATTATTTTCTAGATTTTTCCAAAGCTCGAGCACGTTGCTGCGAGCGCGTATCAACGCCTCGTCACAATGTAAAAAAAAACGAACGTGATAAATTCGGTGAAAAATTCAATTCATTTCGTGACATTTCGTTAAATTTCGTTATCATGCCGGAAATACCGAAGGAAGAGTCTTTGGAAGTAGCAGAAAATGGACAACTACAACAGCAGTAGCCACCGGAAAGATTAGAGACAACATTCGAAATTATGGGAACCGTCGAATATGCCGTTCTTTACGACGATTTGGATGAAGGCATCTTGGAGGCGGTGGCGCGATACGAGGAAGAAGTGGAGCGGCGACGCGAAAGTAACGAAAGAGAATATGATTGTGGGTACATGACCGGAGTCGTACACCACGTCATCGATGAAGCGTTGCGACAAGCTGAAAGGAATGCGAAAGAAAAGGAGCGTACGGAACGGTAATTTTTTCATTTGTTATTTTCGTTTTATATATGCGGATTCATGAATTTCATCGCGTAAATACCATTCTTTCCAGATTTTTTCGCGTCATTATCGGAAGGATTTTAAATCACATCTATGCCCTAAATTATATTTCCATCTCCGAAGAATCCGCACATAGAAAACGGAATGCGCCAACGGAAAAACATGACGAAATCCCGGGAAAAAAATCAAAATTATGAGTACTAATAATGGAACGATTTTTTTGGAATGATTTTTTAAATTTTTACTATATTTTTTTTTATAATAACAATACATGGTTTTTATAATAAAAATTTATTAACAATTATAATTTTGATTTATTAATTATTAACGAAAAAAAAAGAAATAACAAAACGACGACAAAAACAAACAAACGAAACTGACGATTGAAATTAAGAACGGCCATTCGCCATAGACCAAATCAACGCCAACAGCAACAATTGTTGATTAGATGTCGGTTGATTGTTAGTTATTTGTTGCTGTTGGCATTGATTTTGGGGCCACGGCTGCCATCGCCGTTGCCATTGTGGCCGAAATTGGCGTGGCTGCCACTGTCGTGGTAGCCACTGACGTGGCTGCCACTGGCCATTTTGTTGCTGCTGCGGTTGTTGCTGATGCTGTTGTTGCTGCTGCTGCTGCTGCTGTTGTTGTTGTTGATGATGTTGCTGTTGCTGTTGCGTCCTTAATTGTCGTTCGAGTCGGTGTAATCGTCGTTGCAGTAGTTGAATTTGCTGAAATTAAATGATTAAATTAAAAACAGTGATTTTTACAACATATTTATGTATATAAAAATAAGCGAAATATAATAAACATTTATTCTGTTAAGTTATTATTTTCTTTTTTTTTTTGTATTTTTTTGGTTATTGAACTTTAATTTGGTCGGGTTCGCCGTTGCGTCGAGCGATCGATACCGATTGGCGATACCGATCGATAACGACAAAACTGTTTGTTTTGCGTGTACGACCCACCCTAACGCTGCTCCGTTTGGTCGTGCCGCCGGTGGTGCACGCAAAACGAACAGTTTTGTCCTTATCGATCGGTATCGCCAATCGGTATCGATCGCTCGACGCAACGGCGAATACGACCAAATTAAAGTTCAATAAACAAAAAAATACAAAAAAATTAAGAAAATAATAACTTAAATAGATTAAATGTTTATTATATTTCGCTATATATTTTATTACTTACGCGGTGTTCGGGTTCGGGTGGTCCGGGCTGTTGTCGTTGTTGCTGTTGCTGTTGCTGTTGCTGTTGCTGTTGCTGTTGCTGTTGCTGTTGCTGTTGCTGTTGCTGTTGCTGTTGCTGTTGCTGTTGCTGTTGCTGTTGCTGTTGCTGTTGCTGTTGCTGTTGCTGTTGCTGTTGCTGTTGCTGTTGCTGTTGCTGTTGCTGTTGCTGTTGCTGTTGCTGTTGCTGTTGCTGTTGCTGTTGCTGTTGCTGTTGCTGTTGCTGTTGCTGTTGCTGTTGCTGTTGCTGTTGCTGTTGCTGTTGCTGTTGCTGTTGCTGTTGCTGTTGCTGTTGCTGTTGCTGTTGCTGTTGCTGTTGCTGTTGCTGTTGCTGTTGCTGTTGCTGTTGCTGTTGCTGTTGCTGTTGCTGTTGCTGTTGCTGTTGCTGTTGCTGTTGCTGTTGCTGTTGCTGTTGCTGTTGCTGTTGCTGTTGCTGTTGCTGTTGCTGTTGCTGTTGCTGTTGCTGTTGCTGTTGCTGTTGCTGTTGCTGTTGCTGTTGCTGTTGCTGTTGCTGTTGCTGTTGCTGTTGCTGTTGCTGTTGCTGTTGCTGTTGCTGTTGCTGTTGCTGTTGCTGTTGCTGTTGCTGTTGCTGTTGCTGTTGCTGTTGCTGTTGCTGTTGCTGTTGCTGTTGCTGTTGCTGTTGCTGTTGCTGTTGCTGTTGCTGTTGCTGTTGCTGTTGCTGTTGCTGTTGCTGTTGCTGTTGCTGTTGCTGTTGCTGTTGCTGTTGCTGTTGCTGTTGCTGTTGCTGTTGCTGTTGCTGTTGCTGTTGCTGTTGCTGTTGCTGTTGCTGTTGCTGTTGCTGTTGCTGTTGCTGTTGCTGTTGCTGTTGCTGCTGCTGCTGCTCCTCTGCCTCCTTAAATAAACATTCATCCAGATCATTCATCATTCATACAAATATAACTTATACAGATACAGGTTAAGATATAACTCACCTTCATTCGGTTTCCCATAATCTCGAAGACTGACGTTGCATTTAAATCACCAATTTCATCGAGTTGCATCATAGTGTCGCTGTATTCACTTTTCGATAATCGCGTCGTCTGCCAGAAATGTTAATTTCTGACAGATGATTATTTCGCCGTTGCGTTTTAACCCTTACGATTAGTGAGAAAGTGATTTGAAACGATAGTGATTTGAGAAAGATTTGAGAGAGAGAGTGATTTTTAGAGAGCCAGAGTCTCTGTATATTGAGACAGTGAGTCAGGGACACCGCAAAAAGGCGAAATAAATCGCAAGAATCGAATATCCGACGCAGTAAGGATACGAGGATTTTTTTAAACGATTGGTTCGTAATTTATTTAATTTATTTATTTTTTTTTTTAAACAACTGTAGTTTCTTATTCGCTATCATCATATAAGGCTTCTATATATCGAGAATGATTTATTATAGGTTTTTATACGGACATATGTCTGAAAATGTATTGTGTATTAAAAAATGAAAAAAATTGTTTGAATAAAGATTTATTGAATTTAATTTAATTCACGTATGTTTTTTATTTTGTCGTTTTTTTTTATTTCTTAATCAATTTTATTTCCAATCAATTTTATAAAAAGTATAAAAATTCATCCTCGGTATATAAAAGGTTTTTGTAATGATAAGAAATAAGAAAAGACGTTATAGCGTTGGCTCTGCGTTTCGGATTGCCACGCGGTCGTCTTGGGTTCAATTCCCGAGTAAAATTTTATTTTTTTTTTAATTTTTTTTTTTAACAGCTGTAGTTTCTTATTTGCTATCATCACATAAGGCTTTTATATATCGAGAATGAATTATTATAGGATTTATACGGACATATGTCTGGAAATGTACTGAGTATTAAAAAACGAAAAAAATTGTGTAAATAAAGATTTATTGAATTTATTTTAATTCACGAATGTTTTTTATTTTTTCGTTTTTTTATTTCTTAATCAATTTTATAAAAAGTATAAAAATTTATCCTCGGTATATAAAAGCTTTTTGTGATGATAAAAAATAAGAAAAGATATTACAGCGTTGGCTCTGCGTTTCGGATTGCCACGCGGTTGTCTTGGGTTCAATTCCCAAGCAAACTTTTTTTTTTTTTCTTTTTTTTTTTTTTCTGACACCGAGTTCACACGTTTTTTGTCTTTATTGTATGTAGAACAACTGAAAATCGGATCGACGATCGGATTAAAAAAGCTGAATTTGAATAGAACAGCTGTAAAGACTATTGAAAAAATGATTGACTGAAAGACGAAAAAAATTATCCCCTTTGAACAACTATTTTCGGGTAATTATTCCCATCAAAATCATTTAAGTAGAAGTAGTTAGAAGTTAGTGCAAAAAGGATAAGTCTGTGACCGTCATTCTACGCCGTGCGAGCCACGGGAGTGAGCGAAATCATTGTACGCCGTGTCGTCGGCTGAGGAATTAATTATTGTGAGGATTAACCGCCGTGACGACGGCCGAGGAATTGTCTGAGGGAATAGAGGATAACGGCTCGTAGCTAGAGGAAAGACACGAGGACGACGCGTGTAGACTAACGGACAGGGAAATTCAAGGTAGGTGCACGCAGTGCAGACCATCTTCGGTTCTTTCTTGTGCTGTACACGTGTTGCCGTAGCTTTCTCGCTCGTGCCCGGTGTTTCCGGGAAATTTCTCGGGTGATTTCCACTCGCAGCGGCGAGAGACAAAATTATTCTGTTGCAAGAGAAATTTATATCGAATCTCGCGAGTCATATCGAGACGTCAGACAGAAGTCAGTTGTATTAGAGAATTTTTGCTGTTGAATAAATCGAATGTTGTTGTTATTTTTTATAATCGAAGGCTTGAACTATTTTTATTGTTCCCGAACTGCACCCTTCCTGCTAGCCGTAAGTGATCGTATAGGAAGAATCGGAAAGAGTAAGACAACCCTCGCACATCGGGGTAGATACGGTGTGCTGGCGCCCAACGCGATAGTAGGGAAATAAAAAGTGCAAGAACAACGGGGCGTCATTATATTCGGACGGGTTAGCCGATCCACGGTACTCCGAAGCCGGGGAAAAGCACGTCACAATATATATTTTTTTATTTGTTAATTTCAATTTGATTTATACATATCTCTCTATATATATAAAGTTTCCGCCGCTGTCGCCGCCGCCGCCGCCGCCGCCGTGTCAGGAATCGAGGGGAGGGCAAAAATATTCTAAGTCCCTCTAGGGAGGAAAAAAAATATTCTGTCCCTCTAAGGAGGAAAAGAAAAATATTCTAAGTCCCCCTTAGAGGGACTTATAGAATATTCTAAGTCCCTCTAAGGGGGACTTAGAATATTTTTCTCTCCCTCTGGCCCCCTTAGAGGGACTTAGAATATTTTTTTGAAAAACGGCATATTCGACGGTTCCCACAATTTCGAATGCTGTCTCTAACGTTTTCGGTTAGTTGTCCATTTTCTGCTACTTCCAAAGACTCTTCCTTCGGTATTTCCGGCATGATAACGAAATTTAACGAAATGTCACGAAATGAAAAATTGCATTTTTCACCGAATTTATCGCGTTCGTTTTTTTTTTTTTTTTTTACTAATACTGCGTTCGTATATGTTGTGACGGGCCCTTTTACGGCGGGTTTCGGTACAACGGCCGTTCGAGCGCCCGACCAAATATAATGACGCCCAATGAATAATTCGCAACTTCTAATAAACATCTGACCAGATGGGCGCCAGGTAATCAATTTACTCCCGGATTATCGCGGGTACTATTTTCCTTTCTTTACCCTGTCTTCCGGCTAGCCAGGGCGTGGTTCGGAGCGTCCTCATTTAACATTTAGACCAACAACAAATACTCTACAAATAAATTGACTCCGGTTGTCTCGATTTTACTAAAACAAGAATAAATGAACTTTATTAATCGATGTCGCGTGTTATAATGGTTTTACGTGAAATCACGGTCTACAATTTCTCCGTGTTTCACGTCTCGAGCGTCGAAGATTTACAATCATACAATCATACAATCATACATTACCACTCTCATGCGAATCACACATCATCGCTCTCATACAATGCATACAAATCATAACCCATACCATCGAGAGTGACTCGAGTCCAATATTCCCTACGAAAGACCTGTGCTTTTTATTGTACGACGATCGACTGGCCTTTTACCGCCGGAGTTCCTTTCGTTTTACTAACCGCACCGTAATCGGCTTTCCTAACGAATTACTAACCGCGCGAACCCTCTCACTCGTTACAATTACTATTCATTTGTCAATCGCGAATATTAGACACCGGGGAAGCCGGTACGACCGAGGTAGCATCTCACACGATACTCAACTACTTTACGCCGGATTACAAAGAGTCGGTGCACCCGTGCGCCTACGTTACATCTTCGATTTACTCCTCCGACGCATGACTCGTCGTTCCCTTCGGCTCTTCCTCGCCCCAGGAGTTGCACGGCATCCCCGGGGATTCTCCAACGAATACCACCCTAAGACCCTAACCGGCTACTCTCGAGTACTTGACTGCCCTATCTCTGTGCTACTCTAGCTACCGTGCGACATATTCGCACGTCTATTTCGCTCGGCGGTCTCCAGGTAACTCTCTCGATTCTTCTTTTCGATCTCCACTCATCGTTTCCAAATTCTCGCTTCACGGGGCTCTCCGAGGGGTGGGGGACTCGGCCGAGTATCGATCCTATCGACGATTCGTCTATCGTCTCCGTGCGACAATTCTCGTTCCCTCATTCGTCTCTCTCTCTCTCTCTCTCTCTCGGGGCTCCCGTGGACTCCAATCACTCTGTAAATCACGTTTACAGCAGTCAAATATTCTTTTGAGGCTAAGGTGCGACCAATTCGACTCGAGCGGCGATCCAGATGAAACATTATTTTCTAGATTTTTCCAAAGCTCGAGCACGTTGCTGCGAGCGCGTATCAACGCCTCGTCACAATGTAAAAAAAAACGAACGTGATAAATTCGGTGAAAAATTCAATTCATTTCGTGACATTTCGTTAAATTTCGTTATCATGCCGGAAATACCGAAGGAAGAGTCTTTGGAAGTAGCAGAAAATGGACAACTACAACAGCAGTAGCCACCGGAAAGATTAGAGACAACATTCGAAATTATGGGAACCGTCGAATATGCCGTTCTTTACGACGATTTGGATGAAGGCATCTTGGAGGCGGTGGCGCGATACGAGGAAGAAGTGGAGCGGCGACGCGAAAGTAACGAAAGAGAATATGATTGTGGGTACATGACCGGAGTCGTACACCACGTCATCGATGAAGCGTTGCGACAAGCTGAAAGGAATGCGAAAGAAAAGGAGCGTACGGAACGGTAATTTTTTCATTTGTTATTTTCGTTTTATATATGCGGATTCATGAATTTCATCGCGTAAATACCATTCTTTCCAGATTTTTTCGCGTCATTATCGGAAGGATTTTAAATCACATCTATGCCCTAAATTATATTTCCATCTCCGAAGAATCCGCACATAGAAAACGGAATGCGCCAACGGAAAAACATGACGAAATCCCGGGAAAAAAATCAAAATTATGAGTACTAATAATGGAACGATTTTTTTGGAATGATTTTTTAAATTTTTACTATATTTTTTTTTATAATAACAATACATGGTTTTTATAATAAAAATTTATTAACAATTATAATTTTGATTTATTAATTATTAACGAAAAAAAAAGAAATAACAAAACGACGACAAAAACAAACAAACGAAACTGACGATTGAAATTAAGAACGGCCATTCGCCATAGACCAAATCAACGCCAACAGCAACAATTGTTGATTAGATGTCGGTTGATTGTTAGTTATTTGTTGCTGTTGGCATTGATTTTGGGGCCACGGCTGCCATCGCCGTTGCCATTGTGGCCGAAATTGGCGTGGCTGCCACTGTCGTGGTAGCCACTGACGTGGCTGCCACTGGCCATTTTGTTGCTGCTGCGGTTGTTGCTGATGCTGTTGTTGCTGCTGCTGCTGCTGCTGTTGTTGTTGTTGATGATGTTGCTGTTGCTGTTGCGTCCTTAATTGTCGTTCGAGTCGGTGTAATCGTCGTTGCAGTAGTTGAATTTGCTGAAATTAAATGATTAAATTAAAAACAGTGATTTTTACAACATATTTATGTATATAAAAATAAGCGAAATATAATAAACATTTATTCTGTTAAGTTATTATTTTCTTTTTTTTTTTGTATTTTTTTGGTTATTGAACTTTAATTTGGTCGGGTTCGCCGTTGCGTCGAGCGATCGATACCGATTGGCGATACCGATCGATAACGACAAAACTGTTTGTTTTGCGTGCACGACCCACCCTAACGCTGCTCCGTTTGGTCGTGCCGCCGGTGGTGCACGCAAAACGAACAGTTTTGTCCTTATCGATCGGTATCGCCAATCGGTATCGATCGCTCGACGCAACGGCGAATACGACCAAATTAAAGTTCAATAAACAAAAAAATTAAGAAAATAATAACTTAAATAGATTAAATGTTTATTATATTTCGCTATATATTTTATTACTTACGCGGTGTTCGGGTTCGGGTGGTCCGGGCTGTTGTCGTTGTTGCTGTTGCTGTTGCTGTTGCTGTTGCTGTTGCTGTTGCTGTTGCTGTTGCTGTTGCTGTTGCTGTTGCTGTTGCTGTTGCTGTTGCTGTTGCTGTTGCTGTTGCTGTTGCTGTTGCTGTTGCTGTTGCTGTTGCTGTTGCTGTTGCTGCTGCTGCTGCTCCTCTGCCTCCTTAAATAAACATTCATCCAGATCATTCATCATTCATACAAATATAACTTATACAGATACAGGTTAAGATATAACTCACCTTCATTCGGTTTCCCATAATCTCGAAGACTGACGTTGCATTTAAATCACCAATTTCATCGAGTTGCATCATAGTGTCGCTGTATTCACTTTTCGATAATCGCGTCGTCTGCCAGAAATGTTAATTTCTGACAGATGATTATTTCGCCGTTGCGTTTTAACCCTTACGATTAGTGAGAAAGTGATTTGAAACGATAGTGATTTGAGAAAGATTTGAGAGAGAGAGTGATTTTTAGAGAGCCAGAGTCTCTGTATATTGAGACAGTGAGTCAGGGACACCGCAAAAAGGCGAAATAAATCGCAAGAATCGAATATCCGACGCAGTAAGGATACGAGGATTTTTTTAAACGATTGGTTCGTAATTTATTTAATTTATTTATTTTTTTTTTAATCAACTGTAGTTTCTTATTCGCTATCATCATATAAGGCTTCTATATATCGAGAATGATTTATTATAGGTTTTTATACGGACATATGTCTGAAAATGTATTGTGTATTAAAAAATGAAAAAAATTGTTTGAATAAAGATTTATTGAATTTAATTTAATTCACGTATGTTTTTTATTTTGTCGTTTTTTTTTATTTTTTAATCAATTTTATTTCCAATCAATTTTATAAAAAGTATAAAAATTCATCCTCGGTATATAAAAGGTTTTTGTAATGATAAGAAATAAGAAAAGACGTTATAGCGTTGGCTCTGCGTTTCGGATTGCCACGCGGTCGTCTTGGGTTCAATTCCCGAGTAAAATTTTATTTTTTTTTTAATTTTTTTTTTTAACAGCTGTAGTTTCTTATTTGCTATCATCACATAAGGCTTTTATATATCGAGAATGAATTATTATAGGATTTATACGGACATATGTCTGGAAATGTACTGAGTATTAAAAAACGAAAAAAATTGTTTAAATAAAGATTTATTGAATTTATTTTAATTCACGAATGTTTTTTATTTTTTCGTTTTTTTATTTCTTAATCAATTTTATAAAAAGTATAAAAATTTATCCTCGGTATATAAAAGCTTTTTGTGATGATAAAAAATAAGAAAAGATATTACAGCGTTGGCTCTGCGTTTCGGATTGCCACGCGGTTGTCTTGGGTTCAATTCCCAAGCAAACTTTTTTTTTTTTCTTTTTTTTTTTTTTCTGACACCGAGTTCACACGTTTTTTGTCTTTATTGTATGTAGAACAACTGAAAATCGGATCGACGATCGGATTAAAAAAGCTGAATTTGAATAGAACAGCTGTAAAGACTATTGAAAAAATGATTGACTGAAAGACGAAAAAAATTATCCCCTTTGAACAACTATTTTCGGGTAATTATTCCCATCAAAATCATTTAAGTAAGTGTGAATTCATTCATTTTCCGAAGTGTGAATTGAAGTGAAAATTCAGTGCATTTTTTTTAATAAAAATAATGAATATCGTAGAGCGAATCAAACCTGATGGAAATTGTTTATTCAGGTCACTTGCTCATTTTTTATATAATGACCAAGCAAAACATAGACAAGTAAGATTAAAGATTGTTTCAAACGTCATACAGAATTGGTCATTATACAAAGATTTTATAGTAGGCGACGAATCATACGGTACGAATATAACAGATCAAAAATCTTACAAATTGCATATGTCACGTGACACTGTTTACGGAGGAGAGGTTGAAATTCAATCGTTCGTACAAATATATAACGTACAGGTATTGGTTTGTAGAAACGATAATTCAGCTCCAAATGAATTCGGACAATCTCCTAGCAATGGAACGTTAACCGTGCTATTATCAGGTACAATCGATGCAGGTCATTACGATGTTATAGAAACATCGAATCTTCTTTTTTGGCAAAATTATAAAAAGCAATGCAATCGTATTTATTACGAAAAAAATAAAGATTTGATCAATGAGAAAAGACAAGTAATTAATTTATCTGAAGCATCATTGGCTAAGAAACGAGAATCGGATAAAGTTGAATGTATGAATAATGAGCGTTTGAGAAAAAAGCACGATAAGGACGTTGTGAAGAATATGAATGACGAACGTTTGAGAAAAAAGCACGATAAGGACGTTGTGAAGAATATGAATGACGAACGTTTGAGAAAAAAGCACGATAAGGACATTGTGAACAATATGAATGACGAACGTTTGAGAAAAAAGCACGATAAGGACATTGTGAAAAATATGAATGACGAACGTTTGAGAAAAAAGCACGATAAGGACATTGTGAAAAATATGAATGACGAACGTTTGAGAAAAAAGCATGATAAGGACGTTGTGAAAAATATGAATGACGAGCGTTTGAGAAAAAAGCACGATAAGGACGTTGTGAAAAATATGAATGAGGAGCGTTTGAGAAAGAAACAAAACAAGGATGTTGTAAAAAATATGAATATGGACCGTTTGAGAAAAAAACAAGACAAAGATGTTGTTAAAAATATGAACAAAGAACGTTTAAAAAAAAAAAAGGATCAAAGATATTGTGAACATTATGAACGAGGAACGTTTGAAGAAAAAACGAGACAAAGCCATTGTCGAAAATTTGAATGAAGAGTGTTACGTCACGCACTTTTTGGGAACTCTTTTCGCGAAATTTGCGCTGCTCTTCGACCGCACCGAGAGAAGCTGCACGCGTACACTCGCGAGGAGACGGAAAGACTGAGGGAAATAAAGGAAAAAGCCAAAATCGCTGTGTGTGGGAATCGCAGACAGAGGACCATTGACTGGAGAAAATCTACCAAACTTTCGAAAGCGACATCGTCGAGACGAAGTCGTAAAATAATTCTGTCTTCAAAGACATGAAAAAAAATCAACATCCTCAATGGGTTCGAGTTACTCGAGCATTCCAACGTTTTGTTTGAAGATATAGGACCACTGCTCGATCACCAAAAGCTGAGCACGTGGCCTCGACACCATGCTGTGAAGAAAATTCACTAACACCAGCAAGAAACGCCGGCTCATGTACCTGGGCCAGTCAACATCGAAGGTATTAGGGTGTTGCTAAGGCAGCAAGGCGCTGTCCTCCGAAACTCACCAACACCATGACCCATCGAGGCTCATAGACACGAGTGCTCGATGGCATCGAAGTTCACCAACACCACGACGTAGCGAGGCTCATGGACACGAGCGCTCGACGACTCCGAAGACGACCAACACCTCGGAGCTGCGATATCGACAGCTTCACCCCCAACCACTATGCATAGGGCCCAGTGAGTTGAAAAACTTCCGATCTCCTCCGACGAGTGCAGCACCTCTCGGGCATCGTTCACAGCCACCCCCGCGAACAATAAGAGATTCCCGAATGTCGCGAATTTGACAATTAGATAATTTCCGATAGAATCACGCATGTATATGAATATTGGTCAGTTCGTCATCGATATTCAAACTTTGTAATCATATTATTTTTTTATATATTTTCATGTATTTCCCCGGCTATACTTTATTGCTAGGGGTAGGTCAGGTATTTGCGCGTTACTCAGGTAACCATCATAAACCTTCTGGTCTTTTCCCATCATAAAAAGCAATTCGGAAAAAACGCCGAATTATGTTATTTACGCCTTCAGCAATATCTCGCCTTACTCAGAGACTAAACATTTAAATGAAAAATATCTTGCAAACCGATATTGCTTCAAAGATAAATATTTCAATTTACGATATTTACCAGCGACGAAAGAAGAATATCGAGTTACATATGAAGTGTTTTTTTCAACAACCACCTCCGAGAAGTTTCTTCTAAACATTTGGTTGAAATAAATAAAGATAAGTGGTGCTCGTTCGAAGAAGCGATTCTATTCAGCTCGCTGATTTGTCACGGTTCCTAGAAAGAAAGAAAGGAGAAGACTCTGTGCTGGGAAAGAACAGAGGATTGCACGTTGTTGCTATGTCGCCACGACGGAGAAAGCCTCTGTACCAGCATACTTTTTAGGTAGGATAGAAAGAGAAGCGACCACGTGCGCGTGGCTGGTACGAACAAGGGAAGTCAAGAGCCACCCCAAAGGGGAGGTAGCGCTGTTGGCTAGCTCGCGGGCCAGTTACGGTACACGTGATCGTACCGAGAGAGTAGGGGAAGGGTGAGCCACCCGCGCAATGCATAGAGCGAACGAGAAGGCCCACCACTCATCGATAGCCGAACTTTTCTCAACCAATAGGAAGAGAGCCATAAAAATCAAGAGACAAATGCAATTCTTAGCCAAGAGTAGGGATAAAGAAAGAGAGAATAACCGAATAATAATTATTAACAATCGTTAATAATAACCATTTTTCCATGTTTTACAATAGCCAAATGTCACAATTGTCGTAAAAGTGTAACCCGAAATTTGTTAATTTGACAAATGGAAAGGTTAAACAAATTAATTAATTAATTTAATTAATTCATCATTTTATCTTGAAAGCCGACGAAAAACCATTAAGAATGAATACCAGAACACCCTGGTTATTATGAAATTTATATTGAATTTAAAATCAATTTAATTAGATCTGTCAAATCGATATCGATCGATATTTCATATATTATAGTAAAAACCGAATGAAAATGCATGTAATAGAGTGAAGAATGAAAGCAAAATATCAATAGAGTTCATTTTAATATTTTTGGGTTTGATAATTAATTAATTCTTTATCAAGAAAATTTTCATTTTTATCAAGTATTAAAATCCGTAATTTTCCACCTAGAAAGGTGATTCAAATTCGAGACACTTCCGAAATAAATAAAAAGAATAAATTGTTAATTTACAAATCCAAAATCAATCTGGAAATAGTTAATTAGAATAATTATCGATAATCGACATCCAATAGAAAGAGAACAAGGGAGGCGTGGAAAATCACGCCTCGACCGAAAAGTTTCCCCTTCCACCACGGTCTATGTCAAGACTATTTAAACTGTGCCCTTTATGGAGGGACACTGCCATTTTCATATTCTGTACTGCCATACTGCTACTCAACGTTTTTCAAGTCACTTATTACTCCTCCGGAAGTCAACGACGTCACTTTGTTCGCGACAATTTTTCCTTTTTGTTAAAAGACTTTGAAATTATTTCAAGTCTAGTTTCCCGTTTCGGAATTGAGTATGATTTGTGTGATTCTTCTTGTGTTGTGAAAAATTGTAACTAACTTTCCGTTTTCATTTATTAACTTCAGTGAAGTTAATAAAATAAAAATCTTTGTGCTTCAACTGTGTGTTTCGTTCTTCGTGAAAATCCTTCAACCGCTCGGCACTTACTCGAAGCCGAGGGTATCGACCAGCGATCCACCGACGACCACCAGCAGCAACCTCTTCGTGTTTCCTGTCATCCGGATATTTTTGTTCTTCGGTAAGTCTTATTTTTTTTCCTGAGTTTGCGATTTTTCCCCTCAACCCTTCCACTCCATTTAAAAGTTTCAGAGATGTACGCATCTCAGATTATTATCGCCCTTCTGGCAATTATAGTGATCGTGTTAATTTTTATTCTTTTGTGCGGAATTTCTATTAAAATCACCGTTAATATTCGCGATTCTAGAGTCACTCGTGAAACCCCTGTAGTACACTCGGGTGTACAAATTTATCCAGTGTCTACCGCGCGTCGAGTCACTTAAATTAATCCGTGAGAGTAGTAATTTTTTCAATATCGCGATGAACTCCCCTTTGATTGTCGTGATTATCCTTAGTTGTTTTCTCATAGTTTCTATAATAGCCGTGATAGTTTGGTATCTCCGCGTTTTCCGTTCCGTTACCCCGCAAGAAGTCGTTGCAGCACCTAGTGCTCCCCTTGAATATTTTTGCCCTTATTGTCATGTTGTCCACCCTATCAATGAAAACGTTTAGATACCCCTTTGTTCCCATTTCGCGAATGAACTCTAGCCTCTTCCCGAGCAATTTTCCGCGAGATTAGGCTCAAAACGAGGCATCCGCGAATCGTAGCCGCTTCGATACCGAGTAAATTGATTAAGTTCATTGACCGAGATGAGGCCGGCTCCTCACGTAAATTCACGATTCGCGACGTAACAAGAGCGATTGAGAAAAAAAAGAAAAGATAATATTGTAAAAAATTTAAATGAAACACGTTTGAGAAATAAACGGAAAAAAGATATTGTAGAAAATTTAAATGCAGAACGCTTACACAAAAAAAGACAGAAAGATGTTGTCCAAAATTTGAATGAGGAGCGTTTGAAAAAAAAAAGAGAGAAAGATTTATTACAAAATTTGAATGATGAGCGTTTGAAAAAGAAAAAAGAGAATGACTTAACGAAAAATTTGAATGAGGATCGTTTGAAAAAAAAAAAAGAAAATAACTTAACAAAAAATTTGAATGAGAATCGTTTGAAAAGAAAAAGAGAGAATGATATGATAGAGAATATGTCGAATGAACGTGTTAAAAAGAAAATTGGCAAACAAATTGATACACCATGGCCTGATAAGATATCGTATTTGGATTTCGGAGATATGACTTATAGTTGCCCATACTGCTCTGCAGTTTTCTGGGATGTTGAATTTTCGAAAAAAGGCTGTTGTCATTACGGAAAAGTACAACTTTCACGTTCGAGTGATTATGATGAAAATTTGAAGCAATTGTTATTGCACGATCAGCAATATAGACAATTAATTCGTTATTATAACAGCCGGTTTTCATTTGCAACTTTCAATGCTAACGTGGTCAATGATTTTGGAAAAGGCGTTTATAATTTGAAGATTCAAGGCCAAGTTTGCCATGTTACACCGAATACTCTTTACACAAAAACGGGTGAAACACCAATCGGTGGCCAAATTTATATTTATGATGATTACGCAACATGTGAACAAATATTGAAAGAAAATAAACATTTATCGAAAAAACATGTGAAGATAATATCACAAGTATTAAATAATATCAATCCGTACGCTAAAAAATATAAACATTTACATGAGTTATGTCAAAATGAAGAATTACTAGAATACAATTTATATTTTGTCCGAAACATCAATTTGGATAAACATCGGTACAATTTGCCATGTACCGCAGAATGTGCCGCATTGATAGTTTCAAAAGATGGTAACATTCCAGAAATATTTGATTTATGTATTTATCCAAAAAATCTTCTCAATGGCATAAATCCCGAAACATATTTAAATCAATTATCATTTCATGTTGATCCAATGACTTTTCCAATAATGTTTCCTTCTGGAGATTTGGGATGGAGTCCATTATTTATGCAGAATGCAAACAGTACTAAAAGGCTTTCAACCTTGCAATATTATTCGTATCGCTTGGCTTACAGACCAAGTTGTAGTTTCAATCCAATATTATTTTGTGGAAGACTAACTCAACAGTACGTTATTCAAGCGTACATTATGATTGAAAGCAATAGATTGAATTTTTTTAGATACAATCAAAAAAAATTACGAGTTGAGTGTTACCAGGGAATAGTCGATCATGTAGCACGAAGTGTTTTAAACGATTCAAACAATTTCAAATCAGAACGTTTAGGCAATATTTTTATTTTACCATCAACATATTTGGGTACCCCAAGAAATATGCATCAAAATCATCAAGATGCAATGGCGATTGTAAGAACGATTGGTAGACCAGATTTATTTATAACAATGACCTGCAACCCTAATTGGCCAGAACTACAGAGAGTATTAAATCACTTTCCCGTGGGCACATCGTGCACCGATATTCCAAACATCACAGTGCGATTATTTTATTCCAAATTACGCGCGCTTTTGTCCGATGTTCTAAATGGAATGTTGTTTGGAAAAATTTTAGCGTGGTTTTACACCATTGAGTTTCAAAAACGTGGGTTACCGCACGCGCATATGTTGTTCGTGTTAGATTATAAAAACAATTAACAACTCCAGAAGCTATTGGTAAATATATCAGTGCCGAAATCCCTAACTTAAATAATGAATTACAAGAATTAGTTATCAAGCATATGTTACATGGACCTCATACCGATTACTCTCCATGCTATGATAAAGAAAAAAATACATGCTCAAAAAAATTCCCGAAGGAGTTTCGCGATTTTACAGAATTTGAAAAAAAATGGATTTCCCAAATATAAACGTAAAGATAACCGTAATGTCGGACATGTATATAATAGGAAAATAAATGGTGAGTTAGTATCAGTCGATAATTCGATGGTAGTCCCATACAATCCAGGAATTCTACAAAAATATAAATGCCACGTGAATGTTGAATATTGTGCTTCCATAATGAGTGTGAAATATATATATAAATACCTGCACAAGGGACATGATCGAGCGTATTTGAAAGTGAAAAGAAACAACGAAAACGTTAACTCAGAAAATTACGATGAAATTTCAGATTACATTGATAGTCATTACGTTAGTCCTATGGAAGCAGTTTGGCGTATAGAAGAATTGCCCCTTTCGGATAGATCGCATCCTATTATTCGTTTAGCAGTACATTTAGAAAGTCAACAGCATATAATTTTTGAAGAAAATGCTGAAAAAGATGCTCTGGTAAAAAGCGAGACAACATTAACAGCGTGGTTCAAACTTAATAAAAAAAAATGAGAGTGCAAGACAATTCCTTTACATTAATATTCCAAAAAATTATTCATTTGATTTGAAGAAAAAAATTTGGATAAAACGTCGTACATGTTCTAAAGCAATTGGTCGAATCGTAAGTGTAAGTCCAAAGGACGTTGAATGATTTCATTTAAAATTGATATTAAATCGTGTAAAAGGAGCAACAAGTTTCAGTGATTTGAAAAAGTATGAAAATAAAACTTACAATACTTTCAAAGAGGTAGCAATTGCAATGGGATTGGTTGAATGTGACACTGAAATTTTTAAGATTTTCGAAGAAGCATGTACAATTATGATGCCAAACGAGTTGCGTAAATTCTTCGCAAGGTTTATTATTTCTGATAATTTTGTATTTTCACGACAAATTTGGGATAAATTTAAAGAATATTTTTGTGAAGGATTTCCCGATAATAATGAAAATAGAACATTACAAGAAATAAATAAAATTTCTAAAATTCTAAAAAAATTGTTGCTCAATTAAACGAAGATCAAAGATTTATTTTTGATTATATAATCAAAGAAGATAAAAAAATGATTTACATTGATGGTCCTGGAGGTACAGGAAAAACATTTTTATACACAGCTCTAATTCATTATTTCTTAGGAATCGGAAATAAAGTATTATCAATGGCATGAACGGGTATTGCATCGATATTATTGCCAAAAGGAATGACAAGTCATAGAACTTTTAGACTACCATTAGACTTAACAAGAATAGAAACTTCATTTTTGAAATTAAATTCAGATAAAAAAGATTGAGGGAATGTGACGTTATTATTTGGGACGAGACATCAATGATACCAAAAAAAGCATTAGAAATTGTCGATAAAACTCTCCGTGATTGTTGTAACGTTGAACATCTTCCATTTGCAGGCAAATTGATTATATTAGGTGAAGATTTTCGACAAATTCTACCAGTAGTAAAAAATGCAACAAGATATGCTGTTGTCAATGAAACAATCAAATTTTCTAACATGTGGCATCAGTTTAAAATTATGAAATTAGAAAAAAACATGCGTACACGTGATAATTGTTTTTCGACATTTTTATTGGAAATTGGCAGCGGTCTTATAAAATCATTACAAATATCCGAAAATTCGAAAACGAATGATATTTGTACGATGATATACGGAAATGTAATTAACCAGAATGATGATTTATCAAATCGTGCTATATTGTCTTGCCATAACGAAGATGTTTATCAATTAAATGATAAAATTTTACAAAAAATAAACGATACAGAAAAAATATATTACAGTATTGACTATGCAAAACATAAAGGAGTCGATCAAGCTGATAGTGACGTCGATGTAATTATCCAATAGAATATTTGAACTCTTTAAAATTTCCGGGACTGCCAGTTCATAAATTAAGATTAAAAGTTGGTGCAATTGTTATGCTCATCAGAAATCTTAATATATATAAAAGAAAGTCTCGATTTTTCTTGTGTGTTTGTCCACGAGACGCTCACAGACGCTCACAGACACTCACAGACACTCACACAGACACTCACGGATGCTCATAGAGACTCTCACAGACACTCACAGACACCTCTCACAGACACTCCACGGGGGGAAACAGAAACCCCTACGTGGCGCGTCCCCAGGTGGCGGATAGGGGAACGCTCTCTAGATATAGAGGGTAGGAGGCAATTAAAATACCTCCCGCGGACCAAACAGACCCGGGGAAGAAACCCCGTTAACAAATCAGTATGGGAAGTACGAAGGATTTTACGTTTACGGTGCAGGGGTTCGGATCCCCAGTACCGGCGTCCGTCGGGGGTGAGCAAGCGGGCCCCGGGACGTCGTCATCTAGCGACCGCAGTACTACAGAGGTTGGTCACTCGGCCGCTGTAGCATCTAACGCTACAAGTGACACAGGCGGCGAGAGCGTGACGCTGAAGGCCCAAGAGGCTTTTCAGCGACTAACAAAGGAGCTTGAGGCCCTGGTGGGGTTTATCTTGGAAAAGAAGAACCTCCACACTCACACACACAAAATAAAGGCACGGGGTACCCTAAGGGCGATGAAAGAGTTTGCGGCGGCGCGGCCCACGGTAACCGTAGCTCGGGCAGCACCACCCAGCAAAGAGGGGTCGAGCCAAAGAGGGGCCTCGCCCCTCTTTCGCATCGACCGGGCACCCCACGGAGACCTGGACCGCGAGCGCCCCTCGCCGCCTAGGTCTTCGCCGGCGAGGAAAAAGAGAAAGAAGAAGAAGAGAGAGGTGGCCCCTCAGGGGGATCTGTCTCGGGCAGCTGAATCCAGGCAGCAGGCAGTTGCCCAGCCGAAAGACCCCGACTGGGTAACAGTTGTCAAACGGGGCAAGAAAAAACAGCAGCAGCAGCCGCTGTCAATAGAAGAGGCCGGCAGGCGCGACCAAAGGCAGGCAAAGCCCAAGGTTTCGCTTAAACCCCCCCGTCCTGATGCGATCCACATCAAGGCAACGGGTGAGGTGTCGTATGCTGGCATTCTTCGCAGAGTTCGAGCCGCACCGGATCTCAAACCTCTGGGGGATAGGGTGACCCGCATCAGGCGGACCCGAGCTGGAGAATTACTTCTGGAGCTGGGGAAGCCTGGTGTAGAGACCCCAGTGCTACAGGCAGTGGTCTCGGCCACCTTAGTGGAGTCGGCGGCTGTTCAGACGCTGACTCATAGGGAAGTCCTGGTTATCAAGGACATGGACGAGGCCACAACCGCAGAAGAGGTGGCACAGGCTATCACTGCGGCGATTGGGCCAGGAGCGGTAACCCCTGGAGATATTAAACTCAGGGACTCCTACAGTGGCACCCAGGCGGCTAGCGTCCTGCTTCCCGCTGCAGCAGCAAAGAAGTTGTTGCAAAGCGGAAGGCTCAGGATTGGATGGGTGAATTGCCGTGTTCGGCCGCGCCAAACATCCTCCCGTTGCTTCAGGTGTGACAACACTGGGCATCTGGCGAAAGACTGCGAGAGCGAGGTCGACCGGTCGGCGCAGTGTTTCCGGTGTGGCAAAGATGGTCACAGGGCTGTGGACTGCGTAGTCAGGCGACAGGCAGTGCAGGAGGTTGGGGCATCGACCAGCAATGGCTAAGGTGCTCCAAATAAACCTGAACCACTGCGCTGTGGCCCAGGACCTGTTGTTTCAGCTGGTCAGGGAAGAGAAGGCAGACGTAGTCATCGTCAACGAGGAGTATAGGGATCTCAGTGAACCAAACTGGGTAGGGGACTCGACCGGCAAGGCGGCCATCTGGGTATGCGGAAACCTTCATATATCCAACAAGATGGCCGCCCCTCGGCCCGGTTTCACTTGGGTGGAGGTGGCTGGTATAAGAATATACAGTTGCTACCTTCCGTCCAGTGATGCCACCGACGAATACCTGAGATCCCTGGATGCCATCGTCGACAGTGCTAGGACCTCCCGATCGCCGGTCGTCATCGGAGGGGACTTGAACGCATGGGCGACGGAGTGGGGCAGCGCGAGCACCAACCACCGCGGTCGCGCCCTCCTCGAGGCCTTCGCGATACTGGAGCTGGAGATCGCTAACACCGGGTCCAAGCCAACCTTCTCAAAGGGCGGCAGGACCTCCATTATCGACCTGACCTTCATCGATCCTAGACTGATGAGGGAAGGGCTCGACTGGAAAGTTAGCGATCGGTACACGGGCAGCGACCACCACGCCCTGGTATACCAGCTCCAGCTGACCAGCAGGACAGCAGGGGCGTCGTGCAGACGCAAAAAAGAGAGATGGGCACCCGCCACCTTCGACCGGGAGACATTTCTCTGCATGCTAGAGGGAGCGACAGTGCAGGGAACGCCCGAGGAACGAGCTCGAAGTCTCTCGCAAACCATCACAGCGGCCTGCGATGCCTCCATGGCCGCGAAGTCCAACCCTCGCGGCCGTCCACCAGTATACTGGTGGAACGAGGACATCGTAGAGATACGCCGAGAGTGCTTCCGAGCTCGTAGGCTGCACCAAAGAGCTGTTCATAGGCCGCAGTACCAGGAAATGGCTGCGGCCTATGAAACAATGCGGAAACGCCTCAAGGCTGCCATCAAGGCCGCCAAGCGAAAGTGCTGGCTGGACTTCTGCGAGGAAGTGGACAGTGACCCTTGGGGCCGACCATACAAAACGGTTATGAACAAGATCAAGCCCAGGGGTGCCACCGCTCCAACGTGTCCAATCTTCCTCGACAGGGTCGTCCGACACCTCTTCCCGGAACACCGGAAGCGGCGTGCCGAGACCGGCCTGATGGTAGACGATGGTGCAGCCGAGACGCCAGACGTCACGGAAGACGAACTGAAGATGGCTGCCAGCAGGATCACCGTCCGTAAGGCTCCAGGGCTAGACGGGGTCCCTGGCCTGGCCGTAAAGACCGCTGTGCTGAATACTCCCGATATCTTCGGGAATACATTCAGCGCATGTCTTCGCGAAGGATGCTTCCCGGCACAGTGGAAGGTACAGAGGTTGGTCCTTCTGTCCAAGGGGAACAAACCCCCGGACGAACCTTCCTCGTACCGACCGCTGTGCATGCTAGACATAACCGGGAAGCTCTTCGAACGAGTCATATGTGCCAGGCTAGAGGCAGCCATACAGGGACCTGGAGACCTGTCTGAAAACCAGTTCGGCTTCCGTAAGGGTCGCTCAACGGTGGATGCCATCGGCCGGGTTGTGGCGCTAGCTACGGACGCCATCAGTGGCAGCCGGTGTACAAAGCGCATGTGTGCCATCATCGCTTTGGACATCCGGAACGCATTCAACTCGACCAGGTGGGACAAGATCTTACTGGCCCTGCAAGATCTCAAGGTGCCGCTCTACCTGCAAAGAGTCATTTCGAGCTACCTGACGGACCGGACCCTGCTTTACGACACCGACGCCGGCACGCACACCTATAACATCACAGGAGGCGTGCCACAGGGTTCCGTCCTAGGGCCCCTCCTCTGGAACGTCTTGTACGATGGCCTGCTTCGGCAGCCGCTTCCAGACGGCGTATCGATGGTGGCCTTTGCGGACGACGTCGCCCTTGTCGTCGTCGCGAAAACCATCGATGAGGTGCAACACCTCGGAGACGAATCAATCGAGGTAGTAGCTGGCTGGTTGAGCGACCATGGGCTGAGTCTGGCGGACGAGAAGACTGAGGCGGTGCTCATCTCTCGGACGAAGAAGAGGGCGTACGCCACATTCACGGTCGGTCATAGCAAAATCAAGACAGCAGACACGTTGAAATATCTCGGTGTCATCCTGGATGCGCGGCTGTCGTTCAGAGAACATCTTCTGAACGCGGGCTCGAAGGCATCACGGGTTACGCGAGCGCTAGCGGGAATCATGCCCAACATCGGGGGACCGAAGGAGCCGCGACGGTTCCTTCTTTCCTCTGTTGTGAGCTCCGTAATTCTCTACGGGGCTCCGATTTGGGCTGGTGCCTTGAAGACCAATGCGAGTTACGGAGCCACATGCCGACGGGCCTGCCGGACTGTCGCGCTAAGGGTGGGCCGAGCGTATCGAACCGTGTCTGACATCGCTCTCTCGGTGATCGCAGGACTGCCTCCTGTTGATCTACAGGCAGCCGAGAGGGCCAGGGTGTACGCGACGATCAAGAGCGTGGTGAAGATCGATGGTCCAGCAGAACCTTCGAAGAATGGCAGCAGAGATGGGATTCAGCAGGCGAGGGTCGGTGGACCCACCGCGTGATTTCTAATGTGAGAGCGTGGACGAGCAGGCACGGTGGACTTACAACTTTCCACCTGACCCAGGTACTCACCGGGCACGGCTGCTTCCGCAGCTACCTACATCGTATTCGCGTGTACGATAGCGCGGAATGCCCGGTGTGCTCTGGGATCGACGAGGACGTGGAACACGTGCTCTTCTATTGCCCGAGATTCGCCGATGACCGGGAGCGATTCTGAGCGTCATGGGAAGGATCCATGACGCCTGAAGGCATGGGAAGGTGCCTGCTTGGCTCACAGGATGGTTGGGATGCGGTGGTTACCCTCGCCACGTCCATTGTGGAGAAGCTGAATTCCATCAGGAAGATGGAAGAACGGAGAGGCGGACGCGCCTAAAATCAGAGCGCGTGCTAGAAGGACCGTCTGAGGCTTAGACTGCCCGTCGCGAAGTAAAGCCTTTTGGGCGGTTTCCGCGGGGGGAATATAGTCGAGAGGAGGAATGTTTTAGTGGGTATTGCCAGGAATGGCCGAGTCCCACATAACCCACTCGGGTATGCGTAAATGCATTTTCAAACCTCCTCTATAAAATAAAAAAAAAACCTCTCACAGACACTCACAGACACCTCTCACAGACACCCCTCACAGACACTCACAGACACTCATAGACACTTACCGACACTCACAGCCACTCACAGACACTCACAGATACTCACAGACACTCACAGACACATATATAGAACATAAAAATAATCTGTAAAAATTATACTTTATTTTCGAACCTTATTCTTATTTTTTTTGCGGTTTTTAATGCTGCCTATTGTGGGAACTTAGATAATTTTTTTACCGGAACGTCTTCTTACAATAAGTACAAGTGTAAATTCGCTTACAAATTTGATTCAAATTGCGCCGGTGGTGTTGTAAAACACCATGCTTTTTTGCAAATATTCGTTCACAATAATTGTACTGAAATTTATTCGCCCCACGGACATACGCAAAAGGGTTATTGGGAGTCTGTAATTATTCTTGATTCTGTCAATAGTATTTGCGGGAGACTTTCGACAAACTCTTCCTGTAATACCTAGGGGCAGTAAAGCCGACGCCATTAATGCGTGTGTGAAATCATCTTTTTGTGGGAATCTATTGGAATTTTGACTCTAACAACAAACATGCAAGGTTATTTAAAACGTGACGCACGAGCAGGTGTATTTTCTGATACACTGCAAGTTGGCAGTGAAACGTACCCTGAACAGAATGGCGAAAATAATATTAATTCAAAATTAGCGACGGTGGTACCTGATCTGACTGAATTAATATCAAAAGTCTATCCGAATCTATCGACACCTTCAAAACATACGGGCTCTTGATTTCAGGAACGCGCTATACTTGCGCCGAAAAATGACAGAGTTAATTTCATCAATGAATTGATACTTAAGGATACACATAAATATGTGTATCGGTCGATCGATAGTGTCACAGAAATTCAGCAAGTAACAAATTATCCCATTGAATTTCTAAATTCTCTCAACCCTCCAGGACTTCTATGACATACCCAAAAATTAAAAATCGGAACACTTATCATAGTATTGAGAAATTTGAATGCACTAAAACTGTGTAACGGAACCAGATTAAAAATTACAAGATTAATGACTTACATATTAGAAGCTGAAGTTATTACCGGTAATTCAATCGGCGAACATGTGTTAATACCACGCATACCGGTGATACCAGCAAATTACCCATTCAAGTTCAAACGAATCCAATATCCAGTCAAACTATGTTTTGCGATGACAATCAACAAATCACAAGGTCAAACTTTTCAAGTTGCCGATATTGATTTACACGATGTATGTTTTTCACACGGTCCACTATATGTAAGGTGCTCACGCGTAAGTTCAGAAAAAAATGTATTCATTCACGTGCCTGGATATAAATAAATGGATATAATAAAACACCCAATATTGTGTACACAGAAGCTCTCCAATAGGGTGGCAATTTTAAATTATGGTTTTCATTTTTCAAAATCGTGTTCGCGAATCAAATTTGTAAATTTGGTTAACAAAAATAAAATTGATATTTAATATACTTTATAATTTTCAATTGCTATTTTAATTCGAGAATGATTACGTAGTAATTTTGAAACTCGCTACGTAATCAATCTCGAATTTAAATGAGATGCTTAGTTGTTTACCTTCCCATGGTGCATCTCGAAAACAAATTCTCGACTCAAAGACTATGACTCAATTGCGAGCGAATTTGGCCAAAAACCAACAAATAAAAATCTATCAATTGTAGTAACACGTCGAATTTTTTTCGTTTATTCTTAAATATTCAATGACACTGCGTACGCAACCCTTTACTTAGACAGTTCGAATGTAATCCAATGCGAGCGCGCGCAGCGCGCGAGCCCAACAACCTGCTAGTTTGAGTATAAATGATGGATTATGTAACGGAACAAGGATGAAAGTCGTTGGGTTATTCAAATTTAATATTAAAGTAGAAATAATAACTGGAACCCAAAAAGGTAAATGTGCATTTATTCCAAGAATCATGTCAGATACTGGAGAATTTTCTTCTTTACCATTCATTTTATATCGTAGGCAATTTCCAATCGTTTTAGCATTTGCAATAACCATTGATAAATGTCAAGGTCAAAGTTTTGAAAAAGTTGGAATATATTTCCGGAGACCTTTATTCGCTCATGGGCAATTATATGTAGCATTGTCGAGATGTAAAGACCCGAACCAATTATTCATTGAAAACGATTCAGAAGATATTGATGAAATCAACAATGTTGTGTGGAATGAAGTTTTTAATTAACAAATAAAAAAATATAATATTCGTGCTAATAATTAATTATTATTATCACGCATATTTTACAAGTTGATTAGGCCTACTGGGGACACAACTTGCATTTGATTAATCAACTTCGGCTATAATTCCAATTCAAAATATGGTTTGAACGATTGATTTAATCTTCAACCAAATGTCGAAATAATCAAATGAAAAAAAAACGCGCCGTTTTATCTACTTCAAAGTGGTGTGGAAATGATAATCTAAAGAGTTTGTGTATCTACAAGATATGGACTTTTTAAATTCATTAAACGGCCATTCTTATTTATATGCAGAATTCTCTTATGATTTTCATCGTTCGTTAATTCACCCGATTTAACAAATATTTATATTCGTTATTTATAATAATAATTGAACAGCGAGCGCGCGTAGCGCGCGAGCCCGGGGAAACTCTAGTTTTTATATATATTGTAAGGGAACGAAACGCGACGATGCGATTCCGACCGTCACAAGGGATCGCGCAAAGCGGCGGATCCATTCTCGCACTCATTAGGAGACGAGAAGGCTCGAGGAGATCGAAGTCGGCAGGCCGACGAGGGAATTAAGGTAACAGCGAGGCACCGCCCTCGAGATCGAAGGCCCGCGGTCATTGAACCCCGCCCCCAAAGACAATCATATGATAAGAGATCGATCTAGACTCACGGTCGATAAAGTAGGATACCAGAGTAATCGATCAGAAGGACCACTCAAACGCAATAAGAGCCAATGATATCAACTCAATGGGTAACCTACCAAACTGTGTAGAGCAAAGCCGAAAAAGCGAAAAACTGAAACTCGAGAGATTGGTTACTCGTAAATAACTGATGCCAGGAACGAATTAAAACAAATATCTCGTATTACAAATAACGAGAAGAGCATGATGAACACAATGAACCCTTTCAACATAAAATCATCGGACGAGCAACTAGTGATAACAAGCAACTTATGCCAGAAATCCTCGAAGAATTGATAAGAAATAAGAGGCAATCGACGAGTACGATATCTTTCAATTAAAACAATCGCAAATTTTAGCAAAAAAATAAGAACAAACCGCATCTCACGATTGACGACGATGCCAGGGAATAAATAAGCATAAGATTATTAACCTTTTCATTAATAATTACGAGAACAACAATAATCTCGTACACTAGCGAGGGCAAAATGCGACGTAATTTGTCAATGAAACGAACACTGCAACACATCGATTATGACGTAAAAGAAGTATAAGGAAAACCGCATTAATAAATAATCGATGCATAGTCGTGCAGTCATTATTAACAACAAAAGGGAATCGGGGGCCCCGCAACTACTAGTGACGATAGTGAGATCGCGTGATTCTCGCCCCACCACGAGCAATTTCATCCCCTTTCAACGGTCCAGGTTATACATATAATCGTGTGACTCACCATCACGCCATGTTTCCTCTTCCACCTGAGATTTCATCCCCACCAAATTCGAGGTGACGCAACCGAACGACGTGACATCACGCGATCTTTCCCCTTCCCTGGCGTAATTCGTCCCTACTACGACAAATTATCACGTGACATAGTGTAATTTTACCACTTCTAGCGCTAATTTCATCCCCAACAAGGCAAAGATGATGAAATATCACGCTACATGGGTAAACTTCACCCCTTTGAGGATGATATAAAAGCGAGCACCCGAAAAGGCTTAGACACTTCAAAATTAAATCAAGTTTACGACATAACGAAATCGTTAGTCACTACGAATCAGCCCGTTACATGTTCGTGATAAAAGACACTTCCGTGTCTTCCCCCGTAGTAAAAAAAGTAATCCCGTTATATCTTCGTGATAAAAGATCAATCAATTCCGTTAGATCTTCGTGACAAAAGATAGGGACGATCTCGAGCATTGGGACTCCGGGTAATTGCACCCGCGGTTCCATACTCCAGACGTAAAACCGTGAGCACTGGTCTGGACACCTGAGTCCATTTTACCAGTTAGCTATTGCCGAGGAATCGAACTTTAAATTAACAATCACTTTAATGATTGTGGGGACTATCAATTGCACACAAGCGCGAGAAATGGAAGTGATCGTGGAAATTCCTGATCTTCGATTCTCCGCGGAAAGCTATCTGCTCAGTCTGCTTTAAAGTTTCTTCTCGTTCCGCATTAGAACAGGTAGATCGTGTCAGAAGCAATTCGCGACATTTGCTAACGCATACGAACAGTCGTACAATATTGAAGCAATTCCGAAAGGGTCAATCCTCTATTTAAATCTTATTAGGCCAAATTGAGTGTTAAGCTCCACACGGTGGTAGCATAACCATCGTGTGAATCTAAAAATTAATAAAACTCATCAAACTTTGAACTTCAGCCCTTCTGGCTGCGTAAACGAAAGGATAGAGAGGGTCAGGTGGAATCGAGGAAAATAAGAAAAATTAGAAATTGAGTGTTAAGCTCCACTCGGTTTACATCTCGTAAACGGGTGAATTATTAATTTATAAAGTTGCACAAAATATTGAACATCGGCCCTTCTGGCCGTTCAACTTCATATAATTACCATAAGAGTGATAAAATCTTTATTATTCATTCACACCCTATTGTCAGTGAGCCGATGATGAGAGAGTCTGACACTCGAGTAGCACGAAATTTCCCAAAATATTTTTTTCAAAAAAAAAAAGGTACGCCAAGTACTGAAAAATCCGATTTGCAAATATTGTTTAAGAAAAAAAAAATGAACAAAATTTTATAAGCCAAGCATAACAGAAAAATAAAGATTCTATATATCAAAAAATATTTTTTCTTGCACAAAAATTGCTGAAAAAAATTGGCGTTCCAATGCTAGTGGTTTATTGTGACGCTTGCAAACACCGGAACGCCAATTTTTTACAGCAATTTTTGTGCAAAAAAAAATATTTTTTGATATATAGAATCTTTATTTTTCTGTTATGCTAGGCTTATAAAATTTTGTTCATTTTTAGGCACTCACTATAACAATAGGCAAAGAGTGCCTATTAAAATGACCATCCGTTGCTCTTCGGAGTCTGTCGAAAGGGTTACTCCGCAGCGCATACTCCAAAATTTTTTATTTTTCACCATTTGCTTCGGTGTATCTCCAACATCATGCGTAGTTACTTTGAAGTGACTGCGATGAATAGAAATATTTTTTTTAGCCTGCGGTGCAATGAAAACAACTTTTTGGCTGAATTTTTCTTCTCGGACGTCCGTATCACACTGTAACTTTAGATGGTGCGAACCATTTTTGTTCTCCTTCGCAGGGTTTTTTTATTACATTATTTCCAGTATGCACATTACTTTTAAAACCAATCTAAGACCTTTAAGTATTTTTTCTAAAAAATTATTGGCCACAATTTGTATTTGCCTTCGGTCAAGTGTCCGTACGGTGCCATCATAATGAACTCTACGAACCAATTTTTTTCTCCTTCGCAGCATCATTTTGTTTTATCAAAAGCACTACGCACAGCAAATTTAGAGACAATCCTACATCTCTAGCTATTTATTCATCACAATTTTCCATAAAAAAATTATTTTCTCACATCTGATGTCCGTACGGTGCTGCAATTAAGAATCCTGGAAACCAATTCTTTTCTCTTTCGCAACAATATTTCATTGCATCGAAAGCACTATGCACAACAAATTTTGCGTCATTCTGACAAATATAATTTTAATTATAAAATAATTCAAAAACAGTGGTTATAACTAGATTTGCTTCAAAGGTTATGTTATTTAGATTTGCCAAAAATCCATTTTTCATCATGTTAAAAAAAAAAATTTGGTTGTGAAAAATAAAACACGAAATATCATACACAGATTCAGAAATTTTGGCGTTTTTTATTTCGAAAATAATATATTATCACCGAAAATCATTCACAATGTTTTACCATATTTTATTCACATTCGTAATAAAAATGATAAATTTCACGTATTCACTAAACAAATTGGTAGTAAACTCACAAAAAAGATTCATCGAATATCCAAAATAATTACAATTTCCCAAATAGAACTAAAAAAAATCGCGAGTATATATTTTTTCGTTTTATTCTATCTGTCAAACTTTGGAAGCAGATGACAATTTCGTAGCAGACGATACACAGATGCTCATACGTCGCGGCGCGCGTACTGTGTAGCCGGATGTTTTTCAAATAAAAAAAAAATCGACATCTCGTTTCAATCTTTGTTCCTATTTTTCGTAAATATAAATGGATTCTACGCGGTATAGCGCAAATAAAAAGTGTTCAATCATAAAAAAAAGAATTTTCTACCCTTCGACCGTCGAAGATTCATCGCAGCCGAAATCTTTGTCAATTATGTTCACTCGATTTATTCGTTTACAGTTAATAATAAAAACTGCAAATTATTTTTCTGGCAACGTATTTTCTCCTCTTCAAAACAAGCCAAAATAAGAGTCGAAATCTTTTTTCGCTGCCGAGATATGATTTTTTTTAAGCAAAGACTAATTTTACGAATTTTCGTCAAAAAACGAATCGTTTTTTCAAATTTCTCGAAATTGCCGTCTATAATCCTTTCCTCTCAAAGAAATCGTATTTACAAACTGACTCTCCGCGTTATTGCGCAGATAAAAAGTGTGCTATGTTTAAAAATTTGATTTTTTACACTTCGACGGTCGGAAATTCATCACATTCGAAATCTTTGTCAATTTTGTTTGCTGGATTTATTCGTTTACACTTGATAAGAAAACTGCTAATGATTATTCTATCGACGTATTTCCAACGTTTTTTTTTTTTTCAAATTTTTTCAAATTTTCGTCGAAATACGAATTTCTTTCATATGCTCACGTCTTGAAAAGTTTTTTTTCGCAAAAAAAAAAAAACAATTGTACTCTTAAAGAACAATTATAAACAATGATTTATCAAGAAAGTGAAAAACACTGAATTTGTCGATTTTACGAGTTATTCCGTACCGAGAAACTTGTCCTCGTTTGTGATTAAATAAAATTTAAAAAAATACGATATGATATGATGCTAAATTTGATATCTTTAAGCGACGATAAATATCAATAACGTTTCATTGAAAAACGAAAAAAATTATCGAATTTCTCAAACTTCTCGTCTCCAATACTTGTCTGTTCTACAGAGACAATAACGAGCTGATTCCATGTATTACGAAGAAGAAAAAAAATATATCTCAAATGGTAGAAATGAAATTTGTTATAAGAGGACTGTCAAAGAGCCTTCAAAGTCGAATTTTTCAAGAATTTCATCAATTTGTAAAAAAATATTTCGGAGCTATCCAAGATGACAAATTTTTGATTCGAGTAACGTACTACTTCCTCTTCAATACAAGACAGGAACCAAAACGATATATTTTTTCGTTCTCGAGATAGCATTTTTTTGCAGCATCCATAAATATCGAAAAAATTTCATTGAAAATCACAAAGAATAGTAAATTTCTTGAACTTTTCTTCTACAATGATTTGGTTTCCTACAGATAAAATAACGAACTGATTCCATCAATTATGGGGAAGAAAAAAAAACACTGAAGGGGAAGGATTTAAAGGGGATATTTGGCCTGAGTGCTAAATGGTAATCGTATTGGTGTCGGTACATGTTTTGAGGGTTTGTTTTATATTTATTAAATCTGGTCATAAGTTTTAAGCCAATAAAACGACTTTACTAGACATGATTTGATTCTTTAAATTAATTTGATCAAGTGCTACGTGATGCAATTCGTTATATTTGTCTCGTGTCTCAATATTTGACAAACAAATCGTCAATTTTTATCGTCAAACAAAAAGGAAATATCCGCCGTGATTATTAATAATCAATTGGTACAAAAAAGAAATATTTTTATTCGACGAAGGTTAAACACTATGAATTAATTTACGTAACTGATAAATGTTTGTCCCTCATACGTACTTTCGAAAAGAAACGCAGAGCGCGACGTATAAACATACTTCATCCGTAGCGCATAGCGCGATGTGTAAATACACTCAATACGGAGCGCGTAGCGCGACGTGCACCCCCGTGAGTGCCTTAAAAAATGTCCCTTTGGGACATTTTTCGGGGGGTTTGGGGGGCGGAGCCCACCAACAAGAGCATCTGCGCCCGCAGGGCGCTGAGACGCTTGTTTTTTCTTGAACAATATTTGCAAATCGGATTTTTCAGTACTTGGCGTACCTTTTTTTTTTTTTTTTTTTAAATATTTTGGGAAATTTCACTTCTTTTTGAAAAGCTACTATTTTTTTGTAATTTTCCCTTTAAAATTAATTTCAAACTCAGAAAATTTAGATCCAACAAAATTAATTCTATATGCAAAACCGGGCGAACGGCACGTCACACATTCCACTTGATGATTGCCGGTTATGTTGTTCGAGATCGCAAAGAAAAGTTATAATCGATATAAAATCACACGTAACTCGGAATTTTTCTTTTTTACTTCGCGTCGAGACACTAAACCACGATACGCAATACATAATTATTATTTTCGGAAACACTCAAAAAAATGTTCACGCCGCAAAAATACGTGCCGACGATAAGAACTGTTAGCTGTGCGAATTTTTCTATGAACTTATGTAAACGTAGACGGCGTATAACATTGACACCGACAACAGCTGACCGCTACGCCGGCTGTGGCGACGCGCGCGCCACCACGCAAATTTTTCGATGAACTGATGTAGACGCAGACATATATACACGGGACAGGACACTTTATAATCGTTTGGACCCTGTGAAATTCCCGATTTCGAGATCTCGAAATAGAGGGACTTCCCTTAGAGGGACTTAGAATATTTTTGCCCCCTTTTTTAAGTCCCCCTTAGAGGGACTTAGAACATTTTTCTGAAGGGGGGGGGGGGGGATCGCGGGTGGGAAGGCCAAAATATTCTAAGTCCTTCAAAGGGGGACTTAGAATATTTTTTTGGTCAAAGGAGTAATGGGGAAGGGGGGGGGGGGGGGAGCGGAAAAATATTCTAAGTCCCTTTAACTGACTAAGAAAAAATACAAAAAAAAAGCGGCGGCGACCCCCATTGGTGAAAAGTTGCGGCGGTGATTAAACATTTTTATAATGTTGCTAAAAGAAAAGCGAGTGCGCGAGCCCGGGGAAACTCTAGTATATATTGTAACGTTCACCTTTTTCGCCGGTGCCACGCACACGGTTCGAAGGGATCGCGTTAGGAGTTCAGGGCGAGCGAATAATCGTTACATGTTGTTATTTTGGTGAAAATAATAGTTTTTATTAAAATAACATGAAAAATGCAATACAATGTTTGAATTCCTATATTATCAACGCTTAACTTAAATTATCGCGGTTTTTATTGAGAGGACAAATTTACGTTGAAATGAAATTAAAGTTTGCATCCTATACTGAAGGAGCGAAAGAACCAAATTTTACCGACCGTTTGTCGGTCATTTGTGAATTAGAAAGTTTTTCCTCTTAACTTTCGAACATCATTGAAAGAACATTTATAAACAAAGATTCCCGATCGATCGATGGAAAAGAATCCAATCTTATCATTTTATAGAATTTTATACTGAATTACCGACAGAGCTTCACTTATCGACATGACTTTATAATGAAACGCATTGGTTGAAATTTGAGGTTATTAATCGCAAAAAAAATAATTTTGAAACATGATTTTAATAACGAAGCTACTCTGCCGTGCCCACGTGGTGGTGCAGGGCTTTCGTCGTAGAGTTCGGCTTCTACGAGATCGTGAACCAACCGTGTCGCCACTTGGTCGATCCGCGACTCGATTCCGGCTCACTCTTGTCCGGGTTACCTACTTACTCGCGATCCTACTAGCGGTGACTGGTAACAGGAATGCCCACTACTTCGTCACCAAAGATGTGTGCACCCTGGTTCGAGAGATTGAGTACACCTAGAGCCAACGTCACCGAAGGCTCTGGGGACCCGGAGGTGTTAGAGGAAAGTTTGATCAGTTCCCCGTTGCCGAAAGAACTGATGATAATTTGCTTCGCAGTCGCCTTTTTACATACATCCCGGTGTCCCTTCGTTATCGAGAAAGTTTTTCAAATGCGAAATCTCGCGGTCACTTCGCTAACTACTCGTGGATACTTCGTTCACGAGAAAATAATCGAATCGGTAGAACGAGCGGTGTCCTCGGAAACTGAGACACCGTCTCAATATATTGTGACGTGATTTTTTGGAATCGACGTCACAAAAACCCAAAACTACCGTTACTCGCACGGAAATTACGATTTTAGTGCTGAAGTTTCGCGTTACTGCCTCTCCCAGCGACTTAAGAAACCGTCACGCTCTCGTTGAGTTACCGATCGAGATTTTTGCAGTTTATTTTGTATCATTTTGTTGTAATTATTCCCAATTAGCTTCATTATCGTTATTATTTTAGTTCAGTTCGAGTTTTGAGATTCCGTGGGTTTAGTTGGTTCACGATTTCCGATTTCTTTTTAGTTCAGTTTAGTCGACGTTTCCGACTCTATTTGGTGGTGTAAGAAGTAATAATGAAAAGCCCAAATAGAGAAAGGACTCGGCGAAGAGTCTTGCGAATACGTCAAAGTCCAGTGCAAACCCGGCACCCCAAGAGATAGTGCAATGCGTTGAGATCAGGCGGAGGTATCGTTTGGTCCAGGCAAGAGTGGTGGAACACCTTGCGCTGCGTTATAGTTGAGTAGAGCCTTGTATCTCACGCATTGACTAGGGGGAAGCGATTGCGAAGATTCGTTCAATTTACCGCGTTATAATATCGGCTCTCGATTCGATAAAGTCATGAGATGGTTGAGAGGGCAGTAGTTATCGGTCAAGCTCCCGAAAATAATTATCATAATTCGTTACGAATTTTCGTAGGAAAATCGACAGTCTACCGAGAGCTGCCTAGAGGTAACTCGGGTCTCTCTCGCGCTCCCGTGTTGTTGAGGTTCGGCTTATTGTTCGCGCGCTCGAGAGAGGCTATCTCTCTCGCGCACACAGTGTGGCCTAGCTGTCAGTTTCTCGTTCGCGTTCGGCTATCGCTCGAGTTTCGTAAGTTGAGTGTAGCGAAAGAATTTTGTAATAAATTCTTCGCGATCCCGTGCGTGAGTGAAGCATTAGAAATAATGCTCCTTGTGCAGCGGTGATAGTGATTCGGTTCTCGGTGTATCGTGAGATACAGGTTCCCGCTCATTACAGGATTAAAATGAAGTTTTGGTGAGTTTTTGAATTATAAAAATTTGTCGCTCGCTTATCGATCCGCTTTTGTTACGTTCTCGTTAGCTCGCTTCGATCGTCCGATCAGCTGAGCGTTTTCGATGCATTTGCGTGTGATCCCGTGGATTCTTAGCCAAATTATTATTTTTCGGTCCCGCTTAAATTAACGTTGAGATTTCGATCGCCGTTTCTCGTTGCTATTCTATTGACCTCGGATCGCGACCCTTCTACCACAACCCGCATCCTGAGCAACCGTGCATTTCCGCAACCGTTTGCTTTCGCGAACGCGTCGGCGTTAGTTCTCGTATCGTTTTCGTTTCGTTTCGTTTTGTCGTTGCGGAGGTCGCAGTTCCACCGACTTCCAGTTTAGTCCGGATTGGTGATTCCGGCGAATCAAAAATCTACCCTGCGGAGGTCGTTCCACTGGCCTCCAGTTTAGACCGGTTGTTAATACCGGCGAAACAAAAATTAACTGGCGCCCACCGGGACGCCGATGCGTCCGCGAGGGTGGACGGCCGAAGGTGACGTAAGTTTCGTTCGCGTTTTGCTCCTGTTTGGTTTAAGCTTTTCGATTTTTGGTTTTTTTTTTAATTTTATTTATAGAATTTAAGTTAGAGTTTCCGTTAGGTGAAAAATACGTCACAATATATATTGTGACGAGGCGTTACCACCGTCGTCGCAACGTGCGAGTTAGGCTATAGTATAAGCCGCTGGATCGTCTCTCCCGCCGAGCGCCGATAGATTAGCGAAAATCATGGAGCGCGTTGCTGCCGTTCATTCGAATTCGTTACAGGGAAATTCGATAGGGACGCTCGATATTCGCGAGCGTTGCCCCCTCTCTTCACCGGCACGCGACACATCGAGGCTCGATGAACGATTTTCGGCAGTTAACAGCAGTCATCGGTAGAGAGCCAAGAGACAAGAGTCGTAAGACGAGAGTCGTCTAGAGTCGATCGTCGACGAGAGTCTAGGGAAGACAGTAGTCGTGATAGAGTAGATTCGGCGACGCACCGAGAAGAAGTTCGGCAGGAGACCGAAACAGAATAGGATAGAGAATAAAATAGGAATAGTTCGCGTGGGAATTATTAGTGGACGTGGCTAATTTTCTGAGGAAAGTGTTACTCGCCGAGCGAGGCGAAGCCGTAGAGGTCAGTCGAGGATAGCGAGAGCCGAGCTCACTCGGGATCAGGATTGACGCGAGGTCCAGCGTCGAAATATTGTAAAGGTAGGCAGAGCCGAATTGTTTTTGTTGCGTAATATTTCCATGGACGAGAAGTGTCTCTCCCGGTGTAATAAAAAGTCGTGCCATCGATTCCTCGGCCGTGCCGCCCTCTCCGGCGTATAATCCGAGTACCGCGTGAAGATTTCGCGATTGTTCCGAGAGAGGAACTATTGTATTTGAAACCCTATTGTTTTCTCTTATTTTGTTTTTATATTGTACGAATTTGGGAAATATATTGTGTGATTATTATTGTTTTATAAATTGTTGGCGCTCGTATTTATTTTTCGCTCGCATATCCGAAGATATTAAATAGCTCGTCGGACTGCACCCCTGTAACGAAGTACAGAGGAAGGGGACATCAAGGAAAAATCTATCTCCTTGGAAGTTGGGAGTAGAAACAACTTCTTGGCGCCTAACGGTAAGAGCAAAGGAATTAAAGAATCCCAGGGCGTCATCATTATTGGGCGGCGGTGGTTTCGATCTACCCGAAGGGTCGAAACGGCCTGTCACAATATATACTTTTTTTTTAAATTATAATCGTGGATATAGTTTTCCTGTTTTTACTGTTTCTGTGTGATTATTTTTATCTTTACTTCCATTTCCCTGTTCCTTTTTCTCTATTTCCTTCTCCGCATCGGATTCCGTCTGTGTCTCTGTTTCTCCCTTTTCAAGATCTATCTGATTTTCATTTTGTTCCTTTTGTTATACCGCCGAAACCCAGTTAGCTACTCTGAGTCCGCGGTTTCGAAGATCTTCTTCAAATTTATGTAAAAAGGAATACCAGTTAAGGGTTGGAACCCAAGTAAGAATTGAATCGGAGAGTAAATTACAAAAGAATACTTTATTCGTTGAAAGTCTTACACGTAGATACAGTTTGTATGTTCCAATATCCCCTTGGAACAGTCGTATAGTTCGCACACGTTGCGTTTACACAATTCACACAGTTCACCCAGTTCACACAGTTCTACGTGTATCAATTAACAAGATTGTTACCTCAAATCTTGCCGGACCAAACGTACAGTTCACGAGTCGATTAACAACTGCCTGACACTCGATCTCTGTTCCCTTTATATGAACGGAGATCGATGTCAGCTCGTATATTTTATGTTATTGTTTACCGCGAGCTCGCGCCCACATTTTACCGAGCGTAAAGTGGAGCGTTCGACTCAGCGGATTCCCTTGATGATGGGCATCGTCTCGATGCTCTCATTTCATCATCTTTTGTTTAATAATATTTTTACTCCAATCTCTGTATGAATTCAGATATCCGAGTTACCTCGATTTGCGTAAAGCCGACTCAGGTGTTTGACGAGTTTCGCAATCGGACGCTCGCCGAGGAGGCCTCGCTCGCGAAACTGCTGACTATGCGTTTGGCGCGACGATGGCACGCTTAAGCGCGTGCCACTCGAATTCCTTGTATTTCGTCAGTGCATATGTAGTACACATGTCGCAAGGAATTCGATGCTTACTTACTTGTATTTTTATTCCACTTTCCTCTTTGTAGAGTTTTATTTCCCATTTATGCCTTTACTACTACTAACTACCATTACGAATTCCCGTGTACCGAGTACAGGGGTTACGCGGTACAACACTTTTCCGCATCAGTCGCTCTCTTCTTCAGATGTATCAAGAGATTGGTTACCGAATCCCAAATTGCTCCCATCAAAAATAATTACCACCCGTATACGGAGTGCAATGCATATCCATGTATGATTGTATCGATTACTAACTTTATGACACTTATTATCATTATTATTCCTATTAAATCTGCTCTACCCTCCCTGGGGTCTGCAGGACCTTACCGCTGGTGGGAGGGCTTGTGCGTCTCGATGACCCGAGGAGCTATGTCGGCGGGCTATGCAATATGGGCTAAAGACCATACTGCCATTAGTCACAAAGATACTGAGGGCCTGTGTGGCCATCGGGTACACGCCACGACAGTGGCGAGAAACAAGGGTGGTCTTTATCCCGAAGCCCGGGAGGATAGATTACGACCAGGCAGGAGCATACAGGCCAATAAGCCTGACCTCTTTCCTGCTCAAAACGCTGGAAAGACTGATAGACAGATACGTAAGGGACCTTTGAAGGAACGACCATTACACCCACTGCAATTCGCCTATCAGGCGGACAGATCAGTGGAGACGGCACTCCACAGGCTGATATACAGACTGGAGGATGCAAGGAACAAAGGGTGTATGGCAGTGGGGTTGTTTCTAGACATAGAAGGAACCTTTAACTGCACCACCGTGGAGTCGATCTGCAGAGCGGCGGAGCAGTATGGACTAGGACCTACCGTCACTAGGTGGATTAGAAACATGCTCTCTACCTGCTTGCATATAGTCACCAGAGGCGAAACGGCCTTCGAGGCCTCAGTCGGACGGGGATGCCCGCAGAGGGGAGTTATCTCCCCGCTGCTGTGGTGTCTGGCCGTCGACGAGCTACTGGTCCGACTAGACAAATCGGGAATATATGCGCAAGGGTATGCGGACGACCTTGCAGTCATAATTCGACGGCTGGAGGGAGCCGAAATACCGGGGGACTGCTATCAAACCAACAGATCATGTTAAGCATCTGGTAGTTATTCTGGATGCGAAAATGAACTGGGGACAGCATATGCAGAGGGTGCGGGACAGGGCCTGTGCCTTGTTATGGGCCACGTGAAGGGCCTGTGACGCAACCTGGGGCCTAAGTTCCAAAATTATGCATATACACGACAGACACCAAAATTATGCATGGATATACACGACAGTGATCAGACCGACGGTATTATACGTAGCCGTGGTATGGTGGAGCAGAACTAGGCTGAAACTAGCCAGAAACATGTTCACACACATACAAAGACTAGCGAGCAGAGGCACCACGAGTGAAATGGGAACTTCCCCAAGCATGGCGCTAGAAACGCTAATGAACTGGTCACCACTGCATGTGGCGGTTCGGAGCGCAGCGGTAGCAACGGCTTACAATCCTGGAGCGAGTATGATATAGAACCGGGACCAAGTAAGGTACCGGTTCAATAATCCTTATAAGGTGTGACGTGATTTCTTTGGAATCAGCGTCACACAATAAAATAGTATATTTCCGAGAACATCTCGATATCTACCGCCTTACTTCCGGCTTACTGCCTCTCCCAGTGACTAAAAGATACCGTCAAGCTCTCGTGAGATACCGATCAAGTTAGTTATCTTCTTTGCGATTTAGTATTCAAGTATTTGCGTCCGTAATTATTCCAATTTTCAGTACAATATTCATCAATACAAATTCAGTTACCGTTTAGCTTCGTTCCGTGAGTCGAGATCCTCAAATTCACTTGGTAGGATAACGTTAGCAAATAAAAGCCAAAGTGCGGTGCAAACCCGGCACCCTATAAAAAAGTGCAATGCGTTGAGATCTTGCGGGGGTACGAGTTACAGACGAGGATGGAATATCTCGCGCTGCATTAGAGTTGAGAAGAACCTTGTATCCCAAGCACTGACTTCGGGAGGCGATCGCAAAGATTCTTCGAATTACAACTCTAGTAGTGTCTCGATTCGGCAAAGTAACGTAACTGTTAAGAGGGCAGTAGCTCTCGGTCAAGGCTCCCGTAATAATAATGATAACGATTTCGGTACGTTATCGTGGGAAAATCAGTCTACGGAGAGCTGCCCTCGAGGTGACTCGGGCTCTCTCTCGCGTTCCAGTATCGATAGGTGCCGGCCATCGTCTCGTGTGTTTGCGTGGGGTCTCGCTCGCGCTCCCGCGTTTACCGGTCTATCGTTCGCCGTCGACAGCTGTGTGTGTCTCGCTCGCGCTCACGGGTTTCGCTACCTGTCAGCGCGTTCGAGTATCGTGCAGTTCGTTTGATACGGTGTGTGCTATCCTCGATGGAATTCAGAAAGGAATTCTTTCGAGTTGATAATTCGATTGATACGTTGTGATTAACGCTCTCGAGTTGTAGTACATTCGTGTGAATTCTCGTGTGTCGGTAGATGCAGATCCCGGTCCTTCTTGGATAAAATACGCGCTTTCGGTGAGTTTTTGATTGAGAGGTTTTATCGATCTCGTGTCGCGCTCGTGCTTGCGAGACTCGCTTCGATCTCTCAATCAGGCGAGTCCTCGCGACGCACGGGCCTGCGACCCCATAGCTTAACGCCAACAAATAATTATTTCTCGATTCAATGAATCGAGATTCCGAGTTCTGTCGTTCGCTATTTTATTGGTAACGGATCGCGACCCTTCTACCATAACCCGCATCCTGAGCAACCGTGCATTTCCGCAACCGTTCGACCTCGGGGTTAGTTTTAGTTATAGTTCGAGTTCTCGCTTTGTTGTTCCATTTGTTTGTCCCTGCGGAGGTCGGCTTGTTCCACCGATCTCCAGGGTAGTCCAGTTGTTAATATCGGCGAAACAAAAATTAACTGGCAGCCGCCGGGACGCCGACGCATCCGCGAGGGTGGGCGGCCGAAGGTGACGTTTCGATTTCGCATTTAAGGGGCCTGAGTCACCTAAAAAATCGAAAAAAAGATTTTTTTTTTTCAAAGTTTATATAAGTGAAAATTAAAAATCTATTTTACCATCATGATATATATATGTTTGACTGCGACTCTGAATTTTTTTGTAGTCATATATTGTATCCTGTCGCTGAGAGACGCAGTCAAATTTTTTTCACTTGTCGTAGCTTTTGGATCCAACGACTGCATGGATTTTGGCTTGCGAAGGCTCATTTTCTTCGTTAGAGCTTCTGTTATGGCATCACCAGTCGGATTTTTTTTTTAATTTTTTTAGTGATGTTATTCAGTAAAGTATACTTTTTTTTTACACTTTTTTTTTTTTTAAGTAAACAAAAAGTACACTTTACTGAATAACATCACTAAAAAAAATTAAAAAAAAAATCCGACTGGTGATGCCATAACAGAAGCTCTAACGAAGAAAATGAGCCTTCGCAAGCCAAAATCCATGCAGTCGTTGGATCCAAAAGCTACGACAAGTGAAAAAAATTTGACTGCGTCTCTCAGCGACAGGATACAATATATGACTACAAAAAAATTCAGAGTCGCAGTCAAACATATATATATCATGATGGTAAAATAGATTTTTAATTTTCACTTATATATACTTTGAAAAAAAAAAATCTTTTTTTCGATTTTTTAGGTGAATCAGGCCCCTTAATGTCACGTTTTTTTAAGCTTTTGGTTTTGTCTTTTTGTTCCGATTCACAGTCTTGAGATTCGCATATTGGTAAATGGGCCGTTCGACGATATCTGTGGCGCCACGATTTGACTGTCAATTAATAATGTATCGATAGAAAGAACGCGCAAAATAAAAGTAACATTTTTTTTTGGGCCTTAGTTTTGGAGTTATGACGCGTCGAACGCCGACATTGTGTTTAGGCACTCACTATAACAATAGGCATAGTGTGCCTATTAAAATGACCATCCGTTGCTCTTCGGAGACTGTCGAAGGGGTTACTCCGCAGCGCATACTCCAAATTTTTTATTTTTCACCATTTGCTTCGGTGAATCTCTAACATCATGCGTAGTTACTTTGAAGTAACTGCGATGAATAGAAATATTTTTTTTAGCCTGCGGTGCAATGAAAACAACTTTTTGGCTGAATTTTCATCGCAGCCGAAATCTTTGTCAATTATGTTCACCCGATTTATTCGTTTACAGTTAATAATAAAAACTGCAAATTCTTTTTCTGGCAACGTATTTTCTTCTCTTCAAAACAAGCCAAAATAAGAGTCGAAATCTTTTTTTCGCTGCCGAGATATGATTTTTTAAGCAAAGACCAATTTTGCGAATTTTCGTCAAAAAACGAATCGTTTTTTCAAATTTCTCGAAATTGCCGTCGCTAATCCTTTCCTCTCAAAGAAATCGTATTTACAAACTGACTCTCCGCGTTATTGCGCAGATAAAAAGTGTGCTATGTTTAAAAATTTAATTTTTTACACTTCGACCGTCGGAGATTCATCACATTCGAAATCTTTGTCAATTTTCTTCGCTGGATTTATTCGTTTACACTTGATAAGAAAACTGCTAATGATTATTCTATCGACGTATTTCCAACGTTTTTTTTTTTTTAATTTTTTCAAATTTTCGTCGAAATACGAATTTTTTTCATATGCTCAGGTCTTGAAAAGTTTTTTTTTTTTCGCAAAAAAAAAAAACAATTGTACTCTTAAAGAACAATTATAAACAATTATTTATCAAGAAAGTGAAAAACACTGAATTTGTCGATTTTACGAGTTATTCCGTACCGAGAAACTTATCCTCGTTTGTGATTAAATAAAATTAAAAAAAATACGATATGATATGATGCTAAATTTGATATTTTTAAGCGACGATAAATATCAATAATACAGGGTGATTCAGGAAGTTTTCGACACCTTTTGCCAAATAGTAGTTTATCGTGTCCTGAGCAAAGTTACTTAGCCGTTTGTCGAAATTCGCAATATTTATTTAATTATAAGCATTGTAAATTTGAATAATTCGACCAATCAGGAGTAGCCATTTTGGCGCGTTGGACAGTTCCATATTGCCATGCGGAGAGCTGGCAACGTTCAATTCACCACTACATCGTCACACAGACAGAGTCTCCATTCACGGCGGATTGAGACGGTCGGTTTGCCACGTCCTGTCATTGTCCAGTGCTGTTACGTGCGATCGTACGAAAGTGAAGATGCAAAGGTTATGTGCATGTTTGAGGTTCGTGCGGGGTTGGCGAATTGTACAATGCGACGAAACGAATAATTTCAGGTTAGAGATGCGATGAAAAAAAATCGGATTTTCTGTCAGGTCGATAAAATTGGAAATCGTAAAGGATATGCACATAGCATATGACAAACGATGTTAGCATAATAAGAGAAAAATTTTATGCAAAAAAAAATATCCTCCGACAGGTACTAATTCAAGAATGAATTAGAACCCATTGGAGGGTATTTTTTTTTTTGGTCAATGGACCATTATTGTAATCGAAGCGAAGTCAAATTACACACTCCACGGTAAGTGAACCATTTTCTTCAATCGTATGCTTTACACAACATTGCTTCAATTAAGAAAAACACAAATTCTTAATATCGTCGAACAGCTGTTTGTCGGGTGCAACCGAACTCCACTTATTGACTGTTGAAACACAAACTGTTGAATCAATCACAAGTAGCCGTTGCAATACTGAGCCTGCAGCTAATCAAGCCTGTTGCAAATCGAAAAAAGATGCATAAATAAAGAAAAATACCCTCGGATAGGCTCTAATTCAAGAAAGGATTAAAGCCTATCCGAGGGTATTTTTTTTTGGTTGATGCATCTTTTTCTGAATTGAAGCGACTTTCAGATACATCTTGTTGGCTCTTGTCGGTGCTTCCGAGTATACCGTGTCAATAGCTAAGATGCTTCAATTAAAAATAATGATCCTATACCTAAAACGCTCACGATTTTTTCTCCACGTTTGGATTGGAAGGCTAAGAGTTACGAAATTTTTCATATCGATTGTCGATTTAATTGAAGCGACATTATCATACATGCGATGCATTCGAAAGTACCTACGAAAGACAACGAGTCTTATGGAAAAGTCGCTGCAATCAAAATAAATTCTCTTATAATAAAACGAATAGCTCGTATCCTTCCGATTCGATCGAGGGAGACGAGCGTAACATTTTTCTTGTCTCAGATTATTAATCGATATTAAAGCGACGTTGTCGTTCATACGGTGCATTCGGAAGCACCTACGAAAGATAATTAGACATATGAAAAAGTCGCTTCAAGTCAAATAATATTTCTTATAAAAAGAACTAATAGCTTGTAGTCTTCTCAATTAATCGAAGCAGGCTAGCGGAACATTTTTTTGTCTCAGATTATTAATTGATATTAAAGCGATGTTGTCGTTTATACGGTGCATTCGGAAGCACCTACGAAAGATAACTAGACATATGAAAAAGTCGCTTCAATTCAAATAATATTTCCGATAAAAAAACCGATCGCTGGTAGTCTTCCGATTCGATCGAGTGAAACGAGCGTAACATTTTTTTGTCTCAGATTATTAATCGATATTAAAGCGACGTTGTCGTTCATACGGTGCATTCGGAAGCACCTACGAAAGATAACTAGACATATGAAAAAGTCGCTTCAATTCAAATAATATTTCCGATAAAAAAACCGATCGCTGGTAGTCTTCCGATTCGATCGAGTGAAACGAGCGTAACATTTTTTTGTCTCAGATTATTAATCGATATTAAAGCGACGTTGTCGTTCATACGGTGCATTCGGAAGCACCTACGAAAGATAACTAGACATATGAAAAAGTCGCTTCAATTCAAATAATATTTCCGATAAAAAAACCGATCGCTGGTAGTCTTCCGATTCGATCGAGTGAGACGAGCGTAACATTTTTTTGTCTCATATTATTAATCGATATTAAACCGACGTTGTCGTTCATACGGCGCATTCGGAAGCACCTACGAAAGATAACTAGACATATGGAAGAAGCGCTTCAATTCAACTAATATTTCTGATAAAAAAACCGATCGCTGGTAGTCTTCCGATTCGATCGAGGGAGACGAGCGTAACATTTTTTTGTCTCAGATTATTAATCGATATTAAAGCGACGTTGTCGTTCATACGGCGCATTTGGAAGCACCTACGAAAGATAACTAGACATATGGAAGAAGCGCTTCAATTCAAATAATATTTCTGATAAAAAAAACCGATCGCTGGTAGTCTTCCGATTCGATCGAGGGAGACGAGCGTAACATTTTTTTGTCTTAGATTGTTAATCGATATTAAAGCGACATTGTCATACGTACAGTGCATTCGGAAGCACCTACGAAAGATAACTAGACATATGGAAGAAGCGCTTCAATTCAAATAATATTTCTGATGAAAAAACCGATCGCTGGTAGTCTTCCGATTCGATCGAGTGAGACGAGCGTAACATTTTTTTGTCTCAGATTATTAATCGATATTAAAGCGACGTTGTCGTTCATACGGTGCATTCGGAAGCACCTACGAAAGATAACTAGACATATGAAAAAGTCGCTTCAATTCAAATAATATTTCCGATAAAAAAACCGATCGCTGGTAGTCTTCCGATTCGATCGAGGGAGACGAGCGTAACATTTTTTTGTCTTAGATTGTTAATCGATATTAAAGCGACATTGTCATACGTACAGTGCATTCGGAAGCACCTACGAAAGATAACTAGACATATGGAAGAAGCGCTTCAATTCAAATAATATTTCTGATAAAAAAACCGATCGCTGGTAGTCTTCCGATTCGATCGAGTGAAACGAGCGTAACATTTTTTTGTCTTAGATTATTAATCGATATTAAAGCGACATTGTCATACGTACAGTGCATTCGGAAGCACCTACGAAAGATAACTAGACATATGGAAGAAGCGCTTCAATTCAAATAATATTTCTGATGAAAAAACCGATCGCTGGTAGTCTTCCGATTCGATCGAGTGAGACGAGCGTAACATTTTTTTGTCTCAGATTATTAATCGATATTAAAGCGACGTTGTCGTTCATACGGCGCATTCGGAAGCACCTACGAAAGATAACTAGACATATGGAAGAAGCGCTTCAATTCAAATAATATTTCTGATAAAAAAAACCGATCGCTGGTAGTCTTCCGATTCGATCGAGGGAGACGAGCGTAACATTTTTTTGTCTTAGATTGTTAATCGATATTAAAGCGACATTGTCATACGTACAGTGCATTCGGAAGCACCTACGAAAGATAACTAGACATATGGAAGAAGCGCTTCAATTCAAATAATATTTCTGATAAAAAAACCGATCGCTGGTAGTCTTCCGATTCGATCGAGTGAAACGAGCGTAACATTTTTTTGTCTTAGATTATTAATCGATATTAAAGCGACGTTGTCGTTCATACGGTGCATTCGGAAGCACCTACGAAAGATAACTAGACATATGAAAAAGTCGCTTCAATTCAAATAATATTTCTGATAAAAAAAACCGATCGCTGGTAGTCTTCCGATTCGATCGAGGGAGACGAGCGTAACATTTTTTTGTCTTAGATTGTTAATCGATATTAAAGCGACATTGTCATACGTACAGTGCATTCGGAAGCACCTACGAAAGATAACTAGACATATGGAAGAAGCGCTTCAATTCAAATAATATTTCTGATAAAAAAACCGATCGCTGGTAGTCTTCCGATTCGATCGAGTGAGACGAGCGTAACATTTTTTTGTCTCAGATTATTAATCGATATTAAAGCGACGTTGTCGTTCATACGGCGCATTCGGAAGCACCTACGAAAGATAACTAGACATATGGAAGAAGCGCTTCAATTCAAATAATATTTCTGATAAAAAAACCGATCGCTGGTAGTCTTCCGATTCGATCGAGTGAAACAAGCGTAACATTTTTTTGTCTCAGATTATTAATCGATATTAAAGCGACGTTGCCGTTCATACGGTGCATTCGCAGGCACCTCCAAAAGATAACTAGACATATGGAAGAAGCCCTTCAATTCAAATAATATTTCTGATTAAAAAATTGATCGCTTGTAGAAGAAGAAGCGTTTTTTTTATCAGAAATATTATTTTAATCAAAGCGACTTTTTCGTATGTCTAGTTATCTTTCGTAGGTGCTTCCGAATGCATTGTATGAACGACAACGTCGCTTTAATATCGATTAATAATCTGAGAAAAAAAAATGTTACGCTCGTCTCCCTCGATCGAATCGGAAGACTACAAGCGATCGGTTTTTTTATCAGAAATATTATTTTAATCAAAGCGACTTTTTCATATGTCTAGTTATCTTTCGTAGGTGCTTCCGAATGCACCGTATAAACGACAACATCGCTTTAATATCAATTAATAATCTGAAACAAAAAAATGTTCCGCTAGCCTGCTTCGATTAATTGAGAAGACTACAAGCTATTAGTTCTTTTTATAAGAAATATTATTTGAATTGAAGCGACTTTTTCATACGTCTAGTTATCTTCCGTAGGTGCTTCCGAATGCACCGTATGAACGACAACGTCGCTTCAATCTCGATAGATAAACCAAGACAAAAAAATATTGTGCTCGCCTCCCTCGATCGAATCGGAAGGATACGAGTTATTCGTTTTATTATAAGAGAATTTATTTTGATTGCAGCGACTTTTCCATAAGTCTCGTTATCTTTTGTAGGTACTTTCGAATGCATCGCATGTATGATAATCTCGCTTCAATTAAATCGATAATCGATATGAAAAATTTCGTAACTCTTAGCCTTCCAATCCAAACTTGGAGAAAAAATCGTGAGCGTTTTAGGTATAGGTTCATTATTTTTAATTGAAGCATCTTCGCTATTGACACGGTATACTCGGAAGTACCGACAAGAGCCAACAAGACGTGTCTGAAAGTCGCTTCAATTCAGAAAAAGATGCATCAACCCAAAAAAAATACCCTCGGTTCGGCTCTAATTCTTTCTTGAATTAGAGCCTATCCGAGGGTCTTTTTTCTTTCTTGAATTAGAGCCTATCCGAGGGTATTTTTTTTTTTGGTTTATGCATCTTTTTTCGATTTGCAACAGGCTCGATTAACTGCAGGGTCAGTATTGCAACGGCTACTTGTGATTGATTCAACAGTTTGTGTTTCAACAGTCAATAAGTGGAGTTTGGTTACACCCGACAAACAGCTGTTCGACGATATTAAGAATTTGTGTTTTTCTTAATTGAAGCAATGTTGTGTAAAGCATACGATTAAAGAAAATGGTCCACTTACCGTGGAGCGTGTAATTTGACTTCGCTTCGATTACAATAATGGTGCATTGACCAAAAAAAAATACCCTCCAATGGGTTCTAATTCATTCTTGAATTAGTACCTATCGGAGGTTATTTTTTTTGGCATAAAATTTTTCTCTTATTATGCTAACACCGTTTATCATATCCTATGTGCATATCCTTTACAATTTCCAATCTTATTGACCTGACAGAAAATCCGATTATTTTTCATCGCATCTCTAACCTGAGATTATTCGTTTCGTCGCATTGTACAATCTGCGAACCCCGCACGAACCTCAAACATGCACATAACCTTTGCATCTTCTCTTTCGTAGGATCGCACGTAACAGCACTGCACAATGACAGCACGTGGCAAACCGACCGTCTCAATCCGCCGTGAACGGAGACTCTGTCTGTGTGAAGATGTAGTGGTAAATTGAACGTTGCCAGCTTTCCGCATGGCAATATGGAACTGTCCAACGCGCCAAAATGGCTACTCCTGATTGGTCGAATTATTCAAATTTACAATGCTTATAATTAAATAAATATTGCGAATTTCGACAAACGGCTAAGTAACTTTGCTCAGGACACGACAAACTACTATTGGGCAAAAGGTGTCGAAAACTTCCTGAATCACCCTGTATTTCATTGAAAAACGAAAAAAATTATCGAATTTATCAAACTTCTCGTCTCCAATACTTTTCTGTTCTACAGAGACAATAACGAGCTGATTCCATGTATTACGAAGAAGAAAAAAAATATATCTCAAATGGTAGAAATAAAATTTTTTATAAGAGGACTGTCAAAGAGCCTTCAAAGTCGAATTTTTCAAGAATTTCATCAATTTGTAAAAAAATATTTCGGAGCTATCCAAGATGACAAATTTTTGATTCGAGTAACGTACTACTTCCTCTTCAATACAAGACAGAAACCAAGACGATATATTTTTTCGTTCTCGAGATAGCATTTTTTTGCAGCATTCATAAATATTGACAAAATTTCATTGAAAATCACAAAGAATAGCAAATTTCTTAAACTTTTCTTCTACAATGATTTGGTTTCCTACAGATAAAATAATGAACTGATTCCATCAATTATGGGGAAGAAAAAAAACACTGAAGGGGAAGGATTTAAAGGGGATATTTGGCCTGAATGCTAAATGATAATCGTATTGGTGTCCGTACATGTATTGTGTGTTTGTTTTATATTCATTAAATCTGGTCATAAGTTTTAAGCCAATAAAACGACTTTACTAGACATGATTTGATTCGTTAAATTAATTTGATCAACTTCTACGTGGTGCAATTCGTTACATTTGTCTCCTGTCTCAATATTTGACAATTTATCGTCAAACAAAAAGGAAATATCCGTCGTGAATATTAATAATAAATTGGTACAAAAAAGAAATATTTTTATTCGACGAAGGTTAAACACTATGAATTAATTTACGTAACTGATAAATGTTTTTCCCTCATACGTACTTTCGAAAAGAAACGCAGAGCGCGACGTATAAACATACTTCATCCGTCTCGCCTCGACCGAAGACGTTGCCCGTTCCACCAAGGTCTATGTCAAGCCTATTTAACCAGCGCCCTTTTTGACCGGGCATGCATGTTTTGTTCTCATTGATTCTTCACACAGTCTCGGCTCGTTACCGTCGACTCGTTACTCTCTTCGCGACAAGTCTCATTTTTGTGAAAGACTTTGAAAATTTTCAAGTCATGTTTTCAATTTTGTGACTGTGTGTGTGTTCGTAACATTATTATAAATGTACAACCATTTCGTTAATTAGCTTCAGCGAAGTTAATTTAATAAAACTTGTGTGTGTTTAAAATTGTGTTGTGTCGATTTCTTTACGGAAAATCTTCGACCGCTTGGTAAATTACTCGACACGCCAAGGGTAACATCGACCAGCGATCCACCACTAACCGAGGACTACCAACAACCTCTTCGTTTCGCTTGTTCAGCGGATACTTTCGTTTTTTTCGGTAAGCTTTATTTTGTTTTAATATTTGTGAGTTTTCCTCCCATCCCTTTCTCTCTGTTGTATCGCGATCAAAATTCTATGAGATGTACGTATCTCAATTAATTGTGGGCCTCCTGGCAATTATAGTAATTGTTTTAATTTTTATTCTGATGTGCGGACTCTCCATAAAAATTACCGTGAATATTTGTGACTCTAGAGTCACCCGTGAAACTCCTGTGGTACATTCGGGCGTACAAATATATTCGTTGTCTACACCGCGTAGAGCTTCTCGTAGTAATCCACGAGTTTTGTAGAAAATCCTAGATTCGCGATGAATTCCTCAATGATTGGCCTGTTGTCTTGTACTTTGTGTAATAGCCGCGATAGTTATATATATATATTCGAATTTTGTGTCATTTTCCTTCTAGAAACCCTTCCGTTATTCCGCAAGAACTTACTACGATACCCAGTGATCACCTCGAATATTGCTGTCCATATTGCCGCGATGTCCATTGTGTTAATGAGAATATTTAGATTTTCCTTTGTTAAATTCGCGAATGTTCTCTAGCCTCTTCCCGAGCAATTTTCCGCGAGGTTGGGCTCAAAACGAGGCACCCGCGAATCGTAGCCGCTTCGATAACGAGTAAATTGATTAAGTTCATTGACCGAAATGAAGCCAGCTCCTCACGTAAATTCACGATTCGCGACGTAACAGTATGTAAAGAGTAATATTAAATACAAGGTAATTGACAAAACAAAAATTTCGACCAAAACGTTTGGATAATCTCAATCGAAATTAAGGAAAAATGGTTGGATGGAATAATAATAGGAGTTTACCACTCTCCAAGCACAAGTGACGCGAATTTTGTAGAAATAATCGAAGAAGAACTTGAATAACTGACATGTAACTATAATTGTATAGTAGCCGGGGATTATTATCTGAATATATTGTAACGATCGAGCGAATGAATAACACGCGTATTTGGTTTTGGGGCGGATATTATTAATTATAAGAAACGTTAATTATCCCGATCTCGAAATATCATACGTCCGCTCACTTTTTAAAGTCCCGTCCAGACTCTCATGTCGTGACGATCGATATCGTATCGATCGTTCGGACGTTAGTCTATTCTAACGCTAGTCTACCTAACTAATATCGTGTGTCTTAACAAATAGTCAGCTAACATTCGTTAACTAGTCAGCTATATTCGTTACACTACTCCCCTCCTTTTGAATTGCCGCCCCGGCAATTCCTAGTCCACCCTAAGATGTGCCACGGTCCATCATGCTAATATCTGTCCAATGCTCGTTAACCTACACTGTTCCGACACTCGTCCATGTCCACAAGGAAAACCATGGCCGAAAAACCTTGGGAAGAACAGTGATTACAAAGCTAAATACTCTCATTTTGGCCTATACTCTTTTTCTGTCAAATCCGAGCTAAATAAATTCATTTTATCCTTTATCAGTCCGTATCGAGTCCATTTCTAATCATCTCTTAAATACTTCATTTTGTTCTTAAATGCTTCATTTTCTCTTCATCCATAGTTGCAATGTGTCTGTCTATTTTCATATTCGTCGAGATTTTCTCCAGATGGTCGGGTAACTCCAAATTCTCGTTCCAAACTTCACGTACAAGGACAGGAAAAAGGAATGTAGAAAACTCGGGAATACAGGAAAACCTGTGACACACATTACAAACGCATAGTAATCTGAAAATAATAAAGATCCGCTCCCTTTGCCAAGCAATGCTACTCCTCAAATCTAATCTCTCAACAATGATATAATTGACTATATATATAATTGAATCTAATCTCTCAACAATGATCTTCCTGATATAATTTCAAATCTATGAAATCACTATCAGAGTATAAGATGACTCTAACATTTTCCATCCATTGCCAATATAATCCGAATCAGACGTCAATGTTCCGTCAACCAGTCAACTTCCACTTCAACTTTCTATCGACCACTGTTTATTCGAACAATTTCGTGTGCACCCGAATTTTGTTCACAGTGTTACCATCGATCTAAAAACAACCCAAAACTCCTCGGGAACCCTCCAGAGCGCTTCCCATAACAAAATATCGTGGCCAGCGACATAATGTTACAACGCTCAAGGTCCACAGTCAGGCAGTCTTAACCAGAAACTCGGAAATCCTTCCAGGGTTAAACCCAAGACTCCAGACAGTAACTTAAATCAAACATTCAAATCAATCCATAGATTCTCTGAAAACCGTCAAGTTTTCCCACGAATAATCTCTATACATTCCTACATTGACGTCTCTTAAATTCATACTCGTATCATACTCAGAGAACACCCTAATAATCAACAAATCAAATCATTTTTCTCGTCAACGAATCTACAAATGATATAACCTAATTGCCAAACTGAAGAAATCCGGAAAATCCTATACATTGTGTCTTCGATGAGGACACACCTCCTTGATGTGGTCTTTCTCACCACAAACCCAACATTTCCTTTCTCCTGTCAAAACCGATACCTGTTCACAAACTAGACTCGAAGTCGACTTTCTAAATCCCAAACAATTTGCGTTTCCTCTCAAATCTTTTGATTTATGCCTTTTGTCACGCTCTTTTCGTTCTCTAGTAAAAATTGCCTCAATTTCTTGAGCACGAGTCAGGGCTGCTCGCAATGATGCAGATTTTTCTAATCTCATAGTTACTCTTGTTTCTGGATCGAATATTCCCAATACGAACTGCTGATTAGCTAACCGATCCTTCATTTCCTCGCTGCACTCGGGATACGCAAAACGTACCAAACGTTTAAGGTCCAACGCAAAACTAGCTAATCCTTCTCTTTCACTTTGCTTTCTGTCGTGAAATTTCTCGTAACTAATCTGAGCAAAATGTCTTTCACCAAAACTGAAATCGAGTTCCCCTTTTACTTTTTCAAAATCTTTAAGTTCCTCGGCGGAAAGATTCAACAACATTGCTCTCGCAGAGCCACAAAGCAAAGATCCTAATGCAACAGCTTTTTCTATCTCGGAATATCGATTATATTGAGCGATCATCTCAAACTGTTTGATATATTGGTCCCATGAACCGGAACCATCAAACGTATCGTGTTTGAGACTGCTCTTAATTTTTGAGACTGAAGAATCTCTTTCGATTTGTTCAGCACACGAATTATCTACGATACGTGAGGCAGCTGAGAGATGTACCATCGAACCGAGAGAGTTAGCTGCGGAACTACAAGCATTAGATATTGGAACGATTACCGGATTTTGTTCGGTGTTCCTCGGAATGTTGTTGATTTCCGTAAATGCCGCACGAATAGCCTCTCTTGTCATTATAACAGCCGCTTCTTTCGCTATCTCTATTGCCTCATTCCGAATTTTCAAAATTTCTTCCTCTTGTTTCTTCCGCAAATCACCAATTATCCTATTAAATTCTTCTTTTGAAATATAATCTAGTCCCACATTCTGATTTTGCGACGAAATATTTCCTTCTCGAGTTGGACTTCTTGTCATTATCATCGACATCACAATATTTTTCTTTTCACTGCAGTATTACGACTCCGATATAAACAAATATTCACGGTAATTTTTATGGAGAGTCCGCACATCAGAATAAAAATTAAAACAATTACTATAATTGCCAGGAGGCCCACAATTAATTGAGATACGTACATCTCATAGAATTTTGATCGCGATACAACAGAGAGAAAGGGATGGGAGGAAAACTCACAAAAATTAAAACAAAATAAAGCTTACCGAAAAAAACGAAAGTATCCGCTGAACAAGCGAAACGAAGAGGTTGCTGGTAGTCCTCGGTTAGTGGTGGATCGCTGGTCGATGTTACCCTTGGCGTGTCGAGTAATTTACCAAGCGGTCGAAGATTTTCCGTAAAGAAATCGACACAACACAATTTTAAACACACACAAGTTTTATTAAATTAACTTCGCTGAAGCTAATTAACGAAATGGTTGTACATTTATAATAATGTTACGAACACACACACAGTCACAAAATTGAAAACATGACTTGAAAATTTTCAAAGTCTTTCACAAAAATGAGACTTGTCGCGAAGAGAGTAACGAGTCGACGGTAACGAGCCGAGACGGTGTGAAGAATCAATGAGAACAAAACATGCATGCCCGGTCAAAAAGGGCGCTGGTTAAATAGGCTTGACATAGACCTTGGTGGAACGGGCAACGTCTTCGGTCGAGGCGAGACGGATGAAGTATGTTTATACGTCGCGCTCTGCGTTTCTTTTCGAAAGTACGTATGAGGGAAAAACATTTATCAGTTACGTAAATTAATTCATAGTGTTTAACCTTCGTCGAATAAAAATATTTCTTTTTTGTACCAATTTATTATTAATATTCACGACGGATATTTCCTTTTTGTTTGACGATAAATTGTCAAATATTGAGACAGGAGACAAATGTAACGAATTGCACCACGTAGAAGTTGATCAAATTAATTTAACGAATCAAATCATGTCTAGTAAAGTCGTTTTATTGGCTTAAAACTTATGACCAGATTTAATGAATATGAAACAAACACACAATACATGTACGGACACCAATACGATTATCATTTAGCATTCAGGCCAAATATCCCCTTTAAATCCTTCCCCTTCAGTGTTTTTTTTCTTCCCCATAATTGATGGAATCAGTTCATTATTTTATCTGTAGGAAACCAAATCATTGTAGAAGAAAAGTTTAAGAAATTTGCTATTCTTTGTGATTTTCAATGAAATTTTGTCAATATTTATGAATGCTGCAAAAAAATGCTATCTCGAGAACGAAAAAATATATCGTCTTGGTTTCTGTCTTGTATTGAAGAGGAAGTAGTACGTTACTCGAATCAAAAATTTGTCATCTTGGATAGCTCCGAAATATTTTTTTACAAATTGATGAAATTCTTGAAAAATTCGACTTTGAAGGCTCTTTGACAGTCCTCTTATAAAAAATTTTATTTCTACCATTTGAGATATATTTTTTTTCTTCTTCGTAATACATGGAATCAGCTCGTTATTGTCTCTGTAGAACAGAAAAGTATTGGAGACGAGAAGTTTGATAAATTCGATAATTTTTTTCGTTTTTCAATGAAATATTATTGATATTTATCGTCGCTTAAAAATATCAAATTTAGCATCATATCATATCGTATTTTTTTTAATTTTATTTAATCACAAACGAGGATAAGTTTCTCGGTACGGAATAACTCGTAAAATCGACAAATTCAGTGTTTTTCACTTTCTTGATAAATAATTGTTTATAATTGTTCTTTAAGAGTACAATTGTTTTTTTTTTTTTGCGAAAAAAAAAAACTTTTCAAGACCTGAGCATATGAAAAAAATTCGTATTTCGACGAAAATTTGAAAAAATTTGAAAAAAAAAAAACGTTGGAAATACGTCGATAGAATAATCATTAGCAGTTTTCTTATCAAGTGTAAACGAATAAATCCAGCGAAGAAAATTGACAAAGATTTCGAATGTGATGAATCTCCGACGGTCGAAGTGTAAAAAATTAAATTTTTAAACATAGCACACTTTTTATCTGCGCAATAACGCGGAGAGTCAGTTTGTAAATACGATTTCTTTGAGAGGAAAGGATTAGCGACGGCAATTTCGAGAAATTTGAAAAAACGATTCGTTTTTTGACGAAAATTCGCAAAATTGGTCTTTGCTTAAAAAATCATATCTCGGCAGCGAAAAAAAGATTTCAACTCTTATTTTGGCTTGTTTTGAAGAGAAGAAAATACGTTGCCAGAAAAAGAATTTGCAGTTTTTAGGCACTCACTATAACAATGGGCAAAGAGTGCCTATTAAAATGACCATCCGTTGCTCTTCGGAGCCTGTCGAAGGGGTTACTCCGCAGCGTATACTCCAAAAATTTTTATTTTTCATTATTTACTTCGATGTATCTCCAACATCATGCGTAGTTACTTTGAGGTGACTGCGATGAATAGAAATATTTTTTTTAGCCTGCGGTGCAATGAAAACAACTTTTTGGCTGAATTTTTCTTCTCGGACGTCCGTATCACACTGTAACTTTAGATAGTGCGAACCAATTTTGTTCTCCTTCGCAGGGTTTTTTTATTACATTATTTCCAGTATGCACATTGCTTTTGAAACCAATCTAAGACCTTTAAGTATTTTTTCTAAAAAATTATTGGCCACAATTTGGATTTGCCTTCGGTCAAATGTCCGTACGGTGCCATCATAATGAACTCTGCGAACCAATTTTTTTCTCCTTCGCAGCATCATTTTGTTTTATCAAAAGCACTACGCACAGCAAATTTAGAGACAATCCTACATCTCTAACTATTTATTCATCACAATTTTCCATAAAAAAATTATTTTCTCACATCTGATGTCCGTACGGTGCTATAATTAAGAATCCTGGAAACCAATTCTTTTCTCTTTCGTAACAATATTTCATTGCATCGAAAGCACTATGCACAACAAATTTTGAGTCATTCAGACAAATATAATTTTAATTATAAAATAATTCAAAAACAGTGGTTATAATAAGATTTGCTTTAAAGGTTATGTTATTTAGATTTGGCAAAAATCCATTTTTCATCGTGTTAAAAAAAAAACTTCGGTTGTGAAAAATAAAGCATGAAATATCATACACAGATTTACAAATGTTTGCGTTTTTTATTTGGAAAATAATATATTATCACCGAAAATCATTCGCAATATTTTACCATATTTTATTCACATTCGTAATAAAAATGATAAATTTCACGTATTCACTGAAAAAATTGGTAGTAAACTCACAAAAAAGATTCATCGAATATCCAAAATGATTACAATTTCCCAAATAGAACTAAAAAAAATCGCGAGTATATATTTTTTCGTTTTATTCTATCTGTCAAACTTTGGAAGCAGATGACAATTTCGTAGCAGATGATACACAGATGCTCACACGTCGCGGCGCACGTAATCTGTGGCCGGATGATTTTCAAATAAAAAAAAAATCGACATCTCGTTTCAATGTTTGTTCCTATTTTACGTAACTATAAATGGATTCTACGCGGTATAGCGCAGATAAAAAGTGTGCAATCATAAAAAAAAGAATTTTCTATCCTTTGACCGTCGAAGATTCATCGCAGCCGAAATCTTTGTCAATTATGTTCACCCGATTTATTCGTTTACAGTTAATAATAAAAACTGCTAATTCTTTTTCTGGCAACGTATTTTCTCCTCTTCAAAACAAGCCGAAACAAGAGTCGAAATCTTTTTTCGCTGCGGAGATATGAATTTTTTAAGCAAACACTAATTTTACGAATTTTCGTCAAAAAACGAATCGTTTTTTCAAATTTTTCGAAGTTGCCGGCTCTAATCCTTTCCTCTCAAAGAAATCGTATTGACAAACTGACTCTCCGCGTTATTGCGCAGATAAAAAGTGTGCTATGATTAAAAATTTAATTTTTTACACTTCGACCGTCGGAGATTCATCACATTCGAAATCTTTGTCAATTTTGTTCGCTGGATTTATTCGTTTACACTTGATAAGAAAACTGATAATGATTATTCTATCGACGTATTTCCAACTTTTTTTTTTCAAATTTTTTCAAATTTTCGTCGAAATACGATTTTTTTTCATATGCTCACGTCTTGAAAAGTTTTTTTTCGCAAAAAAAAAAAACAATTGTACTCTTAAAGAACAATTATAAACAATTATTTATCAAGAAAGTGAAAAACACTGAATTTGTCGATTTTACGAGTTATTCCGTACCGAGAAACTTATCCTCGTTTGTGATTAAATAAAATAAAAAAAAATACGTTATGATATGATGTTAAATTTGATATTTTTAAGCGACGATAAATATCAATAAAATTTCATTGAAAAACGAAAAAAATTATCGAATTTCTCAAACTTCTCGTCTCCAATACTTGTCTGTTCTACAGAGACAATAACGATCTGATTCCATGTATTACGAAGAAGAAAAAAAATATATCTCAAATGGTAGAAATAAAATTTGTTATAAGAGGACTGTCAAAGAGCCTTCAAAGTCGAATTTTTCAAAAATTTCATCAATATGTAAAAAAAATATTTCGGAGTTATCCAAGATGACAAATTTTTGATTCGAGTAACGTACTACTTCCTCCTCAATACAAGACATAAACCAAGACGATATATTTTTTCGTTCTCGAGATAGCATTTTTTGCAGCATCCATAAATATCGACAAAATTTCATTGAAAATCACAAAGAATAGCAAATTTCATGAACTTTTCTTCTACAATGATTTGGTTTCCTACAGATAAAATAACGAACTGATTCCATCAATTATGGGGAAGAAAAAAAACACTGAAGGGGAAGGATTTAAAGGGAATATTTGGCCTGAATGCTAAATGGTAATCGTATTGGTGTCGGTACATGTTTTGTGTATTTGTTTTATATTCATTAAACCTGGTCATAAGTTTTAAGCCAATAAAACGACTTTACTAGACATGATTTGATTCGTTAAATTAATTTGATCAACTTCTACGTGATGCAATTTGTTATATTTGTCTCGTGTCTCAGTATTTGACAATTTATCGTCAAACAAAAAGGAAATATCCGTCGTGAATATTAATAATAAATTGGTACAAAAAAGAAATATTTTTATTCGACGAAGGTTAAAAACTATAAATTAATTTACGTAACTGATAAATGTTTTTCCCTCATACGTACTTTCGAAAAGAAACGCAGAGCGCGATGTATAAACATACTTCATCATAGCGCGATGTGTAAATACACTCGATACGGAGCGCGTAGCGCGACGCGCACCCCCGTGAGTGCCTTAAAAAATGTCCCTTAGGGACATTTTTCGGGGGGTTTGGGGGGCGGAGCCCACCAACAAGAGCATCTGCGCCCGCAGGGCGCTGAGACGCTTGTTTTCTTTTTTGCAGCATTATTTTATTTTATGAAAAGCACTACGCACAACAAATTTGAAGACATTCTGACATTTCTTAGTATTTTCATTCTCCAATTATTTTTAGTGAGGAATTATTTTAAAAGGTTATATTATTTTAATTTTCCAAAAAACAATTTTTTATCATGTCACAAACGAAAATTTGGTTGCGAAAAATGAAATACGAAATATCACACATTGATTGCCAAATATTAATCCTTTTTATTTCGAAAATAATATATTTTGAACGAATATCATTCACAATATTTTATATACGTTATTCACATTCATAATAAAAATAAAAAATTTCGCGGGTGCACTGAAAACCTGGTTATAATTCCACAAAGAAGAATCATCGAATATCCAAAATTATTGCAATTTGTCAAATGAAATTGAAAACAATCGCGGCTATTTATTTTTTTCCATTCATTCCATCTGTCAAACCTTGGACGCCGACGATAATTCGATAGCAGACGTGATAAAGTTTGCATACGCCGCGACATTGGTATTCTGTGTCGGGATGATTTGAATCGAAAATAAAAATCTTATTGTTTTCTCATTGTTTAATGTATATAAGTTTAAATATTGGGAAACTGCAGTTTACTTTTTTCAAATCTCTAACAATTTTTCGAAACAAAAAAAAAATCAATTTTTACCTCGTATGTTTCCAACCACCCTTATATTTTTATTTCAATTGTTTCAATATACTTATATCAAAACAAAATAAAACGTTAGAAAAATAAAATTTCTCGAATTTCTCGTCTGCAATGTTTTACTCTCCGACAGTGACAATAACCAGTGAATTGATTCCATCTATTATAGGGAAGAGAAAAAAATGCTTAAAGTGTTATAACCGAATTTTCTTATAGATCGACAGTCCAAGAGTCCTCGCCGTCGAATTCATCGAGAAATTGATTTAATTTTGGACGCATCCAAGACACTACAACTTTATTTTGAGCAGGGTACTACTTCCTCTTCAATACACGAACCAAGACGATATCTATGTTCGTTCTCGAGTTATAATTTTTTTACTACAACAATTAATATCAAGCAAATTTAATTGAGAATCGTATCAAAAAGCAATTTTCCTTAATATTCAGGTCCAATACTTCGGGTCCTGTCCAGAGGCAATAATAAAGTGATTTTATGTATTTTAGGGAAGAAAAAAACATTTAAACAGATGCATTTAAAGGGGACATTAGACCTGTTGGTAAATGGTAATGGTGTTTGTGTTGGTAAATATTTTTTGTGTTGATTTATACTCATTTAATCTGGTCATAAGTGTTAAGCCAATAAAACGACCTTTACTAGATATCATTTGATTCGTTACATTAATTTGATCAAGTTCTACGTGATGCAATTCGTTATATTGTTCGTAAAACAGAAAGGAAGTATCAGTTGTGAATAATAATAATCAATTCGTATAGAAACGAAATGTTTATATTCGATGACGGTTAAACTATGAATCAATTTACATAAGTGATAAATGATTTTCCGCCATACGTTCTTCCGAGATGAAACGCGCAGCGCGACGTATAAACATATTCGATATGCAGCGCTTAACGCAAAGTGTAATCATACTCGATACGGAGCGCGTAGCGCGACGTGTATTCCTGTGAGTGCCTTAAAAAATGTCCCAAAGGGACATTTTTCGGGGGGTTTGGGGGGCGGAGCCCACCAACAAGAGCCTCTGCGCCTGCAGGGCGCTGAGGCGCTTGTTTACATTCGCAACCGCCGACGACTCTCGAACCCATTTTTGCGTACATGAAGGAAACGGACTCTCGTATGTCTGCGTTTATTGCTTCACAAACCCAAACTACCACCGAAATTACTGCTAAGTTGAATCATCTCCCGGAGCTTTTTCAAACCGTTGCGAATAATTCCTCTCGAATTGATAATCCCGAAAGGTCAAACGCGGAACTTCACCGAGAAGTCTCAGCGCTACGGTCTCAACTGGCGCGCCCACTTCAGCAAAAAAGCGAAATAGCGATGTCCGGTATGCCCGTAAACTTAACTGAGTCTCCCGTAAATCTAGCCAAACGAGTTCTTGTCGTACTTGCGCTATCGGATCTTGTCAATCACGTTATCGCAGCTCGACCTCTCGGTAAAAATAATGGGACAGCTATTCTGTAAAGAACATCGATGTCGTATGTTGTTAGCCTCACGTCGAATTCAGTTTGCGATGCGATAATCAACGCTAAAAGACTCAAACGCGATTTAAAAAATACTGAAGTCTTCGGTAGCAATTTTCAGGGCAGTATTTATGTTAATGAGATGCTATCCTCTGAGATGTACTCTTTACTTCGTCAAGTCAAAACTCGGGCAGATGAAGCTAATTACAAATACGTCTGGGTTAGGAATCAAATTATTCACGTTCGTAAGGACTCGGGACTCCCTGCGATAGATATTTTAACTCCTAGCGGTCTCTCTAAACTTGTTTGACTCGTTGAAGATACTCCCGTAACAAACGCGCCGGTGTCTCTACCTCTCGTCAACAATTCCTTACGCGTAGCAATATGTAATGCTAATTCTTTACTCGAGCACATCGACGCTGTGAGACACTACTTCCACAACAACTCATTTCACATAATCTCTATATCCGAAACGTTGCTCGATTCTCATATACACGATAGTTTAATTAGTTTAGACAATTACTTTATAGTGCGTAATGATCGACAAGGAAAAGAGGGAGGCGGGGTTGCCTGTTATATTCACAATACATTAAAGGCTAAAGTCATTGCATCTTCACCCTCTACTTTTTCTAACAACCCTGAATATCTCATACTAAGTATACAATGCAATAGTAATCAATCTCTTCTTTTCGCCTCGGTCTACAGACGTCCGAAAGGTCTAGTACTGCACAACTTTATCAACGACTTTAACACACACGCTCCTATGGTTAATAATATCAAGAGACGCGGTCGCGTCTCGAGACAAGTACATTTACGTTCTACTTTAGCGACGACGCTCGATAGACGCGACAAGACTCCTATACGCGAAACATCGCTGTTTTCGGCCTCTCGAAAAACATTTTTATTTTTTTATTAATACACGAACGTTTTACGTAATAAACGTTTGAACATTAATTTTTTATTTATTTTTATCTATCAAATCCGATTTATTTCAAGCCTGTAGGATACCGGCGTATAAGAAATATCGGTTTGATTTTTTTTGAGCGACCCGAAATACGAATTCAGTGGTCGTCTCCACCGCACACAACATGGCGGCACCCATCACCGTAGTGTTCGCCGCCATATTGCTTTATATATATAGGTATATAGGTAGATATCAGCGGCGTCGTCGGCGCACACTGTGCACTATATATATATTGTGACGTGCTTTTCGAAGTTTCGGACTGTACTTCGATCCGCGACCCGTCCAAAATATGATGACGCCCTTGTTTTTCAATTCGCTACTCTCACCTGTATTTTTCCTTCCGCCGAATTGTTGCTGGGCGCCAGGATATCAATCTCCCGATATCCAGGGATTAACGTTTCTCTTACTCTCTAATTATCACTATCATACGCGGCTAGCAGGATAGGGAGTGCAGTTCGGGCGCGAAGTAACACAGAAATCAAATAAATTTTTCATATGGTACACATGAAATAAAAGCAATAAAACGGTATTTTTATTCAATTATTTCCCGATTTTTAACACAACAAAATTCAGCCCTTACGATCGGCTACTCAAAAACGAACGAACGAAAATCGTTTTCGTTCAAAAACACAATTAATATGACTCGCGGGACTCGACGTAAATTAATGTCTCGATCTCTCGTCGACGCGTCGAGAATTTTCCGAAACTTAACCGCTAATTTGCCGAGTACGGGCGAGAAAGCACTCTGCGATTTCGCGTATCGCTCTCGGCATAAAGTAACCAAAGATGGTGTGCACCACGTGCACCTACCTTGTCAATTATCTCCGAAGCGATGCGATCGTCCTCCTACTTCCTCGACTATTCCTCAAGACAACGGTTTTCGATCGGCCGTCGACACGGCGTTAATTCTCCTCGGCGGACGTAGTTTTCGATACTTCTCCCTCACGGAGATACAATTTCACGGAATCCCTTATCGCTCGTGTATTAGCTCACTATTCTCAACTACTTCTCGAATCTTTATTCGATTATCTATTGCCTTTGTTCTCACACAAAAAAATTTACTGCGGATCGACTAACTAATAGCACGCGTTAAGCGAGAGTGACGCTTCCTCGCCCGTACTTCGTTACGCGGACCGATAGCTGAGGGGAAGGGGGTCGCGACGGTTCCCTTGCTGTACTTCCGCAATTTTTATTGGTTCCTCGCGGCTCCTCTCCTATTGTCTTCTCCTCGCGCGGTAACCGGCGTAGCTACGACTTTTCGCGTATCTGAAAAATATAAGACGGCTCTCCGGCAGACATATGTTCTATATTTTTCTATTCCTTCGGGTACCACGGGGATCGACTCTGTGCGCGCGCTAACAAAGACTCTCGCGCGTGCCCTACCTATAGCGTGATGCGAGAGCGTTTACAACGCCTCGTCACATCCCCCCACTAGGCCCTGACTTCCTGCGTTATCGCAGGTAGGCACACGCCGATACACACCATCACGCCTTATCACAGAGTCCTTCCCCTGCGCACCCGGCAATCCATAAAGCTACAAATGATTATCATAATCAATCTCACACTCATTTACCCAAAACCAAATGAAACTTTATTACAACTTATTGATAATACAAAAAAATCTGCGACCTCGCGCTTCTCGCGACGACACGGTCGCTTATCACCAGAATATAAAGTAACTAAAAATTCGTTTCATCCCATCACATTCGTTCAGTCCTATCACTTAGAACTAATGTATCATCGAGCTCTCCGCGTTTGTCGCACTGCTATGGAATTTCAAATCCTTTACGTGACAACGACCTGCCGATCGTCCCTCTGCATCGGTTAATTCTACAACGCTCGGCGATACGACGCGCGACACGGTAAACGGACCTGCATATCGCTTAGCAAATTTCGACGTCATGTTATTCGCGGCTTTCGACAATACACGGTATTTGCGGAAAACTAAATCACCTTCGTGTAGGGGAACGTCCCTCCTACTACGATTATAGTACTTCGCTTGTTTTTCTGAAGCCTCTCGAATTTTTCTCGTAACGAGATCTCTTAGCTCGACGAGTTTACTCATTCGTTTTGCCCATTTCGCCTTATCTGGCGCATTCGGTATGTCGCTCTCGATCATCCGCGACCAATAGTGCGCCGGTTTCGGTTCCCTACCCAAGTTTAAGAACGCCGGACTCACACCGAGTGACGAATGGATCGCAGTGTTATAGGCGAACTGAAATTCGCCAATGTGCATATCCCATTCGCTATGGTCAGCGGACACATAGCTTGCTATCATTGTTTTTAAATTCCGATTTACCCGTTCCACGGGATTTGCCTGTGCGTGATACGGTGGCGTTGTTATCCGCTCGATTCCGTATTCGTCTGTCAATGATTTTACTGTCCGGTTCACGTATTCTGTTCCGTTGTGTTACGTCGCGAATCGTGAATTTACGTGAGGAGCCGGCCTCATCTCGGTCAATGAACTTAATCAATTTACACGTTATCGAAGCGGCTACGATTCGCGGGTGCCTCGTTTTGAGCCTAACCTCGCGGAAAATTGCTCGGGATGAGGCTAGAGTTCATTCGCGAAATGGGAACAAAGGGGTATCTAAACGTTTTCGTTGATCGGATGGACATCATGACAATAAGGGCAAAAATATTCAAGGGGAGCACTAGGTGCTGTACTGACTTCTCGCGGGGTAACGGAACGGTAAGCGCGGAGATACCAAATTATCGCAACTATTACGGAGACTACGAGAAAACAACCAAGGATAATCACGACAATCAAAGGGGAGTTCATCGCGATATTGAAAATTAACTAAACTCGCGGATTAATTTGAGTGACTCGACGCGCGGTAGACACTGGATAAATTCGTACACCCGAGTGTACTACAGGGGTTTCACGAGTGACTCTAGAATCGCGAATATTAACGGTGATTTTAATAGAAATTCCGCACAAAAGAATAAAAATTAACACGATCACTATAATTGCCAGAAGGGCGATAATAATCTGAGATGCGTACATCTCTGAAACTTTTAAATGGAGTGGAAGGGTTGAGGGGAAAAATCGCAAACTCAGGGAAAAAAAAATAAGACTTACCGAAGAACAAAACTATCCGGAGAACAGGAAACACGAAGAGGTTGCTGCTGGTGGTCGTCGGTGGATCGCTGGTCGATACCCTCGGCGTGACGAGAAAATTGCCGAGCGGGTGAAGGTTTTTCACGAAGAACGAACACACACAGTTAAACCGTAGAGTTTTTATTCTATTAACTTCAACTGAAGTTAATAGTGAAAACAAAACTTGATACAATTCCACAAACACAAAACGAAGAATAAGACTTGAAAAACTTCTAAGTCTTTCACACAAAAAATTGTCGCGAACAGAGTAACGGTTGACTTCCGGAGGAACAATGAGTGACTTCAAAACCGTTGAGTAGCAGTACAGAATATGACTTAAGAATGGCAGCGTCCCTCCATAAAGGGCGCAGTTTAAATAGTCTTGACATAGACCGTGGTGGAAGGGGCAACTTTTCGGTCGAGGCGTGATTTTCCACGCCTCCCTTGTTCTCTTTCTATTGGGTGTCGATTATCGATAATTATTCTAATTAACTATTTCCAGATTGATTTTGGATTTGTTAATTAACAATTTATTCTTTTTATTTATTTCGGAAGTGTCTCGAATTTGAATCACCTTTCTAGGTGGAAAATTACGGATTTTAATACTTGATAAAAATGAAAATTTTCTTGATAAAGAATTAATTAATTATCAAACCCAAAAATGTTAAAATGAATTCTATTGATATTTTGCTTTCATTCTTCACTCTATTACATGCATTTTCATTCGGTTTTTACAATAATATGTGGAATATCGATCGATATTGATTTGACAGATCTAATTAAATTGATTTTAAATTCGATATAAATTTCATAACTGCCAGGGTGTTCTGGTATTCATTCTTAATGGTTTTTCGTCGGCTTTCAAGATAAAATGATGAATTAATTTAATTAATTAATTAATTTGTTTAACCTTTCCATTTGTCAAATTAACAAATTTCGGGTTAAACTTTTACGACAATTGTGACATTTGGTTATTGTAAAACATGGAAAAATGGTTATTATTAACAATTGTTAATAATTATTATTCGGTTATTCTCTCTTTCTTTATCCCTACTCTTGGCTAAGAATTGCATTTGTCTCTTGATTTTTATGGCTCTCTTCCTATTGGTTGAGAAAAGTTCGGCTATCGATGAGTGGTGGGCCTTCTCGTTCGCTCTATGCATTGCGCGGGTGGCTCACCCTTCCCCTACTCTCTCGGTACGATCACGTGTACCGTAGCTGGCCCGCGAGCTAGCCAACAGCGCTACCTCCCCTTTGGGGTGGCTCTTGACTTCCCTTGTTCGTACCAGCCACGCGCACGTGGTCGCTTCTCTTTCTATCCTACCTAAAAAGTATGCTGGTACAGAGGCTTTCTCCGTCGTGGCGACATAGCAACAACGTGCAATCCTCTGTTCTTTCCCAGCACAGAGTCTTCTCCTTTCTTTCTTTCTAGGAACCGTGACAAATCAGCGAGCTGAATAGAATCGCTTCTTCGAACGAGCACCACTTATCTTTATTTATTTCAACCAAATGTTTAGAAGAAACTTCTCGGAGGTGGTTGTTGAAAAAAAAACACTTCATATGTAACTCGATATTCTTCTTTCGTCGCTGGTAAATATCGTAAATTGAACTATTTATCTTTGAAGCAATATCGGTTTGCAAGATATTTTTCATTTAAATGTTTAGTCTCTGAGTAATGCGAGATATTGCTGAAGGCGTAAATAATATAATTCGGCGTTTTTTCCAAATTGCTTTTTATGATGGGAAAAGACCAGAAGGTTTATGATGGTTACCTGAGTAACGCGCAAATACCTGACCTACCCCTAGCAATAAAGTATAGCCGGGGAAATACATGAAAATATATAAAAAAAAATAATATGATTACAAAGTTTGAATATCGATGACGAACTGACCAATATTCATATACATGCGTGATTCTATCGGAAATTATCTAATTGTCAAATTCGCGACATTCGGGAATCTCTTATTGTTCGCGGGGGTGGCTGTGAACGATGCCCGAGAGGTGCTGCACTCGTCGGAGGAGATCGGAAGTTTTTCAACTCACTGGGCCCTATGCATAGTGGTTGGGGGTGAAGCTGTCGATATCGCAGCTCCGAGGTGTTGGTCGTCTTCGGAGTCGTCGAGCGCTCGTGTCCATGAGCCTTGCTACGTCGTGGTGTTGGTGAGGTACGGAGTCATCGAGCACTCGTGTCTATGAGCCTCGATGCTTCATGGTGTTGGTGAACTTCGATGCCATCGAGCACTCGTGTCTATGAGCCTCGATGGGTCATAGTGTTGGTGAGTTTCGGAGGACAGCGCCTTGCTGCCTTAGCAACAGCCTAATACCTTCGATGTTGACTGGCCCAGGTACATGAGCCGGCGTTTCTTGCTGGTGTTAGTGAATTTTCTTCACAGCATGGTGTCGAGGCCACGTGCTCAGCTTTTGGTGATCGAGCCGTGGTCCTATATCTTCAAACAAAACGTTGGAATGCTCGAGTAACTCGAACCCATTGAGGATGTTGATTTTTTTTCATGTCTTTGAAGACAGAATTATTTTACGACTTCGTCTCGACGATGTCGCTTCGAAAGTTTGTTAAATTTTCTCCAGTCAATGGTCCTCTGTCTGCGATTCCCACACACAGCGATTTTGGCTTTTCCTTTATGTCCCTCAGTCTTTCCGTCTCCTCGCGAGTATACGCGTGCAGCTTCTCTCGGTGCGGTCGAAGAGCAGCGCAAATTTCGCGAAAAGAGTTCCCAAAAAGTGCGTGACGTAACACCTCCCCCGGAAAACGAGAGTCGCTTCGAAGAACGACGATCGTCCTCGGCAGAGGCCAACAAATGATACAATGCTTTTTAGGTCAGCTCGTCCTGGATGCTGAAGCTTCGAAATTCTAGAACAATATAAAACGATACGAGATACAATCTGTTGATTTTTATTGCTGAATATAATCAATCGGAAGTAACGTGCCTTTTTCCGACGTTGCAGTTGTTGGTTTTCTTCAATGATGATTCTTCCGGATGCTGTTGTAGGTTTTGATTTGGAAAGCTTCTTCTTCGGTTTCTTCCTTTGCTGTTGTGGTTTCGATGATACGTTAACATTTAGGATACTGGAGTATCCAGATAAAGATTCTATATAAAAATATGATACTGTGGGATGCAAAATAACTTTTTATAGGTGGAGCAAAAGAATATGATCAGATAAATCATAAGGATATCTATATATGGATAGGATTTTAAAATAGGATAACTATTAGGAAAAGAAAAAGGTTTCTGACTCTACTGATTTTAAACATGCTAATCTGTCGTGCTTCTAAACTACTATGAAATGCAAAGAATATATGTTTTTTTTTTAAATTTTATTTTATAAAAATAGTAAATGATTTTATTAAAAATTAATCAAAATAATTTGCCTTAAGGGCTACAATATTATTCTGATAATTAAGTCTAGATATATACTTCGATTATTATATGGAGGGTCGCTTATATAATGTGCCCTATAAAAGAAACAAAAATAATAAAAATTGAAGAATAATAAAAAAAAATTAAAGATATATATATATGAAGGGCACTTATATAGCGTGCCCCCAAAAAAAACACAAAGGTAATTATGAATAAAATAATAATGATTAATAATAAACTACCCTAGAACGAACGAAGGGTTGAGGCTTAATTGTCCCCAAACCCATCGTCGTCATCTTCGGGCTCGAACTCATTGTCAGCATTCTCATATAAAATAAGATCAGGTCTCTGGCCTATGGGTACCGCTGTATCCCCCTTGACCTCGTAGATATGACCTCCGAGTCTCAGGCGTCGGGCCTCCTTTAGGGCCCTCGTCCATGATCGGACCACGTGGTCGGCCAAGAGTCTCCACTCTGGTGGTACGAACAGCCCCTCTGGGGTGTACCAATACTCTATTTCGTCCTCGATTCCGGCAGGTGCTCCTTCCGGCCAGGATTGGTTCAATTCAATGGCCAAGGTAATGACATCAGATCCATATGGTAGCATGTTGACTTTGAGTTTGAAAAGAAAAATCAAAGAAAATAGGAAATAAAATTCTGTTCCTGATTTTAAAGTTCATGGTTTCCCTTATGGATTACCATGCACAGGCACTTGCACGAGCAAACAATAAAAATTAATATTCTGAAATCATTCAGGTCGAGGTTTAAAAACCCGCGAACCCATTGTCCTCGATGTCGTTAAGTATCCGCATACACTTAGACCGAGTTTTGGTTTGGTTGGCTTCCGTCAAACAGGACTTGGTCCAGCGATGTGTACTCGTTGATCTGCTTACAGATAATATTTAAGTGCAAGCCCCCCCCCCCCCTTTTTTTCTATCCATTTCGTAGGCGAGGAAGTTTGCAATCGCCACAATGTAAGTATAGATTTTTAACAAAATAAATTTTCATGATCTGATTATATAAAGTTTGATAAATTTTCCGTAAGTTTTATTGATATAAATCTCCCAAATAATAATTAAAGAAAAATCTTGAATATATATTTTTATATACGTTAATAAAAATAGAATTTTCCTCTTTTTTTTCTTTTTCTTTGTTTTCTTAGTTATAGCAGTATATAGTAAAGGATGCTTAAATAGCTATTTCTCATTCATACATTTGCGCAATCATCCAAATCCAAGCTGTTGATGCAGGCAGATCGAACCTGATTCGATCAAGCACTAGCGCCGCTCCACCAATGGCGACTCCCTAGTACTCTTGTGCCTCTAATGCCTTCATCTTCGATTTTACTTTAAATGAAGTTTGCCCTCTTTTTTTTATTTATTTATTATTTATTTTTGTTTTTATTTTTTTTTCTACTTCGAAATGTACAATTACAAACAAAATGAAGAAAATTTATTTTAACTTAACTTATTTCAATATAAAGAAAATAATTTTTACATTATCCTATCAAACAAACCGAAAAAAAAAACAAACAATGGCAAAACTAATAAAATAAAATTCATCTAATCTACCTATCTTCTAGTATTTACATATGTGCAATTAATCTTGTTCCCATGGCACAAGTAGCCGAGAGGACAGGTTTAGTCACTCTCTGCATCTGAGATGTCCCATGGCTCCAAATTATGGATCTCTTGGAGACTTCTGATTGTTGTTTTTAACATTACAAGTTCCATAAAATCAAAATCCGGGTGCACCATAGAATGATAATATTCTGGGTGTGTGTTGACATCCCAGGTGGAAGTCAACCTTCCCTCCTGGTTAAACCCCACATGACGATTAAGGGTAAGTCTATACGTTTTCAAATATTCGGTCAAATAATCGACTACCTCTAGAAATTGGTTGTTCATCGGAGTTACCAATGATGCGGCCCTATTGTACAATCGTTCTAAAGCTATTTGGGGACCGTCGTTGATATCCCTCGCAAGTTCCGAATAAAACCCGTTGTCTTCTGCTTCCATGGGGGCCTCGACAACCACGGGGGGCAAGGGTCGGACAATGTTGATGGGTATCGGGTCGTCACCACCGATATCCATGATAACGTCCAAGAGGTTCGTCGCTGCCGATTCCCTTGCGTCCTCTTCTTCATCTCCGTAGCCCACCGCCATATAATCTTCCACCTCCACCATATAGGAGGTAGAATTAGTTTTTCCCTCTACCTTCTCTCGGAGGAGGGTATACGTGGCTTCCAGCCCATTAACGGCAAGAAGCTCACGGAGGTGTAGAACGGCGGTTTGTTGGGTGGCCATTTTTTTTTTTTAAAGTCTTGCTGCAAAAGGTCCTTGATAATTAATATTCTGATCTTCTACGTAGGGTTAACATGCGAAATTCGCAATCGATCGGCGTGCACTACCTGGGTTTTCCTTTTTATTCTAATGCGGACGTTGTGGTCCCCCATCACCTCTACTACTTCATGCGGCCCTGAATAATTATCTTCGAGCTTTTTCGGCTTAGGGCCTTTCTTTAGGAAAACGTATTCTCCAACTTGAAATTTCTTCGGATTGACTTTTCGATCGTAGAGAAGTTTCGACTTCTCCTTCGCTCCTATTAAATTGTTGCGGGCAATGGCTCGAATTTCATGCATTTGAGTTATAATTTTTACGAGATAATTATTATAGGTTTGTAGTCGATCTTCAGGATGGATTTCTTCACTTGATGGGGTTCTTGCTAATTTTCCGAAGACTAATTCATACGGTGTATGTTTGGTTCCTTCGTGGACGCTGGTGTTATAATTAAAAATCGCCAATTCCACCCATTCGTCCCACTCGAACTCTCGACCATTGTATTGCTTCAGGTATTCTCCTAGAGCATGGTGAGACCTCTCGAGTGATCCGTTGGATTGTGGATGAAACGCCGTTGTACGCAATTTCTTGATACGAAATCTTTTAGCTAATCGTCGCATTAATCCGCTCAGAAAATTACTGCCTTGATCTGTCAGTACTGCCTTAGGGGATCCGAAAATACAAATAAAATGTTTTACAAACGCGTCCGCTATTGTTACGGCCATTGCGTTCGGCAAAGGAATCGCGATGCAAAACTTTGTGAATTGATCTTGAATTGTTAGAATGTATTCGTTAAGCCTTTTTGTTTTTGGTATCGGACCGACTATATCCATTGCTATTTTCTCAAAAGCTGTTCCCGGTGTATCCGTTATTAACATTGGTTGTTTCGTTCTGAATCTATCGCATTTTTTTAATTGACACGGCAAACATTGTTGTATAAATTGTTGAATATCGGTTTTCATTTTCTCCCAAAAGAAGTGTTGTCGCACGCGATTATACGTTTTGCTAACCCCTCGGTGGCCTCCCACAGCTGAACTATGCATTTCACGTATAATTTCGTACCTCTCTTCTTTCTTTGGATACCGAATTATCCCATGACAAACTATTATTTTTACTGTACTCCCTTTAAATCCGGATCGTAATTTTGAAGCTATTTCATCCCAAGTTACGTTACCTACGTTCTCTGTTTTGGCTATACTGACACTTGGAATATTTAAAGACTCCATTGTATTTCGAAGGCTAATAATCGAGCTATTAATTTGGGCTAACGTTCCCGACAAACCTTCTCCGGACTCATCGCTGACAGGTAGAGCTATATGGTACCTGTTCCCTCGCTTCACCGCACTGGCTTTGCCAAGTACGAGATCAGGGAAGTACGGCATTTCTCTACGCTCAACGAGTTTTCGAGATCCGAGGTCGAAGGGTGCTCCGTTAGTTTTGACAAAATACGCGAGACTATCTTTTCGTATGAAAAACAGATCCCGCGATTCGATAATATTTCTCGAAGGTGTTTTTTCCTCATTCTCTACACGAAGTCGTTCTTCTAACGGCATATCGTCTTTGTCAAAGTCTTTATCGCTGTTTTCTTCTTCCTCCGAATCATTATCGTCTTCCTCGGAGTCCATTCTCTGTTGAATATCTTTGTTTGGTTGGAAATTTTCTTCATTGGTGGATATTTGATCTTCATCGATGATAAAATCTTCTCGTGGTATCTCTTCTCGTGGATCATAATCTCTGTCTCTTGGATCCTCGCAATTCTCGTCTTGCGAATCATCAAAATCTTCGTCTGGTAGATCTTCCATTGGTTCTTCTTGATGACTTGGACCTACCTGATTCTCATCTTCCTCGGATGCAGAATCTTCGGATTCGATTGGATCTATTTTCTTCGATTGTTGTTTCTTCCGCGGTGGATTCTTCCGTGGAGAAATCTTCGAATGATTTTTCTTCATTGTCGGTTTTTCCTTCAGAGGTGAATCTTCGGTTGGAGGTTTATTTACCTTACCTTCTCTTTGTAATTGTTCTTCGTGCTGTTTTTTCGCTTGTCTACGAGTAATTACACGCGCTGGCGTTTCTTCCACCTGTTTCGAAATTTCTTTTACAGGCGGATTAGCGACAGGCTGTAAGACTTCCTTTTGCTGTTGTTTAGCTTGATTCCTTGTTATTCCTATAATATACGAAGGGTCTTTCTTTGACCTGAGTTTATGCTCGGCTAAAGGGTCAGTCGACTGACCCATTGACTCACTCGGATCGTCCTTTCGGTCGGCCTCGAGCAGCTGTATAGGGGTCAGTGACTCTCTCCATAGCTCTTCATAATCCTCTTCATATGGGAATTCCTCATCGCTCTCTCCATCGGTTTCTATATCGGTATTTTCAAGTAAACGCAATATTTCGTGGGTGGTTAGGAAATCGCTGTTGTCCTCGCATGTCACGAAAATCTCTTCGTCGCTCTCGTTAGAGTGCGTGTCGACTGGATTTCTCGACAATGCGTCAGCATTTACGTTTGTTTTTCCTGTTTTATACACAACGTCGTATTCGTATTCGGACAATTTCAGTCTCCAACGAAGGACGCGTGCATTACCATCCTTACAGTTCTTGAACCAAATCAAAGGCTTATGATCGGTAACCAAAGTGAATTTCCTACCATAAAGGTACGGTCGAAAGTGCAAAACGCTGTAAACAATCGCTAAGGCTTCCTTTTCGTATGTATCATACCGGGTTTCTGGATCCTTAAGGGTACGTGAAGCGTATGCTATAGGTTTATCTTTTCCTATTACTCCTTGTGACAAAATACCTCCGATTGCGTAACCGGACGCATCTGTTGTGACTATAAATGGCTTTGAAAAATCAGGAAAAATTAAAACTGGTTCGGTACAAAGTCTCTCTTTTAATTCGTTAAAGCTTTCTTCTGCACTATTTCCCCATAAAAAAGGAACATCGTCTCTTAACAGGTTAGTCAATGGCTTTGCCAACTTCGAATAACCTTCAATGAATCTGCGATAATATCCTGTTAATCCCAAAAATTGACGGATTCCTTTCACATTCTTCGGTCTTGGAAATTCTCTTACGGCAATCACTTTTTTCGGATCGAGTTTCAAACCATCTCCGCTGATAACATGACCAAGATAAGCTACTTCGCGTTTCAAAAATTCACATTTATCCGGTTGTAACGTCATATTAGCCTTTCTTAGTCGATCGAACAACTTTTCGCATTTTTCGTTGTGTTCCTCGAGGGTTTTCGCGTAAATGACTATATCGTCGAGATATACAAACATTTCGCGACCCTGCAACCCTGATAACACCAAATCCATCGCTCTTTGAAACGTTGGAGGTGCATTTTTGAGTCCCATCGGCATTCGTACGTACTCGTAATGACCGTAGGGTGTCGTAAACGCTGTTTTATGACAGTCATCGGGGTGCATTTTGATCTGGTAGAACCCGGAGGCCAGGTCAAACACTGAGAAATAACGCGCTCCTCCGAGTTGATCTAAGATATCTACTATATTCGGCAAAGGGTAAGCGTCGCTTATTGTTTTCTCGTTCAGCGCTCTGAAATCGAGAACTACTCTCCACTTTCTATTTCCTTTCGAATCAAGTTTTTTCGGTACCACCCATAAAGGTGTATTATACGGAGATGACGATTCACGAATAAATCCTGCTGCTAAAAATTCATCTATCTGTTTTCTAATTTCCTCTTTATGGACTTCAGGGAATCTATATTGTTTCGAGTTTACTGGAAAATCATCTGTGGTATGGATTCTGTGCATTACTACGTCGGTGGCGGCCAATGGCTCGCCTGGCAAATGAAATCTATCGGCGGTTTTTGCTATCATCTTTTTAAGTGAATCACTTTCTGTTTTATCCAAATGCTCCAATCTAAGCAATTCTATAACTCTTTCGCTTCTATTTTCATTAGACATCGTAGCTCCAAAAGAAAAACAATCGCAATCGACAAGAAATCTCTCAGCTATTAATGGCTCTAAGTACTCGTGAGCCGAGGTTGCCCTTTTCGCGAGGCTCGAACCCTCGGCGCAGGTATACACGGAATTCTCTCGGACTCTACTAACGTTTCGGCTTCCTCCGCTATTTAAAGAGTTTACTGCGGTATTGCCGGAACGAAAAAGAAATAACAACACATACAAAATGAATGAAATAAATCTCTGGTCATAACGCGGTTGAGAATTTTTCCTTTTCTCACTAATTTCCTTTTCTTTATTATTGTTATCGGACTGAGTTTCAACACTATACATTGGCAAATAATCCGCGGCTCTTCGATGAGTATATATCTCAGGATTCTTACACAAAGCTAATCTTGGATTCGGAAGGTTTTTCTCTATCGTCACATTTCTAATCTGGTTATCGGACACATAAACGTTGTTATCTGGACCGTTTTCTATATAATATCTATCGGATACGCTAGCGTCTAGCACTATACCTCCACTAGCATTTTTCTCAAAAATAAAATCTTCTGTTCGGTTTTTCATTATCGAGATATCGTTATCTCCGATGTAACCTTGATTTTTGCCACATTTGCATCTACCTACAGAACAACTGGTTCCTACTACTGGATTCTCTATCGGACTTCTTATAGGAATTTTTTCGGCTACTGCTCTATTATTTCTCAAAATATTGAATGCGGGTTCTTCTGGAACAAAACTTTCAAGCACTTGATTCTCGATCTCTGGATTTCTAATCTCTGGATTCTCGATCACTGGATTTCTAATCTCTGGATTCTCGATCACTGGATTTCTAATCTCTGGATTCTCGATCACTGGATTTCTAATCTCTGGATTCTCGATCACTGGATTTCTAATCTCTGGATTCTTGATCACTGGATTTCTAATCTCTGGATTCTCGATCACTGGATTTCTAATCTCTGGATTCTCGATCACGCTTTTCTCGACAACAAAACTCACGGGATTCTTTTCAACAAAATTTTCAATTACTGGATTTCTCTCAACAAACTTCTCAATACAACGGTTCTCAGGATTTTTCTCAATAACACAATTTTCAAGATTTTTCTCAAAACTTTTCTCGGCAACAAGGTTCTCAGGATTTTTCTCAGTACAACGATTCTCAAGTTTTTTCTCAATAAAACAATTCTCTGGATTTTTCTCAGTACAACGATTCTCAAGTTTTTTCTCAATAAAACAATTCTCTGGATTTTTCTCAATAACTGGAATTTTTTCAACACAACGATTCTCAGGATTTATCTCAAAACAAGGATTCTCAGGATTTCTTTCGATACAACGATTTTCAGGATTTATCTCGATATCAACATTTTCTCTCTCTACAGGGTTCTCGGTTACAGGATTGAGAACGGATTCTTCGACAATACAAATTTCAACTTCTGGATTTTCGTTAACATCTTTTTCCTCTACGAATTTTTCAACGACCGGATTTTCGACTGGATTTTTCTCTTCAACAAAATTTTCATCGGCTACAAGGATTTCTACTGGATATTCTGGATAACGGATTTTTCTCTCTATAATATCAAACTCTAGATCACGGATCTCTCGCTTTACGATTTCTACTTTTGGTGGCTCTATTACTTTCTCTTTTACAATATGAACCTCTCCGACTAGATTCAAATTGGAGCCTGAGCTGTTATTTCTCTCGACAAAACTTGGATTTCTCATGGATTTTTCTTTTGCAATTTTATGGTTTAATTTGTCAACCATCGCTTCAAATGACCTATACGGAAAGATTTTTACGACGGGGACTTCGATTTCTACCTTTCGACTTCGGTGATTAGTGACATAAACGTAGGCTTTACCTTTTTCGTTCCTGACAAGTCCCTGCTCTACGGTTATTCCTTCACCTGCGTCTAAGGTTGGCAAAAATCCCTCTGCTACTTCCTGGTTTTTTATTCTGACATAAAAAAGTTTTCTTACACCTGGCGGGAAGACTATACTCTCTCTCGTATGGAACGGTATTCTCAATCCGTTTACGTCCACACAATTATTCTCATAATCGATCTTTGCAAGGTTATCGCGGAAAAATTCGGATGACAATATTCCGGATTGTCTAATCGGAAAACTATTCGGTACTAAATGAAATGACGTTTCTTTACCTAGCGTGAAAATTTCTACCGAACCAAGGGTTTGTACGATGTTCTCTGTTATACCGCTAAGTCTAAGAACTCTCGATCGATCAATATATAAACAACGATCTATACATTTTTCTTTCAAAACATTCTTACTCGCACCTGTATCTAACATCAAAGTAATAGTTTCCGATAGCTCTTTTCCCTGCATCAATATAGTAGGACCAATTACGTCGTCGACGTATCGTGCCATAAAAATGGTCACGACCTCCGGCGCGCATTGTCCTATACTACTTTCAGGATGAGAGTCGGGTGCGTGTCCGCGGTGGCCTCCACCTGGGCACCCGATTCCAGCTGGCCGTTCGCGTTTCCCGAAGCGGTGACGATCTGACCGTATTTACGGATTCGTGATGGACACTCCTCCAATTTATGTCCGATCGTTTTACAATACCGGCACATAGTCGGAGGATACTGAGGAGAGGCTGCCTGAGCATAAGTCATCGGACTCGCTACCGGTGGTACACTTTGCGAAACATTACCTCCGCTGAGATTGCGGGAGGGACAGTTTCTCGCAAAATGCCCCCATCCTTTACATCCATAACACTGAATCGTGGGTGGCTGAGTCTGGCCACTACTTACCTGGACCGGCGGAATATTTTGTTTCACCGCTGACGCCTGCACTCCGGCAGCTCGTTGCGCATGAAAGCAAGTTTCCGGCAGATGACCCTTTTTCCCACAGATCGTACACGGCTTTGAAAAGCACTTCTCAGCGCTGTGCCCTCTTTTCGAGCATATCTGACATACTACTACCTGCCCTGGAGAGGTTACAGCATTGCTCGGCATGGGTGCCTGTGGAGCAGGAGCCAACAGTGAACAATTGTTCGCTGTATGACCCTTTTGCTCGCACATTTGGCACGTGGCCGGAGACTGTTGACCAGCCGCGGCTTGCGCAGCGTAACAGCTCTTAGCAATGTGTCCCTTTTTTCCACAATACTGGCAAGTCGGAACGACGGAACTACCTCCTGACGGATTCTTATTCCCTGGTTTGCTATCGGTTGCAACGAAATTAATTTCCGCGGATTTCTCGGTTTTATTCCCTTTTATGGATTTTTCGGATTTCTCACTCGGTTTATCTTTCGGATTTTTACCTTTTCGGAGTCGATCTAAATCTGCAAGCTCACGTTCGATATCTCGCGCTCGATTAATCGCGTCGCTAAGGGTGCGATCGTCGCCCATTTCACGACGGATATCCGGTTTTAAACCGCGACCGAAACAGCTAAGTGCCATTTTTTCGATTCGCTCTTTTTCACTCTCATCAAGAGCACCGTCTGCATGTTTATGAGCCTCTAGAATTTTTACCGCAAGATTACGAATTCTATCCGCGTAATCATCAACTTTTTCCGAATCTTCCTGAAAGCTACTTCCGAGTTCACCGGTAAGTTGAAACACGTCACGCGGCGGATCGTATGTTTTACGAAGATAATCGGTGAATTCACGAATGTTTGCAAACGTTATTTTCGATATTTTATTCCAAACGGCGGAACTGAGTTTAGTTTTCGCGAGTCGCAAGAGGTGAGTTTCACACGCGGGTCCTACCATATCGAGGGCTTCCTCGAGCCCCGTGATATACCTACTCAAGTGTTCTCGACCCCCGTTAAACTCGGGCAATAGACGGATCGCGTCGCGCAAAAATCCAAGACTCGCGGCGTCTGGTCTCACTTCGTCAGGCATTGTGAATTTTGGTTTTTCACCGGTAAATAAATTTTTCGGTTTAATTAGTATATCGCGTCTCCGACTCGATTTCGGTGTCACGGGATACGGTGCAAATTTCTGTTCACTTGGTGTTTTTAACGATGGACTGAGACCGATATCTCTTCTCGCACCAGAAAAATTACTTTTCGCGGAAAAATAACCAGGCGTACGGAAACTATTATTGAAAGGAGTTAATTCACTTTTCGCGGTTACGAACGTTGAAGTGGAGGCAATGCTTCCCGACGGTACACTACCTCCCCCGGAAGACTCGACTTTATTTTTCGATAAACTTTTTCCGATTTCCAAATTTCCTTTTACTGAAGTTAAACTCGGGGTACTATCGATTTTTAATTTTTGCGGATTTTCAATTTTCGGATTTTGTAGATTTTCGATTTTAAGACGCGGTGAATTTATTTTTAATTGCCCTAATGGTTCGATTATTGATTCTAAAATCCCTGATGCTAAATTGTCTACACTTTTTGACGGTACTACTGAGTTATCACTGAGTTGATTGCTAACAAAAACTTCTTCGGAGGATTCACTCTTTGGTGAATCGGTCGTCGATTCGCGCCTATCGGTATAACCTGCGGCTTCCGCACCGCCGTCGGAAGGGCACGAGCGAGCGCGAGGCGATCGCGTGGCTTGCGCGTCACCCTGCTCCTCTCCCTTATTCGGTTTACTACGCTTACGAGTCCGTTCTTCCGGATACTCGTGTAACACTTTTTTATCAATATTCCCCTTCGATCGGGTGAACATTGAGACAAATTTTCATGACGGGAAAAAAAAAACACTCGCGATTTCACTGCTGAAAAATAACCCGAAAAAAACACTCACGAATTCTACAATAACCTACTCTGAAATTCAACCCGAAAAATAATTGCGGAAATACACACAAAATACAAAGGACATAATAAACAAAAAATACAAAAATTCACTTTTCCTTAAAATACGTCTCGCATTGGTGGGCGAGCTAAAATACGGTTCCGCTAGTACGGGGCGGATTAAAATACGTTTTCTCGCATAGTATGTGGCGAGCTACATTACGATTCCGCATTGGTGTGGCGGACTAGAGTACGGGTCTCGCATTGGTGTGGCGAGCTAACTATCATGCAACACACTCACTCTCATGCATAATATAGGGAAGGATGGAGGAAACAACAAAGAGAAGAAAAAAAAAATTCGAAACAACAAAAGAAAACTAAATTTCGCGAATGGCTCTGTAGATCCCGGACGAGCCCCCAATTTTTGTTACGTCGCGAATCGTGAATTTACGTGAGGAGCCGGCCTCATCTCGGTCAATGAACTTAATCAATTTACACGTTATCGAAGCGGCTACGATTCGCGGGTGCCTCGTTTTGAGCCTAACCTCGCGGAAAATTGCTCGGGATGAGGCTAGAGTTCATTCGCGAAATGGGAACAAAGGGGTATCTAAACGTTTTCGTTGATCGGATGGACATCATGACAATAAGGGCAAAAATATTCAAGGGGAGCACTAGGTGCTGTACTGACTTCTCGCGGGGTAACGGAACGGTAAGCGCGGAGATACCAAATTATCGCAACTATTACGGAGACTACGAGAAAACAACCAAGGATAATCACGACAATCAAAGGGGAGTTCATCGCGATATTGAAAATTAACTAAACTCGCGGATTAATTTGAGTGACTCGACGCGCGGTAGACACTGGATAAATTCGTACACCCGAGTGTACTACAGGGGTTTCACGAGTGACTCTAGAATCGCGAATATTAACGGTGATTTTAATAGAAATTCCGCACAAAAGAATAAAAATTAACACGATCACTATAATTGCCAGAAGGGCGATAATAATCTGAGATGCGTACATCTCTGAAACTTTTAAATGGAGTGGAAGGGTTGAGGGGAAAAATCGCAAACTCAGGGAAAAAAAAATAAGACTTACCGAAGAACAAAACTATCCGGAGAACAGGAAACACGAAGAGGTTGCTGCTGGTGGTCGTCGGTGGATCGCTGGTCGATACCCTCGGCGTGACGAGAAAATTGCCGAGCGGGTGAAGGTTTTTCACGAAGAACGAACACACACAGTTAAACCGTAGAGTTTTTATTCTATTAACTTCAACTGAAGTTAATAGTGAAAACAAAACTTGATACAATTCCACAAACACAAAACGAAGAATAAGACTTGAAAAACTTCTAAGTCTTTCACACAAAAAATTGTCGCGAACAGAGTAACGGTTGACTTCCGGAGGAACAATGAGTGACTTCAAAACCGTTGAGTAGCAGTACAGAATATGACTTAAGAATGGCAGCGTCCCTCCATAAAGGGCGCAGTTTAAATAGTCTTGACATAGACCGTGGTGGAAGGGGCAACTTTTCGGTCGAGGCGTGATTTTCCACGCCTCCCTTGTTCTCTTTCTATTGGGTGTCGATTATCGATAATTATTCTAATTAACTATTTCCAGATTGATTTTGGATTTGTTAATTAACAATTTATTCTTTTTATTTATTTCGGAAGTGTCTCGAATTTGAATCACCTTTCTAGGTGGAAAATTACGGATTTTAATACTTGATAAAAATGAAAATTTTCTTGATAAAGAATTAATTAATTATCAAACCCAAAAATGTTAAAATGAATTCTATTGATATTTTGCTTTCATTCTTCACTCTATTACATGCATTTTCATTCGGTTTTTACAATAATATGTGGAATATCGATCGATATTGATTTGACAGATCTAATTAAATTGATTTTAAATTCGATATAAATTTCATAACTGCCAGGGTGTTCTGGTATTCATTCTTAATGGTTTTTCGTCGGCTTTCAAGATAAAATGATGAATTAATTTAATTAATTAATTAATTTGTTTAACCTTTCCATTTGTCAAATTAACAAATTTCGGGTTAAACTTTTACGACAATTGTGACATTTGGTTATTGTAAAACATGGAAAAATGGTTATTATTAACAATTGTTAATAATTATTATTCGGTTATTCTCTCTTTCTTTATCCCTACTCTTGGCTAAGAATTGCATTTGTCTCTTGATTTTTATGGCTCTCTTCCTATTGGTTGAGAAAAGTTCGGCTATCGATGAGTGGTGGGCCTTCTCGTTCGCTCTATGCATTGCGCGGGTGGCTCACCCTTCCCCTACTCTCTCGGTACGATCACGTGTACCGTAGCTGGCCCGCGAGCTAGCCAACAGCGCTACCTCCCCTTTGGGGTGGCTCTTGACTTCCCTTGTTCGTACCAGCCACGCGCACGTGGTCGCTTCTCTTTCTATCCTACCTAAAAAGTATGCTGGTACAGAGGCTTTCTCCGTCGTGGCGACATAGCAACAACGTGCAATCCTCTGTTCTTTCCCAGCACAGAGTCTTCTCCTTTCTTTCTTTCTAGGAACCGTGACAAATCAGCGAGCTGAATAGAATCGCTTCTTCGAACGAGCACCACTTATCTTTATTTATTTCAACCAAATGTTTAGAAGAAACTTCTCGGAGGTGGTTGTTGAAAAAAAAACACTTCATATGTAACTCGATATTCTTCTTTCGTCGCTGGTAAATATCGTAAATTGAACTATTTATCTTTGAAGCAATATCGGTTTGCAAGATATTTTTCATTTAAATGTTTAGTCTCTGAGTAATGCGAGATATTGCTGAAGGCGTAAATAATATAATTCGGCGTTTTTTCCAAATTGCTTTTTATGATGGGAAAAGACCAGAAGGTTTATGATGGTTACCTGAGTAACGCGCAAATACCTGACCTACCCCTAGCAATAAAGTATAGCCGGGGAAATACATGAAAATATATAAAAAAAAATAATATGATTACAAAGTTTGAATATCGATGACGAACTGACCAATATTCATATACATGCGTGATTCTATCGGAAATTATCTAATTGTCAAATTCGCGACATTCGGGAATCTCTTATTGTTCGCGGGGGTGGCTGTGAACGATGCCCGAGAGGTGCTGCACTCGTCGGAGGAGATCGGAAGTTTTTCAACTCACTGGGCCCTATGCATAGTGGTTGGGGGTGAAGCTGTCGATATCGCAGCTCCGAGGTGTTGGTCGTCTTCGGAGTCGTCGAGCGCTCGTGTCCATGAGCCTTGCTACGTCGTGGTGTTGGTGAGGTACGGAGTCATCGAGCACTCGTGTCTATGAGCCTCGATGCTTCATGGTGTTGGTGAACTTCGATGCCATCGAGCACTCGTGTCTATGAGCCTCGATGGGTCATAGTGTTGGTGAGTTTCGGAGGACAGCGCCTTGCTGCCTTAGCAACAGCCTAATACCTTCGATGTTGACTGGCCCAGGTACATGAGCCGGCGTTTCTTGCTGGTGTTAGTGAATTTTCTTCACAGCATGGTGTCGAGGCCACGTGCTCAGCTTTTGGTGATCGAGCCGTGGTCCTATATCTTCAAACAAAACGTTGGAATGCTCGAGTAACTCGAACCCATTGAGGATGTTGATTTTTTTTCATGTCTTTGAAGACAGAATTATTTTACGACTTCGTCTCGACGATGTCGCTTCGAAAGTTTGTTAAATTTTCTCCAGTCAATGGTCCTCTGTCTGCGATTCCCACACACAGCGATTTTGGCTTTTCCTTTATGTCCCTCAGTCTTTCCGTCTCCTCGCGAGTATACGCGTGCAGCTTCTCTCGGTGCGGTCGAAGAGCAGCGCAAATTTCGCGAAAAGAGTTCCCAAAAAGTGCGTGACGTAACAGTTGTCCGTCAGTAAACGTCGTGGTGTACCCCATCGGTTGAGTACTCTCGACCGAAACGCATCTGTTACTGTCTTACCGTTCGCCGCTGCGACCGGTACGCACTCAATCCATCGAGTGAAAAGATCTTCGAACACTATTAAATAACGATTTCCCGCCTTCGATCTCGGATACGGCCCCATTACATCAGACGCAACGGTATCCCACGGTTGCGCGATCACTCGTGGTCCCATTAACCCCATCGGTCGCGACTGATTTGACTTATGCCACGCGCACGTAATGCATTTCCCTACGTATCTTTTTACGTCTCGATACATTCCCGGCCAATAATAGTACATAGCGACACGGCGATATGTTCGTTCGACACCCGGGTGTCCGGCCTGTTCGCTATCGTGCGCTCGCTGCAGTATTATTTCGTGGTCGGTTGACGGTACAACTAATTTCCACGCCTCTAAGTCCTCCCCGGTTGCTTCCTTTAACGCGTCCGGCCGATAAAAATAGAGAGCGTCTCCATCAATTTTCCAATCAGGAAATTCTCGCGGATTACGGCGTATGGCTACGAGCCTTTCGGTGTACCAATCTAATTCGAAGAAATCTCCCAACGAATCTACTTCTGCGTTCCAATCCGGTTCAACGTCCGAATACATTCTCGATAAAGCATCCGGTGCTTCGTTCTCTGTACCCTTTCGATATTCGACTTTCATGTTATACCCTGATAATTCTAATGCCCATCTGGCCAGTCTGCCTATCGGATCAGTCAGATTATAAAGCCAGCGAAGACTACTGTGATCCGTGACGACAGTAAATTCGTACCCCTCTAAATATGGTCGAAATTTCCGTACGGCCCAAACTACCGCGAGACACTCCTTTTCCGTGACTGTGTATCGCGTTTCGGGACCAGTCATCACGCGACTTGCGCACTCTATCATTTTCTCCCCATCATCGTACTTTTGGGTGAGTATCGCGCCTATTCCCTTATCGCTTGCATCCGTATAAACTATAAACGGTCGTTCGTAGTCTGGGTACGTGAGTATCGCGGCATTTATTAACTCGTCTTTTACGGCTCTAAACGCGGCTTCCTCTACCTCTGTCCAATCCCACTCTACGTTTTTACTCGTTAATCGGTTCAACGGACCTGCGACGCGCGAAATATTAATGAGATGACGGTGATACCAATTTATCATACCGTTGAAACGACGTAATTCTGTTACGTTCCGCGGACTTCGATAATCGATAATCGGTCGAATTTTCTCCGGATCTGGTCTCAAACCATCGCGATTTACTAAAAAGCCGAGGTAACGTACCTCGTTTCGACAAAACGCGCTTTTTTCGTAATTCAATATGAGACCGGCCTCTCGGATTATTCCCAAAATCTTCTCGATCCATTCGAGATGTTTCTCAAAAGTACGATTTACGATAATGATATCGTCTAAGTAAGCAAACGCGTGCGGCTCGAGCGCGGGACCGATTAGACGATCCATTAGCCTCTGAAACGTTGCCGGCGCGTTACACAAACCGTACGGCATCCTCCGAAATTGAAACAACCCTTTACCCTCTACTATGAACGCGGTAAAGTGTTTACTACTCTCGGCCATCATTATCTGATGGTACGCGGCACTCATGTCCAGCGTGGTAATGTACACGGCTTCTTGCAGCTTACTTAATATCGTATCCATTCGCGGCAATGGATACGCATCCTTTCGCGTGACTTTATTCAACTCCCGATAATCTACGCAAAATCTCCAACTACCATCGGGTTTCGCGACCATTACCGGTGGACTCGCCCATTCGCTTGACGAAGGCTCAATAATTCCTTTCTCTAACATTCGATCAACTTCCTCATGAAGTTTCGCTACAACAACCGGCGAACGTCGGTACATACGCTGTTTTACGGCTTTATCCAATGGCGCATCGATCACGTGCTCAGTGAGCGTCACTGGCACATCGAAATCTCGCGGCATCGTCGGTTTAATTCTCGCGAGTAGATCGTCTAAACGTTTCCTCTCATCACGAGCGGGTTCTTGGATCCCGAAACACACGCCGACTGTCGCGATCTCTTCGCACTTACTAACAATCGGGTGTTCGACACCACCTCTCCCCACCGACCAAGTATGACGGCTGCCATAGATATTAATCCCAAACGCGTTTATGAAATCCATCCCTAATAAGCAATTGGATTTTAAGTCACGGACAATAATTGCTGGAAACCATTTTTGTATCCCGTCGAGTTCAATCGGGAATAAGGCCTCTCCGAGAACTCGTTCGGGTGTACCGTTCGCCATCGTAACATAGTCATTTCTCGATCTTGGATACTTCCGGTGAGGTATTCCGAGTTCGTCTACGATAACGCCTCCTATTCTACCAAAAACCGATATTGTCGCACCCGTATCGAGCAATGCATCGAGCAATTTTCCCCCAATGATTAATTGCGCGAAAATACGCTCGTGGCCTTTTTCTCGCTGCCACTCCTCCGGAGGAGCGGGAAAAGCCATTGTGAACTTTATTGGATCGAATTGTCTCGTCGTTACATCTAAATCAAAATGTACCGTTTTTTCGCTTTCGGTATTCCGATCATCGTCGGCGCGATTCGCTGCCGGAGGACGATCGGTCTCGTTTGTTTCACCGATAATTTGCGATTCTATTATCTCCTCGTCCGACTCAACGTCGTCGTCGAGTGTCCATATCCCAATCGATCGGTTGATAATTTTCCCGTTATCTACGACTTCTACTGTATTTTCCCTATCAGCGATACACGGAGAGCTCGATGGACCTGCGCTTACATCTACGCGTACTAATTCTGTCGAGTCCTCTACGCGAACTGCACTCTCTATTACAGGGGAATTTATTTCTACAGGAATCGTATTTTCTCGCGGGTTTGTCTCTACTCGGTACGCTGGCCGCCCCGCGGTTGCCAGGCCCGATTGGCGTTTTTTGCAAACGCACATCCGCAATTGTCGGTATTCACGCCCTTACGGCCACAGCCGAGACATAACGTAGCCTGCGGCTTCTCGCAAACTCGACTGAAATGCCCTAAATCACCGCAATTAAAACAGAATAACGGCGATCGTCGCACGAAATTTTTCTGCTGAGGCGAGGATGAACGAGCGTCGTTCTTCCCATTCGTCGGCGATTGCCTCCCCCCACTAGACTGTTGTTGCCGTTGCACCGCTTGTCTTGGAGGATTCGAAGCCGTTGTCTGCGCGTATGTTTTCGTAACTGCCTTCGGTTCGACCGTTGACGCCTCTAAATTTTCTGCAGATTTTCTCCGATTTCTCTTTCTTTTCGGAGAAGACGGTTCGACCGTATTCTCGTTACTCTTCTTCGACGGCTTGTCCGTCGACACGGCGCTAACATTCGAGGAACGCGGCCGATACCCACTCGGTTTATACCCTCCTTGAGATTTCGGTTCATCTTTCTTTCCGCCATCCCAAGCGTAGGCCTTCAAGTTGCATTCGTTGCGACTTGGCGGTGGACGTCGAGTCTTCGCTCGAGCCCATCGTTGTTCGATCTTCGTTGCTTTTTCTACGAGATCCGAATACGATTTGATATCACTCCGTTCGAGTCTATCCCAATATTCTGGACGAAGTCCTGCGTATGCGTGATCCAGTTGACTCCTGAGGCTCTTGCGTTTACGAAGTCGATTGAAGAGCCCTTGCAAACGGATCAGATAATTTTTCGCGGTTTCGCCAGAACCTTGCGTCCGTTTTCGAATATCGTCCTTGAGTCCTTGTTGATCCATATCGACTCCGAACCATTTCTTGAACTCAAGTTCGAACTCATGCCAGTGTTGCCATTGTTTGCGATTTGTTCGGTACCATAGGAGGGCACCGCCTTTCAACACCTCCGGCAATGTCTGCAAACGATCCGAATATCGGATATGTGCTGCGGCGATCTTCTCGAGTATAATTTCCAAAAATTCTTCTCCCGAAAAGTCGTCTTCGCCTGTGAATTTTAAAGACCATTTTCTCGCGATTTCCCCGACATCCCGTTCAGTTCGTCGTCTCGACGACCGGTGCTGCGAGCTTCGGTTACTTCGGTGCGACCGTTCTGATGCGGTCCCTCTCGATCCTTCTACCGACTCGGCTTCGCTCTCCGAAGTCTCGCTGAGATCCGACTCACTGCTGCTCGATTCGTCGATTACTTCCAGTTGCTTCACCGGTACCGTTTTGGTTGATTTTCCGGTCTTCTCCGCTTTTTTCATTGCCCCCTTTTGCCGTTGACTCGGTCTGCCTTCCGGTTGCTCGGTTTTCTCGTCGGTCTTCCGAGCCGATGATTCGCCGTGATGCGCAGCACCCTTTGACGTGTCCTCTGGCTTGTCCCCCTGGACTTTTCTCGAGGTATCGCCCAGGTTTTGCGCATCCCGGTTTTTCGCGCTCCTATTCGTCCGACTTTTCGCCTCGCCGGTGTCTTCGGCTGTCTTCCGCGGGGGCGGAGAAGTTCTCCGGTCACGTGAATGTTTCGGTATCGCACCCTGCGATGCCTGTTCCGGTGTCGATTGTGCCAATCCCTGTTCCGGTGTCGATTGTGCTGAAGCCAGCTGACGAGTTACGCTCGATGGTTGCGCCACCCAAAGCCTCAGCCTGTTTCTCACTACAGCCGGTACGCCGTCCGAGCTTATCATTAAAGCTGCGAGTGTTTGGCGTACGTCCTCTATCGTCATCTCGTCGATCTCTGTTAATAAAGGCGCAAGAGGTTCGCTGCCTACCGGAACGACGTCGTCCTCATCCCAGCGAATATTCTTGTACCCTTTCTCTCGATACTTGCTGCGACGCAGTCGATCGCGAATTTGCTCGCCATTTCCCTCGACGCTAGCCTCGGCACTTCGCAGCAATTGTCGTACTTCGAGATCGCTCAGCGTCTCGATCCAGATAAACGGGTCTGCTACCCTTTTTCCACGATCGCGTGTATTTACGTTCGATATATCGAGCGTTTTATCGGGTTCCCGTTGTCCGAGTAGCAACGCGCGCACTCGCTGGCGAAGCTCCTCGTGGCCTCCCCTATCGTCCATGCGTGCCGCACGTAATATGTTACTAAGTTCGTTTTCTGTGCGAAAATCTACCCATTGCAACGGATCTAACGTAGAGGCTCGATCCTGGTACGTTAATTCGTGTTCGTCAACACTTGGTTCACTCTCGCTGCTTTTCAGCGGATCGATCGATTGCAATGTTTCCTCGTTGGGATTTACCGGATCCATCTCAAAACGAGTGGTTACGCACAACAGTTACAAAGAAATCGCGGAATCAAATATAAACGCGGTATAAATCGCGAAACTCACGGAGTTATTTCGTCGTACGCGAAAATTAATTACGATAATTTTCCGAATTAATTTTTCCGAACCGCGCGATCAATGTTTTCGAATCACGAAACCTATTCGCGAAATTCACGGAATTGTTAATTCACGGGACGCGTTATCGATCGTGATACTCACGGAGAATTTTCACGATACGCGTAACTTCACGGAACGATTCACGGAATTTTTTTTTCGCGAGACGCGGTCTCAATAACGGAAAATTAATTTAAATTGTTTTTCGGAAATGTTCGAAATTATCGATGCGCAATTTGCAAAGATTTTTTTTTCACAAATTGTCGCGGACTAACAAAAAATATTTTTTTTTCAACACCAAATATCGCGTTAATAATCGACGAAAAATTCGCGTATTTATTCGAATAATCGAATAATTCACTACTAATTTATTCGCAAATATTGTTTTTTATTTATTCGCGAAAGTGAATTCGAATTATCACGCGCACTGTTTAATTGTTCAATATCGCGAACGTTCGATATGCGAGCTGTCACTGTATCGAGTCTATCACTCGGAGTCCTCGGTGCACGCGTACCCGAACTTCGCGCACTACGTTGTCTGTCTCTCTCTCGCGACGCGCGAGACCCCCGATGAGTCGCTCGGTACACGAGTACCCGAAAGTGTTCTCATCGGTTTATTAAGTACACTGATTTTACGTGTTTTTACTCCGCGGTTGAGCACGGCTGATAATTTTTCTCGAAAAATATATTTCAGTCAATGCTATTTTAATTCTCGAATTTCCAAGCGAACGTCTTCGAGACTCTCGCGTCCCGTTTGTTTACGTTTCGCGTGTACCCTCGACGCTCGAGCTCGGCTCGCGAATCTATTGTTCCCGCACACGTATTCACACAAAGAAAATTTTCGAGACAGTTTCTCGCTCGACTGTTCTCGAAAGAATTTTTACAAAAGAAATAAATTGTTTGAATTTAATTATTAACCAAATTTTTGTCCGATTTTAATTACTTCGCCTGCCCCACGTTGGGCGCCAAAAATTGTGACGACAATTTTCGCCAAACGTGGGCTACCGATCTCGTGCGGTTCGAGATTTTCTCAATTGTCCGACTTGATTTACTTCGCCCGCCCCACGTTGGGCGCCAAAAATTGTGACGTGCTTTTCGAAGTTTCGGACTGTACTTCGATCCGCGACCCGTCCAAAATATGATGACGCCCTTGTTTTTCAATTCGCTACTCTCACCTGTATTTTTCCTTCCGCCGAATTGTTGCTGGGCGCCAGGATATCAATCTCCCGATATCCAGGGATTAACGTTTCTCTTACTCTCTAATTATCACTATCATACGCGGCTAGCAGGATAGGGAGTGCAGTTCGGGCGCGAAGTAACACAGAAATCAAATAAATTTTTCATATGGTACACATGAAATAAAAGCAATAAAACGGTATTTTTATTCAATTATTTCCCGATTTTTAACACAACAAAATTCAGCCCTTACGATCGGCTACTCAAAAACGAACGAACGAAAATCGTTTTCGTTCAAAAACACAATTAATATGACTCGCGGGACTCGACGTAAATTAATGTCTCGATCTCTCGTCGACGCGTCGAGAATTTTCCGAAACTTAACCGCTAATTTGCCGAGTACGGGCGAGAAAGCACTCTGCGATTTCGCGTATCGCTCTCGGCATAAAGTAACCAAAGATGGTGTGCACCACGTGCACCTACCTTGTCAATTATCTCCGAAGCGATGCGATCGTCCTCCTACTTCCTCGACTATTCCTCAAGACAACGGTTTTCGATCGGCCGTCGACACGGCGTTAATTCTCCTCGGCGGACGTAGTTTTCGATACTTCTCCCTCACGGAGATACAATTTCACGGAATCCCTTATCGCTCGTGTATTAGCTCACTATTCTCAACTACTTCTCGAATCTTTATTCGATTATCTATTGCCTTTGTTCTCACACAAAAAAATTTACTGCGGATCGACTAACTAATAGCACGCGTTAAGCGAGAGTGACGCTTCCTCGCCCGTACTTCGTTACGCGGACCGATAGCTGAGGGGAAGGGGGTCGCGACGGTTCCCTTGCTGTACTTCCGCAATTTTTATTGGTTCCTCGCGGCTCCTCTCCTATTGTCTTCTCCTCGCGCGGTAACCGGCGTAGCTACGACTTTTCGCGTATCTGAAAAATATAAGACGGCTCTCCGGCAGACATATGTTCTATATTTTTCTATTCCTTCGGGTACCACGGGGATCGACTCTGTGCGCGCGCTAACAAAGACTCTCGCGCGTGCCCTACCTATAGCGTGATGCGAGAGCGTTTACAACGCCTCGTCACAATATATCTCTCTATATATATAAAGTTTCCGCCGCTGTCGCCGCCGCCGCCGCCGTGTCAGGAATCGAGGGGAGGGCAAAAATATTCTAAGTCCCTCTAAAGAGGAAAAGAAAAATATTCTAAGTCCCTCTAAAGAGGAAAAGAAAAATATTCTAAGTCCCTCTAAGGGGGACTTAGAATACTTAGAATAAGGGGGACTAAAAGAAAAATATTCTAAGTCCCCCTTAGAGGGACTTAGAATATTTTTCTTAGAAATTCTTAAAATATTCTAAGTCCCTCTAAAGAGGAAAAGAAAAATATTCTAAGTCCCTCTAAAGAGGAAAAGAAAAATATTCTAAGTCCCTCTAAAGAGGAAAAGAAAAATATTCTAAGTCCCTCTAAAGAGGAAAAGAAAAATATTCTAAGTCCCTCTAAAGAGGAAAAGAAAAATATTCTAAGTCCCTCTAAGGGGGACTTAGAATATTTTTCTTTTCCTCTTTAGAGGAAAAGAAAAATATTCTAAGTCCCTCTAGCCCGCTTAGAATATATAGAAAAACCCGCTTAGAATATATAGAATATATAGAAAAAAAGAAAAATATTCTAAGTCCCTCTAAGGGGGACTTAGAATATTTTTCTTTTCCTCTTTAGAGGGACTTAGAATATTTTTCTTTTCCTCTTTAGAGGGACTTAGAATATTTTAAGAATTTCTAAGTCCCTCTAAGGGGGACTTAGAATATTTTTCTGAAGGGGGGGGGAGGTCGTGGGAGGGGAAAGTCAAAATATTCTAAGTCCTTCAAGGGGGGACTTAGAATATTTTTGGTCGAAGGAGTAATGGTGAATGGGGGGGGGGGGGAGGGGGGAGGGGAAAAATATTCTAAGTCCCTTCAAGGGGGACTGACTAAGTAAAAATACAAAAAAAAGCGGCGGCGACCTCCATTGGTGAAAAGTTGCGGCGGTGATTAAACATTATTATAATGTTGATAAAAGAAAAGCGAGCGCGCGTAGCGCGCGAGCCCGGGGAAACTCTAGTATATATATATATCGCTGCAAATTGCAGCGGACGCTGCATTTACTTTTGTTTGCTGCTGCTAAGTTCGTATGTATATATTATAAACATATGACTGGAAGTATTAAAAAAATATTACAAAAATAAAAAAACGCAAATATTTTACAGAAAATTTAAGAAAATCATAAAAAAAAAATAAACATATGACTGGAAGTATTAAAAAAATATTACAAAAATAAAAAAAACGCAAATATTTTAAAGAAAAATTATGATAAATCAACATTTAAAACGGGACATTAAAATATTTCAATCAAATCTTTGCAAAAAGATATGAAATCCCACAAAAACACCAATAATGGTGTACAAAAAGTTGAGACAAGTACATTTACAGTAGTTGTTTTGACAACACACTAAAATATAAAAAATAGTTCTTTAAAAATTAAAAAACATATGTTCGATCTTTGCAAAAAGTTATTAAATAAATTAAAAGCTTCTTAGGGTTCGTGGCCAAGTACATGTACATTTTGACTCACTTAGTAAAAGGTCAGTCATAGCAGCATACGAGTTATGAATTACAGTCGGATCATTTTGTAAGTCAAAGTATATTTTAAAAGTAACTTGTCTGGCCATTATACTGAACAAATCAATATGTGAATGCGTAATTAGCTAAAAAAACTTCTAATAACTTTGTAATCAATTATTATGTGACGATTACGGCCAGACAAGTTACTTTTAAAATATACTTTGACTTACAAAATGATCCGACTGTAATTCATAACTCGTATGCTGCTATGACTGACCTTTTACTAAGTGAGTCAAAATGTACATGTACTTGGCCACGAACCCTAAGAAGCTTTTAATTTATTTAATAACTTTTTGCAAAGATCGAACATATGTTTTTTAATTTTTAAAGAACTATTTTGTATATTTTAGTGTGTTGTCAAAACAACTACTGTAAATGTACTTGTCTCAACTTTTTGTACACCATTATTGGTGTTTTTGTGGGATCATAATCACAGGCGACCCAAATTGTAATTTACTTTCCGATAATTTTGAATCGCAATACCTTCGTGACTTTATTTTTTCGTCTGCATTACACCTCGTGCCCTCTCCGCCTACTTTCCACACAGCTGCGTCCGACTTCTGGCTGGATGTCGTGATTCTCGACGGCGAGGAAAAGCTTGGTTATTTCGCTAAGTCTGATGTACCGTTCATAGGCGGCCATGACCTCCTTCAAATCTCATACAATCTTGCAACTGGATGCATCAGGCCTCGTGTTATATCGCGTCGATGCCTACGTGAATTTTCTGCTGAGAACTATCAACAGGCCATTCTCTCTGCTATTTCCCAAGATGAACATATCTCTTCGGTCAATGCGCTTTCGCCTGTGCCGCATCTTAATCTGTCCGTCACATCGCTATCTTCACTCTTAGCGGCCAATCTTGACTTGCACGCACCGTTGCGATCTTTTCAAGTACGGAAATCTCCGTCACCGTGGCTTGACGACTCTTTCAAAGCTTGCATCAATGACCGTAACCGGCTTTACAACCAGGCGAAACGTTCGGGCAGTCTACTTGGGTTTGCTATCTTTCGCCAATTTCGCGACCAACTTACCGCTGATATGGGACAAGCTAGGGAAAGGTATCAATATAATCGTTTAGACTCAGTCAATGACCCGACAAGACTTTGGCGTGAATTGGGTAATCTTGGGCTGGTTAAGGTTAGTGACTCCTCTCCTCTCCACTTTTTTTCGGCAGACGTTCTTAACTCGCACTACGCAGCTATCTCCAATCGATCACCGGCTCTTACTCACGCTCAATTCCAATCCACGTGCAACTCCATAGTTTCTCTACATCTCTCGTTCTCCTTCCACCCTGTGTCGCCTGACGATATCCTTCGTCTCAATAAAAACTCTTTCTCGCTTTCGCCCCGTTCTGGCCCTGATGGTCTCTCGCCTTTTGGAATCTATACTGCTTTCCCTGCTATTGCAGTGATGCTCGCACAACTTTTCAATCTTAGCTTTCAAGGCTCAGTTTTTCCGGCAATGTGGAAACAAGCGCTAATTCGGCCCCTCGCAAAGGTTAAGACTCCGCGTTCTCCGTCTGACACAAGACCAATCGCAAACTTAAGTGAATTAACGAATCTCCTTGCAAAAATTGCCCACACTCAAATCACCTCCTTCGTCGAAACAAATTTACTTTCGGGCTGATCAGAGTACGCAATTAGCACTGCTAAGACTCGTTAATGACGTTAATCATGGTATCAATAATCGAAAACTCATTATTCTCGTGTTATTCGACTTCAGCAAAGCGTTCGACACGGTATCGCACCTTCATCTACTAAGGAAATTAAAATTGATTGGGTTTTCGGACTCTGCACTGTCATGGATTTTCTCCTATCTTACTGGCCGGTCTCAAGCGGTTATAGATGAAGTGGGCGCGTGTTCTGATTGGCTCTGCACTACTGAAGGTATACCTCAAGGGTCGGTCCGCGGTCCCTTACTTTTCTCGCTCTTCATCAATGATATCGCTAAGGAGTTGAGATATTCAGAGCACATGATCATTGCTGATGATACCCAAATTTATCTGCAGTGTCGGCTTTTTGAACTCAACATCGCTATGGCTAAAATTAGACATGATGTTGTAGTAGTCGCGAACTTTGCGACGTCGAACGGTCTTACTCTTAACACGACGAAATCCAAAATTCTTATCCTCGGTAGCAACGCTTATGTCCGCGAGCTCAACCTCGAGACTCTACCGCCAATTTCCCTTAATGAAGTTCCCATTCCCTCCGTTCATGACGCTTCTAACTTGGGTGTGCAACTGAAAGCGAGTCTCTCATGGAATAGGCACATCTCGCTTGTTTCGCAAAAAGTTCACGCTTCATTGCATAAATTAAAATTTCACAAAAATGCCTTGTCCACTGAACTTCGAGTTAAACTTGTAACGACGCTTATCTTTCCTCACTTAGACTACGGCTGCCTCGTTTATCACGGACTTACATAGGAACTCAACATCAAGTCGCAGCGTCTCGTAAATTGCTGTATTCGCTTTATTTTTAATCTCCGCCGGGATGATCATGTAACAATCTACCATCACCGATTAGGATGGCTCTCGGTTCGCAATCGTCGTTCCTACTTTTTAGGCATCCTAGTCTACAAAGTTCTGAATCTGCATTCACCATCGTTCATTAGCTAACTTTTTGTTAGACGCAGCATTGAAAGTGCTCGCCCATCACGGAACGTCGCAACACGACACACATTCGAGATACCGGCTCACCGTACGGTGGCCTATCGTAATAGTTTTCACCTCTCTGCGGTTTACTTTTGGCACTCTCTTCCTATGGAGGTTGTCCTTTCCCCTTTCCTTTCTATATTCAAATCTCGGCTTTATAATTATCTTCTCCAGACTGAGATTGCTCGTTCGAATTAGGTAGCCAAATTAGCCGAATTAGTTTAGTATTAGCTTAGAATTACCTAGAACTAGTCTTAATTCTCATTAGCATCGCTATTAATCATCAATTTACTAAGTCACTTATTTCTAATTTCTACTTTTAAGCATCAATTATCTACATGTTAGCCTTTGATATTTTCTATTGTGAGTTATATAGTTCTAATCTGGAATTGTTAAAATTATACATTATTAGAATCGTACTCTATTCCTAAGATACTATTTACTGTTATACTTGCTCTGGGTTATTATTTGCCCCAAAGTTTAACTAGAGCATAATAAATTATTATCAATCAATCAATCTCTCTCTCTGCTAAGAGAAGAGATAGAAATGCTAAAAAAAGAGTTAATGAACATAAAACAACGACAAGGGAATAGCATGGAAAGGTCCGAAAATGAGGTGAACAAGGAACCAAAACCAAAAAAAGTGCAAAAGGCTACGTACTCACAGATAGCAAAAAAAAATAGGAATGAAGAAATAATTGTACAACCAGTCGAAGAACAAACAAGCGAAAAACAGAGGGAGCCATTAAAAGGAACATCGACATAAGGGGGCTGAGTCACCTAAAAAGTAGAATGTTCATTATTTTTTTTTCTGTCTGAAATAAATTAAAAATAAAAATTCCATTGTATTTTCATAATCTATATATGATTAACTCCTTTTCAAATTTTTTTTGAAGTTCCCAAGTTTGTCGAAGCGAAAGCAGAGAGGGTCAAACTTTTTTTACATGTCGCAGGATTCAGACCGCAGGAGTCAATCAATTTTGACTTTTCATAGCTCATTTTCTTCGCTGGAGTATTTATTATGGAACGAGTGCAGGAATTTTTTTTTGAAGGTCCCCCGATGGAGCTATCGAATAAAATGTGGAAAAAAATGTAATTTTCACATGACTGCGATGCTCTTTTTCCAGATTTTATTAGATAACTCCATCGGGGGACCTTCAAAAGAAAATTCCTGCACTCGTTCCATAATAAATACTCCAGCGAAGAAAATGAGCTATGAAAAGTCAAAATTTATTCACTCCTGCGGTCTGAATCCTGCGACAAGTAAAAAAAGTTTGACCATCTCTGCTTTCGCTTCGACAAGCTTGGGGTTCTCAAAAAAATTGAAAAAGATAGTTAATCTTGTATAGATTATGACAATACAATCGAATTTTTATTTTTTATTTTTTTCAGACAGAAAAAAAAATAATGAACATTCTACTTTTTAGGTGACTCAGCACCCATAATGGAACTAGGAGTTGGAATAGATAACATAGTAAAAGGACCAACAGGTAAAGCAATATTAGAATGTAAAAAAAGAGAGGATAGAGGGATACTTGCTGGAGAGATACGGAAAAATCTGGGGGAACAATATAAAATCTATACGCCGGAAAAAAAATTACCGATAATAAAAGTTGTCGGAGTAGAAGAAGAAGTAGGAAGAGAGGAAGAGGGAAACTTTATCAAGAGAGTGAAATAGCAGAACGAACTAGATGAAGGAAACGAGATATTCAAAATGAAAATGATCAAAAACATCAAGACAGGCGAAAACGAAGCAACAATAATAATGGAAGTGGCCCCCCAAACGCATAAGAGTTTTGTTGAAAAGCGAAAAATGAAAGTAGGATAGAAAAACTGCCCCGTGTATAACTACGTTAGTGTGAAAAACTGCTACAAGTGCTGGGGGTTCAATCGCTTCGCGAAGGAGTACAGAAATAGACAGTTCCGCCGATACGGTAAAGAGCATGATGTATCGGTATGTCAAAACAATCATACGAACTGTATAAACTGTATGAGAATGATTGAAAAATTTAATATGAAAGATATATCGGTGAACTACGAAGCGACAAATAAAAAATGTGAGTCATACATACGAATGGTAAATCGAAACAGAAAATAATATACAATATGGTGAGGAATAGCAAAGAACAGAAAAAATAAAGCACTTACAAAATTCATTCATTTTACTACTTAATGTACAAGGATACTTGAACAATAAAGGTCAAATAGAAGAGTTGACGGTTAGATTTAAACCAAAAATAGTATGCCTAACAGAGATACATGTAACAGGAGAGATAGATGACGCTGAATTAGAAATAATGAACTATGCAATGAAATATGCAAGGAGATTCAAAAAATAGCAGAACAGGAGGGGTAATAACTTTCGTAAGCAGGGAAATAAATTTCAAATACATAAGTAGTAAAAACATCGAACAAAACACCTTGATAAGTGTAATCGAACTGATGGCGAAATATAGCGAGAAAATTGTATGTAATGTTTATCATTCGACGAGTACACGCAATGGAGTATTCATAGATACGATTTCAAAAGAGTGCGATAAATTAATTGACACAGGATATGTGATACTAGTTGGGGATTTCAACATAGATGTAAATAAAGAAAATCAGTATTCTAGAAGATTGATACAAGAGTTGCGTTGACTGGGTATGAAACAGCATGTGCAGGAAAATACAAGAGTTACAGAAATACCGAGGACAACAATTGACTTAGTTTTTTCAAATTTTAATGTAGTAACGAAAGTTTGCTCGACACCGAAAATTAGTGACCACCAAATAGTAAAAATAAACCTTTCAATAAATGACATAGACAACAAGCGTCTCAGCGAACCAGCGAACCAGCGTCTCAGCGAACCAAAATGGTTCGCACCACCTAAAGTTACAGTGTGATACGGACGTCCGAGAAGAAAAATTCACCAAAAAAGTTGTTTTCATTGCACCGCAGGCTTAAAAAAATATTTCTATTCATCGCATTCACTTCAAAGTAACTACGCATGATGTTGGAAATACACCGAAGCAAATGGTGAAAAATAAAAATTTTGGAGTATGTGCTGCAGCGTAACCCCTTCGACAGACTTCGAAGAGCAACGGATGGTCATTTTAATAGGCACTCTTTGCCTATTGTTATAGTGAGTGCCTAAAAATAAACGTACAGAATTTTATACACGAGACTATACAAACATCACGTAAGAAGGTTTTAATGAATTATTGACGAATGAAATACGAAGCAAATGTGATGTAAATAATAATGTACATGACTTAGCAGATAGCATAATAGAGTGTATGACAATGGCAGTAAATAGAAAAGCCACTAAAATAGTAAAAAGAGTTCCCATGAAATGGTAAAATAAACCATGGATCACAAATAAAGTTAGAGACGCGAGTGAAGATAGAAACTGGGCTTACAAGCACGCGGTGGTGATAAATAAGCAAAGTGATTGGGAAGAGTATAAAAGAAGACGAAACATTATTGTAGCATTAATTCGAAGAAGTAAATGTAAATATTATGAACAAAATATTGATGAAGTAAAATGAAACTCAAAATAGATGTGGAAAACAATCAAAGAGCTAATTGGAAGTAACAAAAAGACAACGAGAGTAATCGAAATAAATTTTGAAGGTGAGATATGCAATGATGAGAAAGAAATAGTAAGCAAATTTAATGATTTCTTTATAAAAAGTATTGCGGAAATTGTGCAAACGGACGGAGAGGAAAATACAAAAGACCCAACGATTAAATTAAATATTATGGCAAGGTTAAAAAAATTTAGAATGATAGAAAGAAGTGAAATCGATAAGATAGTAAAAAGTTTAGAAAACACAAAAAGTACTGAAGAGGGAGTAAGCACCGAAATTATAAAAGTTGCGTGGAGAAGCGTGGGAGATATCATGCTAACTTTGATAAACAAGTCAATGCAAGAAGGAGTTTTTCCGGAAAACTGGAAAACGTCGACGGTGATACCAATACCAAAAATAGTAGGAACAAAAAAAGCAGAACAATTCAAACCAATAAATATGCTACCTACGTATGAAAATTTTTTGAAAATAGCAGTCAAGGAGCAATTGGTGGAATATATGGAAAGCAACAACGTACTAAGGAAAGAACAATCAGGGTTCCGGAGAAGCCTCTCTTGCGAAAGTGCGCTTCAAAACACTATAATTTCATGGAGAAAAAATTTAGATGAAAGTGAGTTAATAGGCATAGTATTTTTGAATTTCAAAAGGGCCTTTGAAACAGTCAGTAGAGAAGTATTGATAAAAAAAGCGGAAACGTATGGTATAAAAGGAGAGGTACTGAATTGGATAGAATCATATCTGACAAATCGCTAGCAGCAGGTCAAACTTGATAGTACCATATCATCAAAGAAAAATACCGTTCATGGAGTGTCACAAGGATCTGTTTTGGGACCATTGTTGTTCGTGATATATATAAATGATATAGTAGAACAGTTAAAATATTGCTCGTGTAGGCTGTTTGCAGATGACACAGTAATTTATATAAGTGGTCAAAGTATTTGTGAAGTAGAAAGAAAAATAAACTATGACTTGAAAAACATTAATAGATGGCTAGAAAATAATGCACTCAGACTTAAGGTGATGTGAAACATTTCTGTTGATAAAACAGTGTCACATTTTACACGTTGATTCCGTCAAAACGCGATCCTGAATTTCTTCGCGCCGGCTGAGTAAAATTCAATAAAAATTTAGATACACACGTAGAAACACTAGATACAGGACTACGTTCTCGATTTTATCCTCAAATCGAAAAAAAAAAAGTAGTTTCGTTATCGCGGGTACCCTACAATTACAGAGGTTATGCTATTTTCTTGTCTTTGCTCTTTTACGAAAAACGAAGTGAACGTAGTCCTCGGCATTGAAAAGACCCATATTTTGATATAACGTTTATTGTTCTCCGCGATAAGAATAAAGAGAATTTCAGGATCTTAGATCATGAGGGTAATTATCGACGAATTTGACGTTCCACGCAACACTCCGATAGGGGCACTGACTTGGAGTTCCGCGTCGTAAAAGTTCATACGAAGTGAAGCGTTGGTGCGAAAGTTGTTATGAAGCAACAGATTTTTTTATTTGATTCGTGTATTATTCTTTTCGATAAAGGAAAAAGTGGTGTGAAACATACATCAGAAATGCCGAGTACGAGAATTGCGATGGAGAATGATGAATACCTGCACGTCCTTTGGTATCCTCGAAAACTCGAAGATACAAGAGAAGACAAGGTTATGTACTTTTGTTTTAGAACCCTTCGTTTTATCCACAATCCTTTCCAGGATTTACAGGCAATATACTCTGCGTATATCAATGCGATACATTTTTATTCGCATGATAAAAGATGTCACAGTAATATTTAGTTTTATAACAAATTTTGTTTGGGGGTTAAATATCTCTTTGCGTTGGCTTTCGGTAAGTTGACTCAAAAATCAATCGGTGCGGTTCCCCATTCATAATAATGGAATTTGCAAAGTTTTCCATTATTGAGAGGTATTGCTTACGTACTTTGCTAATATATGGTGCGTCAAACAGAATATTGGAAGCCTCCGATATTGATTTTTTTATCTTCATTTTTACACCGATCGGTGACAAAAAGGCAATAGAAAATTAGAAGATTTTTTTCTGATTTACACTAGTCGCACTGCATCAAGATTTCAATCTGATGCTGCGACTGAAGAATTTTGTGACCCAACTAAAAACTGAATCGCTGCGCTCCATTCCATAATAATTGAATTTTCGGGTTTCCATTACGTTTAGCTACTTTTCCAATATATTGTTATGCGTAAAATTAACAAGATGGTAAGCGGTGTGACTTCGATTACAGTTATTTGAAACTGATTGCTCCGATATAACTTTGAGCTTATGTCGGAGAGAATGGATGAATCATAATCCATACCGGTCATTGCTGCGATAGAAGTTTGAATCTAATTCGTATGTTATCATCGCAGCGATGACTGATTTATCAATCATCCATTCGAAAATTTTAATTCTTTATCTTTTACTTATGTAATAAATGCTTTAATTATTAAGTCAACTGCGCAATGTTATATAAAATTAACAAGATGGTTAGCGGTATGACTTCGATTACAGTTATTTGAAACTGACTGCTCCGATATAACTTTGAGCTTATGTCGGAGAGAATGGATGAATAATAATCCATACCGGTCATTGCTGCAATAGAAGTTCGAATCTAATTCGTATGTTATCATCGCAGCGATGACTGATTTGTCAATCATCCATTCGAAAAATTTTATTCTTTTTCTTTTACTTATGTAATAAATGCTTTAATTATTAAGTTGACTGTGTAATGTTATATAAAATTAACAAGATGGTAAGCGGTATGACTTCGATTACAGTTATTTGAAACTGACTGCTCCGATATAACTTTGAGCTTATGTCGGAGAGAATGGATGAATAATAATCCATACCGGTCATTGCTGTGATAGAAGTTTGAATCTAATTCGTATGTTATCATCGCAGCGATGACTGATTTATCAATCGTCCATTCGAAAATTTTAATTCTTAATCTTTTACTTATGTAATAAATGCTTTAATTATTAAGTCGACTGCGTAATGTTATATAAAATTGAGAAGGCGGTAAGCGATGTGACTCGATTCTAGTTTCTTGAAAATGATTGCTCCGATATAACTTTGAGCTTATGTCGGAGAGAATGGATGAATAATAATCCAGACCGGTCATCATTGCGATAGAAGTTTGAATCCAATTCGTATGTTATCGCAATGATGACTGACTTAATAATCATCCATTTCAAAAGTTAATGATAAATGTTTTAATTTATCATTCAGTAGTCTTATGGGATACTGAAAAGTTTATTTTCACACTCGCCGAAGTGTGAAAAATAAACGATTATTCTTATTTTTTATTTGCGACAAATGTCTTGTCGGTCATTTGTTTTTATTTGTGAAGGACGATGGAAAAATAATTATTACCATCGGAATTCATTATATTGCCGAAAAACGATTTTCGGAGTTCGATTCCGAACGCTTAGCGGTCAACTCAGTTGCCGAGCTTCTGAGTTGGATAAGAATAAGTCTAGAATAAGAATTTTGGGCGAGCGCCCTCTACCGGCAGGATGTGGAAATCGTGTCGATAACGTCACGTTTTCTACTTCCTCCCGAAGAAGACAGGGGCGCGCTTGTCGCCAATATTTGTTTCACATCACCTTAATACAAATAAGACAAAGTTTATGATGTTACACGCCCAAAGAAAGCCGTACCAAAGAAATAGCTGTGATATAGAAATTGAAGATACTGTAATAGAAGAGGTGGATGAATTCAAATATTTAGGAGTATTGATTGACAAACATAAGATTTGACAAAATGGCGGCGTATATAGTGAAAAAAGTAGCGAAGAAAACAAATTTCATGTATCGAATAAATGAATGTGTATCGGTAAGTACATTGGTAACGATATACAAAATGATTGTGGCACCGCATTTTGAACACTGCAGTACGTTGTTACTGAATGTGAACGCGGAATGGATGGAAAGACTACAAAAAGTACAAAATATAGGAATGCGTGCAATACTAAGGTATAGCAGATATACAAGAGTGAGAGATATGCTAGATGCATTAGGATTTTTAAATATAAGACAAAGAATGTTGTATAACGTAAGTGTTTTTGTATTACTGCTCGACTCTGCCCTCGGGCGTAATCTTTTCAGATTCGGTCAAGTCTATTACTGCTTCGCAACGACACTTGATCGCATCTGTCGAGCTTGCTGACTTTTACTGGAAATTCTCGTTGAAAATGCAGAAATTCTCCTAAACTCAATCGCTGCATTATCTTCTATCCTTCTCGGACTTCAACGGAGTGTGCTTGAGCATGCGTTGTATCTGCTTTGCCTGCCAATTCCATCCACTGCTGTGCCACCTACAGCGTTTCAACGGCTTACTACTGCGCATGCGCTGGTTTATACTCACCTTCATCGATAACGGCGCGCCACCTACAACGTTTCGGCGAGCTCATCACTACGCATGCGCATACTCGCTTGCGTCAACGATCATCTATCCCACTCAGCGATTAATCATCACTGTCGCAGCTCATCGACCATCGATCTATTCTTACCCCGAACTTATCGACAACTGCACATATTGCTTTCTTCTCGCTTCTGTGCTGAATAATTAATTTGCATGTTCACTCGTTGTGTCAAATGTACAAAAGCTATAGCCGGCGAGATTGTTAGTTGTCCTGACTGCCAACAGAAATTTCACCCCGATTGTGTCAAACACTATCTTGCATACAGGTCAGCTTCTCTCTGCTGTCGTCAGCTAGATAATAGCATAATCTGCCATAATAGTCTGCCGCCGAGCTCTTTTCCGCAAACTTCTCAACCGATCACGCTCGAGTCTGTGTTCGCGTACATCAAAGATTCCGATGCTAGCATGACAGCTTCCATTGCTTCGCAGAATTAAATTACCAACGAATTACGTTGCTAACTCAAGGGTATACCTGAGCTTATCCATACACCCGCGTAGAAAACATTAGTATGGGATTGACTCTGGGAGGACGATGGGCGAGAGGCTGGGGTTTGTTTGGGATTGAATCTGGGAAGCACTATGGGCAATCATCTGGGTTTTGGGACCCGGCTGGATGGTTTCCCAAACCTTTTCCCATAGCTTCAGTGGACGGGGGGAATCCTCGTGCAATCAATCCCATACGCTTTTCCAGATTCTCTCCCAGCCGTCGCATACGAACGGGGATCCTCGTGCAATCAATCCCATATGCTTTTCCAGATTCTCTCCCAGCCGTCGCGTACGACCGGGGGAATCCTTGCGCGATCAATCCCATACATAGAATCCCATGTTATGTGTAAGTGAAAGAAGATGAAAAAATAGATTTTGTCAGATGGAAGAAAAAAATAAAAAACGAAAAAATATGCCTAAAACCAATTTTTTTCGACGGATATGAGTTCCCCGAGCAAAGTTAAATGCTGCTGTACGTAATCGGCGTTTGAAATTCGATGTAGGTCCCAAAAATATTGTAAAGTATTGGATGAGTTTAACATAGATCTTTTAATTTATCTATCCAAGCTTTTCCCAGTACATCACATTATTTTTGGGGCCTTAAATGAAATTTAACCGCCGATTATGTACTACAGCGCTTAACTTTGCACGGCGAAATCATATTCGTTGAAAAAAATTAGATTTGAGCATATTTCATCGTTTTTCATTTTTTCCTTCCATTTGACAAAATCTATTTTTCCTTCTTCTTTCATTTACACATAATATGGGATTCTATGTATGGGATTGATCGCGCGAGGATCCCCCCGGTCGTACGGTACGGCCGGGAGAGAATCTGGAAATACGTATGGGATTGATTGCACGAGGACTCCCCCGTCCACTGAAGCGATGGGAAAAGGTCTGGGAAACCATCTAGCCGGGTCCCAAAACCCAGATAACTGCCCATAGTGCTTCCCAGATTCAATCCCAAATAAATCCCAGACTCTCGACCATCGTTCTCCCAGAGTCAATCCCATACTAATTTTTTCTACGCGGGCAGTCAGCGCAAATTCTAGCGGTATAGCTCAACTTGAACAAGCTAGCGCACAGCTTCAACAGGATGTCTCGTCGCTGCAATCGCAACTTGCTCGTCAGCCATTAGTAATGAAAAACGAGTTAGTCATGTCAGGCTTCCCCCCCTAATCTCCTTGATCTTCAGTAGAACTCGCTAAAAAAGTCCTCATCGCGTTGGGCCTCGGGCCCCTCGTCAATCATGTACTGACTGCTCGCATACTCGAAAAAAAAACATATCCGCAAACTCGACTCGAGCATCGACCTCACTCGTTGTCGTGCTAACCTCAAACTCGGTACGGGACGCCGTAATCAGTTCCAAACGTGCTAAACGCGACTTGAAAGTTAGCGAAGTTCTTGGCATTCAAGCCGCTGGTAACGTGTATTTCAACGAAATGCTGCCGACGGATACGTACAACCTTCTCCGTGACACTAAGAGCCGTGCGTCTCAAACCAAACACAAATACGTCTGGGTTCGCAGCGGAGCCATTAGGGTGCGCAAAGACAACGGACATCCAATTATTGAAATTCGTTGTCCTGCTGATCTTGAGAATATCGTTTGACTCTCGCCCTCTGCGATATCCCCTGCCACTTTGCCCTCACAATCAAGCCTGCGAATCGTACAATTTAATGCTATGTCACATGTTGCCCATATCGACGATATTCGTCATTACTTTGATGCCAACTTTTTCCACATCATATCCGTTTCGGAAACATGGCTATATTCACATAATCACGATTCACTTGTGAGCTTAAATAACTACTTTCTAATTCGAAACGATCGCGAGGGAAAAGAAGGTAGAGGGTTTGCGTGCTATATTCATAAATCGCTATCAGCACAAGTCCTTTCTGCTTCCCTGAGCACCTTCTCGAATTCGCCCTAATATTTACTACTACGAATACAATGTAATAACGATTAATCTCTACTATTCGCCTCAGTATACCGACGCCCGAAGGCCCAGTTACTCCACGATTTAATTTAAACCGATATCACTAGACATAGTCATGCTTATAAAAATATAATTATCTGCGGTGATATGAATTGTAATCTTCTTTCGCTTAACGCCGAAGCTCTCCACTTACGCAATTTTATCTACTTGTCATCTCTCTTCCTCGTTCAATCAGCACCAACGTATCACAGTGCTACTTCAGACTCATGGCTAGACGTTATGATAATCGACAGTGAAGACAAACTCTTCTCGTTTACGAAATCGGATTCTCCTTTTATTGGAGGTCACGACTTACTCCAACTTTCTTACGCCTCTGATATTGAATACACCGAGCCTCACACAATCACTCGTCGTAGCGTCAAAAATTTCAACTCGACAATCTACTCCGCATCTTTATCTTCTCTAGCCGCGGATCTCAATCTTCTACCCTCGCCGATTCCTATTACGCCGCGAGTTCTCGAGACGCACTGTGAATCGATCTCACAGTCGATCTTCGAAGCTCTAAATACTCACGCTCCGCTACGTACTTTTCCAATTCGTAAACCTCCATCGCCTTGGATCACTGATACCCTCAAATCGCGAATGCGGCAACGTAGTCGCTTATACAAACAAGCTAAGAGATCTAACAACCTCCTAGGGCTAGCAGACTTGCGCTCTGTTCGGCAACAGTTTAATTATAACCGCTTGAATTCCATCGATGACCCTTCGAGACTGTGGAAAGAGGAATCTCGGGCGGATAAGAAAAGTCAACCTTTTCTTCCTCTCTTCATTAGGCACTATACAATAGGCAAAGACTGCCTATTAAAATCACCATCCGTTGCTCTTCGGAGTCTGTCGAAGGGGTTACTCCGCAGCGCATACTCCAAAAGTTTTTATTTTTCACTATTAGCTTCGGTGTATCTCCAACATTATGCGTAGCTACTTTGAAGTGACTGCGATGAAGAGAGATATTTTTTTTAGCCTGCGGTGCAATGAAAACAACTTTTTGGTTGAATTTTTCTTCTCGGACGTCCGTATCACACTGTAACTTTAGATGGTGCGAACCAATTTTGTTCTCCTTCGCAGGGTTTTTTTATTACATTATTTCCAGTATGCACATCACTTTTAAAACCAATCCGAGACCTCTAAGTATTTTTTTCTAAAAAATTATTGGCCACAATTTGCATTTGCTTTCGGTCAAATATTCGTACACTGCCATCATAATGAACTCTACGAACCAATTTTTTTCTCCATCGCAGCATCATTTTGTTTTATCAAAAGCACTATGCACAGCAAATTTGGAGAGAATCCTACATCTCTAACTATTTATTCATCACAATTTTCCATAAAAAAATTATTTTCTCACATATGATGTCCGTACGATGCTCCAATTAAGAATCCTGGAAACCAATTCTGTTCTCTTTCGCAACAATATTTCATTGCATCGAAAGCACTATGCACAACAAATTTTGAGTCATTCTGGGAAATATAATTTTAATTATAAAATAATTCAAAAAAAGTGGTGATAACTAGATTTGCTTCAAAGGTTATGTTATTTGGATTTGCCAAAAATCCATTTTTCATCATATTAAAAAAAAACTTCGGTTGTGAAAAATAAAACACGAAATATCATACACAGATTCACAAATAAATATAAATTTCACGTATTCACTGAAAAAATTGGTTGTAAACTCACAAAAAAGGTTCATCGAATATCCAAAATAATTAAAATTTCCCAAATAGAAATTAAAAAAATCGCGAGTATATATTTTTCCCTTTTATTCTATCTGTCAAACTTTGGAAGCAGATGACAATTTCGTAGCAGACGATACACAGATGCCCATACGTCGCGGCGCGCGTACTCTGTGGCGGGATGATTTTTTCAAATAAAAAAAAAAATCGACATCTTGTTTCAATCTTTGTTCGTATTTTACCCAAATACAAATAGATTCTACGCAGTATAGCGGAGATAAAAAGCGTTCAATCATAAAAAAAAGAATTTTCTATCCTTCGACCGTCGAAGATTCATCACATTCGAAATCCTTGTCAATTATGTTCGCTCGATTTATTCGTTTACAGTCGATTAAAAAAACTGCTAATGATTATTCTATCGACGTATTTGCAACGTTTTTTCAAATTTTACAAATTTTCGTCGAAAAACGATTTTTTTTTCATATTCTCACGTCTGGAAAAGTTTTTTTTCGCGGAAAAAACAATTGTACTCTTAAAGAACAATTTTAAACAATTATTTATCAAGAAAGTGAACTACACTGAATTTGTCGATTTTATGAGTTATTCCGTACCGAGAAACTTATCCTCGTTTGTGATTAAATAAAATTTAAAAAAATACGATATGATATGATGCTAAATTTGATATTTTTAAGCGACGATAAATTTCAATAAAATTTCATTGAAAAACGAAAAAAATTATCGAATTTCTCAAACTTCTCGTCTCCATTACTTGTCTGTTCTATAGAGACAATAACGAGCTGATTCCATGTATTATGAAGAAGAAAAAAAATATATCTCAAATTAAATTTTGTTATAAGAGGACTGTCAAAGAGCCTTCACAGTCGAATTTTTCAAGAATTTCATTAATTTGTAAAAAATATTTCGGCGTCATCCAAGATGACATTTTTTTGATTCGAGTAACGTACTACTTCCTCTTCAATACAAGACAGGAACCAAGACGATATATTTTTTCGTTCTCGAGATAGCATTTTTTGCAGCATCCATAAATATCGACAAAATTTCATTGAAAATCACAAAGAATAGCAAATTTGTTGAACTTTTCTTCTACAATGATTTTGTTTCTTACAGATAAAATAACGAACTGATTCCATCTATTATGGGGAAGAAAAAAAACTTTGAAGGGGAAGGATTTAAAGGGGATATTTGGCCTGAATGGTAAATGGTAATCGTGTTGGTGTCGGTACATGTTTTGTGTGTTTGTATTATATTCATTAAATCTGGTCATAAGTTTTAAGCCAATAAAACGACTTTACTAGACATGATTTGATTCGTTAAATTAATTTGATCAACTTTTACGTTATATTTGTCGCGTGTCTCAATATTTGATAATTTATCGTCAAACAAAAAGGTAATATTCGTCGTAAATATTAATAATCAATTGGTACAAAAACGAAACGTTTTTATTCGACGAACGTTAAACACTATGAATTAATTTACGTAACTGATAAACGTTTTTCCCTCATACGTACTTTCGAAAAGAAACGCAGAGCGCGACGTATAAACATACTTCATCCGTAGCGCATAGCGTGATGTGTAAATACACTCGATACGGAGCGCGTAGCGCGACATTCACCCCCGTGAGTGCCTTAAAAAAAATCCGAAGGGACATTTTTCAGGGGGTTTGGGGGGCGGAGCCGACCAACAAGAGCATCTGCGCCCGCAGGGTGCTGAGACGCTTGTTTTGTTTCTGCTGACGAGATAAATGCGTATTTCACATCCATCTCTAGTCCAACTCGTGCCTTATAATTCAGCGAAATCCTTGGTCTATTATCTACTCCGTCTCCACCTGGTCCTTTCTTTTCCTTTCACCAGATAACAGCTGACGATATTCTTAACTGCTCGCACTCACTTTCATCACAATCTCTCGCCTCGGGTCCCGATGGATTGCCGTAATTTGCTATCTACAATGCTCTTCCTACTCTTTCCACCATCCTCCTTCTTCTTCCTTCTTCAATCACTGCTTACAATCATCCTACTTCCAATCCTCCTGGAAACGTGCCTTTATTCGCCTCCTCTCAAAAATTAAAACCCCTCTAATACCTTCTGACACGCGTTCAATTGCTAATCTGAGCGAAATATCTAAGCTGTTTGAACGTACTGTGCACCATCAAATTACATCGTTTATCGAGACCAACGATATCTTTGACTCCAGGCAATCCGGTTTCCGTTCTGCACACAGCACTCAATCAGTTCTTCTTAAAATTACAAATGATATCAACCTCGGAATAGATCTATTCTAGTACTCTTCGACTTCAGCAAATCTTTTGATACAGTCTCCCACCTTCTTCTTCTCACTAAGCTTCAACGTCTTGGCTTTTCTCTATCTGCTCTCAAATGGCTCTTCTCTTATTTAATATAGCCAACGGACTACGATACTCTGAGCATATGATCTTTGCTGATGACACTCAGATCTACTTCCAATGCTCTCCGTCTGATCTTTCGATTCCATGGCTCTTGTCAGTCATGACATTCGAGTTATCGCTGATTATGCTACAGCGAGCGGTCTTAAGCTTAATACTCGGAAGGCCAAAATCATGATTATAGGCAGCAGCGTTTATGTTTGTACGATCGACGTCGATTTTCTACCATCTATAACTATTTTTAGTGACACGATCCCTTTCGTTCATGAGGCCCGTAATCTCGGCGTCTTCCTGACCTCTAATCTCTCTTGGAGCAAACACGTCTCGTATATTTCGCAGAACGTCCACGCCGCACTACACAAATTCAAGTACCATAAAAACAGTCTCTCTATTCGTCTCCGCACAAAACTCGCGAGCACGCTTATCTTCCCACACCTCGACTACTGCTGCACTGTCTATCATAGTCTATCGGATGAGTTTAATACTAAACTGCAACGCCTCATCAATATGTGTATCCGCTTCGTCTTCAACCTCCGTCGAGACGTCCACTGAAGTCCTTATCGTCACCAATTGCGTTGGCTTTCAGTGAAGAATCGTCGCAACTACTTCCTAGGAATCCAAGTTTATCGAATCCTCAATCTACAGTCGCCAGTCTACATCAAGGAAATTTTCGTTAGGCGTCCAGCGGGTGCTCCTCGACCCATTCGACACCCTCAGTCGACCCTCACTTTTGCCATCCCCCACCACCGAACAGCAGCATATCACAATGCCTTTCACTTGTCAGCGGTCTATCTGTGGCATTCGCTTCCGCCTCTCGTCACGTCGTCTCCTTCTCTTACAGTTTTCAAAAGTCGCCTTTTTGAGAATTCAATCGCAAATCGCGAAAAAAAGTAGAAGCGGAGAAATAATAATACAACCGATAAATGAACAAACAAGTGACTTAACAGCGGGCATTATAAAAAGCAACGTGAACATAATGGAACTCGGGGTTGGAGTAGATAACTTAGTAAGGGGATCGAAAGGAAGAATTATTCTAGAATGCCAAAAAAGTGAAGACAGAAACGTCCTTGCCGGAGTATTAAAAGAAAATCTTGGGGAAAATTATAAAGTATACGCGCCGAAAAAAAAAGGTGACGAATTTAAAAATGATATGAGTAGAGGAAGAGGTAGGAAGAGAAGAAGAGATGCAATTTATCGAGAGAGTGTGTAAACAAAATGAATTGGAAGTAAACGCGGAAACGTTCGTGATGAGAGTCATAAAAAGAAATCAAAAGAACGAAAACGAAACAACGATAATGTTGGAAGTTAATCCGAGAACACATAAGTACTTTGTAGAAAAACAGAGAATGAAAGTAGGTTGGAAAAACTGTCCGGTGTATGACCACGTGAGTGTAGTTAGATGTTTCAACTGCTGGGGGTATAATCACTTCGCGAAAGACTGTCGAAACGAGCAGAGATGTCGTCGATGCGGAGGTGGGCATGATGTAAAAGAATGAAACTCAAAAAAAATGTATTAACTGATCTAGAATGATTGACAAATTCAAAATTGAAGGTATATCGGGAAGCCATGAAGCAACGGACAACACATGCGAGACATATCAAAGAATGGTTAATAGAAACAGAAAGAACATCCAATACGGGAGTGAATAGCAACAAAAGAAAGAAAGATGTAAATGGCAAAATGCTTTCATACTGCTTCTAAATGCACAAGGGTTCATTAATAATAAAGAACAAATAGAGGAACTAATTATTAGACTAAAACCGAAAGTAATGTGCTTAACAGAAACCCATATAACAGAAGAGGTAGATGATACAGAATTAAGAATAGCAAACTACGAAATGGTAAGATGCGACTCGAAAAACAGTAGAACCGGAGGGGTAATTACATTTGTAAAAAAAGATATGAAATTTGAGGTAATAAGCACAAGAAATATAGAACAGATGAGCGTAATAAAATTGATGGGTATATACAATGGAATTTTGATATGCAATATATATCATTCGCCAAGCACAAGCGATGGAATATTTGTAGACTCGATTACAAAAGAATCAGATAAACTTGTTGATATGGGACATGTGATACTAGCCGGTGACTTTAACATAGACATTAGTAAGGAGAATCAATACACAAAAAGACTTATACAAAATGTAACATGCCTTGGAATGAAACATTTTGTAAACGAATATACCAGGATCACAGAAACATCCAAAACGATAATTGATTTAGTATTCTCAAATTTCCATGTAGAAACAGAGGTTTTGTTAGCACCAAAGATTAGTGACCACCAAACGGTAAAAACAGATATTTTACCAAAAGACAAATTTAACAGTAAATAGACAAAATGTTACACACGAGACTATACAGATTTTAACGAAAAACGATTTAAAGAATTATTGACGATTATGATACAAGAAAAATGTGACGTAAATGATAGTGTAAATAAATTAGCTGATAATATTATAGAATGTTTGACACACACAATAAATATACAAGCTCCAAACCGATTGAAAAGAGTACCGATGCGATGGCAAAGTAAACCGTGGGTTACAAAGGAGATTAGGGAAGCAAGCAAGTGGAGAGATTGGGCCTATAAACAGGCAGTCCTAACAAATAGGCAAGAGGAATGGGAGGAATATAAAAGAAGAAGAAATACAGTGATAACACAGATTCAGCAAAATAAAATCAACTATTACGAACAAAGTATTGACGAAGTGAAATCGAACCCAAAGAAAATGTGGGATACCATAAAAGATTTAATAGGAACAAAAAAGAAAATAGACACCGGATAGATAAGTTTCGACGGGGAAGTACAAACAGATGTGATACAAATAGCTAATAAATTTAATGACTTTTTTTATACAGAGTATAGAGGAAATCGTACAATCCGACAGAGAGGAAAAGATAGAGGAGATAAGAATAGAATTTAATACGGATGTAAGGATGGAAAAATTCAAAGTGATAGAAAAAACTGAAATAGATCAAATAGTAAGAAATTTAGATAATAAAAAAGGTACAGAAGAGGGAATTAGTACAAAATTCATAAAAATAGCGTGGAGTAGTGTCGGAGACGTTATGATGAAATTGATAAACAAATCCATGCAAGAAGGAATTTTTCCGGAAAACTGGAAAACATTGACAGTTGTACCGATTCCAAAGATTGCGGGAAGCAAAAAGGCTGAAGAACACAGATCGATTAACATGTTGCCTATGCACGAAAAAATACTCGAACTTGTAGTAAAAAAGCAGATATTAGAATACGTCGAAGAAAACAGAATACTGGGGAAGGAACAATCAGGTTTCCGGAAAAATTTCTTGTGAAAGCGCATTGCAAAACACGATAATCGCTTGGCGAAAAAGTATAGATCTAAGTGAAGTAGTACGGGGTCGTATTTTTAGATTTTAAAAGAGTGTTCGAAACAGTTAGTAGAGAAGTTATGATAAGGAATTTAGAGATGTATGTTATAAAGGGTAAAGTACATAAGTGGATTAAATCGTACCTGACTAATAGGAAACAACAAACAAAATATAGCAATTACATATCAACAAAGCACACGGCACATGGAGTACCACAAGGTTCTGTCCTTGGTCCGTTTTGTACCGTATATAAACGCTATTTGTACTGTATATAAACAATATTGTAAATCAACTAACACAGTGTTGTTGTAAAATGTTCGCAGATGATACAGTAATATATGTAAGTGACAAAGATATATGTGTAGTGGAACGAAAACTAAATTATGACTTGAAAAATATTGTTAAATGGTTAGAAAATAATGCCTTGAGATTAAATACAACAAAATCGAAATTTGTGATGTTACATGACCAAAGAAAACCATACGAAGTAAACAGCTGTGATATAGAAATAAAAGGAATCAAAATAGAAGAAGTAGTTGACTACAAGTACTTAGGTGTAATTATTGATAAAAATCTAAGATTTGACAAACTAGCGAGGTACATTGTTAAGAAGGTTGCGAAGAAAATAAATTTCATGTATCGAACAAATAAATATGTGTCGGCAACAACGTTGGTGACAGTATTTAAATCCATAATAGCGCCGCACTTTGAATCTTGTAGTACTTTGTTATTAAATGTAAACAGAGAGTGGATGGATGTGCTACAAAAAACACAGAACAGAGCGATGCATGCAATCTTAAGCTGTAATAGACATACAAGAATTAGAGACATGTTGGAAGTATTGGGATTTTTAAATATAAGGCAAATAATGGTATATAACGTGTGCGTATCTGTGTTCAAAATAAAAAACGGAATGATGCCGGAGTATTTGCGTGAAGAAATGAAATTCGTTGGAGAAAGACATGAATATAATACGAGACAAAGAAACAACATAGACATAAAAGTTTGTAAAACGAAAGCAGGACAAAAATGCCTGACATATACGGGATTTGAGATGTACAATGAACTACCAATAAGCGTAAAAACGTCGCAATGTCTGACCGAATTTAAAAGAAAGCTAGCCGAACATATAAAAAAAGAGGAAAGTGTGTAGAGTTGAAACAGTAGGAATAAGCAAGGTTTTTGTACTTAGTTTTAAGAATGTTGTGATGAAAAAACAGTAGCCACGAGCTAAATAAAGACCAATCAATCAATCAATCTCTCTCTCTCTCTCTCTCTCTCTCTCTCTCTCTCTCTCTCTTGTAAGTACGATACATCATCTGTCATTCTGCTCTATCTTCTCTATCGACATCCGTCTGCTGTACTCTACCTACGGGCGATTTTGTTTCAGAGTAGAAACTTACAATCGCTTTCTAACTTAAGGGACAACACCCCTGTGACCCCCTATTTTTTTGCCGTTTTTCAAGAATTTTTTTTTGTGGGAAAAAAGAGATATTCCAAAAATTTTTCTTTCTTTTGTTTGTTGTTTATTAAAGATACATACATTTTTTTTTTAATTTTTCACGCCTCATGGTGGCGCTGGGGAAGCTCCCGCACAGGTGCTGTTGCCTCTGCAGTGATCCGCGGCACGCAGCAGAACTGTCTTCAAAGTCGATCTGAAAAAAAAAATACCGAGTGTTTTCGTTAATAATATGATATTTTGAAGAGAAGTACATAGGGATTTGAAAAAATATTGATTCTTAAAAAATACGCACGCTTTCGAAATTTAAGGTCGATTTTCGAGCAAAATTTCTCGTCGATAAAAGGCTATAATTTTTTTTTTTATTGAGATATCGAAAAAATCCTGTGTACTTCTTTAGATAATCTAGTTTTATTGATGCAGTCCAAATTTGAAGTCGATCGGATAAAAATTGCTCGAGTTCTGCTGCGTGCCGCACTCAAAAAAGTGGTTTTGCGAAAAACGCGTTCAAAGTTTGAAGTTTGTTAATTTATGTGATAAATTGGAAAAAAAAATTTTACCTAATCAGCGATTCCGGCACCATATAGCTGGCCTTCAAGAAGCAAATCAAGATCCCCAGCATCTTTTCTCGAACTTGTAGAGGCTTTTCTTGCCTCTTTTGCAGCATCCGTGTGCGAGCGCTCCGCCTGTTCAATCCGCGCTGCGTCGGTTTCAACGCAAAAATTGAAACAATTTGGGCCGATGGCTACCCCCAACATCTCCATAACTTTCATGAGGCTTCTCAGGCCATAGTTGAATAATAATACCGCGATATCAGCGGCAATATCGATGATTTTTTTGCCCCCGCACTGACACTTGGGGGCTATTGCCCAAACTGATTTGTTGTAGCTTTCGTGATTGTTTTGCGTAAAGCCGCCCAAACAACGCTGCAGCAAATCGTCTCTGCTCAAATTTTCATACACTGGGGTAATTGCCTCCAATACTACTTGAGGAAGAGGCGGCTTATGGCGATATTCAGAGATATTACCGCTTGCGACCGCTCGCTGCCACGAACACCACGACTCGGCTCCCTTTGGGCAATCGTCATGTAGTGGCTCACTATCTGTGGATATTTTATGCTTGATAGTTGCCCAAATTTCCTTCCTCATTTTTTTAACATCATCGCTGTTCCTCCGAATAGCCAAGCCGTAATATGTGCTCAACTCGTCGATCAATTTTCCAGTGAGCTTTCCTCTGCCAGACAATACTTTTTGTTTTTTCACGATTTCGCGGAGGCCCGTCCCTATACGTTTTTGGACATGATCGATGCACTCTTTTTTTTTTTATCTCGAAACCGTCGTATGTATCGCTATTCGATATGCCCAGAAACTTTTTAGAATCGCCGTCACCAATATAATATTTATCTTTTATGCCATAGAGCTCTTCAGAACTTTGGAACATTTCGACAGCTGAGTCGACTTCCATTTTTCCGGAGGAGCCGCTATGGTTCGCCTGGCACTCATCGTCGTGGGTACTTTTCCATTCCCAGTACTCCGCGGTGCTTTCTTTTACTTCCCAATGCTGGCAAGCTTTGCAATACTTCGATTTCACCATAACGTCGATCACTTTTTTAGTGTACCAGCCGATAAGCGATGTTATGCCGAATTGCGAACTGAAACCGCGCTTTCGCCACGATCCGTCGCCTGAAACGATAATTCCGTCCTCCATCCCATTTTCCAACGAAATTCTCTTCTCTTCAAGTGCAGCCTTTTGTTTGCTCACTGCGCTCACAGCTTGAGTGGCGATCGTAGAAAGATTGAAATATGGGGCGCAGTAAGTCCATAAATGCACAAAACTTCATCAGGCCATTCAAACCGACGCCAAGAAGACGCATGCTGAATACGATCCGACGATTTATTTTGTATGCATTGTCAATCATAGGACACGAATTGATTTGCACTTTTTTACAATGGCCGCAATCGACCTCGATTTTGAATCCGAGTCCGCGCAAACTTTTTTCAGTAAACTTTATATCGCGATCACACACTTTGCACTTCACTAACGTCGATATAATGTTCAATGCATTGAAGAGGTGTACTATACGATAACCAAAATCGTTAGTAACACCGACCTCTAAATCGTCCGACGATTTTAACTTTTTCGCCGACGTGCTCACATTCTCTGCAGAACTATTTTCAGAGCTATAACGGTTCGGAGGTTTTCGATTCGAAATTTGCGATCGACTCTTCGTCGGATAGCTCCGTTTCGTACCCTTTTTCCCCGCGTACTTTTTTTCGTTGTTCATTTCAATGTGCAAAGAATGATTCGGAGCGTTTAGATGCGAATAGCGTGGTTTCTATTCGTAAACTGACGCTATGACGCTATCCCTATACTATAGGGTATACCTGCCGACCGATTGAGATGCGCACCTGGCTGAGGCGGCGCGGGACCTCGAGCGTCACAGAGCGCTGCACCGCTCCACAAAATATTTAATATCTCCGAAAATAATTATTTTTTCGACCTGGAACCAACGGCATTCTATTCTTAAATGTATTTTAGATTTTTCTAGATGTAACGTCCTCGTAGACTTAAGAATTCTGTTTTATTTTCGCATGCTGTAGTTGTAAAGATAAGTAATAAATAGAGAAACCCTTATTGCCGTCAAAAGTAAATAGTGACTAAGCCACATGGCCCAAGCCGCCGCTGCAGCGAGCGGTCTGGCCAGATAGGACCGTTACCGTTGGGCCTATGCTGGACATTGTATATTTGGAAAGGTTTTCGCCCCTTATCCTTACGTTTACAACCTCTCCGTTTTCAAGTTTTCTTTTAATATTTCCGTTTATTACTCTTCCTCTTATCCTTAAAATCCTCAACAGATGTTTTATGATAGGTCCGCTGTTTCAACATCTTTTCGTCGACTGCAATAAACCAACTCACGATAACCATTCCTTATTTTCTTCCCACCAATTCAAGAAAAACTTCCCTTACCACCATCCCCTTCCTTAGGGCAAAATTCGTTAGTCAAACCAATAGGGATAAGTTCTTCCCTACTATCTAAAATATTCTTGCTGTTCGCGACCATATATATACACCTCCTCTGTACCTTTTACTTCACTTCTATTTCCAATTTCACAGTGTTCTGTTGAAATCTTCTAATTCAAATTTCAAAGTGTTCAGCTTGAAATTTTCTAAGTCCCTTATTTCTAAATTCAAATATTTTTCTATTTTAACACAAGTCTTTAGTTCTATATTTTAAGTTTAACTTTCATGTAATTAGTGTGTGATAAAAAAAAAGTGTAACCACATCATTATACCACATCATTGTACATCTTCATCCGTCTCGCAACAACGTAAGTTCATGGACAAAATTAATTTTGATAAATCAAAATTCAGCCGAAAGCGTTATAGGAATAGTATTAAGACTCTTAGGAAACACCTAAAATGGGACGGACTTAACTTAGAGAAAAATTGTCAAATTAAGTTCAGCATTGAAAATAATAAGTCGCCATTAATTATTACGGATTCAAATGTCGAGTCGTATTATGACACTGATACCGGAAAACTTTTATATAATATGGAAATACCTTTGATTTCTTTAGAATAAATTGTTATTTTGTGTTTTTTATTAAATTAAATCAGACTTGTTTTTTTTTTACTATTCAATTCCTTAAATTACAAGTCCTGTGGAAGGTTATTAAGTATAAGATGACCTAAAGTGGTTCCCATGCCGGTAGCAAGTCTTATAACCAAAGCCAAGAAGCAGGAAAAAGCCGCCCGTAAAGAACAAAAAGAAGCTCGAAGACTTTAGTGGTTCCCATGCCGATTGTCTAGACAGTGACTGAAGTTCGAACGTGGTGAAAGCAACCTAGTATTGTTAAGTAAGCATCTAAAGGTCTTTAGTGGTTCCCATGCCGATCGACCTAAAGTGACCGAACCTCAATTCATAGGTAAAGTGACTGTCAGTTGTTAGATAATCGAGAAGCGGAAGTGGTTACCATGCCGGCCGTTTTCTCATTATTGAGCTCTGCAGATTCATGAGCTGCTGTTGTACATTCTACTTCTCCAAATTCTTCCCAAATCACTCCTTTACCCCCGTCCCGAGCTATTGCGCAAGGCGTAGGCTAAAAAGGGGGAATAAAATCTTGTGCCTCATCCCTTCCGGATGTGACATAAAAATTTGGGGGCTCGTCCGGTATCTCAAGGGAGTGTTAATTTTGTTTTTCTGTTTTTCTCTCCGTCTTTATGAAATGCAATGTCTAATGGTAATGCAAGCGCTGATATAAGTAATGATATTAGCAATGCAAGTTTAATTAATGATGAAAGTTTGAGTTCTTCCTACGCGTTAAGAAGTTCAAGTTCATCCCTATTACCAGGGTTAGAAGAAAAAAAAAGATCTGTTAAAGTTTTAAATATTAAGCCCCAAGTGTCCGAAGAAACAGAACTTTCCAAAATGGCTACGTTAGGTACAAATCAGTTAGTTTCATTGAAAGATGCACTTACATGCGTTCCCGAATTTGATGGCAAGACTATGCCCTTGTCTGAGTTTATATCGGGATGTGAGGATGCATTAGACATGCTTCCTAAGGAAGCCGAAAAACATTTAGTGAAATTACTTCGAAATAAGTTAAAAAGTGAAGCTAGAGATTCAATTCACGGGAAAAAATTCGATAAACTAGACGAATTTATTAAATTTCTAAAGGCAAATTTTTCATGAAACAAATCAGAAATGCAATTAATGGGAGAACTCGGCTCCACATTTCAAAATGAAAAAGAAAGTGTAGTAGCTTTTTCCTCAAGAATTCGGAAAAAGGCTAAAGATATTATAGAAACTCGCAAACTTGCTGAAAATGGTGACGTTAGCGAGGGATATATCGAGTCGATATCAAAGTATTGTTTGACATGTTTTAGAAACGGTTTAAATATCGAAATTGAATGCAGGTTGTCGGATTGCGCGACGATTGACGACGCCATTGAAAGCGCGATTAAAATTGAACGGAAAATTAAGGCACAAAAAGAGCTGCGTACACCTTCCAATAGCCAATCGAAAAAGTCAGTTGTCGAGCAAGTAAAAGCATGTACAATTTGCAACAGAAATAATCACGTTACAGAAGCCTGTCGATTTAAGAATGTGACTTGTCAAATTTGCGGGAAACAAGGTCACAGCGCTGATAAATGTCAGCAAAAATCAGGAAACAATGTAGTCACGTGTCAAATTTGTAAAAAAAACAGGCCACACAGCCAGGAACTGTACCGTTGATACGAACAGAAGTTAGATTACGTGTCAATTATGCACAAAAATCGGACATACCGCGGATAAATGCTTCTCTCGAAATTCAAACAGCACAAACGCGGTAAAATGCCAGTTATGTCAGGAAGTTGGTCACACTGCAGATAAGTGTAATAGTCAAGCCAGAGCTGCATCTAATTCAACTTCCTAAGTCGTATGTCGTTATTGTAAGAATATAGGTCACACTATTGAAGAGTGTCGAAAACGAAAATATAGTAATGAAAGACGAAATCAGGGAAACGGGTTGGAGACGCCTCGAGCGGACGCACGAGGTTCAGTCTCCAAGATCCAGGAGCGTCCGGTGAATACGGTAACGGTAGCGGAACTGTTAGACGATATCCAGTAGTTACGCTCAATCCCGAGGATTTCAATGTAATACCGTCAATATGCATCGGAGAGCATACGAATGGTGAACGAATCCTCATGATGCTAGATTCAGGATCGAGTCCGAATCTGATGAAAATCAAGTACGCGGAAAACTTTGTAGATATCGACACAGAAAATTTGATCGAACTACGCGGAATTTCTGACCCACCGGTTCTCACGCTAGGAAGTCTACAAATAAATGTACTAGGCGTAGAGAGCACTTTTCACTTAATTTCAAACGATGTACCTTTGCCTGACGCAGGTCTTTTGGGTTCGCGATTCTTCAATGAAAATAAAGCCAACATTAATTATAAAGCAAAGAAACTCGAGTTCGAAGGACGGGAATTTCCTTTTGTCAAAACTGCCCGCGATGCTGAGATAATCGAAATCCCACCTCGCTCTGAAACTTCCTTCTATGTCAAGGTCCAAAATCCCGAAGTTGACGAGGGTTATTTGCCACGTCTCAATATTAAAAAAGGAATATATGCCGGAGATTGCCTCGTGACAAATCGTGAAGGCAAGGCGTATTTAAAAATTTTCAACACAACAAGTGTTCAAGTTAGAGTCCAAGTACCAACGCTGTATTTACAAGACTTTGACCTCGTTAGAGACCAATCTTTTGATCAGTATCGGAGGAAAAATCAAAAAGAAAATCTAGAACGAAACGTTCAAGAACAGGTAGTTTATGATCATGTCATGAATTCAATTTCTAAATCAAGTTCTAATTCCAATTCTAGTTCTAATTCTAATTCAAATTCTTCAAATTCCAATTCAAAATCGAACTCTAATTCTAATTCTAATTCCAATTCAAAATCGAATTCTAATTTCAATTCTAAATCGAATTTTTATTCCAATTCAAAATCGAATTTTTATTGTAATTCAAACTCTGACTCAAACCCCAACTTCAAACTTTCCAATCCTACATCCGCTTCCAAATCCAGATATGATCACGAAGAAAAATCAAACTCCGCACGGTTCGAAACAATAAAAGGTCTTTTACGATTGGATCACTTGCACGGCGAAGAGTTTGAACATGTTGAGAAAATAATCAAATCATACGCGGATCGATTCCACATTCCAGGCGAAAAATTAGGAGCCACTAACGTTTTAAAGCATAGAATTCCAACGGTTGATAATCTTCCAATTAATACAAAACAATACAGATACCCACAAGCCCTGAAGGGAGAAGTGCAGAGACAAGTTGACGAATTATTAAAAATGAATATAATCGATCATTCCGAACCCGCGTAGAAAAAATTAGTATGGGATTGACTCTGGGAGGACGATGGGCGAGAGGCTGCGGTTTGTTTGGGATTGAATCTGGGAAGCACTATGGGCAGTCATCTGGGTTTTGGGACCCGGCTGGATGGTTTCCCAGACCTTTTCCCATAGCTTCAGTGGACGGGGGGAATCCTCGTGCAATCAATCCCATACGCTTTTCCAGATTCTCTCCCAGCCGTCGCATACAAACGGGGATCCTCGTGCAATCAATCCCATATGCTTTTCCAGATTCTCTCCCAGCCGTCGCGTACGACCGGGGGAATCCTTGCGCGATCAATCCCATACATAGAATCCCATGTTATGTGTAAGTGAAAGAAGATGAAAAAATAGATTTTGTCAAATGGAAGAAAAAAATAAAAAACGAAAAAATATGCCTAAAACCAATTTTTTTCGACGGATATGAGTTCCCCGAGCAAAGTTAAATGCTGCTGTACGTAATCGGCGTTTGAAATTCGATGTAGGTCCCAAAAATATTGTAAAGTATTGGATGAGTTTAACATAGATCTTTTAATTTATCTATCCAAGCTTTTCCCAGTACATCACATTATTTTTGGGGCCTTAAATGAAATTTAACCGCCGATTATGTACTACAGCGGTTAACTTTGCACGGCGAAATCATATTCGTTGAAAAAAATTAGATTTGAGCATATTTCTTCGTTTTTCATTTTTTCCTTCCATTTGACAAAATCTATTTTTCCTTCTTCTTTCATTTACACATAATATGGGATTCTATGTATGGGATTGATCGCGCGAGGATCCCCCCGGTCGTACGGTACGGCCGGGAGAGAATCTGGAAATACGTATGGGATTGATTGCACGAGGACTCCCCCGTCCACTGAAGCGATGGGAAAAGGTCTGGGAAACCATCTAGCCGGGTCCCAAAACCCAGATAACTGCCCATAGTGCTTCCCAGATTCAATCCCAAATAAATCCCAGACTCTCGACCATCGTTCTCCCAGAGTCAATCCCATACTAATTTTTTCTACGCGGGAATCTCCAAGCAATAGTCCGGTTTGGATAGTTCCAAAAAAACCTGACTCAAGCGGTAACAAACGATGGAGAATGGTAATAGACTTTCGTCCATTAAATGATAAAACTATCGGTGATTCGTATCCGTTGCCGAATATCACAGACATCCTGGATCAACTAGGCGGTGCAAATTATTTCTCAGTTTTCGACTTAGCCTCAGGTTTTCACCAAATAGAAATGGATCCAAATGATAAACACAAAACCGCGTTTTCTACGCCGCACGGACATTATGAATTTACAAGAATGCCGTTTGGGCTAAAGAATGCGCCAGCAACCTTTCAAAGGTTGATGGACATAGTACTCAGTGGACTCCAAGGAGTATCACTTTTTGTATATCTAGATGACATAGTAATCTATGCGACGTCTCTGGAAGAGCACGAGAAAAAATTCAATGAATTGATGGATCGCTTGAGGGCTGCCAATTTACAGCTTCAGCCTGACAAGTGCGAATTTTTGAGGCCGGAAGTGAACTATCTCGGCCATGTTATCGGGAAAGACGGTTTGAAACCCGATCCTAGTAAATTAGAAGCAGTTGTTAAATTCCCCGTACCCAAAACTGTAAAGAATATCCGACAATTCCTGGGATTAACCGGATACTACCGAAGATTTATTAAAGATTTTTCAAAAATTGCCAAACCTGTAACTCATCTTTTGGAAGACAAGGTAGAATTCGAATGGGGTAAAGAAACTCAAGAAGCTTTCGAATTTCTCAAAAATCAATTATGTACGGCTCCAATTCTTCAATATCCAGATTTTAGTAAGCCATTCATAATAACAACCGACGCTTCAGGTTTCGCTTTGGGAGGAGTTATATCCCAAGGGAAAATCGGTAGTGATAAGCCGATCGCATACACTTCACGAGTTTTGCGTGGAGCTGAGCTTCGTTACGACACATATGAAAAGGAAGCCATGGCCATAGTTCACAGTGTAAAAGCATTCCGACCGTATATATATGGTAGAAAATTCACACTTGTCACTGACCACAAGCCGTTAGTTTGGTTTAAAACCGCGAAAGACGCGAATGCTCGCGTTCTCAAGTGGCGTCTTAAACTTTCGGAGTACGACTATGATGTTGTTTATAAACCCGGAAGATTGAACGTAAACGCAGATGCATTATCGCGAAATCCTATGGAATCCGAAAACGTGAAGGTAGTAACACGAGCACAGGCTAATAAATCGCTAGGACCGGATCTTCAAGAGATAGCTCGCCAATTAGAAGAATCCAGTGGAACAGAAAACGAGAGAATAGTTACTCAGGCCGAAGTTCATCATGAACCGCGAAAGAATTTTCGGAAAACACGACAACGAGTTAACTATAAAGAGAGCAGCGAAAGCCAAACGGAGGCAGAAGTTCGAGAACCTGACCCGTTACTCAAAGAAAGGAAATCGAAAAACACAAAGACACGTCCATTGACAGAAAATAAAAGAGCGTCAATTTCGGATAAAAACGCGTCAACAAATTCTGATAATTCTGACAATTCAGATATCACCTTAAGTGACTCACAATCTTCGGAGGATGAAGAAGTCTCGACAAATAATGACAGAAGTTCTAGATTCAAAATTTCTAACGTTCTAACAACGAAAGAATTTTTTCATTTCCGCAAAGATACTTTAGTTTATTTTGTTAATTCAAACGGAGAACCCTGCGATCTAGGTTCACAAAAACTAAAAGAACTGAATAAATTACCTTCGTGGAAAGGTCTAGTTGTAGGACAAGCAGCAATTTCTAATACAGGCAGAAGTTCTCACGTTGCATTAGTAATTCAGGACAAAGAACGAGAATCGTTAACTTCAATTACGAAAAACGTCAATGAATCTCTTTCAGAGCTCAGAAAAATTTGCGAAAATCGACAATTTAGTTCAATTAGCTTTGCTCACAATCCTCACATAGAAAATTTGTCATGGGAGATTGTATTAAATTCAATCAAAGGAACTTTTGAAGGCTGTTCAACGAAAGTAATAATTTGCTTAGGAACGCTAGTATTCGTACCTGAAGGAAAACGCGATTCAGTATTTTACGAAATGCACAAATCACCCATAGGCGGACACAAAGGTGTTTCAAAAACTTATAATCGTATCAAACACGAGTACTTTTGGGAAAATCTGAAAACAGATGTTCAAAGGCGAATCCAGCAATGTGTGGAATGTCAGATAAAGAAACTAGTTCGCGTAAAAACGAAGCAACCGATGGTCATAACTGATACACCGGGTACAGTTTTCGAAAAGGTTTCAATGGATACAGTAGGTCCAATGCAGTTAATATCTAGCAATAATCAGTATATACTCACTGTTCAAGATCAATTATCAAAATATTGTTTAGCGATACCTTTACCAAACGCATTGGCAACAACGATAGCCGATGCATTTATTAAACGATTCATCTGCACATTTGGTGCACCGAAAGCCATATTAACTGATCAAGGCAGCAATTTCTTAAGCAGCCTGATGCAAAGAGTTGCAAAACGATTCCGAATTAAGAAATATCGTACAACTGCATTCCATCCACAATCAAACGGGTCGTTAGAAAGATCGCATCATGTATTGGGGGAATTTTTGAAACAATACACTGATAAGGATAACGAGTGGGATCAATGGCTTGAATTAGCTATGTTTTCGTACAACACGAGTATCCACGAAAGCACCAAGCATACTCCGTACGAAGTCGTTTTTGGGAAATTAGCAAGAGTTCCTTCAAGCGAACCGTTACGCGAATGTGATCAGTTGCCAACATATCAGGGTTATTTAATTGACCTGATAACTCGAATTAATGGCATACGAAGTTTGACGTATGAAAATCTAGTAGATTCGAAACACCGCTCAAAGAAGTATTATGATAAAAATGCGAATCCTAAAAACTTCAAAGTAGGTGATTATGTGTATCTCCTCAAAGGCCCGAAACCAGGGAAATTAGGCGATCACTATTCAGGACCGCATAAATTATTAGAAAAGTTAGACAAGGGCAACGCAAAGATTCAGTACAATAAAGGTACGCGTGTAGTTCACGAAAATCGACTGCGTTATTCTCACATTAATCCAACGGCTGTCTCATCAAAAAGACAAAAAAAAGCCCAAGACGATTGAACATAATAATTTTTCTTTTGTTTTAGGTTTCAATTGTAAAATATCTAATATTATGTTAATTAATTTTAATTTACAATTACAGATGGTCACGATTCATTCATTTTTGTGGATTTTATTCCTCATTCACCCTGTCTTCTCGTTGGTTGGATATGATTGTGGGTCAAGCGCCTCTAACTTAACGACTCTTTCATTGCTTGATGTCGGAGAATGTGACATACCGACTCCAAACGTAGAGAACACTGAAATATTCATACAATTATTACAATTAAATGATTATTCGGAAACTCAAGTCATTCAATGTAAAATCGAAATCCTGCAGATCATTTATTATTGTGGGATGTCCTCGCACGTTTCTATTATGAGTAATGGTCAAATGGAATATTTAGCAACTGTTAGCCGAGACGCATGTGTTGATATGCACAAGTTCGGATCTACGCGTGTTGGACAGACAATAATAACTGGTCTAAAGGTAAATCAAACCGTCACAAACAGCATTACTCTAGCTGGACATGTTCAAGATAACGGAGCATTCACTGGCACTTCGTACTCAGACCCGTACGGAACATGGGATAACGTTGTTGAACAAGGTTCAGTAAAAATATCATTAAGAAGCTACACTGCACAAATTAATCTAGAATCAAATCAAATTCATTTACGTTCAGGCACAGTTTGTACACTATTAGATACATTATGCGAAGATCTTGATGGGGGTCATACTTTTTGGGATGCAAGACCACGTCAAAATTGTGGAATTGATCGTTATGGTATTCTCTACGCAGGAATGGCTAATAAAATAAAAGAAATCGAGTCAGCTTCAACAAAAAAAATCTACACAGTAGTTTCCTCAGACATTACATTTGCTCTTACTGCTAGAGAATCCGATCAAATTTGTGGATATACTATAGTTAGTACGGAACATCCAAAATTATTCATATTAGAATCAAATCGCTCTAATGTCTTCACTATTCAAGGAAAAGTGCCGATTGCGAATTTAGATTTAATTGCTTACGTTAATTCGAAATTCATCTACATAGAACGACACATCAGAGAACAGATAAAGTCATTGTATCACGATATATTAATTCATCAATGTAACAAAGAACGTCAAACCTTGCAAAATATTTTATCTCTTGCAACACAATCACCTGACGAATTTGCTTATAGACTAATGAAATCACCAGGATATATAGCTGTGTTAGCCGGAGAAGTAGTTCATATTATTAAGTGTATTCCTGTAGAAGTTAATTTACTTAGAACTAAGGAATGCTACAATCAATTGCCATTAACTCGAAGTAACGAAACCTTCTTCCTTATGCCTCGAACCCACATCCTTTCCAAAAAGGGAACTCAGACGACTTGCAACAATCTTCTACCTCCATATTATTTCTTGGGAGATACGTGGTATAAAATAACGCCAGTACCAATCGAAGCCATACCTCCTGCAACGATCAAGCCGATGACAAAACCAACTTGGCGCTATACAAATCCAGCGTCACTAGCCTCCAGCGGAATCTATACGAGCGAAGACATCGATAAGCTTCGAGAACATATAATGTTCCCTGTGGAGAAGCCAGCTGTATTAAACAACATAGCGAGAGGTATCAGCGGACAACATACCGTGAATCAAGGTGAAAAGTTCCTTAACCTACTCGACAAAAACTCTTTACAACATCTTGCTGAATCTGCATGGCATCACACTTGGGGTCGATTCATCCAATTTGGAACGGCTAGTGCTGGACTCATTGGGATAATTCTTATTATCCGAGGAATCAAACTGGTGATCGATACAATAATTCACGGATATGCTCTACACACGGTCTACGGATGGTCCATATTCCTGCTCGGAGCAATCTGGGATTCAGTCACCAATCTTCTCATTCATCTGGCCAAACGTCCAAAAACAAATACTGCAGAGGATATTGAAAGAGGACAACAACTAACCAACGTCAACACTCCTACCGCACCAGAAGAAATTGGACAATCGGAGATTCAACGAACATCGGAAATTCAACCAGCAAATCGTCAAGAGTTGTATCCGTCCTTCAACTTCCATCCTGAACAACCACCTAAACCGTCATTCCTCTCTTAAGTCGTTGTTCTAATCACAATTGTGGTATTAAAATGATAATTTTTCTATTTGTTTTATATAATATCTATTTGAATAGTTAGTTTACTCATAAATGCTCCTTGTACATCTCTACCGAGATCGACTGTCATTCGCGTTTCACGCTCTAACACTCGTCTAAGCGTGGGGGTGTAACGTCCTCGTAGACTTAAGAATTCTGTTTTATTTTCGCATGCTGTAGTTGTAAAGATAAGCAATAAATAGAGAAACCCTTATTGCCGTCAAAAGTAAATAGTGACTAAGCCACATGGCCCAAGCCGCCGCTGCAGCGAGCGGTCTGGCCAGATAGGACCATTACCGTTGGGCCTATGCTGGACATTGTATATTTGGAAAGGTTTTCGTCCCTTATCCTTACGTTTACAACCTCTCCGTTTTCAAGTTTTCTTTTAATATTTCCGTTTATTACTCTTCCTCTTATCCTTAAAATCCTCAACGAATGTTTTATGATAGGTCCGCTGTTTCAACATCTTTTCGTCGACTGCAATAAACCAACTCACGATAACCATTCCTTATTTTCTTCCCACCAATTAAAAAAAACTTCCCTTACCACCATCCCCTTCCTTAGGGCAAAATTCGTTAGTCAAACCAATAGGGATAAGTTCTTCCCTACTATCTAAAATATTCTTGCTGTTCGCGTCCATATATATACACCTCCTCTGTACCTTTTACTTCACTTCTATTTCCAATTTCACAGTGTTCTGTTGAAATCTTCTAATTCAAATTTCAAAGTGTTCAGCTTGAAATTTTCTAAGTCCCTTATTTCTAAATTCAAATATTTTTCTATTTTAACACAAGTCTTTAGTTCTATATTTTAAGTTTAACTTTCATGTAATTAGTGTGTGATAAAAAAAAAGTGTAACCACATCATTATACCACATCATTGTATCGCATCATTGTACATCTTCATCCGTCTCGCAACAACGTAAGTTCATGGACAAAATTAATTTTGATAAATCAAAATTCAGCCGAAAGCGTTATAGGAATAGTATTAAGACTCTTAGGAAACACCTAAAATGGGACGGACTTAACTTAGAGAAAAATTGTCAAATTAAGTTCAGCATTGAAAATAATAAGTCGCCATTAATTATTACGGATTCAAATGTCGAGTCGTATTATGACATTGATACCGGAAAACTTTTATATAATATGGAAATACCTTTGATTTCTTTAGAATAAATTGTTATTTTGTGTTTTTTATTAAATTAAATCAGACTTGTTTTTTTTTTACTATTCAATTCCTTAAATTACAAGTCCTGTGGAAGGTTATTAAGTATAAGATGACCTAAAGTGGTTCCCATGCCGGTAGCAAGTCTTATAACCAAAGCCAAGAAGCAGGAAAAAGCCGCCCGTAAAGAACAAAAAGAAGCTCGAAGACTTTAGTGGTTCCCATGCCGATTGTCTAGACAGTGACTGAAGTTCGAACGTGGTGAAAGCAACCTAGTATTGTTAAGTAAGCATCTAAAGGTCTTTAGTGGTTCCCATGCCGATCGACCTGAAGTGACCGAACCTCAATTCATAGGTAAAGTGACTGTCAGTTGTTAGATAATCGAGAAGCGGAAGTGGTTACCATGCCGGCCGTTTTCTCATTATTGAGCTCTGCAGATTTATGAACTGCTGTTGTACATTCTACTTCTCCAAATTCTTCCCAAATCACTCCTTTACCCCCGTCCCGAGCTATTGCGCAAGGCGTAGGCTAAAAAGGGGGAATAAAATCTTGTGCCTCATCCCTTCCGGATGTGACAAGATGGTTTTCAAAAAATCGATTTTTTGAAGCCGTCACACTGGTGTTGTCCCTTAAAATAATTACTTCCGACTTCCACTGCATACGTGGGCGTAATGTTTCGTTGGAAAGTTGACTTTCGCCTAACCTCGCTTTGGTCAGCGCCGCTTTCTTGGTATGGGATTTGAGGAATTCAAGTCTTGCGCATGCACTTCTCACTTGCTGACCTTCGACTACGTAATCGCCATCTACAACCGAATGAAGTAACTGTCGCCATCTAGCGTGATCTATTGCAATATATCTTAGGGCTTGCGTGCTTTGACGGGCGCCTGACGTTGAGCTACACGACTGCCATCTGCAACGTCAAGTCTTGATCAGCTCCATCTACTGTGATCTGCTGACTTCACCGCGGTCTGTCACACTCCTGCACTATCGACGTTCAGCTTGATTGTGCTCTGTTTTCTTCTCTTGCTTTACGTAGTATAATCGTGTTCTGCATGCCGCAAATTTGCCGTAAATGTAAGAAGTCTATCGCAGGTGCTATAATCTCGTGCACCGATTGTAATCGTCATTTCCATCCGAGTTGCGTAAACGACTATTTATCCTATAAATCTGTGTTGTCGTGTTGCAAAGTCTCACTTCCGCTTGCAATGTCGAGTAATAATCCCTTAAATCTCGGTGTACCGCCCAGTCCGTTTTCTCCCGTACTCCAGCGTGTTACACTCGATAGCATATTTGCGTATATGAAGGAGGTCTACTCTCGTATGTCAGCGTTTATCGCCTCGCAAACGCAAATGAATAGTGAAATTAGTGCTAAGTTAAATGATATACCGGAGCTTCTACAAACCGTCGCGAATAACTCATCGCGTATTGCTAGCCTTCAGCAATCCAACGCTCAACTTCATCATGAAGTTGCTAGCAGCAGCTAGTAGCAGCAGTTGTTAGCAGTTGCACTGCTAATCCACAGCGTTGGTCTGCGTCATACGACGTAATTCTGAATTCGGTCTGCGATGTCATTAACGCTAAGAGAACTGAATGTGATCTAAAAAATTCTGAAGTTTTCGGCAATAACCTTCCTGGTAATATCATTGTAAATGAAATACTTTCTACTGATATGTACACGCTTCTCCGCCAAGTTAAAGCTCGTGTCGCTGAAACCCATTACAAGTACGTTTGGGTCAGAAATCAGATTACCGAATTTGCAAAGCGGAAGGTCAGCCGTCCATAGATATTTTGACATCTAGCGATTTGTCGAAGCTTGTCTAACTCGACTCGGTAACTCGTTCTAATGCTGCGTCGCCGGTACCTACCACCGTCAGAACGGGGTCCCTTCGTGTTGCGGTATGTAATGCGAATTCTTTGCTTGGTCATATCGACAAAATAAGATATTTTTTCGAGTCTAATCCCTTTCACATAATATCAATATCCGAAACATGGCTTCATTCGCACATACATGATAGTTTAATAAATATTGATAACTACTTCATTATGCGGAATGATCGTAAGGGTAAAGAAGGAGGAGGCGTTGCTTGTTATATTCATAATACATTAAAAGCTAATGTTATCGCTTCGTCTCCGTCTACTTTTTCTAATAATCCGAAATACCTTTTACTGAATATACAATACAACAGTCATTCGCTTTTGTTCACGTCGATCTACAGGCGTCCAAAAGGTCTTCTGCTGCACGACTTCATTTGTGAATTTAATAAATGTGCGCACTCATTTAATAACATAATAATCACTGGTGATCTCAACTGTAATTTAATGTCACAAAACTTCGAATCGCAATACCTTCGCGACTTCATCTTCTCGTCGGCACTATATCTCGTTGAGTCCTCGGCTTCTTTCCACACAGCTACTTCGGACTCGTGGCTCGACGTCGCGATACTCGATTCAGGCGATAAATTAGTCTCGTCAAGCAAGTCTGATACGCCGTTCATCGCTGGGCATGATCTTCTTCAGATCTCCTACAATCTCACTACTGACCCTATTGTCCCACGAAACATAATGCGTCGTTGCGTGCGTGACTTCTCCCCGGAGGACTATATGCACGGTGTTCATGCTGCGATTGATAGCGATCAGTATCTTTCCATTGAAAATATGTCTTCGCCGGACATCGATCTCGATAGCTGTCTTGGATCGTTTTTAGCGCTTATGACTGCTACTCTCGATACTTACGCACCGATGCGCTCGCTCTCTGTTCGCAAGCTTCCGTCACCGTGGCTTAACGCAGCCCTTAAAGCACGCGTCAAAGAGCGTTCTAGGCTTTACAAGCAGGCGAAACGGTTAGGTAGTCTTCTCGGATTCGGAATCTATAGTCAGTTTCGTGATCAGCTAACTACTGATATGCGTAAGACCCGGCAAATGTATCAGCTTAACAGACTAAACTCGATGAACGACCCGAAGAGGCTCTGGCACGAATTAGGAAATCTCGGGCTAGTCAAGGTTAGCAATTCTTCTCCCTTGCACTTCTTTTCGGCGGATGTACTGAATGCGCACTATGCTGCTACCTCAAGTCGTGCGCCACCTTTTACGCTTGATGAGTTCGTCGCTACTTGCTCTGCACTGGTCTCTGCTAACCCGACATTCTCCTTTCATCCTATTTCTTCCGATGACATTCTCTATTTCAGTAAGAGTCTCACTTCGCTTTCTCTCTCCCCCGGCACCGACGGTCTTACACCCTTCGGCATTTATAATGCATTTCCCGTCATCGCACCGCCTCTCGCTCTCTTTCATCCAAAAGAGCATTCATCCGTCCGCTCTCGAAAATCAAAACGCCTTGTTCTCCGTCTGATACAAGGCCTATAGCTAACTTATATGAACTCTCGAAGCTATTCGAAAGAGTAGTGCATGCGCAAATAATTGCATTTGTAGAAACCAATTCGCTTTTTGATAGTCGACAATCCGGTTTTCGTGCTGCACATTCCACTCAATACGCTTTGTTGAGAATCATTAATGATGTCAAACAAGGCATCGACAATCGGAAACTCACCATCCTTGTCCTTTTTAGGCACTCACTATAACAATAGGCAAAGAGTGCCTATTAAAATGACCATCCGTTGCTCTTCGGAGTCTGTCGAAGGGGATACTCCGCAGCGCATACTCCAAAAATTTTTATTTTTCACCATTTGCTTCGGTGTATCTCCAACATCATGCGTAGTTACTTTGAAGTGACTGCGATGAATAGAAATATTTTTTTTAGCCTGCGGTGCAATTAAAACAACTTTTTGGCTGAATTTTTCTTCTCGGACGTCCGTATCACACAGTAACTTTAGATGGTGCGAACCAATTTTGTTCTCCTTCGCAGGGTTTTTTTATTACATTATTTCCAGTATGCACATTACTTTTAAAACCAATCTAAGACCTTTAAGTATTTTTTCTAAAAAATTATTGGCCACAATTTGCATTTGCCTGCGATCAAGTGTCCGTACGGTGCTATCATAATGAACTCTACGAACCAATTTTTTTCTCCTTCGCAGCATCATTTTGTTTTATCAAAAGCACTTCGCACAGCAAATTTAGAGACAATCCTACATCTCTAACTATTTATTCATCACAATTTTCCATAAAAAAATGATTTTCTCACATCTGATGTCCGTACGGTGCTCCAATTAAGAATCCTGGAAACCAATTCTTTTGTCTTTCGCAACAATATTTCATTGCATCGAAAGCACTATGCACAACAAATTTTGAGTCATTCTGACAAATATAATTTTAATTATAAAATAATTCAAAAACAGTGGTTATAACAAGATTTGCTTTAAAGGTTATGTTATTTAGATTTGCCAAAAATCCATTTGTCATCATGTTAAAAAAAAAACTTCGGTTGTGAAAAATAAAACACGAAATATCATACACAGTGTAACGTTCACCTTTTTGGCCGGTGCCACGCACACGGTTCGAAGGCTCGCGTTAGGAGTTCAGGGCGAGCGAATAATCGTTAGATGTTGTCATTTTGGTGAAAATCATAGTTTTTATTAAAATAACATGAAAAATGTAATACAATGTTTGGATTCCTATATTATCGACGCTTAACTTAAATTATCGTGGTTTTTATTGTGAGGACAAATTTACGTTGAAAGGAAATTAAAGTTTGCGTCCTATACTGAAAGAGCGAAAGAACCAAATTTTACCGACCGTTTGTCGGTCATTTATGAATTAGAAAGTTTTTCCTTTTAAATTTCGAATATCACCAAAAGAACATTTATAAACAAAGATTTCCGATCGATCGATGGAAAAGAATCCAATTTTATCATTTTATAGAATTTTATACTGAATTACCGACAGAGCTTCACTTATCGACATGACTTTATAATGGAAAGCATTGGTTGAATTTGAGGTTATTAATTGCAAAAGAAATAATTTTGAAACGTGACTTTAATATCGAAGCTACTCTGCCGTGCCCACGTGGTGGTGCAGGGCCCTCGTCGAAGAGTTCGGCTTCCACGAGATCGTGAACCAACCGTGTCGCCACTTGGTCGATCCGCGACTCGATTCCGGCTCACTCCTGTCCGGGTTACCTCCCCTTATCGCGGTTCCCTACAAGCGGTGACTGGTGACAGGAATGCCCACTACTTCGTCACCAAAGATGTGTGCACCCTGGTTCGGGAGATTGAGTACACCTGGAGCCAACGTCACCGAAGGCTCCGGGGACCCGGAGGTGTTAGAGGAAAGTGTGATCAGCTCCCCGTTGCCGAAAGAACTGATGATAATTTGCTTCGCAGTCGCCTATTTACATACATCCCGGTGTCCCTTCGTTATCGAGAGAGTTTTTCAAATGCGAAATCTCGCGGTCACTTCGCTAACTACTCGTGGATACTCCGTTCACGAGAAAATAATCGTATCGGTGGAACGAGCGGTGTCCTCGGAAACTGAGACACCGTCTCAACAGATTCACAAATGTTTGCGTTTTTTATTTCGAAAATAATATATTATCACCGAAAATCATTCGCAATATTTTACCATATTTTATTCACATTCGTAATAAAAATGATAAATTTCACGTATTCACTGAAAAAATTGGTAGTAAACTCACAAAAAAGATTCATCGAATATCCAAAATAATTACAATTTCCACAAATAGAACTAAAAAAATTGCGAGTATATATTTTTTCGTTTTATTCTATCTGTCAAATTTTGGAAGCAGATGACAATTTCGTAGCAGACGATACACAGATGCTCATACGTCGCGGCGCACGTACTCTGCGGCCGGATGATTTTCAAATAAAAAAAATCGACATCTCGTTTCAATCTTTGTTCTTATTTTACGTAAATATAAATGGATTCTACGCGGTATAGCGCAAATAAAAAGCGGGCAATCATAAAAAAAAGAATTTTCTATCCTTCGACCGTCGAAGATTCATCGCAGCCGAAATCTTTGTCAATTATGTTCACCCAATTTATTCGTATACAGTTAATAATAAAAACTGCAAATTCTTTTTCTGGCAACGTATTTTCTCCGCTTCAAAACAAGCCAAAATAAGAGTCGAAATCTTTTTTCGCTGCCGAGATATGATTTTTTTAAAGCACAGACTAATTTTATGAATTTTCGTCAAAAAACGAATCGTTTTTTCAAATTTCTCGAAATTGCCGTCTCTAATCCTTTCCTCTCAAAGAAATCGTATTTACAAACTGACTCTCCGCGTTATTGCGCAGATAAAAAGTGTGCTATGTTTAAAAATTTAATTTTTTACACTTCGACCGTCGGAGATTCAGCACATTCGAAATCTTTGTCAATTTTGTTCGCTGGATTTATTCGTTTACACTTGATAAGAAAACTGCTAATGATCATTCTATCGACGTATTTCCAGCGTTTTTTTTTTTTATTTTTTCAAATTTTCGTCGAAATACGAATTTCTTTCATGTGCTCACGCCTTGAAAAGTTTCTTTTCGCAAAAAAAAAAAAAAAAAAACAATTGTACTCTTAAAGAACAATTATAAACAATTATTTATCAAGAAAGTGAAAAACACTGAATTTATCGATTATACGAGTTATTCCGTACCGAGAAACTTATCCTCGTTTGTGATTAAATAAAATTTAAAAAAATACGATATGATATGATGCTAAATTTGATATTTTTAAGCGACGATAAATATCAATAAAATTTCATTGAAAAACGAAAAAAATTATCGAATTTCTCAAACTTCTCGTCTCCAATACCGAGACGTTCTACGGAGACAATAACGAGCTGATTCCATGTATTACGAAGAAGAAAAAAAATATATCTCAAATGGTAGAAATGAAATTTGTTATAAGAGGACTGTCAAAGATCCTTCAAAGTCGAATTTTTCAAGAATTTCATCAATTTGTAAAAAAATATTTCGGAGCTATCCAAGATGACAAATTTTTGATTCGAGTAACGTAGTACTTCCTCTTCAATACATGACAGGAACTAAAACGATAGATTTTTTCGTTCTCGAGATAGCATTTTTTTGCAGCATCCATAAATATCGACAAAATTTCATTGAAAATCACAAAGAATAGCAAATTTCTTGAACTTTTATTCTACAATGATTTGGTTTCCTACAGATAAAATAACGAACTGATTCCATCAATTGTGGGGAAAAAAAAAAATACTGAAGGGGAAGGATTTAAAGGGGATATTTGGCCTGAATGCTAAATGGTAATCGTATTGGTGTCGGTACATGTTTTGTATGTTTGTTTTATATTCATTAAATCTGGTCATAAGTTTTAAGCCAATAAAACGACTTTACTAGACATGATTTGATTCTTTAAATTAATTTGATCAACTTCTACGTGGTGCAATTCGTTATATTTGTCTCGTGTCTCAATATTTGACAATTTATCGTCAACCAAAAAGGAAATATCCGTCGTGAATATTAATAATCAATTGGTACAAAAAAGAAATATTTTTATTCGACGAAGGTTAAACACTATGAATTAATTTACGTAACCGATAAATGTTTTTCCCTCATACGTACTTTCGAAAAGAAACGCAGAGCGCGACGTATAAACATACTTCATCCGTAGCGCATAGCGCCATGTGTAAATAGACTCGATACGGAGCGCGTAGCGCGACGTGCACCCCCGTGAGTGCCTTAAAAAATGTCCCTTAGGGACATTTTTGGGGGGTTTGGGGGGCGGAGCCCACCAACAAGAGCATCTGCGCCCGCAGGGCGCTGAGACGCTTGTTGATTTTAGCAAAGCGTTTGATACGGTATCGCACCTACATCTGTTGCGTAAGCTAAAATTGGTTGGCTTCTCCAACTCCGCGCTATCATGGCTCTTCTCCTATTTTACTGGCTGCTCTCAAGCGGTGGTTGATGAGAAGGGAGATTGCTCGCAATGGCTGTCTACAACAGAAGGAGTACCGCAAGGCTCAGTCCTTGGACCTTTGCTTTTTTCGCTCTTTATTAATGACATCGCCAACGACTTACGCTATTCTGTTCACATGATGTTCGTTGACGATACTCAAATTTACATGCAATGCCGTCCGTCGGAACTTAACGAAGCAATGGCTAAGATGAGACACGATATCGGCGTGGTAGCGAACTTCGCGTCGTCTAATGGACGTAAGACTACTAAGTCCAAGATCCTTATTCTCGGTAGCAACGCATATGTACGCGATCTTGACTTTGATGCTATAGCACCAGCTATCTTGAATGAGGTTCCTATCCCTTTCGTGCGGGAAGCATGCAGTCTGGGTGTGCATCTGACTAGTAATCTTTTGTGGAATAGGCACATCTCGCTGGTCTCCCAAAAAGTGCATGCTTCTCTTCACAAGCTGACGTTTCACAAAAACGCGCTGTCTTGCGTGCTTAGAATCAAACTTATCACAATGCTTATCTTCCCGCACCTAGATTACTGTTGCCTTGTCTACCACGGTCTCACGGATGAATTGAACACTTAATTACAGCGCCTATTTAATAGCTGTATTCGTTTCATCTTCGATCTTCGCCGTGATGTGCATATTACCCACTATAGTCACCGGCTTGGGTGGCTCTCGGTATCTAATCGGCGCTGTTATTTCCTTGTGATAGAAGTCTTCAAGGCTCTCAAACTGCAGTCACCCTCTTTCATCAAGGAATTATTCGTTAGACGTACTGTCGAGGGTGCTCGTCCAGTGCGTTATGCCCAACCGCAGTTAATGTTTGAGATTCCAGCACATAGAACTGTCGCCTATCGTAACGGGTGTCATCTCTCGACAATTTATTTATGGCACTCTCTTTTGCGTGACGTAGTCTCAGCTCCTTCCTTGGCTGTCTTTAAAACCCGTCTCTATGAATATCTTTTTCGGTCTGAGGATGCTCAGTCTGCATAAGTAACGTATGGTGGTTCCATTTTGAGTGCCCCCGTGGCTTCTATTACGTACTCATGTCTATTGAGACGTGCCTCATAGGCAGCACACTATAGGTAAGGGTACAGAGTATAGCGCGAGAGCCCGCGTGGGCCCCGACTCCCTCAAAATGTATAGTACGCGCCGGTAGTCGGCAAGGCGGCCGCTAGATGTCGCATTTTCTCGCGAACGGATAAGCGACAGCGCGCGCGTAAAAGGGCGAGCATGAGTCGAATTGTCACCGAATTCCATCAATACCTCCGGGTCCCCAGAGCCTTCGGCGACGTTAGCTCTAGGTGTACTCAATCTCCCGAACCAGGGTGCACACATCTTTGGTGACGAAGTAGTGGGCATTCCTGTTACCAGTCACCGCTAGTAGGGTCGCGATAGGTAGGTAACCCGAACGGGAGGGAGCCGGAAGCTAGTCGCGGATCGACCAAGTGGCGACACGGTTGGTTAACGATCTCGTGGAAGCCGAACTCTCCGACGAGGGCCCTGTTCTGCGGGTATCGGAAAATCGTGTCGACAGGTTCGCACGATATTCCTGTGGGATACCCCGTAGGCACGGCAGAGTAGAAACGACATTAAAATTCACTTGTAATAATAGTTTACTCCCAGATTTAAAATGAAAACTTAAACGATGCAACTGATAAAAATTTATGTCAACGAACGAAGCTCCGCCGATACAACAGTATGGATGGCAAAATTTATCGTTCTTCGTATCGAGGATTTGACTCGTTACGCGTAAAGTCTTTCGACGGGAAAGAATGGTAGAATAAAGGGGAAGGACCTAGTAGAATTATTTTGATGTACGATTTACCGACATCCGGTCGATAAATCGAGTGTGTTTCACAAAATGTTATATAAATAAAAAACGATTAGAAAGGTAAGCGTCGATATTACTGATTTCTATGTATCATATTTTGAATATCTTGTAGTATGTTTGAATAAAGAAAATCATATCACCGAATCGACAACGTCTCACGACTTTTTGCTCGCCCCGAACCCCTACCCCGATCTCTCTAGACGAGTGTGAGGCATCGGCTAGAGGGTGAACGTTACACTATATACCTATTTCTGCTATCGTAGTCTTTAACTATGCGAATATGATGTTGCGCGGCAATAACAGAACTTAACTTTACTACGTTGTTATTAAGACGGATCTAACCCGTACCGCGAAGTTCTACCGTATTTTTTATATCATATTTTCTATTTTTAACTGCTACTTTTATTCTTATTTAGTACTATAGTCTTAATTCTATTTCTAGTTATTTGATTACATGATCAACTTGTTATATTCTTACTTCATATGAACAGCAAGCAATCTAAACGAAATCGTACTATGTTCAACATTATCTGCTAATGTATAACTATAATCTTACTTGGCCAGTAGTAGGGGTCAGGTATAGGGAGACAGGATTTACCCCCACCACGCGGCCACTGTCGCCAACCTCCACCACCGCCGTCTACCCCCACCCTCTCCCCCCACCCACTGTCTGGCCCCACTCCTCCCCCCAACCACCTGTGGTCCCCTCCCCACCCCCAGGGGACCCCTTAAGCGACGCCCCCTGATTTATAGGGAGCCAATGAGAGAGAGGCTGGAAAATCTCTGGACCGTGATTGCCCGTCTCATTTTCTCCGAGCCGTGATTGGTCGACTGGAAATTCCCCGAGCTCTTATTGGTCGAATGATTTTTCCATGGCGCCCTCTATATATTTTCATCGTTTTTTATGTACTAGTATTATTCCAATCATTCGCTTAATAATGATTGAACGACAGATTTTTCCGATGTTCTGGTTGGTCGAACAAATTTTCCAAGGCGCCCTCGCAGAGTTACCGACTTCTTCTTAGACACTCACTATAACAATAGGCAAAGAGTGCCTATTAAAATAACCATCCGTTGATCTTCGGCGTCTGTCGAAGGGGTTACTCCGCAGCGCATACTCCAAAAATGTTTATTTTTCACCATTTGCTTCGGTGTATCTCCAACATCATGCGTAGTTACTTTGAAGTTACTGCGATGAATAGAAATATATTTTTTAGCCTGCGGTGCAATGAAAATAACTTTCTGGCTGAATTTTTTTTCTCAGACGTCCGTATCACGCTGTAACTTTAGATAGTGCGAACCAATTTTATTCTCCTTCGCAGGGTTTTTTAATAACATTATTTCCAGTATGCACATCACTTTTAAAACCAATCCGAGACCTCTAAGTATTTTTTTCTAAAAAATTATTGGCCACAATTTGCATTTGCTTTCGGTCAAATATTCATACGCTGCCATCATAATGAACTCTACGAACCAATTTTTTTCTCCATCGCAGCATCATTTTGTTTTATCAAAAGCACTATGCACAGCAAATTTGGAGAGAATCCTACATCTCTAACTATTTATTCATCACAATTTTCTATAAAAAAATTATTTTCTCACATATGATGTCCGTACGATGCTCCAATTAAGAATCCTGGAAACCAATTCTTTTCTCTTTCGCAACAATATTTCATTTCATCGAAAGCACTATGCACAACAAATTTTGCTTCAAAGGTTATGTTATTTGGATTTGCCAAAAGTCCATTTTTCATCATGTTAAAAAAAACTTCGGTTGTGAAAAATAAAACACGAAATATCATACACAGATTCACAAATGTTTGCGTTTTTTATTTCGAAAATAATATATTATCACCGAAAATCATCCGCGATATTTTACCATACTTTATTTACATTCGTAATAAAAATGATAAATTTCACATATTCACTGAAAAAATTGGTTGTAAACTCACAAAAAAGATTCATCGAATATCCAAAATAATTACAATTTCCCAAATAGATCTAAAAAAATCCCGAGTGAATATTTTTTGGTTTTATTCTATCTGTTAAACTTTGAAAGCAGATGACAATTTTGTAACAGACGATACACAGATGCTCATACGTCGCGACGCGCATACTCTTTGGCCGGATGATTTTCAAAATAAAAAAAATCGACATCTCGTTTCAATCTTTGTTCGTACTTTACCTAAATACAAATGGATTCTATGCGGTATAGCGCAGATAAAAAGTGTGCAATCATAAAAAAAAGAATTTTCTATCCTTCGACCGTCGAAGATTCATCGCGGTCGAAATCTTTGGCAATTATGTTCACCCGATTTATTCGTTTAAAGTTAATAATAAAAACTGCTAATTTTGTTTCTGGCAAAGTATGTTCTCCTCTTCAAAACAAGACAAGATAAGAATCGATATCTTTTTTCGCTGCCGAAATATGATTTTTTTTAAGCAAACACTAATTCCACGAATTTTCGTCAAAAAACGAATCGTTTTTTTTTTTTTTTTTTCAAATTTCTCGAATTTGCCGTTTCTAATTCTTTCCTCTCATAGAAATCGTATTTACAAACTGACTCTCCGCGTTATTGCGCAAGTAAAAAGGGTGCAATGTTTAAAATTGCATTTTTTACACTTCGACCGTCGGAGATTTATCACATTCGAAATCTGTGTCAATTTTGTTCGCTCGATTTATTCGTTTATAGTCGATAAAAAAACTGCTAATGATTATGCTATCGACGTATTTCCAAGGTTTTTTCAAATTTTACAAATTTTCGTCGAAAAACGGTTTTTAGGCACTCACTATAACAATAGGCAAAGAGTGCCTATTAAAATGACCATCCGTTGCTCTTCGGAGTCTGTCCAAAGGGTTACTCCGCAGCGAATACTCCAAAAATTTTTATTTCTCACCATAGGCTTCGGTATATCTCCAACATCATGCATAGTTAATTTGAAGTGCCTCCAATGACTGGTAATATTTTTTTTTGCCTGCGGTTGAATAAAAATACCTTTATTACTGAAATTATCTTCTTAGACGTCCGTATCACAGTGTAACTTTGGACTGTGCGAAGCAATTTTTCTCTTCTTCGCAGGGATGATGTATCATATCATCACCATTGTGCACATACATTTTGAAGCCCCTGTGAAGCATTTGAATATATGCTTAAGAAAAAAAATCCATTTTTGCTTCGACAAGTGTCCGTACGGTGCTATAACTTTGGACTGTGCAAAGCAATTTCTCTCTTCTTCGCAGGAATGATGTATTATATCATTACCATTGTGCAAATACATTTTGAAGCCCCTGCGAAGCATTTGAATATATGCTTAATAAAAAAAATCCATTGTTGCTTCGACAAGTGTCCGTACGGTGCTGTAACTTTGGACTGTGCGAAGCAATTTTTCTCTTCTTCGCAGGAATGATGTATCATATCATTACTATTGTGCACATACATTTTGAAGCCACTGCGAAGCATTTCAATTTTTGCTTAATAAAAAAAATCCATTGTTGCTTCGACAAGTATCCGTACGGTGCTGTAACTTTGAACTGTGCAGAGCAATTTTTCTCTTCTTCGCAGAGGTGATTTATCATATCATCACGATTGTGCACAATCATTTTGAAACTACTACGAAGCCTTTAATGAGGAGTTTTAAATTTCGTTCTGCTAAATGTCCATACGGTGCGCCAATTATGAAGTCTACAAACCTATTTTTTTCTTTTTCGCAGCATTTTTTTATTTTATGAAAAGCACTACGCACAGAAAATTTGAAGACAGTCTGACATTTCTTAGTATTTTTATTCTTCAATTATTTTTAGTGAGGAATTATATTAAAAGGTTATATTATTTTAATTTTCCAAAAAACAATTTTTTATCATGTCACAAACGAAAATTTGGTTGCAAAAAATGAAATACGAAATTTCACACATTGATTGCCAAATATTAATCCTTTTTATTTCGAAAATAATATATTTTGAACGAATATCATTCACAATATTTTATATACGGTATTCACATTCATAATAAAAATAATAATTCAGTGGGTGCACTGAAAACTTGGTTATAATCCCACAAAGAAGAATCATCGAATATCCAAAATTATTGCAATTTGTCAAATAAAATTGAAAACAATCGCGGCCATTTATTTTTTTCCATTCATTCTATCTGTCAAACCTTGGAAGCCGACGATAATTCGATAGCAGACGTGGTAAAGTTTGCATACGCCGCGACGTTGGTTTTCTGTGTCGGGATGATTTGAATGGAAAATAAAAATCTTGTTTTCTCATTGTTTAATGTATATAAGTTTAAATATTGGGAAACTGCAGTTTACTTTTTTCAAATCTCTAACAATTTTTCGAAACAAAAAAAAATCAATTTTTACCTCGTATGTTTCCAACCAGCTTTCTATTTTTTTTCAATTGTTTCAATATACTTATTTCAAAACAAAATAAAACGATAGAAAAATAAAATTTCTCGAATTTCTCGTCTGCAATGTTTTACTCTCCGACAGTGACAATAACCAGTGAATTGATTCTATCTATTATAGGGATGAGAAAAAATGTTTAAAGTGTTATAACCAAATTCTCTTATAGATCGACAGTCCAAGAGTCCTCGCTTGCGAATTCATCGAGAAATTGATTTTTTTTTTTATTTTGGGCGCATCCAAGACACTACAATTTTATTTTGAGCAGGGTACTACTTCCTCTTCAATACACGAACCAAGACGATATCTACGTTCGTTCTCGAGTTATAATTTTTTTGCTACAACAATTAATATCAAGTAAATTTAATTGAACATCGTATCAAAAAGCAATTTTTCTTAATATTCAGCTCCAATACTTCGCGTCCTGTCCAGAGGCAATAATAAAGTGATTCCATGTATTTTAGGGAAGAAAAAAAATTTATTCAGATGCATTTAAAGGGGACATTAGACCTGTTGGTAAATGGTAATGGTTCGTGTTCGTGTTGGTAAATATTTTTTGTGTTGATTTATACTCATTTAATCTGGTCATAAGTGTTAAGCCAATCAAACGAACTTTACTAGATATCATTTGATTCGTTACATTAATTTGATCAAGTTCTACGTGATGCAATTCGTTATATTGATCGTAAAACAAAAAGGAAATATCAGTTGTGAATAATAATAATCAATTCGTATAGAAACCAAATTTTTATATTCGATGAAGGTTAAACTATGAATCAATTTACATAGGTGATAAATGATTTTCCGCCATACGTTCTTCCGAGACGAAACGCGCAGCGCGACGTATAAACATATTTGATATGCAGCGCATAACGCAAAGTGTAATCATACTCGATACGAAGCGCGTAGCGCGACGTTTATTCCTGTGAGTGCCTTAAAAAATGTACCAAAGGGACATTTTTTCCCAAAGGGAGCAGGGCTCAGCGCCCTGCGGGCGCAGAGGCGCTTGTTTTTTAATACTCTCACGTCTTGAAACTTTTTTTTTTTCGCGAAAAAAACAATTGTACTCTTATAGAACAATTTTAAACAATTTTTTATCGACAAAGTGAAAAACACTGAATTTGTCGATTTTACGAGTTATTCCGGACCGAGCAACTTACCCTCGTCTATCCTTATATCCTATCGTTGTTTCCTTGTTATCCTTGTTTGTGATTAAATAAAATTTAAAAAAATACGATATGATATGATGCTAAATTTGATATATTTAAGCGAATATAAATATCAATAAAATTTCTTTGAAAAACGAAAAAAATTATCGAATTTCTCAAACTTCTCGTCTCCAATACTTGTCTGTTCTACAGAGGCAATAACGAGCTGATTGCATGTATTATGAGGAAGAAAAAAAATATATCTCAAATGGTAGAAATTAATTTTTTTATGAGAGGACTGTCAGAGAGCCTTCACAGTCGATTTTTTCAAGAATTTCATCAATTTGTAAAAAATATTTCAGAGCCATCCATGATGACAAATTTTTGATTCGAGTAACGTACTACTTTCTCTTCAATACAAGACAGGAACCAAGACGATATATTTTTTCGTTCTCGACATAGCATTTTTTTTTTGCAGCATCTAGAAATATCGACAAAATTTCATTGAAAATCACAAAGAATAGCTAATTTCTTGAACTTTTCTTCTACAATGATTTGGTTTCCTACAGATAAAATAACGAACGGATTCCATCTATTATGGGGAAGAAAAAAAACACTGAAGGGGAAGGATTTACAGGGGCTATTAGGCCTGAATACTAAATGGTAGTCGTGTTGGTGTCGGTATATGTTTTGTGTGTTTGTTTTATATTCATTAAATCTGGTCATAAGTTTTAAGGGACAAGACCACTGTGACCCCCTGTTTTTTTGCCGTTTTTCAAGAATTTTTTTTTGTGGGAAAAAAAAAGAGATATTCCAAAATTTTTTTTCTTTTGTTTGTTGTTTATTAAAAATACATAAAATTTTTTTTTAAATTTTTCACGCCTCATAGTGACGCTGGGGAAGCTCCCGCGTCAGGTGCTGTTGCCTCTGCAGTGATCCGCTGCACGCAGCAGAACTGTCTTCAAAGTCGATCTGAAAAAAAATACCGAGTGTTTTCGTTAATAATATTATATTTTGAAGAGAAGTACATAGGGATTTGAAAAAATATTGATTTTTAAAAAATAGGCACGCTTTCGAAATTTAAGGTCGATTTTTGAGCAACATTTCTCGTCGAAAACAGGCTATAATTTTTTTTTATTGAGATATCGAAAAATTTCTATGTACTTCTTTAGATAATATATTTTTATTGATGCAGTCCAAATTTGAAGTCGATCGAATAAAAATTGCTCGAGTTCTGCTGCGTGCCGCACTCAAAAAAGTGATTTTGAGAAAAACGCGTTCAAAGTTTGAAGTTTGTTAATTTATGTGATAAATTGGAAAAAAAAATGTTTACCTAATCAGCGATTCCGGCACTATATAGCTGGCCTTCAAGAAGCAAATCAAGATTCCCAGCATCTTTTCTCGAACTTGTAGAGGCGTTTCTTGCCTCTTTTACAGCATCCGTGAGCGAGCGCTCCGCCTGCTCGATCCGCGCTGCGTTGGTTTCAACGCAACAATTGAAACAATTTGGGCCGATGATTACCCCCAACGTCTCCATAACTTTCATGAGGCTTCTCAGGTCATCGTTGAATAATAATACCGCGATATCAGCGGCAATATCGATGATTTTTTTGCCCCCGCACTGACACTTGGGGGCTATTGCCCAAACTGATTTGTTGTAGCTTTCGTGATTGTTTTGCGTAAAGCCGCCCAAACAACGCTGCAGCAAATCGTCTCTGCTCAAATTTTCATACACTGGCGTAATTGCCTCCAATACTACTTGAGGAAGAGGCGGCTTATGGCGATATTCAGAAATATTACCGCTTGCGACCGCTCGCTGCCTCGAACTCCATGACTCGGCTCCCTTTGGGCAATCGTCATGTTGTGGCTCACTATCTGTGGATATTTTATGCTTGATAGTTGCCCAAATTTCATTCCTTATTTTTTTAACATCATCGCTGTTCCTCCGAATAGCCAAGCCGTAATATGTGCTCAACTCGTCGATCAATTTTCCAGTGAGCTTTGCTCTGCCAGACAATCCTTTTTGTTTTCTCACGATTTCGTGGAGGCGCGTCCCCATACGTTTTTGGACATGATCGATGAACTCTTTTTTTTTATCTCGAAACCGTCGTATGTATCGCTATTCGATATGCCCAGAAACGTTTTAGAATCGCCGTCACCAATATAATATTTATATTTTATGCCATAGAGCTCTTCAGAACGTTGGAACATTTCGACAGCTGAGTCGACTTCCATTTTTCCGGAGGAGCCGCTATGGTTCGCCTGGCATTCATCGTCGTTGGTACTTTTCCATTCCCAGTACTCCGGGGGGCTTCCTTTTGCTTCCCAATGCTGGCAAGCTTTGCAATACTTCGATTTCACCATAACGTCGATCACTTTTTTAGTGTACCAGCCGATAAGCGATGTTATGCCGAATAGCGAACTGAAACCGCGCTTTCGCCACGATCCGTCGCCTGAAACGATAATTCCGTCCTCCATCCCATTTTCCAACGAAATTCTCTTCTCTTCAAGTGCAGCCTTTTGTTTGCTCACCGCGCTCACAGCTTGAGTGGCGATCGTAGAAAGATTGAAATATGGGGCGCGGTAGGTCCATAAATGCACAAAACTTCATCAGGCCATTCAAACCGACACCAAGAAGACGCATGCTGAATACGATCCGACGATTTATTTCGTATGCATTGTCAATCATAGGACACGAATTGATTTGCACTTTTTTACAATGGCCGCAATCGACCTCGATTTTGAATCCGAGTCCGCGCAAACTTTTTTCAGTAAACTTTATATCGCGATCACACACTTTGCACTTCACTAACGTCAATATAATGTTCAATGCATTAAAGAGGTGTACTATACGATAACCAAAATCGTTAGTAACACCGACCTCTAAATCGTCCGACGATTTTAACTTTTTCGCCGACGTGCTCACATTCTCTGCAGAACTATTTTCAGAGCTATAACGGTTCGGAGGTTTTCGATTCGCAATTTTCGATCGACTCTTCGTCGGATAGCTCCGTTTCGTACCCTTTTTCCCCGCGTACACTTTCTCGTTGTTCATTTCAATGTGCAAAGAATAATTCTGAGCGTTCGATATTTATAAACGAAACGATTTGGAGCGTTTAGATGCGAATAGCGTGGTTTCTATTCATAAACTGACGCTATGACGCTATCCCTATACCTGCCTTGAACATTTTTCATCTATCGCCACCTCTATCTTTTTTCGAAACTATATTTATAACAATAGTCGGCTTTTGTGAAGGGAGGCAAAATAATACCTGGAAATGACTCACAGGACTATAGGGTATACCTGCTGACCGGTTGAGATGCGCACCTGGCTGAGGCGGCGCGGGACCTCGAGCGTCACGGAGCGCTGCACCGCTCCACAAAATATTTAATATCTCCGAAAATAATTATTTTTTCGACCTGGGACCAACGGCATTCTATTCTTAAATGTATTTTAGATTTTTCTAGATGGTTTTCAAAAAATCGATTTTTTGAAGTCGTCACAGTGGTGTTGTCCCTTAAGCCAATAAAACGACTTTACTAGACATAATTTGATTCGTTAAATTAATTTGATCAAGTTCTACGTGATGCAATTCGTTATATTTGTCTCGTGTCTGAATATTTAACAATTTATCGTCAAACAAAAAGGAAATATCCGTCGTGAATATTAATAATCAATTGATACAAAAAAGAAATGTTTTTATTCGACCAAGGTTAAACTCTATGAATTAATTTACGCAACTGATAAATGTTTTTTCCTCAAACGTACTTTCGAAAAGAAACGCAGACGCGACGTATCAACATACTTCATCCGTAGCGCATAGCGCGATGTGTAAATACACTCGATACGAAGCGCGCAGCGCGACGCGCACCCCCGTGAGTGCCTTAAAAAAATTCCCGAAGGGACATTTTTCGGGGGGTTTGGGGGCCGGAGCCCACCAACAAGAGCATCTGCGCCCGCAGGGCGCTGAGACGCTTGTTAATAGTAAAATATTCTGCAGTCGGTAAAATGGATTTTAGGTGGATCCTTATGATGGTAATTTGAAGCAGGTAAAAATAAATCGGCGTTTTAAGTATATCGAATTATTATTCAGTAGCTTAGACGTTCTGTATAATCCATCTCCTCCCATGTCCCATCCTCCTAGACTAACGAAAGTTTACAATGTATGGTTAACGAAACATAAAATACTTATTCATACATGGTTATCATATAAGTAAGGGCAAGTGACGCAAAGTGAAGACCGACGAGAAATAATCTTAAATCTACTTATAATAATGAATACAATGAGAAACGATATAATTAACAATACTGGAACGACGAAAAGTTACTATTTAATATGATTATACGCATGGTCTGATGTCTGTTAATAGCATATCCAAAACAGTAAATAGGTATGCATACGATTATACGGCTATTCAACCGCACTTTTCTTATTCTTCATAAGGTATTTTTTCATCTCGTTCACGATGAAAGGGATACCCAGAACCGCCAGTTCAAGAAATATGATGCCAAACGTGAGCTCGATAAACGATGGGTCCAATCGGTGTTTACCAGCTTCTTTCAATGATTTGAAATTATTTTTTATCAAATCTTTGACACGTGAACTGTCGATCCTTTCTGGTGTCTCCATTGGAATATACATCAGTAATTCGGCACAAAGTACGTCGAGGCACTTTTGAACATATGTGACATTTCTTTATAGGCGTCGGAAACGTTCGTCCGTGCATACCATTAAGTTGATAAGCCCGTCAAACGACTGGTTTTTGCATCACAACGGTCGGTGAATACTTTCTACGTTTCTTTGTCGGTGATCCTAATCCTTCGTCGTCGTCGTCCATCTGCGCGGGGTTTTTTTCAACACGGTGATCAAACGCGACAGATTTTGAACCAAAACTTGTTGTAAACAGAATTTCACAGTCACCGGCACGTATGGAAGAAGGGGTGCGCCAATCCGATCCCCAGGCGATCTTTTGACTTCCGTTGTATTGTGAAATGGCAGGTAGATGAGTTTGCACCAAGTTTCAGGTTTCCGATTCAAAGACAATAACACCGGCCGTGCTGTTGTTCTGAAGTTTTACGACAGGCTGTATACTTCCATCGGCACGCAGTTGTAGTCCAATGTTTACTTTTTTTGTCTCGGACTGGTTGAGAGTATATGTTGTACCGAGAATCAGTGGTGATTCGAGACGCTGTTTGTCGTCCTCGGACATTACGTAATCCATGGTTGAAGATTGTAAATCGTAATTCCGAAGATCATCACCACCGATAGCATGACTCATTTTAAACAATGGACAGCGAACACGAGTGTAATAAATAAACGAGAAGAAACTCGAAAGCGTAAACTCAAATATCATTACCGTTTTCACGGGCCGGATTGCCGATGTTTGCTGTATCGTCCCGCTTATTTGTGATATTGAGACACCGTGGTGCTAGTATCTGTATAAATTTTACATACGCCAGAGAAGGGAGAACCGGTTGCAAGATCGCGATGCACACTATAAAGAAAACTCCTGCATATGGGAAAGAAAAGCTGTCATACATAAAGAAAAGGTACTGATCTTTGAGGCAAGCCGCAACAATAAATCTAGTATTCCGTAGATCCAAAATATCGATCGCTGGACCGCACAGTTGGTGGTCCTCACTCCTTAAAGGGTGTTAAAAATAGAAAACAGTTGGCCGCGAAAACACAAGACGTGTGTTTTTCTTCATGAGTTTTGTATAACAGTTTTCCTCGGTCGTAAAACTAATCTAGACGAAACGTTAAGATTTCTTGATCGTGAAAATATATGGAGCGTCGTTGAGAAGAGTCGATATCTGTCGATCGTTTTCGTATTGTCTGGTTCGTGGAAAAGGAAGAATGTTACGGACGATGTCCGGCGGCTACCTCGATATTGTTTTCACAGTATGATACAATAGACGGTGGGTCTGAGCATTGCAGCAGTCTATAGTTTTAGATCTATTTCAAAAGACCCTTGTGTTAGTCGGCATCTATCCATAGGTCGCTTTTTATGACCGGTAAGCCTTTGCGTAATCCTTCAAGGGGTACTTTGAAAATCGGTGATTTTTTGTTCTGTTTCCCTTAGAGGCGCCAAAGACGCTCGGATGCTGTCTTGAGACGGCTATTCATCGACTTTTTGGTGGTGGAACAGGTAGTATTGTTTTTAAGTACTCTATGGGCGTGGGGACTTTAGTACAAGGATGCACGCGAGGTCAATAGGCTTTATCACAGGCAGTTCTGACATGCATCGCCCCATATTTTCACTGTTGGGGGTGCAATGTCACGAAGTCATCAAAAGAGGTGAAAAAATAAGGCGGCTTAATGCAATGAGAACAATGTCCACCAATTGCAGAGTAATGTTTGGCGGAGTCCGTGTCTTCTCTGCTTTTTTTTTTTTTTGCATTTTCGGTAACAAGAAAATGTGATGGGATACGAGGGAAAACCTATAAAAGGCGTAGAAACTCAATTCTGAGATAATTCTCTGACGAGAAGTTCGTAAAGCTTCGTACAATCGACAGTTTCGTACAACTACTCGATTGCTAGAGTTTTTCTGTGTATTTATCGCGCAATTTTCGACTTTTGAACATCGAACGTGTGGTGACATCGTGCAAAGTTTTGCTGCAATCTCGTAGTAATTGTGCGAGTAGTGCGAAATTAGCATTTTGAATATTGAAGTTTAGTGCGAAGCTTAAATTATAAAAGAAATGGAGGCCTACCGTGCTCGTGCGATCGTCAAGGCTATGCGCAAAATTGTCAGTTTAGCGTGATTGCGTAGTCCGATAATTGCGAGACGTTGTATGACTCGGTAGTCTACACAATTGAACGCCATGACCTTTCAGCAGGCGCAGCGAAAATTAAAAACGATTCTGCGAATGTTACCTGTGAGGGTTATAGGACGTTTATTTGATTTTTCACGCGTTCGACAGCTCGCTCGAATTGACGCTTATTGCCGTCAGCATTGTTCGCGAGCGAAACGGGGACCATCTCCACGCTGTTCGAGGTCTTATTGACAGCCACGATAACGCGAAAAGTTGTTTGTCAATGATCGAGAGCGATACGGCGAGTGGAGACGACGACGAGACCAACGATGAGAGAGATGTCATTGAGGGCAATAACTCGGCCAAAAACGAGGACAAAGATGGGGACGATAGCGACGAGGACGACAACGAGGACGACAACGAGGACGACAACGAGGACGACAGCGGGGACAGCGAGGACAACGAGGGCGACTACGAGAACAAGGAGGACGACAGCGAGAACAGTGACGACAACGAGGACAATAAGTCGGAGGTCACTGACAATACCGACGCCGCAACATTAATCCTCCTATCGTCGGATGAGTGCGACGATACAGATGCTGAGGCTTCGGAGTATGCCTCAGCGAGGACGACGACGACGAGTATAGTGACGACGCTAACGTCGAGAGCGACAATGTAGGCGATACATTGTCAACCGCCGAAACGTTAATCATCACGTCGTCTGATGCAGTGGATCCACGCTACGAGGCAATGGACGTTTGCGAGGAAGAAGCTGCAGCGGAGAGGAGCCTCGACATGGAGGTTGGGATGATAATGGACCGTCAATCGTCCGTAACAATGGGTAAGTCGACGTTTATTTAAATTAGGCAAAGTAATGTATACACGCGTATATTCATATGCGTAGATACACGTACATATACTGAGACGGGCAGCATATAAAGCTCCCGCTCACCAAATATTATTAAAATATTTCTATGAATTATGCGATTTTTTCTTGATTTTACAAAAATTTGTCATTTTCGGCGTTTGAATTCCCCGCTCTTTTCTCCCGCTGGGAATTTCAAATTCTATTGGTTCATTCAAATTAAAAAATCAGGCATTCTTATTGGTCTTTCGGTAAAAACCAATCAGAAACATTCGAGCTCTCTGATTGGCTGAAAACGAGTATAAATCAGCGAGCGCGAGAAGACTCGCCACCAGTTCTGTCGGCGACGCTGAACAGGTGGCTTCTCCTTCGAATCCTCCGGGTCCGAAGAGCTTTCGGTATCGTTAGCTCTACGAGTACTCAATCTTCCCGAATCAACGACTTCCCAAACTCGGCCGAGTGCGAGGCATCGGTCAGAGAGGTTAACGTTACAATATATATATACTAGTGTTTCCCCGGGCTCGCGCGCTACGCACGCTCGCTCGTCAATCGTAAAATATTTTGAGTTAAAACCCAATTGGGGAATATTTTTGTTTTCTTCGCCGCACGACCACCGCTGCTGTCTCCTTCGAAACGCCCCTGGAGGGGGGACTTTTCTCTCCCCGCCACCCCGCTATGGCGACCGTTGCTATGGTGACCGTTGCTATGGTGATCGTTGCTATGGGGACCGTTGCTATGGCGACGCTTACTATAGTGACCGTTGCTGTGACGACGCTTCCGATGACGACGATTGCTATGGTGACCGTTGCTATGGTGACAGTTGCTATGGCAGCCGTTGTTATGACAACCGGTGTTATGGCGACCGTTGCTATGGTAACCGTTGCTATGACAAACGTTGCTATGGCGACGCTTACTATAGTGACCGTTGCTGTGACGACGCTTCCGATGACGACGATTGCTATGGTGACCGTTGCTAGGGCGACCGTTGCTATGGTGACAGTTGCTATGGCAGCCGTTGTTATGACAACCGGTGTTATGGCGACCGTTGCTATGGTAACCGTTGCTATGACAAACGTTGCTATGGCAACCGTTGCTATGGCCGCTGCTAAGGGGATCCCCCAGGCAAAAATATTCTAAGTCCCTCTAAGGGGGACTTAGAACGTGGGAAGACTAGAGACGGGGTTCAATTCTCACAGATTATATCGTCCTCGCGAGAAGAATTGGGACATTCATAGAAATACGGGGTCCCCGTCAGCTAAACAGAACTCACGAGGAACATATTCAACCGGACACGATACTTTCGCGACTTCGAATCAAACTCTCAGTATATATATTCCCTGACATTACTCCTGAACAATTACTTGAAGCACAACCGCAGATTAACTTACGCCCAGTATTTATTTTCAAAACCGAAGTAGGACATCCGCTCCCATAGGTAATACATCCCAAATTCTTCAATCCCAGTCCATGTGGATAGATAAAATATATCAGACATTTACAAAAATCATTCGAGTATGCTGCTTTTTGCTTGTTAAACCACAAGAAATAATTAAGAACAATTCAGGACAACCCATCCAGTCTTACAAAATACGCTATATTAAATACAAGTCACGACGTAAAAATCCGAAAAGGCGACTCTGAGTGGAAATAATACAAGGAGAATAAAAAAAAGCCCTCTAAATGAGTTCTTCGAAACCACATGAACAACGCGAATCGACATCTTGTGCTACGCGATCCACACGATCTAACACCGTGCTACCCGACAATATTGTGCACGAATATATTAACGAACGGAAAAACCACCGGGGGAACCGAACCTTGAATATTAGGAAAACAGAGTATCAGGAGCAGGTAGAGATTCCCCCGATCCCTGAGGAAAACGAGGAAGTGGAAACCGAAAAGGTAGGAAGTGACACATACGAGAAAGATTTAACACACGAAGAACCTAAAACATTAACAATAGAGAGAGTAACGACGATAGAATCTACGGACACAGACGAAGTAATTGTAAGACAACGATTTATCGAATCTGAATTACTGAGATTGGAAATATCGGCACGAACGATTGCTGCCATCGTGATCAAACGGGAGATAAAAAGGAGGAGACCCCTCCGCAACCTTCGGAAGTGAGACCAGACACACTCACCGTCCATAAATTTGATGACAACGACGACCGCGACGACGTGAGCATAAAATCAGAAATACAGAATTTTTCGGAAAACGATATAACGGGACCTTATCTGTCACTTCTTGATACAACTCCTTTCAATCAGCGTCTTGAACGCACAGAAGAAGAGAACGAAAAATTCTACACCCCGGAAGGTGAATTTCCTATCCCGAAAACATCATTAGAAAAGGCGAATATTGCTAAACGCATGCTATATCCAATAAAAAACATTAAGCCAAGTATTTCCGGGAGAACGAACGGTAATACCGGCAACGATACGAAGACGGAAATACCCATCGACAGTTCCGACGACGAAGAGGAAACTACTATTTGCGAGAGTACTCCCGACGGATCAACAAATAAACGAACTAACAAAGACGAAACCCCAACCGGCATACCTGGAAAATACACAATAAAAAAATTCGAAATGGCTAATTCTGGTCTTAAGGTGTCTCTTAAAGACGCTTTAACGGTTGTGCCCATATACGACGGAGTAACCACCTCTCTAAGGTCTTTTATAAAAGGCTGCGATGAATCTCAAAATGATTAACCCTGCCGGGGAGGGACAATAAGTCAAAGCTGTCAGAATTAAAATCGTCGGCGAACCACGGCATTCCATCGTTCAACAGGAATTCGGCACTTTAAAAGAACTATATGATTTTCTTAAATGCATTTATGCTCCGGCCCGGAATATTTACCAACTACAGGGAGAGCTTGGATCGATTTTTCAAAACTCAGATGAATCCGTTGTAGCATACGCGAACAGAGTACGCGATTTGGGTTTCCAAATATTGGAGGCTTACGAGTCGGAAAATAATACCCCTGTCGACGCAGCTTTTAAGAGAAATACCACCAACAGTCTTCCGCCCTGTTTCATTCAAGGATTAAAACCCGAGATAGTAGTAGTAATAAGTTTATTTTCTTGCCTTTCGGCATTGAAAGGGGGTTTACACGATATTCATTTTACATTGTACATTATATATTATTATTATTATTTTTCCAATCTTTTGTTTAGAACTGTTCTCATCCATAGTTGTCCATCCCCTGCCTCGCTCAGGATTTCCTTCGTGTCCATTTCGCAGCGCAGTTCCTCCCTACACGTTTCCTTCATATGCTTGAGTGTCTCTGGCTGTAATTTACATGTTCTGCAGATTTGGTTTTCCTCTCGTTCCCAGTATCTATTTGCCTTTTCTTCGTTGCCGCACCTGAATCTTGCAATTATTTTCTGGTCTCCCTTGTGTCCCTTTCGTTTAAGATATTCCGGAGTGCCCTGTGTTACTATGTGCTTGTACCTCTGATTGTATTTCGCGTTCTGTATTTGCAATTGCTGCTCTTGTCTTTGTCTGTCTCTGTCCCGGTCGATTATCTCCTGTATTAGGTCTCCTCCTCCTTCGTTTTGCCTCCTCTGCCTTTCCCCTGTGACGCCGTGTCTTTCATAGTATTCTGATCTTTTGTGTTCCCATTTTGATTTTTCTGTCCATATGGTGTCCAGTTCCCTGAATACTTCCTTCAAGATTGCGTTATTCGACTCTGTTCTTATTTTTACCTCGTATTTCAATGCTCTCTTTCCCGCGCCTATCCTCATCTTGTCACGTCTTGTTTCTTCCCTGACTATGTACCTGGCGTACATCTATCCAGTTCTAGGAACCATCTCAGGTATTTGTCTTGCATTGTTTCTAACTCCTTTTGTTCTGTCCATCCCCATATTTCACCCTCATATAAGGCTACGCTCTTCACCAGGCACTTGAACATCATGATTCTTCTTCCGCAGTCATCTCCGAATCTTCTCTTGCCTGTCCCCCATGTCTGTTTCATCGCGGCCTTTCTCCATCTCTCTTTTATGTGTCTTTTTTCCGTATTCTTTCGGGTGAACAGGTAACCAAGATATTTAAATTCGTCTACTTCTTCTATCTCCTTTCCTTCCCATATCCACACGTCCTCTCTTGTGTATCGAGTCCCGTTCCGAAATACCATTATCTTCGATTTTTTTACGCTCAGTGTTATCTTCTTTCTTCGTACCCATTTTTCCAGTCTTCTGATCATCTCTCTCATTTCTGCCACGTCCTTCGATAGTACCACAATGTCATCCGCGTATGCTAGTGTCCAGATCTTTTTTCTCCCGATGACGATACCTCCTACCTGTCCGTCCTGCAGTTTCTCTTCTATGTCTGCTATATATATTGCGAATAGCGTTGGGCTCAGCGGGCATCCTTGTCTAACGCCCTTCTAGATCCAAAATTCTTCCGTTTCTTTCCCGTTCACTCTCACTTGGTACTTTGTTTCTTCGTAGATCTCCTTAATTCTTCTTATCAACTGTGCGCTCACTCCTCTTCTTTCCATCGTCGTCCATAGTATTTGCCGGTCTATTGTGTCGAATGCTGCTTTGAAGTCTATGAAGAGTGCGTGTAGTGTTCCTCCGGCCTCTTTTAATGTCTTCTTTGCTACGTAGTTCAAGATATAGATATTGTCTATGCCACTTCTTCCTCTTCTGAAATCTGCCTGCGTTTCTGGTAGTATTTCCTTCGTTTCAATTTCCTGTTTCAGTCTTTCTTCTAGAACCATTGCGTATACTTTGTAGAGCGTGTTCAGCAACGTAATTCGTCTATAGTTTTTCACGTCCTCCTTGTCTCCTTTCTTGTGTATCGGGCTGATTATTCCTTTGGACCATTTCTTGGGAAAACCCCCTCCTCGCCATACTTCTCTAATCAGTTCTCTGACCCTATTTCTCGTTCTTCCTTGACTAGAGATCCATGTCTCGTTCCGGATTCCATCTTCGCCTGGGGCCTTTTTTTTCTTAAGTCGTTTAATTTGTTTATCGATCTCCCAATCCGTCAGGTCCTCTATGCTTTCCGTCTCTTGTATCCCTCGCTGGCGGTTGCTCTCTCCTCCGTTCCTTCTAGTAAAGCTCCAAAATACTTCCTCCACTCGTCTAGCGGGATATCTTTGCTTATTCCTGTCCTTCTCTTCCTTTCTCTATTTATATACTGCCACGCTTGCGTCTCGGTTTTTATGTGCAGATCTCTGTCTGTTGAAAAAAGATCTCTCTCTCAGACCTTGCCCGTCCTTCCATACCAGCACTGTGCCATTCTCCGTAAGCTTCCTATATCCGACTTTAGCTACGTTGCCATTTTTCCGTTCGGTCGCAGCGAGTGACATTATCAGTTTTTGTATTTTTCTTCCCTCTCTTGCGAGATCGCTGTCTATAAAATTTTTTTTCCCTTTCATTCTGCTTTTCTTAGCCATTACGTTCCTTTTTTCGTCCCAGTTCTGCAGTGTGGCTACCACCATTCTTCCTCTTGTTCCGTTCGTTCCGATCCACCTTGCTTCTGCGACCTGAGTCTCAATGTCTAGTCCTGTCTTTAGCATATTTTCTACTGCCTTCGCCAAGGTCGCAGCAATTGGAACTTCCCATCCCTTTATTACTATATTATTTTTTTTCCCCTTTTCTCCCTCATCTCAGTGCTTTTCTCTGACCATTTGAGCCTCTCTGTCACGCCTCCGATCTCGTCTTTCTGCTGTTCTACCTTATTAAGCCTCACATTAATTTCTTTAGATTTTTGTTCGAATCTCTCTTGTTTCTGTTCCATGATAATTGCCCTTTTTTCTATTTCGTCCTTTATTGTTTGTCTATGAACTTTGGCTTCGCTTAGTGTGTTCTTGACTTCCTTTAGTGAATCTTGCATTTCTCTTAGCATTTCAAAAATCCCTGGCTGTACCATTTTTTCTTTGCTTTCTATCCCTTTTTCTACTATTTTCTGCACTATGTTACTGTCTCGTAGCGCGCCCTGTCCCTCCTCATTATTCGCCGCGCTGTATGTAAGTTTTTCCTTTCCTCGTTCTTCCTCGTCCGTGTTTGGTGCGTATCTTTTTTCTCTTTTAGAATTTTTCTAGAGTTGCAATTCTTCGCGGAGACGCTCTTACACTGTTTACCCTAGGTCGGCTTCCTACTGTTGGTCGGTATCTGTCGGTTGTTTTATTTCCGTGTTCGGTATCACTCATATTCTGCGCTCTCGTTTTTCGATCGGCCGGCTAAGGCCAGTCACCTCCCGGAATTCGGGCGTCAGCGTTTTCGAAAACCGAGCTCCAGCACGTCAAACCTTCTTTATATGCTGAACTTACTTGCTTACTTTCTACCCTTTCCTGACCTTTCTTCTTGACTTCTTTCTCCTCAGCTGGATGCCCTTTCTTTTCTGAACACGTGGGTGTGCGATTCACTTCACTTTGATTCCTTTTTCCCTTCGTTTACTCAAGTTTTTCGCGCACTCGACGTACATACGTGTTGCCTGCTTCACTGATCACGTGATTCCCCAAAAACCCGAGATAGAGGCACGCATGTCAGCAGAAGGAACCATCGACGATTGAGTAAAACGGGCTGTAAAAATCGAGAAACAACCTATAGCACGCGCCGCTCTACGACAAGGAATTAAAGACTCTCCGAATCCCGGGGAACCACGAGCCGAGACAAAACGCAGCGTGAAGGCAATATCCGCCGAGGAGGTAGGATGCCAACTCTGCAGCGAGACAGGTCACGTAGCGATGAATAGTCCTAGTAAACCGAAAGGCCCAGCCACCGAAACACAGGGAACAGGTAGCGCGGAAAAAAATGTGCCGACCTGCTAGAATTGTAATAAACAAGCGTCTCAGCGCCCTGCGGGCGCAGATGCTCTTGTTGGTGGGCTCCGCCCCCCAAACCCCCCGAAAAATGTCCCGAAGGGACATTTTTTAAGGCACTCACGGGGGTGCACGTCGCGCTACGCGCTCCGTATCGAGTGTATTTACACATCGCGCTATGCGCTACGGATGAAGTATGTTTATACGTCGCGCTCTGCGTTTCTTTTCGAAAGTACGTATGAGGGAAACACATTTATCAGTTATGTAAATTAATTCATAGTGTTTAACCTTCGTCGAATAAAAATATTTCTTTTTTGTACCAATTGATTATTAATAATCACGGCGGATATTTCCTTTTTGTTTGACGGTAAATTGTCAAATATTGAGACACGAGACAAATATAACGAATTGCATCACGTAGCACTTGATCAAATTAATTTAAAGAATCAAATCATGTCTAGTAAAGTCGTTTTATTGGCTTAAAACTTATAACCAGATTTAATAAATATAAAACAAACCCACAAAATATGTACCGACACGAATACGATTACCATTTAGCATTCAGGCCAAATATCCCCTTTAAATCCTTCCCCTTCAGTGTTTTTTTTTCTTCCCCATAATTGATGGAATCAGTTCGTTATTTTATCTGTAGGAAACCAAATCATTGTAGAAGAAAAGTTCAAGAAATTTACTATTCTTTATGATTTTCAATGAAATTTTTTCGATATTTATGGATGCTGCAAAAAAATGCTATCTCGAGAACGAAAAAATATATCGTTTTGGTTCCTGTCTTGTATTGAAGAGGAAGTAGTACGTTACTCGAATAAAAAATTTGTCATCTTGGATAGCTCCGAAATATTTTTTTACAAATTGATGAAATTCTTGAAAAATTCGACTTTGAAGGCTCTTTGACAGTCCTCTTATAACAAATTTCATCTCTACCATTTGAGATATATTTTTTTTCTTCTTCGTAATACATGGAATCAGCTCGTTATTGTCTCTGTAAAACAGACAAGTATCGGAAACGAGAAGTTTGAGAAATTTGATAATTTTTTTCGTTTTTCAATGAAATTTTATTGATATTTATCGTCGCTTAATAATATCAAATTTAGCATCATATCATATCGTATTTTATTTAATTTTATTTAATCACAAACGAGGATAAGTTTATCGGTACGGAATAACTCGTAAAATCGACAAATTCAGTGTTTTTCACTTTCTTGATAAATAATTGTTTATAATTGTTCTTTAAGAGTACAATTGTTTTTTTTTTTTTTGCGAAAAAAAAACTTTTCAAGACGTGAGCATATGAAAGAAATTCGTATTTCGACGAAAATTTGAAAAAATTTGAAAAAAAAAAAAACGTTGGAAATACGTCGATAGAATAATCATTAGCAGTTTTCTTATCAAGTGTAAACGAATAAATCCAGCAAACAAAATTGACAAAGATTTCGAATGTGATGAATTTCCGACGGTCGAAGTGTAAAAAATTAAATTTTTAAACATAGCACACTTTTTATCTGCGCAATAACGCGGAGAGTCAGTTTGTAAATACGATTTCTTTGAGAGGAAAGAATTATAGACGGCAATTTCGAGAAATTTGAAAAAACGATTCGTTTTTTGACGAAAATTCGTAAAATTAGTCTTTGCTTAAAAAAAATCATATCTCGGCAGCGAAAAAAGATTTCGACTCTTATTTTGGCTTGTTTTGAAGAGGAGAAAATACGTTGCCAGAAAAATAATTTGCAGTTTTTATTATTAACTGTAAACGAATAAATCGGGTGAACATAATTGACAAAGATTTCGGCTGCGATGAATCTTCGACGGTCGAAGGATAGAAAATTCTTTTTTTTATGATTGCACACTTTTTGTTTGCGCTATACCGCGTAGAATCCATTTATATTTACGTAAAATAGGAACAAAGATTGAAACGAGATGTCGATTTTTTTTATTTGAAAATCATCCGGCCACACAGTACGCGCGCCGCGACGTATGAGCATCTGTGTATCGTCTGCTACGAAATTGTCATCTGCTTCCAAAGTTTGACAGATAGAATAAAACGAAAAAATATATACTCGCGATTTTTTTTAGTTCTATTTGGGAAATTGTAATTATTTTGGATATTCGATGAATCTTTTTTGTGAGTTTACTACCAATTTGTTCAGTGAATACGTGAAATTTATCATTTTTATTACGAATGTGAATAAAATATGGTAAAACATTGCGAATGATTTTCGGTGATAATGTATTATTTTCGAAATAAAAAACGCCAAAATTTCTGAATCTGTGTATGATATTTCGTGTTTTATTTTTCACAACTGAATTTTTTTTTTTAACATGATGAAAAATGGATTTTTGGCAAATCTAAATAACATAACCTTTAAAGCAAATCTTGTTATAACCACTGTTTTTGAATTATTTTATAATTAAAATTATATTTGTCAGAATGACTCAAAATTTGTTGTGCATAGTGCTTTCGATGCAATGAAATATTGTTGCGAAAGAGAAAAGAATTGGTTTCCAGGATTCTTAATTGCAGCACCGTACGGACATCAGATGTGAGAAAATAATTTTTTTATGGAAAATTGTGATGAATAAATAGCTAGAGATGTAGGATTGTCTCTAAATTTGCTGTGCGTAGTGCTTTTGATAAAATAAAACGATGCTGCGAAGGAGAAAAAAATTGGTTCGTAGAGTTCATTATGATGGCACCGTACGGACACTTGACTGAAGGCAAATACAAATTGTGGCCAATAATTTTTTAGAAAAAATACTTAAAGGTCTTAGATTGGTTTTAAAAGTAATGTGCATACTGGAAATAATGTAATAAAAAAACCCTGCGAAGGAGAACAAAATTGGTTCGCACCATCTAAAGTTACAGTGTGATACGGACGTCCGAGAAGAAAAATTCAGCCAAAAAGTTGTTTTCATTGCACCGCAGGCTAAAAAAAATATTTCTATTCATCGCAGTCACTTCAAAGTAACTATGCATGATGTTGGAGATACACCGAAGCAAATGGTGAAAAATAAAAATTTTTGGAGTATGCGCTGCGGAGTAACCCCTTCGACAGACTCCGAAGAGCAACGGATGGTCATTTTAATAGGCACTCTTTGCCTATTGTTATAGTGAGTGCCTAAAAAGGACACGTTGCGAGCAAGTGTTTCAAGCTATATCCTCCATTGAAATCCCCTGCCTCAAACACTACGGCGATTACGGTATGTCAACATTGTAATAAAAGAGGGCACACGGCGGATCGCTGTTACAAGTTATATCCTCCTAGCAACAAGGAAACGGTGTGCAAACTGGGGCACGAAGCAAATTGCTCATCTCTCGCCGGACGCACGGGCCCGGTATCAGATAATCAAAGTAGTCAGGTGCCGCAAGGGCTTAAATTTCGACAAACGGCCGATGTAATATGCAAAATTTGCAAAAAACAAGGACACGGTACGTACCTCTGCCCTTATCGTCATAACTCTGCGCAATGCCCCGGAGGTAACCCCCAGGCCTCTGCTGAAGCTACTAGAAACGATCCTACACTTAACGGCGCGTGCCATTATTGTAAACAGATTGGTCACTTTATCCGCGATTGCCCAGTCAGACAAACAAACGAAGCACGGTACGGAAAGTCTTCGGGAAACTCCAACGGTCTCCCGACCACGGGTGTATCGGGGACCACCCAGAGCACGCACCCGATACATACCATCTCGGTAGGGGCAACGAACAAACAAGAGTTGTAAAAATACATACAAATAAATTACACTAAGAAAGTAGCGTTCCCACAGTCGAATTGAAATGCGATAAATTGACAACACCCATAGTTCTAATGGTCGACACGGGGACGGGACCGAACATCATAAAAAGAATTTTTTTAACTACAATGACACCCATCAATAAAGACGAAATTTTACAATTAAATGGTATCACCGCGGTTTCCATATACACACTCGGCCACGTGACAATCAATGTCTTTGGACACATCTCTACTTTCCACGTAGTAGAAAACAATTTTCCCATTAACGAAGGCGGGATATTAGAATCGGAATATCTGGACGGAAATCGAGTTATAGTTGATTACGAAAAAAGGGTTTCAAAAATGCAAGAGTTGCAAATTCCCTTCGCGACATCGGAGACGATAATTATACCCGCTAGAACAAGGAAGCTTTGTTTCGTGCGCGTACAAAACTTGGAGATTCAGGAGGGATATCTCCCACCTTTGGATGCTGGTCACGGAATCAGACTAGAAACAGGACTAGTAGCGAACAAAAATGGTAAAGCATATGTTTACGCGACAAACAATAACCCCCATACAATACAACTGCAAATTCCAGTATTAAATTTATATTCGGAAACCGAAATCATCGGCGATAATAAACAAATACACGCCAACGAAGCTAACAAGAAGGAAGAAAATGAAAAATCACGCGGAATAACTGTGGCTACAGGGGAATCGGAACTTGTGGTATCTTCAGGTGTGAAAATCGAAGGAAACCGGAAGGATACAATCGTGACGAAACTTAACGTAGGTGAAAGGGGAGAAACAGAGTGGGTAGAAACATTCGCCCCCGAGCCAGTTGTTGAGGCGAGTCTCCGCGTTTAACTTACAAGCCACGAGAGCGCGCGAGCAAGCGCGAAAAGAGCCAAGCGAGCGAACGATGTAAACTTGTCAAGCGGTAAGATCCGAATGGTACGCACACTAGTCGTGGCGTGCCACAAATAGATAGAAGTAAAAATAAAGTAATTCTTTTATTCGTGTTTAATTCTCTTCGACTATATTTTTTTTACGAATCTCTCTAAATCACACTTCCATCCTTCTGTCCCGCGAATCTTTATTCTCGTCATAGCCTGCACAACTCAACACCAGTGAATCCCATAGACATGCAGGACCCCGCGCTTTCAACAAGGGGAGAGACATGTGGTTTGAATAATAATATTTCCGAAGATCACGTATCAACGGTTAAACAAAAATTCAATATTTACGTTGATACAGTGTATGTTATTCACGGGAAACATAATAATAACGAGATTGAAAATATTAATGAAGACAATACAGGAATAAAGAAAGAGACCAAAAATAATACGAGAGAAGAAGGAAAAAAGAGGCACGAACAATCAGAAACAGAGACAAAAGAATTAAGAGTAGTAGGAAATATTTCGGACGACAGTATGGCTATGCAGTATTTAGAGTCATTGTCGGGTAAAAATACGAGGGATCGTAAAAGAGTTCGCAAAGACAAAAACCCAGCAGGACATAGCAAGAGTTACACCATTGTAAACCCTGAGCTCGCCAAGAGGCTTGGGACGACGATCGCCTCGCGAGGTATACAACCCTTCAACAGAGAAAGTTTTTTGCCCCACGTTTTCGGCCTCCGATGCAGAGGAACGTTTCGGAAGGATAACATCTCTCTTAAGACTAGACGGACTCAGAGGTGAAGAAAAGGATAGCATCGAAAAATTATTACGCGACAGTACACAACTTTATCATCTACCTGGCGAAGCATTAAGCCACACGACAATTTTACAACACCGAATACCCACGACTGATGACCTTCCCATTAATACGAGGGGTTACCAGTGGCCTGAATATACCAAGGATGAGATCAAGAAACAAGTAGACGATATGCTCAAAAACGGGGTGACAATACCATCAACCTCAACTTACAATTGCCCAGTCTGGGTGGTACCAAAGAAAAACGATTCAAAGGGAAATAAAAAGTTGCGAGTAGTATTCGACTATCGAGCATTAAACGAAAAAACTATAGCAGATGCGTATCCGATACCGAATATCACGGAAATTCTCGATCAGTTAGGAGGCGCAAAATATTTCTCCGTCTTCGATTTGGCATCGGGTTTCCATCAGACAAAAGTATGCCCGGAGGATCGGCATAAGACCGCATTCACAACACCGAGGGGCCATTTCGAATTCGTTAGGATGCCGTTCGAACTCTGGAACGCCCCGCCTACTTTCCAAAGAACTATGGATCTCACTTTAAGCGGTATCCTCGGGAAGGGCATATTTGTTTATTTGGACGACATAGTAATTTATGCGAAACATTTGGAAGAACATCGAATAATTTATGAAGAATTGATAAAAAGCCTCGAAGCAGTGAATTTAAAATTACAACCTGATAAATGCGAATTTCTGAAGAAAGAAGTGACGTACTTAGACTATATCATCGGTGAAAACGGCGTCAAGCCAGATCCAAAAAAATTAGAGGCGGTACGAGAATTCCCGAGACCAAAGAACGTTAAAAATATCCGCCAATTTTTAATGGGTTATTATTTACGGTTTATAGAATCTTACGCGAAAATTTCCAAACCCCTTACATTACTCTTGCGCAAAGCAATTACTTTCATATGGGACGCCGAGGAGCAAGAATCATTCGACATTCTAAAAGAAAAATTATGCACGGCCCCAGTGCTACGATATCCGGATTTCTCTAAACCTTTTATTTTGACGACTGATGCCTCAGGAATAGCAATTGGGGGGATTTTGTCTCAGGGAAAAATCAACAATGACCATCCATGTGCTTATGCTTCGAGAGCTTTGAACAAAACAGAAGAACGCTACGATACTTACGAAAAAGAGGCATTGGCTATAGTATACGGCAATCTGCACTACCGTCCGTATTTATATGGTCGACAATTCATAGTTGTCACCGATCATAAACCATTATTATGGTTCCGCCGTGCTACCGACGGTAACCCTACAATTTTGTGCTGGCGGCTGAAACTCGCCGAATACGAGTACGATGTAATATACAAAGCAGGAAAAACTAACGTTAACGCAGACGCTCTCTCTCGAAATCCTGTAGAAGAACCCAGTGGCACGGACGGAATATTTATTACCCGAACTAACCCTGCGACATAAACTCGTCGTAAACCAGCACGCGGACTTACTGACGAAGAGATTGCCAGCTATCTAGCGATGGACAGCGACGAAGACGATATAGACGAAACAATAGATCCCGATGAAGAGCTCTTCGAAACAGAAGAAAACCCCGAGGAACATTTAACGAACGACACCTTTGACGAAGGCTCTACGAGCTATGCCCTTGAGCCTGCTTCCCTCGTACAAAGTCTAGACAAGTCCAGAAATAATCAAGATGACGATGATAATATTCACATCGGCGACAGAAATTCTGACTCCCCAACGTGTTTTCCGGAGGAGCTAACCGGAGAGCCAAAGACACAAGGAAAATATGCAACCCCAAAATCTGTCGAAGGCATCTATGCTAGACACAACACAGACATGTACCCTGGCGATGAATTGTCAAGCAAAGACAATCCTCCCCCGCGGACAGAGGGAAAAACCAAGGCGAGTAGAGCTAACTCGTCCGACGAGACGGATGAGGAAAATGAGGTAATTCGTGAGCGAAAAAAACGACGACTCACGGCGCTGAGCGAGTCCGAGGCGTCAGACGACGAGGCTCCCCCGAGCCGCCGTAGGAATACGGAATTCGATGAACCCATTGTAACGGTCCTCTTATATAAAAAAAATCTTTTTCTAGACCATAGGCATAACATTTCGCCACACTCGCTTCTCCTTCTGAGAAGCGAGATAACTTGCATTTTTTGCCGTCAGCACTTTTGCCGTGAGAGCGACAATAGGATCGCCGTCTCACGGCAACGGTCAAGCGCGGATGCTGGTCGCGCGACGGTCCTTATCAGCGCGCGGAGGTATACCTCACGCGCGCAACGATACAAGTTACCGGCGTCGAAGCCCTTTGCTTCGACACCTCTTTAAGTTAGTTCAACTCCGACCACCCGAAGTGTCAGACGGTACACTCTCCCTATATTAATAAATATTCATTAATTAGCATTTCAACATATTTACGTCTCTTTTATTTCTCGAGTATTACCCGCGTAACTGACCATCCATTACATGGTGTCAGAAGTGTCCGAACTAAATTCGGTGAAAATGAAAAACAGTGACAAAAAAAAAAACACTTCAGTGAAAATCAAAATAAAGTGCTACGGAGGCGGCGAAAATCAACGTAAAAAAAAAACAACATATTCAATATCGAAGGAAGGAGGAGCGACATACAAAAAAAAAAGCAACAGAAGGAAGGAAGGAAGGAAGGAAGACCGACCGAAAATCCGAAACACGCAATTAATGCTAATATTCACTCTGTTCTATGTGGCAGCAACGTAAGTACCTTAAAATTCTGGAAATAAGTGTGAAAAAAAAACGAGCTTCGAAAGCGAGTAACGAGCGCCGACTCGTAAAAAGCGTGTAGCGCCGTCCTTGTCGCGCACACAGCAGAGTCGAAGGCGTACGACCGCTGCATGCGATACACAGCGGAATTTGGCCTGGAAATATTCTTTCCGTTTTTCTAAATTAATTAATTGAAAAAAAAAAACGAATAAAAATCTAATTACACTGCATTCTTGAAAAAAAAAATTTGTAAATAATAACCAACATAATAATATTTTTTTTTTTACTATGCGCGACTCCCGACTGAAGTACGCAGCTGAATATCGCCGTTAAATTACTACAAAAAAAAAAAAAAAAACAAACATAAAACATAAAATCTTCCCTTCTTAATCATTTAAATTCTACTTAATCTTTCTTAATTTTAAATTAATTAATTCAATTTAAACTAATTTTTCAAATTTTTCCAAATTTTTAAAATTTTTCCAAATTTTTTAATTTTTTCGTATTTTTCGATTTATTCAAATTTTTCATATTTTTTCAATTTTTTTTTAGAATTCCTCAAATTTTTTTAACCTTTTAAATTTTTCAATCTTTGTTCAATTTTTTGATTTTTGAAATTTTTCAGTTTAAGTTTTCTTCATATTTTTCAATTTTCGCAATTTTTTTTTTCTCAACCTTCCCAATCCCTCCAATTTTTTATTATTTAAAAAAATAAAACTTTCTAATTTCTTAAAATTTTTCAATTTTTCGATGTTTTACGTATTTTTCGAATTTTTTCATAGACGATATTTTTTCCCAATTTTCATATTTTGCAATTTTTTCAATTTTTTCCCATATTCTTCAAATTAAACATGTATAAACAATTTTTCTCTTTCCCGTGCGTAGAATAAATTTCTTTTTCTCTATCTTTTAACCCTTTTTCCTCTCACCCTTCACATAAACTAGAGAGAGAACAACCTTCTCTCTTCCGTGCAGACAAGATTGCGCCTCATAAACGCAATCTTGTACGTGCGAACAGTTATTATAGATTATTATTGACTGACAAAGCGCGAGCCGAACGCCTGTCGTCAAACAGAAACGCAATGGTAACCGCAAATCCCAGTACGAGTGAACTCGAAAACATTTCGAATTTTGTAACGTTTCGCGATGTATTTAATAACATACCGTCATTCGATGGAAAAAACATACCGCTGGAACAATTCGCGCGACCCTGCAGGTACGCAGCAAAATTGATTCCCGCGGAAAATATGACCACCTTCTTAAGTATGCTGCACCTGAAGTTATCAGGCGAGGCAGCAGACATAACGGAAACAAAAACATACACAAATATGGACACACTCTTAAAAGACCTAAAAGATTACTTTGAAAAACCATTCGAATTATCCGATTTAGAGCTAGAGTTAAAAACAAACGTTCAAAACTACAATGAACTGGTCAAAACTTATTCAACATGTACTCGAAAAATAGCTAAACGCATACACGACCGCCTAGGCGAGGTTTATAAGACCGCCGCATAACAGACATATTTAGCAAACAGAATTAGCGAAGTCGATAAAGCAGTCATCAAAGCTTACATCCGCGGACTTTCGGATCAAATTGGTAATCTTTGAATGCATAAATCATGGCAAACGGTAGACGAAGCAATCGCAGCTGCGGAGTCAATCGAGCTAGAATTGCTCCGCAGACAGGAAATCCTTCAAGGAAAAAAAATCGACGTAAAAGCACAGGCCAAGGTAAGGTTCGCGTCCATCACAGACGAACTCGACGAATTTATCGAAAAAAAAACCAAACATTAAATATTGCGAGGTTCACGGCGAAAACCGCACTCATGAAACCCCCGAATGTTTCACGATAAAGCGCAATCGCGAATATGTTAAAGATCGTCGTAGAAGCGGACGATCAAAGGATAGTTCGCAAAACAGAGATTCGCGATCGCTCAAACTCGCGTAATAATCGAAACAATTGGCACGATAGACGCAGTTACGACAATTCGCGAAGTCGCTACTATAGGAGCGATTCGCATGATTCGCGAGATAATTCGCGCAACCGATACTCGCGCAACAACAGTAGGGATAGATCTCGCAATTCAAACGATTCGCGTGGTCGACAACGCGATCGATATGAACATGATTACTCCCGTAATCGAAACGATTCTCGAGATCACAACGATTCGAGAAATCGAAACGGTTCGCGAGACCGCAGTAACTCAACTCAACGAGGTAACTCTCGAGACACAGATAGTCGCGATAACTCTAGAAATAGAGGAAATCGCAACTCGAGAAAGTCCGATTTTGACCTGTCTCAAATAGAAGAGGCATTGCAAAATGTATTAAAAAAAAAACCCGAATTCTACCTCCCGGAACAGCGCGACAGGAGGTCAGCGCCCAGGACAGAGACGACAAAAACAGGAGACACCCCCCTCTCAAAAATTGTAAATAATGTAAAAATAATAGTTAAGGAAGCTAGGATTAATTTAGGCTTAACAAAAAGGCATAAGCCACCAACAGTAAAAATACTCTCGCCCGATCTACGCACGAAAGAAACACTGTTTCTCGTAGACACCAGTGCCGAGATAAATCTCGTAAAAAAGTCCAGCCTTGCGCGAAACACCGAGGTCGATGAGACCATGATATATGTACTCACGGGCATCACCTCAGGGCAAGCATGAGACACTCCCGCGGATCTCCTCTATAGTGAATCATGCATCAAATTCGCAGATCATGTCATACCGTTCGAGACATTCGAACGAGTAACTTTACCTCCTCGATCCAAGGTCGCCATACCAGTGCGTCTGAGGCCGACAGATCTCGAGGAAGGATATATTTCGAGAATCGACGCAGGAAAAAACATATATATGGGTCACGCAGTTATCAAAAACAACAATGGCATAGCGTACCTTTGCGTCATAAACGCCAATACGTGCGAAATCAATTTAATTCTTCAGGCAATATACTTGCACCCGTTCGAACAAATTTCAGATCTTCCGTACGACGATGAAACAGAGGACGCTCACAGTAGCGCAGAAATTTGTTCAGCAGAAATCAGTAATAAAAATAGGCTGGAAGAACTAAAAAATCTATTACATCTCGAACACCTTAACGAAACAGAAAGGGATCACGTACATCAATTAATCGGTGAATACCAACATTTATTCTGTCTTCCCAGAGACACTCTCGGATCCACGACAATCATTAGTCACGAGATCCATACAGCAGACGAGAGACCGATAAATACAAAACAATATCGTTTTCCCCAGACTCAAAAAATCGAGTTACAGAGGCAAGTCAGAAACTTGCTCGATAAGGGAACCATCAAACCCTCTCTCTCTCCGTACAATTCCCCAGTGTGGATAGTACCGAAGAGAGAAGATTCAAAGGGGAATAAACAATGGCGATTAGTAATTAACTTCAGAAAACTGAACGAAAAAACAACGCCAGACGCGTACCCACTGCCGAATATCATAGATATCCTGGATCAGTTGGGCAATGCGAAATATTTTTCAACTTTCGATTTACCATCTGGTTTTCACCAAATACCAATGCCTCCAAAAGATAAACAAAAAACAGCTTTTTCAACACCGCATGGGCATTACAAATACCAGCGCATGCCGTTTGGACTCCGCAATGCTCCAGCAACGTTCCAAAGACTCATGGACGTAGTGCTGTCCGGACTCCAAGGCACAGATCTATTCGTATATCTCGATGACATAGTGATCTATGCGATCGACATCGAAGACAATGGAAACAAATTCAGAGGGTTAGCAAAACGGCTGACTGCAGCAGGACTAACCCTCCAAACCGACAAGTGCCACTTCTTGAACAGAGAAGTGACATACTTGGGTCATATCATTTCTAAAGACGGAATAAGTCCTAACGAGCGAAACATATCCGCAGTACTACGCTTTCCGCCACCCACAAACAAAAAGGCGATAAAGCAATTTGTAGCACTTGCAGGCTACTATCGACGATTCGTTCAGGATTTCGCCAAAATCGCAATCCCATTAACGAGACAACTACGCAAAAACGAGAAGTTTAATTGGACGGACGAATGTCAAGAAGCATTCGTTCTCCTAAAACAAAAAATCTCAGCCCGACCAATCTTGATCTACCCTGATTTTGACAAACCGTACACACTAACGACCGACGCGTCCGATTACGCGTTAGGTGCGGTTCTAAGTCAAGTGAAGGACGAATTCGATCACCCGGTCGGATTCTTCTCGAGAGCTTTAAAACGAACTGAAATTCCGTACGACACAATGAAAAAAGAACTGCTCGCGATAGTTGACGCAGTACAATATTTTAACACGTATCTTTACGGTCAACATTTCACGTTGGTGACCGACAACAGAGCGTTCACTTACGTTATAAACAAACATAATCCGCCGCAACAGTTGCAGCGATGGCTTATTATACTTAACGCGTACGATTTCGAGATCCGTCACAAATTAGGCAAACAAAACGTAGTTGCCGACGCGCTATCGAGAAATCCCGTTGATGTAATGCTAATTAGGCCTCGTGAAAACTCTTCAGAAGACTGTATAAAACCAGATACGAAAAAACCCAAATTGATCCTTGATAAATCTTCTCAGCCTCGGTATCGTTCATCAACGGACGAAAGCTCAGGCAATCCATCTCCGAAGAAGAAGCCAACCCTTCAACAGGGCGCTGATAACTCGGACGATAATCAAGTCACACATCAACAACCGCAAAGCGAAGTAGAAAAAAAAACTTCAGAACAACCGAACGTTGCTCCTAGTGAGCCCGAACAAAAAACGATCTTGCAAACACCGGAAGAAACTACGTTAAAAATCAAACAAACCGAACAAACACAAAAACTAAGGAGAGTGAACCAATAATCGATTCGTCCATTGACGACGAGACACCACAATCAGAACCGTCTGACAACGAAATAGAACTCAAGAGTTCCATACGAAAAAAAATAATGGAACGATGGACACCATCGCAAAAAACGCAAGCACAGGATAGACTGTCCAGAGAGCAAACCAGGGGCTCATCAAAAAATGAGCGAGCCTAAAAACGATCTGGCAAACGATCCTGGAAAAGTGAAGGAATAACTGGCCGATATTTTTTAACCGTAGAAGAAGATAGCTCGACGGAGCTAGAAGAGGAGGAACAAATAGAAAATACAAATAATAAACAAAATAGCCCAAAGAGGCCCGAATTCAGCCAAAAGAGGCGAGAAAATAGCCCAAGGAGACCTGAATACAGCCCAAAGAGGCCCGAATACAGCCCAAAGAGGCGGGAAAATAGCCCAAAGCGGCCCGAATATAGCCCAATGAGGCGGGAAATTAAGGATCAGGATAAATATATAAGCGACATGGAACTAACCACGGAAAACGAATTGGTAATAGAAATGGAATCGTCTGACGAAATCCCGACGGAACGCGAAGCTGAACCGTTATCGATGATCATACAGGACTCAACTGATGACGAGATCGGTAACAAACCGCAACCGGAACCAACATTTAGGTCACCTTCAGACACTCAACAAGATCTACAATAAAATCCACAACCAACAACATTAGATTTTCGCGAGGTTGCCCAACCTCAAACATCGAAGGTACGAGATAAGGCAACCAGTAAGGAGGTAGTGACTCCAACATTTCGATCTCCAACAAAAAACCCTTTAAAGAAAATAGTTAAACGCACTAGAAAACCAAAGTTACACTGCGAACCAACAAGACGCAGCAAGAGAATAGCCGAAAAAACACAAAAAATAACCCAACCCGAAACCATAACAATTTTCGATTCCGAAACCGCACAAACAATTATAGATTTCCCAACAGAACAAAAAACAAACCCAACCTGAATCTACAATAGTTCCAGATTCCGAAACCCCTCAAATATTCATACATTCCCCAGTAAAACAACACCCAACGGAAAAGGCATCAAAATCGAGAAAACCACCTCTAGCGCCAGCTCATAAAGGAGGCAAATCAAAAATAACCGAACGACTAAAACAACAGCGTTCAAGCCAAAGTAAAAAATCACGACTACGGCAGGAAATTAATCCGCAAAAACGTCCTCCACCTGTAGTAAACATTACGGAACAGGTGAATAAACCAACAACTTCCAAAAATCAATCACCGATCATCCAAGCTTTGCCCGACTATACTAGGGGATTTGACGATTTCGCAGGCCCGTCCAGCATTCAAAATAACCAACCTTCAAATACACGAGACAACGATTCGGTAACGTCTTCTGATTACGAATCAGACACTGATTCGAACTACCAACCAACAGGGTACCATCGTAAACAGTTAACATAAAAAAAAAGAGGACCGACAATAACGGAAGACGTACAAATAGAGAATAACATCACTGTAACACAAGAAAACATCGTGGCTAGGAAGGATACATTGGCACATTTTTTATCCGCCGACTGCGCCATGGATACTATGGTCGCAAAAATACTTATCGAAAAAAGGAGATTCGATAAAAATATGTTTCTACAACAAAAACCACGCGCCGGAAACATAATAATAACCGAAATCGGTACAGAACACTACATTTCCATGTTCTGCAAGGAGAAACAATCAGATACGACAAACGCAATCATGATTGAAAAGTGTTTGAAAACACTAATAAAAATTCTACAACAGAGGAAAATTACATCTTGCACGATCTCAAAAGATCCAGGGATCATCGATGCATTCCAATGGAGTAACATCAAAACATATATCCGTTCGATAGCGTTCAATTCGAATATAACGTTCACTTTTTGCGAAGGTATCGTGACAGTTCCGCCAGTCGAACAGCGAAAAAACATCATAAAAGAATTCCACGGATCAGCAGTAGGAGGTCACCAGGGCGTCACGAAAACATACAAGCGCATTGCATCGCAATACTTCTGGCAAGGACTGAGAAGCGATGTCAAAGAGTACATCAAATATTGCATAGTTTGCCAAAAAGATAAATTGGTTAGAGTAAAAAACAAAGCACCGATGATCATCACAGATACACCCGCGGTACCGTTCGACAAAGTGCCAATTGACATAGTAGGACCATTGCACCCGACAAAAAGTGAACACGTTTACATATTAACAATGATCGATCTATTCAGCAAATTTAGCATCGCAGTCCCACTAAAACACCAAACTTCAGTAGATGTAGCCAAAGCGCTTACAGCATCATTAATATCAACCTTTGGTGCGCCACGCGCAAGACTAACAGATCAAGGTACTAATTTCATGTCGGATACAATAAAAAACGTAGCACAGCTTTTCCAAATCGAACAACAGAGAACAACAGCATACCACCCACAATCTAATGGCGCCATCGAACGTAGTTACCACACACTCAAAGAGTACATAAAACATTTTGTAACAACTAACCGAGAATGGGACGAGATAGTAGCTCTCGCAACATTCTCATATAACACTAGTGTTCACGAAAGTACATGATTTACTCCGTACGAACTAGTTTTCGGTAGGAAAGCCCGTATACCGTCAGAATTCCCACCACTCGAGAAAACAATAACATACGACGACTACATGATCGATTTGAATCGAAACATGATAGAATCGAGTCAATTAGCCTTCGAAAAAGCGATACGAGCGAAAGAACGCAATAAAAAATATTACGACAAAAGGGTAACGGAACCTACCTACGAGATAGGTCAACTCGTATTTTTACAAAACGAGCGAAAAGAAAGTAAATTTGACAAAGACTGGTTAGGCCCATATAAAATCATACAGATCCACGAAAATAGTCATAACGTGACATTACAGATCGATAAAACACCTAGAACAGTTCACGTAGATAAGATTAAAATGCCGTATGTTGCAGATGTCACGCCACTCTCGTGAAGGCAATCCCAAACGATGCTTTCAAGATTACTCCATGTACGGAAAATGCAGGCCCATATTCGGAACCATTGGGTAGACTTCGTTCATATCACACAACATGGACACTAATAACCTACATCAATACACACGGACTTTCGACCAGACGCCTACAAATCAGAGAAAATCTATTGGCAGCAGTTCGATTCTGCTCTGCGTTGGAAAAGCGATGCCACATAAAAGGACAATTATCATCTATGATCTCTCGAATGGATATCCTCGAAAGTACCGAAACAATTTTAGAGGAATTAATCCCCTCTTCACAAACCCGAACCTCACTTAATCGTAAAAAACGAGCACCTTTCGAGTTTGTTGCAAAAATCAACAAAATCCTTTTCGGAACAATGGACAGCGAAGACGCCGACAGAATAAATTCACAAATAGAAGCCCTAGGAAACACAACTGTAGAACTCACAGAAATTCTACAAAATCAAACACACATAGTAAAATCAGGTTTCGACACAATCCAAAAAGACATCAAATCTCCAGAGAAAAAAGTAAAGGCAGAAATGCAAAAGCTAAACACAGTAGTCATTGCACTCGGAGAGGAAGTTCACGTCCTCGAATTACATCAAAAGGCAATACAATTTGTAACCCAAATTGAGGAGGATCTAACAGAGATAGAACTCGATATCGAGATACTTACTAACGCAGTTCTTTTTGCAAAAATCGGTCAAATTCATCCTAAACTATTTGTTCGGGATTCCGTGTCGCAAAGCAGCGGCACGAGCGACTCTCCCCGCAGCGCGAACGATCCGCTGCGCGGCAGCACCTCACGGGCGCAGCCGGCTGGCAACGCGAGGCATCGTGGAAGGATCTAGAATCGACCACGATGTTCTCGCAACGGCTCGCCGGCCGGCGGCAGCCATCTTAGCTCATTAGTATTCATCGATACGTGCCACGCGCTACATCGCTGCTGATCATTTTCAATTTTCTTTGTCTTTCACGCGCTCGATTACCAATGTAATCGCACTCACAAAATTCAGGAGAACTCATTCTCAACGGTTGTCGCACCGGGCGCAATCGCAAATTTATAGTGCATCCTCATTTGAATGATCTCATTCTCACCACGTGGACTCGCCAAACTCGTGGATGCAACAGTGCACTCACCGGCGCGATCTCAACGTTGTGCGCGTCAAATTAATATAATTTCGTCGCGGCATCGTACTAGTGTAAATCTCACCTTAATAGTGTAATTTAATTTCGCAGACTTTCTCAACAACATTTTAGTGATTGACTCGACATCATCATCATTGACATTGATCTCATTTCACTCGTTGACTGTGCATCGCAATATTCAGTGACATTCCTTAATTTTACATCAAATAAAGACGTGTGTTTTTTGTTCACATTTTTTCACGAAAAGTGTCGGAACTTTTATTTAACACCCTTTGTCACGATCATCCTACATCCCGGCAAAAATTTCGGCATTTCTCAAACACTATTAACTACTAAGAAAATTCTATTAAGCGCGGAAGCTATCAAAAAATCATCACTAAACACAGAATTTCCAGTACCAACTAACGCAGAACATGCCCCCGAACTGTTGGAAACATCTAAATTAAGCGTATACCATAACGGCGAAAAACTAGTTTATGTAATCAAAATCCCTCTTTTGGACCTAACAATCTACAAATGATAACAACATTTGTCATTACCAATCCATCAGCTCGCAACAACAACAAACTCAACTTTCGCATATATCAAACCGGCAATTCTATATACAGCTATCGCAGACAATTTCGAAAATTACTTCAACATAGAAAATCTAGACGAATGCATACTTACCAGAAACCATTACATTTGTAAACAAACGTACCAAATAAGACAGATTAACGACGAATCCGAATGCGAAGTTCAACTAATAGTTAATCCGCAGTTCGACAATTTCGAGACATGTGATGTCAGACTAAAAACTTTAAAACAAACACATTGGATAAAAATCCAAAACACTAACGCATGGTTGTTTGCTGCACCGAAAACCGAAACATTATACTTTCTTTGCGACAACCGAGACGCAGCTATAAAAACAATAGTTGATACCGGAATTATTCAAATCGAACCTTTTTGTCAAGTCAAAACGCGTACAACTACATTGACACCGACGACAGAGATAACCTCGTCGATCGAAACAGATTTCCCACACACCTCAGTATTAAATATAACCGTAATGATAGTAAAATCAATAGCGAATATAGAAAACGTAAACATAACAGAGATCCTAACGGAAAACGAAAAATTTACAGGACTTTCAAACCTAGATTCAATAAATGACGACTTAACCCAAAACGAAGTAGCCTTAAAAGCCGTAATCGTCAAGGCAAAAGAACTATCAAAAACGCATTATTTAGGTCACCGAGTCTCAACATTAGAGTCAATATTTAAATATGGAGGAATCTCCGTAGGTACAATCATGTTATTACTAACAGTCGGTTGGGAATTCTCGCTATTCAGTAAAATATCAAGTCTACGAAAAATGTTATCATGTATAACAAAACGAAGGAAACAAAAACACCCAAGGATTATTAAGGGGGCTGAGTCACCTAAAAATTATTTTTTTATTTATTTAAAAAATTTTTTTTTTCTGAATGTACATGCGGTGTACTACATACACACCAAATTTTAGATCGAAATTTAAAAAATTACCGAAGTTAGAAGCATTTTAGTAGTGTTAGAAATAAATAATGCGTGAAAAAAAAAAAATGCCGAAATGCAACACGAACAATGCCGGAATACCGCATCTCCGCATGTTTTTTTTCTTCTAATAAGAAGAATAAGAAACATCCAGAAAGGAACATAAAAAAAACAATCGATATCGAAACTGCGTTCGGTAGGTAACGATTTACCGACCAAAGGGTCGTTACGTCTAATCGATGCGACTCAGATTATCGCCGCTACCGCGCTTTGTTTTGAGTCTGCGATACACCGGCGTAATGTAGCAGCGATGATTTTCACTCGATTGTGTCAATCGGGTAAAAAACTGAGCTTGTAAACTCAGTGTGTTAGTTATGTGTCAGTGTTTACAGTTTTTCCGAATGAACGGAATATATTCTGTATTTTTGCCCGCAATATTGTAAAAATGTTTTTCACAGTGACAGTGTCGCAAAGCGAAAAGTTTCGCAGACTTAACCTCTTTTTTAAACGTCACATTTGACGTAAGAGTATTTTTTTTTTATGTTTTAAACATTTTTTTGCATTTACGAGATTTGTAAAGTGAAAAAAAAAAAACCAAAAAAGAAAATCTGATTTTTATGTCATAGAAAAAAAAAGTGTATATTTTTATGCGACAAAAAAAATTTTTAAATAATTTTTTTTATTGCGGATCACCCAAGTTGGTTATTTTCATTAATCTGTGAAATTCATTTTTTTCCATTTTATTTTTCTTCGCTTGCCGCAAGTTTCAGAGAGAATGGCCCCACCAATTTTGGATTGCGACGGCTCATTTTCTTCGTAACAGTCAGTGTTACGGAACGAGTGCGGGGATTTTTCATGCGATCAAAAATGGATTTATCGCAAGCCATTATGTGAGTGGTTACAAGACAAAAAGTGGAAAAAGTGAATTTTTTGGTAGTTTTTAACTCATAGCTTCGCCAGCGAAGCTTCAAAAAAAAACCCCCGCACTCGTTCCGCAATAAACTCTCTAACGAAGAAAATAAGACATCGCAAGCAAAGATTGATGCTTTCGTTCAGTCCGAACGCTGCGGCAAAGGAAAAATGTTTGACCATTGCGCATTACACCGGAATACACTGTAGGTCTCCAAAAAAATTCACAGCGGTAGTCTAACACATATATATTATGGAGGTAAAATGGAATTTTTCATTAAACTTATATATATTGCAAAAAAAAATTTTTACTTTTCGATTTTTTAAGTGACTCAGTCCCCTTAACGAATCACAGAATAAAGTCGTTTCATATTATCGACAACCAATAGAATTAGTTGAATCAGCGAAACCCACGGCAACCACTAGCCAAGAGGTAGCTATTATCACCGAAGCGCCAGCACAATTAGAACGTAAACCAGTCTACGCGCTAACATACCTTAACCGAGACGAATTGCCATAGAAAAGCACTTCATAACTTAACAAAAACAACGCCAAGCGATAATAATCTTTTTTCCATATCTTCATTATTTTATACATTTTATAGTTATTGGTAAAATAACACATGACTTACTAATAAAACTTCACACATACACGCATGTACACGCAACACATTTGTGCTAACACAGGGATATATCATAATTTTTCATAATCATCCTAACATTCATTTTTTCATTTTCCAAATACACAGGAACATGAACGGTATATTTTCATGCGCAGTCTGCGGAAGGCCAATCGTGGAAGCCGAGGAGTGCAAAGAGCACATGGCAGAATGCTTTAAATTATTCATGCATTCATTAAAGTACAATGAGACATATTATCAGAGTTGCCCTTTGTGCAACGCTTTATTGCACAAGGAGAGAATGTTGAACCACCTGGTTCTTTGTTCGGAATATGTCTCCCAAAGAACGGTGAAAAACTTCCTCGATTCTCCGTGTGGGAGATAAAGCGCAAGCATGGTAAGAGACCACAGACATCAACACAAATAACAACACAAATATCAACACAAATGACAACACAGACACCAGCATTAACACAAACACAACCATTGAACACGGACATTGAACAGACAGAATCCGAAAACGACGAAAACGACGACGGAAACAGTGACGAAGACTATGACACTATCGTAGCTTGCTTTGAACCCAGAACTCCTTCGACATCCCCTCCACCAATCCCTAAAAACGAGCCAATTTCTCCTCCTCAATCCCCAACCTTAACGGAATATTCTGACGAAACGAACTCCTCAATGGAGACATTACAATTCCACGAACTAATGGAAAAAGACGACAAACAGACACAAACGGACGCAATAGAAATAACGGAGGACACGATAAAAGACTGGATTTACGGACAACCAATAGACGTACTAAGACGAATGTCAAATCACATACGGACAAAAATTTTTCTACTAGAGCGCGCAGACATACTGACGGCAAAACGAAAAAGACAGAACTAAAAAAAAAAAAAAAAAAAAAAAACATACATACACACAAGAACACACATACATATTAATAAAAAAATATATATATATAATAATAAAAAAAAATGTTTAATTTCAATCCAAATAAATACAATTATATAATCTTCTATTAAAACATCTAAATATTATTATTAACACCATTATTGAATATCTTAATTACTTTTATAAATCTCAAATATCAAAGTACATAAATTCATTGACAATTATGGAAACTCGTTTTTTTTTTTTCAAATCAATGTTTAATCTTATCCCTTTTTCCAGAATCGCTTTTTCGAGCGAACCAAACTCCTAAGTAACATGTCTAACCTTCTAACAAATAACTACTAATCATATTTTTAGATTGTTACAGGGTGTGACGGATTTTTTCTTCGAAACGATAACGCGAACTCTAAAAGCCAAAAAAAAAACCAAAATTACGAAACGAAACGAAATCCAAGCTCAAACCACACGGGAGCGTAAACGCGAAATCGAAAATTATGTCACCTTCGGCCGTTTGCCTCCGCGAGTGCAACGAGATCCCGGGGGCGCCAGTTAATTTTTATTTCGCCGGTATCAACAACCGGACTCGATCTGGAGGCGGTGGAGCGTCCCACCTCCGAAGGATAATTTTTGTTTCGCCGGAATTATCAAACCGGACGGAACTGGAGGTCGACGGAACGATCGACCTCCGCAAGGACAAAACGAAACGTAAATCTAATCCTAACTCTCACCGCCATCGCGAATGCAAACGGTTACGGAAATGCGCAGTTGCTCAGGATGCGGATTACGGTAGAGGGTCGCGATCCTTCGCCAATAAAATAACGAACGGTAACAAAACAACAAAAAATCGAACTCTCGAGCCCTTGCGAGCGAGAGTAATTTTCTTATTGGCTATAAGCCACGGGAACGCACGCGAGTGCACCGAAAACGCTCAGCTGATCGAACGATCGAAGCGAGCTAACGAGAACGTAACAAGAGCGGATCGATAAGCGATCGACAAATTTTTATAATCCAAAACTCACCGAAACTTCATATTAATCCTGTCATGAACGGGAACCTGTATCTCACGATACACCGAGAACCGAATCACTATCACCGCTGCACAAAGAGTATTATTCCTAATGCTTCACTCACGCACGGGATCGCGAAGAATTTATTACAAAATTCTTTCGCTGCACTCAACTCACGAAACTAGAGCGATAGCCGAACGCGAACGGAAATGTGACAGCTAGGCCACACTGTGTGCGCGAGAGAGATAGCCTCACTCGATCGCGCGAACAATAGGCCGAACGTCAACAACACGGGAGCGCGAGAGAAGTCCGAGGTACCTCGAGGGCGTCTCTCGGTAGACTAACTTGCCTGTTACACTATCTCGACGAAATCTTATTATTATTTCGGAGATCGCGATCGATAGCTACTGCCCTCTCAACTATTTCACGACGTTATCGATACGAGAGTCGAAATCCTTAGCGGTAATCGGGGATCTAAGAGGGATCTTCGCAATCGTTACCCCTAGTCAATGCGGGAAAACAAGGCACTCACCTCGACTGACCAAACCGCGGCAAGGTGCTCCAACCTTGCCCGGGACTCAAACCAAACCTCCGCCTGTTCTTCCATGCATTGCACTATGTCGCGGGGTGCCGGGTTTGCACCGGACTTTGCCGTCTTGCAACTATACCTTGTCGGGACTCTCCTTTACTCGGGCTTTTAATTCTTCGCGATTCACCACCGAGTAAAGTCAAGTACGCCGACCAAACTAAACTTGACTGAACAAAGCTGAAGCTAATAAATCAAAACCAAATTCATAGACTATCTGCAACAATCCTGAATCGAGAACATACGGGAACAAAACCGTAATGCGAAAGATAGTGAGAGGCAGCAAAACCGGAACTATAACAACAAGAATCGATATCCGTAGAAAATTGTACTTCTTGTGTTATTTGTGACGATGATTGAAAAAATCAGGTCACAAGGGTCAAAAATAAAAAAAAAAACCCAAATAAAATTTTTACAAATGGAATTATAAAAACGGATCAAACACAATAGGACAAATTTTAAACATAAAAATAATAAATGAAGCCACGCCGAGGATAAGAATAAAATATCTCTCTATATATATAAAGCTACGGCCGCTGTCGCCGCCGCCGTGTCAGGAATCGAGACCCCTGCCGCCTCGATCCCGCTCGCTCAGGACTTAGAATATTTTCAGTCGAGGGGGTCGGGGGGGAAACATTCTAAGTCCGTCTAAGGGGGATTTAGAATATTTTCTCTTCTGCTGGCCCCTCTTGGAGGGACTTAGAATATTTTTGCCTGGAGGGGGGATCCCTTTAGCAACGGCCATAGCAACGCTTGCCATAGCAACGGTCACCATAGCAACGGTCGCCACAGCAACGGTCGCCATAGCAACGGTCACCATAGCAACCGTCGTCATAGTAAGCGTCGCCATAGCAACGGTCCCCATAGAAACGGTTGCCATAGCAGGGTGGCGGGGAGAGAAAAATCTTCTAAGTCCCCCCTCCAGGGGTGTTTCGAAGGAGGCAGCCGCGGTGGTCGGCGGCGGAGAAAACACTTCGGCGGTCGGCGGCGGGGACTTAGAAGATTTTTCTCTACCCACCCTGCTATGGCAACCGTTTCTATGGGGACCGTTGCTTTCTCCGCCGCCGACCACCGCGGCTGCCTCCTTCGAAACCGTTGCTATGGTGACCGTTGCTATGAGGACGGTTTCTATGGGGACCGTTGCTATGGCGACGCTTACTATGACGACGGTTGCTATGGTGGCCGTTGCTATGGTGACAGTTGCAAAGGGGGACAATCGCGAATCTAATTGACGAACAAGCGATAAACAAAATTATCGAAAGCTCTTGGGAAAAATCTTGGGGGTATTTTTCCACTTTCGGCACCTTCAGTGCCGGAATGATCGGTATTAAAATGTTGTGCAGGGGGATTAAACTCATAGTCGACACAGTAATACACGGTTATGCTTTGCACACTGAGTACGGTTGGTTGCTCTATCTCATCGACACTATCTGAGACTCTGTAACGAATCTACTGATGCATCTCGTCAGGCGGCTTCCCAAGACAGACAAAGACGACAACGGTAGCGACGATGAGTCTGGCCCTGAAAGCCCATTGAATTACGACGAACCACCAAGGTATCATCCCACCTATACACCTGTGTGGCCCCGAACTGAATTTTCGCCGGGACCGCTACGGTTTGGCTTCGACCCGAGGATTTATGACTTGCAGCCATCAATGCCTACGGATTCGTTGGGTCACCACTACCAAGTCCCAGTATCAGTTGTAACGTGGCAAAATTCAGCCCGTTATTTACAGCTCGCTCCGGCACTCACAAGGCGATTCCTTAGGGCCAGATGGTAGAATTAGAATTATTTTTAATTATTTTTATACAAAATTATTTCATGTACCCGCGCCTCGGGCGAGAGAGCGTACCGCGACCGGATAGCGAGGGAGACAGAACATCGATTCTCATCGATTTCTACCGAGTATCTTCGGCATTGCTACCGTCGACAAGTCAGCGACGGCAGAGGTTCTCGTACCGTACGGAGAACGATCATCGAGGAGCCTCTACCCCCGAAGCCTATCGTTGGTTAGACGATAAGAACGTCGAGGGACGAGAACACTGTTTTTCCCGGCGTCGCCGCCTTAAAAATCGCAGCTCTCGAATTATTGCGAGCGGGAGAAGAATGAAGAAAGAAAATCGTCGCATGGGTTCTCGAACGCGGGCATTGAGTACCGCGGAGACAATGTCTTCCGTCTCGTTCTCGCGCGTCAATCAGCTCTACGACGTTGCGAGAGAGTTCGAGAAATATTCAAATTTCCGAAAAGGGCCGAGCGTCGCGAATATCCGTAATCGTCGCGATTAGGTAGGGGGGTCGGGGTGTCGCTAACGAGAGCGTGAGAGACACGTTACTCGGGGCACTTCCCGTTGAGTTTCGGAGCGAGCTGGATCGTCGATCGATATCTCGGATACCGTACGGAGGAGAATTTCGCGAGCCGAACAACTGGATCGCTCACGACGAGAAATTGGGAGACACCGGTGAGCTCTTTCGTCCGAGGGACTGAATTAAGATCGGTAGTTCGCGGATTTTGTTTGTTTTATTGTTTCGGGTTATTTATTTATTTTTCCGCGTTTGGGTTACCGGCGTGGAAATAAAATTTATATTTTGTCGCGTACTCCAGGTTCGACGGTTCTCGAGAAAGCGTGGCCGTTTCTTCGAGGTCGGCGAAAATCGGTTAATTGTGTGTGCGGAGCCGCGAGACGTGCTCGTTTTTCAGCTTATCGGTCGTAATTTAGAGTCGCGATAATATTTTCAAAATTTATAATTTTTCGAATTATTTCCGTGAACGTGCCTTGGGGATAAATCCCACGGGAAGTCGCCTTTCCGTTACCGTCGTGCGCGCGAGGCCATCGTGTGCGCCAGAGTGTGTGTGCGAGTGAATCGGGGAAGAATCGAAGTAATTTTGTACTGCATTTGTATTTTTGTTCTTTTTGCATTAATCGTTTTAACGTGTCTTCAATTCCCCGTTCGTTCCCCGAAAATCGAATTTTTATTGTGTGAGAGAAAGAGTGAAACGCGAGAACGAGAGCCTTCGCGCGACGCGGTAATTTGTGTGTGTGAGTGAGCGAGTGCGTGAGAGCGACGGCGAGATCCCGAGCGTTGGGAAAATTCTGAGAAAATTATTGTAAAATTTCATTGGTTCCCGGGACGAGAGGTTTCCTCCGAGATCTTCGGTTTTTCCTCTCTTAGCTTGATCAATTACTCGAATAAAAAAATATTGGTGATTTTTGGTTCCCGGATGTTTCCAGTTTTGAGTTGCATTTTATTTTGTTTTGTCGTCTCGTCCGAATACCGACGCTGAGTTTACCCAGCCCCTCTCCGGTTCTCGAAAAGCTGCAGCTAGCCGTTAGCTAATCAACCTCGTCGAATTTTCTCTGGCGTGTTACGCGCCTGGCGCCCATCCCGCGAGGGAAAATAAAAAGGAGAAAATTTTCGTGACGTTTTGTGGCTCGAGGTTGAGGGTCCTCGAGTAGGTAAATTCGGCGTAGAGAATTTACGCTACACAGTATACCGAGCGAACGCTCAGTGCCTACCTTGTAACCCAGAAGTCAAGCCCATCTCCGCTACCCTACCTCGAACCACAGGGCAACTCAAAAAGGCCTCCGTCGACACAACTGAAGAAATCTACAAGACCCCTCGACCTATATATTACACCGAACTCGCGGAAAACGGGCTCGAATCAAAAGAGATAGTTCCTAAGGAAGAATCAATCCTTCTCAAGTCTAATGAGAAACCGGTACCCGAAACATCGACCACACCCGAAACAAAGATCTATCCAACACATGAGAGAATTAAAAAAACAGACATTCACACCCCTCTCCCTGACCGGAAGTCGGTGTATTTGACCCTCGAACGACGAACACATAATCAATAAACCGAAGGAAGGACGCCCGTGGAATAATATACCACAAAAAAAAAATATATATATATATATATATATTGTGAGGGGAATTTTTCCCTTCGCACTTCGGTCGTTCTCCGTCGGCCAAACTAACCCGTAATAACCAAAAAAGCGATTGTTGGGCGCCAGTCATCCTTTTTCACCGGAGATGACGAACCGGTCAATAACGCAGAAAAAAAATCAATAAAACACATAATTTCCTAATCGCGAGAAATCCGGAAACACGATACATCTAAACGGTAACGACGGAGATACGAGCGGGTCGCTCGGGTCGCTCGGTATGCTAGGGTTGGTAGAGAGGATCGGGAACGGAAAAAAAGAAAGTTCAATTCGCAAAAAAAAACAATTCAACATTTTGCTTACGTGTTTCACTATTGAAATGCGTTAAAAAGGGGATACAAAATAAAGATGATAAATGGAATTAGCTCAGCGGAAACCGCACGGCGGTGACTCAAATTCATTTATAATACTTTTTGCGATGCGCCACAAGCGGTTAATTCTTTTGGATAGCAAGTGACGAGGCGCCAATTTCACAGAAATTACGGCTATGCCGCGCTTACCCTGCGTTGACGAACGAGGAACACTTTCTCACCGATTTGTAACTCTCGTTACCGGTATCGGGCGAATCGCCTCTCCACGCTCTCGCAGTGGAGGGTAGGACTCAAACCCCTGAAGTTTTTCACTCGGTATCGCGTAGTTTTTGCGGAGCATCCTCTCGAGATAAGCGGGAGGGAAAGCTCGACGCATAATTTTCTAATGAAGTTATGGGATTCGAACTCAATCGTATCTCGAGAGTTGATTCTCCAATAAAATCACTCAAACGGGATCTACTTCATTTCCCGATGATAATATCTCAAAGAAATTATCACTAAATGCGAAACTTCGACCTAATTCGCTACATGGGAGTCAGATCTCCACGAGATACTCACGGTAACCTTACCGGAGACGATCACCGAGATGCTCTCTCCACGACGACTCACTCGAGACTCTCGAATTATCGAATCTCTCGAATCTTCTCGACGATACTCCAAAATCGGCACAGGGAGAGAATGGAAGAGAGCTGTGACGTCAAATAATTCTCAGACTCACACCGCGATATTTTGTGACAACTCGGGCGGGTGTTGGGCTCGACAACTTACCTCCTTCCTTCCTCGCGCTCTAGGGGACTGGAGCGATATCCCCGCGGTCACACACACAGAGGCGAGCTCGGGACCTCTACTCTAAGTGGATCCGGCAATCCCTGCCGACGGGGTGATCCAAGATCCTCCGACAGGGCCTTCCAACGCGATATTCGCAAACGTAACTCAAAAGAACTCCATCCTCCGCTCGCCCCTCTATCAACTGTGCGCCGGTTTCTCATCCGGACTAATTGATCCGCGGGAAATCTCACAGGGTGATGGGCGATCGGATGGCGGGTAGCGTCGGCATGCCAGCTCCTTTCCGCACCATCCTTTCCACCCGCCCACCTCCATCTACCGGGGTACGTCCATCGTTTCCACAAAATACAAAATAATGTCAAAAAAAAGATCAATTCAGCAAAACAAATCCCAATTATCAAATCTCTAGTTGACTCTAATAACGTCTCTCAGAACTCAATGCTCCCATCCCGTAATCCATACTCTCTACTGTGCGACATTATTCTCGAAACGGTATCGGTTACAAATGACTCTACTTTCTCTCAAAATTGCGATACATCTAATTGACTCCTCCTCTCAATAACGCGTACCTCGAGGCGATATCTCTCAGTGTAATCGTTCGGGATCGATACTCAAATTTTCATACTTGCGTTAATATTATGGTGTTTGTAAAAGGATGTTAATAATAATCACGGGATCGATGTTTAGTTTGCTGTCGGGATGGTGTTCTCCATTCAAGTCAATCGTAAATGCGGATATTACAGATGTTATATTTTTATTTTCGCCGTATTTAATTCGCGCCTCGTCACTAACCTGGCTGCGCGGCGCGCGTGGGACGCCAACGTTGAAAACGGCGTCACAATATATATATACTAGAGTTTCCCCGGGCTCGCGCGCTCGCATTTCTTTTATCAACATTATAATAATGTTTAATCACCGCCGCAACTTTTCACCAATGCAGGTCGCCGCCGCTTTTTTTTGTATTTTTACTTAGTCAGTCCCCCTTAAAGGGACTTATAATATTTCCCCCCCCCCATTCGCCATTACTCCTTCGACCAAAAATATTCTAAGTCCCCCCTTGAAGGACTTAGAATATTTTGACTTTCCCCTCCCACGACCCCCCCCCTTCAGAAAAATATTCTAAGTCCCTCTAAGGAGATTCCCCCCGCCCCCTTCGACCGAAAATATTCTAAGTCCCTCTAAGGGGGACTTAGAATATTTTTTTTATATAAAAAAAATATTCTAATATTATATTTTATATATAAAAATATTTTTTTTTTCCTCCTTAGAGGGACTTAGAATATTTTTTTTTTCCTCCTAAATATTCTAAGTCCCCCTTAGAGGGACTTAGAATATTTTCGGTCGAAGGGGGCGGGGGGAATCCCCTTAGAGGGACTTAGAATATTTTTCTGAAGGGGGGGAGGGGGGTCGTGGGAGGGGAGGGCAAAAATATTCTAAGTCCCTCTAAGGAGGAAAAGAAAAATATTCTAAGTCCCTCTAAGGAGGAAAAAAAAAATATTCTAAGTCCCCCTGAGAGGGACTTAGAATATTTTTCTGCCCCCGCCCCCTTCGACCGAAAATATTCTAAGTCCCCCTTAGAGGGACTTAGAAATTCTTAAAATATTCTAAGTCCCTCTAAGGGGGACTTAGAATATTTTTTTTTTCCTCCTTAGAGGGACTTAGAATATTTTTGCCTTCCCCTCGATTCCTGACACGGCGGCGGCGGCGGCGGCGACAGCGGCGGAAACTATATATATAGAGAGATATATATATATACTAGAGTTTCCCCGGGCTCGCGCGCTACGCGCGCTCGCATTTATTTTATCAACATTATAATAATGTTTAATCACCGCCGCAACTTTTCACCAATGGAGGTCGCCGCCGCTTTTTTTTGTATTTTTACTTAGTCAGTCCCCCTTGAAGGGACTTAGAATATTTCCCCCCCCCCCCCCCCCCATTCGCCATTACTCCTTCCCCCCCTTAGAGGGACTTAGAATATTTTTGCCTTCCCCTCGATTCCTGACACGGCGGCGGCGGCGGCGACGGCGGCGGCGGCGACAGCGGCGGAAACTTTATATATATAGAGAGATATATATATATACTAGAGTTTCCCCGAGCTCGCGCTCTACGCGCGCTCGCATTTATTTTATCAACATTATAATAATGTTTAATCACCGCCGCAACTTTTCACCAATGGAGGTCGCCGCCGCTTTTTTTTGTATTTTTACTTAGTCAGTCCCCCTTGAAGGGACTTAGAATATTTCCCCCCCCCATTCGCCATTACTCCTTCGACCAAAAATATTCTAAGTCCCCCCTTGAAAGACTTAGAATATTTTGACTTTCCCCTCCCACGACCCCCCCCCCCTTCAGAAAAATATTCTGTCCCTCTAAGGGGATTCCCCCCGCCCCCTTCGACCGAAAATATTCTAAGTCCCCCTTAGAGGCACTCAGAAAATATTCTAAGCCCCCCTTAGAGGGACTTAGAATATTTTTCTTTTCCTCCTTAGAGGGACTTAGAATATTTTTCTTTTCCTCTTTAGAGGGACAGAATTTTTTTTTTCCTCCTTAGAGGGACTGAGAATATTTTTTTCCTCCTTAGAGGGACTTAGAATATTTTTTTTCCTCCTTAGAGGGACTTAGAATATTTTTCTGATGGGTCTCATATACCGGGTATATACCGGGCGGCGGCGGCGGCGGCGACAGCGGCGGAAACTTTATATATATAGAGAGATATATACAAATAAACATGAATAACAAGAGTTCCCTACGAAGGAAATAATAACAAAAAATATATATATAGCATTATTATAGCTTCAGCATTAACCCCTAATCCCTAAGACTACAGGAACAGAGAGATTTATTTTTGTTCATTAACAAATAATATCTTTATGTTTCCTCTCAAAGCAGCATGGCATTTGTAATAACAATGACTAAGTAGATCAAGGGTTCAACTACGTATCCAGACAGGACCATAACTTTCGTGAATTTTTCTTTACGACAGTCAACCAACATATCTCGAGGCATATATGGAAGAGAAGCTAATCATGAAGTTCATGATATAGTTCCCAAACTCAGCACGTCCAAGACTCTTCCCATTGCTATTGGAAGAGAAAAACCGCCCTGTTTAGCACCGGGGGCTTTGCGGCTTTACTGCTATTGGAAAATAACGCTGTATATTGACATCGCAAGGAGAACCTTCGACATTTACGTCCCACCTGAATGGAGGAGTTTGACGCCGGCATTATTGGAGGATTGGACCGATAAACTGCGTGATCAACCATTCGCAGATATCGCATTGGGAAGAGTTATGTATCATTGGAGTATCGATGTACATGTGCCTTCACGACAGGATTATAGAACTGTCCCAATACACGGAAGGAACGGATGGCCCACTTTAATCGAACCCGTACCTCTCTGGAACAAACCCCGACTCACGTTCGCAACAGATCGACTACCTATAACCATTAACCGAGCTCCATTATTACCGTGTCTACGAATGGAAAACGTCGTTCGTTATTGGCGCATGATGTTGCCCCGGACGGTGGAGCCGAGACGATATGTTTGGGTGCCCCCTGAATGGAGAAAACTCACCGACAAAACACGCCGGCTGTGGGCATGCAGGCTAGGCGCCAACCCCGACCAACCTATTGTACGCGGTAAAACTCATTACTACTGGGAAAATAACAAAATTATTCCTCACGGTCAAAATCCCACCTCCAACGAATACCTGGGTCTGGGAAGATATCAACACGTTGCGCCCAACGGAGAAGGAAATAAGGGCTACTTGGATATTCTTCCAAAATCCAGCACACCGAACCCCGATCTCCTTCCCCGAGTTCATCTAGTCACCACGCAGACCGGTAATCGTACCCTCACACCCAGTAGAGAGAGGTTAATCGGTTCATGACTAGCGAGCCTCTACCGAGAGTCCGTCGACGTCTCTCATGGATACCAACGAATGCAATCCTACACAGGGCCGGAGACAAGGGTCTACGGGAGTATAAAATAGATACGAGCAGTCACGCAGCGACAACGGTTATGGTATAATTTAACTAAAATCAACACAGGAAATAGTCCTCGCATGAAATTAAAAACCCTTAACAAGTATGATTTAAAAATAGTAAAAACATTTTTCTACAAAAATGTAAAAAAAAAGACGCCAAGTAGTTTAAATAATGTTTGCGAAAAAAAAATCATAGAAGCCAAGTAAAAATAAAAATAAAAAACTTTGCTTGTCCTTTCTTTCACTCCTACTACATTTATTTGTGGTCTAAGGACTCGCCAAGTTTTTTTATTTTTATTTTTACTTGGCTTCTATGATTTTTTATTTTTTGAATTTTTTTTTCGCAAACATTATTTAATCCACTTGGCGTCTTTTTTTTACATTTTTGTAGAAAAATGTTTTTACTATTTATTTTATTATTTTTTTTCATTTATTTTATTGTGATTAATTTGAATTATTTTTTTTTTAAGATTTTTTTTGTATCACACGCGTAATATTTATTAATTGAAATTACCACCCGCCTGCAATTAGTTAAGATAATTTTTTCACACAGGTATCCCTTTTTTTTACCACGAGAGATTTTTTTTATTAGTACCTTTCGCGATAATAAAATTATAAATAACCTCTTAGAATTTAACCTCTGTGTTCATGAACTGACACTTGGAATCGGTAACAGCTAACCGTTCGTTCCGCATATACCATTGTATATGCAGGGCGCACGCATGGACACACAGACGCAACACACAGGCATAATGGGACATCGGACAAACAACGGACAGACGAAAAAATCTCTGAAGAAAAATTTTATCGTGAAAGTGAGGATTTTTTGGGCGACATCGCGATATCTCATCATTTCGAGCACCGATCGGGCTGATTCCAGGCGCATTTTGAAGCTTGTATTCGAATTATATGATGAAAGTGTCTTTGGAATTCAGATCCGATGTCTCGTGTCAGAGAAAAAAAATGTCAAACTTTAGGGGGCACGATATTAGCGTATAAGTACACGGTAGCGCTCGACGCGCGCGGTCTCACCGCGCGGACTTTTTACTTTTTAAACCACTTGGCGTCGAGACGCTACCGCGTCTCTTGATACGGGAAGTAAGGAAATTGACAAGGAAAATATTAAAAAAAAACATTAGAGAAAAATATATATTGTGACGTGCTTTTCCCCGGCTACGGAGTACCGGGGATCGGCTAACCCTTCCAAATATGATGACGCCCCGTTGTTCATGCACTTTTGATTTCCCTAATATCGTGTTGGGCGACAACACACCGTATCTACCCCGATGTGCGAGGGTTGTCTTACACTCTCTGATTCTTCTTATACGATCACTTACGGCTAGCAGAAAGGGTGCAGTTCGGGAACAATAAAAATAGTTCAAGCCTTCGATTATAAAAAAATAACAACATTCGATTTATTCAACAGTAAAAGTTCTCTAATACAACTGACTTCTGTCTGACGTCTCGATATGACTCGCGAGATTCGAAATAAATTTCTCTTGCAACAGAATAATTTTGTCACTCGCCGCTGCGAGCGGAAATCACCCGAGAAATTTCCCGGAAACACCGGGCACGAGCGAGAAAGCCACGGCAACACGTGTACGGCACAAAAAAGAACCGAAGATGGTCTGCACTGCGTGCACCTACCTTGAATTTCCCTGTCCGTTAGTCTACACGGGTCGTCCTCGTGTCTTTCCTCGAGCTACGAGCCGTTATCCTCTATTCCCTCAGACAATTCCGCGGCCGTCGTCACTCACTCCCGATTTCGCTCACTCCCGTGGCTTGCACGGCGTAAAATGACTATCACGGACTTATTCTTTTTGCACTAACTTCTAACTACTCGAATCTCTATCGCTGATTACGCTAATCGATCTATCTCGTTCCACGCGTCGCGCGAGAGTCCCTCTCGCTCGTGTTCGGTTACGCGTCTCGGTAATCGGTGGGAGGGGGAACGAGCCCTTTGTCGCTGAAAATCGCCCGACCGTGGAATATTCGCAACGTCTCTCCTCGTGTGGTTCCCCTCTCGTTTCTCCCACTGGCCGTCTTCGCGTAGCTGGACACCTTTGATGTATAATATGTGCGCCGGCAGTCTCTCGAATACTATAGATTTTACCTTCATCGGGTATCGTCGGGGGACGACTCGGTATTCGCCTTTATCTGCGACTCTCGCGCGTACCTAACATCTAGCGTGCCTGCGAGAACGTTACAACGCGTCGTGACAATATATATACTATATATTGTAATGTTCACCCTCTAGCCGATGCCTCGCACTCGGTTAGAGAGTTCGCGTTAGGGGTTCGGGGCGAGCAAAAAGTCGCGAGACGTTGTCGATTCGGTGATATGACTTTCTTTATTCAAACATTAAAATTCATTCATTTATTCAAAATATTAAAAATGTGTTACACAGAAATCTGTAATATCGACGCTTACCTTTCTCTTCGGTTTCTACTTATTTTAGATTATGCGAAACACACTCGATTTATCGGCGAGCTGTAATAATCAATTTCTGTATGAGATAAAGTTCATTAAGGGACAACAACGCTGACGGCTTCAAAAAATCGATTTTTTGAAAACCATCTAGAAAAATCTAAAATACATTTAAGAATAGAATGCCGTTGGTCCCAGGTCGAAAAAATAATTATTTTCGGAGATATTAAATATTTTGTGGAGCGGTGCAGCGCTCCGTGACACTCGGGGTCCCGCACCACCTCAGCCAGGTGCGCATCTCAACCGGTCGGCAGGTATACCCTATAGTATAGGGATAGCGTCATAGCGTCAGTTTACGAATAGAAACCACGCTATTCACATCTAACCGATCCGAATCATTTCGTTTATAAATATCGAACGCTCAGAATTATTCTTTGCACATCGAAATGAACAACTAGAAAGTGTACGCGGGGAAAAAGGGTACGAAACGGAGCTATCCGACGAAGAGTTGATCGAAAATTTCGAATCAAAAATTTCCAATCGAAAACCTCCAGACCGTTGTAGCTCTGAAAATAGTTCTGTAGAGAATGTGAGCACGTCGGCGAAAAAGTTAAAATCATCGGACTATTTAGAGGTCGGTGTTACTAACGATTTTGGTTATCGTATAATACACCTCTTCAATGCATTGAACATTATATCGACGTTAGTGAAGTGCAAAGTGTGTGATCGCGATATAAAGTTTACTGAAAAAAGTTTGCGCGGACTCGGATTCAAAATCGAGGTCGATTGCGGCCATTGTAAAAAAGTGCAAATCAATTCATGTCCTATGATTGACAATGCATACGAAATAAATCGTCGGATCGTATTCAGCATGCGTCTTCTTGGTGTCGGTTTGAATGGCCTGATGAAGTTTTGTGCATTTATGGACCTACCGCGCCCCATATTTCAATCTTTCTACAATCGCCACTCAAGCTGTGAGCGCAGTGAGCAAACAAAAGGCTGCACTTGAAGAGAAGAGAATTTCGTTGGAAAATGGGATGGAGGACGGAATTATCGTTTCAGGCGACGGATCGTGGCGAAAGCGCGGTTTCAGTTCGCTATTCGGCATAACATCGCTTATCGGCTGGTACACTAAAAAAGTGATCGACGTTATGGTAAAATCGAAATATTGCAAAGCTTGCCAGCATTGGGAAGCAAAAGGAAGCCCCCCGGAGTACTGGGAATGGAAAAGTACCTACGACGATGAATGCCAGGCGAACCATAGCGGCTCCTCCGGAAAAATGGAAGTCGACTCAGCTGTCGAAATGTTCCAACGTTCTGAAGAGCTCTATGGCATAAAATATAAATATTATATTGGTGACGGCGATTCTAAAACGTTTCTGGTCATATGGAATAGCGATCCATACGACGGTTTCGTGATAAAAAAAAAGAGTGCATCGATCATGTCCAAAAATGTATGGGGTCGCGCCTCCGCGAAATCGTGAAGAAACAAAATGGATTGTCTGGCAGAGGAAAGCTCTCTGGAAAATAGATTGACGAGTTGAGCACATATTACGGCTTGGCTATTCGGAGGAACAGCGATGATGTTAGAAAAATGAGGAAGGAAATTTGGGCAACTATCAAGCACAAAATATCCACAGATAGTGAGCCACAACATGACGATTGCCCAAAAGGAGCCGAGTCGTGGTGTTCGTGGCAGCGAGCGGTCGCAAGCGGTAATATTTCTGAATATCGCCATAAGCCGCCTCTTCCTAAGGTAGTATTGGAGGCAATTACGCCAGTGTATGAAAATTTGAGCAGAGAAGATTTGCTGCAGCGTTGTTTGGGCGGCTTTACGCAAAACAATAACGAAAGGTACAACAAATAAGTTTGGGCAATAGCCCCCATGTGTCAGTCCGGGGGCAAAAAAATCATCGATATTGCCGCTGATATCGCGGTATTATTATTCAACGATGGCCTGAGAAGCCTCATGAAAGTTATGGAGACGTTGGGGGTAACCATCGGCCCAAATTGTTTTAATTTTTGCGTTGAAACCGACGCAGCGCGGATTGAGCAGGCAGAGCGCTCGCTCACGGATGCTGCAAAAGACGCAAGAAAAGCCTCTATAAGTTCGAGAAAAGATGCTGGGGATCACCAATTTATCACATAAATTAACAAACTTCAAACTTTGAACGCGTTTTTCGCAAAACCACTTTTTTGAGTGTGGCACGGAGCAGAACTCGAGCAATTTTTATCCGATCGACTTCAAATTTGGACTGCATCAATAAAACTAGATTATCTAAAGAAGTACATAGGATTTTTTCGATATCTCAATAAAAAAAAAATTATAGCCTTTTTTCGACGAGAAATTTTGCTCGAAAATCGACCTTAAATTTCGAAAGCGTGCGTTTTTTAAAAATCAATATTTTTTCAAATCCCTATGCACTTCTCCTCAAAATATCATATTATTAACGAAAACACTCGATATTTTTTTTCAGATCGACTTTGAAGACAGTTCTGCTGCGTACCGCGGATCACTGCAGAGGTAACAGCACCTGACGCGGGAGTTTCCCCAGCGCCACCATGAGGCGTGAAAAATAAAAAAAAAAAATTTATGTATCTTTAATAAACAACAAACAAAAGAAAAAAAACTTTTGGAATATCTCTTTATTTGCCACAAAAAAAAATTCTTGAAAAACGGCAAAAAAACAGGGGGTCACAGTGGTGCTGTCCCTTAATTACTTTTTACGCGGATAGCGCTGAAGAAACGAAAAATGTTTCGAGTCATGCGAAATTCTCCTTTTACACATCGAACTATAATGATTTTATTGACTTTATTCGTCGAGTCGCAATTTTACTCGAAAAGAATGACAGAAAAGCGATTTATCGACCAAATGTCGGTAAATCGTAAAAATTAACTCTACTCAATTTTCTCCGTTACTCTAACATTGCTTTTCGTTGAAGTATTTTACGAGTAACGAGTCAAAAGCTCGTTACGAGAGACGATGAATTTTGCCATCGATACTGAAGTACCGACGGAGCTTCCTTCGTGGACATGAATCTTTACAAGTTGCATTATTTAAGTCTTCATTTTAAATTTGGGGGTAAACTATTATTAAGATGTGAATTTTAACATCGTTTCTACTCTGCCGTGCCCACGGAGTATCCCACAGGAATATCGTGCGAACCTGTCGACACGATTTTCCGATATCCGTAGAACAGGGCCCTCGTCGGAGAGTTCGGCTTCCACGAGATCGTGAACCAACCGTGTCATCACTTGGTCGATCCGCGACTCCGTTCCGGCTCACTCCCGTTCGGGTTAGCTACCTATCGCGGTTCCCTACTAGGTGACTGTTAACAGGAATGCCCACTACTTCGTCACCAAAGATGTGTGCACCCTGGTTCGGGAGATTGAGTACACGTAGAGCCAACATTACCGAAGGCTCCTCGGACCCGGAGGTGTTAGAGGAAAGTTTGATCAGTTCCCCGTTGCCGAAAGAATTGATGCCGATTCGGTTCGCGCTTGCCCTTATACGCGCGCGCTGGCGCTTATCCGTTCGCGAGAAAATGCTGAATCTGGCGGCCGCCTTGCGAATTACCGACGAATACTTCGTTCACGAGAAAATAATCGAATTGGTAGAAAGAGCGGTGTCCTCGGAAACTGAGACACCGTCTCAATATATAAAAAAAATATATACAAGAACAAAGGAAATAGCAACTACCTATAAATGGTGAAATAAATATGAATAAAAACAAGCGTCTCAGCGCCCTGCGGGCGCAGATGCTCTTGTTGGTGGGCTCCGCCCCCCAAACCCCCCGAAAAATGTCCCTTTGGGACATTTTTTAAGGCACTCACAGGAATACACGTCGCGCTACGCGCTCCGTATCGAGTATGATTACACTTTGCGTTATGCGCTGCATATCGAATATGTTTATACGTCGCGCTGTGCGTTTCATCTCGGAAGAACGTATGGCGGAAAATCATTTATCACTTATGTAAATTGATTCATAGTTTAACCATCATCGAATATAAATATTTCGTTTCTATACGAATTGATTATTATTATTCACAACTGATATTTGCTTTCTGTTTTACGAACAATATAACGAATTGCATCACGTAGAACTTGATCAAATTAATGTAACGAATGAAATGATGTCTAGTAAAGGTCGTTTTATTAGCTTAACACTTATGACCAGATTAAATGAGTATAAATCAACACAAAAAATATTTACCAACACGAACACCACTACCATTTACCAACAGGTCTAATGTTCCCTTTAAATGCATCGGTTTAAATGTTTTTATCTTCCCTAAAATACATAAAATCACTTTATTATTGCCTCTGAACAGGACCCGAAGTATTGGACCTGAATATTAAGGAAAATTGCTTTTTGATACGATTCTCAATTAAATTTGCTTGATATTAATTGTTGTAGTAAAAAAATTATAACTCGAGAACGAACATAGATATCGTCTTGGTTCGTGTATTGAAGAGGAAGTAGTACCCTGCTCAAAATAAAGTTGTAGTGTCTTGGATGCGTCCAAAATAAAAAAAAAATCAATTTCTCGATGAATTCGACGGCGAGGACTCTTGGACTGTCGATCTATAAGAGAATTCGGTTATAACACTTTAAGAATTTTTTCATTTCCCTATAATAGATAGAATTAATTGACTGGTTATTGTCACTGTCGGAGTGTAAAACATTGCTGACGAGAAATTTGAGAAATTTTATTTTTCTATCGTTTTATTTTGTTTTGAGATAAGTATATTGAAACAATTGAAAAAAAAATAGAAGGGTGGCTGGAAACATACGAAGTAAAAATTATTTTTTTTTTGTTTCGAAAAATTGTTAGAGATTTGAAAAAAGTAAACTGTAGTTTCCCAATATTTAAAGTTATATACATTAAACAATGAGAAAACAATAAGATTTTTATTTTCGATTCAAATCATCCCGACACAGAATACCAACGTCGCGGCGTATGCAAACTTTATCACGTCTGCTATCGAATTATCGTCGGCTTCCAAAGTTTGACAGATAGAATGAATGGAAAAAAAAAAAAAAATGGCCGCGATTGTTTTTAATTTTATTTGACAAATTGCAATAATTTTGGATATTCGATGATTCTTCTTTGTGGAATTATAACCAGGTTCTTAGTGCACCCACGAAATTTTTTATTTTTATTATGAATGTGAATAATGTATATAAAATATTGTGAATGATATTCGTTCAAAATATATTATTTTCGAAATAAGAAGGATTAATTTTTGGCAATCAATGTGTGATATTTCGTATTTCATTTTTCGCAACCAAATTTTCGTTTGTGACATGATAAAAAATTGTTTTTTGGAAAATTAAAATAATATAACCTTTTAAAATAATTCCTCACTAAAAATAATTGAAGAATAAAAATACTAAGAAATGTCAGAATGTCTTCAAATTTGCTGTGTGTACTGCTTTTCATAAAATAAAATAATGCTGCGAAAAAGAAAAAATTAGTTTCGTAGACCTCATAATTGGAGCACCGTATAGACATTTAGCAGAACAAAATTTAAAACACCTCATTAAAGGCTTCACAGTAGTTTCAAAATGATTGTGCACAATGGTGATGATATGATACATCACCTCTGCGAAGAAGAAAAAAATTTCCTTCCACAGTCCAAAGTTACAGCACCGTACGGATACTTGTCGAAGCAACAATGGATTTTTTTTGTTAAGCAAAAGTTGAAATGCTTCGCAGGGGCTTCAAAATGTATGTGCACAATGGTGATGATATGATATATCATTCCTGCGAAGAAGAGAAAAATTGCTTCGCACAGTCCAAAGTTACAGCACCGTACGGACACTTGTCGAAGCAAAAATGGATTTTTTTTTAAGCATATATTCAAATACTTTGCAGGGGCTTCAAAATGTATGTGCACAATGGTGATGATATGATACATCATCCCTGCAAAGAAGAGAAAAATTGCTTCGCACAGTCCAAAGTTACACTGTGATACGGACGTCTAAGAATATAATTTCAGTAATAAAGGTATTTTTATTCAACCGCAGGCGAAAAAAAATATTACCATTCATTGGAATCACTTCAAATTAATAACACATGATGTTGGAGATACATCGAAACAAATGGTGAAAAATAAAAATTTTTGGACTATTCGCTGCGGAGTAATCCCACCGACAGACTCCGAAGAGCAACGGATGGTCATTTCAATAGGCACTCTTTGCCTATTGTTATAGTGAGTGCCTAAAAAACCACATAAAATAAAAAAAAAGCAAATTATGCAATAAATAAAAGGTGGAGGAAAAACCAGAAAAGTGAGGGGGGAAAATCCCCACTCCGTAAATATTAATAATAGAAATATATAACGAATATTGGAAATCTAAGACGTTTAGGGTAACAAGCATATGTATTATCATTTACAGAATATGGTCCAATACCAACTAGTAATCGTCGACGACAATACATAAACAAAACATAGCAAACAACACTACTGGGCCATCATCCCGGGAATTCATGTACCACCCGAATGGAAATACGTCCCCGTCTGCATATTAGAAGAATGGAAAAATGGATTATAGTATACTTAGTAATTGGAAAACATTTCTTTATATGAACAATTGGAATAGGGAAAACTAACTAATCAACAGGGTGACAAGTAGAGTAAACAAGGTATAGAACATAAAGAAAACCAATAGAGACCGGAAAGGGCAACCGAGAAGAAGCACAGATCAAAGGAAGGAAAAACGGAAGACGCGTTAGACGCAATGTAGATTATTAGTAATGTACTAATAATCTTCGTAACGCGGGGAGGTGTTACGTCCTGCGTAACGACCCTTTTATTTTTCCATCTAATCTTTGTTTTTTCCCTTTTTCGCAAAAACTTAAATTAATTAAAAGTCATAAAAACATTAAATAACTCACAAAGGAGTGCTTTTTACTTCTCGGCCGCGATCGATATCTACAAAAACAAAGATACACGACTCAAGATAAAACAGGCAGGCAATTCGACAAGTCGATCCAATAGACTCCTGGTAGAAGCAGATCTAGGCATTCACCGGCGGTGGCAAGTCCAATCTCTGCTCCGTTCGGCGCTCCAGCGTTTTACCAAAAGAAACATAAAAAAGAGCCCGCCTATGATAACCTAGGATCTACTCGGTTCTTTACCACTAGTAGGAGAGTCATCGGCGAGGGGACTTACGTTCACCGGCCGCGGGGCCCAAGCCCCCCGAAATAATGTTTCGGGCGGTGGCCACCACTCTAACGATAACTTGCCAAAGCCGCCTCGTGATTAAATAAGGACCCACGGTTAGAAAGGAGAGGGGCAAAAGAAATAGATACGAATTGCTGCAGAAGGTAGAGAGGCACCTTTGGTCTTTTCCAGTTACTCAAATTATTTTTGAACACACAAACTAAAAGCACTGCTCTCAAAGCACTCGGAGTGACGAGAGGGAAAAGACAAATACAAGGATATTCAAGAAATGAATATTTTTAAGGAATGATGCTCTGTTACTTGATTACAAGTAACAATACACGAGACAATAAGCACAAAATCGTCGAATGGGCCGAACAAAAATATTTCCCACGATCTGTTTTTATTCTCATTTATATTCGAGGGGGGCCAGGTGATACATGCCGCGTGATCGGCGAAATCAATGACTAGAGAAAAGCATGAACTATGAAGGCACGAGCACATTACATATTCATAAAATCACGCCGCGGCGCGCGCCTATGTCACCTCAGGGCATTATGCACTCAAATAAACGCACGTACGATCAATGATCTATGTTAACCATAGACTACAACCGATACTTCCTTTGGCAATAACGATAAAATGCCTCAACGGGTCTCGGAGAGACTTCTGATGTCAAACAAGCGTCTCAGCGCCCTACGAGCGCAGATGCTCTTGTTGGTGGGCTCCGCCCCCCAAACCCCCCGAAAAATGTCCCTTCGGGACATTTTTTAAGGCACTCACGGGGGTGCACGTCGCGCTACGCGCTCCGTATCGAGTGTATTTACACATCGCGCTATCCGCTACGGATGAAGTATGTTTATACGTCGCACTCTGCGTTTCTTTTCGAAAGTACGTATGAGAGAAAAACATGTATCAGTTACGTAAATCAATTCATAGTCTTTAACCTGCGTCGAACAAAAATATTTCTTTTTTGTACCAATTGATTATTAGTATTCACGATGGATATTTCCTTTTTGTTTGACGATAAATTGTCAAATATTGAGACACGAGACAAATATAACGAATTGCACCACGTAGAAGTTGATCAAATTAATTTAACGAATCAAATCATGTCTAGTAAAGTCGTTTTATTGGCTTAAAACTTATGACCAGATTTAATGAATATAAAACAAACACACAAAACATGTACCGACACCAATACGATTACCATTTAGCATTCAGGCCAAATATTCCCTTTAAATCCTTCCCCTTCAGTGTTTTTTTTCTTCCCCATAATTGATGGAATTAGTTCGTTATTTTATCTGTAGGAAACTAAATCATTGTAGAAGAAAAGTTCAAGAAATTTGCTATTCTTTGTGATTTTCAATGAAATTTTGTCGATATTTATGGATGCTGCAAAAAATGCTATCTCGAGAACGAAAAAATATATCGTCTTGGTTTCTGTCTTGTATTGAAGCGGAAGTAGTACGTTACTCGAATCAAAAATTTGTCATCTTGGATAGCTCCGAAATATTTTTTTACATATTCATGAAATTCTTGAAAAATTCGACTTTTAAGGCTCTTTGACAGTCCTCTTATAACAAGATTCATTTCTATCATTTGAGATATATTTTTTTTTCTTCTTCGTAATACATGGAATCAGCTCATTATTGTCTCTGTAGAACAGACAAGTATTGGAGACGAGAAGTTTGAGAAATTCGATAATTTTTTTCGTTTTTCAATGAAATTTTATTGATATTTATCGTCGCTTAAAAATATCAAATTTAGCATCATATCATATCGTATTTTTTTAAATTTTATTTAATCACAAACAAGGATAAGTTTCTCGGTACGGAATAACTCGTAAAATCGACAAATTCAGTGTTTTTCACTTTCTCGATAAATAATTGTTTATAATTGTTCTTTAAGAGTACAATTGTTTTTTTTTTGCGAAAAAAAACTTTTCAAGATGTGAGCATATGAAAAAAATTCGTATTTCGACGAAAATTTGAAAAAATTTGAAAAAAAAAAACGTTGGAAATACGTCGATAGAATAATCATTAGCAGTTTTCTTATCAAGTGTAAACGAATAAATCCAGCGAACAAAATTGACAAAGATTTCGAATGTGATGAATCTCCGACGGTCGAAGTGTAAAAAATTAAATTTTTAAACATAGCACACTTTTTATCTGCGCAATAACGCGAAGAGTCAGGTTGTAAATACGATTTCTTTGAGAGGAAAGTATTAGAGTCGGCAATTTCGAGAAATTTGAAAAAACGATTACTTTTTTGACGAACATTCGTAAAATTAGTCTTTGCTTAAAAAAATCATATCTCGGCAGCGAAAGAAGATTTCGACTCTTATTTTGGCTTGTTTTGAAGAGGAGAAAATACGTTGCCAGAAAAAGAATTTACAGTTTTTATTATTAACTGTAAACGAATAAATCGGGTGAACATAATTGACAAAGATTTCAGCTGCGATGAATCTTCGACGGTCGAAGGATAGAAAATTCTTTTTTTTATGATTGCACACTTTTTATCTGCGCTATACCGCGTAGAATCCATTTGTATTTATGGAAAATAGGAACAAAGATTGAAACGAGATGTCGATTTTTTTTTTTATTTGAAAATCATCCGGGCACAGAGTACACGCGCCGCGACGTATGAGCATCTGTGTATCGTCTGCTACGAAATTGTCATCTGCTTCCAAAGTTTGACAGATAGAATAAAACGAAAAAATATATACTCGCGATTTTTTTTAGTTCTATTTGGGAAATTGTAATTATTTTGGATATTCGATGAATCTTTTTTGTGAGTTTACTACCAATTTTTTCAGTGAATACCTGAAATTTATCATTATTATTACGAATGTGAATAAAATATGGTAAAATATTGCGAATAATTTTCGGTGATAATATATTATTTTCTAAATAAAAAACGCAAACATTTGTGAATCTGTGTATGATATTTCGTGTTTTATTTTTCACAAGCGAAGTTTTTTTTTTCAACATGATGAAAAATGGATTTTTGGTTAATCTAAATATCATAACCTTTAAAGCAAATCTTGTTATAACCACTGTTTTTGAATTATTTTATAATTAAAATTATATTTGTCAGAATGACTCAAAATTTGTTCTGCATACTGCTTTCGATGCAATGAAATATTGGTGCGAAAGAGAAAAGAATTGGTTTCCAGGATTCTTAATTGGAGCACCGTACGGACATCAGATGTGAGAAAATAATTTTTTTATGGAAAATTGTGATGAATAAATAGTTAGAGATGTAGGATTGTCTCTAAATTTGCTGTGCGCAGTGCTTTTGATAAAACAAAATGATGCTGCGAAGGAGAAAAAAATTGGTTCGTAGAATTCTTTATGATGGCACCGTACGGACACTTGACCGAAGGCAAATGCAAATTGTGGTCAATAATTTTTTAGAAAAAATACTTAAAGGTCTTAGATTGGTTTTAAAAGTAATGTGCATACTGGAAATAATGTAATAAAAAAACCCTGCGAAGGAGAACAAAATTGGTTCGCACCATCCAAAGTTACAGTGTGATACGGACGTCCGAGAAGAAAAATTCAGCCAAAAAGTTGTTTTCATTGCACCGCAGGCTAAAAAAAATATTTATATTCATCGCAGTCACTTCAAAGTAACTACGCATGATGTTGGAGATACACCGAAGCAAATGGTGAAAAATAAAAATTTTTAGAGTATGCGCTGCGGAGTAACCCCTTCGACAGACTCCGAAGAGCAACGGATGGTGATTTTAATAGGCACTCTTTGCCTATTATTATAGTGAGTGCCTAAAAACATGTATTAATTTACAAAACACCTCGTCTGCGACTCTGACTAAAATTCTCTCTCCAGCGAGGATTTCAACGGTCTCGGATGGACAATCGATTCCGAGAAATTTAACTACCCGAAACCTTGGAGACATATGGCAGGTCGGACTAGGCGCATACGTACACTCTGTTACGATCGCGCCGGGAAAAGATCCGTGCTTAACGGAAAATTCCCCGGCGCAATACGAGAGCCCTTCATCGCGCTTACTAAGTTCTCACGCTCGTGTCGACCGTGGAAGCGGTGACGAATTTCGCTGCCGTAGCCGCGATCGCACGAGTGCGCGAAATATAAGCCCAATGGAAATATAAGCTAAGTTAGATAAATAAGCAAAGAGAGATATGCTGACTGCTGCGCACGTCCCGCGGATAGTAACGAATACCGCGAGAGCAGCTTCGTTACCTTTTCCGCTGACTGCAAAACGCGACGGCAGCAAGAATCCACCCCGGCCTGCCACCCGCCGGTCGCGAGATCGGCGGATATGCACGCCGGAGAGATTAGTCCCGTTAGACAACGAGAGCGAAAAGCTAGTCTCGGAAAAAACTCCTCGAGTAGCTTCTGCATAGTAAACTTAAAATCTTTCTTCGAAAATCCGCGGTCTACAGAAATCGTTCTAAAGTCGATAAGGCCGAAGGGAGCCAAGTTAGTATTTTACGTCGCAGTGGTCGGCCTTCTCCCTGTTGTACCCCCGAAACCCGGTTGATCACTCCGTGCACGAAGGTTGGGATTCTAACCCGAATTAATAAAAGGGATTGTACCAGTCGGGAGTTAGAACTCCAGTGAGAACAACCAAACGTTGTACAAAATGATATTCATTAAAAGAGATAAAACAACAGAACAGTTTTACAATCAAAAACAATTCGTGCGATCAGTATAGCTTACTGAACAATTCACAACTTCACTTTACGATATAACTCACTCTTCGATAGAACTCGGGTTCGACCCGCTATCGCGTATAATACTTGTAACTTGGATTCCTTGCTCGAATCCCTCGGACCAGACGTACAGTTTCAGGAGTCAATTCGGACCCCCTGTATCACGAGTCAATACCAGACTGTCTGATGCTCGCGCTCGACCGGACGAGCTTGTCAACATAATTCCGACGACGAAGCATTATTACAATATTCGGTAATGATGCGACCATCGGATATATTACGACATTCGTCGCTTTTCGTTGACTGCTGTTTATTATTTACCGCTCCAGATTCTGTTCAAGAATTTGGAGACTCCGCGCTACACTAACTGCTGACGTGTTGTATTACTTGACCGCGATTGAGCGTCGCGCGCTCGATGCGTCGATTGCTCAATCGCTCGCGAGGCGCTTGATTTCGGCGATCGCGTCGCCTGCATACCTCCGCTATTGCACAATATATCTTTCTGTAACGCCTGCGATATTCGGGGTACAACATCCCGCTAGTTATAGTGTCTCGCATTACGCCACGAACAATATAAACTGTCGTGTAGTTTTAATCATCGAAGTCTAAAATTAATCGTAAGTAGTATTAGACAGTATGCGTGTGTGAGTGGAGAGCGATTTTTCCTATTCTTTTATTTTTCTGTAATTCATACAACGCTCTTTTCAAATTCAAATGTCAAACTCATTATTAATAAATCAGAATACATTTAAATTTCCAATCGCATTTATCATTGACTCGCACAATCAACCTCAAGAACGTCCTGTACAGGGCGAATCAGACCGATCCCCATAAAAAATAAATATAAACTCTTCGCGCTTCACGCGAGGAGGTTTAACTTGACTCCCGAGACTGCTCCGGGACGTAACAACCCCGCTCTAGCCTCGCTGTGAGGAACGGGCCTCCCAACGGAAAAAAATCAATGTACGAACATACGATCAAAATCCCGCCCCGAAATCCGTCCACCTCTTCTAATACATCCCCACTACGTTTAGAAATTTCTTACATGTAATACAAAGCATTGTCTTCGGATACGAAAAAGGGTATATACCCCACCAAAAACGCCCACGCCAAATAATATTTTATACCACCTCAATTTTTTATTTTATTGTTGCAGCTTTATTGTTGTTGTTTTATTGTTTTATTGTTGTCTATTTTCAATAAATATAAAATAAAAATAAAATATCCCATTACAGCTGTTGGAATTTTCTTATTTTATTATAAGCTAGGCGGCGCCACATGTACTATACAAGCTCGTGGCTCACATGTGGCCGCGGTGAAAATCTGTTCCGCACACCCGCTCGCCCGTTCATAAGCTGGTAGTGCGAGCGCGCGGGCCGCCTGTGTTAGCTGAACCACCGCCGCGCACACGTCGAGTTAGCTTGTCCGCGACGTGTGTCCTCCGCGCACCGCCGCCGCCGCCGCCGCCGAGTTAAGCTTATAGTCGCGTAAAATCGAGTATATTTATAAGTGTTTTAAGTGCGAGTATTGGCTCCGCCGACGAAACGCTCGTAAAAGAAAAAAACACGTAAAATGGACGTACGATGGAAATATCCGTGGACTTCACTAATTTGTGTGCCAACAGGCTGTGGTAAGACAGTTTTCGTGCGAAGATTCTTACGCGATCTAGCGGCTATGAGCGATGCGACGTTTGGCCGTATTATATTTTACTACGGTGATAATCTCGATGCCGATACTACCGCTCTGTTCAAGAATTCGCCGCATGAGAATTCAACGAGCGCTAATGTTAACATTGAATTTCACGAAGTACTGCCGCAGCCGGAGGATTATTCACAAGATAACGATTGTAAGAAATTAGTGATTATCGACGATTTGATGTGTTATACCGCCGAATCCCGGTTAACCACTCCGAGGTTAGCGATAAGAATAATTCCTTCTTTTCTTTGGGATGTAAATCGGTTAAGGGTTAGAACCCTAGTGAATATTTGAACACAGGAGAAGTAAGTGAAAATGTCAATCTTTATTTACGCGTGGATACGCGTTCTCAAATTATCTCACGAAGTATTATTACACAAGATGTAGACTACTGCCCGACCAAAGATACGTAGTACTACTTACTGACCCTTTGCACGAGTCTCTATACTATACGCAACCAACCGCACAGTATCGGATGTCCAATTGTACTCCCAGCCTCGTGCTTACTCTCGCACTTAATAGGAGATAAAGTGGAGCGAGCAATTCAGCAGTTTTTCGAGATTTGGAAATAATGTTTTCCATATCGTCGTCCCAGTATGCGATACTGTGGCGAATGGCGCAATAATTCGCGATCGCGCGCCTCGGCTATTGCGTAAGAATAACCTCGGCGGCGCTCTCATTACTCTGGGGTATAATATTCCTCCCCCCTTAAAGAAAAGAAATCGAGAGATTTCTTTTCGCCTTATCCCTAAATTATATTAAATTCCCATATCGAACATTACAATTTCTTTCCCTGTCGAAGTTCGCCAGTGTTGCGTTCGTTAAGCCCGATCGCTTGAACGCTTCTGCTGCGTCGGCTATTCTTCTGGTCTACAAGCCGGTGCGTTTGTCGCGGAGCGTCATTCGCTTCGCACGTTTTGTTTCGACTCTTCTTTCTAACAACAAAAAGAAATCTACTACCGAAATGGCATCGCCGCCCGCTAAGGTAGGATATTTTTTTTTATTTCCATCTTTTCCTAGTTGACTTCACTTCCTATTTTTTTGTCTTTTCTTTCTATCGTTTTTTAGGCACTCACTATAACAATAGGCAAAGACTGCCTATTAAAATGACCATCCGTTGCTCTTCGGAGTCTGTCGAAAGGGTTACTCCGCAGCACATACGCCAAAAATTTTTATTTTTCACCATTTGCTTTGGTATATCTCCAACATCATGCGTAGTTACTTTGAAGTGACTGCGATGAATAGAAATATTTTTTTTAGCCTGCGGTGCAATGAAAACAACATTTTGGCTGAATTTTTCTTCTCGGACGTCCGTATCACACTGTAACATTAGATGGTGCGAACCAATTTTGTTCTCCTTCGCAGAGTTTTTTTATTACATTATTTCCAGTATGCACATCACTTGTAAAACCAATCTGAGACCTTTAAGTATTTTTTCTAAAAAATTATTGGCCACAATTTACATTTACCTTCGGTCAAATGTCCGTACGGTGCCATCATAATGAACTCAACGAACCAATTTTTTTCTCCTTCGCAGCATCATTTTGTTTTATCAAAAGCACTACGCACAGCAAATTTAGAGACAATCCTACATCTCTAACTATTTATTCATCACAATTTTCCATAAAAAAATTATTTTCTCACATCTGATGTCCGTACGGTGCTCCAACTAAGAATCCTGGAAACCAATTCTTTTCTCTTTCGCAACAATATTTCATTGCATCGAAAGCACTATGCACAACAAATTTTAAGTCATTCTGACAAATATAATTTTCATTGTAAAATAATTCAAAAACCGTGGTTATAACAAGATTTGCTTTAAAGGTTATGTTATATAGATTTGCCAAAAATCCATTTTTCATCATGTTAAAAAAAAAACTGCGGTTGTGAAAAATAAAACACGAAATATCATACACAGATTCACAAATGTTTTCGTTTTTTATTTTGAAAATAATATATTATCACCGAAAATCATTCGCAATATTTTACCATATTTTATTCACATTCGTAAAAAAAATCATAAATTTCACGTATTCACTGAAAAAATTGGTAGTAAACCCACAAAAAAGATTCATCGAATATCCAAAATAATTACAATTTCCCAAATAGAACTAAAAAAAATCGTATATATTTTTTCGTTTTATTCTATCTGTCAAACTTTCGAAGCAGATGACAATTTCGTAGCAGACGATACACAGATGCTCATACGTCGCGGCGCGCGTACTCTGTGGCCGGATGATTTTCAAATAAAAAAAATCGACATCTCGTTTCAATCTTTGTTTCTATTTTACGTAAGTATAAATGGATTCTACGCGGTATAGCGCAGATAAAAAGTGTGCGATCATAAAAAAAAGAATTTTCTATCCTTCGACCGTCGAAGATTCATCGCAGCCGAAATCTTTGTCAATTATGTTCACCCGATTTATTCGTTTACAGTTAATAATAAGAACTGCAAATTCTTTTTCTGGCAACGTATTTTCTCCTCTTCAAAACGAGCCAAAATAAGAGTCGAAATCTTTTTTCGCTGCCGAGATATGATTTTTTAAGCAAAGACTAATTTTACGAATTTTCGTCAAAAAACGAATCGTTTTTTCAAATTTCTTGAAATTGCCGTCTCTAATCCTTTCCTCTCAAAGAAATCGTATTTACAAACTGACTCTCCGCGTTATTGCGCAGATAAAAAGTGGGCTATGTTTAAAAATTTAATTTTTTACACTTCGACCGTCGGAGATTCATCACATTCGAAATCTTTGTCAATTTTGTTCGCTGGATTTATTCGTTTACACTAGATAAGAAAACTGCTAATGATTATTCTATCGACGTATTTCCAACGTTTTTTTTTTTCAAATTTTTTCAAATTTTCGTCGAAATACGAATTTTTTGCTCACGTCTTGAAAAGTTTTTTTTTTCGCAAAAAAAAAAAAACAATTGTACTCTTAAAGAACAATTATAAACAATTATTTATCAAGAAAGTGAAAAACACTGAATTTATCGATTTTACGAGTTATTCCGTACCGAGAAACTTATCCTCGTTTGTGATTAAATAAAATAAAAAAAAATACGATATGATATGATGCTAAATTTGATATTTTTAAGCGACGATAAATATCAATAAAATTTCATTGAAAAACGAAAAAAATTATCGATATTCTCAAACTTTTCGTCTCCGATACTTGTTTGTTCTACAGAGACAATAACGAGCTGATTCCATGTATTACTAAGAAGAAAAAAAATATATCTCAAATGGTAGAAATGAAATTTGTTATAAGAGGACTGTCAAAGAGCCTTCAAAGTCGAATTTTTCAAGAATTTCATCAATTTATAAAAAAATATTTCGGAGCTATCCAAGATGACAAATTTTTGATTTGAGTAACGTTCCTCTTCAATACAAGACAGAAACCAAGACGATATATTTTTTCGTTCTCGAGATAGCATTTTTTTGCAGCATCCATAAATATCGACAAAATTTCATTGAAAATTACAAAGAATAGCAAATTTCTTGAACTTTTCTTCTACAATGATTTGGTTTCCTACAGATAAAATAATGAACTGATTCCATCAATTATGGAGAAGAAAAAAAACACTGAAGGGGAAGGATTTAAAGGGGATAATTGGCCTGAATGCTAAATGGTAATCGTACTGGTGTCGGTACATGTTTTGTGTGTTTGTTTCATATTCATTAAATCTGGTCATAAATTTTAAGCCAATAAAACGACTTTACTAGACATGATTTGATTCGTTAAATTAATTTGATCAACTTCTACGTAGTGCAATTCGTTATATTTGTCTCGTGTCTCAATATTTGACAATTTATCGTCAAACAAAAAGGAAATATCCGTCGTGAATATTAATAATAAATTGGTACAAAAAAGAAATATTTTTATTCGACGAAGGTTAAACACTATGAATTAATTTACGTAACTGATAAATGTTTTTCCCTCATACGTACTTTCGAAAAGAAACGCAGAGCGCGACGTATAAACATACTTCATCCGTAGCCCATAGCGCGATGTGTAAATACACTCGATACGGAGCGCGTAGCGCGACGTGCACCCCCGTGAGTGCCTTAAAAAATGTCCCTTAGGGACATTTTTCGGGGGGTTTGGGGGGCGGAGCCCACCAACAAGAGCATCTGCGCCCACAGGGCGCTGAGACGCTTGTTACTTATTATACCAGCTGCGGAGATCCAAGAGTTGAATTTTTGAGGATACCCTCGCCAGCTAACAAAGTGTTGTTTATTACGCCCTTTGCCTTTAGTTTTGAGAATTTTATCGATTACAAACTCCTCTTCGTCGGTGTTCTTAGCGACAATGCTCAATTCTTCTTCATAGAAAAAACCATCAATTTCGTCACCTCCTAGGTCAGTCAATTCATAAATCGGTGGTTGTCTATTTGTGAGAACCTTGTGAATCTTGAATATTTCTTCTGTCCAGCGGGACTCGTAACCTTTCTCGAACGCTGCTTTCGCTTTACTATACTATAGGTACAAACGCTTTACGATACGTACAAACGCTCCGACCTTGTATTTAGGTACTTTGTGATACGCTTTATAGCATCTCTCCATGTTTGCGTGTGCTATGGAGGCATTGTATCGGGTAACGGCCGCAGGAGGCATCTTGATCGTCGAGTGTTTTGTGTTATTGTAGGCCTGTACTATAGGTTGTAATATATCGATATAACCCCGTGTATTTTTGTGCGTAAAATATCGCCACATGCGCTCCTTCAATGTTCTGTTGAAACGTTTCACAATTGCTGCTTTAATATCAGGATTTCGAGCAACACGGTAACGTATCCCGCAGGTCTTCAAAAATCGTTACAAAATGCCGCCGACAAATTCTTTACCGCGATCTGTCTGTAGCCATACGAGTGCTCATCCACTACTCCTAGACAGTATTCGTTTAAACCCCTCAGTGGTTTCAGCGCATGTTTTATCTCGCAGCGTTTCGACCCATGCATATTTGTTAAGGACGTCAATCACCATCAAAAGATAAACAGCGCCACCATTATCATATTTCAGGGCTCGTAAGTCGATGAGATCGGCCTCCCACACATCGTCAATATTATCCACCGCATAGTGACGCCTCGGGAATCTACGCCGTATTGGTCTGTGTAGCGTATAAGTATCCTGAGCTCTCAGCCAGTTAATAGCATCATCGCGGGAGATCTTTTCTTTATCGGCTGCGCGAAGTAAATTCGGTGCCCCGGCATATCCGGCCGGATGCGTTGGGTCGTAATAAAACTTTTCCAATAAAGCCATAAAATCTTCAGCTTTTTCCACGATTTATTCAAGAAATCACTAGTCGGTGTACGACGCTTTCCTGTACTATCACCAGAGGAATTTAAGCTCACATTAGGCGTGTGAACAATATTTGACGATGTTGACGCATCGAGGCCACTCAAGTTGTCGTTTATAGCAGCGTCTAATGAAAGATTCTCATACAATAAACTTGAATTACCGATTAATTCACGACGGATCCCCAGCCGGCGGAGTTCAGATCCAAACTGCTCACGACCTGCGGCGCGCGTCGTTTTTCTTTTACGCATAGCTTCATTCACGAGGTCTGATATACTGGTTCCCTTTACCGGCTCGCGATTGATGGAGATCATCCCTGTTTTATCCCATGTTAGCCTACTACCGGGGGTGCTGTGGAGATGTTTCAACAACTGTTTTGCCTGCTTTTTAAATGTTTTCGGCACAGTTGCTAATATAACCTCATCAGATACCCCCGCTACCTCTTCTTTTTCAGCTGTTTGTGCCGGCTCCTCAGATATCTGTTCCGCAGGGTTTTCGGTGTTCACAGGAGGCGCGCTAATTTTGGGCCGACGTCCTTCATCAGTGAAGAATCGATAGCGCTGTAATACCTGTTGATAAAGCTTCCACTTTTCGCGCTCGTTCGACGGTGTTACTGATCGAAGTATATCAGCCATTTCGGCATCGAGTCTGCTGAGTGTGTTGCCCGGTGTTTGAACGGATCTGACCTGCTCTAATGACTCGCGTATTGGGGTAGCTTCTTGAGGTACTAGAACCATTTTTTTTTTGCGTGTTGCATTTTGTCAATTACGAGCGAAGACGTTAGACAACACCGTGCCTAAGATTGGCAGAAGAAGGGGTAATAAAAAGCCACCTCCTTTTTGTACAATTACACGCTTCTTCGTTTTCCAACTACCAGCTTTATTTACAAGTCGTCGCAAGACTTTTTTATGCTTTGATAAGCGCAGTCGTTCGGATTTTTTCAAGGGCACAGTACCATTTAAAGTATTCAAAGCACACTCGCAAATAGATCTGACGCCGTTTTTATCTATTGAGCGTAATAGCAAGGCTCGCTGCTGTTTATCCAGATGACAGAGGGCATGTAGCAGAATTGTATTCTTTTTCCCGATAGAAGCTGTAGCCACTGTTGATGGTGCCATAGCCGAGAACCGAATGATGATTATGCACATCGTGATGATGATTTATATTTTGACTAACGAGCACTACTACCCCGCTTCGGCACATAAACGAAATTATGAGGATCATCGGGGAATATGCAGGTACGGAAGCGACAATTGTCAGGTGTCGACTGCTTAAGGTCAGAAGCAGATAACCGTGTGGTTTCACTGTTGCATCGTGATAAGCTTCTTGTAAAAATTTTGGGTCTTCGGGATATACCTGACAAGCCAGATGTGCGATTTGAGCGCGATCGCGTGGGTTTTTAAAAGCTACAATGTAATTTGTATTCAATGAGATATCGCGTTGACCGCGACCCTGATGGAAGATATTTTGGGTAATCAAAATTACACTTATATTTTTATGGTGGCTCCCCTTTGTAAATAAATCTACAATTTCGCCAATTGAAGACTCGCGCATTAAATCGTCAATTATCAAAAGCTTTGGACGATAGTCTCCAGCAATGTCCGAGTTTTGCGGCAAGCCCTCCAAAAATTCAATTTTTTCACCGTACTCTTTATATCCATCCTGCCACTCGGAATAATAGAATAATATTCGAGCAAATTCAACATCAGCCAGGCATGAAATATGTTTTAGAAATTTTTTGACGAAACATGTTTTCCCGCAGCCTGTCGGACCGGCGATAATTGACGTCCACGGATGATTCCAGCGCGGATCCATATCGACTAGTGAGGGAATCGGGGAGTTACGAGGATATTAATACTCAAATTCATGATTTTTTCTCGATCTTTTTTTTTATTCATAATTTTTTTTCACGACCAAATGTCGACATACCCGTCGCCTTCCAAGCTTACATATAAATATTCAGCAACACCGTCGCTAAACAATTGAGATACCGTTTGTTCTGAAACATATAAGAGAAAAACAATAAATTTTAGTAAGCCATGGCTGTCATTTTTTTTTTTTTTTAAAGCAGAATGACTGCCTCAGCAGTCGCCGCCTCCGCCGCCGCCGCCGCAGCCGCCGCGTTCGCCGTTACTTAGCTCATACCCGCGGAAGTACATACGAGCTAAGCTAATAGTGTATGTAGACCGGACTTACACTGTGAATTAGCTAATATTCACAGTGTGATCGAATGAGCTCATCATCGCGTTTATACATGCATCAGGGTGGAGCTTACGAGGATGCATGATAGGTAAGTAAGTAAAACAATGTTTGCAGACAATTTTTTTTCATATTATTATTAATTTAATCTAATACATTAAATATTATATATATATATATATATATATATTGTGACGAGGCGTTGTAACGCTCTCGCAGGCACGCTAGCCATTAGGAACGCGCGAGAGTCATAGGATAACGCGAATACCGAGTCGTCCCCCGACGATACCCGCGGAGAGAAAAATCTAGAGGATTCGAGAGACTGCCGGCGCACATATTGTACGTTACAGGTGTCCAGCTACGCGAAGACGGCCAGTGGGAGACACGAGAGGGGAACCACGAGAGGAGAGACGTCGCGAATATTCCATCCATCAGGCGATTTTCGGCGACAAAGGGCTCGTTCCCCCTCCCACCGATTACTGAGACGCGTAACTGAGCACGAGCGAGAGGTACTCTCGCGCGACGCGTGGAACGAAGTAGATCGATTAGCGTCGAAAGCGATAGAGATTCGAATAGTTAGAAATTAGTGCAAAAAGAATAAGTCCGTGACAGTTGTTACGCCGTACGAGCCACGGGAGTGAGCGAAATCATTGTACCCCGTGTCATCGGCTGAGGAATTAATTATTGTGAGGATTAACCGCCGTGACGACGGCCGAGGAATTGTCTGAGGGAATAGAGGATAACGGCTCGTAGCTTGAGGAAAGACACGAGGACGACCCGTGTAGGATAACGGACAGGGAAATTCAAGGTAGGTGCACGCAGTGCAGACCATCTTCGGTTCTTTTTGTGCCGTACACGTGTTGCCGTGGCTTTCTCGCTCGTGCCCGGTATTTCCGAGACATTTCTCGGGTGATTTCCGCTCGCAGCGGCGAGAGACAGGATTATTCTATGGCAAGGGAAATTTATATCGAATCTCGCGAGTCCGTTCGAGAAGTCAGACAGTAGTCAGCTGTATGGAAGAATTTTTGTTGACGAATAAATTGAATGTTATTGTGATCTTTTATAATTGAAGACTTGAATCAATTTATTGTTCCCGGACTGCACCCCTCCTGCTAGCCGTGAGAGATAATAGAAAATAAGGTCGGAAAGAAAACCCTTGCACGTCGGGGTTGGTACGATGCGCTGGCGCCCAACGAGACGGTAAGGGGAAGAGAGTGTGCGAACGGGACGTCATTATATTTTGGGCGGGGTAGCCGATTGTCGTCGTCCGAAAGCGACAAAAAGCCCGTCACAATATATACATGTTATTTTTTATTTTAGCATGGGTCCAGATAATCACCATAATTCTGGATACAAGTACCACATGTATCCGGCGTCTAAAATTAAAACGTATTATCATTTTTACAAAATTTACAAAAAAAAAATCTATATAATGTACAAAATATCTAAAAATTTTCAAAATAATCTACAAAATTTACAAAAAATCTATTCCCACTGCTTACTCTATGTAGCCGTACGGTAACGAATCGTATTCGCCCCATCTTCGCCTTTTGACAAGGGCGGGCTTACAAGTCTTCGTTTCGAGTCTCGTGACAACCTGGTGATAAGCGTCTCGTCTTATGGAGTCAAACTTTACGGATATACTTGTACCAGGTTCGCGAACAAGTCTGCAGATAGATTCAAAGTTAATCTTCTGTCCATTTTTATAATTAAGACCAATGCCTTTAACTTTGCAAGAAGCTATTTCACTACCATCGGGGGTCTGCACCAGATATCCGTAAAATTTCGGACCCCCTGAGACGAAACGCTTGATGAAACTACCGCTACCGTAGTCGCACAGCTCATCAGTCATGTCACCGAGAAGGTTTCCAAGTGGCGGTTTATATTCACTCTCTACACCGCTATCGATATATATACACGAATCGGTATCGTAGTAGAGGACCTGTTTATCAAGTTGCTCGAGGTACGAGTATAATTTTAAGCGAGCCTGCACCGTGGTGTACGCAGCGATCACAACGTTCACGTGGGGGTTTATTGCCGCACTTTTCCCAGTTTTATGCCAGGAAACGTACATTATATCGTCGTTGACTGTTATAATGTTGTTAACCTCGTAGCTCTGGTCGCACAGGAGTTCCAGAACCCTTTGACGCGTCGCGACTACCTCGGTCTTTGGGAGGTTTTCTCGTTGCCCGAATTTACCCCAAAATGAGTTTAAGCAGAGTTTTGCAACCAACCGTAAAACCGGGTTTTTTTCGATTCGCGCACGATCCAATTGCACGCCCTCGGCTTCGAGAAAACTCGCCACATACGCTTCTTTACTCTCTTCCGTAGTACATTCTCTTGGCCACCCACTAGCCTCCTGTTTTATCCTGAGCCAAAGATTGATGTATCCGCCGAAGAGACCTGGCGTATCACTTGCTCTGTCGTATTGCTCAACTTTATACTGCCAGATCTCTTGCACGGCTTGGATTTTGTATCCTTTCTCTATCGCTTTTTGGAGCTCGCACGATACCCAGGCACCCTCGAAAGCTCGATCATCCTCGTTACCGTGGGGGCAAGCCCCCTGATACATTTCCTCGCAGCATGTTCGACATAACGCGAACATTAATCGATTGTGCATACGTACGGGGAGTACCGGATGATAGAGATCACGAGGCGGTAGCACTGTGCACCGCACGAGACCGTCGACTCTACTCAAATTGAATTCATGCCCGATTATTTCCTGGACAGAGTCGGCCGTATACACCGTGGGGTGGCCAATAGGAAAACGACCGTACTTACAAATGTACGGATACAAAGAGCAAACATCAACGTACCGAATTTTCTCATCACCAGCGGTCTCGCAATAGCTTCGTGTATTTCCCGTACGCCCTCCAAAAAACGCGTCGCGAGGATTAAGAGGTTGATCTACAAGAATCGGATGTCCGTTTACCGTCGCTTTAATAAGCGGATTTTTACTCTTCATCCGGGCATACTCGCACTCCCAAATCTCGTGAAGATTATATCCTAAAGATTTTATACGGTTCGATGTGTTTAACGTACGCACAAAACGATCGTTCATCGTGCAACCGTAAAACTCTTCTTGGCGCTTACGCGGATCGGTGTAACATTTGTCACAACCGTGGAAAAAGCATCCGTGAAATTGCAGCACGTGTTGTACACCGTCGTCTGTGCGTACGTAATCATCAACGCGTGTACCGTCGACTAGCTTATACTCGCGACCCCTCCCCGCATGCTCGATTTGCCACCCGAAAGTGTACTCACACCACAGGAGCCACTCGAACGCTACTTCGGACTGTCTATCTGCACGACGATAACCGTTTCATGGTAGAACAGAAATTTTATCCTGTTCCAAAAATTTTCGTCTAAAAACTTTATTGCATGCGGAGGCTATGGTCACTGCTTCGGTAAACGGACATACGTCTCCACATTCTACAAAGATTTGGAGAAACGCGGTGCATGCTTTCCGAAGAATCGTCACATCAGTTTTGCAGTACGCGATGATCTCTTTTTGGAAATCGAACTCGTATCCCGCGCGACACGTTTTTTCGTACCACTGCAGAAATTCTTCCCGATCCGACGCCGACATTGTATCGGGAGTGTAGTCTATGAGAGGTGGAAGTGGACCCTTATAACGCTCGTTTTCTACTCTATTGAAAAGATGTGGGAATACACCTTTGAAAACATTCTCTCCTAAGCCAAAGGCTTTTGGGAGTTTACTGAGAGGCATATGAAAATAATTTAAACTGTCTACGAACCTTACGTTACCGATCCGCATCTCCATGATACTCGTTCCGTTCGTGATTAATTTTGGTGTCTCGCGTTTTTCCTCGACAATATACTTCAAAATAAATTGGGCATCGAAACCCTTCGCGTTATGTGCTATGCAAAAAATACCTCCGACGTTTTTTCTTTTCTTTAACACATACTCCACGAATTCTGCTAGTGCGTTGTCTTTAAAAATTTTCTCGTCATCAGGGCCGCACAGACTACACTCCCAATCATCCTCAATTTTATCTATACACTGTGTGCAGCGCTGCTGACTTACACACAGGTTTACGTCGTGACAATAGACATTGTCTACTCCCGCGATCTCTCGTTCCTGCCGCGTCTCGAAATCATAAAATACGAACAAGTCGGGTCGTTCCGATGCCTTCGACATTCGCAACGGGGGCATGAAGCATTTATGATTTTCGGGCCTATCTTCGTTACATGTTCTGCAGAAAAAGTACCCACACTCATGTCTTGCACGATCTGGTTTGTAGATCTGCTTCAAACACGTTCTACATGTTTGCAGCATATCACATAACCGAGATTGTGTACCATGCGAACCCACTTCTTTGTGGTGTCGTAGACACTCTTCACCCCGAAAGAAACGCCAACAGTCGCTGCAGCGAATTTTTCGGGCATCAAAGTCACATGGCGGACTACGCGTACAGCATGGAGACTTTTGACTGCAACGATGGGCTATAGCGCGACTGTACGCTAGACCGCAGGGCGTACAGAAAAATGATCCCCTGGCTGCTTGCGCGATATTAAGAATTAAACTGTAATGGTTGCCATCGAGGAGAAGATAAATATTATGCAACACTTTTGGGTGACAGCGTACGACCATATTTGTACCGTTGAAGACGGCAGGCTCACTACTACCAAAAGTCTCGCGTTCAAACATGATTAACGCGATCCCTTCTCGAGCAAGCAGTCGTTGGAATGCCTGAAGTTCTGGTATACCGCAACCAGTCTCCGGCACGTCTACCCCCGCTTCGCGAATTAGCTCTTTAGCGAGCTTCTCCTGTAGGACTGACTTATTTCTATGCACGTTATCCCATATTTTTTGCAGGTCATCGTGCCGTATCGCCCCGCGTTTTGCGTAAACTTTACCCACCACGATCACTCGCGGTAAGCAAAGGTTGTCGCTATATTTAAATTCGATTACCGATCTTTTTGCCCAAAATGCAGCCCCTTTGACATTTTTCGCCCGACCCATGCCTACAGGCATCGAAACTATATTTGACTCGATCGTAAATGAATCGTCGATGCAAAACCCTCCTGCACTCTGCGAGATACTATTAATCACCGCAAATAAATTATCAAAATTGAAATTGCGAACAGGCCTTTACGAAATTCCGGCTGGACCCCGTGTGAACGCGTTCGACCGAAATTGCACCCCCACCATATCCGTTGGCTCACACCCGCTTACAATAAGTGTGTGTAACTCGCGCATCGCATCCTCTAACCACTCTACAAGATTTGCCGTCGCCGGTGGCTCGCGTATTTTCACGGTCATCACGACGCCGTTCATTTTAAGTTTATTGTAATATTGCTTATTTTCGATGCGGTGTGTAATCTTCGACTCACCTATTGGCATTGCGTCATCGACATCAATGGGTGGCACTGATGAGGCACGGTGCGATGGCCCCGCTTGGCCGCCCGTCTCCTCTAACGACGGTGTGAAGCTGCCCAGTGAACCAACGGAAGCATCACCAATGCCCCCTGACGCCTGTGTGCTGTTTTCTTCTTCTTCTTCTTGTTCATCGTTAAATAAATCCCGCGCTGTGTCGGTCTCGTCGGTTTCATCGGTTTTGTCGAGCAGGTCTTCAAACCGACCTGCCCCGCGTTGGGTCGATGTCGCTAGAGGGGCTGTGGGCTCGACAAACGTTTCGTTGAAGTCCACGGCCGAAGTGTCGGAGGCTACGGGTGCCACTATTGATAACCGTTCAACCTCCACTTCTTTCTCCTGTTCGCGAGCCCACTCGCGGACCCATACTGTGGAGTCCCCGTCCTCCTCCTCCACTGGCTCCTCTACCAGACACATCGATACTGAAAAATAAAAAATTATTAGAATCAAATCATTAAATAATTTTCAACATACATATTGCTGTTTTTATCATTTCTTCTTTTTTTTTTACTCCTTACCTTCATCATCCCAATTAATTTCCAGGGCTTCTGCCAAAGCCCGCGCGTCGAGAAGTCGCTGTGCTGCGAGCTTCACACCCACGTCCTTCTGGGAGTCCTCTTCTTCGATGAGCGTCATCGAAACTAGAAGCAATACATGAAATAAAAATATGCTACATCGTATAAACAAGCACTTGATAACGCTCGACACTGAAAATTTTTAATATGCTTAGTGTCGAGACGCCTCCTGATATTTTTTTTGTAATTCCTACCTTCATTATCCCAGTCGATCGCTTTGGCGTCAGCCAGGGCCTTCGCGTCCTCGTCCTGCTCAGCGGCCTGTCTCTGGGCTGTAAAAAAAAATGCTCCGTTACAATAATTGTATAAAATATTTTTACATTTTTTAATTAATAAATAACTTTAACTCTTACCGAACTCTTCAAGCTCAGCGGCTAAAGCGATTGCCTCAGCTGTCGAGGCGTACGGCGAGTTTTTCACCGGCCGCTTTTATCGCCGCTTTTATCGCTGCACAGCATCCCGTAAATTTCCCCGCGCTGCTGAGCTGCAGAATCTTACGCACCGTCAGGTGGTTCATCAGCGCTTTGAGCCGTCTAGCCAGCGCTGCACCGCGAAATCCCCGCATTTCGCGATCACCCGATTTTTTTAATAAAAACTTCACTGCTTTTGTGGTGTCAGAGGCCAACACCTGCACCACAGCACTAATTGCATCACGTACCGCACGATCAGCCATTGTAAAATAATAATTTGTCGCGAATGACAACACAAAACAAAACACGGAAAAGGTTTGTCGCAAAACGCAAGACACAAAACACCGTCTCCGGAAAATTCGTCTAAAACAATTCGTCTAAAACAATTCGTCTAAAAAACAATTCGTCTAAAAAACAATTTGTCTAAAAACAATTCGTCTAATAGCAATTTGTCTAAAACAATTCGTCTAAAATAATTCATCTAAAATAGTTCATTTGAAAATAAAGATATTGTTTCTATTGATTTAACTATAGCGGAGATATCGATAGCGTTTGTCAACTATAACGGAAATATCTATAAAGTTCATCAACTATAAGGGAAATGTCGATAGCGTATGTCAACTATAGCAGAAATATAATAAATAGACACTACAAATATTTCCGCTATAGTTGACAAACGCTATCGATATTTCCGCTATAGTTGACAGACACTACAAATATTTCCGCTATAGTTGACAAACGCTATCGATATCTCCGCTATAGTTAATACAATAGAAACAATATCCTTATTTTCAAATGAACTATTTTAGACGTATTATTTTAGACGAATTGTTTTTAACTCCCGACTGCCCGCCAGGGCAAAAAGACGGAAGTTATGCGTTTCACGAAAACGAGCGATTTCGTTGTTCGGAATGTTCTCGTGAACAACGCAAAGTTACTTAACAGAATTTGGTACACTGATTCTAAGGCGCCCAGAGAATGTCGTTTGCGAAACAAAATTTCGATTAGGTGAATATTGGTAGAAATAAAAGCGATCTATTAAATAGTTAATCAAATATATCGAAAACTGAGCGCCATTTTCTGCGATATATTTTTCGCTTCCCGACTGCTCGCTAGGCGCCCGATCTTTTCGAAGCATACCTAACATCAAACGATCGAACGGACGCCTGATCTCTTTACAAATCATGAAATAAAATAATTTTGCAAAAATTAAAAAACACCCGACTGACAGAGTAGCCAAATAACGAAAATGTATTAACTGAAAAGAGTGAAATAACAATTAAATTATTCGCATATGATTGTCGGGAGATTTCCATATGAAGAAGTTAATGACGAAGAAATCGCTCGACTATCATATGCGAATAATTTAATTGTTATTTCACTGTTTTCAGTTAATACATTTTCGTTATTTGGCTACTCTTTCAGTCGGGAGTTTTTTAATTTTTGCAAAATTATTTTATTAGACAAATTGTTTTAGACAAATTGCTATTAGACGAATTGGTTTTACACGAATTGGTTTTAGACGAATTGGTTTTAGACGAATTGTTTTAGACGAATTGTTTTTAGACGAATTGTTTTAGACAAATTGCTATTAGACGAATTGTTTTTAGACGAATAGTTTTAGATGAATTGTTTTAGACGAATTGTTTTAGACGAGTTTTCCGCAAATCCAAAACACGGTGAAACGTTATGTTTAGCAAGCTAGACGCAACAATGGGGTTTTTCGTGAAAAACTCTAAACTTATAGATTCATCCTTCCAGCACCACCACAACCAGCCACCGCTATGCTCTTGACCGAGACAATCGCAGATACCTATTGGCAGATAAGGTTTGGTCGTTCCAAAAATTTTTTTTTGGTGTGCGACATTTTCCGACACACACTTCCGATATTTTCGGAAGCCGCCACATTATCAGAATATGCTTGAGTCCCCGTAAATACCACCGTACGCTCGCCGTTCGCAATGCAATCGCATCCTAATAGCCCTGTCGTAAAACGGTCAGCCTCGGGGACCCCACAGTTATCTCACCGTGCACTCAATTACTTCCGCACGTATCTTTACGCCTTTACTTATGTAAAATACCTCACTAAATGCGTTTTCAAATACTTCAAGATAATAAATACATAAAAACTCTCGAAATGCTACTGAAGTAATATTTTTTAAAAATCATAAGCGGTAGGTATATCATGAAAATATTCTATTGCACTACATATACTCTTTGTAAAACGCACAAAGAAAAGCATTAAAAACAAAAATGCTCCTTATCGCGCACCATCCTGTTAACAATGAGTAAAATAAGGCTCTATGGGGTGTTGACGACAATTTTCAAATTCTCTCGTGGTGTGTCAAATATTCGTATATATAGAAGCTGCTGTGGTGGGAGGTGACCTTAACCCCGCATCACCACCACCCCCACTGCTCCTTCTCCTTAAAAAATCACATCTCCAGATCCCGCCGGTACTCATGGACTTGGCTCATTAAGCGTCTGTAGTTCAGAGAACGAAGTCGATTTTTTTCTTGAATATACTCAAAATTACGAGAAAAATGGACAAGTTTGCCGTTGTTATGAACCACCAGCGTGTACTAAAGCGCACTCGTGTAGAAGAAACTGAGGCCGCATCTGCTAATACGTGGAGGCCCCTAAGCAAAGCCATGCTGTCGCCAACGACATATGACTTGAACGCCTCGTGCAGTAAATCGGCTACAATTGGTATTGCTCTACTAAACGATGATGATTTTGCTGTGGCTGTGAAGTTCTCCAGCCGTAATTCTGGCACAATTTTGATCAATGTTGCCGACTGGAAGGAATTATCCCTACAAATGAGTGCAATTACATGCTGGTTCGCTGATGAACAAGAGCTAAACAGCGAACACGACGCCGCGCATATACAAACAGCCGGGAGTCTATCAGTGCGTCTCACAACGGCTTATCATGAGAAAGCCATTACCCTGAGTCTTAAGAAGAGTGACGAGCCAGTGAAAAAAGGCCCAAGATAACTGTTCTCACCTGAAATCATCATGCAGCGGAAAACATTTGACGGTATAAAGCTGCTGAGCCCGTGCATTCATCACCGGATCCTGTTGCTTTTGGACGAGCTACAACTTGTGAGAGAGGTTCGAGATACGCTGATCGTGGAAATCTGTGCGCAGCTTACACACACAAATACTATAGACCCTACAGCTAGTGGTTACCATGGACTTGAGAAAAAACAAGTCTTAGCCACTGGGCGGGACACTATTCAAACTGTGTACGGTAATGCGGATAGAAAATGATATTTAATCGCCGCGGAGTTACTAGACGATAAATATCAATAAAATTTCATTGAAAAACGAAAAAAATTATCGAATTTCTCAAACTTCTCGTCTCCAATACTTGTCTGTTCTACAGAGACAATAACGAGCTGATTCCATGTATTACGAAGAAGAAAAAAAAATATATCTCAAATGGTAGAAATGAAATTTGTTATAAGAGGACTGTCAAAGAGCCTTCAAAGTCGAATTTTTCAAGAATTTCATCAATTTCTAAAAAAATATTTCGGAGCTATCCAAGATGACAAATTTTTGATTCGAGTAACGTACTACTTCCTCTTCAATACAAGAAAGGAACGAAAAAGATATATTCAACTCACCGGAATATATACTTTTAAAAATACAGTGCGAAAACGGCAACTCGCTTCTATATGCCTCGATCTATCGGCGTCCAAAAGCTCATCTGTTTCATAATTTTGTCAACTATTTCTCTAGATTTAGTCATGCGTATAAAAATATAATATTTTCTGGCGATCTAAATTGTAATCGTCTCTCTAATAATTTTAAAACGCAATACCTACGTGAACTCATACACTCTACATCCCTTTTTCTCGTAAACTCGACCGCAACGTATCAGACTGCAGGGTCTGACTCGTGGCTCGATGTCATGGTTATCGATAGCGATGAAAAGCTAATTTCTTTTACTAAAACTGATGTTCCGTTCATCTGCGGACATGACCTTCTTCAGCTATAGTATGCGTTTGATCCCGGGCGGATTGAACCTCGCGTGATCTCTCGAAGAAACCTAACCCATTCTGACTTATTTACCTACGCGGCAACAATAACCTCACTACTAAACGGCACTCCCTCGTTAATTACAATGTCTGCTTCCTCATCGGCGAGCCTAGAAAACTTTTGTGAGTCTCTATCGCGCACACTAATCTCTGCTCTAGATACACATGCGCCGCTCCGAACTCTTTCGATTAGAAAGCCCCCTTCTCCCTGGATTACTGATATTTTGAAAGCGCGTATTCGGCAACAAAACCGACTTTACAAACAAGCCAAACGATCAAATAATCTTCTAGGATTAGCCATCTATCGAAACTATCGCGATCAGCTAACCGTTGACTTGCGCGCTGCTCGGCAACAGTATCATTTAAATCTTCTTTGCTCTATCGATGACCCTTCGCGACTGTGGCGGGAGCTAGGCAATCTTGGGTTGGTCAAATCTAGTTTCTCCACTCCTCTACACTTTTTTCCGCCCGACCAACTGAACGCGTTTTACGCTTCTGTCGCCAGCCCTACGCCTGCGCTGACTGTCGATGATTTCCTAGCTCTGTTGTCTACTCTACCGCCTTGTCCTGGACCGTCATTTTCCTTTCAACCGATCACCATGGATGATGTAATTCAGTCTTCGCACTCCATCTCGGCGCAGTCTCTCTCGTAGGGGCCGGATGGCCTTTCGCAGTTTGCAATTTACAACGCTCTCCCGGCTATCTGCCCCTCTCTCACGACGTTTTTCAATAATTGCTTGAATTCCTCCTACTTTCCATCGGTCTGGAAGCGTGCCTTCATTCATCCCCTCTCAAAAATTAAAACACCTCTCACACCATCTGATACCCGTCCTATCGCCAACTTGTGCGAACTATCGAAGCTGTTTGAGAGAGTTGTCCACCATCAGATTACGACATTCATCGAATGTAATGATAATTTCGATTCTCGACAATACGGGTTCCGCTCGGCGCACAGTACGTAATCTGCTCTTCTCAGACTAGTCAGGACGAGTAAAATAGCCGGAATCATGGTCGGAGTTATTTCCTGCAACAAACTCCAGAGAGGACCACATGGTCAACAGGATGTGTGATAAAAGATAATTCCTACCGTTTCGTATCTTTTCGAATCATCGACGCAGAGAATTGACGAATCTACAGTTTCAACGCCACGAGAGAGGAGACGATTCCGACAGGGATCCTGATATCGCTTATCACACCATATTGGACCCTATTGGACCTTTCATTCTATGGCGCAATACAAATAAATTACACACAAAGCTAAGTTAACGATGGAATGAAGATATCTTTTCTTTAACCTTTATTGTGCGTTAATTGTTGCTGTACACAGACTTAAACTTATAATTTTTTAAATCTTCCATTAAAAATTCTAATTGTCGCCTTCGTGGACGACGTTGCTTCTTCTTTTTTCCTTCCACTTGATCGTTCTGTTTTTCTGTATTTTCTTTCTCGTTTCCAGATTTGTCTCCCACTTCCATCTCGTTTCCTCCATTGACACTCGCACAATTTATATCGGCTTCGTCGCGACGCTCCACTTCACTCTCTTTCAAGCCATTTGAAGTTTCTTCCACGTCCATCTCCTCTCCTACACCATCAACCGCATTATCTTTTTCGGGCTCGTTGTGACGTTCCACTTCATTTTCCTGAGCACTTTCGTTCTCATTCTCCCGTACCTTCTCTGTCACAGCTTTATCCGCACCCTCGTTCATCTTCTACTGCCGGTTCCACTTCTCGATCTAATGCGGGATTCTCGTTCTCTCTTCTTTCTTCGTGCATGAATACGTCATCGATGTCATTGACATCGGCGCTGACAACGAAAAAAAATTAATAATTTCAATGATACTCCGCTTTACAGTAAAATGTTTTATTTGTTAAAAACTTAACGTACCCGTGAGCGTCGTTGTTTTCTTGATCTTGCTCGAGATTTGCATAAAATTCGTCGATACCCGATCTAGCGGCCCTTCCAATTTCTTCAAAACTTTGACTGAGGATAACGAAATTCATTAATATTTCTGTAGATTGTCCATCACAACACTAGTGCATTATGATACAAGTGCGAAAAAAAAAGAAGTTTTTCGTGCGAGTATCGTACACAATTTTGCTTCACAAGGTGTGTAATAAAAGCTATTGAACGGTATACTTACAATTTGTACTGCTCAGTAGTTTTTGTCTGACAAAGACTCGCAGATAATCCTTCCTTTTTTTTTTATTGAATGCATGCGTACCCAAAAGCGCAGATCGTGGCAATATCATGACTACGAAGGTTTTCATGATTCTCCAAATAATCGATGTAGTCGACAAGTCCGACGATGACACGTCCGAAAACTTCTGGTACGTCTATTATTCTTTTCATATAAGTCTTCACCTTTTTTCTAAGGTACGAATATTCGGCCTCCAGATTCATCTTTCGTTGCTGTTGCGAATGACGAAACGTTTCGTGACACACGAGATTTTCAAACAAAATACGGTCGCAAGGCTCAGATGACGTTTCAAGTCGATTGATATTGTACTTCGGACTGATCTGACGAGGTGGCGTGCCGGGACACTTGCCACCGTGTTTCGTTTCAAAATCCCGTGCGGTTCGAAAAACTTTGACACTCACAATGCCAATGAAAAATGTGTTGTTCTAACACTGTTAGAGAACCGAATATCCGTACCGGCAATTAAAGGCAAAGCTATATATGAAAAGGATTAGAACGTGCCAAAAGTTATTATGCATGGCCTTGTCGAATTGTCGATTACGTGAACTATTCGGAGAGACATGGGAATCTCTACAGTCACGATATCGTACAATGCTTTCGTGTACGCAAGCAGTCAAACGGAAAACAAGCGCCTCAGCGCCCTGCAGGGCTCTTGTTGGTGGGCTCCGCCCCCCAAACCCCCCGAAAAATGTCCCTTGGGGGTCCCTTGGGGACATTTTTTAAGGCACTCACAGGAGTACACGTCGCGCTACGCGCTCCGTATCGAGTATGATCACACTTTTCGTTATGCGCTGCGTATCGAATATGTTTATACGTCGCGCTGCGCGTTTCATCTCGGAAGAACGTATGGTGGAAAATCATTTATCTCTTATGTAAATTGATTCATAGTTTAACGTTCATCGAATATAAACATTTCGTTTTTATACGAATTGATTACTATTATTCACAACTGATATTTCCTTTTTGTTTTACGATCAATATAACGAATTGCATCACGTAGAACTTGATCAAATTAATGTAACGAATCAAATGATATCTAGTAAAGGTCGTTTTATTGGCTTAACACTTATGACCAGAGTAAATGAGTATAAATCAACACAAAAAATATTTACCAACACGAACACCATTACCATTTACCAACAGGTCTAATGTCCCCTTTAAATGCATCTGTTTAAATGTTTTTTTCTTCCCTAAAATACATGGAATTACTTTATTATTGCCTCTGGCCAGGACCGGAAGTATTGTAGCTGAATATTAAAAAAAAATTGCTTTTTTATACGATTTTCAATTAAATTTACTTGATATTAATTGTTGTAGCAAAAAAATTATAACTCGAGAACGAACATAGATATCGTCTTAGTTCGTGTATTGAAGAGGAAGTAGTACCCTGCTCAAAAAAAGTTGTAGTGTCTTGGATGCGTCCAAAATAAAAAAAAAAAATTTCTCGATGAATTCGACGGCGAGGACTCTTGGACTGTCGATCCATAAGAGAATTCGGTTATAACACTTTAAGCATTTTTTCTCTTCCCTATAATAGATAGAATCAATTCATTGGTTATTGTCACTGTCCGAGAGTAACACATTGCAGACGAGAAATTCGAGAAACTTTATTTTTCTATCGTTTTATTTTGTTTTGAGATAAGTATATTGAAACAATTGAAAAAAAAGAGAAGGGTGGTTGGGAACATACGAGATAAAAATTGAATTTTTTTTGTTTCGAAAAATTGTTAGAGATTTGAAAAAAGTAAAATGCAGTTTCCCAATATTTAAAGTTATATATATTAAACAATGAGAAAACAATAAGATTTTTTTTTTCGATTCAAATCATCACGAGACAGAATACCAACGACGTGGCGTATGCAAACTTTATCACGTCTGCTATCGAATTATCGTCGACTTTCAAGGTTTGACAGATAGAATAAATGGAAAAAAATTAATGGTCGCGATTGTTTTCAATTTTATTTGACAAATTCCAATAATTTTGAATATTCGATGATTCTTCATTGTGGAATTATAACCAAGTTTTCAGGGCACCCGCGAAATTCTTGATTTTTATTATGAATGTGAATAACGTATATAAAATATTGTGAATGATATTCGTTCAAAATATATTATTTTCGAAATAAAAAGGATTAATATTAGGCAATCAATGTGTGATATTTCGTATTTCATTTTTCGCAACCAAATTTTCTTTTGTGACACGATAAAAAATTGTTTTTTGGAAAATTAAAATAATATAACCTTTTAAAATAATTCCTCACTAAAAATAATTGGAGAATAAAAATATTAAGAAATGTCAGAATGTCTCCAAATTTGCTGAGCGTAGTGCTTTTTATTAAATAAAATAATGCTGCGAAAAAGAAAAAATTAGGTTCGTAGACTTCATAATTGGAGCACCGTATGGACATTTAGCAGAACAAAATTTAAAACACCTCATTAAAGGCTTTGCAGTAATTTCAAAATGATTGTGCACAATGGTGATGATATGAGACATCACCTTTGCGATGAAGAGAAAAATTGCTTCGCACAGTCCAAAGTTATAGCAGCGTACGGATACTTGTCGAAGCAACAATGGATTTTTTTGTTAAGTAAAATTGAAATGCTTCGCAGGGGCTCCAAAATGTATGTGCACAATGCTAATGATATTATATTCTCTTCTTCGCATCATCCCTGCGAAGGAGAGAAAAACTGCTACGCACAGTCCAAAGTTACAGCACCGTATGGATACTCGTCCAAGCAAAAATGTTTTTTTTTTTTTTTTAAGCAAATATTCAAATGTTTCGCAGGGGCTTCAAAATGTATGTGCAGAATGGTGATGATATGATACATCATTCCTGTAGAGAAGAGAATAATTGGTTTGCACAGTCCAAAGTTCCAGCTCCGTACGGACACTTGTCGACGCAAAAATGGATATTTTTTGTTAAGCAAATATTCAAATGCTTCGCAGAGGTTTCAAAATGTATGTGTACAATGGTGATGATTATGATACATCATTGCTGCGAAGAAGAGAAAAATTGGTTCGCACAGTCCAAAGTTACAGCACCGTACGGACCCTTGTCGAAGCAAAAATGGATTTTTTTTGTTAAGCAAATATTCAAATGCTTCGCAGTGACTTTAAAATGTATGTGCACAATGGTGAAAATATGATACATCATACCTGCGAAGAAGAGAAAAATTGCTTCGCACTGTTCAAAGTTACACTGTAATACGGACGACTAAGAAGATAAATTCAGTAATAAAGGTATTTTTATTAAACCGCAGGCAAAAAAAAATATTTCGAGTCATTGGAATCACTTCAAATTAACTACGCATGATGTTGCAGGTACACTGAAGTAAATGCTAAAAAACTACTTTTTTTGGAGAATATGCTGTGCAGAATCCCCATCGAAAACTGTGTGAAGAGGCCTTGCTGGTCATATTAATAGGCACTCTTTACCTATTGTTATAGTAAGTGCCTAAAAAGGGTTAATTTTCATTGAATCAGGAATCAGGCGTTGGAATTGTAGATCCCTCGATTTTGTGCGTCGATGTTTCGAATCAATACGGTTAAACTTACCGGAACCAGTTGAGTTTCCGATAGCTTCGACGTACAAATATGAAAATACAAGTAAAATCGCCGCGGTAACAGTCGAAATTATCTCTCTTTTCACGCCAAAGAGGACGACAGGTCCAACAGTGTGTTTAATGAAAGATAATTCCGACCATGACCGCGGCGATTTTACTCGTATTTTTCTGTTTGTTCGTCGAAGTTATGGGAAACTCAACTGGTTTCGTTAATTTTTAATGTATCGATTCGAAACATCGACGAAAAAAATCGACGGATCTACAATTCTATCGCCACGAGAGCAGAGTCAATTCCAACCGTGATGCTGGCGTTTTTATTTGCTTTCTATGATTCTGTAGTCGAAGCTACAGGGGACACGTATGATTTGGTCGAGTTTAACTGTCGAAATTATCTTTCACCTCGTAATGTAGGATATGTGAAAGCAGTTCCTTTGATTTTTTTCGTTAATAAAGTTGGAGGGATTAAAAAAATAATGCATACGATAAATATTTTTTTTTAATTTAAAGTTAACTTTAAACAAATTATGTTACGATAAATAAACGGATACACATTAAAGCAATCGGAAATACAATAGATAGAGGAGCAAACAAGAAAGGAATATTTTAAGGTAATACGTCTGGTACAGCCCGGCCAAACGTGAGATTCAAAGAGAATTTCGAATACTTCTCAATAGGATAGAATTCTGAAAAAAATCAGGTATACCGGCGGTGCTCAATAGATTGTTATTGCATAATAATAACCCAAAAGAGTGATTAACAAATTAATACTAAATGGAAAAAAAGTTCAATAAATTACTCAGCAACCTAACTTCCTTTCGACATGAAAATGATTCATTTGTTTTTCTGGATATGTATGGATTTTTCAGGTTTTGGTCAAATTATTTCATATTATAATGTTAGAAATTCTCTCTGAATCTCACGTTTGCTGGGACTTTACCGCTATTACAATTTTAAGCTCGAGCTTGGTCAACGCGGCAGTGTCGTTTTAATAAATGCTCGATATGTCCGCCATTTTTAGGCACTCACTATAACAATAGGCAAAGAGTGCCTATTAAAATGACCATCCGTTGCTCTTCGGAGACTGTCGAAGGGGTTACTCCGCAGCGCATACTCCAAAAATTTTTATTTTTCACCATTTGCTTCGGTGTATCTCCAACATCATACATAGTTACTTTGAAGTGACTGCGATGAATAGAAATATTTTTTTTAGCCTGCGGTGCAATGAAAACAACTTTTTGGCTGAATTTTTCTTCTCGGACGTCCGTATCACACTGTAACTGTAGATGGTGCGAACCAATTTTGTTCCCTTCGCAGGGTTTTTTTATTACATTATTTCCAGTATGCGCATTACTTTTAAAATCAATCTAAGACCTTTAAGTATTTTTTCTAAAAAAATATTGGCCACAATTTGCATTTGCCTTCGGTCAAGTGTCCGTACGGTGCCATCATAATGAACTCTACGAACCAATTTTTTTCTCCTTCGCAGCATCATTTTGTTTTATCAAAAGCACTACGCACAGCAAATTTAGAGACAATCCTACATCTCTAACTATTTATTCATCACAATTTTCCATAAAAAAATGATTTTCTCACATCTGATGTCCGTACGGTGCTCCAATTAAGAATTCTGGAAAACAATTCTTTTCTCTTTCGCAACAATATTTCAGTGCATCGAAAGCACTATGCACAACAAATTTTGAGTCATTCTGACAAATATAATTTTAATTATAAAATAATTCAAAAACAGTGGTTATAACAAGATTTGCTTTAAAGGTTATGTTATTTAGATTTGATAAAAATCCATTTTTCATCATGTTAAAAAAAAAAACTTCGGTTGTGAAAAATAAAACACGAAATATCATACACAGATTCAAAAATGTTTGCGTTTTTTATTTCGAAAATAATATATTATCACCGAAAATCATTCGCAATATTTTACCATATTTTATTCACATTCGTAATAAAAATGATAAATTTCACGTATTCACTGAAAAAATTGGTTGTAAACTCACAAAAAAGATTCATCGAATATCCAAAATAATTACAATTTCCCAAATAGAACTAAAAAAAATCGCGAGTATATATTTTTAGGCACTCACTATAACAATAGGCAAAGAGTGCTTATTGAAATGACCATCCGTTGCTCTTCAGAGTCTGTCGGTGGGGTTACTCCGCAGCGAATACTCCAAAAAATTTTATTTTTCACTATTTGCTTCGATGTATCTCCAACATCATGTGTTGTTAATTTGAAAGGATTCCAATGACTGGTAATTTTTTTTTTCGCCTGCGGTTGAATAAAAATACCTTTATTACTGAAATTATCTTCTTAGACATGCGCCTCACAGTGTAACTTTGGACTGTGCGAAGCAATTTTTCTCTTCTTCGCAGGGATGATGTATCATATCATCACCATTGTGCACATACATTTTGAAGCCCCTGCGAAGCACTTGAATATATGCTTAAGAAAAAAAATTCAATTTTGCTTCGACAAGAGTCCGTACGGTGCTGTAACTTTGGACTGTGCGAAGCAATTTTTCTCTTCTTCGCAGGAATGATGTATCATATCATCACCATTGTGCACATACATTTTGAAGCCCCTGCGAAGCATTTCAATTTTTGCTTAACAAAAAAAAATCCATTGTTGCTTTGACAAGTATGCGTACGGTGCTGTAACTTTGAACTGTGCGAAGCAATTTTACTCTTCTTCTCAGAGGCGATGTATCATATCATCACCATTGTGCACAATGATTTTGAAACTACTGCGAAGCCTTTAATGAGGTGTTTTAAATTTTGTTCTGCTAAATGTCCATACGGTGCTCCAATTATGAAGTTTACGAACCTAATTTTTTCTTTTTCACAGCATTATTTTATTTTATGAAAAGCACTACGCACAGCAAATTTGAAGACATTCTGAAATTTCTTAGTATTTTTATTCTTCAATTATTTTTAGCGAGGAATTATTTTTAAAGGTTATATTATTTTAATTTTCCAAAAAACAATGTTTTATCATGTCACAAACGAAAATTTCGTTGCGAAAAATGAAATACGAAATATCACACATTGATTGCCAAATATTAATCCTTTTTATTTCGAAAATAATATATTTTGAACGAATATCATTCACAATATTTTATATACGTTATTCACATTCATAATAAAAATAAAAAATTTCGTGGGTGCACTGAAAACTTGGTTATAATTCCACAAAGAAGAATCATCGAATATCCAAAATTATTGCAATTTGTCAAATAAAATTGAAAACAATCGCGGCCATTTATTTTTTTCCATTCATTCTATCTGTCACCTTGGAAGCCGACGATAATTCGATAGCAGACGTGATAAAATTTGCATACGCCGCGACGTTGGTATTCTGTTTCTGGATGATTTGAATCGAAAATGAAAATCTTATTGTTTTCTCATTGTTTAATGTATATAACTTTAAATATTGGGAAACTGCAGTTTGCTTTTTTCAAATATCTAACAATTTTTCGAAACAAAAAAAAATCAATTTTTACCTCGTATGTTTCCAACTACCCTTCTATTTTTATTTCAATTGTTTCAATATACTTATCTCAAAACAAAATAAAACGATAGAAAAATAAAATTTCTCGAATTTCTCGTCTGCAATGTTTTACTCTTTGACAGTGACAATAACCAATGAATTGATTCCATCTATTATAGGGAAGAGAAAAATGCTTAAAGTGTTATAACCGAATTCTCTTATAGATCGACAGTCCAAGAGTCCTCGCCGTCGAATTCATCGAGAAATTGATTTTTTTTTCTTTTGGACGCATCCAAAACACTAGAACTTTATTTTGAGCCGGGTACTACTTCCTCTACAATACAAGAACCAAGACGATATCTATGTTCGTTCTCGAGTTATAATTTTTTTACTACAACAATTAATATCAAGTAAATTTAATTGAAAATCGTATCAAAAAGCAATTTTTCTTAATATTCAGCTCCAATACTTCGGATCCCGTCCAGAGGCAATAATAAAGTGATTTTATGTATTTTAGGGAAGAGAAAAGCATTTAAACAGATGCATTTAAAGGGGACATTAGACCTGTTGGTAAATGGTAATGGTGTTCGTGTTGGTAAATATTTTTTGTGTTGATTTATACTCATTTAATCTGGTCATAAGTGGTAAGCCAATAAAACGACCTTTACTAGATACCATTTGATTCGTTACATTAATTTGATCAAGTTCTACGTGATGCAATTCGTTATATTGTTCGTAAAACAAAAAGGAAATATCAGTTGTGAATAATAATAATCAATTCGTATAGAAACGAAATGTTTATATTCGATGAAGGTTAAACTATGAAACCATTTACATAAGTGATAAATGATCTTCCGCCATACGTTCTTCCGAGATGAAACGGGCAGCGCGACGTATAAACATATTCGATATGTAGCGCATAACGCAAAGTGTAATCATACTCGATACGTAGCGCGACGTGTATTCCGGTGAGTGCCTTAAAAAATGTCCCAAAGGGACATTTTTCGGGGGGTTTGGGGGGCGGAGCCCACCAACAAGAGCCTCTGCACCCGCAGGGCGCTGAGGCGCTTGTTTCGTTTTATTCTATCTGTCAAACTTGGGAAGCAGATGACAATTTCGTAGCAGACGATACACAGATGCTCATACGTCGCGGCGCGCGTTCTCTGTGGCTGGATGATTTTCAAATTTAAAAAAATTTACATCTCGTTTCAATCTTTGTTCGTATTTTACCTAAATGCAAATTGATTCTACGCGGTATAGCGCAGATAAAAACTGTGCAATAATAAAAAACAAAGAATTTTCTATCCTTCGACAGTCGAAGATTCATCACAGTCGAAATCTTTGGCAAGAGCCTCTGCGTCCTGCGGGCAGAGTGTCTCATGCGAACTCGGTGACAACAGTCAAAATTGTGGTAAATATGAGTCATACGTATGGTATACAATTACACTTAGGGGGATACAAATCCCAAATGGAAAATTTTTACTACATCTCGCGAAAGTTACATGAATCGCGAGAGACGCTCTTCGGTCAAGTTAGACCTCGAAGCGGTCTACCAACTTTTCGCAGTCTAGCTTAACCGAAGAGCGTCTCTCATGATCCAGGTGTACCGCCAAGACTTGACTCGAGATGTAGCTTGACCGAAGACATCTCTGGTACCCCACGTATGTCGCGAAAATTTCCTCGAAGTCTAACGTGATATAAAAGCATGTCTCGCAATCCAGGTGTTCCGCAATTATTTCCCGAATGTTTAGCTTGACGGGAGAACGTTTTGCACACTCCACTCCACACTCCTCTCGAGAACCTTTCTCGAGATGTAGTTTTAATTATCGACTTGGGATTTGTATGCGCGTACGTGTAATTGTGTACTATACGTATGACTCTTATTTATCACAAATTTGATTGTTTTCATTTTAAAATATACGTTAAAATTAAAAAGAACCCGCCGACGACAAAGCTGATTGAAGAAGAATCGATCGCTGGATGAACGTTATTTCGCGGTATACTTGTGATACAGGACATTTTTTCCGGTCAAATAATATCACCGAGGAAGTCTGCTTGGAGTGCAAGCGGCACCTTCAAGAAGTTTTCATGATATATCTAGACCGGGAGAGACGCACAACGATCACACCGGACCTCTGACGTCACCGAGACCGCATGAGACGCTCCCCGGTCAAACTACATCTCAAAAAAGTCCCTGGGCTAGCTAGATCTCGAGGAATTTTTCCACGTAAGGGGAAGAGGAACTAGATCTCGAGAAAGTCTTCACGGTACTGCGGGAAACGCTCTTCGATTAAGCTAAATTTTGATGAACTCGTCGCGGTACACATGGACCGGGCGAGACGGTCTTCGTCAGGCTAAACCTCGAGGAATTCCTCGAGGTACACTTAGACCGTGAGAGACGATCACTCGCCTAGCTAGACCTCGAGGCTTTCGCGATGCATGTGCACCAGGAAAGATGTTTTGCGGTCGAGCTCGAACTCCAGAAGAACTCGAGAAACCTCTGTACTGCAAGAGATGATAGTGGCAAAGGTCGACCTCGAAGAAGTTTTGGTAGTGCACCTGGGCCGCGAGAGACACTTTCTGGTCCGACTACCCCTCACCCAAGTCCTCATGGCAGCCCGAGACCAAGAGAATGTCTGTTCGGTTGAGCTTGACCTCCATAAAGTCTTTGCGGTACCCCTGGACGCAAGAAATGCTTCTGATTAAGCTAGAGCCTCGAGGAAGACTGCGGTAAAATTTGAATTTTTTTTTGTTTCGAAAAATTGTTAGAGATTTGAAAAAATTAAATTGCAGTTTCCCAATATTTAAAGTGAGAGCGGCTTTCTTTTGACGAATAATAAATAAAAATGACGAAAGCCACACCCGGCGTGGTCTGGGTCAAGGGCTGCCGGGGCTCTGTTTGACGATTAATAAATTTCGTAAATTTTACCGGATGGGCGCCAGTTAGTTTCAAGACAACTAACAAACTATATTTCCAATGTTCGGCTAACTTGATTTAATAATTTAACGATAGAGACGATCACAGGGGGGTAGGATTGGGGGACCCAATTAATTTTGCGAAGCCAAATGAAGAAGAAAATGTTGAGAGAGAAATACCAGTATATTTAATTCTTTTAACTTACGTGAATCTTTCTCGATTCGTTCCAGAACACAACACTCACACTTTTGACAAATAATAATTTCGATAATCTCAATACTGTTGTTACACACAAATATAATTTCGACTAAAATATCGACGAGGCTCCTCGAGGGCTGACTAGCCATACCCAAAGACGGTGGACGGGCAAGTGAGGATCAACGTTCGATCGTCTAACGTGCGCTCGATAATTCGGCGCTCGCGTAGCGCGTCATGAGCCCTTTGTCAAAACCCGCGAATCAGATAAGCCGTTTCGCGATCTCGCCTCTGGCTCGTCGATATTTTGTCTTCTATGACAATATCGACAATCTATGCTGTGAATAAATAAATTTATTATGGCAAATCGGACAGCACAGAAAATAAGAAATATAATTAATAATTAGATAGTCAAAGTATGTCCCTGTTTAGCGCTCGAGGAGTATTTTTTGAGCGCCATGACGTCGAGGAATGTTCTAACAATTATTTTCCTGTCACAAAAGTTATATACATTAAACAACGAAAAAACATATGTTTGCAACGTATGCAAACTTTATCACGTCTGCTATCAAATTATAGTCGGCTTCCACGGTTTGACAGATAGAATGAATGGAAAAAAATGAATGGTTGCGATTGTTTTCAATTTTATTTGACAAAGTACAATAATTTTGGATATTCCATGATTCTTCTTTGTGGAATGATAACCAAGTTTTCAGTGCACCCGCGAAATTCTTGATTTTTATTATGAATGTGAATAACGTATTGTAAAATATTGTGAATGATATTCGTTCAAAATATATTATTTTCGAAATAAAAAGGATTAATATTTGGGAATCAATGTGTGATATTGTTGATGTTTGTAAAATGTATAAGGGCAGGAGTTGGCAGCACTGCGGAAAAGTATCGAGTCGCCGCTCCCGCGTATCGTTGTCAGTAACAAAATAAAGATGGCTGCGAGCGGAGGTGCGAAAGTTACGCTCTTCGATCTCGCGATGCGTATTAAGAAGAAGTAGCGAGAATTGTTTGAATTTCCTACTCCCACATCGAGAACATTGGCACCCAACACGAATAAAAGGACACACGAAGCTAAGAAGAAGAGTTTTTTGCGGAAAATCGTGCGTATACCGAGTGGACGAGAGAAAAGCGCGGTTCGACAAACACCGGCCGGCGTAACGAACAGTCCACGTGGAAGATAATCGTCGAAATCGACTGACAAACAAGAAAAAACTGTTTCAAATTGAAAAAAGTGTTTAAATTAATACGAGAGTGATGACGCAAGGTCTCACGAAGCGAAATACGGGAAGTAAACTTACGTAGAAAAGATCGAGAAGCATCTCTCTCTTTCACAAGCCGTAAGACGCGGAACGTCTATTTCTCTCTCTCTCACTCAACGTCGAAGCAAGGCGCTTCGAACGGCCAACCGGGAAGACCCAGGGCGTCTCACTCACGCAACCGTGAAGACCCAGGGCGTCTCACCCACTCAGCCGGGGGAACGCAGGACGTCTATCCCTTACTATTGTTCGACGCCGAGACAAGGCGCTTCGAGCGAACTATCGAGAAAAGGCAGAGTGTCTTTGTCACCGTCGAAGCATCGCACTGGACGAGCCGGAGCGTTGCAGATACACACAACGTGGGGCAGAGAATAACAGGTGAGTGGATCGCTAATTACCTATCCCTATCCTTCGATATTCCTGTCCGTACTGTCAAATCAAATGGCAGAATATAGAAATTTAAAACAAAAGCATGCGAAAATAAAAGGGCAAGTCACTCGTATCGTAACCTTTTTCGAAACGCCGGAACAAAAAACAGTCGCGGACGCCCAAATCAGGCTCGATAAGCTTGAAGAGTATTCGGCAGCGTTTGAAGAGATACAGACCGCGATCGAGTTGAAACCGACCGAGGACGACGAATTATTCGAGCAGCAACAAGCGGAAGGTGAAGCGGAAAGAATAATATTCGAGTCAAATTATTATAAAGCCGCGGCGATAAAGCCCTTGCCGCGCTCGATCGTCCCCGATCGTCCTCGGACGATCGGGTTGCGCGCGAAAACGAAAATGGAAACGCGAATAATGTCCCAGAAGTACGCAACGTGCAGCAGGTACAGGATGCGCCGAGGCACCGGCCGAAGCTACCTGAGATTAAACTTCCAGAATTCAGCGGCGAATTTACCAAACGGATGTTTTTCAAAGACAGTTTTGAGACAACCATCCACGAGGAACAGGATCTCACACCGATGCAAAAACATCAGTATTTGGTTGGCGTACTCAGAGGCGAGGCTCTCAATGTCATTCAAGGATATAAAATATCAAACGAAAATTATCTTCATGCATGGAAGCTCCTGAAGAATGCCTAAGTAGGTATACTAGGCCGGTTCTAATCCAACCGGGGCGTTTTGAAACAGGCCGAGGCGTCTTAGTTGGCGAGGCGTGTTGAGTGGGAGGAGGGGGGGCAAGAGGGTGGGAGGTGGGTGGTGGGTGCGTGGTTGACATTTTTTAAGTTTTTCAAATCGGTGAGTGACAGGTGAGTTAGCCAGGTGGATGGTGGGAGGTGGGTGATGGGTGGGTGGGTGGGTGGTTGACATTTTTTAAGTTTTTCGAATCGGTGAGTGACAGGTGGGTGGTGGGTGGGCGGGCGGGTGGTAGTGGAGGGGCTAGGGTGGGTGGGTGGGCAGTTGACATTTTTTCTCGGAATGTATCGCTTGTTGATACTCCAAGATCGTCATCAAGTGGTTGTTTAGACTACAATATATTGTGACGGGACAATTCACCTCCGAGTTAAGAGCGAATGTCCGTTGAATCATTCAAGCGCGACGAGGTAAACAGCCACCGATATAGGATATCGAGCTCGGGCGACGCTAAAATCAAAATTAAATTGGGCACGCCTTAGCGTCGACGGGGCTAAGCAATCGCACGCAAAGATAAGCCGTGGCGACCGTTAGAAGAAACAGAAACGCCCCGCGCGCCTCCAGACCTCTTGCACCGACAAATACAATGGAGAGATAAGACGACAACGCCGTTACAAATTTCAATCGCAACTTAAAAGTCACGGCAAAATTTCGGTTAAGTGACGTAACCGTCCCTCTCCCAACTTACGTCACGTGACACGAGATCTGAGGGTATAAAAATCCGATCCTCAAGATCTCGAGAGACATTCCTATCAGATCATACCGCTTAGTAAGCTACCTACGTGCTCAGCACAACCTATCGTTTAAATTTCGTGCTTAGCACTGCGTAATTTAATTAATCCCGATCGGTGTGGTCGGCACACGGCATAGCGCCGTCCTGATCATCCGATCCGCTAGGCAACCCCCGGCCTCCTCGACTCGAGCATTCCAACTCCCGACAGATACGACGAGCGGAGTCGTTGCATAAGTTCGTAGAGAAAATTCTTTAATCACGCGCACGTTTGCCGTGTAACTTTTGTCGTACTATTTCTTTTCATTGCTACCTTTCTCTTTATTCTAATCAATTAATTATTAATCGGAATCGAAACAAAATTCATTATCGAAACAAAGCACTCCGAAAGTCTTGCGTCCTCCTTGTACTCGAGAAGCACGGACACCGGCGACTCGAGTCTCGCGACATAAACAAACGCTTTCGTTCGATATTCGCACCGTTGCGTAACGTGGGACTAAATCCCTCGACTACGAGATCGCGCGACAATATCAACACCAGAATTAAAGAGCCTAATCCATTTTTAGTATTTCGTGCGCTCGAGAATCGTAGGACTTTAAATTTCGCAGAAACGCGTCTACTGTCGCCTCTTTCCCGTGCTATAGCAGTCACCGACATAGAAGGCGACGCCGCGCAAAGCCCGGATATCGGACGAGCAGTCGGAACGCCAGCGTGAGCTACCGCCGCCCGCACACTCGCCGTTATTACGGAGATAGATTAGTTTGTTTTTACATCAAATCAAAAGACGACTCGAGGGCAGGAAACAACATTCAACACTATAGATTTCATCATTTCGTAGGGAGGCTTATGATGAATGTATTTCTCGGTCATCAGACCAGGTGAGAACCAATACTCTGAAGCCTCCACTGTCAACAGCGTACAGAGTAAGAGTAGGGCCCTGTAGTCGAACCCCGGTCGAAAAATAACGAAAGATTTTATTTTACCGAAATCAGCGGGACGGTAATTTCGAGTAAAATCACAATATACTGTTACGTCCCGTAAAAATTCATAGATTAGGAATTAAAAGTTTATCGAAAGAAAATAAATAATCTTAATAATTAAGTAGTAATTTAGTTACAATAAAATAATAAAAGGAAAGAACAGAGATATAAGGCCAGGAGAGCATGAGGACAACAAATAAGGGAAAGTTAATAACGAAATTCCAGGAATAATGACACCGGAAATATCGGAATAAAGAACAGGAGTATAGTTACAATCAGGTAGACATGAAAAAGAAAGAAAAAGAATTCGATATAGAGACTCTCGAGTATAAAGAGATAAGGAAACATGTATGACATGCGAATATATGTGTCGGTGCAGCTCCCGCTTGAACGGTGCGTGGCGCGAGGCGCGTAACACCTAAATCGCCCGTCAACGGTATTGAGAGCAGCACCTCACGGACAGCAACAATATCGATACCGATAGATGGGTTTAAACGCTGAAAAAGGCGGAAAACGGTGAAATAACAGAGAAAACGCATAGGAATGAGTTAATCAAGAGTGAATACGTAAATAAGGGGAAATTAATAACTAAACAAATAATAATTAATCAGGGGAAAATAAAATAACCATAAATAATAAGCAAGTGGTAAAACAGATTAAAAATGGGAAATAGAAATGTTAAACATGAGAAGTAAAATTGTCAAAATAAACGAACAGGGAAAATATTGAAAAGATTATTAAAATTGGAAATAATGAAACGAGTAAAAATCAACGTAAAAATACCATTTAAATTTCTATAGAAAACTCAAGAATCCGTAAAGAAGATCGCAGAAGAAAAGATAAACAAATTAAATAATATTGTATAAACAGAGAAATAATTAACAAATCCAAAGCAGAAAATTAATAGCCTACGAAGGAGTGGGGGATGTGCAGCAAAGGTGTCAAAGGACGAGGTGCGACAAAAACGCAACTCGCACCAATGATGAGCCGCGAGGGTCATGAGCAATGAGCCGCCGAGGGTCTTATCAACTACCCTCCCCGCCTTCTATCGTCTACTTGGACAGCACGACAACGGAATTAAATCACTCCATCGACGGACTTACAACGGAGATAATCGAACGACAGTCCTGTCACCTTTCATCAGGAGAATTCAAACTTCGAAGAACCATCAGTTCAACTATAAATTCTAATTAATTTTCCATTTATTCAAAATTTAAGAGTTATCGAGCAAAGATACTCTCCAGTTAAATTCAAATTTTTGTTAAAAAAGTTTATTGTATCAAGTTTCATTATAATTCAATAAAACGAGAAACAACGTTCTTCCACCAAAACTTCGTGTTATTTCGATATTCGTTCATTCGTTTGGGCGATTATCATAATCGTTTAAACGCTTCGTTCAACATTCGCATCCCGTCATTCATCTTATCCAGGGAAATTTGAAGGAAGATTATCATCAGTCGGTTTCCACCCGAACATCAGTCCACACCTTTATTTTCGAAATCCATCTTTTAACCTCCTATGGTAAGTCAAGGGTGTCCTTATTTCACTACAAATTTTCTGGACAATTAGTCTATTGAGTAATTTTTAGATTTCACGAACTCTTGTTCTTTCTGAATTTTAATTCCATTTGTTTTAATACAGTTGTTCATTCGTTAATTTCAACGATTTCAAAATAAGTTAACCTCAGGAGTGGAAAGTACAGTGTAGAGAGAGAGAGAGAGAGAGAAGAGGATAGAAAATATGCGCATACGGCCATTGGTCGCGCGTGAAGTCTGAGACGGAGATAGATTAGAAGGAGAAAGAGAGAGATTACCACGTGAGTATAGTGTCTGGAATAGAGCGAGAGTAAGAAGTTAACTAGTGGGATAGTTACGAGTAAATTAACCGGTAATTAAAGACTCTCTGCATTTCATTGGCTAATTCTGTTCGCCGAATGCACTCGACGCCCTATCCCGAGTTTATTTCCGAAAGGTTAGGCTCAAAACGGGGCAAAATTCCCGATAAAGCGTCACATCTGAAAAACGTGTAAAGGAAGGGTTCTCGACTCTTCTTGACCGAGATAGAATGAAAATGGCTAATCGGGACGTAACAATACAACCACTCCAAGTCCCTTTCGCCACTTGTCACTCCTGAAAATTTATGACTGAATAGAGCAGTCATAGCTAATGAATGCATCGTGAGTCAGACCCTTGTTCTTTTCGCACCCTTTAATATTTATTGCGGTGATAAGAATTTATAAACAAAACATTCACATCCAAAGCATGAGCAATGAATCGGATCGTTGTTCTCAGAATTTACTATAGGGGGAAAACTTATATAAACAAAACATTGTGTATGCATTTCACTGAATATTTAAAGAAAAAAATTCTCGATGGGCAACGTTTATAGTTTAGTCTGCAATTGAACGGCAAGATGAATACAACGAACGCTATGCTCGTGATGTGCAATGTTAAAAATCCGTGGGAGCTATCTAAGGCGGCACTGAAAACTATTTCAAAGTCTAAGCTTCTCAAATATTGGGGAACGCAAATTCATCTCCTGTGGGATCGGTTACCCGCACATCTCCGTGCTGATCCCGAAGTAGCATTATACCTACCATGCATGGAGCATTGGAATACACCAGATATGAGAACCCACGTTGATGGGCCAGCTCCACGTCGATTGCAATGTTGAAAGTGTCGTTCTAAAGCGGTGATTCATGCAACGAGTGCGTCATAGAGAAACAATAGCGAAACGTGTGGTTCGATCAGTTTTAAATGTTCGATGCCGATAGGGTTAGAGACGAAAAAGGCGGAGTCGATGAATAAGATTCTGTGGTGGGGGTGCTAAGGTGCAATGATACAAAATCTAATGCAGCAGCTCGAATTGTACCATTCAAAGACGTGATGCAGAACAAAGACTGGATGCAAAGCAATCGTCATCGTGAGCTAAAACTACGCACCAAACTACTCTTGAAGAATATCATAGAAGTACAAAATCTGATTCGCACAAGATCAGACTTGCGTTTAATATTGAAGACATTCGCTGACGCCAAAATCCAAGAAAATGGATCTCGCAGCTATCAACAAGGTGGGCAAGATGGCGGAATTCCTTCCAACGAAGGAAGAAGCTAATCGAGCTGGAAATTCAGCAAGAACATCCGATCAGCAATCTAAAATTCGTGACGACGAAATTCGGGAAACGGGTCATCGCTGAGGTCAATGGAGAATTCGCTGTCTTCCTACCAGCGCGGCTTGCAAGAGTTTTCGAGGACGACCAGGCGCTGTTCACGCAGATGGTTGAATCATCGCAGAATAATCATCTCCGCATGACGTATCACGGCGGAAAATACAACAGTGTCACATTCCAAGTCGTGTGAAAATTCCAATCATGTTTGTGTGACAGCCAAATCGAACTTTATGTTGAATAAGTGTTTTCATATATCATTGTATAATACAGTATTAATAACGTAAATTTTCATTTGTATTGTAAAAGGTTTTCTACGTAAAGAAAAAAAATAAAAACTCATATATGTAAATCTGTTTTATTTCTTTACAAAACACCTTCATCCGTCTACATTGCGCCTTATATGCATTATCCAAGTCTTCAGAGATTTCACATTCCCATCGGAACAGTTATATTTCATTAGGAGATTCGGATGATGTGGACATATTATGGCGGGTATTGCGGTTGATAGTTTACGCAGCGATGGGCACCGATGTACCAATCGTAATGCGATCCAGCCATCTTTTTTTCTCCAAACCCTTGACGGAAACAGTCGTTCCAAGTTTCAAGATAGCGCGAATGAAACTTATAGCCCCGGCATAGGACATTTCTCCAGACTCCCAGGACATTCCGTGAAAATTTTGTTGTAGCCACGAATTCATACACTTGTATTTCGCTGGTAGGTCAACCCATGGGCATGGCGGTTTAACGAGCAACGTTATAGGATCAGCTGTCATGTCTCGAGCAAGTTCAAGGATGGATATTTCTTTCAGCACAAACTCATCAATCGGTTTCTTGAACCCTTGAACGTCGACGACGAAGTCCATCTTCATTAATACTAACTTGATTCTCCATATGGAGAAGGCTTTTATACCAACTTTTTTACCCCGCCGCTGATTGGATTGTACTCGACTATTCGATCGTGCAATATTAGACAGTATGCTGATGTTCCAGCGGGAAAATTACTCTTAGCTTCAAATTCAAGACGAATGTCAACAGGTCCAGACTTGAGAGTATCGTTCTGCTTTGAACAATCAATTACAATGAGTGGAGCATAATTTATAAAATTTTCCTTGTTTAGCAATGGTTCAGCTTCTTTACCATAATAACTAGTTTGGAAATTTGCATACATCTCATATAGCAAAACGTACTGATTTTGATTAATATCGAGATTCAGGTTGCAATAGGGATAACATTGCGAATTCAAATATAATTTTACATCGCTGATGTTACAATGATCGAAATGACTATCATTTTTGTTAGTACTATTTTTTCTCTTCGTTTGAAAGCCTAGAATAACATATTGCGGCTTTTCCAACTAGGAGGATGTCTTCACGGTCCACACATGCTTCGTAGTAGTGGGGAGTAGGGGATACTCGTACAATTCCCATGTACGAAAGCTCATGAGGATTGGAGCATCTTTGGCTATGAAATTAAGTAGCCGTATTTTCCGCTGATCGGAAATTGACACATGTGGTACAAGCTATTCTACTTTATGTAGAGCAATTTTAAATTCTTCCGCTGCCGTTTGAATAACTGCATTGAGATCATTTTTTGATTGAGCGAGAATCAACTCATGTTTGGCATTAATGACAATCTTATAATAATCTTCAGCGAAGCCAAATATGAAGCTGAGCGGTATGCAGACATCAAAGTAACCCGAATTAGTTAGAGATTTTGTTTCTTCGACATCGAGTCAACCGGTGTTTTCCATCACTGAAGTTTGACTGTGACGTAGAGATGCAAATCCTTTCATCAGACTCGTGAGACCAACATTTTTGTTTCGATTGATTTCGATACCGTTCAGTTCATATCGAGCTTCTTCAAACAAATGACAAATTGCATTGTTCACGAGAGTTGTAGAAGTAGCCGCCGCGGATCCATCACCTTTCATGAGCTTTCCACTTACGCGAAGCAAACTCTTGCTCGGAAGCAAGCTGGGATCTTGATGTTGAACTGCAATACGTATCTCATCACTGTTGTTGAAAGATGATGACGCGTAAGGCTGATGAACATGAATCTCGCAGTGTGTTATGGATTCATCAAAGATGATGGGTGTTTGAATATTATCTATTTCCTCGTCCATCGTATTCGCCAGCAGCAGATACAAAATACGGGGAGTAAATATCGGTTTACAATTGTTTTCCGCGTTGCTTGACCTTGAGACCTAGACTTTTTAGAAGTTGGATGTTCTGATGTGTTAGCATCTTGGGAGCTAGTCGATGACTGATCTGCCTTGCACATGACGGCTTATTATAATTGGCAGGCTTCCGGTTAAAAACTATCGCCATTATTATTATTATTCTTGGCATCAAGAGACGCGGTCGCGTCTCGAGACAAGTACATTTACGTTCTACTTTACCGACGACGCTCGATAGACGCGACAAGACTCCTATACGCGAAACATCGCTGTTTTCGGCCTCTCGAAAAACATTTTTATTTTTTTATTAATACACGAACGTTTTACGTAATAAACGTTTGAACATTAATTTTTTATTTATTTTTATCTATCAAATCCGATTTATTTCAAGCCTGTAGGATACCGGCGTATAAGAAATATCGGTTTGATTTTTTTTGAGCGACCCGAAATACGAATTCAGTGGTCGTCTCCACCGCACACAACATGGCGGCACCCATCACCGTAGTGTTCGCCGCCATATTGCTTTATATATATAGGTATATAGGTAGATATCAGCGGCGTCGTCGGCGCACACTGTGCACTATATATATATATATATATATATCGCTGCAAATTGCAGCGGACGCTGCATTTACTTTTGTTTGCTGCTGCTAAGTTCGTATGTATATATTATAAACATATGACTGGAAGTATTAAAAAAATATTACAAAAATAAAAAAACGCAAATATTTTACAGAAAATTTAAGAAAATCATAAAAAAAAAAATAAACATATGACTGGAAGTATTAAAAAAATATTACAAAAATAAAAAAAACGCAAATATTTTAAAGAAAAATTATGATAAATCAACATTTAAAACGGGACATTAAAATATTTCAATCAAATCTTTGCAAAAAGATATGAAATCCCACAAAAACACCAATAATGGTGTACAAAAAGTTGAGACAAGTACATTTACAGTAGTTGTTTTGACAACCCGCGTAGAAAAAAAGAATCTCAACGAGATTTTTGCCAAGAATCTCGGCGAAATTCCGCTAAAAATCTTTCCGAGAATCTCACCGAAAATCTCGCCGAGAATCTAAGCGAGATCTCACTGAGAATGCCGCATGTGTCCCGGACCGTGATTCTTATACAATCTCACCGTGCTTCTTCGCGTGATTCTTTTTAACTCGACCGGAACAACCTGCACACGATCACACCGTGGTTCTTGGCGAGATTGTTTAAATCGAGCGCACAATCCCGTAGTGCTTCTTGGCATGCTTCTTTGCGTTCATGTGGAGAATGAAAGAGAAAAAAAATTAGAATTAGTCAAATAGAAGGCGAAAATAAAAAACATAGAAATTTCCCCAGAACCAAATTCCGACAACGAATTCGCATGCAGCGAACAATTTTAGACTCAATAGTGAATAAGCGCTGATTTTTTTTAAGTGCTGCCGGATTCCCACAAGGAATCTTAGCAAGAGTCCCGCATAGAATCCGGCATAGCGTCCCGGATAGAGTTCGCAGTTTGTTGAAAAATAAATCAGCGCTTTTCCACTATAGAGTCTAATATTGCTCGCGGAATGCAAATTTGTTGCCGCAATTTGATTTCGGGCAAATTTCTACGTTTTTTATTTTCGTCTTCTATTTGAGTAATTTTTATTTTTTTTTCTCTTTCATTTTCGGCACGAACACGAAGTAGCACGGCGCGATTATGTGAGAGATTCTCTGCCGCGATAAATGAGAATCGCGTGAAGAAGCACTGCAAGATTATGTGCATGATTAAACAAATCCAACGGAGAAGCACGTCGAGATTGTGCGCGCGATTAAAACGACCTCGCCAAGAAGACCGGCCAGATTATGTGGGAGATTCCCCGCATCGACAAATAGAAATCACGTAGAGAAGCACTGCGAGGTTGTCTGCATGATAAAAGAATCTTGCGAAAAAGCACGGTGAGATTATATAAGAATCATTGTCCGGGACACATGCGGCATTCTGAGCGAGATTTTGCTTAGATTCTCGGCGAGATTTTCGGTGAGATTCTCGGAAAGATTCTCAGCGGAATTTCGCCAAGATTCTCGCCAAGAATCTCGCTGAGATTCTTTTTTTCTACGCGGGAACACACTAAAATATAAAAAATAGTTCTTTAAAAATTAAAAAACATATGTTCGATCTTTGCAAAAAGTTATTAAATAAATTAAAAGCTTCTTAGGGTTCGTGGCCAAGTACATGTACATTTTGACTCACTTAGTAAAAGGTCAGTCATAGCAGCATACGAGTTATGAATTACAGTCGGATCATTTTGTAAGTCAAAGTATATTTTAAAAGTAACTTGTCTGGCCATTATACTGAACAAATCAATATGTGAATGCGTAATTAGCTAAAAAAACTTCTAATAACTTTGTAATCAATTATTATGTGACGATTACGGCCAGACAAGTTACTTTTAAAATATACTTTGACTTACAAAATGATCCGACTGTAATTCATAACTCGTATGCTGCTATGACTGACCTTTTACTAAGTGAGTCAAAATGTACATGTACTTGGCCACGAACCCTAAGAAGCTTTTAATTTATTTAATAACTTTTTGCAAAGATCGAACATATGTTTTTTAATTTTTAAAGAACTATTTTTTATATTTTAGTGTGTTGTCAAAACAACTACTGTAAATGTACTTGTCTCAACTTTTTGTACACCATTATTGGTGTTTTTGTGGGTTTAATATACAACCGAATTGTTATCACGTCCCCGCGGAAATTAACTAAATTCCCGTCCTGATCTACTATTCGCAGTTGAATATGATCAATTACCTTGTGGAGAATAGGGAGATAAATGACGTGTGATGGTACTTCGATAATTTTATATCCCGACGGGACAAATGGGAAGAATTCGTGAATAGTATGTACTTTTCGCTCGTTGATATAAGCGCCGGTTGTAAGACTACATTCAACTCAAAGGGTTCACTTTGAGAATGGCTACAGGAAGATCGGACTCGTGGTTTTTAGGCACTCACTATAACAATAGGCAAAGAGTGCCTATTGAAATGACCATCCGTTGCTCTTCGGAGTCTGTCGGTAGGGTTACTCCGCAGAGAATACTCCAAAAATTTTTATTTTTCACCATTTGCTTCGGTGTATCTCCAACATCATGCGTAGTTACTTTGAAGTGACTGCGATGAATAGAAATATTTTTTTTAGCCTGCGGTGCAATGAAAACAACTTTTTGGCTGAATTTTTCTTCTCGGACGTCCGTATCACACTGTAACTTTAGATGGTGCGAACCAATTTTGTTCTCCTTCGCAGGGTTTTTTTTATTACATTATTTCCAGTATGCACATTACTTTTAAAACCAATCTAAGACCATTAAGTATTTTTTCTAAAAAATTATTGGCCACAATTTGCATTTGACTTCGGTCAAGTGTCCGTACGGTGCATCATAATGAACTCTACGAACCAATTTTTTTCTCCTTCACAGCATCATTTTGTTTTATCAAAAGCACTACGCACAGCAAATTTAGAGACAATCCTACATCTCTAACTATTTATTCATCACAATTTTCCATAAAAAAATGATTTTCTCACATCTGATGTCCGTACGGTGCTCCAATTAAGGATCCTGGAAACCAATTCTTTTCTCTTTCGCAACAATATTTCATTGCATCGAAAGCACTATGCACAACAAATTTTGAGTCATTCTGACAAATATAATTTTAATTATAAAATAATTCAAAAACAGTGGTTATAACAAGATTTGCTTTAAAGGTTATGTTATTTAGATTTGCCAAAAATCCATTTTTCATCATGTTAAACAAAAAACTTCGGTTGTGAAAAATAAAGCACGAAATATCATACACAGATTCACAAATGTTTGCGTTTTTTATTTCGAAAATAATATATTATCACCGAAAATCATTCACAATATTTTGCCATATTTTATTCACATTCGTAATAAAAATGATAAATTTCACGTATTCACTGAAAAAATTGGTAGTAAACTCACAAAAAAGATTCATCGAATATCCAAAATAATTACAATTTCCCAAATAGAACTAAAAAAATCGCGAGTATATATTTTTTCGTTTTATTCTATCTGTCAAACTTTGGAAGCAGACGACAATTTCGTAGCAGACGATACACAGATGCTCATACGTCGCGGCGCGCGTACTCTGTGGCCGGATGATTTTCAAATAAAAAAAATCGACATCTCGTTTCAATCTTTGTTCCTATTTTACGTAAATATAAATGGATTCTACTCGGTATAGCGCAAATAAAAAGTGTGCAATCATAAAAAAAAGAATTTTCTATCCTTCGACCGTCGAAGATTCATCGCAGCCGAAATCTTGGTCAATTATGTTCACCCGATTTATTCGTTTACAGTTAATAATAAAAACTGCAAATTCTTTTTCTGGCAACGTATTTTCTCCTCTTCAAAACAAGCCAAAATAAGAGTCGAAATCTTTTTTCGCTGCCGAGATATGATTTTTTTTAAGCAAAGACTAATTTTAAGAATTTTCGTCAAAAAACGAATCGTTTTTTCAAATTTCTCGAAATTGCCGTCTCTAATCCTTTCCTCTCAAAGAAATTGTATTTACAAACTGACTCTCCGCATTATTGCGCAGATAAAAAGTGTGCTATGTTTAAAAATTTAATTTTTTACACTTTGACCGTCGGAGATTCATCACATTCGAAATCTTTGTCAATTTTGTTCGCTGGATTTATTCGTTTACACTTGATAAGAAAACGGCTAATGATTATTCTATCGACGTATTTCCAACATTTTTTTTTTTTTTTTTCAAATTTTTTCAAATTTTCGTCGAAATACGAATTTTTTTCATATGCTCACGTCTTGAAAAGTTTTTTTTCGCAAAAAAAAAAAAAACAATTGTACTCTTAAAGAACAATTATAAACAATTATTTATCAAGAAAGTGAAAAAAACTGAATTTGTTGATTTTACGAGTTATTAATTACCGAGAAACTTATCCTCATTTGTGATTAAATAAAATAAAAAAAAATACGATATGATATGATGCTAAATTTGATATTTTTAAGCGACGATAAATATCAATAAAATTTCATTGAAAAACGAAAAAAATTATCGAATTTCTCAAACTTCTCGTCTCCAATACTCGTCTGTTCTACAGAGACAATAACGAGCTGATTCCATGTATTACGAAGAAGAAAAAAAATATATCTCAAATGGTAGAAATGAAATTTGTTATAAGAGGACTGTCAAAGAGCCTTCAAAGTCGAATTTTTTAAGAATTTCATCAATTTGTAAAAAAATATTTCGGAGCTATCCAAGATGACAAATTTTTGATTCGAGTAACGTACTACTTCCTCTTCAATACAAGACAGGAACCAAAACGATATTCGGTCGGATATTCGGAACGATTTTCCGGTCTCGAGATAGCATTTTTTTGCAGCATCCATAAATATCGACAAAATTTCATTGAAAATCACAAAGAATAGCAAATTTCTTGAACTTTTCTTCTACAATGATTTGGTTTCCTACAGATAAAATAACGAACTGATTCCATCAATTATGGGGAAGAAAAAAAACACTGAAGGGGAAGGATTTAAAGGGGATATTTGGCCTGAATGCTAAATGGTAATCGTATTGGTGTCGGTACATGTTTTGTGTGTTTGTTTTATATTCATTAAATCCGGTCATAAGTTTTAAGCCAATAAAACGACTTTACTATACATGATTTGATTCGTTAAATTAATTTGATCAACTTCTAAGTGGTGCAATTCGTTATATTTGTCTCGTGTCTCAATATTTGACAATTCATCGTCAAACAACAAGGAAATATCCGTCGTGAATATTAATAATCAATTGGTACAAAAAAGAAATATTTTTGTTCGACGAAGTTTAAACACTATGAATGAATTTACGTAACTGATAAATGTTTTTCCCTCATACATACTTTCGAAAAGAAACGCAGAGCGCGACGTATAAACATACTTCATCCGTAGCGCATAGCGCGATGTGTAAATACACTCGATACGGAGCGCGTAGCGCGACGTGCACCCCCGTGAGTGCCTTAAAAAATGTCCCTTCGGGTTAGCCCTTCGGGACATTTTTCGGGGGGTTTGGGGGGCGGAGCCCACCAACAAGAGCATCTGCGCCCTGCGCCCTGCGGGCATCTGCGCCCTGCGGGCGCAGATGCTCTTGTTTCTCTGTTACACTTGACTTATAAAATTTTGTTCATTTTTTAAAAAAATAGTATTTTCCTTCCGGATTTTTAAGTACCTGGCGTACCTTTTTTATAAAAAAAATATTTTGGACAATAATGCCTAGCCGTTATCGGACATCATTTACACCACTCACAGAAAATAGTAGTACAGTTATAAAATGATTTTTATTCCACGGAAAAATAATTCAAGTCACCGATGATCATTATTTTAATTACGCAACAGATCAAGAAACTTTTTAATACATCTCAGATATATCAACGAATATCATTTCAAGCCCTATCCTTAGTAAATTTCCTCACGGTTAGACTATAAAATAGGCAGTTGCGCCGATAATTGATGGCGGGAGTTGTAAAGGAGGGAGAAATCTTCCATGACCAGCGCATATTCAATCGTACTCGACGTAACCACGAGTTTAAAATTTAGGTGAAAAAAGCGTTGGAAGGATATTTGAAATTGATAGTCTCGTTGCACAATTGTAAAGCATGCAGAAATAGAATCGAAGACTTTTCGTAGTTTTAGTACTCACTATGTTTTATTTAAGATTCGATGTTCGGTGTTGGAAATAATCTTCGCGATACAATAGTTGGTAAGAGCTCCGATGACTTAGCTGCGCTGGGCTATCATAGAGAGCTCTGTCGGGCAAAGCTTGCGCACTCTGCCGAGAGAGTAGGCCCTACAGGGCCTTTCGTAGATTGTAGAGTACTTCGTCGGGCAGAGCCTTGCACGCTCAGTGGAGTCTGTAGATGATGGTCGCAGTAAAAACGCAGAACTTATTTATTCATACTAGTTTAACCCTATCTGTCTAAAGTTAAAATTTTATAAGCGGTGGGGTTAAAATAATGAGATTGTAAGTCTCGTAAAAATGTTTGAAATGTCTATGTGCTTTACCAACTCTTTTCGGTAAAAATTAGTGGTCGTAAAGATTTCGGGTAGCTTTTACGTAAAAGTCCATCTGAAGATCGCCGCTAACCCCTTTTTCGGAGATGCATAAAGTTAGGTGATACCGTTACGTCTCACGTAACCCATCACACTCAACCAAAAACACTACGACATAAAAACTATATCCATATAAGAAATTTTGGGGCTCGCTTACGCGCGCTCTACTCACACGCACTGCACGTGCTCTCATGCACTTGGTAGCCATAATGTAGTAGGCCTAGACGTGCGCGTCTAACCAAACGGCGGCACGCAGTCATCGAGTGTCGCCTAAGACTAGCTCTCTCAGCTCTACTAAAGTCCCGCATACGACTATCTCTCTCTGTCTCTGTTAGAGTGCCGCCTACGACTAGCTCTCTCAGCCTCCTCTATACTCTATCGCCCTAGCCTAGAGATGACACCGAACTTTATGTGTCTCTGTAAAAACTAGCGGCAACCCTCGCACGCACTGCACAGCGAAGACTTTACCGCTGCGCTGTCGCCTATTAACTCTTTTACCATAAGAGTCGTTAGATGCTCTACATTATCGCCGTCGCCTACGGATGACACCCGAAAACCTAATGCATCTGTATATGGACTAGCGCCGGTCTGCTTACGCACCGCAAAGGCAAACGCTGGTGCCACACTTTCCGCGCCTAATAATTTTGACTATGACACTACGCTCTAGCCTAAGAGTGTCGCCCAACTATGCATTTCCGTAAAAGGGGTTAGCGGCGATCTTCATATGGACTTCTAAGTAAAAGCTACCCGAAATCTTTATGACCACTCATTTTTACCGAAAAGAGTCGGTAAAGCGCATAGACATCTCAAACATTTTTATGAGACTTACAAACTCATTATTTTAACACCACTGCTTACAAAATTTTAACATTAGACAGATAGGGTTAAACCAGTATAAAAAGGCGAGCATTTTCGGTAGCAACTCAATAGTCCTGCGTTTTTACTCCGATCATCATCTACAATACTCCGCTGAGCGTGCAAGGCTGACCAACGAAGTTCTCTACGATCTACGACAAGTCCCTGCTCGGCAAAGTGCGCAAGCTCTGTCCGACGGAGTTCGCTTCGATAGCCCCTGCGGCTAAGTCCAGCGAACGCTCTACGATTCGCTCGTGCGGCTAAGTCCAGCGAACACTCTACGATAGCTCGTGCGGCTAAGTCCAGCGAACGCTCTACGATAGCTCGTGCGGCTAAGTCCAGCGAACACTCTACGATAACCCTGTGCAGCTAAGTCCACGCAACGCTCTACGATAGCCCTGCGCGGCTAAGTCTTCGGAGATTTTTCCAACCATTGTATTCGGGAAGATTGTTACCAATACCAGCCATCGACTTTAAATAAAACATAGTGAGTACTAAAACTACGCAAAGTCTTCGACTTAATTTCTGCATGCTCTACAATTGTGTAACGAGACTATCAGTCTCAAATATCCTTCCAACACATCGCCAATCTGCGACAGTATTAAGGCGAGGTCTTCGTCCCTGAGTAAAGGGCTAACGCCTTGACTCGAAAAGACCGGCCGACGTTACACATGTTCTGTACGAACTCGCAAGAGCTCGTCTGGACGTAACAATACTCCTAGGCTAGAGCGTAATGTCATAGTCAAAATTATTTTACTGATAATTATATTTTCTTTACAGTTTGAGCGTGATTTATTTCTTTGTATGAGACATAAATGACTTGTCTAATAGTGTAAAGCTGAGATTATCACGAAAAAAACTACATTCCCGGTAAGTCATATTTATTACGTCCCGTATCCTTTCGCGAATTTTCCGATGGAAAATGCCCGAAACGCAACGGGACGATACTCTTCTTAAGGGGATCAATCACCTAAAACATCGAAAAGTAAGAAGAATGTTTCCAGTAAATATAAGTTTAATGAAAAATTCTATTTTACCTCCATAATATATATATGTTAGACTACCGCTGTCAATTTTTTTGAAGACCTACAGTGTATTCCAGTGTTATCCGCAATGGTCAAACATTTTTCCTTTGCCGCAGCTTTCGGACTGAACGAAAGTATCAATCTTTGCTTGCGACCTCTTATTTTCTTCGTTAGAGAGTTTATTGCGGAACGAGTGCGGGGTTTTTTTTTGAAGCTTCGCTGGCGAAGCTGTAAATTAGCAACTACCAAAAAATTCACTTTTCCCACTTTTTATCACCTAATCACTCACATAATGGCTTGCGATAAATCCATTCTTGATCGCGTGGATAATCCCCGCACTCGGTCCGTAACACTGACTGTTACGAAGAAAATAAGCCGTCGCAATCCAAAATTAGTGGGGCATTCTCTCTGAAACCTGCGGTAAGCGAAGAAAACATAAGTGGAAAAAATTAATTTCACAGATTAATGAAAATAACCAACTTGGGCGATTGACAATAAAAAAAAATTATTTTTATATTGTTTTTGTCACATAAAAATGTACACTTTTTTTTTCTATCACGTTAAACTTAGCATTTTTTTTTTTCATTTCACAAATCTCGTAAATGCAAAAAAATGTTTAAAAAATAATAAAGAATACTCTTAAGTCAAATGTGACGTTTAAAAAGGAGGTTAATTCTGCGAGACTTTTTGCTTTGCGACACTGTCATTGTGAAAATCATTTTTGCCCTATTGCGGGCAAAATTATATACAATATATTCTGTGCATTCGGAAGAACTGTAAACACTGACACATAACTAATTACATCGAGTTTACAAGCGCAGTTTTTTACCCGATTGACACAATCGAGTAAAAATTATCGTTGCTACATTACGCCGGTGTATCGCAGACTGAAAGCAAAGCGCGGTAGCGGCGATAACTTGAGTCGCATCGATTAGGCGTAACGACCCTTTGGTCGGTAAATTGTTACGTACCCAATGCAGTTTGACATCGATTGTTTTTTTTATGTTCCTTTCTCGATGTTTCTTGTTCTTCTTATTAGACGAAAAAGAATCATGCGGGAATGCGGTATTCCGGCATTGTTTTTTTTTTTTCACGCATTATTTATTTCTAATATTACTAAAATGGTTCTAACGTCGGTAATTTTTTAAATTTCGATCGAAAATTTGGTGTGTATGTGGTACACCGCATATACATTCAGAAAAAAAAAAATAATTTTTAGGTGACTCAGCCCGCTTAACAACAGCGCATCACTGAGCTCATCTGGGGTGTGATTTCACACCGCAGCTGCGATTATGCAATGCGCTGCAGAACTGTATCCCTCGATATACTGTTACTTCAATTACCGAAGATTCACGAGGTATGAGGTTTCCGATACGTTCATTGATCACGAGATCCCTGCGCGTGGCGTGGACTTCGTACCTCAAAACTGCGGAATCGCAGAAGCTGATTCTGCGAGACTGCCTCCTCCCTCGCCCTTCCGACGATCGCGAAGATCCTCGCAAGATCGAGAGGAAGCAGTCTCTAGACAGCAGCGATCAAAGATAGTCCGGTCTAGAGGTCTCCGCGACATCGTGTCACATAGGTCTGTTAATCTTCGTTAGTATACCTCCGGTAGTGCTACAAAGATAGTAGCAGTAGTATCGGGAACGTAACCCCCGAGAGCGTTCCATAGTGTTTTCAAGCAATTTGGCATTAATATTAAAGACTATCATATCAAAGACTCTGTAGAGACAATATAATACCGAGTAGTGTGTAGTCGAAACTAAGAACCCCCGCCTGGAGTACAACCACTGTAAGTACGGGAATGTGTGTGTGTGTGTTTATGGACGGATAAGAGTGGCTCCTACTCCAACCAACTTCTTTACTAACATTGCGAATCATAAGTTTGTAACTTCCGATTATTCATTGACTATATTTCACTCAATATATATTTTCATATCCGTGTTTAAATAAAATTCTCCCTCTTATTGTTTTATTTCAAGACCTCTCACCCTTTTTCAGGTATCGAGAAACCGGGCCCGTAAGGACGAAGTAAAGCGCCCACAATAAACAAAACTGCGCTTCTCGCAGAGATTTGTTACGGCAAGCGAGAGTGAGCAAACCCTCTCTCTAGCAAGTAACATATTGTATAAAAAAATAGTGTCGCGCATTACGTGCCACAACCTACGAAGTCACCGCCTAATTTCTATGAAAGTTAGATTTTACGTATCGTTAAATGACATTCTTATGCTCGTATAATAAAATTGATATTCCAAGGACACCTTCATTTTTCTTTTTTCCTATTACAGCAACAGAGATGCCGAGAAGATATAAGGTTATGGGATGTAGTCTCCGGTCCCAGCGGACATTCAAATTTCCTCAATTAGACGACAAAGGACTAGTCCTGTGATTGTCGGCTGTGGGAAATAAAGGGTTAATCGACACCTCTGCAGAGAATTTTATGCATGCATCAATTTGTGGACGTCACTTCGAATCGAAGTATCTTATGACGCGGAAGCTTACGACAAGTCAATGAAACTGAATCCGATGGAAAAGTTTTTTGTTCCGTATGATTGCTGTACCCCGAATATCGCAGGTAGTACAGAAAGATGTGTTGTGCAATAGCAGGGCATGCAAGCGACGCGTGAGGCGCGACCGCCGAAACCGAACGCCTCGCGAGCGATGGAACAATCGACGCATCGAGCGTACGCTCTCAATCGCGGTTAAGTACTGCAGCGCGTCAGCAGTTAAGGTAGCGGTAAATAATAAACAGCAGTCACCGAAAAGTGACGATTGTCGTAATATATCCAGTGGTCGCAGTAATACCGAATATCGCAATAATGATCCGTCTTCGAAATTATGTTGACAAGCTCGCTCGTATATATTGTAACGGGGGTTTTCGTCGCAACTTATGTTCGGTGGGGGGGGGGGGGGGGGGGGGGGGTAGACAAGGGAAAAGTAAATAGTTGTAGGTGGCGGGGGGATACTTGACAAACGAAATAGAAATTTATTATAAACTCGAAAAAATAATACAAAAGAAATCGGAATGAAAATAAGAAATAATAAACTAAGAAAAATAACAGAGATCGAATAACTAATAATAAGAATGATAACTCGAAAATAATAGTAAAAGAAAATAAAGAAAATCATCAACCAAAATAACGCAAATAAATCTTAACAATTATGGCAACTAAATAATAAACGAACTAAAAATAATACTTGGCGGTGGAGAGCCACGAGGCAATCGACAACTATCGGCGTGCCTCGCGGCGACGAGAAAATGTCGGGTGTAAGCGGGGACGACGTTGAAAATTAATAAACTGAATCGGGGAAAAAAATCCTAAGAAAACAATTCAGAAACTTCCATAAATTAATAATAACTCGAATAAATGATAATTCCGGGTCGTACGGCTGAGGAGGGAGATCGGGGGGAAAATAATAACAGACTTTAACGGTGGTTGCCACGAGGCGATCCGCAAGGCGTACGCGATTCGTGGCAAGAGAATATGTCGACGGGACTATCGAATATTCTCGGCAAGAGGGATGACGGGACTTCAGAAAAATTACATGGAAAATCGCGGGGAAACTGCTGATAAAAATAACTCACAAAATATCTCAAGATTCGGGGGAAACTACTCAAACAATACTCTTGGGCGCCAGTTACCTTTTACGGGGTAACGCTGTTATACGATTCGACATGAGTCGACAAATATTCACTTTTACACAAGATACGTAATGGCCGGCAAACTCAAAAGGACAGCAGAGGGCGCAGGGGAGGGTGAACCGATCTGTGGGCTCGCAATCTAATGCCTTCGGCTCATACACGACTTTCCGGGACGTCTGGGCGATATACGGGGAAAAATGTCGATCGATAAATATACACTATTGCACACGATTAACTTACATACTTAATAACTTCGCACGCAAAAATAACGTCGCACGCCACTCACCACGTGCACGAGTCGTCGCCGGTAAATGGCGATATGGGAAAAATATACGATAAAATACTGGAATGACTACCGGTCACTTTACTAACGTTAATCACGGGAAAATATCGGGGTAGCGTTGGGGAAAATAATCACACGGGAGTGCAAAACTATTGCTCGCAAATATCACACACTCTTAACAATAACGTTGGACGGTTCCCTTACAAAGATGTCGGGGAACGAGGGAATCGTCCACACACGTGTATCCTACTTGACGGCTCGAACGAGGCTGAGGTATCGCTCGGCCTTCTTCACGGAAGTCTTCTCCGTTGTCAGCGCGACGGAAGGCGGTGGAGAGAGAGAGAGAAGCCGATACTCAACGTCGGTCGATAATTCGCTCGATCGACGGGCGAGGTGTCAGATGGCGGCAGCGATATTGATTGATCGTCGCTCGAGCTATTGAGCGGGGGGGGGGGGGGGGGGGGGGGGGGAGGTCTACTATTTCGCGCGCCAGTGTTAAAGGGTCTCCGTGGTCAGCGGAGCCTCGACTCAAGTTCGCGAAAATATATTGTATGAATTTACTTCGTTACAATATCGATACGAGCTCGAGCATCGGACAGTCTGGTATTGATTCGTGATACAGGGAGTCCGAATTGACTCTTGAAATTGTGCGTCTGGTCCAAGGGAATCGAGCAAGGAATCCAAGTTAAAAATATTATACGTGATAGCGGGTCGAACCCGAGTTCTATCGAAAAGTGAGTTATATCGTAAAGTGAAATAGTGAATTGTTCAGTAAGCTGTACCGTTCACACGATTGTATTTGATTGTAAAACTGTTCTGTTGTTTTCCTTCTTTAATAAATATTACTTTGGTCTACGTTGTGTGGTTCTCACTGGAGTTCTAACTCCTAACTGGTACAATCCCTTTTATTATTTCGGGTTAAAATCCAAACCTTCTAGCACGGAGTGATCAACCGGGTTTCGGCGGTACAACATGGTCAATATGTTGCCCGTGCATTTACAGACATGCTCACATCTCCAACACTTTGGAGAAATTATGATAAGACATTATGTGAAAAAAGGAAGTTTCAATGGATGTATAGTGTATACTCTAGCGGAAGCCACGCACTCGGTTCGAAGGATCGCGTTAGGGGTTTGGGGCGAGCAAAAAGTCATGAGACATTGTCGATTCGGTGATATGATATTCTTTATTCAAGCAAAATACAAAAATGTTCAAAAATTAGTTTTTCCGCGGATGGTGCTGAAAAAACGAAAAATATCTCGAATAATGTGAAATTCCCCTTTAAAACATCAAACAATAAAGATTTTATCGAATTTACTCTGCGAGTCGCGAGTTTTGTTTTTGTCGGTACGATTTTCCGATACCCGTAGAACAGGGCCCTCGTCGGAGAGCTCGGCTTCCACGAGATCGTGAATCAACCGTGTCACTAGGAACAGGAATACTAACTACTTCATCGCCGAAGATGTTCGCACCACGGTTCGAGATATTTGAGTACACGCGAATTAACCGCAAATACTTTATTTTCGAGAAAATAGTGACGGATGCGAACTGTCGCGTTTTACTTCGTAAACTTACCGATAGTATGCTGCTTATGAGATACTGTCTCAATACATAAGAAAGGTGCTTTTACAACTTCGTCAGGCAGTTTGTTGTTGATGGAATCCAGAATTATTTGAAATCGATTAGAAGGATCTTGTGAGAAGATGAATCAAGAAAAAAGGTAATAGAGATACAATATTATTGGAAGCGATAAAATTGAACGAAAATAGATCATGCCGTTCGCGCCGTTCGACCCATACTGCGGAATAACCAGTTATAAAACTTCTGGTTATGTTATTATGAAATATATATAATGTATAAAATCTATCAAATGTATAATTTATAAAGTATACGTTATTAATAAACACAATTTATATAAAAATTGATTTCTATGAATTAATTATACTATAATTGTTGGTTAATTACAATTCGATGATATGTATTTGAACACCCGGTATAAGCGCAGTTAGTCCCGGTAATATCTTACAGGAGCGTTACTAATATATTGGCAACGGACCCGACAGCCCGCGCCAGTGCTTGATCCGAAGATCTCTCGCCCGTAAGAGCATACGCAACTACTGGCCCAAAGGACCAGTCTTCCACACTTTCTAGCACTTCAACCAATACCAGGAGAATTCGCGTAAGATGTTGAGTCGCGAGACTTGGAAAAACCCTGCTCTCACCGCCGAAACGGATCGCTGAACAAGTTGGATCTACCCCTGAGGGAAACGACTCACTTAGCCAGCGCCCAGCAACACCGAGAGTACAAGACCCTGGAATGCCGAACGCTGTTACCAGCGGGAGCCACGAGAAGGCGGAGTCGTCGGCTTTTTCGCCCGATCCCGTGCAGGTTCCCGAGAAATCCCCAGGTAGCTTTCGGGGGAACTACTCCCCGTCAGTGCCTTGACAAACTACACAAGTGCAGCCCCTGCTCCGTCAAGTACACTCTCAAAAATTATATGTTTCCTACCTAACAGCCACCCGAACGACGGGTTACCGCGATGATTACGGGCCCGCCGCTCATGACCCACATTCCGACACCTCTAGGCTTGGGTGACCGAAAGACTAAGGTTGCCTCGTAGAGACAAAATTTAAGAAAGAGCGTCCGCCGGTGAAGCGATACCGGGGACGCGACGACGCGAAATCTCCCAAACGAGCGAAAAATAAAATAAAATAAAATAAAGCCAAAAATAAAATGGAAATAAAATAGAAGATTAAAATAAAAATCTACCCGAGGAGCTCCGCAAGCTCCTCCTGCCTCTTAAGCCAAAGCGATTCTCTGCAGAATGCGCGGAAGATCGAAAAGGCCTCTGGAGCCACCAAGTGGTGCGCCTCCTCTGGCCACTGCCTCGCCTCGATGAGTTCCCGCAGAGCGACTCTCTGCAGTTCAAAATTTGGGCGCTCCAGAAGGAAGTGCTCAACAGTATCCACCATACCACAATTGCAATGCGAATCGTCTACGAGCCCCAATGTCTCGAGATGCGGCCCTTTGGAGAAGAATCCCAAAGATTTTGCCACATCACGATACCTTCCTCCTTGATGCGCTTAACAGCGCCTTGACCCCTCGCTATATCTACATTGTTGATCCTGGCGTCCATTCCCACCCTGAGTTTATATGTTTCCCTACGTTGTTCCAGCAATATATCCAACGGTATTTCGCCGGCAATGACGCAAAGCGATGCCCACGACGTAGTTTGATACGCTGCTGCGACTGCCAGAAGGGCAGTACGCTGGACCGAAAGAAAAATCCTATCGTCGTGAGAGTTACAAAGATCTGACCATCCCGCAGCGGCATAAGTCGCTATCGGGAGAAAAACCCCCCTATAAAAATTGGAAAGCGTTTTAAAACGCAATCCCCATCCTGACCCAGCCAATCTACCTAGTTTCTTGAAAAGCGACCCGACCTTGTCGCGCAAATAACTACAGTGGGTCTTAACACCCATCTCTTTATCAAAGTGGACGCCAAGATACCTGACGTGATCTTTAAACGGAATCGCGGTCTCGCCTATCTTAATGATCGGATATTTACGCACCAAGTCTGGCTTGGTTTCGCGCCTGCGTTGACGATCCGGACGATCGCCGCCGCGTCTGCCTACCGGTGGTCTGCGAACTCACACTGTCTTTAGGAGGATAGCCTCCGTCTTTCGCGCGGAAAGTTCTAGTCTAGCCTTTTTGCTCCATGCTACGATTCTGTCTACGACTCGCTGTCCTTCAATCTCTATCTCCCTTCGCGACTCGCCTTTAACGAGGACTAGAAGATCGTCCGCATAAGCGATGAAGCGATCTGGGAATTGTTGCTCGAAATCTCTGAGCCCAGGAGCGTTACTGAGGAATCGAGATCCCGATTTACTCTATGAGATTGTACCCCCTGATTGCAATGTTGCTCTCGCCTCGCACTGACCACCGCCGCCCGCCGCCTGCCACCCGCTATCGTCGCTCGAAGATATCAAGCGAATCGGAACGGCTAATGTCTATGACCATCACGTTGCCGTATCCCTTCTTCACCTTTCGATTGTTTTACCCCCGTCCCCGGTTCTCATGATTGGAGGAATTCGCGAAGAAAGATAATTGTCACTTTCGCGAAGCGACGACTATCGCCGATGCCCGACGTTCGCGAACAGATAGAAGCGTGCACGTGATATGTGGCGTATAGCCCTTAATTATCTTTTGTAACTGAGATTCTAGTTCCCCCGTATCCCGAAAAATCCCCAAGAAATCACCGCAACCCCGTACATAGTATTTTGTGACCGATGTTATTAAATTACAAACCAACAGTTCAATTCTCCCCCCGTGTGATTTCTTGTTCCACGACTAGTCGTCAGCCATATTTTCGAATATTTCATAGAGTCAATCGTTTACTAAGTTAATGGTATTTCCCCGTCAATGGTAAGTGGCGCCCAAGTTAATGGAGTCCCGGTTTTTGCTATTGCGTTTGTTGTGAAAAGTATTGCCTGACGAGTCATATCCTTGACCCGCCGCCCCATACAGATTATGTAGAAAGTTTTCCCCCGTGCATTTGGCCAGCCCGCTCTACAGCAGATCCCATCGCCGCGTGGAATCGGCTACATCTTTTTCCCGGTACAGTTTTCCCTCATGTTCACCCCTATCCCTGCAAATTATCTAGTGATTTATGGAGGTCCATCGTTGTTCTACGATCATGTATTGTTTTGACCATGTGTTAATTCGCGTTCTCCTTCGGCTCGATGCCAGGATAAGGCAATTCCGAAGGAGCTCCAGAATAAAGGAAAGCCCAAGTGACGAAAACGATAATTTTATTGTAATGGCGGCTAACGGCTCGCGGAAATAATAGATTTAAGGAATTAAAGAATTAAGGAACACATACAAAATAAATAATTACAAATAACGTTAAATCAGCCCGGATCGACCCGGCGCCGTTTATTCGCGGTGGCCTCGTGCCGTTCGCGCACTCTCGTTCGATCGTTTCGAGATTCGCTTTCTCGCTCGCGGGAGTCTCGGACCCGCACATTCTCTCTCTATCTATCGATTCTCAATCGCCCGGCTCGCGACATGTCTGTCCACGACCCCGTATCACTCGAGACTCTCGTCTCTCTCTATCCCTACTGCGCTCGCTTCCGTCTCACTCGTGTCCGGGGGAAGGAGAGGGCGTTCAAGCTGTCGCGCGATACTCGTTGCCACCGAAGCTCCCTCTTCTTCCCTCGCGGGATCATTCGATTGTACTAGCATACGTCACACACACACAATGAATACATATAATCGTTAACACATGATTATTTTGTTATGTTTAATTTTCAACCGCGACTCATAATTATGAGAGAACCCTTTTTGAGTATTATAAGTTTTCCCGTTTATTAGCGTTTTCCCTCCCCCGCACCGCCGACAACAAGTGCGTTTTTCGATTACCCTTCATTTATATCTCCTCTCTTATAATTGTTAATGTTAATATAACTCCCCCTCAATATCCTTTTGGAGTTATTATTTCCACATTCGTTTCAAGTTGTTCTTTTCGCACTATTTTCTTTCATTTACTTGCTTTTGTTATTGTATCCATTTTCTCGTATTTTCCACCTATTATATTACTGTTTTCACCACCCAAATTTTAACAGTTATTTTTGAATCCCGTATTCCCCCGATATGCCCGCTTCACCGTCCGACTCGTCGCGACACCTATTAGCGAGTGTTTATTAGTTAGAATAAAGCCCTCAACACAATAGATATTCCCTTTCTTGTATAGTCCCAACGTTATGATTTTCGTTACCCATCAGCCGTTTTCATTGTACCAGGGATTTTTTTACATTGGTCTGGTGTACTACACGTACAGAAGTTATACTTGCAAAAAATATTCGATGATTTTAGAATTGCAATCTAAAATAATGTCCTTAAACAAACGAGTTCGTCGACCACGAGTCCATCCGACTTTACCCATGTCATCTCCTTCAACCGTGAGCGAAACGAACGGTAAGGCCACTATTACCGTGGGCATAACACTAATCTCGAAACTACGCGATGATGCTCAAGAATCTTCGGCTTTAATATCATAAATATGGGTTTAATACAATTAATGACATTCACAGCTTATAACATGACACCCCGTTGTGAACCCAGCATAATAATTATGCTATAAATAATTGACATCTCTATATTGGATAGGGCTACGCGAAAATGCTACATTAAATCGTGTGAACCAAAGTGAGTTCTGGAAAGCGGTTTTTACCAGAACGGTATAATAATTTATCTCGGACAATTTCCCTTCCATTAGTTGACATATATTTTGTCGCCTTTTAGAATCACTTTTTAGGCACTCACTATAACAGTAGGCAAAGAGTGCCTATTAAAATGACTAGCGAGGCCTCTTCACACAGCTTTCGATGGGGATTCTGTACAGCCTATGCTCCAAAAAATGTAGTTTTTCAGCATTTACTTCGGTGTACCCCCAACTTCATGCATAGTCAATTTGAAGTGACTGCAATGACTAGAAATATTTTTTTTTGCCTGCGGTTTAATAAAAATACCTGTATTACTGAATTTATCTTCTTAGACGTCCGTATCACAGTGTAACTTTGGACTGTGTGAAGCAATTTTTCTCTTCTTCGCAGGAATGATGTATCATATCATGACCATTGTGCACGTACACTTTGAAGCCCCTGCAAAGAATTTGCACTGAAAACTTGATTATAATTTCACAAAGAAGAATCATCGAATATCCAAAATTATTGCAATTTGTCAAATAAAATTGAAAACAATCGCGACCATTTATTTTTTTCCATTCATTCTATCTGTCAAACCTTGAAAGCCGACGATAATTTCATAGCAGACGTGATAAAGATCGCATACGCCGCGACGTTGTTATTCGGTGACGGGATGATCGAAATAAAAAATCTCATTTTTTTAAATTTTTTAATGTATATTACTTTAAATATTGGGAAACTGCAATTTAATTTTTTCAAATCTCTAACAACTTTCCGAAACAAAAAAATTCAAATTTTACCTCGTATTTTTGCAACAACCCTTCTATTTTTTTCAATTGTTTCAATATACTTATCTCAAAACAAAATAAAACGATAAAAAAATACAATTTCTCGAATTCCTCGTCTCCAATGTTTTACTCTCGGACAGTGACAATAATGAATTGATTGTGTCTATTATAAGGAAGAAAAAAATGCTTAAAGTGTTATAATCAAATTCTCTTATACACCGACAGTCAAAGAACCCTCGCCGTCGAATTCATCGAGAAATTGAATTTTTTTATTATTTTGGACGCATCCAAGACACTACAACTTTTCATTTGAGCTACGTACTACTTCCTCTTCAATATACGATAAGAACCAAGATGATATCTATGATCGTTCTCGAGTTATAATTTTTTTACTACAATGATTACTATCGAGTAAATTTCATTGCAAATCGTAACAAAACGCACATTTTTTAAATATTCGGCTCCAATACCTCGACTCCTGTCCAGAGGCAATAATAAAGATATTCCATGTATTTTAGGGAAGGAAATAACATTTGAAGAGATACATATAAAGAGGACATTAGACCCGAATGGTAAATGGTAATGGTGTTCGTGTTGGTAAATATTTTGTGTGTTTGTTTTATACTCATTTAATCTGGTCATAAGTGTTAAGCCAATAAAACGACCTTGACTAGATATGATATGATTCGTTACATTAATTCGATTAAGTTCTACGTGATGCAATTCGTTATATTTGTCTCGTGTCGGATTTTTTGACAATTGATCGTACAACAAAGAGGAAATAATAATAATCAATTCGTATAAAAACGAAATGTTTATATCCGATGAAGGTTAAACTATGAATAAATTTACATAATTGATAAATGATTTTCCCCCATACGTTCTTCCGAGATGAAACGCGCACCGCCACGTATAAACATATTCGATATGTAGCGCATAACGCAAAGTGTAATCATACTCAATACGGAGCGCGTAGTGCGACGTGTATCCCCGTGAGTGCCTTAAAAAATATCCCCTCAGGACATTTTTCGAGGGGTTTGGGGGGCGGAGCCCACCAATAATAGCCTCTGCGCCCGCAGGTCGCTAAGGCGCTTGTTTGTGAATCTATTCTCTCCACATTTATTTTATAAAGGTACTTTTCCATTACGTAACGAATTTTATTTTTCGATGAAAAAAAAATATATATTTTTAACTATTTGTACTGAGACAGTAAGAAATGGTTGCTTCGCACATTTTCAAATATTCGTGAGCTACATCGATATGTTACCTAAATTTCAGGTAAAATAGCGCGCATGGTTACCGACTATAATGCACTGGATGAATACAATCGATAATCGAGCAGCCCGGAAGTGTGGCATCATTATTACGCAGAGATTGCGTAAGGCGTTTCAGCAAATCCGGGCAGCAATAATAAAAGTAGCAAAAAAGGAGCCGAGCAACTGGCTATAAAAGGCCAATTGGTGTTATATGAATTCGTTTCCTGGATAACGACGCAGAATCTACTGTCTGAAAAGTTTTGTTCAAAGGCGTACGTAACTTTTGAAAGTTCATTTTTTTACCTCTCGGCTCCCTGGGCACCGACAGCTTGTATTCAATTACTATTGATATTTACGTGCAATTCTATCACATTTTTTGCATTTATAAAAAAATATAATATACGACTCTCATGCGGATATGTGGCCGTTTTGGGAAGGCTGCAAAGTTAACAGAACGAATCGGAAGCCTGTGCTGATAATGGTACATACAAGCTGGAGGTCAGGGCTGTCAGTGGTAGGAACTCGAGGTTCGTTCTGCCAACTTTACAACCTTTCCAAAGTGGCCACTTTCCTGCACTAGTATCATGTTCTATTTGCTGAACGAAATCTCAGATAACAAAATATAACAAAATCTTGGCTATACAAACAGAGCATCACTCTGTTCGATAATATCCCGACGCCAAAAAGAATCGAGGAATAACCAATAGAACTCGACGCACGGATTCCCGTCAACCATTCATTTCCAGAACAGTTCCAGCTTTATTTTACTTCTTAATGCGACCAGAGTACCAAAAACTACCTTCGGAGACGTTGACGGACTCGATAGCCGGAGTCAGTTATGGATTTCATATCGTGCAATGAAATAAAAATTACAAACAATAATTACTTGTATCGTTGTTATACATTTTAAATAAATGAAACTTATAGCAGGCAATACAAATCACCATAACGAATTTTTTATTTTACATCACCTGCTCTAACACTTACTCTGCCACAAAGACTCACGCTAATACCGCTTTTTGAGGCAGGTTCTGCCTTACTCTAAAAGCGTATCGTTACAGTATACAAGATAGCACCGCAAGCACTGTAGGAAGAAGGCTGACGTGAACCAAAGAGGTTGAGAAAAGAAACGAAACGGATAGAGGACTGCGTAGCTGTTCAATAATGCAAATTGACGAATTACGAGATTGCGTGACAGCAATTCGTGCATGTCAGGTAGTGCCGCGTTTTAGCAATTGCAGATAAGATAATGTCCCTATAGTGCGTCGTGTACGATCAATAATCGCAGCAGTGGTCGAGGTGAGGGTATAGTAGGCTGTCGAAATCATCTTCCCAACTTTGGTAATCACCTGTATTATCGCGTACTTTTCAGAGTAAAACGAAATAAAAATTGAGCTTTTAATATAAGCATCTAGCGAAGAAAAAAATCATTATCATGTGTCGCGGCAGTGGCTCATCACCAAGTACCTTGAAGTTTTGTTATAGGCCGCGTGATGATACCATGAGTATTACGCTTAAACACTTAACTCAGCAGGAACTTCGAAAATCTTTCTCACGAAGTTCTCAGTGTTGTGGATACGTGCTAATGCTTGACCTCACCTCGTGCATTTCGTCGTCACTATTTTATATTGAGCTTTCTCGTGAGGGTAAGGAAATATAAATAGTAAAAACATTTTTCTTTAAAAATGTAAAATAAAAGGCCAAGTGGTGCAAATAATTTTTTGCGAGTAAAAAATTAAAAAAATAAAAAATCATACAAGCCAAGTAAAAATAAAAATAAAAAATCTGCTCGTCCTTTCTTTCATTGCTTCTGCATTGATTTGTGTTCTAAGGACTCGCCAAGTTTTTTATTTTTATTTTTACTTGGGTTGTATGATTTTTTAATTTTAGATTTATTACTCGCAAGAAATTATTTAAATCTCTTGGCGTCTTTTTTTTTTACATTTTTGAGGAAAAATGTTTTTACTATTTATTTTATTCTTTTTTTTTTCATTCATTTTTTTATCATGCATTTGAATTATTTATTTTTAAAGAAAACGATTTTTTTACGTATCACACGCATAATAGTTATGAATCGAAAGGATCACTCGCCTGCTATTAGTTAATATAATTTTTTCACACACGTATCCCTTTTTTTTACCACGAGAGAGGTTTTTTTATTAGTAGTTTTCGCGTAAAATTATAAATACCGTTCACTATTTAACCTCTATTTCAATGACTGAATGCGAGTGTACTATTCGCGGATCGCCTATAAGGATATATCAAGTTGCTGTGTTCACGCACTGACACTTGGAAATCGGTGACAGCTAACCGGTCGTTCTGCCTATACCATTGTGTATGCAGGGCACACGCATGGATACACAGACGCAACACACGGGCATGATGGGACATCGGACAAACAACGGATAGACGAAAAAATCTCTGAAGAAAAATTTTATCGTGAAAGTGAGAATTTTTTGGGTGACATCGCGATATCTCATCATTTCGTGCACCGATCGGGCTGATTCCAGGCGCAGTTAAAAGATTGTATTCGAATTATATAATGAAAGCGTCTTTAGAATTCAGATCCGATGTCTCGTTTCGGAGAAAAGAACTGTCAAATTTTAGGGGGCACGATATTGGTGTATAAGTAGCGGTAGCGCTCGACGCGCGCGGACTCACCGCGCGTCTCGTGATATCAGAGATTTCATAACTTTTGTATTGTAATGTTTCTTTATTTGACGAATGTTGAATTCGAGAGGATTTAGGAGGCATTCGTTAAATACGAAACTTGAGGGGTTCTTGTGGAAGAAAGATAGAGAGAGAGAGAGAGAGAGAGAGAAAGGTGTTTATTACGTTCTCTGGGACCGAAGTCCCGCGAGCGAACCGTGCCAACATCATATAAAGAATTTACACGACAAAATAATATTGTGATATACAGGGTGATTCAGGAAGTTTTCGACACCTTTTGCCAGATAGTAGTTTGTCGTGTCCTGAGCAAAGTTACTTAGCCGTTTGTCGAAATTCGCAATATTTATTTAATTATAAGCATTGTAAATTTGAATAATTCGACCAATCAGGAGTAGCCATTTTGGCGCGTTGGACAGTTCCATATTGCCATGCGGAGAGCTGGCAACGTTCAATTCACCACTACATCTTCACACAGACAGAAACTCCGTTCACGGCGGTTTGAGACGGTCGGTTTGCCACGTCCTGTCATTGTGCAGTGCTGTTACGTGCGATCGTACGAAAGAGAAGATGCAAAGGTTATGTGCATGTTTGAGGTTCGTGCGGGGTTCGCGGATTGTACAATGCGACGAAACGAATAATCTCAGGTTAGAGATGCGATGAAAAATAATCGGATTTTCTGTCAGGTCAATAAGATCGGAAATCGTAAAGGATATGCACATAGGATATGACAAACGGTGTTAGCATAATAAGAAAAAAAATGTATGCCAAAAAAAATATTCTCCAATTGGTACTAATTCAAGAATGGATTAGAACTCATTGGAGGGTATTTTTTTGTTGGTCAATGGACCATTATTGTATTCAAAGCGAAATCAAATTACACGCTCCACGGTAAGTGAACCATTTTCTTTAATCGTATGCTTTACACAACATTGCCTCAATTAAGAAAAACACAAATTCTTAATATCGTCGAACAGCTGTTTGACAAGTAGCCGTTGCAATACTGACCCTGCAGTTAATCGAGCCTGTTGCAAATCGAAAAAAGATTAAAAAAAATACCCTCGGTTAGGCTCTAATTCTTTCTTGAATTAGAGCCTATCCGAGGGTATTTTTTTTTTGGTTGATGCTTCTTTTTCTGAATTGAAGCGACTTTCAGACACGTCTTATTGGCTCTTGTCGGTGCTTCCGAGTATACCGTGTCAATAGCTAAGATGCTTCAATTAAAAATAATGATCCTATACCGAAAACGCTCACGATTCTTTCTCCACGTTTGGATTGGAAGACTAAGAGTTACGAAATTTTTCATATCGATTATCGATTAAATTGAAGCGACATTATCATACATGCGATGCATTCGAAAGTACCTACGAAAGATAACGAGACTTATGGAAAAGTCGCTGCAATCAAAATAAATTCTCTTATAATAAAACGAATAGCTCGTATCCTTCCGATTCGATCGAGGGAGGCGAGCACAATATTTTTTTGTCTTGGTTTATCTATCGAGATTGAAGCGACGTTGTCGTTCATACGGTGCATTCGGAAGCACCTACGGAAGATAACTAGACGTATAAAAAAGTCGCTTCAATTCAAATAATATTTCTTATAAAAAGAACTGATAGCTTGTAGTCTTCTCAATTAATCGAAGCAGGCTAGCGTAACATTTTTTTGTCTCAGATTATTAATTGATATTAAAGCGATGTTGTCGTTTATACGGTGCATTCGGAAGCACCTACCGAAGATAACTAGACGTATGAAAAAGTCGCTTTGATTAAAATAATATTTCTGATAAAAAAACCGATCGCTTGTAGTCTTCCGATTCGATCGAGGGAGACGAGCGTAACATTTTTTTATCTCAGATTATTAATCGATATTAAAGCGACGTTGTCGTTCATACAATGCATTTAAAGGATGAAGCTGAAACTAGCGGGCAATTCGCCGCGTGAACAGCGGTTATCATGCGGCACTGTAGCCCTTGTTTCACCGTTCGCTGGTTGCTGTTCACTGTTCGCAAATTCGCTGGTAATTTTTTCTATTGTACGACACAGTCCACTAAGCATATGAGCCAAGTTTGAAACAATGTACTCCCCCTCAAGCCGAGAAAAAAAATGTTTATTAACAATTTTAAGGCCCCCGCCGACTATCTTTAGATGCCGTTTTGTTTATCGAAGTATACATTCGCTCATAATTTTTTCTACAGTTCGACACATGTGTACCCGCGTAGAAAAAAAGAATCTCAGCGAGATTCTTGGCGAGAATCTAGGTGAGTTCGTGTGAGAATCTTTCCGAGAATCTTTCCGAGATTCTAAGCGAGATCTCGCTGAGAATGCCGCATGTGTCCCGGACCGCGATTCTTGCCGTGCTTCTTGGCGAGATTATTTAATCGCGCGCACAATCCCGCTGTGCTTCTCCGCGTGATCGTTTTAGTCGTGCACACAATCTCGCCATGCTTCTCCGTGAGATTTTCGTTTATCGCTGCGAGAAATCTCCCGCACAATCTCGCGGTGCTTCTTGGCGAGATTTTTATTTATCACTGCGGGGAATCTCGCACACAATTTCGCCGTGCTTCTTCGTGTTCAAGCGAAAAATGAAAGAGAAAAAAAAAATTAAAATGAGTCAAATAGAAGGCGAAAATAAAAAACGTAGAATTTTGGCCGGAATCAATTTTCGGCAACAAATTCGCATTCAACGAGAAATTTTAGACGCTATAGTGGAAAATCGCGGGTTTTTTTTCCAAGTGCTCCCGGTTTTCCGCAAGGAATCTTAGCAAGAGTCCCACATGACGGCCAAAAGTTTGCAGAATTTTGAAAAAAAAAAAAAAAATCAGCGTATTCTACTATAGAGTCTAATATTGTTCGCTGAATGCAACTTTGTTACCACAATTTGGTTCCGAGCTAATTTCTACATTTTTTATTTTCGCCTTCTATTTGACTAATTTTAATTTTTTTTTCTCTTCAATTTTTCGCTCAAACACGAAGAAGCATGGAGAGATTGTGTGCGAGATTCCCCGCCGTGATAAATAAAAATCTCGGTAAGAAGCACTGCGAGATTGTGCGAGAGATTCCCCGCAGCGATAAACAAAAATCTCGCGGAGAAGCGCGGCGATAGTCGCGGTCCGGGACACATGCGGCATTCTCAGCAAGATCTCGCTGAGAATCTCGGAAAGATTCTCAGAGGAATCTCACCGAGATCGCTGAGAATCTCGGAAAGATTTTCAGAGGAATCTCACCGAGATTCTCGGCAAGAATCTCGCTGCGATTCTTTTTTTCTACGCGGGTATTTTTTGTTTGAAATTTGGCACATATGCTCAGGGGACTGTGACGAACTATAGAAAAAATTATTAGCTAATGTACACTTCGATAAACAAAAGGGCATCTAAAGATAGTCGGCGGGGGCCTTAAAATTGTTAATAAACATTTTTTTTCTCGGCTCGAGAGGGTGTACATTGTTTGAAACTTGACTCATAAGCTTAGTGGACTGTGTCGTACAATAGAAAAAATTATCAGCGAATTTGCGAACAGCGAACAGCAACCAGTGAGCGGCGAAACGAGGGCTACAGTGGCGCATAAGAACCGCTGTTCGCGCGGCGAACTGCCCGCTGAACTGCCCGTTAGTTTTAGCTTCATTTTAAAGGCGCCTACGAAAGACAACGAGACATATGAACAAGTCGCTTCAATTCAAATAATATTTCTGATTAAAAAAAACCGATCGCTGGTAGACTTCCGATTCGATCGAGGGAGACGGGCGTATCATTTTTTGTCTATTATGTGAAAAAGTCGCTACAATTCAAATAATATTTCTGATAAAAAAATTATAGTTTGTAGAATTTTCCCAATTCAAATGAAAAGAGCATCGTAGGAATTCGTCTTTCGGTCACCATACGGTCCAATTCTGCCGAATCCATTTTCGATAATATTCGAAGCGCTTGAACGGCACGTCGTACACAAACACCTCTCGCAGTACCTCCGTAACTTCTTGTCCGTTCAAAGAACCCTTGTTTTTTAGAATTTCCTTGTACGGGACGAGGGCACACAACATTTTCCCGAAAAACGAGAAATTTCGAGTTATGTCTTTCGTATACCGCATCGCACTCGTTTTTGTAATCGTATTATTTTTCTTTCGTATAACGAATGATTTCTCGTCTTCTTTGACTCGTGTTGTACTATTGTGCCGGCGGTACACGTGGTTTTCGCGTAAATACGCGGCGACGTAGCGACACTTGTTGCGCAACAAGTGTCGCCACGTGCGTCCATTGTTTGCGTTGCGACCACGAGTACCGGCACAATAGTAAAACACGAGTATCAAAGAAGACGAGACGAGAAGCCGTTACAGAAAAGAAAAATAACTCGATTAAAAAAACAAGTGCGATGCGGTATACGAAAGACATAACACAAAATTACCCGTGTTTCGGGAGAATGTTGTGTGCCCTCGTCCCGTACAGGGAAATCCTGAAAAACAAACGATCATTGAACGGACGAGAGGTTACTGAAGTGCTGCGAGAAGTATTCGTACACGACGTGCCATTTAAGCGCCTCGAGTATTATCGGAAATGGATTATTCAGAATTGGAGATTTGTATACGCTTTCCTCAGAGTATACAACGTCGAACGAGTCGTGGGGCCCGGACACAATTTGTAAGTACAATTTTTATATGATTTTTTTTTTTCGGATTTCTTCAGTCAAACTTTTTTCGGCGATTTATTTTTTTATTTAGACAGGGTACTACAATCAAATAATTATTTATTGTTATTTTTCAGCGAATTATTTGAGCAAGTTGGCACGGTTGCCAAAGATGTCATGGGTCCCCGCAGCAAGTGGCCAACGTGGTACTCTGAGGAAAGCGAAGAACAGAATAACGAAGCGCAAGTAGTCGAAGGAGGCGAAGGAGAGGAAGTTGGCAGAGAAGGCGAAGGAGTGGATATTGGCAGAGAAGGCAAAGGAGTGGAGGTTGGCGGAGAAGGCAATGGATTGGAAGTTAACGGAGAGGGCGAAGGAGATGAAAGAGACAAAGGAGGCGAAGGAAAGGAAGTTGGCAGAGAAGGCGAAGGAGTGGATATTGGCGGAGAAGGCAAAGGAGTTGAGGTTGGCGGAGAAGGCAATGGATTGGAAGTTAACGGAGAGGGCGAAGGAGATGAAAGAGACGAAGGAGGCGAAGAAGGCAAAGGATTGGAATTTAATGGAGAAGGCGAAGGAGATGAAAGAGACGAAGGAGGCGAAGAAGGCAATGGAGGCGAAGGAACAGAAGAAGGCAAAGGAGGCGAAGGAGTAAAAATTGAGGAAGGATGCGAAGGAGAGGAAGAAGGCGTAGCACTCGAAGCCGAAGAACAGGAGCTGAGGCCGAGTGATATAAATGTTGATGGTGCGAAGCCAGATGTGGAGGTTCGGTATCTGGGCCCAGAGTATTTTTTGTGGGAAGACGACGAACTAATGTCCAGCGACTCGGAGGGACGATTAGTGATCGACGAGTCACAATGTTCGACTGACGCCACAGATGCCTCGGATGATGATAAAATTGTACCTCGACGGTATCACCGAGGATCTGCGGCGCAGCGAATGATGGACGACAACTTCAATCTGTAAGTATTTCTGTAAAGTGAAAACGAAAAAAGATATGTAATTGTTTTTGTTTTTGTAATAACGATTTTTTTTTATTGCAGAATCGTTTACCCTCCGGTCGCTGGCAAAAGTTCAGCAAAAGATGAGCCGCCAACGAAGAAGATAATGAAAAAAAATTCAATTAAAAATATTAAATTATTATATTAATGACAATGTGAATAATGACGATAATAAAAACCGTTCGTTTCAATTCATTTTTTTACAGAAACGAGGACGACCGCAAAAAAGCCGCCGCCGCCGTCGCAAAAATTGAATTTGCGTTTTTTTTTATCTTTCTTTTGTAATTATTTTTCATTCATTATTATATACATTTCATTTTTTATAACATTCTATTTTCTTAATTTATCTTTTATCATTTTCTTTTTTATATTCTTCTTTTTCGTTTTTATTAAATCCTCCATTTTTTTCCGATAATAATTATCTTTTGTTATTTAAATTCATATTTTTGTTTATTTTGAAGAATAATTTTATGGAGGAAAAGAAAAAAATAAATAAAGAAATGTTAAAACGAAATATTTATTAAAATTGTTATTTTTCACCGACAAAAATATCATTATTTCCTTTCCGCGAGTGAGTTGGAAGGCTACAGCTATGTTTTTTTTTATAAGAAAATTTATCGTAATTGAAGCGACTTTTGCATATGTCTCGTTAGCTTTCGCAGGTGTTATCGAGTTTAACCGTGGCAATAACATAGCCGCTTCAATCTCGATTTATAATCTAAGACAGAGATTTAATCGAGACAGATTATTAATCGATATTAAAGCGACTTTGTCGTTCATACGGTGCATTCGGAGGCACCTATGAAAGATAACTAAACATATGGAAGAAGCGCTTCAATTCAAATAATATTTCTGACAAAAAAACCGATCGCTTGTAGTCTTCCGATTCGATCGAGGGAGACGAGCGTAACATTTTTTTGTCTCAGATTATTAATCGATATTAAAGCGACGTTGTCGTTCATACGGTGTATTCGGAGGCACCTACGAAAGATAACTAGACATATGAAAAAGTCGCTTTGATTAAAATAATATTTCTGATAAAAAAACCGATCGCTTGTAGTCTTCCCATTCGATCGAGGGAGACGAGCGTAACATTTTTTTGTCTCAGATTATTAATCGATATTAAAGCGACGTTGTCGTTCATACGGTGCATTCGGAGGCACCTACGAAAGATAACTAGACATATGGAAGAAGCGCTTCAATTCAAATAATATTTCTGATAAAAAAACAGATCGCTTGTAGTCTTCCGATTCGATTGAGGGAGACGAGCGTGACATTTTTTTGTCTCAGATTATTAATCGATATTAAAGCGACGTTGTCGTTCATACGGTGCATTCGGAGGCACCTACGAAAGATAACTAGACATATGAAAAAATCGCTTTGATTAAAATAATATTTCTGATAAAAAAACCGATCGCTTGTAGTCTTCCGATTCGATCGAGGGAGACGAGCGTAACATTTTTTTGTCTCAGATTATTAATCGATATTAAAGCGACGTTATCGTTCATACGGTGTATTCGGAGGTAACTACGAAAGATAACTAGACATATGAAAAAGTCGCTTTTATTAAAATAATATTTCTGATAAAAAAACAGATCGCTTGTAGTCTTCCTATTCGATCGAGGGAGACGAGCGTGACATTTTTTTGTCTCAGATTATTAATCGATATTAAAGCGACGTTGTTGTTTATACGGTGTATTCGGAGGTACCTACGAAAGATAACTAGACATATGGAAGAAGCGCTTCAATTCAAATAATATTTCTGACAAAAAAACCGATCGCTTGTAGTCTTCCGATTCGATCGAGAGAGGCAAACGTAAAAAATTTATTATCTTATACTATTACAATCACGCGAAATTTTTATTAACACTGTGCACTCTGGAACATCTATAAAAGGCATCGTGATATATGGCAATATCGCCTCAATTCAAATAATATTTCTTATACAAAAATCTTATTGCTTGTAGCTTTTCGTTTTGATCGAGGAAGGCGAACGTTAAATTTTTTTGTCTTACATTAATACAATTAGTTGACGCGATATTGCTATTTGTACGGTGCATTCGGAAACACCTACAAAAGCCATCGAGACATATGGAAATGTTGCCTCAATTCAAATAATATTTCTTACCAAAAAAAATTATAGTTTGCAGCTTTTCGATTCGATCGAGGGAGTCGAGCATCAAATTTTTTTGTCTCCAATTATTGATCGAGATTGAAGCGATGTTTTCATTCGTACAATGTATTTGGAGCGAAAAACTAAGAGCGTTGCCTTTCGAGGTTCGTTTGACTATCAATGATGAATACATTTTTTTTTCCTTCCCACTATATAGCATAGTCTTGTCATTAGTTTCGAGTTATATCAAATTCGGGTTCAACAAAACGCTAAGACAAGGAATAAATTACTGTACTGATTAAACTTCTTTATTTGAAAACAGTATGCGATGTATTGTATGTATTTTACAATCTCCTTTTCGCTTAGCGGTTAGTCTTTTGTTTAATGCAGTAAATGCTCGAAGTGCCCTCCACCCATTTGGATGCAGCATCGAAGACGTTGCACGAGACTGCGTTTGCAATTCCGCAGCATCTCTGGCGTGATACTTCGTATCGCCAGCTCTATGCGTTGTTCTAACTCTTCTTTTGTCGGAATCGGCGTCCGATACACGATGGCCTTAACATGACCCCAAAGGAAAAAATCCAAAGGATTAAGATCCGGGGAACGCGCAGGCCAATTTCGCACGCCTCCTCTTCCGATGTATCGTTGACGAAAACACCTCTGCAGCAACGTTTGTACAACGTTGCTCGTATGAGCCGGGGCACCGTCATGCTGCAGCCAAATTCGATCGAATTCTTCCCGGGGAATTCCGGCACGCAAGCACAATCTTCGTAAATAGTGCCTCAGGAATTGCAAATACTTTTGACTCGTCAGCGTACCGTCAATTTCAAAAGGTCCTACCTGAAACAATGCGAAATAACGTCAACAAAGGTTAGTCCTCTAATTATATATAATTTTTCAATTATATTTATTTATTTATATTTATTTTTTTGTATATTTGTTTATTTCCTTACCAGGCGTCCACCGATTATTCCAGCCCAGAGATTAATCGAGAAGCGCTGCTGAAAATTAACCTCGACGGTCTTATTTGGATTCATCGCCGCCCACCAGTGGAAATTGTGGTAATTCCACGTTCCTGTTCGGCCGAAAGTTGACTCGTCCGTGAACAAAATATTGTCCAAAAATTGCGGATCTTCAACGTGGCTTCGAAGAAGCCATCGACAGAATTGCAGCCGCATCGGATAATCTTCGATTGTCAAACTTTGCACGCGCGTATAATGATACGCATGATGTTTTTCGCTCTTCATTGTCCTCTGAACCGTGCTGTACGAAAGATCCAAGGTCCTCTACACTTGACGAATAGACGTCGTCGGGTCGCGTGCAAAGCTGTTGAGAATTCGATCTTCGTTTTGCGGCGTACGCGCGACTCGCGGACCTCCACAATTTGTGTAATCGCGTTTCACGTCTCCTTTTTCCCAGAAGCGGCGAAACGCTTCTTGTATTGTGAAGGAGTTCGGATGGGGCCTCCGTGGCCAGCGATCAGCATACGTCACCGCTGCATTCCTTGCGTTATTTCCACACTGAATATAAACTATTACCATTTCGGTATAATCGCGAATTGTATAATTATTCATGCCGAGGCAATTAATCGAGCAATAAACGAATAGCAAATAAAAATGTTGCGATACGATATTAGCGTGACACATGATGACAAACGACATGAAAAACAATGAAATGTTTGTTTTTTGCCGCAACATCCTAGCAACAGCGGCAAATCAATCGAAAGACGCGAGTGCAAAACATCTCTGACTTAGCACATCCTAGCAACATCCTAGCAACAGCGGCCCCCGCTGTTGCTAGGATGTTGCTAGGATGTGCTAAAAGAACGATAGCTACGGGGCTACGGGGCTGCTAAAAAAACGATAGCAACAGCGGCCCCCGCTGTTGCTAGGATGTTGCTAGGATGTGCTAAGTCAGAGATGTTTTGCACTCGCGTCTTTCGATTGATTTGCAAGGCTTGTAGCCCCGTAGCTATCGTTTTTTTTTTAATACGAAATACTGTCTTAATTAAGGCGACGCCTACATACATTTCGTTGGCTAACGTCGGTGGTTCCGAATACATCGTGTCAATGACAACATCGCTTCAATTGCGATTGATAAACTCGATATCAGATGCTTCACGCTCGCCTACCTCGATAGAATCGGAGGGCTACAAATGATAAGTTTTTTTTATAAGACATATTATTTTACTTGAAGCGACTGTTCCATACATTTCCTTATTTTTCGTAGGTGCTTTAGAATGCACTGTATGAACGATAATGTTGCTTCAATCTCGATTGATAATCCGAGACAAAAAAAAATGTACACTCGTCTCCTTCGATCGAATCGAATTTTTTTACAAGAAATATTATTTTAATCGAAACGCCTTTTCCATATCTTTAGTGATCTTTCGTAGGTACTTTCAAATGCACCGTATAAATGATAATGTCGCTTCAATAAAAATAATAATCGATATGAAAAATTTTGTAGCTCTTAGCCTTCAATTCCAAACGTGAAGAAAAAAGTGTAAGCGTTTCAGGTATAGAATCATTATTCTTAATTGAAACATCTCAGCCATTGACACGGTATACTCGGAAGTACCTGCAAAAGGCAACGAGACGTTTCTGAAAGTCACTTCATTTGACGAAAATATGCATCAACCAAAAAAAATACTCTCCGTTAAGCTCTAATCCATTCTTGCATTTGAGCCTATCAGAGGGTACTTTTTTTAGTTGATGCATCATTCTCTCAATTGAAGCGACTTTCGCATGTACTTAGTTGTTGACTTTGTTTGACTGTTAGTTGACTGTTAGTTGACTTTGGCAGGTAATCCCGAGTACAGAATAAAAATGATAATGTCGCTTCAATTGGGAGTGATAATCTAAGACACACACGTTCCCCTTTTGCTTCCCCCGAACGAATAGGAGGTCTGCAAGCTATATGTTTTTTTATAAACAATATTGATTCATAAGGTTCATGGTTCATGATCGGGGTTTAGAAAAAAGCACATTTGGCTATTTCATACTTTATCCATTTTATATTTTACATCAGGGGGTACATTGCAAGACAAAGCGACGAAAGATAAATTAATTTATCGTATCGCAGTTTTTTTCGCAGCCTTCACACCTGACAGTCTCTGTAACGAATAAATTAAAAAAATATATTGTTATCATCGTACATCGACGACGACGATGAAACGATGGGTCGAGCGCAAAAACATTCCGCAGCACCTCCGTCACTTCATATGATTTTAGGCTATGCCGGTCGTCAATTTAATCAATATACGGTACCAGTTTGCAAAGAAATCTCCTGAAATATTCGGGATTGCTTGCGATGTCCTTCGGATAAGTAATTCGTAAACGCGGAATCTTTTTGTGAGTTATTTTTTTTTGCCGTCACTCGTTTCGCGCTAGTCATCATACCACGCGCTTTCTATTGCGATGCCGATAGTGCCACCACGTGGCCATAACAGAAGCACGTGGTGGCACTTCCTGCATAAGACTAGTGTGTGAGAAGATCGTGGAGAGTGCCTGTCAGTGCCGGTTATAGAAAAGAAGAAATAAAAATCGCAAAAAGATGCCGCGTCTGCGTATTGCTTATCCGAAGGATATCACAAGTAATCCAGAATATTTCGGTAGATTTCTTTGCGAACTGGTGCTGTATATTGATCAAATTGACGAGCAGCATAGCCTAAAATCATATCAAGTGACGGATGTGCTGCGAAGTGTTTTTGCGCTCGACCCATCGTTTCGTCGTCGAGAATATTTTCGAAAATTTATTCATGGCAATTGGCGATATTTGTGGGCAGTGCTCGTCGAGAAAAACGTTGAGCGAGTCGTCGGGATTGACTATCGATAGTGAGTAATTTTCACAAATTTTTACAATCAATTTTGAACTAATTTTTTTTTTCATTTTTTTTACGCAAATTATTTACAATGTTAAAAAACATTATTTATAATTCTTTTTTCAGTTCTTCGTTCATAGCATTGGGCAAATATGCCAAAGCTTTAAAATGCGGTAGAGATAGGTGGCCGCCGTGGAGTATTCGGCAAAGGGACAATCAGTTGACTGAAGAGCCGAATGACTGTCAGCGAGAGGCTGTGCCAGAGGCCAATGGCGAAGAATATGTTACGCCGGAAGAAAATAATGAAAATGACGAGGCGAGCGACGAAGGCGATGATGATATGCCGAAGGACGTCGAAGTTGACGGGGCGCCGAAGGTTGATGTCGCAGTCTTCGATGTACCAGAGGCGCACCGTCTGGCAAAACGATTCGGCCCGCAAGTTGTTTTGCTAGAATCAGTGGACATTGGCATCGACGGCAACGTTAATCGGTAAGTGTTTATAAAGAAATTAAAATGTAATACATAAATAATATAAATATAATAAATATAATAAATAAATCAATAAATAATAATGTATCTGTTCGTTTTTATTTATTTTATTTGTAATATTAACTTTTTTTTGCAGAGTCGATTCACCTTCACCGACCGCTCACTGCAGCTCGGCAACTCCCGTTGTACCGGCGAAAAAAGTAAGGACGAAAAAGTAACAACGGATGACTTCGAGCTATGCACCCCCGGATTGGCGATCACAAATAACGCTGCATTTTGATTCGGATTAGATTTCTTCACTAAGTCACGTACACCCAAAACATAATTATCGAATTCTGGCACTCCAAGAGCTTGCAAAACTTTAGTACATATTACGCGACCGTAATACGTACGTTAGTTTTTTGGATCGACAATAATTGTTTCTCGAGAGAGAGAGAGAGAGAGAGAGAGAGAGAGAGAGAGAGAGAGAGAGAGAGAGATTGATTGATGCTTTATTACTAGCTTTCGCTACTTGTTTCTTACATATTTTACATTGCTTTATTACTATTATTATAACTACCTTAGCTACTTTACGTGTATCATATATAACTATTATGTTATTATATCTTCCATTTTTACTTCCTCTTTCAACAGTCTTTTGAACTCTTTTATCGTTCTCGCCGCTTTTGTGTTCTCGGAGAGTTTGTTGAACATATCGAAGCCGATGTATGTTATGCACTTCTGACCCTCACTTGTTCTCGTAAAGTCTAAGTCAATATCGTTTCTCCTTCTCGTGTTATAGTTATGTCTGTCGGATACGAACTTCATTTTCTCACTTAAGTATTGTGGCGTCATTGCATTTTTAATTTTGTAAACGAACAAATAAACATTATATCTCATTCTCTGTCTCACATTCATAAAACATAAGGCATCCAGCATGTTTGAGATTTTGGTATACCTATTACACTTCAGAATAGCTCTCATTGCCCTATTCTGGGTTTTTTGCAATATGTCCATCCAGTATTTATTAACATTTAATAGCAGCGTATTACAATATTCCAAGTGCGGTGCTACTATGCTCTTATAAATTGTGACTAGTGTGTTCGTACTTACAAATTTGCTTACTCTGTACATCAAATTTACTTTTTTTGACACTTTTTTTACTATGTACGCTGCCTGACAATTGAAATTCATGTTTTCATCTATTATTATTCCCAGATATTTAATTTCTCTAACCTCCTCTATTCTATCTCCTATTACTGTAATATTGCAACTGTTACTTAAGTATCTTTTCCTTTCGTCGTGGATTACCATAAATTTCGTTTTTGTTGTATTAAGTCGCAGCGAGTTTCTCTCCAGCCATTTCGCTATTTGTTCCAGATCCTTATTTAACTTTATTTCTATCTCGCTAGTGTCTCTACTACTTATATATATTATTGTGTCGTCGGCAAAACATTTACACGAACAATACTTCAGCTTATTTACTATGTCATTTATATATATCACAAATAAAAGTGGACCTAGGACTGACCCTTGCGGAACCCCATATATAGTTTTTTTCTGCTCCGATCTACTATTTCCCCATTGTACTTCTTGCTTGCGGTTTTTTAGGTATGATTCGAACCATTGTTGTACTTTACCCTTTACTCCATATTTTTTAAGTTTTTCCATCAATATTTTCCTATCTATTGTCTCGAACGCTCTTTTAAAGTCCAGGAAGACTACGCCTATAAAGTGACTTTTATCTAAATTTTTCCTCCACTCGATTACCGTGTTTGTAATTGCCGTTTCGCATGAATGGTTTTCTCTGAATCCTGACTGATCATCACTGAGAATTTTATTGGTTTCAATGTACTTCAACAGTTGATTTTTTACTGCGATTTCTAATATTTTTTCATAACTTGGCAGCATATTGATAGATCTATGTTCTTCAGCTTTTGTACTCCCGTTTATTTTTGGAATCGGTATTATTGTAGATGTTTTCCATTCATCCGGAAAGACTCCATCTTGTAGGGATTTGTTAATTAATCCAACCATCTTTTCGTCAATACTACTCCATGCCATTTTTAAAAATGTTGTACTTATCCCTTCCGGTGTTCCTTTTTTATTCTCTAGGTTTTGTACTATTTGGTCAATTTCCTCTTTGGTAACGTGTCTAAACATTTCAAAATTCGATACTACTTGTCTAACTTCGTTTACTTCAATACTTTCTCGATTTATGGATAACTTTACTATGTCATCAATACTCTTTATAAAATATTCGTTAAATTTGTTTGCTATTTTACTATCGTCCGTACAACCAATTTCGTTAAAGCTGATCCCTTTCGGTTTTACCATACTTTTTTTATTTCCTACTAACTCTTTTAATGTACTCCACATCCTCTTTGGATTATTTTTCACTTCATCAATATTTTCCTCGTAATAGTTTTTCTTACTTCTTCTGTTCACTGCTACCGCTGTATTTCTAGCTTTCCTAAAGTCTTCCCAATGTTCTGCTGTATTCGTTTGTACGGCTCTTTTATACGCCCAATCTTTTTGCCTATTTGCTATTCTCACTTCCTCTTTAATCCACGGTTTTTCTTGCCATCTTATCGGAAATTTTTTTACTACTTTAGGTGCCAATACATTTACAGTTTCTACCATACACGCTATCATATTATTTGCCATTTCATTGACACTACCATTCATATTCCATTTTTCTACTATCATTGGTCTTATAATGTTCTTAATTGTTTCTATGTTACAATTCCTATAGTCTCTCGTTTCTCGTCTTGTTACATTGTCTCTTATATCGTCATTGGTTAAAATATCTATTTGTATCGTTTGGTGGTCCGTAATTTTCGGTGTCTTAAGTACATCTGTCATTACATAAAAGTTTGAGAAAACCAAATCTATTTGCGTTTTTGATGTCTTCGTTATTCTCGTAAAGTTATTTACATATTGTTTAATTCCTAGGCATCTCAAGTTTTGTATTAACCGTTTCGAGTAATGACTTTCTTTACTCACATCAATGTTGAAATCCCCAACTACTATTATATGTTCCATGTCAACCATTGCTTCACATTCTTCTGTTACTAGCTGTATAAATTCCCCGTCGCTTTTATTCGGTGAATGATATACATTACTCACAATTATATCCTTATATACTCCCATCAACTGAATTGTGTTTATCCACATATTTTCATTGGTATTCTTTAACACTATTATTTTATAATCTATATTTGTGTGAATAAAAGTCATTACTCCCCCCGTTCTGCTGTTTGCTGTATCGCATCTTACTAGATTGTAATTTTCTATTCTCAGTTCTTCGTCCTCTATTTCTCCCGTCACGTGGGTTTCTGTCAGACACACAATTTTTGTTTTTGTTTGTATTATCATGCTCTCTATTTGATCTTTGTTATGCAAAAAACCTTGTGCATTCAGCAGTAATATAAATGGACTACCTAAACAACTTTTTTCGTTTCTTCGTTGCTATTCCTCTCCGTATTGAATATTCTTTCTATTTCTGTTTACAATTCTTTTATATGACTCACATTTCAAGTCCGTTGCTTCGTGTTCCGTTTCAACTCCTTCCAGCTTGAATTTTGTAGCCATTCTTGTACAATTCACGCAATTTTTCCTTTCCGCTGTACATTCTTGTATATCGTGTCCTCCTCCGCACCTTCTGCAGCTTGTTTCGTTTTTGCATTCTTTTGCGAAGTGATAGAATCCCCAGCATTTGTAGCATCTTTTCACGCTCACGTGATCATAGACTCGGCAGTTTTTCCATCCTATTTTAATTCTTGCTTTTTCCACAAAATACTTGTGTGTTTCTGCATCGACTTCTACTATTAGCGTTGTTTCCCGTTCTTTTGATGCGTTTTTCTTCACTATTCTCATTTTGAAGTTTTCTCGTGCTTCCATCTCATTTTGTCTTTTTACTCTATGTATGAAGACATCTTCTTCTTCTCTTCCAATTTCCTCTTCCACTCCAATGATCTTCATCATTGGTAATTTCTTTTTTGGGGCGAAAACCTTGTATTGCGTTCCCAATGATTCCTTTATAGCTCCCGCTAGCAAGTTCCTGTCGCTGTTTTTATGACATCCGAGTATAACTTTTCCGTTTGTTCCCTTAGTGATACCACTCACCGATACTCCTAATTCCATTATATTTACGTTATTTTTTATTGTACCCTCTGTTTTTTCACTCGATTGTTCTTGCATCGGCAGTATTACTATTTCTTCTCTTCGACTTTGTTTTGTTATTGTCGCATACGATTCTTTTTGGCTCTTTGTCTGCTCCCTATTTTCTCCTTTCTTTACTTCGCTTGCATTTTTGTTATTTATTTGTTTTAATCTCGTTATTTCTGTTTGTAATTCTCCTATTTTTTTTTCAAACATCTGTGTCATTTTTTTCATTTCAATTTGTATTATCTTCCCAACTGCTTGTTGAACCTTTTCGCTTATTAAGGCTGCTATTTCTTCATCTCTAATTTTGTTCGCCTCTTCCTCTTCTCTACATTCTTCATTTTCTGTTTCTCCTTCTATTTCACTTTCAACGCGTTTCCTGAATGTTTCGTTGTCTTCTTCCTCCACACTTGTTCCATCTTCTCTTTTCCTCTTTCTTCTCTTCCCTCCACTTTCTTCCAGTTGTACTGTGCATGGTACTAGTTCATTTTTTTTGTTCCATACGTTATGGCCGTGCGTGCATCCCGGGTGAAAGTATTTAATACATACAGGACAGTACAGTCTTGTATGCGCTATTTCCTTTTTGCATTTACTGCACCTTACGAGACTCATTTCTAGCTTCGAAGGTAACAGCACATCCGAAGCCGTTCGCTTTTCGTCGTATTTCTATATCCGTATGCTTTTTTTTTTTTTTTACCGAAGGTGTATCGCTGATGTATCCCGTTCTTAGTTGTTGTAGGTGGCGTTATCGATCAATCTCGATTCACGGCGCCTGCCGCGCTAGCGGCTGCACGTGCGATCTTTGATGTTGTTCTACAGATGGTGCTACCGTCACTGTCGCTATGTACGTGTTCAGTAGTTGTAGATGTCGTTGTCACTTGTCCTTGACTTATCGCGCCTGCGCTACTTTGCTTCTAGCTTAGGATTCTCTGAACTCCAAAATTGAGGTTAACTCGTTGACTCTTTATTTCACGCTACTTGAAGTTGTTCTGTACTATGAATTGCTGCTTTCCCTTCCTTTGGTGGAAAAGCAACAATTTGGCATGCTTTACATTCTGAAACAAAATGAGCCCGAGGGCAGAAGACAGCAGTATCGAGTTTGGTAGTGACAGCTGTATATTCATACAACAGGTCTACTCACTCAGAGAGTCTACTCACTCAGAGAGAGAGAGAGAGAAGAGGATTTATTAGCTTTCTCAGCTACATTTCATACGCGGTTCACCGCTACATTTCTCCTTACTTTCCTACTTATGAACATTCTTCGATCTTAAAGAACGATTTACATATGTGCTTTTTACACTATTAACAATGTTCTTCCTTATTTCTACTTTTTGCTTATATTAATATTCCATTCGGTCGATCGCCACTCTTTACAAACTCTATTACCCTTCGTTTGAATACATTCATGCTTCGTATACTTCTAATTTCTACAGGAACTTTATTATACAGCTTTACGCCTTCGTATCGCATATCCTTCTGACCTAATGTTCTTCTCGTGAAATTTACTTTTACATCGTTCGCTTGCCGTGTTCGAATACCTTCTCTATTCCCTACTAACTGTAACCACCCCCCACGTTCATTCCTGTCCGTACTTAGCATTGTCTTATGGATGGAGAGGATAACTTTGTATTGCATTCGTTCCCGAATACTTAGGAAACACAGGGCATTAAGCATGTCAATTATTCGCGTTTGCTTGCTTGTGTGCAGTATTGCTCGCATCGCTCGATTTTGCATTCTTTGTATAACGTCCATGTCCGTCTTATTCATATTTAGCAGAACGGTGTTACAGTACTCCATGTGTGGAGCTATAATGCTCTTATACACTGTGCATCTAGTTAAAGGCGACAGAAACTGGCCTAATCTAAAACTTATTTTTTTGCCTACTTTTTTTACCGTAAATTCTCGGTGCGCTGTAAAATTTAACTTAGAATCTAACATTACTCCCAAATATTTGATTTCGTGCACTTTTTCTAGTACTTCTCCATTTCTACATTTTATTATTACATTATCACCTTTTCTTACTTGTGGTCCTTTTGCTACCATAAATTTTGTTTTGCTCGTATTCATTTTTAGTTTATTTTTGCACAGCCATTCCTCAGTCTCATTTAGTTGCTCGTTCATTTTTCTTTCCAGTTCCTCAGAGCTCCCCCCTGACGTGTAAATTATCATATCGTCCGCAAAGAGAACTACTTTAAACCCTTGGCACATTACATCTACTATGTCATTTATGTATATTATAAACAATATGGGTCCCAGCACGGATCCTTGTGGGACTCCATATCTTGTTTTTCTTTCTTCGGACTTTTCATTATTAATTATAACTATTTGTGAGCGATCCTTTAAGTACGATTCAAACCATTTCCATACAGTTCCATTTACGCCATAGTTTTTTAGTTTTGCCAACAGCAAGTTTCGATCAATTGTTTCAAATGCTCTTTTTAGATCTATAAAGATCGCCCCTATCAACTTCCCTGTACTTATTTCTTTTTTCCACTCAGATATTACTTCTTGCACTGCGTCCTCACACGATTTCGCCGTTCGGAACCCATATTGATTTCTGCTTAACAGATTATTATCTTCGAAGTACGCGACAATTTGATCTTTCACAATTAATTCTAGTACTTTCTCAAATTGCGGTAATTTGTCTATTGGGCGATATTCTTCAGCAAGTTTCGTCTTATTAATTTTTGGTATCGGGATTATCTCAGACCTTTTCCACGCATTCGGGAAGAACCCGTTTTTTAATGATTTATTAATTACCCACGTAAGTTTTTTATTAATCCCCTTGTATGCTATTTTTAGTATCTTAGTCAACGAGAGAGAGTTGAGTTGAGTTGATGAATTTTATTATGCCCAAGAAATCTAAAGGGCAAAATTTTACATAGTGTAGAGAGATAAGAAGATGTACATTTTAGCCGGTGAGTAGTGTGAGTATCGTTGAAATACAAATTGAAAATAAAAATAAAAACAAAAATATAAAATTTGATTGCTTAAGAGTAATTAACAAACTATATCTATGGCTTAAGACTAATGGGTCGCATGGACACAGGATGCCGCACGAGGAGATCGATAGCCTATATAGCTCATTTTTGTTAGGGACTCAATATTAAAGGTTAGGAAAATAGGAAAACGATATAATGAAAGAAACTAAGAACAATAGTTAGCGAGCTTCAGCTAACTCGGTTTGAAGCAGGTAGTCGAATAGTCGCTGCTTGAATATCGCCAGGGAAGGTGACAACGTGACCGTGGGGGGAAGAGAGTGCCAGAGATAGACCGCAGACAAATGAAAGGCATTGTGGTAAGCGGTTGTACGATGCTGGGGAATCGCAAGAGTCAGAGACGGTTGGGGCTGTCGCGATGGTCGAGAGGCGGTGGATACGCGCCTGATGAAAAGATCACGTAGGTAAGAAGGGGCCTGGAGATAAAGAACGCGGTAGACTTGTATTCCTATATAACAGTTACGCCGGTTTTTCACGGACAGCCAACGTAGCTGGTGACGGTACGGTGTTATGTGCACATCTCGACGAAGATCGAAGATGAATCGAATGCACATGTTGACTAGACGCTGGAGAGTAGTGTTGAGCTCATCGGTCAGACTGTGATAGACGGTGCAGCAGTAGTCAATGTGCGGAAAGATTAGAGCTGTTACGAGTTTTATCCGAAGGGCCGTCGATAGGGAGTTCTTATGAAATTTTAGTTTATGTAGCGACGCGTAGACTTTTTGCGAGATGTGGGAAATGTGTTTATTCCATGAGAGATTCGACGAAAAGAATACTCCTAGGTTGCAAGCATCAGTCACAAAAGGGATGGTGGACGTTTCCACTATTGCAGGTGATAGAGTAGCAATGTCCAGACTGCGCACATAGGGGCTGCTACCAAGTACCATAATTTTCGATTTTTTTGCGTTGAGCGTGAGTCCACTTTGGGTAGCATAGTTCGTGATTGCACGGATGTCGTAATTAACAAGTGCCATAGCGTTGTTTACCTCGGCGGGAGAGCACTGAAGGTATATTTGCGTGTCATCGGCGAAAATCATGTGATCACAATAGAGGAGGTTGTCGGCTATATCGTTGACGAAAAGTGAGAATAGCAACGGACCGAGGACGGAGCCCTGAGGGACCCCTGCTGTAGTGGAGAGCCAAGTCGAGCGAGAACCATCCTCACCAACAACTGACTGAGAACGACCGGTAAGGTAGGAGAAGATCCAGGCAAGGACATTGCGAGTAAAACCAAGCTGTCGGAGTTTGGACAGAAGAACCCGATGTGAGACAGTGTCGAAGGCTTTGCTGAAGTCAAATAGGACTAGTATGGTCACTTTTCGCTGGTCAAGTCCGCGATTGATGTCATTGGAGATTCTCTGCAGCGCCGTTTGAGTGCTGTGCGCTGAGCGAAAGCCCGATTGCCGGGGGTCGAAGATGTTGTTAGCTTCGACAAACGTAGTAATTTGATTGTGCACTATTCTTTCGAACAGCTTAGAGAGTTCGCTGAGATTAGCGATCGGTCGAGTGTCAGATGGTGAGAGAGGAGTCTTGATTTTCGATAAAGGGCGGATAAGAGCTCGCTTCCACGACGTTGGGAAGTAGGATGATTCGAGACAGCGATTGAAAAAAGATGCAAGTGATGCTGCGATTGCAGGAAGTCCATTATAGATGGCAAACTGAGACAGATCATCCGGCCCAGGAGTGAGAGATTGCGGCGACAGCACATGGGCAAATTTGCGAACATCAGCAGTTGTAATCGGTTGAAACTTAAAAAGTGGTCCCGCAGGACTCGGAGAGGATAATATTTCGTTGAGTTCAAGGGTTGTCATAGACGGAAAAGGACTTGAGATCGAGGCGAAGTAAGCATTAAGTTCATCGGCAGGAAAAAAGTGAAGGGGAGATGAGAAATTAGCTTTGACAAGACCGAGATTACCGAGTTCTCTCCACAATCGCGAGGGATCGTCGATGGCGTTTAAGCGGTGGTAATAATATTGTTGGCGCGATGCTCGCATATCAGCAGTCAGTAGGTCGCGATAATTACGATAGATCGCAAGTCCCAGCAGATTGTTTGAACGCTTAGCTTGTTTATAGAGACGATTTCGGTGCTTGATACGCGTCTTGAGAGAGTCAGTTAGCCACGGCGATGGGGGCCTGCGTATCGGAAATGTTTTCAGCGGAGCATGTAAATCCAAGGCTTGTAGAATAGCACTCGAGAAAGCATGGCAGTAGGCCTCTAGATTTTGCGACAGCAACGCTAATACGGGAGGAGTGCGATTATCATCGGAAAGAAGCGTCTCGATAGTAGTCGAATATCGATTTGAATCAAAAGTATTGAGCGTGCGCCGAGTAATCGTACGAGGCTGGATGTTGCCAATGTCAAATGAATAAGTGAGTTGGAGAAGATCGTGGTCACAGATGAAAGGCACATCCGATTTGTTAAAAGATACGAGCTTATCCTCACTGTCGATAATAATGACATCAAGCCATGAGTCGGAAGTAGCGGTGTGAAATGTTGCCGAGGATTGAACGAGGTAGAGAGATGATGCGAAAATAAAGTTACGTAGGTACTGAGCTTCGAAATAATCAGAGAGCAGATTGCAATTTAGATCACCAGACAGAATTATATTTTTATAAGCGTGACTAAATCTAGATAAATCGGTTATGAAATCATGAAGAAGAAGGGCTTTCGGTCGACGATAAATTGAGGCGAATAAAATAGCTTGACCATTATTACAATGTATCCTTAAAATTAAGTACTCCGGCGAGTTCGAGAAGTTGTTCGGTGAGGCAGCAAGAAGTTGAGCTGATAGCGAAACGTGAATGTAGCACGCTACTCCCCCACCCTCTTTACCCTCGCGATCATTACGAATTAAGAAATAATTATCTAGACTTACAAGAGAATCGTGAATATGCGAATGTAGCCAAGTTTCCGATATCGAGATAATGTGAAAAAAATAATTACTAAAGTAATGCCGAACGTGATCGATGTGAGCTAAGAGAGACGTAGCATTGAATTGCGCAATCCGTAAATTAGATTGAAGGGGTGGGGTTACGCATATCGACGATGTAGCAGGGCTAGTAGTGATTGAGGATGGAAGTCAGATAAGCTTGTCTAGATCATTGACGCTCACGATGTCAATGACGGGTAGACCGTTATCCTTCATGACGCGAATAATGCCGTTACGGACCCAGACGTGCTTATAGTTTGTTCGAGAGGCCCCGCGTAGAAAAAATTAGTATGGGATTGACTCTGGGAGGACGATGGGCGAGAGGCTGGGGTTTATTTGGGATTGAATCTGGGAAGCACTATGGGCAGTCATCTGGGTTTTGGGACCCGGCTGGATGGTTTCCCAGACCTTTTCCCATAGCTTCAGTGGACGGGGGAAATCCTCGTGCAATCAATCCCATACGCTTTTCCAGATTCTCTCCCAGCCGTCGCATACGAACGGGGATCCTCGTGCAATCAATCCCATATGCTTTTCCAGATTCTCTCCCAGCCGTCGCGTACGACCGGGGGAATCCTTGCGCGATCAATCCCATACATAGAATCCCATGTTATGTGTAAGTGAAAGAAGATGAAAAAATAGATTTTGTCAAATGGAAGAAAAAAATAAAAAACGAAAAAATATGCCTAAAACCATTTTTTTCGACGGATATGAGTTCCCCGAGCAAAGTTAAATGCTGCTGTACGTAATCGGCGTTTGAAATTCGATGTAGGTCCCAAAAATATTGTAAAGTATTGGATGAGTTTAACATAGATCTTTTAATTTATTTATCCAAGCTTTTCCCAGTACATCACATTATTTTTGGGGCCTTAAATGAAATTTAACCGCCGATTATGTACTACAGCGCTTAACTTTGCACGGCGAAATCATATTCGTTGAAAAAAATTAGATTTGAGCATATTTCTTCGTTTTTCATTTTTTCCTTCCATTTGACAAAATCTATTTTTCCTTCTTCTTTCATTTACACATAATATGGGATTCTATGTATGGGATTGATCGCGCGAGGATCCCCCCGGTCGTACGGTACGGCCGGGAGAGAATCTGGAAAAACGTATGGGATTGATTGCACGAGGACTCCCCCCGTCCACTGAAGCTATGGGAAAAGGTCTGGGAAACCATCTAGCCGGGTCCCAAAACCCAGATGACTGCCCATAGTGCTTCCCAGATTCAATCCCAAATAAATCCCAGACTCTCGACCATCGTTCTCCCAGAGTCAATCCCATACTAATTTTTTCTACGCGGGGCGCGAGTTTTTGTTTGACGAAGAAGCGCATACATGTCCGACGGGAGCATCTCATTGACAAAGATGTTGCCCGAAGCCTGAGTACCAAAAACCTCGCTGACTTTAAGATCGCGCTTAGAACGCTTAGCACTTATGACTACGTCGCATACCGAGTTTGAGGTTAATACTACTACTATAGAGACTGAGCTACGTGACGCATTCGGGGGTGGATTTTTTTTAGCGAGCAATCGAGCACCAAGAACATGGTTGACAAGCGAACCAAGTCCAAGCACATTGAGCACTCTTTTCGCAAGATCGATTGGCGGGTCTGGAGTATTAGCGGGAAAACCAGACATAATAAGCTCACTTTTTAGCGTTGCCGGCTGTCGAGTGACGAGAGATTGGAGCGAGGAAACTTCGTGTCGAAGCTGCGCATTAGCCTGTTCGAGATTTTGAATGCGGGCGGAATTAGCGTTAACCGTTTGAATTAATTCCGGTAAGTCCTTGAGTTTTTCAGAAAGATCGGAGTTGACTTGCCTTTGCGACGAGATAAAGGCTGACATACGCGCATCGGAATCTTTCATATACGCGAACACTGTATCGAGAGTAACTGGTTGCGTAGTTTGGGGGAACGGACTCGGTGGTAAGCTAAAGTTATTAGGATTAATGTTAGCCATATTGTCTCTAAAAGACTCGCGACAACACGGTGACGCAGATCTGTACGCGAGATAATAATTAACACAGCCGGGGTGGAAATGACGCTGACAGTCAGGACACGAGGTAAATGTACCTGCGATTGATTTTGTACATTTAGCGCAAGAAACCGACATGCAAAGAGAGCTGTACCACGAAATAAGAAAAATCACACGAAATAGCTACACGTGCAAGGATATGCAGTCAGTGAGTGTCGGTAAGATAGGCACGAAAATCAGCGTTGATCGGCGACGATTGATCGATGAGTTGTAGATCGCGCTGGTGGTGGTCAAGGTCAGCGCTGACGTGTGCGCAGTCTTGCGCAGTAGTGAGGCAGCACTAGGGTGTTGTAGATGGCGCACAAGAAGACCAAAGTCACCAGCGTATGTGCACATGCGTAGTAGCGGCGGTTCAAAGTGTTGTAGATGGCGTGGTAGACGTAAGAAGGCATTAATCACTCGCAGCGCATGCGCATGCCAGGTCCGTTGATATCCGAGAAGGACAGAGAATGCCGCTCAGAGAGTGAGGTTAGAAAAGCAGACTGAATTCCAACGAGGATTTACTGATAGTGCTAATAGATGCAGCAGAAGTAAATTGAGATTGTTGGAAAGCAGTAAAAGCTTGCTTAGATCTGTAAAAGATATAGCCCGAAGGCAGGACGAAGCAGTAAAAATTCTACCAAAAATTGTAAGCGACAGATAGGAGCAATGCGTTGTACTCACGAGAGAGAGAGAGAGAGAGAGAGAGAGAGAGAGAGAGAGAGAGAGATCGAAAATAAAGAAATGAGTGATAGGATAGTATCGTTTATTTTATATAGGGTTGGATTGTTTATTTTTTCTTGACAAAAAATAAACAATGTTTTCTTGGAAAAAAAAAAAAGGTGTATCTATTATTATTCTTCTTTTTTTTTTAAGTTACGGTGAGCTGTGATAAAAAAAAAGTATTATTAAAGGTACCATAGACGAAACAGTTATATTAAGATCGCATCGTAACATTAAAAGTAGAAGAAAAAAAGATGGTGATATAATATAATAATATTATAATTTATCGTTTTCTCTGTATTTAATCTTCGTGTCATTTTTCTTTTCTATCAATTTCATATTATACTTTTCGTTTTCATTATGGTTCAGAATAAAATTAATAAAAAAATATGTCCAGGTAGCCCTTATTTCTGAATATCATTTCAATCTTGACGAGGGAAAAAACATTAATTTTTTACAAGACATATTATCGTGATTGGAGCGATTTCCGCATACATCGCGTTGTTTTTCGCAGGTGCTACTGATAATATGATAGTACCGCTTCAACTCCGATCATATTTCTTATCAAAAAAAATTATGAATTGTAGTCCTCCGATTCAATCGAGTTGGGTGACCGTGAAGTGTCTTTGTCGTAGATGATCACTCACAACTGACGCGATATTGTCATTAATACGGAATGCTCGGGAATACCTACGAAAGCGGACAGGATGTATGGACGAATCGCTTCAATTCAAATAATATTACTTATAAAAAAAAATAATCGCTCGTCGTAGCCTGCTAATTCGATCGAAGGAGGCGACCGTAAATTTTGTGTCTTAGATTACTAATCGAGATGTCTCGTTGTCTTTGGTAGGTGCTTTCAAATGCACTGTACGAATGACAATATCGCTTCAATTTCGATTAATAATCCAAGACAAAAAAATTTTACGTTTACCTCCTTCAATCGAATCAGAGGGCTACGAGTTATTAGTTTTTTTATAAACAATATTAGTTTCTAAGGTTATAGTATAGGTTAATGGTTCTTGATCGGGGTTTGGAAAAATTAACGTTACGCTATTTCATATTTCATCCGTTTTATTTAGCATATTTAGACATCAATGTGACGAAAAAAAAATATTGTTGATGAACATCGCATATTATTCTGCAGCCTCTACACCTGACTGCTTCTGTAATGAACAAATTTGAAAAAAAAACAATTATTATTATTACTTAACATCGTATTCCAAAGTTCATTATTGTCCTTTTTTTGCCGGGTAAAATTACCTTTGGCCAAAGTAAAGCCCATAAATGGCTCTTCATCCGAGTCCGATCCATCTTATTTTAGGTCGAATCCGAGAAATGGCTCTTCTTCGGTGTCCGACCCATCTTTTGTCTCCTCGAATCCGAGAAATGGCTCATTATTCTGAGCCTGATCCATTTTCGACCAGGGCGAAGCCGTGAAAATGCGGCGGCGCATCGCCGGCTTCCTCGACTTCCTCGATTTCTTCGTCGGTATCGTCGTTGCCTCTGGGGTCTACGACTTTTTCCCCCGGGACTACATCGTTTCCGCGGTCGTCCGTCGAAACTTCTTCGTCCCAATCGTCACTTTGACGGCGGCTCCACACAGGCCAGTGTCCTCCACCGCACTTAAGATTTTTGGCGTGCTTACCCAATTCGGCAAACGAAGAGCTGAATAAAATTAAAAAATAATGTTCCTTCAAATTTTAAAAATTTGTGTACAAGAGTGTTGGAAAAAATGCATCAAAAAATGCCAAAAAAATGACTTACTATTGGTGATCGGGGCCGACGACTCTCTCCACACCCTGCTGATATAAAATTGCCCAGATAAAGCGCCAATTTGCGTAAGTAAATTTACGGAAATATTCTTGGCGGTGATACGGCACGTCCTGCACGAACACATTTCGTAAAACTTCGGCGAGTTCCGCCGATCTAAGGCCATGCCGCTGGTTTATGTCGTTCATATATGGTACAAGCGCGCACAATAATCTTCCAAAACATTCTGCGTTTTCCGTAATATCCTTAGGATACTTGATATGTAAGCGAGACATCTTTTTGCGCTTTATTTCTTTTTTGTTTTTCAACCGTCACTTGTTTCGCGCCAATCTTTATACCTACACACTTGATGGTGGCGCCACGTGACAATAACAACATAAGCCCATGGCGACACTTGTCTTGCCGACTTACGAAAGCCAACGAGATATATGCAAAAGTTGCTTCAATTACGATAAAATTTCTTATAAAAAAAACAGCTATAGCCTTCCAACTGTATCGAGGGAAGCGAGAGTAAGGATTCTGTCTTAGATTACAAATCAAAATTGAAGCGGCATTCTCGATGCCAGAAAAAAAATCAGCAGGTTTTTTTATTACGTCATTGCGTAATAGAATGCGCCGTATGAACGACAACGTCGCTTTAATATCGATTAATAATCTGAGACAAAAAAATGTCACGCTCGTCTCCCTCGATCGAATCGGAAGACTACAAGCGATCGGTTTTTTTATCAGAAATATTATTTTAATCAAAGCGACTTTTTTATATGTCTAGTTATCTTTCGTAGGTGCCTCCGAATGCACCGTATGAACGACAACGTCGCTTTAATATCGATTAATAATCTGAGACAAAAAAATGTCACGCTCGTCTCCCTCGATCGAATCGGAAGACTACAAGCGATCTGTTTTTTTATCAGAAATATTATTTGAATTGAAAGGCTTCTTCCATATGTCTAGTTATCTTTCGTAGGTGCCTCCGAATAAACCGTATGAACGACAACATCGCTTTAATATCGATTAATGATCTGAGACAAAAAAATTTTACGCTCGTCTCCCTCGATCGAATCGGAAGACTACAAGCGATCGGTTTTTTTATCAGAAATATTATTTTAATCAAAGCGACTTTTTCATATGTCTAGTTATCTTTCGTAGGTGCCTCCGAATGCACCGTATGAACGACAACGTCGCTTTAATATCGATTAATAATCTGAGACAAAAAAATGTCACGCTCGTCTCCCTCGATCGAATCGGAAGATTACAAGCGATCGGTTTTTTTATCAGAAATATTATTTTAATCAAAGCGACTTTTTCATATGTCTAGTTATCTTCGGTAGGTGCTTCCGAATGCACCGTATAAACGACAACATCGCTTTAATATCAATTAATAATCTGAGACAAAAAAATGTTACGCTAGCCTGCTTCGATTAATTGAGAAGACTACAAGCTATCAGTTCTTTTTATAAGAAATATTATTTGAATTGAAGCGACTTATTTATACGTCTAGTTATCTTCCGTAGGTGCTTCCGAATGCACCGTATGAACGACAACGTCGCTTCAATCTCGATAGATAAACCAAGACAAAACATATTGTGCTCGCCCCCCTCGATCAAATCGGAAGGATACGAGCTATTCGTTTTATTATAAGAGAATTTATTTTGATTGCAGCGACTTTTCCATAAGTCTCGTTATCTTTCGTAGGTACTTTCGAATGCATCGCATGTATGATAATGTCGCTTCAATTTAATCGATAATCGATATGAAAAATTTCGTAACTCTTAGTCTTCCAATCCAAACGTGGAGAAAAAATCGTGAGCGTTTTAAGTATAGGATCATTATTTTTAATTGAAGCATCTTAGCTATTGACACGGTATACTCGGAAGCACCGACAAGAGCCAATAAGACGTGTCTGAAAGTCGCTTCAATTCAGAAAAAGAAGCATCAACCAAAAAAAAAATACCCTCGGATAGGCTCTAATTCAAGAAAGAATTAGAGCCTAACCGAGGGTATTTTTTTTAATCTTTTTTCGATTTGCAACAGGCTCGATTAACTGCAGGGTCAGTATTGCAACGGCTACTTGTCAAACAGCTGTTCGACGATATTAAGAATTTGTGTTTTTCTTAATTGAGGCAATGTTGTGTAAAGCATACGATTAAAGAAAATGGTTCACTTACCGTGGAGCGTGTAATTTGATTTCGCTTTGAATACAATAATGGTCCATTGACCAAAAAAAAAATACCCTCCAATGAGTTCTAATCCATTCTTGAATTAGTACCAATTGGAGAATATTTTTTTTGGCATACATTTTTTTTCTTATTATGCTAACACCGTTTGTCATATCCTATGTGCATATCCTTTACGATTTCCGATCTTATTGACCTGACAGAAAATCCGATTATTTTTCATCGCATCTCTAACCTGAGATTATTCGTTTCGTCGCATTGTACAATCCGCGAACCCCGCACGAACCTCAAACATGCACATAACCTTTGCATCTTCTCTTTCGTACGATCGCACGTAACAGCACTGCACAATGACAGGACGTGGCAAACCGACCGTCTCAAACCGCCGTGAACGGAGACTCTGTCTGTGTGAAGATGTAGTGGTGAATTGAACGTTGCCAGCTCTCCGCATGGCAATATGGAACTGTCCAACGCGCCGAAATGGCTACTCCTGATTGGTCGAATTATTCAAATTTACAATGCTTATAATTAAATAAATATTGCGAATTTCGACAAACGGCTAAGTAACTTTGCTCAGGACACGACAAACTACTATCTGGCAAAAGGTGTCGAAAACTTCCTGAATCACCCTGTATACATGACAATAAGAATAATAGAATACAAAGAAAAATAAGATAACTGTAAATGATGTTAGAAAATACGTGAGAAATTTTCTATAACAGACCGTGATAAAAGGGGCGGGAGGGAGGATCAGTGGTTTTTAGGCATTCAATCAAAAATAGACAGAGAGTGCCTATGAAAGTGACAATCTGGCCTCTTCAAATGTCTGTACGTTAAAGATACGCCGCAACGGTCGAACCGAAAAAATCACATTTTGTAGCGTTGTGTTGTACCCTCGAAACCCGGTTGATCACTCCGCGCTCAAAGGTTGAGATTTGAACCCATAAAATAAAATGGTTACTACCAGTTACGAGTTGGAATCCCAGTGCGTAAATAAAGACTATTAGCTACAAATCTATTTTTTTATGAATTGGTTTATCATAAAAATGACTTGACTGGCCATAGAACTGAATTCATTAAACAGTCGCTGGTGTATTTAGACAATTTAAGAATTTGTCCAAATGGTAACTCGACATAAGCAATGGCCAGACAAGTCATTTCTATAATAATCTGATTCATAAAAAACTAAATTTGTAGTTAATAGTCTTTATCTACTCTATGAATTAGATATGACTCCTCTCGACTTATAGACTATTTCCCAAAATATTTTTTTCAAAAAAAAAAAAAGGTACGCCAAGTACTGAAAAATCCGATTTGCAAATATTGATAAAAAAAAAAATGAACAAAATTTTATAAGCCAAGCATAACAGAAAAATAAAGATTCTATATATCAAAAAATATATTTTTTTTGCACAAAAATTGCTGAAAAAACTTGGCGTTTCAATGCCAGTGGTTTATTGTGACGCTTGCAAACGCCGGAACGCCAATTTTTTACAGCAATTTTTGTGCAAAAAAAAAATATTTTTTGATATATAGAATCTTTATTTTTCTGTTATGCTTGGCTTATAAAATTTAGTTCATTTTTTTTTTTAAACAATATTTGCAAATCGGATTTTTCAGTACTTGGCGTAACTTTTTTTTTTTTTTTGAAAAAAATATTTTGGGAAATTTCACTTATTTTTGAAAAGCTACTATTTTTTTTTTGTAATTTTCCCTTTAAAATTAATTTCGAACTCAGAAAATTTATATCGAACAAAATTAATTCTATATGCAAAACCGGGCGAACGGCACGTCACATATTCCACTTGATGATTGCCGGTTATGTTGTTCGAGATCGCAAAGAAAAGTTATAATCGATATAAAATCACACGTATAACACATAACTCGGAATTTTTCTTTTTTACTTCGCGTCGAGACACTAAACCACGATACGCAATACATAATTATTATTTTCGGAAACACTCAAAAAAATGTTCACGTCGCAAAAATACGTGCCGACGATATGAACTGTCAGCTGTGCCGGCTGTGGCGACGAGCGCGCCACCGTGCGGATTTTTCTATGAACTTATGTAAACGTAGACGGCGTATAACATTGCCACCGACAACAGCTGACAGCTACGTCGGCTGTGGCGACGAGCGCGCCACCACGCACATTTTTCGATGAACTGATGTAGACGCAGAGACATATATATACGGGACAGGACACTTTATAATCGTTTGGATCCTGTGAAATTCCCGACCTCGAGATCTCGAAATAGGCTAAACCAATTGAATGGTAACTAGGCTCTTTCGAAAGATTGACCCAAAATTACATTATAAAAGTGTCCATGAAAATTCGATTCGTTGTCTTATTGCGAAGATATATCGATCGAAAGTTCAACGCACTATACACTTCGGGTATATTGGCGTAGGTTACTCTCAGTAGCGACACGCCTTGTACTGTATTATCAGTACTTGGCGTCGAAGCGCTACCGCGCTTCTTGATATGTACTTGGCAATATATTTGAGGATTTTATTATTGCCTACTTTTTGCAAAATAGACAAAATATAATTAAATGAGGTATTTCATCCGGTTTCGATCAGCCGAAAAGTCGGCTCGTTCGGAAGAGAGGTACGAACTTCGATTCTCGCGACGCGACGCTCTCACGTCTCGATCGCCCGCTACCGACAGCTCTTGACGTTTGTCGAGCGATTGCCTGCGAGTACTGTAAAAATATTATTTTCTTAGCCTGCGATTGGACGCAGTAGAGATTCTGGTAAATTATCTTTGCAAATTGTATTTCATTCGATTAGGAAGTAAAGAGAAAGAAAAGAAATCACGCTTTCGGGACTGTGCCGAGCGCGAGCAACACGTTGTAAAATTTATTTGAGAAACAACGGAAGGGGTGTCGCATCACGACTCCGCTCCGGCAATTTTTCTGTTCATTGAAAGACAGTGATTGCGTTACCGAGTTTCGTTCTGTTCTACCGCTCGCAAGAGCGACTCGAACCACTATCCTCTACCATCTTCCCAAGCTGTAGCTAGCCGAGCGGCAGCTGGGAAAAATTTTCGGATCGGTGAAATAAATTTGCCTCGAGATTTCCGAGTTCTCGCGGCTGGCGCCCCTATGATACGACACTCGTTGCATCTTTTGTGGTCTAGCGAGTTCTCGGGGAAAACGGTTATAATACATCTTTTAAGATTGGTACTCAGGTAGATGCCATATATACGCATTTTTCAAAGGCTTTTGACAGAGTCAACCACAGGACATTGTTGATAAAACTTCCGATGGTTGGACTCTCGGGACTGCTACTCTCGTGGCTGAACAGTTATTTAAGTAATAGGATCTAGTATGTCCATATTCGTGGTTCGGATGTTCCTCACGTCTCTCATTTTCACTCATTTTTAGGCACTCACTATAACAATAGGCAAAGAGTGCCCATTAAAATGACCATCCATTGCTCTTCGGAGTCTGCCGAAAGGGTTACTCCGCAGCGCATACTCCAAAAATTTTTATTTTTCACCATTTGCTTCGGTGTATCTCCAACATCATGCGTAGTTACTTTGAGGTGACTGCGATGAATAAAAATATTTTTTTTAGCCTGCGGTGCAATGAAAACATTTTTTTGGATGGATTTTTCTTCTCGAACGTCCGTATCACACTGTAACTTTAGATAGTGCGAACCAATTTTGTTCTCCTTTGCAGGGTTTTTTTATTACATTATTTCCAGTATGCACATCACTTTTAAACCCAATCTGAGACCTTCAAGTATTTTTTCTAAAAAATTATTGGCCACTATTTGCATTTGCCTTCGATCAAATGTCCGTACGGTGCCATCATAATGAACTACACGAGCCAATTTTTTTCTCCTTCGCAACATCATTTTGTTTTATCAAAAGCACTATGCACAGCAAATTTGGAGACAATCCTACATCTCTAACTATTTATTCATCACAATTTTCAATAAAAAAATTATTTTCTCACATCTGATGTCCGTACGGTGCTCCAATTAAGAATCCTGGAAACCAATTATTTTCTCTTTCGCAACAATATTTCATTGCATCGAAAGCACTATGCACAACAAAGTTTGAGTCATTCCGACTAATATTCTTTTAATTATAAAATAATTGAAAAAAATTGGTTATAACTAGCTTTGCTTCAAAGGTTATGTTATTGAGATTTGCCAAAAAAACCATTTTTCATCATGTTAAAAAAAAATCTTCGGTAAAAAAAATCGCGAGTATATATTTTTTCGTTTTATTCTATCTGTCAAACTTTGAAAACAGATGACAATTTCGTAGCAGACGATACACAGATGCTCATACGTCGCGGCGCGCGTGCTCTGAGGCCGGATGATTTTCAAATAAAAAAAAATCGTCATCTCGTTTCAATCTTTGTCCGTAGTTTACCTAAATACAAATGGATTCTACGGGGTATAGCGAAGATAAAAAGTGTGCAATCATAAAAAAAAGAATTTTCTATCCTTCAACCGTCGAAGATTCATCGCAGTCGAAATCTTTGGCAATTATGTTCACCCGATTTATTCGTTTAGAGTTAATAATAAAAACTGCTAATTTTGTTTCTGGAAAAGTATGTTCTCCTCTTCAAAACAAGACAAGATAAGAGTCGATATCTTTTTTCGCTGCCGAGATATGATTTTTTTTAAGCAAAGACTAATTCCACGAATTTTCGTCAAAAAACGAATCATTTTTTCAAATTTCTCGAAATTGCCGTCTCTAATCCTTTCCTCTCATAGAAATTGTATTTACAAACTGACTCTCCGCGTTATTGCGCAGATAGAAAGTGTGCAATGTTTAAAAATTGAATTTTTTACACTTCGACGGTCGGAGATTTATCATATTGGAAATCTTTGTCAATTTTGTTCGGTCGATTTATTCTTTTATTGTTTGGGGGGCGGAGCCCACCAACAAGAGCATCTGCGCCCGCAGGGCCAAACCAACCAAACCAAATTTATAAAATTGATTTACAAACACGATTTCGAAAAATCAAAACCATAATTCAAAATTGCCGCCCTCTTGGAGAACTTTTGTGTACACAATATTGGGTATTTTACTTCGAAGTGCGTGAATGAATAACTTTTTCGCCAAACTTACGCTTGAGCATCCTACATATTTTGAACGTGTGAAAAACATTCATCGTGTAAATCAATACCGCAAACTTCAAAAGTTTGACCTTGTGATTTGTTGATTGTCATCGCAAAGCATAGTTTGACTGGAAATTGGATTCGTTTGAATTCGAATGGGTAATTTGTTGGTATCATGGGTATGCGTGGTATTAACACATGTTCGCCGATTGTATTACCGGTAATAATTTCTTCTAATTTCATTAATCTTGTAATTTTTAATCTGGTTCGGTTGCACAGTTTTGGTGAATTAAAATTTCTCAATAGTGTGATAGTGGTTCCGATTTTTAATTTTAGGGTATGTGGTGGAGTCCTGGAGGGTTGAGAGAATTCAGAAATTCAGTGGGATAGTTTGTTATTTGCTGCATTTCCGTGACACTGTTGATCGACTCAAACACATATGTATGTATACCGTAATTTTTAAGTATCAATTCGTTGATGAAACTACCTCTGTCATTTTTCGGCGCAAGTATAGCGCGTTCCCGAAACCAAGAGCCCGTATGTTTTGAAATTGCGTGCGGGCGCAAAGGCTCTTGTTGGTGGGCTCCGCCCCCAAACCCCCCGAAAAATGTCCCTTTGGGACATTTTTTAACGCACTCACAGGAATACACGTCGCGCTACGCGCTCCGTATCGAGTATGATTACACTTTGCGTTATGCGCTGCATATCAAATATGTTTATACATCGCGCTGTGCGTTTCATCTCGGAAGAATGTATGGCGGAAACTCATTTTTCACTTGTGTAAATTGATTCATAGTTTAACCGTCATCGAATATAAACATTTCGTATCTATACGAATTGATTATTATTATTCTCAACTGATATTGCCTTTCTGTTTTACGAACAATATAACGAATTGCATCACGGAGAACTTGATCAAATTAATGTAACGAATCAAATGATATCTAGTAAAGGTCGTTTTATTGGCTTAACACTTATGACCAGATTAAATGAGTATAAATCAACACAAAAAATATTTACCAACACGAACACTATTACCATTTACCAACAGGTCTAATGTCCCCTTTAAATGCATCTGTTTAAATGTTTTTATCTTCCCTAAAATACATAGAATCACTTTATTATTGCCTCTGGACAGGACCCGAAGTATTCGAGCTGAATATTAAGAAAAATTGCTTTTTGATACGATTTTCAATTAAATTTGCTTGATATTAATTGTTGTAGTAAAAAATTATAACTCGAGAGCGAACATAGATATCGTCTTGGTTCGTGTATTGCAGAGGAAGTAGTACCTTGCTCAAAATAAAGTTGTAGTGTCTTGGATGCGTCCAAAATAAAAAAAAATCAATTTCTCGATGAATTCGACGGCGAGGATTCTTGGACTGTCGATCTATAAGAGAATTCGGTTATAACACTTTAAGCATTTTTTCTCTTCCCTATAATAGATAGAATCAATTGACTGGTTATTGTCACTGTCGGAGAGTAAAACATTGCAGACGAAAAATTTGAGACATTTTATTTTTCTATCGTTTTATTTTGTTTTGAGATAAGTATATTGAAACAATTGAAAAAAAAATAGAAGGGTGGTTGGAAACATACGAGGTAAAAATTGATTTTTTTTTTGTTTCGAAAAATTGTTAGAGATTTGAAAAAAGTAGACTGCAGTTTCCCAATATTTGAAGTTATATACATTAAACAATGAGAAAACAATAAGATTTTTATTTTCGATTCAAATCATCCCTACACAGAATACCAACGTCGCGGCGTATGCAAACTTTATCACGTTTGCTATCGAATTATCGTCGGCTTTCAAGGTTTGACAGATAGAATGAATGGAAAAAAATAAATGGCCTCGATTGTTTTCAATTTTATTTGACAAATTGCAATAATTTTGGATATTCGATGATTCTTCTTTGTGGAATTATAACCAGGTTTTCAGTGCACCCACGAAATTTTTTATTTTTATTATGAATGTGAATAATGTATATAAAATATTGTGAATGATATTCGTTAAAAATATATTATTTTCGAAATAAAAAAGGATTAATATTTGGCAATCAATGCGTGATATTTTGTATTTCATTTTTCGCAACCAAATTTTCGTTGGTGACATGATAAAAAATTGTTTTTTGGAAAATTAAAATAATATAACCTTTTAAAATAATTCCTCACTAAAAATAATTGCAGAATAAAAATACTAAGAAATTTCAGAATGTCTTCAAATTTGCTGTGGGTACTGCTTTTCATAAAATAAAATAATGCTGCGAAAAAGAAAAAATTAGGTTCGTAGAATTCATAATTGGAGCACCGTATGGACATTTAGCAGAACAAAATTTAAAACACCTCATTAAAGGCTTCGCAGTAGTTTCAAAATGATTGTGCAGAATGGTGATGATATGATACATCACCTCTGCGAAGAAGAGAAAAATTTCTTCGCACAGTCCAAAGTTACAGCATCGTACGGATACTTGTCGAAGCAACAATGGATTTTTTTTGTTAAGCAAAAGTTGAAATGCTTCACAGGGGCTTCAAAATGTATGTGCACAATGGTGATGATATGATACATCATCCCTACGAAGAAGAGAAAAATTGCATCGCACAGTCCAAAGTTACACTCTGATACGGACGTCTAAGAAGATAATTTCAGTAATAAAGGTATTTTTATTCAACTGCAGGCGAATAAAAATATCACCAGTCATTGGAATCACTTCAAATTAATAACTCATGATGTTAGTGATACATCGAAGCAAATGGTGAAAAATAAAAAATTTTGGAGTATTCGCTGCGGAGTAACCCCACCAACAGACTCCGAAGAGCAACCAATGGTCATTTCAATAGGCACTCTTTGCCTATTGTTATAGTGAGTGCCTAAAAACTGTCAAATAAAACTGAAGTATCGATGGATCACAAACTCAAACAGATGTAACTGGAACTCAAATATTCAGTTGACAACTCCACCTTGAATCTTCTCTCCTAATTATTCTGAAATTATAGACAATAAATACACAAAAAAGCAATGACGCCGACTACATTACCAAAGAATAACACCGTATTGAATTAACGTAAAGATAATTTAATACTATATCGATATGTAATTAATAATTTCTAGTGATTTTGTTTGTGAAATGTAGATAACCCCGAAACTACAATCTCATCTGCCGAACTTTCAACGATTGATCAGAATCAAAAACAATTACGGGCTCTCAATAACCCTTTTATGTATATCCCTTGGACGAATAAATTTCAGTGCCATTATTGTGAACGAATGTTTGAAAAAAAGCATGGTGTTTTACAACACCAACGTCGCAATCCGAATCAAATTTGTAAGCGAATTTATGCTTGTATTCACTGTAAGAAGACGTTCCGGCCAAAAAAAACACCTGAATTTCTAACACTAATTAAAAAATAAGGTACGGCAATAAAATATCATTTTTATGGCAAAGAATAATTATTTATTAACGTAAGTAAAACGTAAAACGACGTTGGAATTTTTACTCGCCGAGGCGTCTGTGAGTGTCTGAGAGTGTCCGTGAGTGTCTATGAGTGTCTGTGAGGGGTGTCTGTTAGGGGTATCTGTGAGGGGTGTCTGTGAGGGTCTGTGAGAAGTATCAGTGAGTGTCTATGAGAGTGTCTTTTTTTTTTCGGAAGGAGGGGAAATCTTTCATAAGACACCCGAGGATGGGTAGTGTCGGATTCTTACCGACTAAAACCCCTCCTCCCTCACCCCACGCCACGTCGGTACCGCTTTCGCATAACTTCTGTATGTGGTGTGTTTTGTAGCCCTCTTCAAGGCTCCTCTATTTTTAATCTTGTGTTGTTGTAGAGCAACACAGGATGTAGCTGCCTCAGTCTACTTCGACGTCAAGCTGCTCTTCAGCCCTGTTTCTCTCCTCCATCTCCAGTTCTCTTTTCTTTCTCATCGTTTCCTTGATAAAAAACGACACTGCCGTCCACACTTCTTCTATACTGAGCATTAATGCGATGAGATTACTCTCGTCGATTATCCTGTTTCCAATTTCGGCTTCAAGGTTTTTCCGCTCCACTTCTGTAGCAGGGCACTCTAAAACTGCGTGTTGTGCATCGTCGGGACTGAATCCGCAATGAGTGCATACTTCGCTGTCTCGTTTCTTGAAACGCTTGAGATATTCATTGAAGCAACCGTGTCCTGTTAGCGCCTGTATCAGCTCATAGTTCATTTGGCCATGGGGCCTTCCAAACCACTCCGCCACGTTAGGGATCAGTCGATGCGTCCATCTTCCTTTGTTGTCTTCATCCCAGCGCACCTGCCACCGTTCGAGTAGATTCTGTCGTGCACGTACTTTCGCCGCTGCCCTTGCTTCGTCCGTAATCAGAATCTCGTTGTTAGAATGGGTCTCCTGGTATACCTCGCTTTTTTCTCGCGCTAGTAGGTCAATCGGTGGCATGCTAGCGAGCACGAGCGCCGCGATGCGGCAGCCGAGGCTGCTTTCTCACGTACGATGTTCACGTGCTCCGTGAACCTCAGTCCGCTATCTATCTGCACTCCAAGATACTTGAGAGATTTCCCCCAGTTTAAACATTGGCCGTCTAGCTTCAGCGTTGGCGTTGTGTACAACCTCCTGTCTGTGATGAGAACCGCTTCCGTTTTGTGGACCGCAAGGTCTAGCCCCTTTTCTCTCAGCCACTTGCTCGCTCGGCGAAGGCACTCATTCGCCACGATCTCCAGGATTCTCGTTGTCTTCGCTGTCACTATCAAGCTCACGTCGTCCGCAAAGCCGATCATTTCCGCGTTCTCCGGGAGCTTTAAATTGAGGAGGCCGTCGTACATAACGTTCCATAAGAATGGTCCAAGAATCGATCCCTGCGGAACGCCTGCCGTTACCTCGTACTCCGCTGGTCCTTCTTCTGTGTCGTATAACAGTGTCCTTTCACTCAGGTACGATTCTATCGACTGGAGTAGATACGCCGGTGTTCTCCTATCTGCCAGAGCCTCCACTATCTTGTCCCTTCTAGCTGTGTTAAAAGCGTTTCTGATATCTAGAGTTATTACCGCACAGAAGCCTTTGCTCTGCCACGGGCCCTGTTTGACCGTCGCTGCCAATCCCGTTACTCGTGCTATGACGTCTATCGTTGAACGCCCTTTTTGGAAACCGTACTGCCTCGGTGACAGCCCGCCATTCCTCTACATGTGCTCTTCTAGCCGCTGAAGCAAAAGTCTCTCGAACAGCTTTCCCATTGTGTCAATAAGACTGATGGGTCGGTACGACGACGGTTGGTCCAATGGTTTATCCCCTTTCCGTAACAGAACCAGTGCTTGCCTCTTCCACCTTGCAGGGAAGACTCCATTCTGTAGACATTTGTTGAAAGTGTCTAGAAGCAATTCTGGCCATCTTTCCACCACGACTCGGAGTACCTCGGTGGGTACGCAGTCTGGCCCGGGAGCTTTGCCCGGCTGTAGTCGCTTTGCGGCCTTCTGCAGTTCTTCGATGCGAAACGGGATAAAAGCCCCGTCCGGGTAAGATTTTTGTGCCCTTGGCTCCTACCTTGGGAATAGTGCTCGGACTATCAAGCTCATGCGTGTCGGGCACGACAAGCCTGGAATCTGTTTCCTGCCTACCAGGTTCTTGGTGACAAGCCTGTACGGCAATCCCCAGGGATCCTCGTCCACCGATCGGCACAGCTCCTTCCAACACCTCCGCTTGCTGCTTTTGATTGCGTTTCGCAGTTTCTTCTTTGCCTGCTTGTATGCCGTGTTCAGGTGCACTTGCATATTTTTTGCATGTTGCATTTTTCTCCTTGCGGCTAGGCTCTGTTTCCTGAGCTCCGCAATCTCTGCCGTCCACCAATATCATTGTTTCCGTCCTCGTGGAGCCTTCTTACGTTTGGGCATCGCTGCATTGCACGCAGATATTATTACCTTCATGGCGAAGCTCACTGTAGCGGTTTGGTCTTCTGTCTCGGCAATACCTTCAAGGTCTCCCCGTTGTTTTTCTCTTTCGAGAAAGGCTACTAGTTTCCCCGTATCAAGCTTTGATAGTACCCACCCTCCGTCTGCGACCGTCGATGCTTGTGGTGAAGATCCACGGTTTCTGTTCAGGTTTACCGTATCGGTATCAAACATATTGTACTGATGGTCGCTAAGTGTGAGGTCTTCCAGTACATTCCACCGTATCGTTCTACCTGCTGTTCCTACTGAGGCCAGTGTGACATCAATGACCGACCCTGTATTCCCCCGACGGAACGTATAAGCGTTTCCTTCGTTGAAAACTACCAGGTCCATCCGTGCCATTAGCTCTGACAGTGCCTCTCCTCTTCTGTCCAATCGCGCCGAGCCCCATTCTGGAGACTTGCTATTGAAGTCGCCGGTGACGAGAACTTCACCACTTGCTGTTCTTAAACTTTCCTCCAGATCGTCTAGACCGGCAACATAGTCCTCGTACACTGCATTAGGTGAGAAGTAACAGCTATGAGAATGTCTGCAAGTGTCCGTGAGTGTCTGTGTGAGTGTCTGTATGAGTGTCTGTGAATGTCCGTGAGTGTCTGTGAGTTTTTATTTTTTTATTTTTATAGAGGAGGTTTGAACATGCTTTTACGCATACCCGAATGGGTTATGTGGGACTCGGCCATTCCTGGCAATACCCACTAAAACATTCCTCCTCTCGACTATATTTCCCCCCGTGGGAACCGCTCAATAGGCTTTACTTCGCGAGGGGCAGTCTACGCCTCAGACGGCCCTTGTGGCACACGCTCGGAATTTAGGCGCGTCTGTCTCTCCGCTCTTCCGTCTTCCTGATGGAATTCAGCTTCTCCACAATGGCCGCGAAGTCCAACCCTCGCGGCCGTCCACCGGTATACTGGTGGAACGAGGACTTCGCAGAGATACGCCGAGAGTGCTTCCAAGCACGTAGCCTCCACCAAAGAGCTGTTCATAGGCCGCAATACCAGGAACTGGCTGCGGCCTATGAAATAATGCGGAAACGCCTCAAGGCTGCCATCAAGGCCGCCAAGCGAAAGTGCTGGCTGGATTTCTGTGAGGAACTGGACAGTGACCCTTGGGGCCGACCGTACAAAATGGTTATGAACAAGATAACCGTTTTGGCTGGATAACCGGTCAAGCCTAAGGGTGCCACCGCTCCAACTTGTCCAATCTTCCTCGACAGCGTCGCCCAACACGATGGTGCAGCCGAAACGCCAGATCTCACGGAAGATGAACTGAAAATGGCTGCCAGCAGGATCACCGTCCGCAAGGCCCCAGGGCTGGACGGGGTCCCTGGCCTGGTCGTAAAGACCGCTGCGCTGAATGCTCCCGACATATTCGGGAATACATTCAGCGCCTGTCTCCGCGAAGGATGCTTCCCGGCACAGGGGAAGGTGCAGAGGTTGGTCCTTCTGTCTAAGGGGAACAAACCCCCGAATGAACCCTCCTCGTACCGACCGCTGTGCATGGTAGACATAACCAGGAAGGTATTCGAACGAGTCAATGTACCAGGCCAGAGGCATACAGGGAGCTGGGGACCTGTCTGAAAACCAGTTTGGCTTTCGTAAGGGTCGCTCAACAGTGGACGCCATCGGCCGGGTAGTGGCGCTAGCCACGGACGCCATCAGTGGCAGCCGGTGCACAAAGCGCATGTGCGGCATCATCGCTTTGGACATACGGAACGCATTCAACTCGGCCAGGTGGGACAAGATCTTGCTGGCCCTGCAAGATCTCAAGGTGCCGCTCTACCTGCGAAGAGTCCTTTCGAGCTACCTGACGGACCGGACACTGCTTTACAACACCGACGATGGCATGCATTCCTATAACATCACAGGAGGCGTGCCACAGGGTTCGGTCCTAGGGCCCCTCCTCTGGAACGTCTTGTACGATGGCCTGCTTCGGCAGCCGCTTCCTGACGGAGTGTCGATGGTGGCTTTTGCGGACGACGTCGCACTCGTCGTCAACGCGAAATCCATCGATGAGATGCAACACCTCGGAGATGACTCAATCGAGGTAGTAGCTGGCTGGTTGCGTGACCATGGGCTGAGCTTGGCGGCCGAGAAGACTGAGGCGGTCCTCATCTCTCGGACGAAGAAAAAGGCGGACGCCACATTCACGGCCAGTCATAGCAAGATCAAGACCGCAGACACTTTGAGTTACCTCGGGGTCATCCTGGATGCGCGGCTGTCGTTCAGAGAACATCTTCTGAACGCGGGCACGAAGGCATCACGGGTCGCTCGACCGAAGGGGGACCGAAGGAGCCGCAACGGTTCCTTCTTACCTCAGCTGTGAGCTACGGGGCTTCGATTTGGGCTGGTGCCATGAACACCAATGCGAGTTACGGAGCCACGTGCCGACGGGCCTGCCGGACTGTCGCGCTAAGGTGGCCCGAGCGCATCGAACCGTGTCTGACATCGCTCTCTCGGTAATCGCAGGACGGCCCCTGTTGATGTACTGGCAGCCGAGAGGGCCAGGGTGTACCGTGAGCGTAGGCGTGCTGATGCTGACGGCGACGATCAAGAGCGTGGTGATGATCGATGGTCTAGCAGAACCTTCGAAGAATGGCAGCGGAGATGGGATTCAGCAAGCGAGGGTCGGTGGACCCACCGTGAGATTCCTAATGTCAGTGCGTGGACGAGCAGGCACGGTGGACTTACAACTTTGCACCTGACCCAGGTACTCACCGGTCACGGTTGCTTCTGCAGCTATTTACACCGTGTTCGCATGTACGATGGCGCGGAATGCCCGGTGTGCCCTGGGATCGACGAGGACGTGGAACACGTCCTCTTCCATTGCGCGAGATTCGTCGATTACCGGGAGCGATTCCAAGCGTCATGGGGAGGATCCATGACACCTGAAGGCACGGGAAGGTGCGTGCCGGCTCACAAGATGGTTGGGACGCGATGGTTACCCTCGCCACGGCCATTGTGGAGAAGCTGAATTCCATCAGGAAGACGGAAGAGCGGAGAGACAGACGCGCCTAAATTCCGAGCGTGTGCCACAAGGGCCGTCTGAGGCGTAGACTGCCCCTCGCGAAGTAAAGCCTATTGAGCGGTTCCCGCGGGGGGAAATATAGTCGAGAGGAGGAATGTTTTAGTGGGTATTGCCAGGAATGGCCGAGTCCCACATAACCCATTCGGGTATGCGTAAAAGCATTTTCAAACCTCCTCTATAAAAATAAAAAAATAAAAACTCACAGACACTCACGGACACTCACAGACACTCATACAGACACTCACACAGACACTCACGGACACTCACAGACACTCATACAGACACTCACACAGACACTCACGGACACTTGCAGACATTCTCATAGCTGTTTCATGTCGTAAAGCAGGGTCCGGTCCGTCAGGTAGCTCGAAAGGACTCTTCGCAGGTAGAGCGGCACCTTGAGATATTGCAGGGCCAGCAAGATCTTGTCCCACCTGGCCGAGTTGAGTGCGTTCCGTATGTCCAAAGCGATGATGGCGCACATGCGCTTTGTGCACCGGCTGCCACTGATGGCGTCCGTGGCTAACGCCACTACCCGGCCGATGGCGTCCACTGTTGAGCGACCCTTACGAAAGCCAAACTGATTTTCAGACAGGTCCCCAGCTCCCTGTATGGCTGCCTCTAGCCTGGCACATATGACTCATTCGAATACCTTCCTGGTTATATCTACCATGCACAGCGGTCGGTACGAGGAGGGTTCATCCGGGGGTTTATTCCCCTTAGACAAAAGGACCAACCTCTGCACCTTCCACTGGGCCGGGAAGCATCCTTCGCGGAGACACGCGCTGAATGTATTCCCGAAGATGTCGGGAGCATTCAGCGCAGCGGTCTTTACGACCAGGCCAGGGACCCCGTCCAGCCCTGGGGCCTTGCGGACGGTGATCCTGCTGGCAGCCATTTTCAGTTCATCTTCCGTGAGATCTGGCGTTTCGGCTGCACCATCATGTTGGACGACGCTGTCGAGGAAGATTGGACAAGTTGGAGCGTTGGCACCCTTGGGCTTGACCGGTTATCCAGCCAAAACGGTTATCTTGTTCATAACCATTTTGTACGGTCGGCCCCAAGGGTCACTGTCCACTTCCTCACAGAAATCCAGCCAGCACTTTCGCTTGGCGGCCTTGATGGCAGCCTTGAGGCGTTTCCGCATTATTTCATAGGCCGCAGCCAGTTCCTGGTATTGCGGCCTATGAACAGCTCTTTGGTGGAGGCTACGTGCTTGGAAGCACTCTCGGCGTATCTCTGCGAAGTCTTCGTTCCACCAGTATACCGGTGGACGGCCGCGAGGGTTGGACTTCGCGGCCATGGAGGCATCACAGGCCGCTGTGATGGTTTGCGAGAGGCTGCGATCTCGTTCCTCGGGCGTTCCCTGCACTGTCGCTCCCTCTAGCAAGCAGAGGAACGTCTCCCGGTCGAAGGTGGCGGGTGCCCATCTCTCTTTTTTGCGTCTGCACGCCGCCCCTATTGTCCTGCTGGTCAGCTGGAGCTGATATACCAGGGCGTGGTCGTCGCTGCCCATGTACCGATCGTTAACATTCCAGTCGAGCCTTTCCCTCATCAGTCTAGGATCGATGAAGGTCAGGTCGATAATGGAGGTCCTGCAACCCTTTGAGAAGGTTGGCTTCGACCCCGTGTTAGCGATCTCCAGCTCTAGTATCACGAAGGCCTCGAGGAGGGCGCGACCGCGGTGGTTGGTACTCGCGCTGCCCCACCCCGTCGCCCATGCGTTAAAGTCCCCTCCGATGACGACCGGCATTCGGGAGGTCGTAGCACTGTCGACGATGGCATCCAGGTATCTCAGGAATTCGTCGGTGGTATCACTGGGCGGAAGGTAGCAACTGTATAATCTTATACCAGGCACCTCTACCTAGATGAAACCGGGCCGAGGGGCGGCCATCTTGTTGGATATATGAAGGTTTCCGCATACCCCGATGGCCGCCTTGCCAGTCGAGTCCCCTACTCAGTTCGGTTCACTGAGATCCCTGTGGTCGTCGCTGACGATGACTACGTCGGCCTTCTCTTCCCTGACCAGCTGAAACAACAGGTCCTGGGCTACAGCACAGTCGTTCAGGTTTATTTGGAGCACCTTAGCCATTACTGGTCGATGCCCCAACCTCCTGCACTGCATGTCGCCTGACTGCGCAGTCCACAGCCGTGTAACCCTCCTTGCCACACTGCGTCGACCGGTCGACCTCGCTCTCGCAGTCCTTCGTCAGGTGTCCAGTGTTATGACACCTGAAGCACCGGGAGGATGTTTGGCGCAGCCAAACCCAGCAATTCACCCATCAAATTCTGAGCCTTCCGCTTTGCAACAACTCTTTTGCTGCTGCAGCCGGAAGCAGGACGCTAGCCGCCTGGGTACCACTGTAGGAGTCCCTGAGTTTAATATCCTCAGAGGTTACCGCTCCTGGCCCAATCGCCGCAGTGATGGCCTGTGCCACGTCTTCTACGGTTGTGGTCCCGTCCATGTCCTTGACGACCAGGAGTTCCCTATGGGTCAGCGTCTGAATAGCCGCCGACGCCACTAAAGTGGCTGAGTCCATTGCTTGTAGCACTGGGGTCTTTACCCCAGGTTTTCCCAGCTCCAGGAGTAATTCTCGAGCTCGGGTCCGCCTGATGCGGGCCGATGCTGGGCGAGCTCACCCTAACCCCCAGGGCTTTGAGATCCGGTGCGGCTCGTACTTTTCTAAGTATGTCGGCATACGACACCTCACCCGTTGATGTGGACGCCTTGATGTGGATCGCATCGGGACGGGGGGTCTAAGCAAGACCTTGGGCCTTGCCTGCTTTTGGTCGCGCATGTCGGCATCTTCCATGAGTGTCTCTGAGTATCCGTGAGTGTCTGTGAGTATCTCCGGGACAAACATACATGAAAAATTGGGACTTTCTTTTATATATTGTGACGGGCTTTTTGTCGCTTTCGGACGACGACAATCGGCTACCCCGTCCAAAATATAATGACGCCCATGATGCAATTCTCTGCTAACTTCCCTTACCGTTTTCCTAACATTGGGCTCCAGCACACCTTATCAACCCCGATGTGCGCGGGTGTCTCGTTCTTTTATTCTTCTCTTTACCAACTCTTACGGCCAGCGGGATCAGGGGGGCAGTCCGGGGAAAACAATAAAGTAATCACACTCAACACCCTCGTTTCATAAAAGTAACAATATCACGCTTTTTATTCTTATATTTTTATACGAGCGAGAAAGCTACGGCAACACGTGTACGGCACAGTAAAGAACCGAAGATGGTCTGCACTGCGTGCACCGACCTTTGATTCCCTTGCCGTCGATCTACACTAAAGGTCCTCGCGACTTTCCTCTGGCTACGAGCCGTTACCCTTCGTGATCCCTCAGAAATCTCTCGGCCGTCGTCACGGCGGTATTCCTCATAATAAATAGTCCGTCAGCCGACGACACGGCGTACAACGATTTTCCTCACTCCCGTGTATCGCACGACGGTATTATGTGTCACAGACTAATTCTTTATTTGGTAACTAACTGATTAATTGAATCTCTATCGCAATTCCTGCCTATCGATCCGTATCGTACAACGTGGCACGCGAGAGTGCCTCTCGCTCGTGTTCGGTTACGCGTCTCGGTAATCGGCGGAAGGGGGAACGAACCCTTTGTCACCGAAATGGCCTGATCGTCGAATATTCGCGAAGTTTCGCCTCTCGTGGTTCCTCTCTCGCGTTTCCCACTAGTCATCCACACGTACCTGAACACCTGTAATGTATAATATATTACGCCGGCAGTCTCCCGAATACTATACATTTATCTCTCCTCGGGTATCGTCGGGGGACGACTTTGTATACGCGCCTATCTACGACTCTCGCGCGTACCTAGACAACAGGAGGGGGTATTTTTCGATCACATTTTTTTTGTGCGCGGCCATTTTGTGCACTTCCATTTTAAGCACTTTTCGATAGTGCACACCAAAGTTGTGCACAGTATAATTGGACACAATTTTTTTTGTGCACAACCATTTTGTACACAAAACGTATTCTTGTTGTGCACATGTATTATTGTGCACGTTACCGTAGTGCACAGTCATATTCAATAAAATTCGAACGAAGCTTAGTAGTGTACAATATCTTAGTAGTGTACAAATCATTGTGCACAGTTCAATGGTGCACAGCGCGATTGTGCACAACATGATATTATCCGGTTACACATTTTCTGTGCTTTGCGAAATACTACATACAACTTTAGGGCACATAACTGTTGTGCACAATTGAATAGTGTACAGACACTTTGTGCCCACGATGTTTTCCCCCCAGATGTTTTAGTGCACATACATTTTGAGCACAGAATCCATCGTTTGGAGCACAAGATTTTTTGTGCACATATATTATTGTTCACATTACCGTAGTGCACAACCATATTCAATGAATTTTCAATGGGGCTGAGTAGTGCACTATATCATTGTGCACAGTTCGATAAGGGACAGCGAGTTATTGCGTACTATTACTGATGTCCGTAAACAAGCACGCGATAATACACAATTTCGTTGTGCACACCATTGTTGTGCACAATTTCGTCGTGCACACCATTATTGTGCACAAGGCTTTTGGGCACAACCTTATTATGCACAACTTTATTGCACGTGCAATTGTTTCGATGACCTCAGTAGTAATGACACTTTTCCTATTCAACGTTTTTGTGCACAGTCGTTTTGTGCACAACCTTATTGCGCACACAAGTACTTCAGTGACCTCAGCAGTAAGAAGACTTTTCGTATACGGCGCTTTTGTGCACCGCCGTATTGTGCACATTGTTTTTGTCCACAGCCGTGTAGTGCACAACCATATTGAGCGCGCAAGTACTTCTGTGACTTCAGTAGTCAGAAAAATGTTCGTACACAGCGTTTTTGGGCACAGCGCTTTTGTGCACCGCCGTATTCTGCACATTCCTTTCGTGCACAGCCGTGTTGTGCACAACCTTATTGCGCACACAATTACTTCAGTGACCTCAGCAGTAAGAACAGTTTTCGTACACAGCGTTTTTGGGCACAGCGCTTTTGTGCACCGCCGTATTCTGCACGTTCTTTCTGTGCACAGTCGTATTGTGCACAACCTTATTGTGCGCCTCTTTTGTGACCCTTTTGTGACCTCAGTAGTCAGAAGAATTTTCGTACACGGCGCTTTTGTGCACACCGTTACTGTGCGTAACCTTTTTGCGCGTGTCAGTGTTCCATCTATCTTGAGACGGTATAAAACCCTCGACTCTCCTATTAGACACAACACAAACTCCAAACGTAGTAGAACCCACGCACGGCTTCGGCTCGCAATCTTGGCAATAGAACTTTGGTCCCATCCGTCATACTGACGATTCTATCTCAATCTCCAGTCGGAGAGGAACTCATGCGCGACTACGGCACATTTGATCTTGGGTTTCTAGAACTTTCTAAGTTGATATTCTCGATAGTCAACGATATAAAATCTTCAATTTTTGAATAGAACATTGCTCTGTTCGACAGAGTCGAATTAATTTCACTTATTTTTAGGAAACAGAATATTAACTTTTTTATTTGAAATATCCTAGCCGATCGCTGCGCCGACTATACCTCTCGAAAGCTTGGTCCTGTTTTTGCCTGTGATTGTGGGACAACGGTCAGATAGACTAGAGTCAGAAAACCATCTCTCCCCCGAAATGAAATAAGCTCCACCGATTTTTTAACTCTCGACTGCCGGTAAATATCGCATAAGCGATATACAGATTTCTGCATTCTCAAAATGCAATGTACGTGTAAGTGCATAACTTCGCGATCTCGAACAGTTAGTTGTGACGTCTGCGGTTCCGCTACTCACCCGACGCCGTGTTTCTACACCGCGAAACACCTAGATAATACAAATGGATAGTTATAAATATAATTATAAAACCTTTAGTTTTATTTCGGTTCTTCGCTCTCGCCTTCGAACGCAATCAATAGTAACCCAACACTCTAAGCATCTCTTAGAGTATGCAAATTCATGCATTCGGTAATTCGAGATTTTGAAAACGAACGCCTGGTAAGCAACATGAATCTTTGTTTATAAACGAATGGAGAAGGTTGTTCATTTTCAAAAGGGTCTTTGAAAGCGAACGTGACTTTTCCTCGAACTATCGGATTAGTGCCATAAAAAGTAAGATTGTTAATGTCGAGTACCGGCAAATCTCAAGTGCTCTTTGCCACAACTACAGGCGCCGGGCCAGAGGATGTTTGGAAAGTCTCGCGAACAATAGAAGGCCCTCGTAAAAAAAATGCTTCTCTCGCAACAGCTTATCGGCCAAGTGTTACGTGCCACGCACACGCATACGATCGAGCCGCGAAAATTGTGAGCGTTATCGATATCCTAACCGAAAGCCGTTTCTGTTCGATTTTGTTAACACTTATGTGGTCTAAACAAAAACAAGCGTCTCAGCGCCCTGCGGGCGCAGATGCTCTTGTTGGTGGGCTCCGCCCCCCAAACCCCCCGAAAAATGTCCCGATGGGACATTTTTTAAGGCACTCACGGGGGTGCACGTCGCGCTACGCGCTCCGTATCGAGTGTATTTACATATCGCGCTATGCGCTACGAATGAAGTATGTTTATACGTCGCGCTTTGCGTTTCTTTTCGACAGTACGTATGAGGGAAAAACATTTATCAGTTACGTAAATTAATTCATAGTGTTTAACTTTCGTCGAATAAAAATATTTCTTTTTTGTACCAATTGATTATTAATATTCACGACGGATATTTCCTATTTGTTTGACGATAAATTTTCAAATATTGAGACACGAGACAAATATAACGAATTGCACAACGTAGAAGTTGATAAAATTAATTTAACGAATCAAATCATGTCTAGTAAAGTCGTTTTATTGGCTTAAAACTTATGACCAGATTTAATGAATATAAAATAAACACACAAAACATGTACCGACACCAATACGATTACCATTTGGCATTCGGCCAAATATCCCCTTTAAATCCTTCCCCTTCAGTGTTTTTTTTCTTCCCCATAATTGATGGAATCAGTTCGTTATTTTATCTGTAGGAAACCAAACCATTGTAGAAGAAAAGTTCAAGAAATTTGCTATTCTCTGTGATTTTCAATGAAATTTTATCGATATTTATGCAAAATCGGATCGGATGCTGCAAAAAAATGCTATCTCGAGAACGAAAAAAATATAGCTTTTTGGTTCCTGTCTTGTATTGAAGAGGAAGTAGTACGTTACTCGAATCAAACATTTGTCTTCTTGGATAGCTCCGAAATATTTTTTTACAAATTGATGAAATTCTTGAAAAATTCGATCTTGAAGACTCTTTGAAAGTCCTCTTATAACAAATTTCATTTCTACCATTTGAGATATATTTTTTTTCTTCTTCGTCATACATGACTTCGTCAGCTCGTTATTGTCTCTGTAGAACAGACAAGTATTGGAGACGAGAAGTTTGAGAAATTCGATAATTTTTTTCGTTTTTCAATGAAATTTTATTGATATTTATCGTCGCTTAAAAATATCAAATTTAGCATCATATCATATCGTATTTTTTTTTATTTTATTTAATCACAAATGAGGATAAGTTTTTCGGTACGGAATAACTCGTAAAATCGACAAATTCAGTGTTTTTCACTTTCTTGATAAATAATTGTTTATAATTGTTCTTTAAGAGTACAATTGTTTTTTTTTTTGCGAAAGAAAACTTTTCAAGACGTGAGCATATGAAAGAAATTCGTATTTCGACGAAAATTTGAAAAAATTTGAAAAAAAAAAAACGTTGGAAATACATCGATAGAATAACCATTAGCAGTTTTCTTATTAAGTGTAAACGAATAAATCCAGCGAACAAAATTGACAAAGATTTCGAATGTGATGAATCTCCGACGGTCGAAGTGTAAAAAATTAAATTTTTAAACATAGCACACTTTTTATCTGCGCAATAACGCGGAGAGTCAGTTTGTAAATACGATTTCTTTGAGAGGAAATGATTAGAGACGGCAATTTCGAGAAATTTGAAAAAACGATTCGTTTTTTGACGAAAATTCGTAAAATTAGTCTTTGCTTAAAAAAAATCTTATCTCGGCAGCGAAAAAAGATTTCGACTCTTATTTTGGCTTGTTTTGAAGAGGAGAAAATACGTTGCCAGAAAAAGAATTTGCAGTTTTTATTATTAACTGTAAACGAATAAATCGGGTGAACATAATTGACAAAGATTTCGGCTGCGATGAATCTTCGACGGTCGAAGGATAGAAAATTGTTTTTTTTATGATTGCACACTTTTTATTTGCGCTATACCGTGTAGAATCCATTTATATTTACGTAAAATAGGAACAAAGATTGAAACGAGATGTCGATTTTTTTTTATTTGAAAATCATCCGGCCACAGAGTACGCGCGCCGCGACGTATGAGCATCTGTGTATCGTCTGCTACGAAATTGTCATCTGCTTCCAAAGTTTGACAGATAGAATAAAACGAAAAAATATATACTCGCGATTTTTTTAGTTCTATTTGGGAAATTGTAATTATTTTGGATATTCGATGAATCTTTTTTGTGAGTTTACTACCAATTTTTTCAGTGAATACGTGAAATTTATCATTTTTGTTACAAATGTGAATAAAATATGGTAAAATATTGCGAATGATTTTCGGTGATAATATATTATTTTCGAAATAAAAAACGCAAACATTTGTGAATCTGTGTATGATATTTCGTGTTTTATTTTTCACAACCGAAGGTTTTTTTTTTAACATGATGAAAAATGGATTTTTGGCAAATCTAAATAACATAACCTTTAAAGCAAATCTTGTTATAACCACTGTTTTTGAATTATTTTATAATTAAAATTATATTTGTCAGAATGACTCAAAATTTGTTGTGCATAGTGCTTTCGATGCAATGAAATATTGTTACGAAAGAGAAAAGAATTGGTTTCCAGGATTCTTAATTGGAGCACCGTACGGACATCAGATGTGAGAAAATAATTTTTTTATGGAAAATTGTGATGAATAAATAGTTAGAGATGTAGGATTGTCTCTAAATTTGCTGTGCCTAGTGCTTTTGATAAAACAAAATGATGCTGCGAAGGAGAAAAAAATTGGTTCGTAGAGTTCATTATGATGGCACCGTACGGACACTTGACCGAAGGCAAATGCAAATTGTGGCCAATAATTTTTTAGAAAAAATACTTAAAGGTCTTAGATTGGTTTTAAAAGTAATGTGCATACTGGAAATAATGTAATAAAAAAACCCTGCGAAGGAGAACAAAATTGGTTCGCACCATCTAAAGTTACACTGTGATACGGACGTCCGAGAAGAAAAATTCAGCCAAAAAGTTGTTTTCATTGCACCGCAGGCTAAAAAAAATATTTCTATTCATCGCAGTCACTTCAAAGTAACTACGCATGATGTTGGAGATACACCGAAGCAAATGGTGAAAAATAAAAATTTTTGGAGTATGCGCTGCGGAGTAACCCCTTCGCCAGACTCCGAAGAGCAACGGATGGTCATTTTAATAGGCACTCTTTGCCTATTGTTATAGTGAGTGCCTAAAAAACCCTTAATTTATTGGAATTTTCAAAAGATTACCGTCTAGTTTTTTTGCAACGTGATTTCAAAGTTACGTACTTTAACATGGTAATGATACGAATTAACCGAAAAAACGATACAATGCAGCACTTTTCGCCGCCAATTTCTGTTCGATTGAAAAAAAAAACTAATCGCTTCTGTAGGATTCTTCAAAACAGATTGTGTCCAAATAAAAAAAAAATGTTCACCGTTTACTTTGCAACTACCACCTCGAAAATCGACTATCGCGTTCGGCGGAGCCCGTTTCCCGTGCCCCCGTCGCAATTCTGGTAAGGGCTCGTTATCTCCTACTCGTGTGATACAAAAAAACTAACGTTTACGATTGACTGTCAGATTTGCAAAGGCTTCTTGTAACTATGTAACGAAAGGCAGATTAACGCGGATGAAACTATGCTAGCTACCAACGACCCGCGTAGAAAAAATTAGTATGGGATTGACTCTGGGAGGACGATGGGCGAGAGGCTGGGGTTTGTTTGGGATTGAATCTGGGAAGCACTATGGGCAGTCATCTGGGTTTTGGGACCCGGCTGGATGGTTTCCCAGACCTTTTCCCATAGCTTCAGTGGACGGGGGGAATCCTCGTGCAATCAATCCCATACGCTTTTCCAGATTCTCTCCCAGCCGTCGCATACGAACGGGGATCCTCGTGCAATCAATCCCATATGCTTTTCCAGATTCTCTCCCAGCCATCGCGTACGACCGGGGGAATCCTTGCGCGATCAATCCCATACATAGAATCCCATGTTATGTGTAAGTGAAAGAAGATGAAAAAATAGATTTTGTCAAATGGAAGAAAAAAATAAAAAACGAAAAAATATGCCTAAAACCAATTTTTTTCGACGGATATGAGTTCCCCGAGCAAAGTTAAATGCTGCTGTACGTAATCGGCGTTTGAAATTCGATGTAGGTCCCAAAAATATTGTAAAGTATTGGATGAGTTTAACATAGATCTTTTAATTTATCTATCCAAGCTTTTCCCAGTACATCACATTATTTTTGGGGCCTTAGATGAAATTTAACCGCCGATTATGTACTACAGCGCTTAACTTTGCACGGCGTAATCATATTCGTTGAAAAAAATTAGATTTGAGCATATTTCTTCGTTTTTCATTTTTTCCTTCCATTTGACAAAATCTATTTTTCCTTCTTCATTCATTTACACATAATATGGGATTCTATGTATGGGATTGATCGGGCGAGGATCCCCCCGGTCGTACGGTACGGCCGGGAGAGAATCTGGAAATACGTATGGGATTGATTGCACGAGGACTCCCCCGTCCACTGAAGCGATGGGAAAAGGTCTGGGAAACCATCTAGCCGGGTCCCAAAACCCAGATAACTGCCCATAGTGCTTCCCAGATTCAATCCCAAATAAATCCCAGACTCTCGACCATCATTCTCCCAGAGTCAATCCCATACTAATTTTTTCTACGCGGGGACAGTTAGTCTTCGATTCGATGATCATCGGCCGGGCAGAAAAGCCAAAAGAACGGTGTTAACGGGGGCACTCTTGTGAATATGATAATTTTTTTTACTCGAACAAAAAGACTAAAGTCGGCCAGATGGCAGAGAATCTTGCCGCTAAGCTGTACCTCCTGTAAGCTGTTGGACAACGAAAGTGTCAAAGACGATCTTTAGACTCGCTAAACGAAAACGATTTTCGCGATCTCTTGATAAGTCGATATCCGCATCACAATCGATGCCCGACGATTCTTTGATAACTGCCACGTACTCGGGATTATCAATGTGTATATTTGCAACAAAGCAAACATGCATTAGCATTCGCATTAGCTCATTGCAACACAGTGCAATGAACACAGTGCACGAGCATGAGCTGAGCTGTCGCATGAGCTGTTGTATTTTTACGATATTTTACTTTATTTTCACGTAATTGTGTATTGTATTGTATATTGTTCCAAGTTTCTGGGGATCGATTTTCCGAGCTCGAATTTTCGTGTTCCCTATAATCGGAACTTGTCGATTTATCGAATGAACTTTGTTCTCTTACGCAGCTAAACATACCGCTGAATCTTTCGCAACTTCCAAGTAGCGGCAATTGCGGAACATACGAAGACGACGTTATACCATTGAGAGTTCACGATTGTTCGTTGGATCTGATCGTTATTTTGGATTGCAAAGGATTGTTCTGCGTTTGTCGTCACTACTTGTATCGTCCCGTTCAACCGCCTCAGCGTATCCTCGAGTCAACGCTCAGCGAATCGAATACCGTACACTTTGCCTATTACTTTGCCGGTTACTCTGCTTCACCACAGCTGTGTGATACACTGCGTTGTGCCGGGAATTCCGTGTCACACGCCAAACTCATGAGACCAACTTTCGCAATATTCGGCCATTACATGATAGTTTTCGTTCACAGCAGCTTTACGCATCTTCTGGAGATCGGCTTTAATCACGATTCATGTTGCCGCATCCTTTGTGGTCCATTGCCATCGATTCCATCACAATCGTCGTCCCATTCCTTGATCTGAATAGCGCGTCGCACAGGCAACAACGTAACGCGAAAAGAAACGAAAATTACGGAAAAACTGCTCATCTCTTTAAGGGGACTGAGTCACCTAAAAAATCGAAAAGTAAACATTTTTTTTTGCAGTATATATAAGTTTAATGAAAAATTCCATTTTACCTCCATAATATATATGTGTTAGACTACCGCTGTGAATTTTTTTGGAGACCTACAGTGTATTCCGGTGTAATGCGCAATGGTCAAACATTTTTCCTTTCCCGCAGCTTTCGGACTGAACGAAAGCATCAATCTTTGCTTGCGATGTCTTATTTTCTTCGTTAGAGAGTTTATTGCAGAACGAGTGCGGGGATTTTTTTTTGAAGCTTCGCTGGCGAAGCTATGAGTTAAAAACTACCAAAAAATTCACTTTTTCCACTTTTTGTCTTGTAACCACTCACATAATGGCTTGCGATAAATCCATTTTTGATCGCATGAAAAATCCCCGCACTCGTTCCGTAACACTGACTGTTACGAAGAAAATGAGCCGTCGCAATCCAAAATTGGTGGGGCCATTCTCTCTGAAACCTGCGGCAAGCGAAGAAAAATAAAATGGAAAAAACTGAATTTCACAGATTAATGAAAATAACCAACTTGGGTGATCCGCAATAAAAAAAATTATTTAAAAATTTTTTTTTGTCGCATAAAAATGTACACTTTTTTTTTCTATGACATAAAAATCAGATTTTCTTTTTTGGTTTTTTTTTTTCACTTCACAAATCTCGTAAATGCAAAAAAAATGCTTAAAACATTAAAAAAAAATACTCTTACGTCAAATGTGACGTTTAAAAAAGAGGTTAAGTCTGCGAGACTTTTCGCTTTGCGACACTGTCACTGTGAAAAACATTTTTACACTATTGCGGGCAAAAATACAGAATATATTCCGTTCATTCGGAAAAACTGTAAACACTGACACATAACTAATTCACTGAGTTTACGAGCTCAGTTTTTTACCCGATTGACACAATCGAATAAAAATCATCGCTGCTACATTACGCCGGTGTATCGCAGACTCAAAACAAAGCGCGGTAGCGGCGATAATCTGAGTCGCATCGATTAGACGTAACGACCCTTTGGTCGGTAAATCGTTACCTACCGAACGCAGTTTCGACATCGATTGTTTTTTTTTTATGTTCCTTTCTCGATGTTTCTTATTTTTCTTATTAGAAGAAAAAAAACATGCGGAGATGCGGTATTCCGGCATTGTTCGTGTTGCATTTCGGCATTTTTTTTTTTCACGCATTATTTATTTCTAACACTACTAAAATGCTTCTAACTTCGGTAATTTTTTAAATTTCGATCTAAAATTTGGTGTGTATGTAGTACACCACATGTACATTCAGAAACAAAATTTAAAAAAAAAATAATTTTTAGGTGACTCAGCCCCCTTAATACCGAATACAACGGCTTGACGCCAAATTGCTTCTGAAGTACGCTAACCATCGATCTACCGACTCTCGATCCCATGACGTTATTGATAACAACAGATTTTCTGATGGATGTATTCCGGTGTGAAACTTCGGTACAGATGCGCGTAGGGATTATTCACTATTTCCTATGCCTTCGTAACGATCTTGAAATCGTTGCGGCCCTCGTCGCTATAATAGCCGAAAAACCGCGTTCTCTCGATGTCGTGTGCTTCGTGCAGGAAATTTTCATCGGTGGATCTAATAGTATTGTCCAAAAAAATATGTTACCTGACACGATACCGCTTCTGTCGCTGCTACCAGTTACTATGGTAGACGAATGCCTCGGATATGACGGGAAAATAAGCGATTTAAACATAATTCTCAGTCACGAGAAATTGTGGAACACATCAGTGATGCTACCTTCGCCGCAGCAAAGACTCAAAGACCCCATCGCAGCGATCTCTGGTCGAGACTTTGGGATAATCTTGGTAAACGTTAGCGTGCTATCAGCCTGAATCGCTCTCGCTATCAAGTACACCGATATCGCCGAGCGGAGGGAACATGATTTTGCGATACCAATGATTTGTAAATTAAAAAGCATTACATTTTTTCAATTTTTCGGATTTTCATTTTTGGAATTGGATTTTCTTAGATTTTGATTATTCGAATTGGTTTTTGATTTTTGTAATTGCCTTTTCTGGATTTCGATATGTGGAATTGTAATTTTTTGAATTTTGTTTTCTTTTTTTTACGTTCCGGCGATGAGAGTAATCGCGAGAAAATACTAAATCGACACAGACATTTTTTTTCGCAGTCTCGTCCTCGCGTCCGCGTCGTTTGGCGACTTGATGAGTAATCGGAGTAACAAAATCCTTCGAGACTCAGCATTGCCCTTCATTGAGGCAGAAAGTTGTATCGCGTCGGAGCAGGAGTACATCGTGTCGGTTAATCTTCGGGAACTTTAGATGTATCTGCTGAAACACGGTACCCAGACGCCACCGAATTCTTACGTATCCTGTACGCCACTTCAGATTGACGCGATGGCGACAGGGCACGTCACCGCACAGCTCGAGAGCTCGCAATCTCTTTGCCAAATGCTGTGCAAAGCTGCTAACATCGATCCAAGAATGGAACAGGAACGCGGATTCATTGTTATGTAAGTGAAAGAATTTGATGCGATAACGAGGATTACAATACTTTATTGTTTCTTCAAAAATGGTTTTAGACCCAAAAACTGAATTCTTCAGGATAAGAGTACATTTTAATCAACAATAGAAAAACTGTCGGAATAAAAATATATTCATATCGGTGAGAATTCAGTTTTTAGGCACTCACTATAACAATAGGCAAAGAGTGCCTATTAAAATGACCATCCGTTGCTCTTCGGAGACTGTCGAAGGGGTTACTCCGCAGCGCATACTCCAAAAATTTTTATTTTTCATCATTTGCTTTGCTGTATCTCCAACATCATGCGTAGCTACTTTGAAGTGACTGTGTTGAATTTCTTTACTCAGTTCAACACTTTTTCGACGAGAAAAGAGGTGGCTGAGGAGATTCGAGGGCAAAAACAAATAAATATTACACGCACGAGATTGCACACAAAAACTAAATTTTTCTTTATTATAACACGTCGATCGACGCGACGAATTATCCCTTTCTTTTAACAAAAAACGAAAACGAACAACTAAAAGAATAAGCGATAGACTTCGCGCAATATCGGTACTTCGTCCGTTCGTGGATAGACGCCGAGTGAGAGGGAGTCGTTGCTTATCGCAAGCTTATCGCGAGCGTCTCGCTGTCTCCTCTCTCTCGGATGATTCCCGTTTCGACCAATCCCGGCGCTCACTCGTTCGACGACTCGAATATACGGGCGAATCCGCGTCAAATAACGCAACACTTCCGCCGTTTGCGCAGGATTCAGTTCTTCTTATTCCTATGCTTTCCCTTAGCATGTTGAAGCGGTTCCTTGGTAAAGCTTTGGTGAAGATATCTGCCTTCTGCTCCTCGGTTCGCAGATATTCGATTCTTAATTCGTTAGCTTGCACCTTCTCGCGGACGAAGTGATAACGGACCTCAATATGTTTCGTCCGTTTGTGAAACTCGGGATTTTTTATGAGACGGATGGTGCTTTGATTGTCCACGTGTATGACTGTTGCTCGCTTGTATAAGCACTCGATTTCTTGCAAAAGTCCGCGTAGCCACATCGCTTCTCTCGACGTAATTGATACTGCGACATATTCTGCCTCCGTCGTGCTTAGCGTTACGATTGGCTGACGTTGGCTTGCCCATGTCACGGGGCCACCTGCCATCTCGAATACATAGCCGGTTGTGGATCTTCTCGTTTCGACGTCCCCTGCGAAGTCGGCGTCCGAATATCCGACGAGAGTCGTTCCTCCTTCGTTGCTTCCGTCGTTTCGGTATTCGATGCCGTAGTCCGTCGTCCCGGCAACATACGCGATGATTCTTTTCACAGCACGCCAGTGCTCTTCACTATGCCGATTTAGGAATTTACTGACCGACGTCACGGCGTAGGATATGTCGGGTCGCGATACTACCGACAAGAACATTAATGAGCCCACTGCTTCTCGGTAGGGCACTCTCGAAATTTCTTCTTCACCTTCGACTAGTGGGTGGAGCTTCACGCTCGCTTCGCTCGGAGTACTCGCGAACTTTGCGTCTCCCAAACGAAATTTCTCGACGATTTTCTTGGCGTATCCCGACTGATGCACGAAGATCGCTTTTCTTGTACGATCTCTTTCGATCTGTAATCCGACGAAGAGACTAGCATCGCCCAACGTAATCTTGAATTGTTTTCCCACATGACTGAGTACCGTTTCGATTGTTTCGGTATCCTCTGCTGCCAACAAACCGTCATCGACGTACAGTGCCAGGTACACCGACTTCTCGGCGACGTTTCCCACGAAGATGCAGCGATCTGCATTTGTTTCTCGGAACTGGAATCGATGTAGAAACGTACTGAACTCCTGATTCCAGCATCTCGGCGCCTGTTTCAGGCCGTAAAGCGATTTCTCCAATCGGCATACTGTATCGTTCTTGGAGTCTTCGTCGAGCAGTCCCTCGGGTAATTCCATATATATTTCGACATCCAGTTTTCCGTACAGAAAGGCGGTTTGCACGTCAAACTGGGCTAATTCAAGATTCTTCGACGCAGCGATCGATAATAGTACCCTGATGGAATCATACCTCACTACCGGTGCAAAGGTTTCATGATAATCCACTCCTTGTTTTTGCATAAAGCCTCGTGCACATAGTCGAGCCTTGTGGCGACGGCTTCCTCCGGTTTTGCTTCTCGTGACTCGAAAAACCCATTTAGAGTCAATAGTCTTCATACCTTCTCGGCGCTTAACTAGAGACCAAGTTCGATTTTCTCGATGGGACTCAAGTTCCGACTTGATCGCTTCTTTCCACTTCTCGTGATGCTCGTCCTCGAGTGCTTCTTGATAAGTTTCAGGTACGTTATACTCCGCGATATTCATCTCGAAACGTGATGGCCTCCGAATCAAGCTTCGATCGCGAAGCTGCCTTTCTCCTCGAACTTGGTCCTCTCGAACTCGATCTTCTCGATCTCGATCTTCTGCTTCCTCGAAGATTTCGTCGTTGTCATCCTCTTCGGATTCCTCTTCTAGTGTAACCGGATCGACTTCCTTCTTTGGTAGAGTCATTTCCTCGTTCTCATCCTCGATTGTAGGAAATTCGATATTACCAATTGTTTCGTGAAAAGTCACATCTCGTGACACGCGTATTTTCTTTGTATTCGGGTCGAAGAGCCGGTAATTCGTTGAGTTTGATTCGTACCCGACAAGAATCATCTTCTTCGCGCGCGGTTCGAGTTTTGTCAACGACTGCTTTGGTATATTCATATACGCTTCGGATCCGAATATTCTTAAATGACTTAGCGTCGGTATCGTACCGACCCATAATTCGTAAGGGGTTGCCCCCCTCTTCGAGCTCGAAGATCCGGCCCTGTTTGCCAAATACACCGCCGTGCCGCACGCTTCCGCCCAAAGAAAGTTCGGAAGCTTCTTTGCTAAGAGCATTGTTCTCGCGCTCTCGATTAACGTCCGATTTTCTCGCTCGGCCCTTCCGTTCTGCTGCGGAGTGTATGGAGCGGTGTATTCGCGTTGAATTCCGCGAGCGTCCGTGTAATTGTCCATTTGTTGGTTTTTAAACTCGCGGCCGTTATCCGAACGGAGTACTCGCATTGTTCGTCCGAATCGGTTCTCGACGATTTTGTCGAATTTTCGGAATTTTTCGAATACATCGCTTTTATTTTTTAGAAAGTACGCATAGCGAAAGCTTGTGGCATCGTCTTTGAAGATGAGCAGATATCGCGCGCCCCCGAGTGATTCAACTGGCATGGGTCCGCACACGTCCGTGTGGATTACCTCGCCGGGAACTGTCGCTGCACGCACTCGCGTTTTTCCGAAAGTTTTCTTGTGCGATTTGCCCTCCTGGCACGATTCGCAGAAAGTATTCTCGCTCTCGTCCGAAAGTTTCACTCCTTTTACGAGATTGTCTTTGACGAGTTTTCGCATCGCCGTCGCATTCACGTGCCCGAGTCGTTCGTGCCAAACTTGAGCGTCGATTTTTGCCGCGTTTGCTTCGCCCTCGGCACTCGCGCACATCGTTTTGAAGAGCATTCGGTATATTTGATTACCTTGTAGCACACCGTGACCGATAGTCAGCCCGCGATTGCTGAACTTCACGGTGTCTTTGTAGAAGAAAACACCGATTCCTTTTCTCGCGCATACACCGACAGAAAATAAATTTTTTGACATCTCGGGCACATGTAGGACACTTTCGATGCTCGAAGTTTTCCAGCCCCCTCGCACGTACTTTCGAATTTCGACTGTTCCCTCTCCTACGACCGCGCACTCTTTGCCATCGCCGAGCGACACCGTTCCACCGTCGGGCAATTCTCGATAGTTTTTCAGCCACTCTCGTCGATAAGTGATATGTCGGGAGGCCCCGCTATCCGTAAGCCAAACGTCTCGTCTGTCAGCTCTTTGCATCTCGCGCGTTATTTCGACTGGAATTTCACTCGACTCGCTTTCATCGTCACTCGTGTTTCTCGCGCGGCACGAGCTCTCCGCAATAAACGCACAGTCACGACTATCACTCTCGTCGCGATCGGATCCACGTTTGTTATTTTTATTTTTGTTTTTGTTTTTGTTTTTACACTTACGGGCATAATGTCCGAGCCCCTGACAACTATAGCACCGCACTTTTCCTCTGTTTATTTTTCGGTTGTCTTTCGCTTCACGTGAGCTCACTCGGTCCTTTTTTTCTTTTTTCGAATCACGTGTCACCGCGAACGCTCCGGGTTTTTCGTCCATCTCGGACAATCGAAATTCTTCGCGAATTAATCTCTCCTCGAGATTTTCGATCGTTTGCACGTCTGTCGACACATTATCCCACACAGTTTGAAAGTTCGCGTATTTAGGTGGGAGACTGCTGAGAACTTTCGCCATAATTGATGTGTCATCGATTGCACCGCCGACATCGATGATCTGCGCTGCCATGTTGCGCACAGCCGCCACATGCTGCGCGATTGACGTATTCGATTCCATCTGATATTGATGGAATTTTCTCGTCAACGTCAATTTATTTGATTCTGATTTTTGTTCGTGCAGTCTCAGCAGATTCGTCCACATTTCGTGAGCCGTCGTGCACGTCAACAGCGGCCTCTTGTGCTGGGGCTCCAACGCCGACGATATGAGGAACATGGCTTTCCCGTTATTCGCATCCCATCCTGCGACTGACGCTTGTCCTTCCGCCGGTCTCGTGCTTGTTCCGTCGATTAAGCCCAGGAGTCGATGCGCCATAAATAGAGCGTGCATCTCGAATTTCCATCCCAAAAAGTCCGTCCCGTCGAATTTTGTGACCGCCTTCGCACTTATTGATTCTGCCATCTCGGATGTGACTTCGTCACGCCACGCGCGAATCTCTCACGCGTATACGGTACCAATATGGCCGCTCCCTTTCACCCTCACGTGCCGCGCGTCCCTCGCTTCCCGCGTAGCAGCGCTTCTCGCGCCTTGGAGCTTCTCACCCTTACCCCGCACAGCGCACGCGAAAAAAAAAACTTCGATAACCACCGGCTTTTCTCTACGCAGTCAACGTGACTGGGCCCATAACCTGTTGAATTTCTTTACTCAGTTCAACACTTTTTCGACGAGAAAAGAGGTGGCTGAGGAGATTCGAGGGCAAAAACAAATAAATATTACACGCACGAGATTGCACACAAAAACTAAATGTTTCTTTATTATAACACGTCGATCGACGCGACGAATTATCCCTTTCTTTTAACAAAAAACGAAAACGAACAACTAAAAGAATAAGCGATAGACTTCGCGCAATATCGGTACTTCGTCCGTTCGTGGATAGACGCCGAGTGAGAGGGAGTCGTTGCTTATCGCAAGCTTATCGCGAGCGTCTCGCTGTCTCCTCTCTCTCGGATGATTCCCGTTTCGACCAATCCCGGCGCTCTCTCGTTCGACGACTCGAATATACGGGCGAATCCGCGTCAAACTAACGCAACAGACTGCGATGAATAGAGATATTTTTTTTAGCCTGCGGTGCAATGAAAACAACTTTTTGGCTGAATTTTTCTTCTCGGACGTCCATATTACACTGTAAATTTAGATGGTGCGAACCAATTTTGTTCTCCTTCGCAGCGTTTTTAGGTACTCACTATAATAATAGGCAAAGAGTGCCTATTAAAATGACCATCCGTTGCTCTTCGGAGCCTGTCGAAGGGGTTACTCTGCAGCGCATACTCCAAAAATTTTTATTTTTCACCATTTGCTTCGGTGTATCTCCAACATCATGCGTAGTTACTTTGAAGTAACTGCGATGAATAGAAATATTTTTTTTAGTCTGCGGTGCAATGAAAACAACTTTTTGGCTGAATTTTTCTTCTCGGACGTCCGTATCACACTGTAACTTTAGATGGTGCGAACCAATTTTGTTCTCCTTCGCAGGGTTTTTTTTTATTACATTATTTCCAGTATGCACATTACTTTTAAAACCAATCTAAGACCTTTAAGTATTTTTTCTAAAAAATTATTGGCCACAATTTGCATTTGCCTTCGGTTAAATGTCCGTACGGTGCCATCATAATGAACTCTACGAACCAATTTTTTTCTCCTTCGCAGCATCATTTTGTTTTATCAAAAGCACTATGCACAGCAAATTTGGAGACAATTCTACATCTCTAACTATTTATTCATCACAATTTTCCATAAAAAAATTATTTTCTCACATCTGATGTCCGTACGGTGCTCCAATTAAGAATCCTGGAAACCAATTCTTTTCTCTGTCGCAACACTATTTCATTGCATCGAAAGCACTATGCACACCAAATTTTAAATCATTCTGACAAATATGATTTTAATTATAAAATAATTCAAAAACAGTGGTTATAAATAGATTTGTTTCAAAGGTTATTTTATTTAGATTTGGCAAATATCCATTTTTCATCATGTTAAAAAAAATCTTCGGTTGTGAAAAATGAAACACAAAATGTCATACACAGATTCACAAATGTTTGCGTTTTTTATTTCGAAAATAATATATTGTAACGTTAACCTCTTCGACTGATGCCTCGCACTCGGTCTCGAGGATCGCGTTTGGGATTCGGGGCGAGCGAAAAATCGTTAGACGTTGTCGAATTGGTGAAAGAGTAATTTTTTATTGAAAAACACATAAAGTTTGCAATACAATGTTCAGATTTCCTCGATGTAGTTGCTTACCTTATTTTGTCGCCTTAACGTCTAGTGAAACACACTCGAGTTTTCGTAAAGCTCCAATTCTTTTCCCAAAATCAAATTCAATATTAGTTGATCAGTATCTTGCAGATGGCGCTGAAACTTAAATAAATATCGAAAGGACAGGAATTTGTCTTCTAATTCCTCGTGTGAACCAAATATTTAACTTCTTCTATAAAAGTGTATTGAAATTGTGACCGAAATTTCCAAGGAGTGGCACCCTCACACTCATAAAATAAAAATTCAAGAAAAATCAATTAAACAAAACCGGTACCCCGTTGGCCACAAAAATTCGTCTCGATCGCTTACTTATTTTTAAGGGCGCCAGCCGAGCATCGAGCTCGACGCGATCGGATTTTTAAAGCTCGCGAAATAACGAAAATTGATAACAGCCGGCTAGCTGCAGCTCACAAGGGTAGAGGGGCGGTTCGTTGTCTTGGCGATTTATAAAAGGGGTACATCACAAACAGACAAAACAATTAACAATCAGCAAAATTCAGGGAGATCACAACAAATAAATTTATTCGACGACAAACACAATTTACACGTCACTTTTCGCCGGGACGGTACCCGGGATGACTTGACACAAAAATAAGAATTTCCCTACTAAAATTCTCACCGGTTACTCTGTTCGCCGGCTTGAATTTCCGCGACGAAAAATTATTAACAATCACAAAAATAATAGTCCCTACTAAATTCGCGTCTCGACGTACATCTCGCACCCGACGGTACCGAAAAACGTGTCGGAAAAATGCTAAAACCCTAACTAAGCCGCGTGATCACTCGGCGCGAAGCGGGCAGAGGGCTCGTTTAATTTTTAGAGTTCGCACTGCGAGTTCGAACAGCCAAAGCCGACGAAGCACGCCTACGATTAACTCCCGCACGTCCGAGTCCCTGCAACCGCTCGCCACACTGAACTGAACGGATCTCTCGCGTACATTAAATTTCTACTAATTTTCCTAAGCGATCTCAAAGTTCGAAAACTAATACAAAATAAATTAAAAGAAATCAAGGATAATATGAAACGGGCCGTCCTACTATTGCAGGCTAACTTTTCTCCGGACGAATCCCACGCGCCACAAAGAGAAGTTTTTCCGATTGCCTGGGACGGGAACCGTCATCGCGAAGAGTGCGCGCGGACACTCGAAAATAAATAATTGAACAAAAGAAAGAAAGAGAACGCGTCCGAGGAGAAAGACGGGAGTCTTACCGGCGAGAGACTGATGTTCAATGAGGGAATTATCGGAATTGACCAACCCTCCGACCCGTTGATAATTCCCAATCCGCGATCGGTCCGGTACCGAGGTGATACACCCTTTCGCGCGGAGTTGTCCCTTTGGCCACCTCGATCACTCGAGCACACGTCCTCACACCACAAAAGATACGACAAGAGTCCTCGCGTAATCTACGCTAATTCGTCTCGCGGTCTCGCTCTCCCCTCCCTTTGCTAATATTTTCGGTACCCCGGTACCTGGCGACGCCCTACGATTATCGCGAACTATCGCTCGCGCGAAATTAATATTGGAACGAAGACGGCGCTGACGACCCGCTCGAACTATCGCACAACGTTTCGCTTGAAGAATCTTCGTAGACGTTGGTCCCGGGGTGCAGACATCATTGGGACGATGCTGACATCACTAAGCTGCGACTTCTCCGTTATCGGTGCGCCCAGAGCGATGATTTTCGGTGTTGCTGAAGGATGAGAGAAGATGCGATGACCTCGTAGCGGTACCGTTAGCCAAAACGATACTCCTGTTCCGTTTGTCCCAAAAATATTGACGCTAAACGTAAATCACTCGCCGATGCGATTCGCCTCGTTGCGCTCGTGAAAAATAAATAAATAAGAAAACCAAGAAATTAATAACTTTATTCGCTTCGCTTAAATTTCGAACCCTTGAGATTCGCTTGGGGACCCTGTCGGTGGGGAGAACGTATGCTCGACGGGACCAAAATCCGCCGATGCCGCAATTCATGTAACGCGCCAAACAAACCGCGTTACAAAATATTCGAATTTATCGACAGAATGTCGGTAAATTGCGAAAAAGGTAATTGCGAAAACACGATTCGAACAAATATTTCCCCTTAGTACTACGAAAGAACAGAATTTTATCTTGAAAGTCTCGACTTCCTCGATAAACAATTGCAATACCCGAATTTACCGGTGAAATATCGGTAAAACAGAAAGATGATTTAAATTAAATTTTTCCCTTAATTCCTCGTTGGTACGCAGGAATTAATTTTAAACAAGACTCATCGAAATTCGATGAGGATAAAAAATTTCCCCTGCTTTATCGGCCGAGCATCTCTTATCGATACGAATATCGGTGAAGCGCGTAAGATTTAAATTTTGAATTATTTGACGCGGGTGACTCTACTTTAAATTAGGGATTTTAAATATCGTAACTACTCTGCCGTGCCCACGAGATACCCCACAGGGATAACGCGAGAAACTGTTCTCGCGTTCTCCCGGCACTCGTGTAACAGGCCCCTCCTCGGAGAGTCCGGCTTCCACGAGATCGTGAACCGACAAGTGTCATCACGTGGCCGGTCTGCGACTCGCTTCCGGCTCGCTCTTGTCGGGGATACCTCCCTATCGCGGTCCCTACTTGCGTGGACGTGGGGTACAGGAATGTGGGAAGCTACGTCGCCGATCGCCTCCCGCACCCTGGTTCGGGAAAATTGAGTACTCGTAGAGCTAACGTCACCGAAAGCTCTTCGGACCCGGAGGATTCGAAGGAGAAGTCACCTGTTCAGCGTCGCCGACAGAACTGGTGGCGAGTCTTCTCGCGCTCGCTGATTTATACCCTTTTTCAGCCAATCAGAGAGCTCGAATGTCTCTGATTGGCTTTTACCAAAAGGCCAATAAGAATGCCCGATTTTTGAATTCGAATGAACCAATAGATTTTGAAGTTCCCCGCGGAGAAAAGCGCGGGGAATTCAAACGCCGAAAATGACAAAATCTCGTAAAATCAAGAAAAATTTTTTAATAATTTCCACTGAGCGGGAGCTGTATATGCTTCCCGTCTCAATATTATTACCGAAAATCATTCGCAATATTTTACCATACTTTATTCACATTCTTAATAAAAATGATAAATTTCACGTATTCACTGCAAAAATTGGTTGTAAACTCACAAAAAAGATTCATCGAATATCCAACATAATTACAATTTCCCAAATAGAACTAAAAAAAATCGCGAGAATATATTTCTTCGTTTTATTCTATCTGTCAAACTTTGGAAGCAGATGACAATTTCGTAGCAGACGATACACAGATGCTCATACATCGCGGCGCGCGTACTCTGTGGCCGGATGATTTTCAAATAAAAAAATTGACATCTCGTTTCAATCTTTGTTCGTATTTTACCTAAATACAAATGGATTCTACGCGGTATAGCGCAAATAAAAAGTGTGGAATCACAAAAAAAAGAATTTTCTATCCTTCGACCGTCGAAGATTCATCGCAATCGAAATCTTTGGCAATTATGTTCACCCGATTTATTCGTTTAGAATTAATAATAAAACTGCTAATTTTGTTTTTGGCAAAGCATGTTCTCCTCTTCAAAACAAGACAAGATAAGAGTCGATATCTTTTTTCGCTGCCAAGATATGATTTTTTTTAAGCAAAGACAAATTTCACGAATTTTCGTCAAAAAACGAATCGTTTTTTCAAATTTCTCGAAATTGCCGTCTCTAATCCTTTCTTCTCATAGAAATCGTATTTACAAACTGACTCTCCACGTTATTGCGCAGATAAAAAGTGTGCAATGTTTAAAAATTGAATTTTTTACACTTCGACCGTCGGAGATTCATCAAATTCGAAATCTTTGTCAATTTCGTTCGCTCGATTTATTCGTTTACAGTCGATAAAAAAAACTGCTAATGATTATTCTATCGACGTATTTCCAACGTTTTTTCAAATTTTACAAATTTTCATCGAAAAACGATTTAAAAAAAAACTTAACATTTTCTTTTGGCCATTTTTTTTTCGCGAACTCTCGCGCTTTTCCTCAGCGTCGAAGATGGTTGTGTCGTCCGATAGATTTTCGCCGTAGCAAGATCGAGGGCCTCGGGAGTATCGACCCTGCAGTGAATAAAACAGATATTTAATTTTTGTACAATTGAATTTTCCTTTTTTTTGTTTTTCGTAATAATCATTTCAATCCGTACTTTCTCCTCCGGTGTAACTCGAATGGTATCCATTTCGACGTCGGAGTTCCTAACGAGGCGATCTTCATCTCCACTGTTCTCCTTTCCGTTTCCCGTCTCCTTGAAAGTCATTTTCCATCGCTATGCTTCTCTCAGCATAATCGAAGATCGAATTGTCGTCTGACAAATCCTGATCGGGGATGATGAATCTGTATTTTTTTATCGTAGCATCATTTAATCGTTGCAATAGTCGCTAATAAATTTTCGCCTTCAAGGAGTTCGGCCAGGCAGCGAGCCCGTTGGTTTCGTTCTTGCAATCGTGTGTGTGTCCGGTCGAAGGCTGCGGGCTGTTGTGCCGAAAATCCGCCGATCTTTCATGTCTCTCGATCGACTCTAACACGTATTCCTGCTGCTGCGCACTAATCAACGAACGTCTCGAATTTGTCATTCTTGTGTGATTTTTTGATCGAATTTATTCCTACCAAAAGTTCGGCTGTCAAACTATTTTGCTGTGTTGATGGACGACTTGGATTCTCGGGGACATTGTCGATTTCGCGCAAAACCGGAGTCGTATAATCAGCAATGGTGACTAATTTACCTTTGGCAAATACGCTGTAAACAAAAGTAATGCATCGTTACGCTGCTGTTAGATCAGTTGACGAAACATTTTTGATTGACATTTTTTAATAACAGAAAATATAACTTTCACAAAAACGAATCACAAAAATAGACCGAGATAATTTGCCATGGTGGCTTACATTAAAAAAATCAATTTTTTTCATACAAAAAAATATACAATCTTTAAATAATAACAACATATTTTAGACTAATGATTTTTTTTTATTAAATTCACTAATAAATCGTTAAATTATTAAAAAAAAACTACAATACTTAAGAAAAAAATATCGTCACGTTAAATTACGTTTGCAAGCGAGGTTACTGAGAACCCCTCATTTTTCAGAATTTTTCGTTAACGTCAAGCAATAATCTACGATCGTCCGAAATCTTCTTTAAACTTTAGCAATAGAAATGAAATTAAAATGATCGTATCCGCAAGCGCGATCCAAGCAAATATTTATCAAAGTAGGTATCCACTTTTTGTTAACCTTGCGTTCTTTAATTCATCCTTTTATCAATCGGTCTCTTAGCAATTAATTATGATAGAAAGAGAAAGAATGATAAAACACGTTAGAAAGGATAAGGCATTTTTCGTTAATTATGCAAAAAAAATCGATTATATCCGTGCAATTTGTAGGAAGTTCATAGTGGAGTTCATTTTGTATTTTTTCCCCATGAACAACGTAAAACAGGAAGTCATACCCAAAGATGCCGTTCTCGCATTCAGTGACTGCGATATACTCGGTAACATGAACCATGTAGTTGATAGCTTTCTCCATCAAATTCGACAACTCGTCCGCGTGAAATCCAAATTCACCTCGATTGAAAATGTACAAATTATCAAACAAAGTACCTGTTACAATGAAATGGTCATATTTTATTTTGTCAATGTTTATTTATAAAAAAATACACTCTTGAAGTGAAATAGGAATGGCATTATTAATTCTTGCCGCGAAAGGAATGGACACTCGGAAGTATTCAGGAGTCTGAAAATAAATTAATAAGAAAAAAGGTTTTGTGTTAAAAGAAATAACAGGATTATAAAGAAATGAAAAATATACATGAGAGAAAGTTACATAAATAAACACTTACAGGTTGAATCGGGTACCATTGGGCGAATTGGCCAATTAATTTCTCCGCACTGCACACATATTGGGGTCCAGCCGTCCATCAACATGATGCACATGCATGGAATGCATAAATGACGATGGCCGCATTTGTCATATCGGTACATGGCACCCATTTTGTCGCACAGGAGACAGCGCGTTGAGTTTTCCAACGTAAACGGAGGGTCCTCCTTGTCAAACTCCCCGTCTGCGTCCTTGTCGTCGGAAGATAATTCTATAATTTCGGCTGAAAACAGAAGAATTTTTATTTTTTAAAATATCATTGCTAAGGAAGGTGTATCGTTGCAGTCTCAGTCAAAGGTGAGATTTGGAGAGCATTTCGGATACTTCGTAACGAAATAAAAATCAAAAGAAACATCAACCATATAAAAGGTGATAAGAGCATTAATTTTGAATCATAATGCTGCAAAAAGTTATTAATAAATTATTTTTAAAAAAGTTGCTTAACTAACCATCCGGTAGCATACATTTTTTTTTTTTGCAGAAATCGATCCGTGCATTTTTCTTAATACATATACATTTTTTTCTCATATTCGATGTTGTTTTTTTTTTATAATCCACGAAAAGTCACGAATTTTGGACACGACGGAAAAAAATTGTGCGTCACAGTCGAAAAGTTGCAGGATAATCAGTGGAATATATTTGCAAATATCGATTAAAGTTTTATACAAAAACGGGATTTTCGACAATTCGAGATAATTCTTAAAAATGCATACGTATCCAGAAAAAGAACCAACTGAACTGCTGCTAAAAAAACGTTAGATCACCGAATGATAATTTGATTTCATTCGTCGAACAATTATTTTTTTAAAACTATTTTATTCTTAACTTTTTTGCATCGTTAATATGTAAAGATGATAATGGGCTTATCACCTTTTCGATGGTTGATTTTTTCTAAATATTGGTATTTAGAGAGTATTCAAAATTCTCTCCGAAACTGATCTTTGGGTGAGGATGAAGCGCCCGCTGTAATAAACTGTAGTCTGCCTCTGTCTCTCCCAGAGTATTCGACAAGAGAGGTTTCAAAAAAATTACTCTAATATTACTTACATTCCTCCGTCGCTTGCGAGGGTATTTCCTCTACGGCATGATCTGAAAAAAAAAATTAGGATCTTTCAATATATCATTCACGTTAGTTAGATGTTATTCACAGCTATTGTATATTATTATTTTCATGTTTCTTATTTTAAGGGGATGTTATTTCTTCTCTTTTTTCAGAAAAACAACATCGTTAACCAGGTAACGGTATCTACCGCAACAGTTCACCAGCGACTTGTCACCGACGAATTACTTACCACAGTGTGGTCTGTCACTCGCTTAAGCGTTAGAGACAGTCATCAGAGAGCAAACGGAAAGTACACAAAAGGACATGTAACTTTGTATTTGTAAAAAAAAATGTATTTCGACTTCAATGTCTCGTAACAAATTAGTGTACACTGCATAATATTGAATACAAATAAAGCGTACAGTGTTTTTTTCGAGCTCGTTGCAGCGACACAAGTAGTTTATTGCAGCTTTGACAGTTGGGAATAGCGGTCAGTGGAACACGGGACGATTCGTGAGAATTCGACAGCAGCACCCTCTAATTGTAACCGTTACAACACAGATCCGTTCAGGAATTTCAACGGGAAAGGAGATAACGGATACACGTGCCAACACAGCTGAGAGGTGCATCGCCTTGGTAAACCGTCGGGTAGCGCAAAAAAAAGCATTGCTCGCAGCAACAGGTGAAAACGACGCGGCTCGGATTCCATTAATTTCGACAATCCACAATTGTCACAATTGAGATAAATCGTCGAATGACGAAAATCCGAATGACGAAGATTCCGACTGTACTGACGACGATACGAACATCGGCCGATCAACGATCTCATGCCGGCGATAACGAACAACCGATTATCCGATTAAAACGATGCGAAAAAAGCTCTCCACACGCAATGACATGAAATGTATTTGCCATTTAACTCATTGTCTAATACATTTGTTATTAGTTAATCAACGACGGTACAACGGATTATACGCACAGGACGGGAGGAAAAAGGGTTCATCACTGTGTGCACAAAGCAAAGTTCCAACGTATTACGTGTCTTGCATCATTTTGAGTCCATAAAGTCAACGATGATCGAATAAATAGACAATTTTTTCTCTAGTTTTGTAATTGCACTCGCATATGTTTTTCAGTTAAATTTTATGATATACCTGTCGTATATCGAATAATATAATGTATTATTATTTATTATATTATTATCACAAATTATCAAATCTGAAAGATATAAAAACGTTAAAAAATAAAAAATGCGAAACTTAAATTTTTCGTGACTTCGAGTTTTCGGGGCTTTTTTTTGCGGGCGATGTCTGCATCGGCGGTGAAAAACCTTTTCCCGTTGTTATCGAATGGCTTGCGTCACTCTGACTCGAATTCGCCTTGTCATTCACCCGAGCAATCGATGATTCGTCATTTTTCGCAAGAACTTCCGTCTCCGAAATCTCAATTTGCTCGCTGATCACGGGCATCGTTAAGGTCGCAGATACGCTTGTCGATACTGGATGCCGTAATTGAGAAGACGACAAGGCCATTGGCCAGCCTGACGATTCTGCGAATAATAAACGATTTTTCTCGGTCAGCTTTGATCATAAATCTCTTAGACTGATGGAAAATCGACACAAGAGCTTTTGCGTAATTGGAAATGCTTACCTGTATCCGCTGTAGGATTAAAAGTTTGTCGGTGCTCTTCATAGAACGTTCGTAAAACTCGATCGAGCGACATCCTGAAAATAGAATGAAATTGTATCACGTTCACACAAGAACAGTACAATTTATTTTACTTAGTTTGACGATTTATCGTACCTTCCAGTCACTAAATCATTTTGCTTTTCTTCGATCGTCCTGTCATGAATACGACGAGAGTCTGGTCTCGGACGACGAGCATCTTCATATTCCTCAAGTCTTGCTAAGTCGAGTTCTTGATCCTTGATAACATCCTTGAGTTTCTCTGCAATGAAAAAAATATACTAACCTCAAAATGCAACTTTGATAGAGTTTCCATATACATTTTTACACATTCGTTGCGTTTTTGTCTACAATGTTTTGATCATTCTATGAAAGGTTGAACGACTTTGTAACTGTTTCGAAATAGCAAAATTCTCCACTATTTTAAAATTGATTATAAATAATAACAGATGTAATACATAAATCACTTTTCCACTGATTATCCATTTGAAACATATTGACGCCCCACCCAAAGTTCATAAACTATCAAGGGGCTTTAAAATGAAATAGTATGTATTAGCTTACCTAAGAATGTCCACAAATTAGGGTGTACATCCCCCAATCTTTGCTTCGCTCTGCTATGGAAGCTTTCCACCACGTTATTGGTCCTTACAGGACAATCGTATACACTGACAATATCTGCGATCGGCGCCCACGTTTGCCCAACATATGCCAAGAATTTTTGAATCTCTGAGAATTTCTCGGTGACATGATCAGCGTCTAATTGCATCAGCGTTAATCCTTCTTTGTAACTATTTGCCGGAGCTAGAGACAAGTTCATGGCCATTCATAGTATCTCTCTTCGACAACTTGCAAGACCTACTTTTTTCCATTTTCTCAGCAATGCCTGAAAGAAAAGTATCTCATAAATGATCTGAATACGGGGTATAAACCACATAACTACATGGATTATTATGCGTTATGCGGGATTATTTGCGTTTCACAATAGAAAACCGGTTTCAATTAACTCAAATAACATTTAGCACAATTACCTGACAATAGTGGAACGAACATCCATGATGGCGCGCGTTTGGAAAACACGATTGGGCAGCCTTTATAGCTGCTTTCTCATAATCGCTCATGATGAACGTCACGTTTTCACGCAACGTTGGCACCAGCTTGAAGACCTTATTGCACATGGCTTTATGAAGGCCTGTCGTGCGTTTTTCGGTCAATAAAAAAACCGCAGCGATACCCTGTAAAATATTTCAAAAATAACAATGACATGCTTACAGTTAGATATGAAATTCGAGATATTAGTTAAAAATCGCTTCATGTATCCGCTAGTCTTTTGACTCCATATATACCATTATCGTCTAACGAGAAATATTAAAATTTAGTTACTACGTCCTTGACTCGTATGTGTATGCTATACAGCTGCATAGCCTTTGGGACTTTAGAAACAACCTAAAAATAAATTATTCATATTATTATTATTATTATTTTACTATTGTTCAAATTGTTCATTAATTTACTTATGATTTCCTATACTACCCAAAAGTTTCTTTACTCCACCAAGCAAAAAAAAGAGAAATTCTGGTCATGCAACGATTTGCAGTTGTTCTTTATCATCATTCATTACAATAGAATACTCACCGAGAATGTATCGTCGATAAATAATTGAGGAGCCTTTCGCAGTGCTTCAAGCAATATAGTTGAGGAAAAGAGGAGTCCGGTATTCCCGTTTGCTTTTATTATTCCTTTGTAAAACCCTTTGAACGGCTCGTAATCTTTTAGGAATCGATGTAAATCCAGCAGCGAATGAGGCAACTTAGGCCTGAGGCCTGCGCGGGCCTTTTCTAGACGGCCCCTTAATTGCCTGTACGATAGATGTTTTCCCACTTTTGAATTTCTGCAAAAAATCGTAACGATATTAAATTACATTTGTAATAATACGATACATTTTGTACAATTTCTCATCTGTATTTCTAGAGAAAACAAAATTATCTGACACAACTTAGAGTCGCATCAAGTTGAGACAACAAAATTTGTGTTGGCTGAAAATAAGAAATTACCTGCGACAAACGTCGTCGAAAATTGCTTTTGTGTGAAGTAGAGTTTTGTTTGGTATAGTTATCATCTCTTGTATCAATCTTCGCTTCCGAACCTGAAGAACCTTGGGCTTATGGCTGTGCTTCGTCGCATGAAACACATCTGACTTGTCACGGTACAATATTCCTGTACATTTTGTTGTCGTTTTCGTCGAGCATCTGTATATTCTCTTCCTTCCTCGATTATCTAAGGCATACGAGTACCCTTCATGTAGATACACGTAGGATCCGGGACTTTTTCCGGGCACTTTAACGACCCTACCCATGTTCGTATATGAACTGCAAACTGAAAAAAATGCTCTGGTCAACGTTAAAACCCGTTAACTCTGTCCGCCGTCCGGCGCCATATCGGCGCCGTCCGGCACTGAAACCGCGAACCGCCATGCTGCACATGGTCTACGAGTTCAGAGTCGAAGGGACAAGCAGGGCGTAAGTCTTCATTGGAAGGACACGAAGAAACCGCGGGATTCTAAAGACGAGACTTCCGGTACGAACATCTTTCCATTATTTCTCATCCCACAAGCAATTTTTCATCAAACACAAAAAACGTATCCATAAAATACTCAATAGTATGAGAAAACGACATTTAATTTCATATTTTTTTTCATTCATTCATTCGTTAGCGGGAAACTCGGCAAAGGTGTCGTCGAAATTTCGCCGTTTACAGAAAATGTGATAATTTTCAGCAAAGAGATCAGCAGGTTTGAAACTGACGCTGTAAGGAACGCGAGTTTTGACTATGTCTTCAGTGACGAGAAACTCGGCAAAACCAACGAACGAATTTATAGCCGGGAAGTCGGAAGCTTCGATGCCGAAATTGATTAAAAAATTAACAACAGTTTCGAGTCCGATAGTCCGAGAACTTTGGGTAAAGGTAGTTTCGCCGGTTTCGACAGCGGCGTTGGGACAAAAATCAACAACAGTTTCGAGTCCTTTTCGACGAGTGAGAAAGTCAGTACAGGCGCCGAACTCTCGCCGCCGAAAGACGGCGCGAGAAGTTCCACCAGCGTTGAGAACTTCGATGGTGAAGTTTGAAGGAAAATTAATACCAGCATCGAATCCGTTTTGGCGAGCGAAAAAGATAGAAAAATTGTTGAATTCTCTTCGATGCCGAATAACGACGAAAAAATCTTCGCAAAAGGCGCGAAGAATTTCGACAGCAATGCTGAAACAAAAATTGATGCAAGCCTCTCGAGTCTGTTGCTTTGAGCGGAAATGTCAAAAAAGTTCCTGATTAGTTACCGATTAGCGATAACCCAAAACTCTTCGGGAAAAAACATCGTTAGCTTCGAGAGCGATTTATCGAAAAGCATTACCTCAAATTTTTGCACTTCCCCCGACTGGAAAATCAAACAAAATCGTTGTTCTCTCAACGACGAACGACTTTAAGATTTTTGGAAAAGCCATAGTTTTCGACAGTATGAGAAATCCATCAATAGACATTTCTCCGATAAACAAATCTACAGATTTCCTGTCCGTTTAACAGAGATAGATTTTTCGAGTAAAAAGATTGGACATGTTCGCTACCCTATCTACTAGACTACGGAACCGGATGCGACTTTTAGCGCGACGACGACTCGAGAGAAAACAATTGTCGATTTATCGCCGATGAAGGAAAACTTCGGAATCTCAAGGAAAGACATTCGAATCAGTGAAAAAGATATCTCGGATCTCGAAACAGATGACGAATTTCTCGGATTCGAGAAATCTCCACGATTATTCCGCGTCAAATATTGATTTGAATACCACAACGAGATTATCGATATCGTCGTTGAATAGAAAAAAAGACATTCGACGATCGACGAATCGACTAATATTTTAGTTTAATTGCTATAGAAACCGGGCGTTTTAAGTCCAACTACGATTATTGTGATTCATTGTCGAGAACTCACAATGAGACGAATACGAGTCTGGAAATACCGAAGAGCGCGAACTCCTTCAGTTCCGGCGATCGACAAATTAACCCGTTCATTGGTGAGTTCGGATTCGAACACTTTGACGTTGCGCTCGATGGATTCAAAACTCGGTGTCTCTCGATGCCGTTGAGTACCGACTCGTTGAAGTACAAATCTGAAATAAGCCCAAAATTCGTTATAAGCGGTTCAAGTGAATCTTGCAGTCCTGGCAAAGCAAAGTATTCCGATACATCATTCAGTTCGGAGCTTCAATCTCCGATAAGTGCCAATTCGATTAAGTATCGTACGAACAACACAAAGAGTCAAGGTAATCTTTCAGAGCAACGGGAAAGGAATGAAGCACGGAATCAAATTGCAAAAAAAAATGTAAAAATTCGCTCCTGACGTAGCATTTTGAGGTTAGTTACGTCTATCTTTGATTCGAGAACATTCTTATAACGGAGATTATTGGAAATACCAATCACCTGCCGTTGAAGAAAAATGGATATTTATAACATCATCTATCCTGATAAAGAAACGATTATACGTTTCTAATTTTCCAGTAATCCAAGAAACTAAAATGTACGTACCACGAGGCTTCGAGCAGCTTAAATTCTTCTCCTGCTTCTCGATAAATTAATCAATGTTTCGTATTATATACGATACCGCGCATTAGCTGGTGCATTAAAGTTAATGTTCGATTGTGGCACAAAATGATATGCGGTATGTTAAAAATCATAGAGATACTTTGCTTGTAATAATTCATTCTAATTTGACTAAAGAAATACTTCATATTCAGTTAGTTCGATTTTACTGTAAAAATCTATTCCTTTTTTTATTACTATTGTACATTAAATCTAATGTATCGCGCTATGCATAAAAACGTCCAGTACCAGTAGATTGAATTTACATAATTTTTTTTACAATATACGCCAAATCCCTTACATAATCAAAATCCCATAATCTTTCCTATTCCAGAGCCGAGATCCTGAACTTCTATTATCTCTAGATGACTAAGTTAGTATCTTTCCCGATTATAACAGCGCTACGTTACGTTAACGCAAACGCAGTAGTAACTTTAAGGTTAACTCGGCGGATGACATTTCGCGCGACGGATAAAATCGAACAGTCTGTCTGCTGGGTCATATTTTTTGTCGATAAATCTTGTATTCGCGCGAAAGAATGAAAAATGACGTTGTACTAAATTAAATGTATTCACTGTGACAAGAAAATAAAAATGCTTTATAGTTTTTGCAACATCTCCATGTACATCTTCATTATATAGAAATATTGTCATTACACGTTCTTGACAAAAAATAAAATTACTGAATTTTTTTTTTTCAAAAAGAAGTCATCCGCAAAAAAATGTCGGAGTGCATAATTAATAATAACGGAAAATTATAACGTACTATTAATCGTACGCAATGTATTACGTTTTACAAAAAACGAAAAAAAAAAAACATTTTCGCATCCGATACAAATTTTCCTTGTCGAAGTTATGTTTGAATTTGTTTCACAAAACGAAAATGATAACGCGGTGAAGAGATTAAAAAAAAAATCAAACGTAACTTTGTAGTTCGCTTCGTAGTTTATAAATAATCAAACGTAATTTCGTAGTTCGCTTCGTACTTTATAAATAATGAATCATTCGCAAGTGGCGTCATTCGCTCTCTCGTGTTCATCCACGAGAGTTGCGAACGATTAATTATTTATTAACTTTTATCAATGAAATGGATATGGATGTAAGAATACGAGCGAATGAATGATGCAAATTGCAAACGACAAATTATTAATCCATTTTTAGGCACTCACTATAACAATAGGCAAAGAGTGCCTATTAAAATGACCATCCGTTGCTCTTTGGAGTCTGTCGAAGGGGTTACTCCGCAGTGCATACTCCAAAAATTTTTATTTTTCACCATTTGCTTCAGTGTATCTCCAACATCATGCGTAGTTACTTTGAAGTGACTGTGATGAATAGAAATATTTTTTTTAGCCTGCGGTGCAATGAAAACAACTTTTTGGCTGAATTTTTCTTCTCGGACGTCCGTATCACACTGTAACTTTAGATGGTGCGAACCAATTTTGTTCTCCTTCGCAGGGTTTTTTTATTACATTATTTCCAGTATGCACATTACTTTTAAAACCAATCTAAGGCCGTTAAGTATTTTTTCTAAAAAATTATTGGGCACAATTTGCATTTGCCTTCGGTGAAGTGTCCGTACGGTGCCATCATAATGAACTCTACGAACCAATTTTTTTCTCCTTCGCAGCATCATTTTGTTTTATCAAAAGCACTACGCACAGCAAATTTAGAGACAATCCTACATCTCTGACTATTTATTCATCACAATTTTCCATTAAAAAATTACTTTCTCACATCTGATGTCCGTACGGTGCTCCAATTAAGAATCCTGGAAACCAATTCTTTTCTCTTTCGCAACAATATTTCATTGCATCGAAAGCACTATGCACAACAAATTTTGAGTCATTCTGACAAATATAATTTTAATTATAAAATAATTCAAAAACAGTGGTTGTAACAAGATTTGCTTTAAAGGTTATGTTATTTAGATTTGCCAAAAATCCATTTTTCATCATGTTAAAAAAAAACTTCGGTTGTGAAAAATAAAACACGAAATATCATACACAGATTCACAAATGTTTGCGTTTTTTATTTCGAAAATAATATATTATCACCGAAAATCATTCGCAATATTTTACCATATTTTATTCACATTCGTAATAAAAATGATAAATTTCACGTATTTACTGAAAAAATTGGTAGTAATCTCACAAAAAAGATTCATGGAATATCCAAAATAATTACAATTTTCCAAATAGAACTAAAAAAAATTGCGAGTATATATTTTTTCGTTTTATTCTATCTGTCAAACTTTGGAAGCAGATGACAATTTCGTAGTAGACGATACACAGATGCCCATACGTCGCGGCGCGCGTACTCTGTAGCCGGATGATTTTCAAATAAAAAAAAATCGACATCTCGTTTCAATCTTTGTTCCTATTTTTTATTTACGTCATTTACGTAACTGATAAATGTTTTTCCCTCATACGTACTTTCGAAAAGAAACGTAGAGCGCGACGTATAAACATACTTCATCCGTAGCGCATAGCGCGATGTGTAAATACACTCGATACGGAGCGCGTAGCGCGACGTGCACCCCCGTGAGTGCCTTAAAAAATGTCCCTTCGGGACATTTTTGGGGGGGTTTGGGGGGCGGAGCCCACCAACAAGAGCATCTGCGCCCTCAGGGCGCTGAGACGCTTGTTATCGATAGAATCGTCGACATCCATGTTGAGACGTATCTCATAGGCGCATACTATAAGTAAGTATAGAGAGTATAGCGCGAGAGCCCGCGTGGGCTCCGACTCCCCTAACTGTACAGTACGCGCCGGTAGTCGGCAAGGCGGCCGCGAGATGCCGTATTTTCTCGCGGACAGATGATCGACAGCGCGAGCGTAAAAGGGCGAGCGCGAGTCGAATAGTCACCGAGTTCTTCAACAGAAGAATAGGTATTATTTCCATTTTTGATCCTCCGGGTCCCCAGAGCCTTCGGTGACGTTGGCTCCAGGTGTACTCAAATTCCCGAACCAGGGTGCACACATCTTTGGTGACGAAGTAGTGGGCATTCCTGTATCCAGTCACCGCTAGTAGGGTCGCGAGTAGGTAGGTAACCCGAAAGGGAGGGAGCCGGAAGCGAGTCGCGGATCGACCAAGTGGTGACACGGTTGGTTCACGATCTCGTGGAAGCCGAACTCTCCGACGAGGGCCCTGCGCTACGGGTATCGGAAGATCGTTGTCGACAGGTTCGCACGATATTCCTGTGGGATACTCCGTAGGCACGGCAGAATAGAAACGCAATTAAAATTCATTTTTTAATAATAGTTTACTCCCAAACTTAAACCAAAATTTAAATCATGCAACTTAGAAAAATTCGCGAAGAAACTTCATCGATACAACAGCATCGATTGTAAAATACACTATCTCTCGTATCGAGCTTCGACTCGTTACGCGCAACGAAAGGAGGATGATAGAATAAAAAGGGGAACAACTCGTAGAGTTAAATTTTTCACGATTTACCGACATTCAGTCGATAAATCGCTTTTCGGTCTTTCTTTTTGGGTAGAGTCGCAACTCAAAGAAGAAATTCAGTCAAATTAGCATGAATTGATGCGTAAATAGAGAATTTCGCATAATTCAAACACTTTCCGTTTTCTTTAGCGCCATCCGCGTGTAAAGCAACTAATAAACGTTTTATTGTATAGAAATTGATAATTACAGCTCGCCGAGAACTCGAGTGTGTTTCGAAATCTTTAGAGTAAATAGAAAACTACGAAAAGGGTAAGCGTCGATATTACAGATTCCAATGTATCACATTTTCTAATAATTTTTTAATAAAAGGAACAATATCACTGAATCGACAACGTCTAACGATTATTTGCTCGCCCCGAACCCCTAACGTGAGCCTTCGAACCGTGTGCGTGGCACCGGCCAAAAGGTGAAACGTTACAATATGTTACTCGATTTTTTCAAACCACTCGATCGCCGCGATTATATACGTTGCAGAGTTAGTCGCCAATATAGTCAAATTGTCATTTATTGCGCTGAGATGCGAAACCGCGACTTCCATCACGTTATTCGTATTACTAGTCTCTTCTGTTTGAAGTCCTATAGTGGTCGTGTACGCGTGCATTTCCGGTATTTGGGTATCTTTATCGTGAACGTTTCGATCCTTGGTATTTGTTTCCCGCATTTCCTCTGTTTGTGTTGTTTTATCGTGACCGTAAATTCTTAAACATTTCGCTCGCCCGATATCATTCGTTACATCCGTATTTTCGATGATACGCTCGTCGTCGCTGCGATCATTAATCGGAGGCACAAAAATATTGTCCTCTGTTACGTCCAAAATGCCGAGGTTTTACCTCAACAATTTTGTTGGTAACTGTTGCACCTTTTAAATCGTCTCGCGCTGGTCAGAACGATAATAAACCGATCTATACCACACGTAGAGTCAATTCCGGTTGTCAACGTACGCTCTTTTTAAAGCCTAACCTTGCGGAAAATTGCTTGGGATAGAGCCCTAGGAATGCTTGTCGTTACGAAGGTCTAGAGGTATCTACATCTGTGTTTTTAATCCCTTAACTAACAGCCAAGGATTTATGATCCTCGAGACTACCTGAATAGTCGGAGTACCCGAGGGCGTCTCTTTAAACTGAACTGGTAGGAGATTGACAAAGGAAATCATTAATTGGTCATGCAAAAATCACAGAGGAAAAAAAATAAAGATGTACTTACGATTGCTAATGCGAGCTGCGAACGACGGTGATTTCGTGGTTTCTTTTGTTGATTGTGCTGATCGGTGATCGCGTGTGAATTATTTAAACACGAATAACTGTTTTTAATGTTTCACCACCTTTTAATGATTAAAGAATAAACAAATGGTTCTCAATAATACACGTAAAAATTGTTTACAAACGTCGGAATAAAATAATAATTCGAGGAAGGTGACAAATTTATCGGTGTCCGGCCGAGAATAGAATTCCGGTGAACAGAGGATCAATGAGAAATATAAGTTTTACAAAGCTCAAGAAACCGATGTTTGATAAAAGTCGGAAAAAAAAAATGTCGTTGGGTCGAAATTTTGACAGCAAAACTCTCTGTCCGCTGGTTCAACTGACTCTCCCTGAGTGGGCGTTTTTGGTGGGTTATATACCCTTTTTTCCGTATCCGAAGACAATGCTTTGTATTACATGTAAGAAATTTCCTAAACGTAGTGGGGATGTATTAGATGAGGTGGACGGATTTTAGGGCGGGATTTCGATCGTATGATCGTACATTGATTTTTTGGAAGGCCCATTCCTCACGGCGAGGCTAGAGTGGGGTGTACGTATGCGCCTAGTCTGACCTGTCGTATGTCTCCAAGGTTTCGGGCGGTTACATTTCTCGTAATCGATTGTCCATCCGAGACCGTTGAAATCCTCGGTGGAGAGAGAATTTTACTTAGAGTCGCACACGAGATGTTTTGTAAATTAATACATGTTTTTTCGATTCTCCCGCTATTGTTTCGTAAGGTGTAGATTTTTAGGCACTCACTATAATAATAGGCAAAGAGTGCCTATTAAAATGACCATCCGTTGCTCTTCGGAGTCTGTCGAAGGGGTTACTCCGCAGCGCATACTCCAAAAATTTTTATTTTTCACCATTTGCTTCGGTGTATCTCCAACATCATGCGTAGTTACTTTGAAGTGACTGCGATGAATAGAAATATTTTTTTTAGCCTGCGGTGCAATGAAAACAACTTTTTGGCTGAATTTTTCTTCTCGGACGTCCGTATCACACTGTAACTTTAGATGGTGCGAACCAATTTTGTTCTCCTTCGCAGGGTTTTTTTATTACAGTATTTCCAGTATGCACATTACTTTTAAAACCAATCTAAGACCTTTAAGTATTTTTTCTAAAAAATTATTGGCCACAATTTGCATTTGCCTTCGGTCAAGTGTCCGTACGGTGCCATCATAATGAACTCTACGAACCAATTTTTTTCTTCTTCGCAGCATCATTTTGTTTTATCAAAAGCACTGCGCACAGCAAATTTAGAGACAATCCTACATCTCTAACTATTTATTCATCACAATTTTCCATAAAAAACTTATTTTCTCACATCTGATGTCCGTACGGTGCCCCAATTAAGAATCCTGGAAACCAATTCTGTTCTCTTTCGCAACAATATTTCATTGTATCGAAAGCACTATGCACAACAAATTTTGAGTCATTCTGACAAATATAATTTTAATTATAAAATAATTCAAAAACAGTGGTTATAACAAGATTTGCTTTAGAGGTTATGTTATTTAGATTTGCCAAAAATCCATTTTTCATCATGTTAAAAAAAAAACTTCGGTTGTGAAAAATAAAACACGAAATATCATACACAGATTCACAAATGTTTGCGTTTTTTATTTCGAAAATAATATATTATCACCGAAAATCATTCGCAATATTTTAGCATATTTTATTCACATTCGTAATAAAAATGATAAATTTCACGTATTCACTGAAAAAATTGGTAGTAAACTCACAAAAAAGATTCATCGAATATCCAAAATAATGACAATTTCCCAAATAGAACTAAAAAAATCGCGAGTATATATTTTTTCGTTTTATTCTATCTGTCAAACTTTGGAAGCAGATGACAATTTCGTAGCAGACGATACACAGATGCTCATACGTCGCGGCGCGCGTACTCTGTGGCCGGATGATTTTCAAACAAAAAAAAAATCGACATCTCGTTTCAATCTTTGTTCCTATTTTACGTAAATATAAATGAATTCTACGCGGTATAGCGCAAATAAAAAGTATGCAATCATAAAAAAAAAAGAATTTTCTATCCTTCGACCGTCGAAGATTCATCGCAGCCGAAATCTTTGTCAATTATGTTCACCCGATTTATTTATTTACTGTTAATAATAAAAACTGCAAATTCTTTTTCTGGCAACGTATTTTCTCCTCTTCAAAATAAGCCAAAATAAGAGTCGAAATCTTTTTTCGCTGCCGAGATATGATTTTTTTTAAGCAAAGACTAATTTTACGAATTTTCATCAAAAAATGAATCGTTTTTTCAAATTTCTCGAAATTGCCGTCTCTAATCCTTTCCTCTCAAAGAAATCGTATTTACAAACTGACTCTCTGCGTTATTGCGCAGATAAAAAGTGTGCTATGTTTAAAAATTTAATTTTTTACACTTCGACCGTCGGAGATTCATCACATTCGAAATCTTTGTCAATATTGTTCGCTGGATTTATTCGTTTACACTTGATAAGAAAACTGCTAATGATTATTCTATCGACGTATTTCCAACGTTTTTTTTTTTTTTATTTTTTCAAATTTTCGGCGAAATACGAATTTCTTTCATATGCTCACGTCTTGGAAAGTTTTTTTTCGCAAAAAAAAAAAAACAATTGTACTCTTAAAGAACAATTATAAACAATTATTTATCAAGAAAGTGAATAACACTGAATTTGTCGATTTTACGAGTTATTCCGTACTGAAAAACTTATCCTCGTTTGTGATTAAATAAAATTTTTTAAAATACGATATGATATGATGCTAAATTTGATATTTTTAAGCGACGATAAATATCAATAAAATTTCATTGAAAAACGAAAAAAAATATCGAATTTCTCAAACTTCTCGTCTCCAATACTTGTCTGTTCTACAGAGACAATAACGAGCTGATTCCATGTATTACGAAGAAGAAAAAAAATATATCTCAAATGGTAGAATTGAAATTTGTTATAAGAGGACTGTCAAAGAGCCTTCAAAGTCGAATTTTTCAAGAATTTCATCAATTTGTAAAAAAATATTTCGGAGCTATCCAAGATGACAAATTTTTGATTCGAGTAACGTACTACTTCCTCTTCAATACAAGACAGGAACCAAAAAGATATATTTTTTCGTTCTCGAGATTGCATTTTTTTGCAGCATCCATAAATATCGATAAAATTTCATTGAAAATCACAAAGAATAGCAAATTTCTTGAACTTTTCTTCTACAATGGTTTGGGTTCCTACAGATAAAATAACGAACTGATTCCATCAATTATGGGGAAGAAAAAAAACACTGAAGGGGAAGGATTTAAAGGGGATATTTGGCCTGAATGCTAAATGGTAATCGTATTGGTGTCGGTACATGTTTTGTGTGTTTGTTTTATATTCATTAAATCTGGTCATAAGTTTTAAGCCAATAAAACGACTTTACTAGACATGATTTGATTCGTTAAATTAATTTGATCAACTTCTACGTGGTGCAATTCGTTATATTTGTCTCGTGTCTCAATATTTGACAATTTATCGTCAAACAAAAAGGAAATATCCGTCGTGAATATTAATAATCAATTGGTACAAAAAAGAAATATTTTTATTCGACGAAGATTAAACACTATGAATTAATTTACGTAACTGGTAAATGTTTTTCCCTCATACGTACTGTCGAAAAGAAACGCACGAATAAACATACTTCATTCGTAGCGCATAGCGCGATGTGTAAATACACTCGATACGGAGCGCGTAGCGCGACGTGCACCCCCGTGAGTGCCTTAAAAAATGTCCCGAAGGGACATTTTTCGGGGGGTTTGGGGGGCGGAGCCCACCAACAAGAGCATCTGCGCCCGCAGGGCGCTGAGACGCTTGTTACTACTTACATTAAACGTTTTGGTAATAAAATAGATACGTGTATGTTTATTTCATACTCAAGAAAGATTGGTAGCCTGAGTTGGAATATTAATAATTTCCTCTTGGTTTCGTGAAGCTTATTAGAAGTGAGGTTTTTATAGTTGTATATTCCTTAATTATTCAAGTCGTGGTACAGGGGTACGTGGTTTCCGGCAGAATTCTGAAAGTTTTACTACTATTTCTTTAGCGCGTGATTGTTGCTAGGGAGAGACTTCGCACCTTGATCCGCCTCTCCCCCTTTTTGACATCAGAAGTCTCTCGGAGACCCGTTGAGGCATTTTATCGTTATTGCCAAAGGAAGTATCGGTTGTAGTCTATGATTAACATAGATCATCGATCGTACGTGCGTTTATTTGAAGTGGATGGGCATAAGGCCCCGAGGTGACATAGGCGCGCGCCGCGGCGTGATTTTATGAATATGTAATGTGCTCGTACCTTCGTAGTTCATGCTTTTCTCTAGTCATGGATTTCGCCGGTCACGCGGCATGTGTCACTTTGCCTCCCCCCCTTGAATATAAATGAGATTAAAAACAGATCGTAGGAAATATTTTGTTCGGCATATTCGCCGATTTTGTGCTTATCATCTCGTGTGTAATTACTCGTAATCAAGTAACAACGCATCATTCATTGACAATATTCATTTCTTTAATTTCCTTGTATTTCTTTTCCCTCTCGTCACTTTGAGTGCCCTGAGAGCTGTCCTTTTAGTTCGTATTTTTTAAAAAATAATTTGAGTAATTGAACGACTAAAGGTGCCTTTCTAACTTCTGCAACGATCCGTATCTATTTCTTTTGCCCTTCTCCTTTCTAACTGTGGGTCCTTATTTAAACACGAGGCGGCTTCGGCAAATTATCGTTAGAGTGGTGGCCGCCGCCCGAAACATTATTTCGGGGGTCTTAGGCCCCGCGGCCGGTGGACGTAAGTCCCCTCGCCGATGACTCTCCTACTAGTGGTAAAGAAGCGAGTAGATCCTAGGTTACCATAGGCGGGCTCTTTTTTTTGTTTCTTTTGGTAAAACGCCGGAGCGCCAAACGGGGCAGAGATTGTACTTGCCACCGCCGGTGAATGCCTAGATCTGCTTCTACCATGAGTCTATTAGATCGATTTGTCGAATTACCCGCCTGTTTTATCTGGAGTCGTGTATGTTATGTTTTGTAGATACCGATCGCGGCCGAAAAGTAAAAAGCACTCTTTTGAGAATTATTTAATGTTTTAAGACTGTAATAGATTCAAAGTTTTTGTGAAAAAGGGAAAAGCAATGATTAGAAAGAAAAAAAATAAAAGGGTCGTTACGCAGGACGTAAAACCTCCCCCCCTTACGAAGATTATTAGTACATTACTAATAATCTATCTTGCGTCTAACGCGCCTCCCGTTTTCCTTTCCTTTGATCTGTGTTTACTCTCGGTTGCCCTTTCCGATCTCTATTGGTTATTTTTATATTCTATACCTTATTTACTCTACTTGTCACCTTGTTGATTAGTTAGTTTCCCTATTCCAATAGTTTATATAAAGAAATGGTTTCCTATTACTAAGTATACTATTCGTCGTTGAGTAAACCGTCGAGCAGCAAATTTTCTTCTATTCAAACGATTTCTGTTGAAGTTGTTCCTGGCGACTCCCAGCTCGCGTTCTGCCGCGTGTCTTTCGGCTTTCCAGTGTAATAAAGCGTCGTCCTCGGTCATGATGTAATGAGAGGCTTGACCTACAGGTAACAGTAGGTCGTCTTCCAATGTATACACGGTTCCGCCGATGGAAGCCTTTTCCCCTTCGTCCGTTATTTCTTTAATCCATTCTTCTAATATGCAGACGGGGACGTCCTTCCATTCGGGCGGTACATGAATTCCCGGGATGATGGCCCAGTAGTGTTGTTTGCTATGTTTTGCGTATGTATTGTCGACGGTGATTACTAATTGGTATTGAACCATATTCTGTAAATGATAATATATATGCTGTTACCTTAAACATTTTAGATTTCCAATATTCGTGTAGATACTGCTATTATCGATATTCACGGAGTGTGGATTTTTCCCCCTCACTGTTCTGATTTTCCCTCCACCTTTTATTTATTGCATAAATTGCATATTTTTTTTTATTTTATGTGATTTTTTTTTTTTTTTTATTTATTTCACCATTTATAGGTAGGTGCTATTTCCTTTGTTTTTGTATATATGCATATATTTATTTATTTATTTATATATATTTTTTTTTATATTTTTTTTTCTTTTTTATGTATTTACTATATAATATATTTTCCTTTAATGTTTTTTTTTTTCACTTTCCTTGTCAATTTCCTTACTTTCCGTATTAAAGCATACTTGTTAATAAGTTTTAATTTTATGCGAGGACTATTTCCTGGGTTGATTTTAGTTAAATTATACCATAACTGTTGTCGCTGCGTGACTGATTGTATTTATTTTATACTCCCTTAGACCCTTGTCTCTGGCCCTGTGTAGGGTTGCATTCGTTGGTATCCATGAGAGGCGTCGACGGGCTCTCGGTAGAGGCTCGCTATGCTTGAACCGATTAACCTCTCTCTACTGGGTGTGAGGCTGCGATTACCGGGCCGCGTGGAGACTCGGGGAAGGAGATCGGGGTCCGGAGAGCCGGGTTTTGGAAGAATATCCAAGTAACCCTTATTTCCTTTTCCGTTGGGCGCAATGTGTTGATATCTTCCCAGTCCCAGGTATTCGATGGAGGTGGGATTTTGACCGTGAGGAATAATAGTGTTTTTTTCCCAGTAGTAATGAGTTTTACCGAGTACGATAGATTGGTCAGGGTTAGCGCCTAGTCTGCGTGCCCACAATCGGCGTGTTTTGTCGGTGAGTTTTCTCCATTCAGGGGGCACCCAAACGTATCGTCTCGGCTCTACCGTCGGGGTAACATCATGCGCCAATAGCACACGACGTTTTCCATTCCTAGACACGGTAATAACGGAGCTCGGTTAATGGTTATAGGTAGTCGATCTGTTGCGAACGTGAGTCGGGGTTTGTTCCAGAGAGGTACGGGTTCGATTAAAGTGGGCCATCCGTTCCTTCCGTGTATTGGGACCGTTCTATAGTCCTGTCGTGAGGGTACAAGTACATCGATACTCCAATGATACATGACTCTTCGTAATACGATATCTGCGAATGGTTGATCACGCAGTTGATCGGTCCAATCCTCCAGTAATGCAGGCGTCAAACTCCTCCATTCAGGTGGGACGTAAAGGTCGAAGTTTCTCCTTGCGATGTCGATATACAGTGTTATTTTCCAATAGCAGTAAAGCCGAGAAGCCCCTGGTGCTAAGCAGGGTGGTTTTTCTCTTCCAATAGCAATGAGAAGAGTCTCGGAAGTGCTGAGTTTGGGAGCTATATCGTGAACTTCATGATTAGCTTCTCTTCCACATATGTATCGAGACATGTTCGTTGACTGTTGATAAGAAAAATTTACGAAAGTTATGATCCTGTCTGGATACGTAGTTGAACCCTTGACCTACTTAGTCATTGTTATTACAAAATGCCATGCTGCTTTGAGAGGAAACATAGAGATATTATTTGTTAATAAACACACAAAAAAAAAAATAAAAGCTCTATGTTCCTGCAGGTTTAAGAATTAAGGGTCAATGCTGAAGCTATATATATATATATTTTTGTTACTATTTCCGTCGTAAGGAATTCTTGTTATTCATATTCATTTCTATGTTATTAATTTTTTTTTTTTTTTTTTTTTTATATTATTCCACGGGCATCCTTCCTTCGGTTTATTGCTTATCTGTTCGTCGTTCGAGGGTGAAATACACCGGCTTCCGGTCAGGGAGAGGGGTGTGAACGACTGTCTTTTTAATTCTCTCAAGCGTTGGATAGATCTTTGTCTCGGGTGTGGTCGATGTTTCGGGTTCCGGTTCCTCACTGGACTTGAGAAGGATTGATTCTTCCTTAGGAACTAACTCTTTTCATTCGAGCCCATTTTCTGCGAGTTCGGTATAATATATAGGACGAGGGGTTTTGTAGATTTCTTCCGTTGTGTCGACAGGAGCCTTTTTGAGTTGCCCTGTGGTTCGAGGTAATGTAGCAGAGATGGGCTTGACTTCGGGGTTACAAGGTAGGTACTGACCGTTTTCTCGGTGTACTGTTACTGGGACTTGGTAGTGGTGACCCAATGACTCCGTAGGCATTGATGGCCGCAAGTCATAAATCCTCGGGTCGAAGCCAAACCGTAGCGGTCGCGGCGAAAATTCTGTTCGGGGCCGCACAGGTGTGTAGGTGGGGCGATACTTTGGTGGTTCATCGTAATTCAATGGGCTTTTAGGGCCAGACTCATCGTCGCCATCGTTGTCGTCTTTGTCTGTCTTGGTAGGTCGCCTGGCGAGATGCATCAGCAGATTTGTTACAGAGTCCCAGATAGCACCGATGAGATAGAGCGACCAACCGTACACAGTGTGCAAAGCATAACCGTGTATTACTGTGTCGACTATGAGTTTAATCCCCCTGCACAACATTATAATACCGATCATTCCGGCGCTGAAGGTGCCGAAGGTGGAAAAATACCCCCAAGATTTTTCCCAAGAGCTTTCGATAATTTTGTTTATCGCTTGTTCGTCAATTAGATTCGCGATTGTCCCTCCTTGCGTAATCGTAGGTTGCCCCGCTATTCCTCTGGCTACGGAATTTAAAATTGCTGGTTGTTCAGCGGGGAACATTATGTGGTCACGCAGATCATCTAGATCTTTTTGCGTGTATATGCCACTGGTGGCGAGAGTTTGAGGATTTCTATATATCCAAGTGTGTTGCGTGAGTGGTTTGAGCACAGTCGGTGGTGTTGCATGAATCGGTCGAGGCTCGATAGAATACCACTCTCCTTCTATCTTATACATGGATGGCACGAGCCCGTTGCACGTGACTTGGGCGCCGGTTTTCTTAAGGATATGAGTACGGGGTGTTAAATGGTATGAATGATTTCCTACCTCTACGGTCAACTGTATGTAGCATTCTTTGGTGTCTCTAATTCTTACTTCCAGTGCAATACATTTTATGATGTGGGCTACTTCACCGGCCAACGCAGCCATATACCCGGGACCCTTCATTATATTGTAGGCAAACTCGTCGGGGGTCTGTTTGGCGAGTCCAATGGTGTTTTCTAATACCTGCCTTTCGAGATTGCATCTCTGTGGTAGGATGTCTCGATACATCTGTTTCATTTGTGTGCGTACATGCTTTTCGACATAAACGAATTTTGAGTTTACGTACGCAAATAAGTCGAGGTTTGCTACTAAGAGGGCTTCCTTTTTTATAAAAGGGTATCCTTTTTGTATCTCTACAATTAGTAGTTTCGGGTGTTCTGTTCGAATCAGAGTGTATCCACATACTGTCGTGTGGTCTTTGGCGGTCAATGCGAAAACTACATCTCCTTCCGTAAGGGAGTACATTGTTTGTCTATACCGAGTGTCAACGTCGCTCGTGCGTTTCGCGGGTCCCTCGTAAAGTACCCCGTAGCGTTTGGTGTAACAGCTATCCGCCGGAAAGGGGTCCCAATAGGTATCGCCTCCGTCTATGTCGGTGCAACGGCCCTCGTCGAGCTCACACCGCGTACCTGATTTTAAATGTATTTTGTTGGTCTCTACATCGACGTCGGCCATATAATCTCGGAGCGTGATCTTCGCTGTTCCCTTCACGTATACTTTTTCCCAATTTCCGTAAGGGTCGGAGTAATAAACTCCTTCGCATTCTGAATTTTGTGTTACTGTTCCTGCTATTGAGATGGGTCTAGCCGTTGTCCCGTTTTGGCGGATTCCATGGATCTCCGTTTGACCAATTTTTACTTCTCCGTGTTTATACATGTCGGTGCACGCATCACGCGATACGGTGTCGATGTACGAGAATTCACCATTAGGTACGTCCATGCCGTGAGACCACATGCCGCATCGTCGTATGACGCGGTATATCTCTACTTTGCATTGTTTTACATGGATTGAGGAGTACTGATTTATTTGTAGCAATTGTATATGGACCCCGGTTTCGTTTACTTCCTGTTGTGGGATATCGCATTCGCCAACTTTCAATAAGGAGACGGTTGTGATATTCAAAGTAGCGCCGGTGCAATCGTATCCGATTAATCCTTCCGTGTGACGGAGAAAAGTTACCAGGTAGAGGATTACTATCCCTCCAATTAGTAGCCTTCCGAATTCCATCTGTAACGCCATCGATTTTGCTGATAAATCGAATCGTATGAGCTCATATGAGAAACAAAGAAATGGGGGGGGGGGGGGGGGGATGGAGGAGTGTCACTACCGTCTACCTCCCGTTGTCTTTCGTCGTTAATAGTCACGTCGCGGCTACGTGCGTGATCGCCCATTGACTACATGTGTAAACATCGGATTTTGATACGTGAATTATAAAGAAAGAGGCGGAGTGTTTGCTCCATCGAAATGACTAAAAAGGCCGCACCGTTCGAAATTTGGGTATTGATATTCTCTATCTGATCGGGTAAACACTCTTTCGTAAGCCGGGAACAAAATGAGATGTGTACGCGAACCGCTACCGCCGTCTCTGCAACGATTATTGGATCTTGATCCCCTTGTTGAGGGCATGGTATCTGTTAGTGTACGCCGGGGAGTGCAACGTGTAAGATTTATCCGGCGGCTATTAAATGACGCACCGTAAGTATGGATAATGTTGTTTGTACCTTCTGTCATATTTATACACAGGTATATATATATTTTTCTCTAAATTTTTATTTATTTGTTGTTTAATTCCCCTTTTCTTTCAGTTGGTTTTTGCTGTATGATGATGTGTTTGATTTACGGCGGCTTTTTGGTGAGGGGTCTCCTGAGCCGGACGATTCCGTCGAAATTGCTGGGCTTCCTGAACCCGATCCTGTCCGTCCGCGTTCGTTTTGGCGTTTGTGTTGGTCAGTATACTCTTTCTTTTTCCCGTTTTTTTTTCGCTTTCCCTTTTTTATGGTGGGAAAAGAAGATAGGAAGAAAGAAAGAAGAGAATAAATGTGTATATATTTTTTCAGGTGAATTTTCGGGTGGAAAAAGTTTTGTTTTTGTATTTGATTTATGTATATTACTTTTTTGTTAGCACAAAAAAAATTGTAGAGTGATAAAAGGAACTAAATAAATCGTCTTTTATTTGTACGTGTGTCGAGTCTTGGTTGTATAAGTTTTTAAGGAGTGGACCCCGTCTTCCTGTATTTTCTATTCGTTCCTTGCCTTCCTATTTCCCCTTCTTTTTGTTTCCCTATTTTCCTATTGACTCGTGGGTGTATCGTGGACGACCATTGGTCACCTCTGGAGAGGGGATCGTTAGCAGAAGGGATGATCTTGTGTTTAAAAACCCCTATGTGTAGTATTTTGTCACCACTTGTAGTTTGCTTCTTCAACCAAACTTCACATTTCAACATGGCAATTTACGGACCGTTCTCGACCTGGGAGTCCCTGGATTTTGTGGAGGCGTTCGATGTGATGACGGGAGACCATGGTCCCGTCATCGTGGGGTGTGTTAACCCCTTGGAGCAAGCGTTCCGGGAGCTGGAGGCCCGTGCTCGGGTCACCCGGCGCCAACAGTTGGAGAAAACGTAAGTTTTCTTTTTTTTTTTCTTTTTGTTTTATATATTATATTTTTTTATTCACTTGTTTATTTATTTATTTGTTTTGTTTGTTTTTTTTCTTTTTCAGTTGGAATTTTGATCGGGACTTCGCACTACGGATCTTATTCGGGATCGATCCGTACGAGGAGGAGGAAAATTGGGACAGGAGTCCTGTTCAGTTCGAGGGGAGTTTTTTCGAGGGCGACGAGGGGCTGCGTTTCGCATGGTACGCCAGTATCATGCGATACCATTGGGCGGTTACGCCGCCTACCCTCTTCACGACGGCGCAACGCTACGTCCCTGCCGTGCCGGAGCCGACAGCTGGAGTGATCTGGCCCTGCATGGCCTTACAACAAGTGTGGACGAACCTCCGTATTTACGGCTACACTTGTCGTCGCCGGGGATTGCCGGAGAGCCCGGCCAGTCCGCCACCGGAGGAGCGCGGGATCCCGGTCATCGAGATTAGTGACGATGACGAGGATGAGGGGGTCGACATGGAGTTAGACCCCCCTGACCGTCTCATCGCGGAGGTGTTGGCGGAACTCGAGGGCCCGGACCCATATGAGCCGCCGTTGCGAAACGTCCGCGCTCGGCGTGAGGTAAGAATTCGCTTTTTTTTTTGTTTTATGTATTTTTTTCGTTTATACCTGTATTAATTCCTGTTTGTTCTTTTCTGTTTCAGGGTTGACGCCGTCCCTCCCTCTAGTTTTAGTTTATTTTTATTATGTAATTTTCTATAAGTGTGTGTCTCTTTTTTTGTATTCGTTATGTAAGCGTGTGTTTTTTTGTAATTTTGTATACGTTCTGTAAGTGAGTTTTTTTTTGTAATTTTTTTTTGTATTTTTTTCTGTAAGTGTGTGTTTTTTTTGTAATTTTGTATTCGTGTGTTTTTTTTATTTTGTAAATATACGTCCCTTGCGAGACACTTTAAACGCAATCTGTCTGAAGTCTTCGGTTTTTCTCTTTTTTTCTAACACCCTTTTCCTCCGCTACCTCAAAGATTTCGTTCACCGGATCTTTTCGTCGTTTGCTCGTTTTTGTCGTTGTCGTTCCTTTTGTTCTCGTCTTCATCGTTCGCTGTTTCCATCGTTCATCGTTTCACCGTTCGTTGTTTCATCGTTCTTCGTTTTTATCGTTCATTGGTTTTATCGTTCGTCGTTTCATCGTTCGTTGTTTTCATCGTTCATCGTTTCACCGTTCGTTGTTTCATCGTTCGTTGTTTCATCGTTCGTTGTTTCATCGTTCGTTGTTTCATCGTTCGTTGTTTCATCGTTCGTTGTTTCATCGTTCGTTGTTTCATCGTTCTTCGTTTCATCGTTCGTTGTTTCATCGTGTTTTTTCGTCGTTGGTTTTAGCAGGGTTTTGTTCCATTTTTTTTTTTTTTTTTTTTTTTTTTCAATTATTATTGTAATATTCTTTTTTTTCATAATAGTTTTTTTTTATATTTTATTATCTCTTTTTTTTATTTTATTATTATTTTTTTTCCTCTCTTTTTTTTTCCTTTTTATTATTTTTTTTTTTAATTCTTAAATGATTATTTAATCTTATTATTATTATTTTTTTTTATATATATTTTTCTATGTGCTTTGTAGGAGTTCCTTTCTTATCCCCTCATGTTGTGTGTTCTTTTTTTTCATTTGTATATGTGTGTGTCCCTCTTCCTCATCTCCTCCTATATCAAGTTTGTCTATAGCGTTAGCGTGATGATTTTCAGAGACGAGATTGCGCGTCTCGTATGTTGACGAGTGTGGATTTTGAGGGGAGAGGAGGGAAAAAGGGAATAAAAGGACGGTGTGTATTTCCGTATCCTTTTTCTCCCTGAATTTAACTAGTATACTCGATGAGGCATGATTTTTGCCCCGAGTAAAAAAAAATGCTTCCTGGCCTAATGCTCCCATGGCGACTTCTTCTGCCGCGGTTGAGCATCTCTCTCTCTCTTGCTGTTGTAAGATTCCCATTGGTTCCTTGAAACCTCTGATTGAGTCCCTTCTAGGTGTTCATTACTCCTCCCCTTTTTTTTTCTCTGTTGTTTCCGGGCGATTTTATTGCCGTGGTTGAGCATTCGTATCTTACGCTAAAAATGATTTTTCCTCTCTCTTTTTTTTTATGGATGTATTTTATTGGGTATGATGTTGCATTACAGTGCGCATTGCTTATACGAATATTTTCCTTTCTCTCCTTGTGTTCCCACCACCTTCACTAATTATTTATTTCCTATTATATGTAAAGTATATGTATTTTAATTGTGGTCCTATTATTTAACCTTCACCCTTGCTAGTAGGTAGCGTATTTATAATATTTTTTTGTTTATTTATATAGTCTTTTTTTTTGTTGTTTTCTTTCTTTTTTTTTTATATATTTTTTTCCAAATCGTTATATTATTCTATTCCCTTTAATGATACTAATTCCTTCCCTTATTTTCCTAAAACCTTCACCCTTATACATTAATTATCTGCTCTAGAGGATTTTTGTCATTCTTTTTTTCTTTTATGCAACTAAGTAATTTCTCTAATCCTGTTTTACAGTGGTTACCATTCTCTCCCCTCCGTTTGGCCTCCACTTTTCCTTAATTCCTTTTACCGATAGCCTGCAATACTCGAATAGTGGCTCGAGTCAAATCCTTTGCTCCCTGAATCATTGTGGGTGATACCAATAGCTCGTAGTCGGTAATTGCGCGATCAGGGATTATTATCATATGTTTTATGTAGAGAATTTCCTCTTGATAGAGATCGCATTGCTGGGTCGCTAAACCGCATTGGTAACAGGCGATAGCATGAGCGCACGGCGCGTAGATCCCGGAAACTCGGCGCGTGCCGCAGTAGCGGCATAAGTTGTCAAATACGATGTCGTCCAGTCTGACACTGGGGTTTACGAAGCCGGCCGGTATACATGCCATTAACGCCTCCCTTTCGGCGTCGGGCATCGGTTCCCTTGGAACGTCGAGCGGTTGGATTCGCTTTTGGCAGAGTGACCTGTAGCAGTCCATTGTTTTGGCTAGAGTCTCCTCGCCTTTTGGCTTCCTGCTTACCTTTTCGATGAAATCCTGTCCTTTACGTCCGAGGAGATACGTGCATGTTTTATGCCACCTCGCGTGTTCTTCCCACGGGTCATCATGAGCACTCCATTTATGCAGTAATCCGTGGCAGCGGAAACATTTGACTTTATCACTGACCCCTAGATAGAAGAACCCGGCGTCCGCCATACTTTCCGCGGTTTGTTTCATTGCCGTGGGCCATTCTTTGAAACTTTCTACTCGTGATTCATAGCGTGAGTAATCCTCTGCTACTGGTCTCATAGGTAGGTCTATATACTGTGACGTATTTTTCACCTAACGAAACTCTAACTCAAACTCTATAAATAAAATAAAAAAAAAACCAAAAATCGAAAAGCTCAAACCAAACGGGAGCAAAACGCGAACGAAACTTACGTCACCTTCGGCCGTCCACCCTCGCGGATGCATCGGCGTCCCGGTGGGCGCCAGTTAATTTTTGTTTCGCCGGTATTAACAACCGGACTAAACTGGAGGCCGGTGGAACGACCTCCGCAGGGTAGATTTTTGTTTCGCTGGAATCACCAATCCGGACTAAACTGGAAGTCGGTGGAACTACGACCTCCGCAACGACAAAACGAAACGGAACGAAAACGGTACGAGAACTAACGCCGACGCATTCGCGAAAGCAAACGGTTGCGGAAATGCACGGTTGCTCAGGATGCGGGTTGTGGTAGAAGGGTCGCGATCCGAGGTCAATAGAATAGCCACGAGAAACGGAGATCGAAACCTCAACGTTAAGTTAAGCGGGACCGAAAAATAATAATTTGGCTAAGAAGCCACGGGATCACACGCAAGTGCATCGGAAACGCTCAGCTGATCGAACGATCGAAGCGAGCTAACGAGAACGTAACAAAAGCGGATCGATAAGCGATCGACAAATTTCTATAATTCAAAAACTCACCGAAACTTCACTTTAATCCTGTAATGAGCGGGAACCTGTATCTCACGATACACCGAGAACCGAATCACTATCACCGCTGCACAAGGAGCATTATCTCTAATGCTTCACTCACGCACGGGATCGCGAAGAATTTATTACAAAATTCTTTCGCTACACTCAGCTCACAAAACTCGAGCGATAGCCGAACGCGAACGAGAAAACTGACAGCTAGGCCACACTGTGTGCGCGAGAGAGATAGCCTCACTCGAGCGCGCGAACAATAGGCCGAACGTCAACAACACGGGAGCGCGAGAGAGACCCGAGTTACCTCAAGGGCAGCTCTCGGTAGACTGTCAATTTGCCTACGAAAATTCGTAACGAATTATGATAATTATTTTCGGGAGCTTGACCGACAACTACTGCCCTCTCAACCATCTCATGACTTTATCGAATCGAGAGCCGATACTATACACGGTAACTTGAACGAATCTTCGCAATCGCTTCCCCCTAGTCAATGCGTGAGATACAAGGCTCTACTCAACTATAACGCAGCGCAAGGTGTTCCACCACTCTTGCCTGGACCAAACGATACCTCCGCCTGATCTCAACGCATTGCACTATCTCTTGGGGTGCCGGGTTTGCACCGGACTTTGACGTATTCGCAAGACTCTTCGCCGAGTCCTTCCTCTATTTGGGCTCTTTATTATTACTTCTTACACCACCAAATAGAGTCGGAAACGTCGACTAAACTGAACTAAAAGAAATCTGAAATCGTGAACCAAACTAAGCAACGGAATCTGAAAACTCGAACTGAACTAAACTAATAACGATAATGAAGCTAATTGGGAATAATTACAAAAAAATGATACAAAATAAACTGCAAAAATCTCGATCGGTAACTCAACGAGAGCGTGACGGTATCTTAAGTCGCTGGGAGAGGCAGTAACGCGAACTTCAGCACTAAAATCGTAATTTCCATGCGAGTAACGGTAGTTTTGGATTTTTGTGACGTCGATTCCAAAAAATCACGTCACAATACGTAACGTGACTACGGTCAGGTTTCGGCGTTGATCCCATGGTGATGTTAAGTTTCTTAGCTTCGGTTTGATTACTTAAATTGTTTCGTGTCTGGACTCCGCTGGTCGAAGGGCCAGGTCTCGGTTTACTGGTAGATACCGGGGGCGTTGGCGCGCCCTGTGCTAGCAGGTGCGAAGAGAGTGGATCGCTGCCGGCTAACGCTATTCTCATAGCGGTGCGTGCCAGGTCCTGTCCCTCGGTAATGCCTGCTGTCTTTTTCTTGCCGCTAACTGCGCCGGTTCCGCAGGCTTCTTCTACCGCTGTCCTTTTTCCAATGTTTGATACTCGCGGGGACTTAATGGGAGCCTGTACGAGATTCAATGTCCTACGCAATTCCTCCAATGCTTCCTTATTACTTCTTTCCTAGCTGTTCACAACTATCTTTACTGATCCCTTTCCAGTAGTGACTCTGCTTGGTGTTTTGTTTGTCGCGATCCTCGGTTCTTCGTGAGTAGTTAGTCCAGATTCTCCATCCTTCGCAGCTTCCTTGGGTGCGTCGGGCGCTGTTCTCCGCGGAATTTTGCTAACGGATGGTCTGGCTTTCTCCGCCTCGACAGTAATGTTTCCGCATGGAAGATTATTAATGAACCGACAATTCGGCCAATCGTCCCTGTGCTCGCCCATAGGGTCCTCCCCGCGTTGCCAATTATTTATCTCCGTACCGCATTCGAAACAAGCAACGTCGTCGCCTTGTCCCAGGTAGAAAAATTCCGCTGCGGCTAATAGCTGAGGCTTCAAGTATTGCAACGGCCAGTGTTCAAAACTTGCCAATCGATCTGACTCGCGCCGGAAACGAGGGTATGCGGTGCGCGGGGTCGCCGTTGATGGCGAATTGCCGTTGTTACCTCTCATTACCTCGCTGCCTTCCATCATGGTAACGGAATGTGAGATTTCTTTACTCGTTCCGGATGTACGACGCACGGTTTTCCCTTCAATTGTATACGTAGATTTCCTTTTTCCAGTAATTCCAGTATCTCAAATCGGTTTCGGTCCTTTAAGCAAAAATACAGGTTCACCGACTCTGAACGTGACTGGGTTAATTCGACGGTCCCTGTATTCTTTAGCCTTTTTTTTCGAGACTATTAGATTAATTCTACCCAGGGTCTGTATTTCATGAATTTGTGTGACCAATCGGGTTAAATAATCGTCATAAGTCGCGAGTTGATCTATATCGTCCAATGGGAAATTAGAGGGCGTCCGAGCGATTTTTCCGAATACCATCTCGTATGGGGTGTGTTTTGTGCTTTCATGTACATTGGTGTTGTAATTGTAGATAGCTAGTTCGACCCAATCGTCCCAGTTATTTTCTTTTGTTGTGTATTGCTTGAGATATTCCCCAAGGGCGTGGTGTGATCTTTCTAATAAACCGTTCGATTGTGGGTGAAATGCTGTTGTTCTTATTTTCTTTATTTTAAACAATTTCGAAATCTGTTTCATAAAGTTGCTTAAAAAATTCGTGCCTTGAACAGTAAGCACGGAACGAGGAGAACCAAAATTACAAATGAATCTTTTTACAAAAGCTTCGGCTATCGTTACCGCCTTCGCGTTTGGCAACGGCGCAGCCGCCGAGAATTTTGTTAACTGGTCTTGCATTGTGAGAATGTATTCGTTATCCTTATTAGTCTTGGGTAGAGGACCTACAATATCCATTGCGATTTTATCGAATGCCGTGGGAGGAGAATCCGTGATAACCATTGGTTGTTTTGTCTTTACTCTAACTAATTTTTTTAACTGACAATTTAAGCATCTTCGAATATATTCTTCTATATCTTGTTTTAAATTTTTCCAATATAAATCGTGCCGGATACGTTTGAACGTATTGCTGACACCTCTATGACCTCCCGTGGCGGAACAATGTTTTTCGATGATTATCGCTTCACGGTCTTCCACTGGTGGTTCTTTAACGATCCTTAGACAAATTATTATTTTTATCCCCGAATCTTGAAACGAAGTTCGAATTTGCGTCATTACATTCTCCCATGGTATGTTACAGATGGCAAGAGATTTTGCCACGCTAATTGTTTGTAAATTTAATTCCCAAGCTAATTCTCGACAGCTTTTTAAAGTTTCCGTTATATTTTCGAGAATTCTCGTGGGGCCATCCCCGATTTCCTCACGGATAGGAAGAGCGAGGAAGTATCGGTTGTTTCTTTTCGATATTGCCTTTCCCTCGAGGATTTTTAACTTTTTTAAACTGGGCATTTCTCCCTGTTCCGTTAGTGCTTGTCCGCCTTTGTCTAAAGATCTACCTTTTGTATCGACAAAAAACATCATATTGTCTTTACGAGTGTAGAACAGATCTCGAGACTGCTTGTCATTTTTAGAGGTCGTCTGTCTCGCTCTAGTGTCAGGTATGCCGGGTACTATGGGTTCATCGAACTCCGTATTCCTACGGCGGCTCGAGGGAGCCTCGTCGTCCGACGCCTCGGACTCACTTAGCGCCGTGGGTGGTCGTTTTTTTCGCACATGAATTACCTCATTTTCCTCGTCCATCTCGTCGGACGAGTTAGTTCTATTCGTCTTGGTTTTTCCCTCTGTCCGCGGGGGAGGATTGTCTTTGGTTGACAATTCATCGCCAGGGTACATGTCTTTGTTGTGCTTAGCATAGATAGAGTCAAAGGTATCGTTCGTTAAAGGTTCCCCGGGGTTTTCTTCTGTTTCGAAGAGCTCTTCATCGGGGTCTATTGTTTCGTCTATATCGTCTTCGTCGCTGTCCATCGCTAGATAGCTGGCAATTTCTTCGTCGGTCAGTCCGCGCGCTGGTTTACGACGAGTTTTTGTCGCAGGGTTAGTTCGGATAATAAATATTTCGTCCGTACCACTGGGTTCTTCTACAGGATTTCGAGAGAGAGCGTCTGCGTTAACATTAGTTTTTCCTGCTTTGTATATTACATCGTACTCGTATTCGGCGAGTTTCAGCCGCCAGCGCAAAAATTTAGGGTTACCGTCGGTAGCACGGCGGAACCATAATAATGGTTTATGATCGGTGACAACCGTGAATTGTCGGCCGTATAAATAAGGACGGTAGTGCAGAATGCCGTATACTATAGCCAATGCCTCTTTTTCGTAAGTATCGTAGCGTTCTTCTGTTTTGTTCAGGGTTCTTGAAGCATAAGCACACGGATGGTCATTGTTGATTTTTCCTTGAGACAGCATCCCCCCAATTGCTATTCCCGAGGCATTAGTTGTCAAGATAAAAGGTTTAGAGAAATCCGGATATCGTAGGACTGGTGCCGTGCATAATTTTTCTTTTAGAATGTCGAATGATTCTTGCTCCTCGGCGTCCCAAATGAAAGTAATTTCTTTGCGCAATAGTAATGTAAGGGGTTTGGAAATTTTCGCGTAAGATTCTATAAACCGTCGATAATAACCCGTTAGCCCTAAAAATTGGCGGATATTTTTAACGTTCCTTGGTCTCGGGAATTCTCGCACCGCCTCTAATTTTTTTGGATCTGGCTTGACGCCGTTTTGGCCGATTATATGGCCTAAGTACGCTACTTCTTTCTTCAGAAATTCGCATTTATCAGGTTGTAATTTTAAATTCGCTGCTTCGAGTCTTTTTATTAATTCTTCATAAATTATTCGATGTTCCTCCAAATGTTTTGCATAAATTACTATGTCGTCCAAATAAACAAATATGCCCTTCCCGAGGATACCGCTTAAAGTGAGATCCATAGTTCTTTGAAAAGTGGGCGGGGCGTTCCGGAGTCCGAACGGCATCCTAACAAATTCGAAATGGCCCCTCGGTGTTGTGAATGCGGTCTTATGTCGATCCTCTGGGCATACTTCTATCTGATGGAAACCCGATGCCAAATCGAAGACGGAGCAATATTTTGCGCCTCCTAACTGATCGAGAATTTCCGTGATATTCGGTATCGGATACGCATCTGCTATAGTTTTTTCGTTTAATGCTCGATAGTCGAATACGACTCGCCACTTTTTATTTCCCTTTGAATCGTTTTTCTTCGGTACCACCCAGACTGGGCAATTATAAGGTGAGGTTAATGGTATTATTACCCCGTTTTTGAGCATATCGTCTACTTGTTTTTCGATCTCATCTTTGGTACATTCAGGCCACCGGTAACCCCTTGTATTAATAGGAAGGTCATCCGTCGTGGGTATTCGGTGTTGTAAAATCGTCGTGTGGCTTAGCGCTTCGCCAGGTAGATGATAGAGTTGTGTACTGTCTCGTAATAATTTTTCGATGATATCCTTTTCTTCACCGCTGAGTCCGTCTAGTCTTAAGAGAGATGTTATCCGTCCGAAACGTTCCTCTGCATCGGAGGCAGAAAACGTGAGGCAAAAACTTTCTCTGGTGAAGGGTTGTATACCTCGCGAGGCGATCGTCGTCCCAAGCCTCTTGGCGAACTCAGGGTTTACAATGGTGTAACTCTTGCTATGTCCTGCTGGGTTTTTGTCTTTGCGAACTTTTTTATGATCCCTCGTACTTTTACTCGACAATGACTCTAAATACTGCATAGCCATACTGTCGTCCAAAATTTTTTCTACTACTCTTAATTCTTTTGTCTCTGTTTCTGATTGTTCGTGACTCTTTTTCCCTTCTTCTCTCGTATTATTTCTAATCTCCTCCGTTATTCCTGTACTTTCATTATTTTTTTCAATCTCGTTATTACTATGTTTGCCGTGAATAACATACACTGTATCAACGGTCAACATTTTGAAGTCGGCCTCTCGCGTACTACTGGTACCGTGCTCGAGCTCCTGAACAGATTTATCGATTTCGCTTCCATCTTTTATTTGGACGAGGCGCGTATTAACTTTCTCTTTTGTGCTCAATGTTTCGTAAATATTTAATTTTTGTTTAACCGTTGATACGTGATCTTCGGAAATATTATTATTCAAACCACATGTCTCTCCCCTTGTTGAAAGCGCGGGGTCCTGCATGTCTATGGGATTCACTGGCTTGGGGGCAAAAGTTTCTATCCACTCTGTTTCTCCCCTTTCACCTACGTTAAGTTTCGTCACGATTGTTTCCTTCCGGTTTCCTTCGATTTTCACTCCTGGAGATACCACAAGTTCCGATTCCCTTGTAACCACCGTTATTCCTCTCGATTTTTCATTTCCTTCTTTCTTGTTAGCTTCGTTTGCGTGTATTTGTTTATTATCGCCGATAATTTTGGTTTCCGAATATAAATTTAATACTGGAACTTGCAGTTGTATTGTATGGGGATTATTGTTTGTCGCGTAAATATATGCTTTACCATTCTTGTTCGTTACTCGTCCTGTTTCAAGTCTGACTCCGTGACCAGCATCCAAAGGCGGGAGATATCCTTCCTGAATCTGCAAGTTTTTTACGCGAACGAAACACAGCTTCCTTGTTCTAGCGGGTATAATTATCGTCTCCGATGTCGCGAAGGGAATTTGCAACTCTTGCATTTTTAAAACCCTTTTTTCGTAATCAATTATAACTCGATTTCCGTCCAGATATTCTGATCCTAATATCCCGCCTTCGTTAATGGGAAAATTGCTTTCTACTACGTGGAAAGTAGAGATGCGTCCAAAGACATTGATTGTCACGTGGCCGAGTGTGTATATGGAAACCGCGGTGATACCATTTAATTGTAAAATTTCGTCTTTATTGATGGGTGTCGTTGTAGTTAAAAAGTTTCTTTTTATGATGTTGGGCCCCGCCCCCGTGTCGACCATTAGAATTATGGGCGTTGTTAATTTATCACATTTCAATTCGACTGTGGGAACGCTACTTTCTTTGTGTAATTTAATTGTATTTATTTTTACAACTCTTGTTTGTTCGTTGCCACTACCGAGATGGTATGTATCGGGTGCGTGCTCTGGGTGGTCCCCGATGCACCCGTGGTCGGGAGACCGTTGGAGTTTCCCGAAGACTTTCCGTACCGTGCTTCGTTTGTTTGTCTGACCGGGCAGTCGCGGATAAAATGACCGATCTCTTTACAATAATGGCACGCGCGGTTAAGTGTAGGATCGTTTCTAGTAGCTTCAGCATCGGTCTGGGGGTTACTGCCGGGGCATTGCGCGGAGTTATGACGATAAGGGCAAAGGTACACACCGTGCCCTTGTTTTTTGCAAATTTGGTATATTACATCGGCCGTTTGTCGAAACTTAAGCCCTTGCGGCACCTGACTACTTTGATTATCTGGTAACGGGCCCGTGCGTCCGGCGAGAGATGAGCAATTTTTTGCTTCGTGCCCCCGGTTGTGGCATATTTGGCATACCGTTTCCTTGTTGCTAGGAGGATATAACTTGTAACAGCGATCCGCCGTGTGCCCTCTTTTATTACAATGTTGACATACCGTAATCGCCGTAGTGTTTGAGGCAGGGGGTTTCAATGGAGGATATAGTTTGAAACACTTGCTCGCCACGTGTCCTTTTTTATTACAGTTCTGGCAGGTCGGCACATTTTTTTCCGCGCTACCTGTTCCCTGTATTTCGGTGGCTGGGCCTTTCGGTTTACTAGGACAATTCATCGCTACATGACCTGTCTCGCTGCAGAGTTGACATTCTACCTCCTCGGCGGCTATTGCTTTCACGCTGCGTTTTGTCTCCGCTCGTGGTTCCCTGGGATTCGGAGAGTCTCTAATTCCCTGTCGTAGAGCGGCGCGTGCTATAAGTTGTTTCTCGATTTTTACAGCCCGTTTTACTATATCGTCGAAGGTTCCTTCTGCTGACATGCGTGCCTCTATCTCAGGTTTTAATCCTTGAATAAAACATGGCGGAAGACTGTTGGTAGTATTTTTCTTAAAAGCTGCGTCGGCAGGGGTATTATTTTCCGACTCGTAAGCCTCCAATATTTGGAAACCCAAATCGCGTACTCTGTTCGCGTATGCTACAACGGATTCATCAGAGTTTTGAAAAATTGATCCAAGCTCTCCTTGTAGTTGGTAAATATTTCTGGCCGGTGCATAAATGCATTTAAGGAAATCATATTGTTCTTTTAAAGTGTCGAATCCCTGTTGAGCTATGGAACGCCGTGGTTCGCCGACGATTTTAATTCTGACAGCTTTGACTAATTGTCCCTCCCCGGCAGGGTCAATCATTTCGAGTGCTTCATCGCAGCCTTGTATAAAAGACTTTAGAGAGGTAGTTACTCCGTCGTATGTGGGCACAACCGTTAAAGCGTCTTTAAGAGACACCTTAAGACCGGAGTTAGCCATTTCAAATTTTTTATTGTGTATTTTCCAGGTATGCCGGTTGGGGTTTCGTCTTTGTTAGTTGGTTTATTTGTTGATCCTTCAGGAGTACTCTCGCAAATAGTAGTTTCCTCTTCGTCGTCGGAGCTGTCGATGGGTATTTCCGTCTTCGTATCGTCGTTGGTATTACCGCTCGTTCTCCCGGAAATACTTGGCTTAATATTTTTTTATTGGGTATAGCGTGCGTTTAGCAATATTCACCTTTTCTAACGATGTTTTCGGGATGGGAAATTCACCTTCCGGGGTATAGAATTTTTCGTTCTCTTCTTCTCTTCTTCAGACTCGATAAATCGTTGTCTTACAATTATTTCGTCTGTGTCCATAGATTCTGTCGTCGTTACTCCCTCTATTGTTAATGTTTCAGGTTCTTCGCGTGTTAAGTCTTTGTCGTATGTGTCTCTTCCCACCCTTTCGGTTTCGGCTTCCTCGTTTTCCTCAGGGATCGGCGGAACCTCTACCTGCTCCTGATACTCTGTTTTCCTAATACTCAAGGTTCGGTCCCCCCGGTGGTTCTTCCGTTCGTTAATATATTCGTGCACAATATTGTCGGGTAGCACGGTGTTAGATCGGGTGGATCGCGTGGAACGAGATGTCGATTCGCGTTGTTCATGTGGTTTCGAAGAACTCATTTAGGGTGTTTTTTTTTGTTTTCCTTGTATTATTCCCACTCAGTGTCGTCTTTTCGGATGTTTACGTCGTGATTTGTATTTAATATAGCGTATTTTGTAAGACCGGATGGGCTTTCCTGAATTGTCTTTAATTATTCCTTGTGGTTTCACAAACAAAGAGCAGCATACTCTAATGATTTTTGTAAATGTCTGATATATTTTATCTATCCACATGGACTGGGAATAAAGAATTTGGGATATATTTCCTATGGGAGTGGATCTCCTGCATCGGTTTTGAAAATAAATGCTGGGCGTAGGTTAATCTGCGGTTGTGCTTCAAGTAATTGTTCAGGAGTGAGGTCAGGGAATATATATACTGAGAGTTTGATTCGAAGTCGCGAAAGTATCGTGTCCGGTTGAATATGTTCTTCGTGAGTACTGTTTAGCTGACGGGGACCCCGTATTTCTATGAATGCCCCAATTCTTCTCGTGAGGACGATATAATCTGTGAGAATTGTACCCCGTCTCAAGTCGTCCCACGTCAAACCCTCCGGGTATTTTTCCAAAAGTTTGTCTTTAACGAATTCTATTACTATTTTTCTGAACCTCCTATGTGGCATTGGTCTGCGTGGTTTTAATTGTGTTTACTGTTATTATTATATATATTTTTTTTTTGTATATAGTATGTATATATATTTTTTTATTGCTTCGAGAAGTAATCAGTTTAAACAAGCACTCCTGTGATCCCGGACGAGCCCCCAAATTCTGTTACGTCCAAAATGCCGAGGTTTTACCTCAACAATTTTGTTGGTAACTGTTGCACCTTTTAAATCGTCTCGCGCTGGTCAGAACGATAATAAACCGATCTATACCACACGTAGAGTCAATTCCGGGTGTCAACGTACGCTCTTTTTAAAGCCTAACCTTGCGGAAAATTGCTTGGGATAGAGCCCTAGGAATGCTTGTCGTTACGAAGGTCTAGAGGTATCTATATCTGTGTTTTTAATCCCTTAACTAACAGCCAAGGATTTATGATCCTCGAGACTACCTGAATAGTCGGAGTACCCGAGGGCGTCTCTTTAAACTGAACTGGTAGGAGATTGACAAAGGAAATCATTAAATGGTCATGCAAAAATCACAGAGAAAAAAAATAAAGATGTACTTACGATTGCTAATGGAGAGCAGCGAACGACGGTGATTTCGTGGTTTCTTTTATTGATTGTGCTGATCGGTGATCGCGTGTGAATTATTTAAACACGAATAACTGTTTTTAATGTTTCACCACCTATTAATGATTAAAGAATAAACAAATGGTTCTCAATAATACACGTAAAAATTGTTTACAAACGTCGGAATAAAATAATAATTCGAGGAAGGTGACAAATTTATCGGTGTCCGGCCGAGAATAGAATTCCGGTGAACAGAGGATCAATGAGAAATATAAGTTTTACAAAGCTCAAGAAACCGATGTTTGATAAAAGTCGGAAAAAAAAAATGTCGTTGGGTCGAAATTTTGACAGCAAAACGCTCTGTCCGCTGGTTCAACTGACTCTCCCTGAGTGGGCATTTTTGGTGGGTTATATACCCTTTTTTCCGTATCCGAAGACAATGGTTTGTATTACATGTAAGAAATTTCCTAAACGTAGTGGGGATGTATTAGATGAGGTGGACGGATTTTAGGGCGAGATTTCGATCGTATGATCGTACATTGATTTTTTCCGTTGGAAGGCCCATTCCTCACGGCGAGGCTAGAGTGGGGTGTACGTTGAGACGGGAAGCATATACAGCTCCCGCTCAATAAATATTATTAAAATATTTCTATTCAATATGCGATTTTTCTCGATTTTACGAGATTTTGTTATTTTCGGCGTTTGAATTTCCCGCGCTTTTCTCCCGCGGGGAACTTCAAAATCTATTGGTGCATTCGAATTTCAAAAATCAGGCATTCTTATTGGCCTTTTTGTAAAAGCCAATCAGAGACATTCGAGCTCTCTGATTGGCTGAAAAAGGGTATAAATCAGCGAGCGCGAGAAGACTCGCCACCAGTTCTGTCGGCGACGCTGAACAGGTGACTTCTCCTTCGAATCCTCCGGGTCCGAAGACCTTTCGGTGACGTTAGCTCTACGAGTACTCAATCTTCCCGAACCAGGGTGCGGGAGGCTATCGGCGACGTGGCTTCCCACATTCCTGTACCCCACGTCCACGCAAGTAGGGACCGCGATAGGGAGGTATCCCCGACGAGAGCGAGTCGGAAGCGAGTCGCGGACCGGCCACGTGGTGACACTTGCCGGTTCACGATCTCGTGGAAGCCGGACTCTCCGAGGAGGGCCCTGTTACACGAGTGCCGGGAGAACGCGAGAACCGTTTCTCGCGCAATCCCCGTGGGGTATCTCGTGGGCACGGCAGAGTAGATGCGACATTTAAAAATTCCTGATTTAAAGTAGAGTCACCCGCGTAAATAATTTAAAATTTAAATCTTACGCGCTTCACCGATATTCGTATCGATAAGGGATGCTCGGCCGATAAAGAAGGAGAAATTTTTGTATCCTCGTCGAATTTCGATGAGTTTTGTTTAAAATTAATTGCTACGCGCAAACGAGGAATTAAGGGAAAAATTTAGTTTAAATCATCTTTCTGTTTTACCGATATTTCACCGGTAAATTCGGGTATTGCAATTGTTTATCGAGGAAGTCGAGACTTTCAAGATAAAATTATGTTCTTTCGTAGTACTAAGGGGAAATATTTGTTCGAATCGTGTTTTTTCGCAATTTACCGACATTCTGTCGATAAATTCGCATATTTCAATTCACTTTCATAGAAGAAGTTAAATATTTGGTTGACACGAGGAATTCAAAGAAAAATTCCTGTCCTTTCGATATTTATTTAAGTTTCAGCGCCATCCGCGAGATACTGATCAATATATATTAAAATTGATTTTGGGAAAAGATTTGTAGCTTTACGAAAACTCGAGTGTGTTTCACTGGACGTTAAGGCGACAAAATAAGGTAAGCAACGACATCGAGGAGATCTGATTATTGTATTGCAAATTTTATGTGTTTTTCAATAAAAATTTACTCTTTCACCAATTCGACAACGTCTAACGATTTTTCGCTCGCCCCGAATCCCAAACGCGATCCTCGAGACCGAGTGCGAGGCATCGGTCGAAGAGGTTAACGTTACAACGTATGCGCCTAGTCTGACCTGTCGTATGTCTCCAAGGTTTCGGGCGGTTACATTTCTCGGAATCGATTGTCCATCCGAGACCGTTGAAATCCTCGGTGGAGAGAGAATTTTACTTAGAGTCGCACACGAGATGTTTTGTAAATTAATACATGTTTTTTCGATTCTCCCGCTATTGTTTCGTAAGGTGTAGATTTTTACTACTTGAATTAAACGTTTCGGTAATAAAATAGATACGTGTATGTTTATTTCATACTCAAGAAAGATTGGTAGCCTGAGTTGGAATATTAATAATTTCCTCTTGGTTTCGTGAAGATTATTAGAAGTGAGGTTTTTATAGTTGTATATTCCTTAATTATTCAAGTCGTGGTACAGGGGTACGTGGTTTCCGGCAGAATTCTGAAAGTTTTACTACTATTTCTTTAGCGCGTGATTGTTGCTAGGGAGAGACTTCGCACCTTGATCCGCCTCTCTCCCTTTTTGACATCAGAAGTCTCTCGGAGACCCGTTGAGGCATTTTATCGTTATTGCCAAAGGAAGTATCGGTTGTAGTCTATGGTTAACATAGATCATCGATCGTACGTGCGTTTATTTGAAGTGGATGGGCATAAGGCCCCGAGGTGACATAGGCGCGCGCCGCGGCGTGATTTTATGAATATGTAATGTGCTCGTGCCTTCGTAGTTCATGCTTTTCTCTAGTCATGGATTTCGCCGGTCACGCGGCATGTGTCACCTTGCCTCCCCCCCTTGAATATAAATGAGATTAAAAACAGATCGTGGGAAATATTTTGTTCGGCATATTCGCCGATTTTGTGCTTATCATCTCGTGTGTAATTACTCGTAATCAAGTAACAACGCATCATTCATTGAGAATATTCATTTCTTTAATTTCCTTGTATTTCTTTTCCCTCTCGTCACTTTGAGTGCCCTGAGAGCTGTCCTTTTAGTTCGTATTTTTTTAAAAATAATTTGAGTAATTGAACTACTAAAAGTGCCTTTCTAACTTCTGCAACGATCCGTATCTATTTCTTTTGCCCTTCTCCTTTCTAACTGTGGGTCCTTATTTAAACACGAGGCGGCTTCGGCAAATTATCGTTAGAGTGGTGGCCGCCGCCCGAAACATTATTTCGGGGGTCTTGGGCCCCGCGCCCGGTGGACGTAAGTCCCCTCGCCGATGACTCTCCTACTAGTGGTAAAGAAGCGAGTAGATCCTAGGTTACCATCCCGCGTAGAAAAAATTAGTATGGGATTGACTCTGGGAGGACGATGGGCGAGAGGCTGGGGTTTGTTTGGGATTGAATCTGGGAAGCACTATGGGCAGTCATCTGGGTTTTGGGACCCGGCTGGATGGTTTCCCAGACCTTTTCCCATAGCTTCAGTGGACGGGGGGAATCCTCGTGCAATCAATCCCATACGCTTTTCCAGATTCTCTCCCAGCCGTCGCATACGAACGGGGATCCTCGTGCAATCAATCCCATATGCTTTTCCAGATTCTCTCCCAGCCGTCGCGTACGACCGGGGGAATCCTTGCGCGATCAATCCCATACATAGAATCCCATGTTATGTGTAAGTGAAAGAAGATGAAAAAATAGATTTTGTCAAATGGAAGAAAAAAATAAAAAACGAAAAAATATGCCTAAAACCAATTTTTTTCGACGGATATGAGTTCCCCGAGCAAAGTTAAATGCTGCTGTACGTAATCGGCGTTTGAAATTCGATGTAGGTCCCAAAAATATTGTAAAGTATTGGATGAGTTTAACATAGATCTTTTAATTTATGTATTCAAGCTTTTCCCAGTACATCACATTATTTTTGGGGCCTTAAATGAAATTTAACCGCCGATTATGTACTACAGCGCTTAACTTTGCACGGCGAAATCATATTCGTTGAAAAAAATTAGATTTGAGCATATTTCTTCGTTTTTCATTTTTTCCTTCCATTTGACAAAATCTATTTTTCCTTCTTCTTTCATTTACACATAATATGGGATTCTATGTATGGGATTGATCGCGCGAGGATCCCCCCGGTCGCACGGTACGGCCGGGAGAGAATCTGGAAATACGTATGGGATTGATTGCACGAGGACTCCCCCGTCCACTGAAGCTATGGGAAAACATCTGGGAAACCATCTAGCCGGGTCCCAAAACCCAGATGACTGCCCATAGTGCTTCCCAGATTCAATCCCAAATAAATCCCAGACTCTCGACCATCGTTCTCCCAGAGTCAATCCCATACTAATTTTTTCTACGCGGGATAAGCGGGCTCTTTTTTTTGTTTCTTTTGGTAAAACGCCGGAGCGCCAAACGAGGCAGAGATTGTACTTGCCACCGCCGGTGAATGCCTAGATCTGCTTCTACCAGGAGTCTATTAGATCGATTTGTCGAATTACCCGCCTGTTTTATCTGGAGTCGTGTATGTTATGTTTTGTAGATACCGATCGCGGCCGAAAAGTAAAAAGCACTCTTTTGAGAATTATTTAATGTTTTAAGACTTTAATAGATTCAAAGTTTTTGTGAAAAAGGGAAAAGCAATGATTAGAAAGAAAAAAAATAAAACGGTCGTTACGCAGGACGTAACACCTCATTGACGATACTTCCCGGCGCTGAGGCGTTACTAGAAAGAATTTCAACGCAGCTTTCGTTATCTCTAAAGCGCTTAAATTTTTGCCCGTGATTTTCGTTTTCATCCCTATCGTTTGAAGCTTCGAAACCGTCCCTTTCAAATCTCATTGATTCTCGTCGATCACGTCCAAAGGGAGGATTCCGATTAAAGGTCGGAGTTATCGGCGCATCTTCAATTAACGGATAATTACTAAGTGGCGGCCGTGGCGCGTTGCGGCCAATTCGTTTTTTAGGCACTCACTATAACAATAGGCAAAGAGTGCCTATTGAAATGACCATCCGTTGCTCTTCGGAGGCTGTCGGGGTTACTCCGCAGCGAACACTCCAAAAATGTTTATTTTTCACCATTTGCTTCGATGTATCTCCAACATCATGTGTTGTTAATTTGAAGTGATTCCAATGACTGGTAATATTTTTTTTCGCCTGCGGTTGAATAAAAATACCTTTATTACTGAAGTTATCTTCTTAGACGTCCGTATCACGGTGTAACTTTAGACTGTGCGAACCAATTTTTCTCTTTTTTGCAGGAATGATGTATCATATCATCACCATTGTGCACATACATTTTGAAGCCCCTGCGAAGTATTTGAATATATGCTTAAGAAAAAAAATCAATTTTTGCTTCGACAAGTGTCCGTATGGTGCTGTAACTTTGGACTGTGCGAAGCAATTTTTCTCTTCTTCGCAGGAATGATGTATCATATCATCACCATTGTGCACAATCATTTTGAAATTACTGCGAAGGCTTTAATGAGGTGTTTTAAATTTTGTTCTGCTAAATGTCCATACGGTGCTCCAATTATGAAGTCTACGAACCTAATTTTTTCTTTTTCGCAGCATTATTTTATTTTATGAAAAGCACTACGCACAGCAAATTTGAAGATATTCTGACATTTCTTAGTATTTTTATTCTCCAATTATTTTTAGTGAGGAATTATTTTAAAAGGTTATATTATTTTAATTTTCCAAAAAACAATTTTTTATCATGTCACAAACGAAAATTTGGTTGCGAAAAATTAAATACGAAATATCACACATTGATTGCCAAATATTAATACTTTTTATTTCGAAAATAATATATTTTGAACGAATATCATTCACAATATTTTATATACGTTATTCACATTCATAACAAAAATCAAAATTTCGTGGGTGCACTGAAAACCTGGTTATAATTCCACAAAGAAGAATCATCGAATATCCAAAATTATTGCAATTTGTCAAATAAAATTGAAAACAATCGCGGCCATTTATTTTTTTCCATTCATTCTATCTGTCAAACCTTGGAAGCCAACGATAATTCGATAGCAGGCGTGATAAAGTTTGCATACGCCGCGACGTTGGTATTTTGTGTCTGGATGATTTGAATCGAAAATAAAAATCTTATTGTTTTCTCATTGTTTAATGCATATAACTTTAAATATTGGGAAACTGCAGTTTACTTTTTTCAAATCTCTAACAATTTTTCGAAACAAAAAAAAATCAATTTTTACCTCGTATGTTTCCAACCACCCTTCTATTTTTATTTCAATTGTTTCAATATACTTATCTCAAAACAAAATAAAACGATAGAAAAATAAAATTTCTCGAATTTCTCGTCTGCAATGTTTTACTCTCCGACAGTGACAATAACCAGTGAACTGATTCCATCTATTATAGGGAACAGAAAAAATGCTTAAAGTGTTATAACCGAATTCTCTTATAGATCGACAGTCCAAGAGTCCTCGCCGTCGAATTCATCGAGAAATTGATTTTTTTTTTATTTTGGACGCATTCAAGACACTACAACTTTATTTTGAGCAGGGTACTACTTCCTCTTCAATGCACGAACCAAGATGACATCTATGTTCGTTCTCGAGTTATAATTTTTTTACTACAACAATTAATATCAAGCAAATTTAATTGAAAATCGTATCAAAAAGCAACTTTTCATAATATTCAGCTCCAATACTTCGGGTCCTGTCCAGAGGCAATAAAAAAGTGATTTTATGTATTTTAGGGAAGAAAAAAACATTTAAACAGATGCATTTAAAGGGGACATTAGACCTGTTGGTAAATGGTAATGGTGTTCGTGTTGGTAAATATTTTTTGTGTTGATTTATACTCATTTAATCTGGTCATAAGTGTTAAGCCAATAAAACGACCTTTACTAGATATCATTTGATTCGTTACATTAATTTGATCCAGTTCTACGTGATGCAATTCGTTATATTGTTCGTAAAACAAAAAGGAAATATCAGTTGTGAATAATAATAATCAATTCGTATAGAAACGAAATGTTTATATTCGATGATGGTTAAACTATGAATCAATTTACATAAGCGATAAATGATTTTCCGACATACGTTCTTCCGAGATGAAACGCGCAGCGCGACGTATAAACTGTGACGTGATTTTTTCAATCAGCGTCACAAATAACACAAGAAGTACAATTTTGCACAGATATCAATTCTTGCTGTTATAGTTCCGGTTTTGCTGCCTCTCACTAACTTTCGCATTACGGTTTTGTTCCCGCATGTTTTCGATTCAAGATATTTTTTTGCAGTTACTCTATGAATTTAGTTCGATGCATTTGTTTATTTTGTTTTGATTTATTTTGTTTTGCAGTTATTTTATGAATTTGGTTGATTGATTAGCTTCAGTTTTGTTCAGTTAAGTTTAGTAGGTCGGCGTACTTGACTTTACTCGGTGGTGAATCACGAAGAATTAAAAGCCCGAGTAAAGGAAAGTCCCGACAAGGTGTAGTTGCAAGACGGCAAAGTCCGGTGCAAACCCGGCACCCCGCGACATAGTGCAATGCGTGGAAGAACAGGCGGAGATTTGGTTTGAGTCCCGGGCAAGGTTGGAGCACCTTGCCGCGGTTTTGTTTGTCGAGGTGAGTGCCTTGTTCGCCCGCATTGACTAGGGGTAACGATTGCGAAGATTCCTTCTAGATCCCCGATTACCGCTAAGAATTTCGAGTCTCGTATCGATAACGTAGCGAAATAGTTGAGAGGGCAGTAGCTATCGATCGCGATCTCCGAAATAATAATAAGATTTCGTCGAGATAGTGTGATAGGCAAATCAGTCTGCCGAGAGACGCCCTCGAGGTACCTCGGACTTCTCTCGCGCTCCCGTGTTGACGTTCGGCCTATTGTTCGCGCGCTCGAGTGAGACTATCTCTCTCGCGCACACAGTGTGGCCTAGCTGTCAGTTTCTCGTTCTCGTTCCGGCTATCGCTCGAGTTTGTGAGTTGAGTGTCGCGAAAGAATTTTGTAATAAATTCTTCGCGATCCCGTGCGTGAGTGAAGCATTAGAAATAATGCTCCTTGTGCAACGGTGATAGTGTTTCAGTTCTCGGTGTATCGTGAGATACCGGTTCCCGCTCAGTCTAGGATTAATAGGAAGTTTCGGTGAGTTTTTGAATTACAAGAATTTATCGATCGCTTATAGATCCGTTATTACTACGTTCTCGTTAGCTCGCTTCGATCGTTCGATCAGCTGAGCGTTTTCGGTGCACTCGCGTGCGTTCCCGTTACTTATAGTCAATAAGAAAATTATTCTCTCGCTCGCAAGGGCTCGAGAGTCCGATTTTTTTGTTGTTTCGTTACCGTTCGTTATTTTATTGGCTAAGGATCGCGACCCTCTACCACAACCCGCATCCTGAGCAACCGTGCATTTCCGCAACCGTTTGCTTTCGCGAATACGTCGGCGTTAGTTCCCGTAACGTTTTCGTTCGTTTTCGTTTTCTCGTTGCGGAGGTCGTCGCTCCACCGACCTCCAGTTCAGTCCGGTTTGATAATTCCGGCGAAACAAAAATTATCCTTCGGAGGGCGGACGCTCCACTGCCTCCAGATCGAGTCCGGTTGTTAATACCGGCGAAACAAAATTAACTGGCGCCCACCGGGACGCCGATGCATCCGCGAGGGTGGACGGCCGAAGGTGACGTGAGTTTCGTTCGCGTTTTGCTCCCGTTTGGTTTGAGCTTTTCGATTTTTGTTTTTTTTATTTATTTTATTTACCGAGTTTGCGTTAGAATTTCCGTAGAAGAAAAATACGTCACAAAACATATTCGATATGCAGCGCATAATGCAAAGTGGAATCATACTCGATACGGAGCGCGTAGCGCGACGTGTATTCCTGTGAGTGCCTTAAACCCTGTGAGTGCCTTAAAAAAGTGCCTTAAAAAATGTCCCAAAGGGACATTTTTTAAGGCACCTTAAAAAATGCCTTAAAAAATGTCCCAAAGGGACATTTTTTAAGGCACTCAGGGGGGGCGGAGCCCACCACCAAGAGGCGCCCTGCGCCCGCAGGGCGCTGAGGCGCTTGTTTCTGATTGGCTTCGTCAACTGCTTCGTTAGAAGAAGTACCGGTAGGACGAGCTCTGTAATCGTTTTGACTCCTCCAAGCGACAATATTTGGATTCGATGACGTTGCCGTCTGTATCGGTGTCCTTGTCGAAGAAAATTCACTCGCATGTATCGACGATGAGACGCATCGGGTACCAAGCGATTGCTTTTTTGTACAATATTCCGGTGACGGTTGATCGGTAGCGCGCGATTCTCGTTGAATCTCAAATCCGTAATTCGAATGACCCGGCAAATGATCGTTGTTTCTTTTCGCCCGTATTGAAAACGGCATACATTCTTCCAGCGACACATTTCGTCGATTCACTGGCGAACGATTTTTTCGGCAACTTGCCGCATACATGGAGGCAGAATCGTCGCCTCGTTCCGATGCCGATTCGTTATTGCGATGCGAGCTATCGTTTGTCGAAGGCAAATGATTTCTTTTAAATCCTGAAGAGTTCCGACTGTTTTCGAAACTCGAGATGTCCAATTCTTCGGATTCGGTCGCGAATTCGTCAATTTTATCGGTCCGATCGACGCTGTCGATGATGTTCAGCATATAAAGTTCCAGATCCGACCGTTTTTCCGGATGCTTGCTTTTAATTCGGTTTATCCAGTTGAAGACCGCCTGCAATCATGAAAAATATCTGAAGAAATGTGTGCCTTCGTGTTTTAGAAATAAAATCATCGGTAGTACGTAAATTATATCTATACAAAAAACTAACTCCTGGAAATTCCAATATTTCGCACAATTCAAAATATACGTTTATTTTTTTTATATTTTATTATTGAACTAACCTGTTTCCATTGCTCGCCATTTTTTTTCCCGCTCCGTTCTCTTTATTGGCTTCAATGGCAAGCGCTTCCCACATTTTGAAGTCTTTTTGTCGTCCTTCTACCGATATTATATTCCGATTCAACATTGCCGGTGTAGGTTGAATGAATTCGGCGAGGATCTGCTGCTGCGTAGGCGACACTCGTTTTGCACGTTTGCCTTTATTTTCGGTCACTGGATAGCCGAAAATAGGTACCCGAACCAATAGAAAATAATTAGTTTTATAACGAAATTCTTCATAATTTTCTCGCAAAAAGTAACAAATGCTTACTTGTGTCCAAATTTCAAATTCCGTTGACGAGAGTGGCAGAACGCGACGAGAAGAAACGAAGACGAAAAACACAATGAGAAAGAAATGGCGATGCGATGACAAACAGCCACGATGAAAAACAAGTAATGAGTGATAAAAAGAAGAATCAGATAAAAGGCTATCAATCACAGATTTGGCTACTGTTTTGGAGTAAAAAATTATATTCACCGGAAGATAATAATGTAGAGTTCTCATGTAGATTTCCGTGCTCAATCGTCGATGTTAACTTTGGCGAATTTTTAAAAAATTTTTTTATTGATGACAAACCAAAGCCGGCTTCAACGGTAACGTTATCACCACTAATGCTACTATTCCCTTTGACCGCAAGGAGACGAGCTTCCAGATCCGTTAACGTTTCGGGATTTTTAGGATCTCCACCGGGGCCCGTGATGCCTCTTTTTATGTATGCCGCTTTTTCTTTCGTCGTGTTGACCCAACCCTTCACTATCTGTAGTAAAGAACATATATGATTAGTATTCTGATTACCACTTTTGAAAATACGTAATTATAAACTTACCCGTTGCCATTGCTGTTTGTTTTTGAAACATCGTTGTTTTGTATTTAGAGCGACTGTAAAATCATCCCATAGCTTATTATATTGCTCGCGTGCATTTGCCACTTTGAAAATGTTTGTTATCATCTGCGGATTGGCTTCAAGCCATATTACTACCATCTCACGTTCAAACAGCAAATTTTTTTGTTTCGCGCTCATTCCGAATGCAAAAGTAATGAAACAATAAACAAAAAATCACCGACGTTGATAACCAAAGCGGTTTACACTGATGGCACCGTATGACGTTGCCGTTGGCGTTGGCTTTATGCTGATGTTTTTTTTTTATATAAAAGTAGCGTTTTTTTTCTAGCGAATTCCTCAACGAGTTTTTCGAATATTCGAATTCGCGTATACGATCTGCGGGATCCAGCAAAACAATTTATTTTTGAAAGAAAAAAAAGTGAAAAAAAAACATTCCGACACATGAAATTTGTAAAAATGTCTGAACGGAGTGGAGGTACGATAACTAGGAGGACTATAACGTAACGCACGCGTTCATTGCGTCTCGGGACATCGCGAGGATCTTTTTTCATCAATCGCTTCGTAAGTTCGAGCGCCGGTACGCGTGCTTTCGCTTTATAACCCTTTAATCAACGAAACTCTTTCGCAAAGGTAAGATCTTGAATCGAAACTTTGTCGCATAATACTTTGTCCAATTGCCTCGTTACGTATTTCTTCACGAGCGACGCGGCCTTCGTTTCGAATAAAATCTTTAGGGTTTTCTCGAGTATCTGCGCGTCAACGACGAACGATTGAATATATTTATCGGTGAAATATCGCGTAATTAATTGTATAGAATGGTTGATTTACCTTGGAAACTGCTGGACATCCGCCTCGACGAACGGTTTCGATGCCTTTTGCTAAATACGTCGATTTTTCTTGTTCCGGAGTTTCGTACATATAACCGCAGTTGCGTTTTTTCGTCTGAGCGATAAATGAACAAAATTAAATTATATTCTTTTTGATTTACGCGTTTCGTTTGTTGTTACAAAAAAATAACATTTATTACCTGCAAAATCGCTGGGTACTTTATCGGCGGTGAATTTGCGTCAGTAACAGCGTCAGCGCAGTCGTTACCGATTACGAACGCATTGGCTTTCGATTTTCCCGGTTCGAGAATAAATAGAGCATCCGTGTCGCCGTATACCACGCGAGCGCCCCAATGCGGTGTCGACTCCACCTATTTTATCGCGCGTTCGAGAGTTTCCTTTGATTTACTTATTACGCTATCTCCGACCTGAGAAATGAGAATTAAAATTACTATTGGATATTTTTTATTTTTTTTCTTTCATTTTAAGCCTTTGGCCATTCTGAAGCCATAAGATTTTCATCGTTTACCTCGATGCACGGCATTCTTCCGCTAAAATTCTAAAATTCGCCGCTGTATATCCGTACGTAACATTCCCGAGAAACTTGAGACCCATTTGTCGCAAGTGCAAAGCCCGTTGCAACGTTTTGTCGTCCCGATTGTGATCTTTCATCGCTTTCTTCACCATGAAACGCGTCTCCAATATTTCCGTCTACATTCTCGGTAGAATACCCAGCCGAACTTTAGTTTTAATGAATGCCACGCCGCACGGAGAAAAATTCTGCTCCCCTTGGACTTTCAGAGACGTCGATTTCAGTACCGTCGGTACCCAAAGTGTATAAGCGCAGAGTTTGAAAGGCTGAGATCTGACAAAGCAATTATTTTGATTAATTAAATACTTTCGAATCAATTCGTTTGAATTTAAGAAAAAAGTTTTCTTTTTTTATCGTTATTTTCAAGATATTTGATTCTTCTTTTTTAAATGTTTAATTTCTAGTTTATAATTTTTCAATTATAAATAAAAATAAAAGCTGTTATAGTTCTTTTTATTTTTATATTTTTTTTAATAATCATGATGAACAGGGGAAAATATTGATATTAATCTTATAGATGTACTTCTTGATGAACAGGATGAGGAGGAAACTTTGGTAGAGGATTTCTGAAATAAGTGAAGAGGATCAGGATAGCTCATAGTTCATAAGGTGCGTAAATGGGGGTTATATATAAATAAAATATACTTACATTCGTCATAGGCATACATCTCCTTCGTCGGCCAGTTGACGACTTTGCAAATGTCGCAATACGGCGGTATTCCCACCGACATTACGAAGCAAACACAATTCACGCAAAAAACCATGTGGCCGCATATCTCGTATCGGTATAAACGACGGCTATTGCACTTCCGCATGGCGCAGACTTGCACGACCTCATCATCAGTGTCAGACGCAGTATCGGTGTCATGCAGATTTGCATGATTATCCGTAGCTTCAGCCTCGACGGTCAGATCAATTACCTCACCTATGAAAAAAAAAATTATTAAATTCTGAAAAAATAAGAATCATCACATAATTGGTATAACAAAATATTATTTTTATGTGGTAGTCATTATTATTAAATAGTCATTAAAGCGAATGAAAATTTGAGGTTAATTAACCGTCATGTAATTGTGAGGTTCTCCGCGCGGAAAACGCCCTCCCCACACCTTGTGGAGTAAAATCGTATACAATACTGGGCGGAAAAACGTTTTCTCAACTCGTGTGATTCTCGTTTTGCCTTCGGCTCGGGCCGCAAACTCACACACGCTGAGAAAACGAATTTCCTCCCTCATGACTTAATATAATATGTACTCACCGTCATCCGAATTTTCCTCACATGTTTTCGGTTTTTCTGTTTTTCCTTCGGTAGTTTTCCTTCCATCGGCCTCCATTATTGATGTAAAATGCGACGAAACGTTTTTGGAAAGGAAAGGTTTTCGGAGCAACACGGAAATGACGATCGAATACTCAGTACATACAATATATAGCGCAAACACTTCTTCTTCTTTTTTTGGCGCATGCGCTAAAAACACACAATCAGGTGTCTTTTTCGCGCATGCGTAACGCACGATTGTTTTAAATATGAATATCAAGAAGCGTGGTAGCGCTTCGACGCTAAGTACTGAAAAAACAGTACAAGGCGTGTCGCTACTAAGAGTAACCTACGCCAATATGCAGGAAGTGTATAGTGCGTTGAACTTTCGATCGATATATCTTCGCAATAAGACAACGAATCGAATTTTCATGGACACTTTTATAATGTAATTTTGGGTCAATCTTTCGAAAGAGCCTAGTTACCATTCAATTGGTTTAGCCTATTTCGAGATCTCGAGGTCGGGAATTTCAAAGGGTCCAAACGATTATAAAGTGTCCTGTCCCGTATATATATGTCTGCGTCTACATCAGATCATCGAAAAATTTGCGTGGTGGCGCGCGCGTCGCCACAGCCGGCGTAGCTGTCAGCTCTTATCGTCGGCACGTATTTTTGCGGCGTGAACATTTTTTTCAGTGTTTCCGAAAATAATAATTATGTATTGCGTATCGTGGTTTAGTGTCTCGACGCGAAGTAAAAAAGAAAAATTACGAGTTACGTGTTATACGTGTGATTTTATATCAATTATAACTTTTCTTTGCGATCTCGAACAACATAACCGGCAATCATCAAGTGGAATATGTGACGTGCCGTTCGCCCGGTTTTGCATATAGAATTAATTTTGTTCGATTTAAATTTTCTGAATTCGAAATTAATTTTAAAGGGAAAATTACAAAAAATAGTAGCTTTTCAAAAAGAAGTGAAATTTCCCAAAATATTTTTTCAAAAAAAAAAAAAAGGTACGCCAAGTACTGAAAAATCCGATTTGCAAATATTGTTTAAAAAAAAAAATGAACAAAATTTTATAAGCCAAGCATAACAGGAAAATAAAGATTCTATATAACAAAAAATATATTTTTTTTTGCACAAAAATTGCTGTAAAAAAATGGCGTTCCGGTGTTTGCAAGCGTCACAATAAACCACTAGCATTGGAACGCCAATTTTTTTCAGCAATTTTTGTGCAAAAAAAAATATATTTTTTGTTATATAGAATCTTTATTTTCCTGTTATGCTTGGCTTATAAAATTTTGTTCATTTTTTTTTTTAAACAATATTTGCAAATCGGATTTTTCAGTACTTGGCGTACCTTTTTTTTTTTTGAAAAAATATCAAGAAGCGCGGTAGCGCTTCGACGCCAAGTACTGAAAAAACAGTACAAGGCGTGTCGCTACTAAGAGTAACCTACGCCAATATACCGGAAGTGTATAGTGCGTTGAACTTTCGATCGATATATCTTCGCAATAAGACAACGAATCGAATTTTCATGGACACTTTTTTAATATAATTTTGGGTCAATCTTTCGAAAGAGCCTAGTTACCATTCAATTGGTTTAGCCTATTTCGACATCTCGAGGTCGGGAATTTCACAGGGTCCAAACGATTATAAAGTGTCCTGTCCCGTATATATATATGTCTGCGTCTACATCAGTTCATCGAAAAATTTGCGTGGTGGCGCGCGCGTCGCCCCAGCCGGCATAGCTGTCAGCTGTTGTCGGTGGCAATGTTATACGCCATCTACGTTTACATTAGTTCATAGAAAAATTCGCGCGGTGGCGCGCTCGTCGCCACAGCCGACTCAGCTGACAGTTCTTATCGTCGGCACGTATATTTGCGGCGTGAACATTTTTTTGAGTGTTTCCGAAAATAATAATTATGTATTGCGTATCGTGGTTTAGTGTCTCGACGCGAAGTAAAAAAGAAAAATTACGAGTTACGTATTATACGTGTGATTTTATATCAATTATAACTTTTCTTTGCGATCTCGAACAACATAACCGGCAATCATCAAGTGGAATATGTGACGTGCCGTTCGCCCGGTTTTGCATATAGAATTAATTTTGTTTGATCTAAATTTTCTGAGTTCGAAATTAATTTTAAAGGGAAAATTACAAAAAAATAGTAGCTTTTCAAAAGGAAGTGAAATTTCCCAAAATATTTTTTTCAAAAAAAAAAAAAAGGTACGCCAAGTACTGAAAAATCCGATTTGCAAATATTGTTTAAAAAAAAAATGAACAAAATTTTATAAGCCAAGCATAACAGGAAAATAAAGATTCTATGTAACAAAAAATATATATTTTTTTTTGCACAAAAATTGCTGTAAAAAATTGGCGTTCCGGTGTTTGCAAGCGTCATAATAAACCACTAGCATTGGAACGCCAATTTTTTTCAGCAATTTTTGTGCAAAAAAAAAATATATTTTTTGTTATATAGAATCTTTATTTTCGCCACGTACTTTCAATAATAAGCTTAAATAATTTATACACATTGCCTTTAATTTTTTATAAATGTAGTTTTTAATACGATGAGGCAATAAGTACACTTTTTTGGGGCAGTTTTCGTTTCAAAACTGCCGGCGATTTTGGCGGTCTTCGCAGCAAGTTTTGTTTTCGGCGTAAATAGAATTATTTGCCCGATGGATAATTTTTATATCATCCTTTTTAAAATTTGAATTTATTCGCAATACGCGTTTTTTGTAAAACGTAATACATTGCGTACGATTAAAAGAACGTTATGATTTTCCGTTATTATTAATGTGCGCCACGCCGTTTGCACTCCGACATTTTTTTGCGGATGACTTCTTTTTAAAAAAAAAAAAAATCAATAATTTTATTTTTTGTCAAGAACGTGTAATGACAATAATTTCTATATAATAAAGATGTACATGGAGATGTTGCAAAAACTATAAAGCATTTTTATTTTCTTGTTACAGTGAATACATTTAATTTCGTACAACGTCATTTTTCATTCTTTCGCACGAATACAAGATTTATCGACAAAAAATATGACCCAGCAGACAGACTGTTCGATTTTATCCGTCGCGCGAAATGTCATCCGCCGAGTTAACCTTAAAGTTACTACAGCGTTTGCGTTAACGTAACGTAGCGCTGTTATAATCGGGAAAGATACTAACTTAGTCATCTAGAGATATTAGAAGTTCAGGATCCCGGCTCCCTGCAAACCCACACCAGATCTTTCAAACTATCAAGCCATTATGTTAAAAGTACCAGGAAAAAAGAAGGGAACATTTGCGTATTTGCATGGCGGATACGCCTACGCCCAAGATAAACGCGGATTCGGTAGTACATACCGATGCGTGTCTCGGAATACGAATAATTGTAAAGGAAAGGTGTATCTCGAAAATGGCATCGTCACCATGACGACGGCTCATCTTCACGAGCCCGAAGTTCAGATTGGTGAACGACGTGGTATGATTGACAAGATGATCGATATGTGTCAAGATCTTTCGCTTGATCCGCGGTCCATCTTCGATACTGTTTGTTCTGAGTAAGTCTTTCTTTTTCCATCCAACATTTAGTATTGAAACAGTCCAATGACAGAATAACTGCGACAATACTTATAGTACATGCACTTTTGAAGATCTTTGACGTCACTGTGGTACGGAAATTTCTTCTCGCCTAGTGACGTAAAATTGTATACGATACTTGTCAGGAAAAATTTTTTCCTCCGTCAGGTCGTAATACACTATTTCAGTTGGATTGTTAATAACTGTTCATGTTTAATCGACATTGTTGAAAAACGTATTTCGAAGTCTCTGTCATGTTTTTTTCTCTTACCACCCATTCGAATCTTACTGTTACTGTTCGCTAACCTGTTCAGTGGCATTGACAGATTTGTGTTTTAGTACATTTAGGCGTCGGCGCATATTTTTCACCAAAGGGGTTATAGATTTTGCAGCAGGGTATATAACCAAAATGGAGCTATCGATATTAGTTTAATGATCTTTACTACATTCCCTTTTCAATATTCTTACCCTAGCATTGGAATTGATGCAACACCCACACTGTAACACTTCGCCAACACGTTACGGACGGTAACCCTCTCGTGTCACTGAAAAGGTTTACTTTCTATGAGGAAAGCCGTAAGATCATGTAATTTGATCACAGCGTGCATTGTGAGCAGACTAGAGGTGCCGTTTCGACTTTTACGAAGTGTCTTCTATATATTTTTTTCGTAGTTGTTATGACAATCGCAAGGTCGCATAACGTCTTGCTGGAAACTAATAAAAATAAAAAAATAAAAATAAATATTGATGGGGTTAAAAAAAGAAGAATTTGCCACGTATGCAGGGATTAAGGCATCGTTAATCTTTATCGCGTTTTCAAAGACTTGATATTTGAAATTGCACACGTAGCTCACACAGTCTGAATAGTCGTACACACACAGTGACTAGCTGTCTGACTAACAGTCAGTGTTATATCCTTTATCGGAAGTACAGTCTTATACTTTGATCGATTCTTTGCCCAGGTGTAACACACGCATAAACAAAGAATAGTCATTTTTATATATAAACGATTCAATAATCTTGTATTTACATCATTTACAGAAATCCCGTGGTTGGTGATCTCTTATCGTACAAAGCGATAAAATGCATAATCGATAAAGTACGGAACACATCAAGACCGGAATTTCTTATTACGATTGAAGAAATGCACGCTGTTCTCGAAAATTACCCGCCATTGAAGGGTTTTTACCGAGGTTTAGTTGTGGAAGCTGGTAGCTCCGGCCTCCTCTTTACAACGCCAACGTTACTCGAGATGTTCGGGACTGCTGATCGACTATTCGTCGATGACACGGTTAGAACTATATAATTTTTCGTTCAAATTACTCTTTCAATTTTCATACCTCAATTCAGTGTTCTTTGTCGTATTTCGATAACCACGTATTTAGATTTTTGTTTGTCTGTGCTGTTTACTAATAAAATTATAAATCTGTGAATTCGGTCTCATTTAGATTACGGTGATTATTTTTCCCATCCAAATTTCGACCAATAGAATTGCGCCATTCGACGTCACGTGGTACAACCTACACGATTTCAAACTGATAATTTTTTGATAATTTTGTCTGTTGGTTGCTATATATACGAAACAAAAGATCCTTCAGCCGCGTTAACCATCTGTCAAACTGACAGATTGAATTTAATTGTGGAATTCAAAAGATTTTCATTCAACATGAGTAGATTTGGAGTTGAATCTTTGGACACTATTGATGAAAAAGTAAAGGGAAATGTACCTGTTAATACGATCAAATCGAAAACCTCAGTCTGGAATCAATTTAATTATTTCTGTGATGAGATAAAGTACTCATTCAGTGCTGACACTACTGAAGAGCAGCTAGCGGCTATACTGAAGGACTGGGCATACAACACGAATAAGAACAACGGGGATGATTACAAGGAGAGCGTGGTAAAGACGATGTGGAATCAGACTGCGAAATTGCTTCAAGAAAAATATTTCCGAGAGTTCAACGTGACAATCAATCCGTTCGCTGATGCCGTTTTCAAACAAGCTAGCGGAGCTCGTAATGCCAAACGTAAAGCTCTCCAATCAATTTCTGAAAAACGAAAGGCGAGTGCAGTTGCTTTCGATGAGAAGGACTGGGATGCAATGATCAATATTTGGGATGAGGAAACGCCTGAGGGTTTGCAAAAAAAATTATTCATGATCATCTAGGTGAAGTTAGCTTGGAGAGGGGGTGAGGGAAGCATGGCGTTAATACATCACTTTCGGGAGGAAAAGAAAAATGACGGAGAATCGACGGAAAAAATCCAGTATAACCCGATTTTTACAAAAACCACCCAAGGTGGTGATAAAAAGTGTGCTGATAGCGAATGGCTAGCGGAGAACAGAGAACTTCCTGATAAGTGCCCAGTGAGACTCTTCAGAAAACTTCGAGAGAAAAGAAACAGACAAATTAAAACGGACAGCTTATTCTTGACTCCAAATCCAAACTGGAAAAACGCTGCAAGCATCGGTTGGTACAAAGATGTTCCAGTAGGCCAAAACATAGTGGCAAAGTGGGTGAAGGCGTCGGCGATGAAGGCTGGACTTGATGTAGAGAATAAGAAAATTACCAATCATTCCAGTCGTGCAACAGCTGTCTCCAACTTGGCGAAATCAGGAATTGAAGAACAAATTATTAAAATCACTGGACATTCTAACACCAATTCTATCAAACCTTATCTCCAACTGGATCAAGAGCATCACGAATCAATTATGAAGAAACTACGTACAAATGAGTCTACAGGACTGAATACCATAAATCACACGCCCTCTACTTCATCTACAGCCATCACTAACAATTCTCATTCAAAGGAAAAATACACCAATGTCTATAACAATTGCGTATTTAAGTGCAAAACTCTAAATATGAATTAAAGAGTTTTTCTTTTGATTATGAAATTTCCTTGTCTGAACTGTCTCATGGTGCAATTCCATTGGCCGTAATTTGAATGAAAAAAATAATCCCCCGAATACCACTCGAGCTTCGAAATTAATTTGATATTTCCCTCAAGGTTCCCTGCAAACACATGAACTCGTCAAGTTTTCCAGAAAAATCACTCGCGCTGCGAGCTCGTGATTTTTTAACCTGGAAAACTTGACACGTTCATTTGTTTGCAACAAACCTATCGGGAAATTTCCAATCATTTCGAAGCTCTTGTGGTATTATAAGTGAAAATATCTGGAGTCATGCAGTTGTTCACCGTTTACAGTCGAATTAAAAACGTGAGTAAATTGATGTATTTATTATGGACATAGAGATTTCACTCTACTTGCTAATTCACCTTATATTTCAGTACTACCATACATTGTTTTATTACGTCCCTCGTAGGATATTGCCGTAGCGTTCATTTTAGCCGAAGTCCTTACACGCGAGCTGATGGAAGGTATATGGACAAAGTTATTGCGGGAAGTCCCAACGCTACAGAATACGGTGAGATCAGTAATAAGTAATTACGGAGCAGCGACGATGGGTGGTATCCGATCTCCTCTTCGAACGGCACGTATACATTCATGCTGGTTTTTCTATCGCCAGGTAATTCAACAACTTATAATTAGAGTCGTTACAAACATTAATTTATTGGTTCTTATGATGTCGGTGTCTGCGTGTTCTTAACAATAATATTCTCGTTACTTTCATATTTGGCAATACTATTAATAATTTAAAAAATATATGTTTAAAGGCCTTGGTGCAAAAATGGAAGAACCTTAAGTTGACGACGTGCGACACACAACTAGTGTGGATGGGCACAAGCCTTCCGTTTGGGCCGGCAAATCGATTCAACGAAGGACTAACTCTCATGCAAAAAAAGGCCGACGCGGTGGTACAAGAGTTCTCCATCAATGAGGTACATCTCTTCATGACATATCTTCGGCAGACATGGACTCCACTCGCCGAAAAAATCGTCCATCATGCCGGTACTTGAGCAATAAGTAATGAAGTCGAAAGCTTTCACAAGTCTACAAAAAAATCACTCGGCGGCGAACACAGCGACGGCTGGAAGTGGCTTCGTAAGTGCACACACGTATATATATATATATAAACATGTATTTTAAGTAAACCCAAATTTATAATAGAGATAATAAGAAAATAAGTAAAATAGTGAAAAAATACGAGGATTCAAATAAGAAACCTATGGAGACTTGAAACCGGAATAGTTTATAATTTTACTCCACGCATTTTCTTATTATCTTTATAATAAGTATGCGCTTTCTTAAAGCTAGAAACTTAGAAATTGATGCGGGATCAGATCTCAATCCGAAACCCCATCAGTTTCTAATTGGAATTCACTTCTTTGGTTCTCAACAGAGTATTGCAGCGAATTTTTGCGCGAACAAATGGAATAAAACGTTCTTTATTACAGAAAAGCTCACGAAAATCCTTCACAAACGAGAGTCAGACTTGGAAAAAAAAAAAAAAGTAAAACGACCGTCTACACGAAACATGAAAAATTGCGACATTCGCATGAAACAAAAACAGAATGATATAGCTTGTGGGAGGTAATACCATACGCATCTCTATCGACAGTATGTTTTGTGCCACAACTCTAATGATTTTATATCTTCCTAAGAGAATCCTTCAACGACTTCCTCCTCGCTTTCAATAAAATACACGAGCCCGATACGTTCGATGAATTGCGCAACAACACGATGACTGGTCCAGACGGCAGCGATATTGATGGTTCTCTCTTCGAAATTTTTGAAGGTTTGTTAATATTATGCTTATTCATATTTTATATTAGGCATTCTCGTTGTACTGATAATAATGTAATTTCTTTATTCTACAGAAGAAGACGATGATTATCATTGCGAAGTTTCCGACGAATTCTCTGCTGAAACGCCAACTCTTCGAGCGATACCGAGCACATCGAGGATAGGTTGATCGGTGAAACAACGCTTACCGCGTCCTCCTCTTCCGAAGAACATGACGATGAGACAGAAAATTATGAAGAATCCAGCGACGAAGAAGACAGCGATGACAGTCAGCAGAACATAAGTGAAACAACTCACAAATCTGGACTGTCCACGAATGGATCGCCGGAAAGCGCTGGGGCTAAACGGTGTGATGAACCGATTGCTACGCGAGCACCGTCAACGCGACAACGCCGCTTACCCGCAAAATTCCGCAGCACACCTCGAAACTCGGGATCCTCAGAAATTGATACAAATACGGGTCCAAGTCAACATTCGAAACAACGGGGTGGATGAAGTAGATGTCGCGCGACTCGTGCCTGTAGAGTATTGCGAGTTTCTCGCGCAAATCGCTCGGTATTCACGAATTCGGGAACATAGGAGACTCAGGGCCAACCCCATCGTAGAGCGAGACAAGTTCGTGGTAGAGGACGTGGGGCCGGTCGCGGAATCGCATGCAGAATTCGAAACCTGGAATTGGAAGACGCAGATTCCAGTGACAACGATGAGATCGATACAGCAGCATTGCCAACCGGTCAGGAGACGCTCGCAGAAAACAATGCTACCGGCACACTTGCGTCGGTTTTTCGCGGTACGTCATTAATTTTTAGGCACTCACTATAATAATAGGCAAAGAGTGCCTATTAAAATGACCATCCGTTGCTCTTCGGAGTCTGTCGAAGGGGTTACTCCGCAGCGCATACTCCAAAATTTTTTATTTTTCACCATTTGCTTCGGTGTATCTCCAACATCATGCGTAGTTACTTTGAAGTGACTGCGATGAATAGAAATATTTTTTTTAGCCTGCGGTGCAATGAAAACAACTTTTTGGCTGAATTTTTCTTCTCGGACGTCCGTATCACACTGTAACTTTAGATGGTGCGAACCAATTTTGTTCTCCTTCGCAGGGTTTTTTTATTACAGTATTTCCAGTATGCACATTACTTTTAAAACCGATCTAAGACCTTTAAGTATTTTTTCTAAAAAATTATTGGCCACAATTTGCATTTGCCTTCGGTCAAGTGTCCGTACGGTGCCATCATAATGAACTCTACGAACCAATTTTTTTCTTCTTCGCAGCATCATTTTGTTTTATCAAAAGCACTGCGCACAGCAAATTTAGAGACAATCCTACATCTCTAACTATTTATTCATCACAATTTTCCATAAAAAACTTATTTTCTCACATCTGATGTCCGTACGTGGCCCCAATTAAGAATCCTGGAAACCAATTCTGTTCTCTTTCGCAACAATATTTCATTGTATCGAAAGCACTATGCACAACAAATTTTGAGTCATTCTGACAAATATAATTTTAATTATAAAATAATTCAAAAACAGTGGTTATAACAAGATTTGCTTTAAAGGTTATGTTATTTAGATTTGCCAAAAATCCATTTTTCATCATGTTAAAAAAAAAACTTCGGTTGTGAAAAATAAAACACGAAATATCATACACAGATTCACAAATGTTTGCGTTTTTTATTTCGAAAATAATATATTATCACCGAAAATCATTCGCAATATTTTAGCATATTTTATTCACATTCGTAATAAAAATGATAAATTTCACGTATTCACTGAAAAAATTGGTAGTAAACTCACAAAAAAGATTCATCGAATATCCAAAATAATGACAATTTCCCAAATAGAACTAAAAAAATCGCGAGTATATATTTTTTCGTTTTATTCTATCTGTCAAACTTTGGAAGCAGATGACAATTTCGTAGCAGACGATACACAGACGCTCATACGTCGCGGCGCGCGTACTCTGTGGCCGGATGATTTTCAAACAAAAAAAAATCGACATCTCGTTTCAATCTTTGTTCCTATTTTACGTAAATATAAATGGATTCTACGCGGTATAGTGTTACGATCGCGCCGGGAAAGGATCCGTGCTTAACGGAAAATTCCCCGGCGCAATTCGAGAGCCCCTCATCAGGCCGACTAAGTTCTCGCACTCGTGTTGGTCGTGGATGCGGTAGCGAATTTCGCTGCCGTAGCCTCGATCGCGCGAGTGCGCGAAATAGAGACCAAATAGAAATATAAGCTAAGTTAGATAAGCAAGGAGATGAGCTGACTGCTGCGCACGTTCCGCGGATAGTAACGAATACCGCGAGAACGGCTTCGTTACCTTTTCCGCTGACCAAAAAACGCGACGGCAGCAAGAATCCTCCCCGGCCTGCCACCCGCCGGTCGCGAGATCGGCGGATGTGCACGCCGGAGAGATCAGTCCCGTTAGACAACGAGAGCGAAAAGCTAGTCTCGGAAAAACTCCTCGAGTAGCTCCTGCTTAGTAAACTTAAAATCTTTCTTTGGAAATCCGCGGTCTACAGAAATCGTTCGAAAGTCGATAAGGCCGAAGGGAGCCAAGTTAGTGTTTTACGTCGCGGTGGTCAGTCTTCTCCCGCTAGTTATAGTGTCTTGAATTACGCCACGAACAATATTAACAGTCGTGTAGATATAAGCAACGAATTCTAAGAATTAATCGTAAGTAGTATTAGACAGTATGCGTGTGTGAGCGGAGAACGATTGTTCCTAAAATATATCTTCATATAAATTTATACAACGCTCTCTTCAAAGTTAGATTCATTATCAATAAATCAGAATACTTCTAAATTCTCAAACGCATTTTACATTGACTCGCACGATCAGCCTCAAGAACGTCCTGTACAGGGCGAATCAGACCGATCCCGATAAAAAAATAAATATAAACTCTTCGCGCTTCACGCGAGGAGGTTTAACTTGACTCCCGAGACCGCTCCGGGACGTAACAAGCAAACTGGTGTCAGAAGTGGGATACTCTGATTACTTCTTGAGATTGGTTGACGAGATAAGCGTCAACACTTTCACTTTGTAAAAGACTTGCAATCACTTTTCGAACTTCTTTGACTTAACTTCTTCAAAATTTTTCTTAACCTGAAGTTTAACCGTTATACCGTTATCCGTCATAGAAAGACGTTAAATTGAGATATTGACAATCAAACCTACGTTATCAGACAAATGGTGCAGCAGGAATACGCACCTGTGATACAAGGCTATCCTGAGCACGAGATTTTCTCGGATCAGTTGGCAGGAGGTTCGGCAATCTTCGAACCTAATTTCAATTACGGAATAAATATCGTCCGCCTTAGCGAGCTCGAACCGAGCGTAGAAATACATTCCGCAACTCCCGTCCTGCTCTTGAAGGGCGACGATATAATCGAGCTCCTCGGAACTGTCCTCATCACTACGACGGCAGGACCTGGGGGTCCTATACACAATACGTATTTATTTCACATCGCGGAGAATTTTACAAGTCCCTACGCAGGGGTGGTTGGCACGTTTGCCACTTGGGATCCGTCAAACTATCATTATCAACCGATTATAATTGCGCCGGGCGAATAAACCGCGAATACTGGTAATAATCATAATTCCGTTGTAACTATCGTCCGTGCGTAAAGTATATAAAATGGCGACGGGTGGTGGAGAGCAGGCGTCGGTGTCGGCGCCGACGCTCGACGTCTCGACGCGAGCTCTGCAAGACGTAAGCACCGCGATGCAGAACATGACCCTCTATAATCGGTACGCGAACCTGCCGACCTTTGACGGAAAGAATATGTCACTGAGGGACTTCCTTCAGGATATTCAAAACATAAAGATATTTGTGCCGGCGGAAAACGAATCCGAATTCGTCGCGACGGTAATATCTAAATTGCGCGGTAGTGTTCGTAATTGCGTATACGGGGAGACGATCAACACGGTCGAACAGCTGACTAAGTTGTTAAAGAAACGTCTCGCGAGAGGAAAGACCTACGCGTACTATAGTCAACAATTGTCGTCCATAAGAATGAAAAAGGACGAAAGCGTAGGCGATTTTTACGACCGAATCCGTATTTTAGTTAGTGGCAGCCGTACTGCGTACCGGACGCAACACGGCAGGGATCCCCCTGATAAGGATGCGGATCCTATCTACGACCTTGCACTTGCGGCATTCATGGATGGATTGCCGACAAATATTGGCCAGGCCGTGTGGCCTCGTGCGCCAAGGACTTTAGACGACGCCTTTGAGATCGCGGCGGAGTTCATCGAAAACGAAGAACGCCGGTCTCGCCGCGACGGTAATATAGCGCAAGTGCTCTACGGGAACTTCGGCGACATGCGTAGTCGATCGCCAAATTCCCGTTCAAATTGGTCTAATCAACGGCCCGGAAATCGCTCGCCGAGTCCCAATTGGCAAGCGAGAGAAGGGCGCGGCAACGCACCTCAGCAATTAGAGGGTGCGAGACGAATGGACGCAGAGGGCTGCGGGCACGAGTTCTGTTGGTTTCAGGGCAGAGGCTGTCCTTGTTGCCCGTGGAACCGTATACGCGCGGCAGAGGCCCGGGCGTCGCGGCCCGACGGTCCTTTAAACTCGCAACCGGCTCGTCCCGCGGAACCGGTGGCGAGCCGGACGCGATCCAATTCACCGATGCGATCGAGCCGTTCGCCCGACGGGCTACAGTCAGTGAGGTTCCTGGGAAACAATGCCTCGTCCTCTGGAACCCCACCCCCGTCGAGGACCCAGTAGTTGAATTAACTGCACCGGAGCTGCGCCGCAAGAAGGGACGGTTCTTCCTTGACACCGGCTCCGCGGCCAGCCTAATTAAATTAGATGCGCTAGATGAAGACCTGCGCGTTGACACTCATGATATTATCTGGATAACCGGTCTGGAGGAAACGAAAATTCCTACGCTAGGATCCGTCAACCTTTATTTTAACGAAAAACCGAGTAAATTTTACGTAGTTCGCCGATTGCCGTTATCCAGTGACGCGTTAATTGGAAGACCGTTCTTTTACGATGAAGGAGCGGAAATCTCCTTCCACCATAAGGCCTTAGTAACGCGGAGCGACCCGATCCGCCCGAAACCGTTTGTCGAGAGTCCTCCCGCAAAACCCGAACCGACCGCGGAGATACTTTTCACGAAAGCGAAACCCGCGAAAAGAAAGTACAGGTTACGCGCGCGGATGCGCGAACAAATTGCGTTACCAATCGCGGAAACGGACTTGAATGAGGGGTATTTGCCGCGGGTAGAAACTTTAAAGGGCGTGTACGTCGGGGACGCGATCGTAACGCGAAACGCGGGAGTCTGTCAGGTACTGGCGATTAATACGCGTTTCGAAGACGTGGAGATAGAAATAGGCCCGCAGGAGATCGAGTCCTTCGAAATAAAAAACCCGGGAGACTTAGACTCAGGGTTTGAAGATGATAGCACCACGGACGAAGAGGCGTCTCCGCCAGCCGATCGAATATCGGCAATAATGGAAGCGCTACGACTAAACGACCTCAACGACGAAGAGCGTCGACACGTTCGACGACTCGTAGAGGAGTTTCCTTATCGATATAAACTGCCGGGGGATAAGTTACATCGGACGGATCTGGTATACCACCGGATCCCGACGATTGACGATTTACCGGTAAATACGAAGCAATATCGTTTCCCCGTGGTCTATAAGGAAGAGATGGACCGCCAGGTACTAAAGAAGCTTAACGACGGAGTCATAATTCATTCCTGCTCTCCGTATAATTCTCCCGTGTGGATTGTGCCGAAAAAGGCTGATTCGCAGGGACGTCCTCGCATGCGAATGGTTATAGACTTCCGCAAACTCAACGAAAAAACTATCTCCGACGGATATCCATTGCCAAATATGATCGAAATCTTAGAGCAACTCGGCGAAGCCAGATACTTTTCGACATTCGATCTGGCGAGCGGATTTCAGCAAATACCCATGGATCCGAGGGATGGTCCGAAGACCGCGTTCTCTACGTTGAACGGTCATTACGAGTATGCCAGAATGCCGGAAGGGCTGAAAAACGCACCCGCGACATTCCAGCGTCTCATGGACCGCGTGTTACTAGGACTACAGGGAACCGAAATGTTCGTCTATCTGGACGACATTGTGGTATTCGCCGCATCCCTCGAAGAACACGAGAAGAAAGTTCGCAGACTCATGATGCGTCTAGAGGATGCGAATTTGAGCCTGGAACCTGATAAGTGCTCCTTCCTGCGAAGGGAAGTCGCATACCTCGGGCATATTGTCAGCTGCGACGGACTCCGCATGGATCCGAAAAAGCTCGAGTCCGTCCGATATTTCCCGGTACCAAAAACACAGAAAAACGTACGGCAATTTCTCGGCCTTTGCGGTTATTACCGTCGTTTTATTCTCGATTTCGCGGAAATCTCCAAACCATTGTCGGATCTCTTAAAAAAGGGACAACCCTTCGTGTGGGGACCAACACAGAAAAAGAGTTTTCGCAAGCTACGAAAAGCACTATGCAGCGAACCGATTTTGCGATATCCCGACCTCGCGAAGCCGTTTACCTTGACGACCGACGCGTCGGATATAGCTCTCGGCGCAGTATTATCACAAAATCACGAGGGATGTGACTTGCCGGTTGCGTATTTTTCGCGCGTCTTGACCCCCCCTCAAGTCAACTACTCAACAACCGAAAAGGAATGTCTTGCGATAATAGAATCTATTGAACATTTCTCGACATATCTTTACGGGAAGAAATTCACGCTTGTTAGCGATCACGAGCCGCTGAAATGGATGCAGACCACTCTGGATCCAGGAAAAAGGCTCAACCGGTGGAAAATGCGATTGCGAAAATATGACTTCGACTTCGTGTACAAGCCAGGTAAGCTAAACACAAATGCCGACGCCCTTTCTCGCAATCCGGTCGCTCGAGAGCTGTCGAGTTCAAGCGATTCGGAGGTAGAGGCGCCGGGAGATACGAGTGATAAGGGTTTGCAGGTATTGCCAATATCATCTGGCGCTGCTTCCACTGAGAAGGGGAACGCATCAAAGCCCAAACCGATCCTCAAAGCTCCATCGGGGGCACGAAAGAAAAATCCTCCGAGGGTGGTTTTACCGCCGAGTACAGAGGCGATAGCCGGTCGCACGCGTGCGAGATTACGCACGACACCGAGCACCGCACCGGTTTACAAGGAGGTCAGCACGAGCTCGGAGGCGTCCGAACCGCCGATACAACGGCTGCATCGAAGCATGCTGCCCGCGGTGCTGCTCCCCCCGAAAAGGCCGAAACCTACTCCGCTTGTCGCACCTGTCACGGAGGAAGCGACAACCGATTCGGATACGGCGGCAGCCGTGGATGCCCCGATGAATCCTCCCGGCATCGCGGTAGTAGTTAGACCACCAATGGATGAATCCGACGATGACGATGTGTTTCAGCCTGAAGAAATACTACCACGTGCGCAACCCGGGGGAGATTGCGCGTCGAAAACAATGCAAGAGTCCCTCCAATGGTTCGACGAATCGCTGCGACTGTTGGAGGAACGATTTGAAAACAAAACCAGCGCACAAGATTCTAAACAAGACTCCTATGGCGAAGAAAATTTCGACTGGCCGGATTTCCTTTCCGAAGGAAATGAGGTCCCACCAGAGACACAGGAAATTCTCAACGCCCTTGACCCGATTGATGAGGCCGGGCTTGATCTCGAGCTATCGCGTCGGCTAGAGAAAATCGCCGAGCGAGAGAAAGGGGTAAGCGAAGCCGAATTACTTCGGCGCGTAAGCCTTAAGGGAGTCACGCTGCCAAGTAAAGAGGATGATACCGATGCCGATGACGAGAGTGAGGAGATGAAAGAAATCGACCCGAGCCCGTCGGAGGTCATGGTTCACGAGACAACCGAACTCGAAACCGCCGCGCCGGAAGTCCCGCGACGATCGGTGAGATGGTCACTGCCTCCCGCGGGCCACGATCCCATGGCGCGTTCCACGCCGCACCCGAAGCGAGCGGTGCGTGCGGCACCGGAGGATGACACTATTACCAATCCAATTCCCGAGGACGAATCAAGCATAGGCTCGATCCCCGGGAATGGATCGAATGGTAAAACAATCGACCTTCAGGAAGAAACACCAAAAATCGGAATTAATTGCCCAAATGCCTCGTTCGAGGTAGAGCCATCGGATAGCGACTTCGTCAACGATGGGCGCGAATCGAAGTCCTTGAGCGATAAAGTCGCGGAAAGGCACGATAAGCCGGTAGTCGGTACTCGCGAGTGCCTGACTTACCGCATAGACAATTATGTGCACTTTATCTCGGCGGACGGCGAATTATCGACCCCGATCGGGCGATTGTTAGCCGACCTGGGAAAAATCAACGCACAAGCCATAAAAAATCAAGGGTTACGGGTCGGCCAGATAGCAATAACGCCGCACGGCGAGCGAAATGTCTACAGCGTGGTTGTAAAAACCCGTTATTTTGACCAGACGCCGGACGACAACGTATTACAAGGCTTAGAAAATCTGAAAAAAATTCTCGTAAATTCAGGTGTCGAGTCGTTTCGAATTTCACGTGCCGGGGATTACTCCGACACCCTGTCGAGTGGACGACTCGTTGAAAAACTACACGAGCTCTTCGATAAGTCTGGCATAGCGGTGACGGTTTGCTACGGCAAGCTGTTATTGCCGCCAGCAGAGTCGAGAGCTAAGATAATAAATGAGTTTCATTGTAGCCTTTTCGGAGGACACAAAGGAATAACGAAAACTTATCGGAAAATCCGAGAGCGTTTTTATTGGCCCTCGCTTCGCAACGATGTCCAAAATTTTATTAGACGCTGTAAAGGCTGCCAAGAGCGAAAGCTTGTACGGGCTAAGACCCGTGAGCCAATGCTGTTGACGGATACACCCGCCGATACTTTCGACAAAGTTTCACTCGACACCGTGGGCCCTTTACCCACGACGCCTCATGGCAATAAACACATACTTACCATGCAGGATCATTTGTCGAAGTATTGTCTAGTGGAGCCTATTCCGGATTTAAAGGCCACCACTATCGGCGAGGCCGTAGCGCGCCGATTGTTTACACAGTTCGGCGCCCCCCGGGCTATCCTAACCGATCGAGGGGCTGCTTTCACCAGCAGTCTGCTACAAGAAATATCCGAAATATTCAAAATAAAACAATTAACGACCTCCGGGTACCGACCGCAAACTAACGGGGCACTCGAGAGGAGTCACATCGTATTGGTCGAATATATAAAACAATACGCCACTCAATACGACGATTGGGATAGGTTGTTGCCTTATGCCGAACTCTCGTATAACACGTGTGTTCATGAGGCAACAAACTTCACACCCTATGAAATTGTTTACGGGAAACTGGCTCGGCTGCCGAGCGAATTCCCCGTTGACAATAAATTAGAAACGTACAATTCTTACACCATCGAATTAATCAAACGTTTGTCGGAAATTAGAGCGATGGCGGGAGATAATCTAAATGCAGCGAAAGAAAAATCTAAAAGCTATTACGATCGGAAGGTCCGCCCTTTCGAAGGTAAGATAGGCGATAACGTCTACGTCCTTAAGGAACCAAAGAAAGGGAAGTTTGATTGTCAATATCACGGGCCGTATAAAATCGTGGAAATATCTGATCGAAGTAATGTAATCCTCGAAACAGTAAACGGTCAAAGAATTCGTAAACACGTTGACAAAGTCAAGTTGGCGTATGAATAAATTAGTTGACTATCCTGTGTAAGCCGGGAGGATTCGAACGACGCGCGGCGTAACGGGATACGTAAGCCAGGTGAGCAGGTAAGACGGGGCATAGCGCGCGCTCCCTCCGAACGCGTGCCGTCTCTGTCACTCTGTCAACGCCGCGCGCGGCCGAACCCTTCCAGGCAATAAACAAATGTAACCGAATGACGTATGAAAGAGAACGAGTGTAATGTAATGTGAGTGAGGCGAGATTAGCCATGTGTTGTGTTTTGCAGACGTAGCTGCCAGTGCGCGATAATCTCCGCCGAATTCTCCCGGGCAACAAATCTACCGGGAAGATGAAGCTGTTGATGATATGCATGTGCCTGACTTACGTCCTCGGCCAGTTGAATCAACATGACGTGTATCACGTGACCCCGGTGGCGGATCGCCCAGGACTGTACTATGAGCGAGTGGTGACCCTTCGACTGCAACATGTCGATTGGAGGGTGGCTGTTTTTATCGATTTGCAAAAATTCCTATCAAGCTTCCCGGAGGAACAATCGCGATTGTCAGAAGTGTTAGAGAAGTGCCGCGAAGTAACTTTCACGCTGTTCCACGGCACCAACTTTCCGCGAGGCAAATGCAGCGAATTACTGAATTCGGATCATTTGCACAGCCGCGTCGCGCACGCTAAAGCGCTAGCGAACGAGTTGTCCAGAATAGCTCACGATTCGACGCCTATTAGGCCTCCCAGTGACCTCCATCTGCGCACAATGAAAAAACGATCCGTGCCTCTAGGATTCATCGGCTCGCTGAGCAAATCGCTTTTCGGGACGATGAACGAAGAAGACGCGGAGTATATAAACAGTCAGATCGACAGATTGTTTTTCGATCAGGCTAACATCACGAGGCTTATCGGGAAGCAAATGCATCTCACTCGTTCCATCCTACAGGAATTACACGAGGAGCATCTCGAAGAAACCAAGCGAGTAAACGTCATGGACCGACGAATAAACGAATTGTGGAAAACCATAGGAGGAATCACGAAGGATACCGCTGAGATGATCTTCCGCGTCGAGCTCGTAAATTACGCACGGCGCGTCGAGATAAAAATCGACCGCTATATCGACGCGTGTGAACAGTACCTTCAAGTCATCACAGCGGCCCGTGACGGACGTTATCACCCGGCCGTTCTTACTACGGCACAGCTAACGGCCATCTCTCGTGAAATAAGCGAGCGCGCACCCGTGTTTGAATTTCCGCTCGCCGGCGATTACCTGCGAGGGGAGTTATTGGCACGAGTATCGCGCGCCGATTTAATGTATCATTCGGGAAGGCTACTGATTATCGCGCATATTCCGCTGCTGGACCGAACAAGCTACAACCTGTATCGAATGCATCCGTGGCCGGTACCGCAGACAACAATCAACACAACAGGATCGGCCCATATTACGCCGGGTACCACGTATATCGCGGTGTCAAACGATCGCCGGAATTATTTCCTTGCCGACGATATCTACATCGCCGGATGCAGTCGACTCGAACAAAAATACATTTGCACGATGGAAATGCCTTTGCACGAGGTATCGACGTCGGAACAATGTGAAATCACGATGCTTACGAGACCGTCGGTAGAAGCCTATCGCAGCTGTAACGTGAGAATCCGGGCTCAACACGGGGCCTCATGGACACATTTGCCATCTCAAGGAGGGTGGTTGTTCTCTCTCAACGAACGAGAGAAAATACATATTCTCTGCGCCGGACTCGGGGAGATAACGACGACGCTGGAGGGGGCCGGAGTGTTCCATCTTAGCCCCAACTGCGTCGGACGGACGCGAACAACGGCGCTCACCGGCATCCGTACTTACGACAGCCGGGAGCAATATTTTTATACGCCGGATGTATCGCTAAATGTGACGATCGTGGTACCAGAACTTCTCGAGCTCCCGAATGCCGCGAGCTTCGCATTAGCCCCCGAATTACCTGACGAAATAATTCCGGGAAAAATCTCGGAGTCATGGAAGCTGCAGGAGGACGGTAAATCGTTGTTTGAGTTAGAACAACGAATCATTGAAATAGGAACTCATCGACGCGAAAAGCAACGGCGGCAATATTTATTCCTCGCCGGATTTTCGTGCCAAGGGCTATTGATAACGGCATTGATGTTTTGGTTTTGCCGTTCAAGAATATTGAGTGCATTACCGTGCCTATGCCGTTCAAAGCGACGACGACGAAATAGTGGGCTCGAGGCAGGACGAGGGGACGACATAGAGAAACGAATCTCGCGAACGAAACTTCGTTCAAAGAAAGGCTATCGCTTTCCGAGTACCACACGTGAGGCTGCGGCATCGGCGACGTTCGACGTCGAGAGCGAAAACATCGTAATCTCAAGTGGAGCCGAGCGCCGTAACAAAACACCACCATGCTCTCTGCCCAGGCAAGACGCCGAGGTAGATTAGAACGGTTTAGCTGACTCGAACCTTTGTGCCCCCCACCAAGACGTCGGTCCCAATAAGGGATGGGGGCAGCAAGACGCCAGAGGAACGCTTGACGACCGCTGGACGCCTCATCGTCACTTATTAAACTGCCGTCACCCGAGCGACATATACCTCCGACGAAATTACCGAGGAATACCGCCGCGAACAAAGTGCCGGGGTGTTGTAGTGCCTGGCATACGTCGTGCGTCGTGCAACAGATCTTAGTGACGAATCGCGAATAAAACGTGAAAAATCTGAACATTACGCGTGGACATTAACGCGAACCCAGTGATAAATCGTGTCAGTTGTTGGAGCCGAGTTACGCCGCGTCGCCTGTCCAGGTTACTGTGGCTAAATTCGGTTCATCCTCTGAAAAACCCGTCTAATCGGGCAGTGCCCAGTCAATCCGCACCTACTGTGGAGGTCACCTCGCGTGACGAATTAGCGAAATCCGCTGATTTAGCGTCAACCCGCTGAATTAGCGTAACCGCTGACTCCCCTTGAGTGCGAGACTGAGCTCTGTCCTTCCTCTCCTTGAGCGATCTTCCGCTCAACTTCCCCGTTCTGTGCGAAATCCGCTTGAGATTTTCCTGGCGGACTTTACTGAGCGATAACACCGCTTAGCATCGTCTGCCGGAGTTTCTCTGAGCGTACATCCGCACGAACACCCCTAACCTTTATTCCCTGCGAGGAGGGTGACCGGGATAGCTCGCGGTGCCTGAATGGGTCGGCGTGCCGGGGCAAAGCACCGACAACAACGCGAGAAGGCGATCGCAGCGGCGGCTGCGAGGAACGAAGAGGAGCCAGTTCGCGAAGCCGTTGCACCTACGGCTGCACCACAGCGGTCGTCCGTCGGAACGGCTCAACCGGCTCCACCATCCGTGCCTACTGAACCGCCGACAACCGCGAGTAAGGAGAAACCGGTGGCAACGGTACTGCCCTGGAGTGTGGCCATTCCATACATCCTACCGGATCGGCCACCCGCCGCGCGGCCACCCACAGCAACCGAAGGAAGAGCGGCACCTGCAGCAGAGGAGCCGATCGCCGGACCATCGAGGAGGCGACGGGCCGACGCTCGTGAACCAACGGTCGACGGACCGCCGAGGAGACGACGAGCCGTCGCTCGCGACCCAACGGCCGAAGCACCAGCGGAGCCGGCCGACGAACCACCCAGGAGACATCGACCGGGCCCGCTATCGTCGAGACGACGCATCGCTCGAGAGGCGGTAGAACCGGCAGCGGCCCAACCGGCAACCATCACCATTGAGTGAAGTTCGCGTCGATAGAGTGAAGTTCGCGCTGATCGAGTGACATTCGCGCCAGTCGGGACTTTCGTGCGTAAAGCTCGTGCGATTGAGACTCTCGCGAGTGAAGTTCGCGCTGATAGAGTGAAAGGTTCGCGTGAACGGAAAATGGAACAACGCGCAAGGAACACCACGCTAAAAGGACTCTGCGCATGCTGTGGCCGAACGGTGTCAACATGCCCAGACTGGGCCAACTGCTACGAGCGAGCCACCATGAGGCCAGGGAGAGGCGGCGAAAGACGCACCTGCGTCCTTTGCTGCACGACCCTGGCCTACAAGGACATAGCGCGACACGCCGGCGTATGCGTCGCGCAATACGCGCGATGCATACAGCATCTAAACGCCGACGGAGCCGGCGCATCCGGCGCCAGCAGGACGAAAACCGTGGCGACGGGTCCCCTCGCCGGGCCCAGCCAGCCAGCTACCAGCCCGGTACCGCGACCATCGCGAACGATCTGGCCGACCGCGAGACCGGGAGCCCCGGTCAAGCGGCCAGCCACAATAACCGTCAAGGACAAGGCGGTACAGGCGGAACCGGCAACGAAAGACAAGGGCACCGGGACTGTGCCAATGAGCCTGACGCCGGGAGCAGCTTATCCACATGTCCAATGGATCGGGCCAGTGCGCCTCGGACGGCCGCTCTTAAATTCGGACAGGCAACGGCTCGAGAGAGCTTTCGACAGCCTCTGGCGCGAGGTTTACTCGCTGCTCGACGCGGGAGACGTCGAAAGCGTCGCGGAGCCACCAAACAAGGCAGAGGAGGCCGACGGCCAAAAACCTGCCGCGCAACGCGACGAGGAAGCGGAGGAACCGCCAGAAACGAGGACAGAGGAGGCCGAGCCCGAGCCGGCAACACCGACGTCCGAAGACGGCTCCGAAAAATCATACGAGGCACCGACAATCACCAGGATCTACGGACCGCGGAACCAGGATCGGTTCGACATCTGGGTGGAGAGAGGGCTCCTTTTCGAAGAAAAGGCCGCCGACTATATGGACGCGGCAGGCCGAGCCGAACTCCGGAGAAGCTTCGCCCGCGAGGAAGCGAAGATACACGCGGCTCCTCCTTCTCCGCCATCGCCCACTGTAGTGGCAGAACGTCTCCGGCAATGGGTGGCACAACAACAATTGTTCGGCGAAACCATCGACGAAGCCGCGGATCAGAAGGACGGCGATCGCGAGATGGCCTCCACCGCCTCCACCAGCGACGAAGGCGGCTTGGGAAACGAGAACGGCGACAACGACGATCCGGCTGTGCCAACCGCTGCCACGGACGGCGCAGCCGGAATCGAACAGACAGCAAAAGACGTCGAGGAACTGGATCGACTACTGTGGTTGCAACTACATCTGCAGCCACAGGTATTCGCCCACGTATTCGGAACGCCGGCCGAGTTCTTGGAGTTCGTCGAAACGCACCTTGACGGCGAGGGAGACACGGCCGTCAACAACAAAACATAGACGGCGAGGGAGACACGGCCGTCAACAACCATACATAGACGGCGAGGGAAACACGGCCGTCCAACCCCACCTCACCAACAGCCAAACCGCCGTATCGTTAATATATTACTTTTATTATTTACCTCTACTTTCGTCTGTAGATCTTCTCTTATTATCTTCACCTTCCTTATTATCTATCATTTTATTGCGACATCTTCTTTTATTATCCATTATTATCTAATATTATCTATAATTACCTATAATGGCGATGATCGAATCGACGAGGGCGTCGACTCTTAAGGGGGGAGGGATGTTACGATCGCGCCGGGAAAGGATCCGTGCTTAACGGAAAATTCCCCGGCGCAATTCGAGAGCCCCTCATCAGGCCGACTAAGTTCTCGCACTCGTGTTGGTCGTGGATGCGGTAGCGAATTTCGCTGCCGTAGCCTCGATCGCGCGAGTGCGCGAAATAGAGACCAAATAGAAATATAAGCTAAGTTAGATAAGCAAGGAGATGAGCTGACTGCTGCGCACGTTCCGCGGATAGTAACGAATACCGCGAGAACGGCTTCGTTACCTTTTCCGCTGACCAAAAAACGCGACGGCAGCAAGAATCCTCCCCGGCCTGCCACCCGCCGGTCGCGAGATCGGCGGATGTGCACGCCGGAGAGATCAGTCCCGTTAGACAACGAGAGCGAAAAGCTAGTCTCGGAAAAACTCCTCGAGTAGCTCCTGCTTAGTAAACTTAAAATCTTTCTTTGGAAATCCGCGGTCTACAGAAATCGTTCGAAAGTCGATAAGGCCGAAGGGAGCCAAGTTAGTGTTTTACGTCGCGGTGGTCAGTCTTCTCCCGCTAGTTATAGTGTCTTGAATTACGCCACGAACAATATTAACAGTCGTGTAGATATAAGCAACGAATTCTAAGAATTAATCGTAAGTAGTATTAGACAGTATGCGTGTGTGAGCGGAGAACGATTGTTCCTAAAATATATCTTCATATAAATTTATACAACGCTCTCTTCAAAGTTAGATTCATTATCAATAAATCAGAATACTTCTAAATTCTCAAACGCATTTTACATTGACTCGCACGATCAACCTCAAGAACGTCCTGTACAGGGCGAATCAGACCGATCCCGATAAAAAAATAAATATAAACTCTTCGCGCTTCACGCGAGGAGGTTTAACTTGACTCCCGAGACCGCTCCGGGACGTAACAATAGCGCAAATAAAAAGTATGCAATCATAAAAAAAAAGAATTTTCTATCCTTCGACCGTCGAAGATTCATCGCAGCCGAAATCTTTGTCAATTATGTTCACCCGATTTATTCATTTACTGTTAATAATAAAAACTGCAAATTCTTTTTCTGGCAACGTATTTTCTCCTCTTCAAAATAAGCCAAAATAAGAGTCGAAATCTTTTTTCGCTGCCGAGACATGATTTTTTTTAAGCAAAGACTAATTTTACGAATTTTCATCAAAAAATGAATCGTTTTTTCAAATTTCTCGAAATTGCCGTCTCTAATCCTTTCCTCTCAAAGAAATCGTATTTACAAACTGACTCTCTGCGTTATTGCGCAGATAAAAAGTGTGCTATGTTTAAAAATTTAATTTTTTACACTTCGACCGTCGGAGATTCATCACATTCGAAATCTTTGTCAATTTTGTTCGCTGGATTTATTCGTTTACACTTGATAAGAAAACTGCTAATGATTATTCTATCGACGTATTTCCAACGTTTTTTTTTTTTATTTTTTCAAATTTTCGTCGAAATACGAATTTCTTTCATATGCTCACGTCTTGAAAAGTTTTTTTTCGCAAAAAAAAAAAACAATTGTACTCTTAAAGAACAATTATAAACAATTATTTATCAAGAAAGTGAAAAACACTGAATTTGTCGATTTTACGAGTTATTCCGTACCGAAAAACTTATCCTCGTTTGTGATTAAATAAAATTTTTTAAAATACGATATGATATGATGCTAAATTTGATATTTTTAAGCGACGATAAATATCAATAAAATTTCATTGAAAAACGAAAAAAAATATCGAATTTCTCAAACTTCTCGTCTCCAATACTTGTCTGTTCTACAGAGACAATAACGAGCTGATTCCATGTATTACGAAGAAGAAAAAAAATATATCTCAAATGGTAGAAATGAAATTTGTTATAAGAGGACTGTCAAAGAGCCTTCAAAGTCGAATTTTTCAAGAATTTCATCAATTTGTAAAAAAATATTTCGGAGCTATCCAAGATGACAAATTTTTGATTCGAGTAACGTACTACTTCCTCTTCAATACAAGACAGGAACCAAAAAGATATATTTTTTCGTTCTCGAGATTGCATTTTTTTGCAGCATCCATAAATATCGATAAAATTTCATTGAAAATCACAAAGAATAGCAAATTTCTTGAACTTTTCTTCTACAATGGTTTGGTTTCCTACAGATAAAATAACGAACTGATTCCATCAATTATGGGGAAGAAAAAAAACACTGAAGGGGAAGGATTTAAAGGGGATATTTGGCCTGAATGCTAAATGGTAATCGTATTGGTGTCGGTACATGTTTTGTGTGTTTGTTTTATATTCATTAAATCTGGTCATAAGTTTTAAGCCAATAAAACGACTTTACTAGACATGATTTGATTCGTTAAATTAATTTGATCAACTTCTACGTGGTGCAATTCGTTATATTTGTCTCGTGTCTCAATATTTGACAATTTATCGTCAAACAAAAAGGAAATATCCGTCGTGAATATTAATAATCAATTGGTACAAAAAAGAAATATTTTTATTCGACGAAGATTAAACACTATGAATTAATTTACGTAACTGATAAATGTTTTTCCCTCATACGTACTGTCGAAAAGAAACGCAGAGCGCGACGAATAAACATACTTCATTCGTAGCGCATAGCGCGATGTGTAAATACACTCGATACGGAGCGCGTAGCGCGACGTGCACCCCCGTGAGTGCCTTAAAAAATGTCCCGAAGGGACATTTTTCGGGGGGGTTTGGGGGGCGGAGCCCACCAACAAGAGCATCTGCGCCCGCAGGGCGCTGAGACGCTTGTTTTTTATTCTGTTTTTTCTCGATCTTTTTCTATTTTTATCGAGTCATTTTTGTTTTTTTTTATAGATGTGTCGCTCGAAGATGATTATCAAATTCCAGATGACCATTATGGACTGCTAGATAATCATCGCGAACGGTCCGAAAAATTGCCATATCGGTCTATATCTGATGTGTCTAATACGGATAAAAAACAATTGGCAAAAAGAATCGAAAATGGGAGCTCCGTTTGCTTAGTTGCAGTATCAAACACGATTTTCGCAAATTGTGGACATTCTTGTTTGTGCCAAGAATGTTCATTAACGTACGAGGACAACCGGTGTCCCATATGCCGAGAAGATGGACCGAGAATTCTCATCAGATACACATGAGGTATGTACAAATGAGCTGAAAAATAACTATGAGCAAATATACAAATTATAATAAAATGTAATTTTTTCTCCCACACACAATAGCAAGCCTTTCGATGACAACGGGAAAATGTTTTTCACCGCCGATGCAGACATCGCCCGCAAAAAAAAAGCTCCGAGAACTCGAAGTCACGAAAAATTTAAGTTTCGCGTTTTTTATTTTTTAACGTTTTTATATCTTTCAGATTTGATAATTTGTGATAATAATATAATAAATAATAATACATTATATTATTCGATATACGACAGGTATACCATACAGAAAGACTGTTTATATAACTATTACCATTTATAACACGATTATTGATGCGATTAGTATCTCATACGGTTTGTGATTTTTATTTGATACAGTAGAATTAAAGTAAAAATATATCATAAAACTGTACAAATATTAATATAAATTTAATAAAGTCTGTTGCGAATTTTTCACTTGTTGCGTCGACTTAGTATAATGTAAAATTTAACTGAAAAACATATACGAGTGCAATTACAAAACAGGAGAAAAAATTGTCTATTTATTCGATCATCATTGGCTTTATGGAGTCAAAATGATGCAAGACACGTAATACGTTGGAACTTTGCTTTGTGCACACAGTGATGAACCCTTTTCCCTCCCGTCCGGTGCGTATAATCCGTTGTACCGTCTTTGATTAACTAATAACAAATGTATTAGACAATGATTTAAATGGCAAATACATTTCATTTCATTGCGTGTGGAGAGCTTTTTTCGCATCGTTTTGATCGGATAATCGGTTGATCGGTATCGCCGGCATGAGACTGACATTGCCAGAACTTTCGTCGGTACAGTCGGAATATTCGTCATTCGGATTTTCGTCATTCGATGATTTATCTCAACAACGTTTTCGGCAATATACTTAGCGCGAATTTTTTGGGCCGGTGACAATTGTGAATCGTCGAAATTCATGGAATCCAAGCTGTGTCGTTTTCACCTGTTGCTGCAAGCAATGCTTTTTTTTGCGCTACCCGACGGTTTGCCGAGGCGATGCACCTCTCAGCTGTTTTGGCACGTGTATTCGTTATCTCCATTACCGTTGCAATTCCTGAACGGACTTGTCTTGTAACGGTTACAATTAGAGGGTGCTGCTGTCGAATTCTCACGAATCGTCCCGTGTTCCACTGACCGTTATTCCCAGCTGTCAAAGCTGCAAAAAACTACTTGTGTCGCTGTAACGAGCTCGAAAAAAACGTTGTACGCTTTATTTGTATTTAATATTATGCAGTGTACACTAATTTGTTACGAGACATCGAAGTCGAAATACATATTTTTTTGTTTTTTGGCAGTTGCTGAAATGTCTCAACCAGGCGTCAACGGCAACGACAAGGAGGCGTCCTCACCCGATGGTATGTGTTTTGTACCTAACCTGCAACCTGTGCTTTGTATCAAAGTTACATATCCTTTTGTGTACTTTCCGTTTGCTCTCTGATGACTGTCTCTAACGCTTAAGTGAGTGACAGACCACACTGTGGTAAGTCATTCGTCGGTGACAAGTCGCTGGTGAACTTTTGCAGTAGATACCGTTACCTGGTTAACGATGTTGTTTTTCTGAAAAAAAGAAGAGATAACATCCCCTTAAAATAAGAAACATGAAAATAATAACATAAAATAGCTGTGAATAACATCTAACTAACGTGAATGGTATATTGAAAGATCCTAATTTTTTTTTTTCAGATCATGCCGTAGAGGAAATACCCTCGCAAGCGACGGAGGAATGTAAGTAATATTAGAATAATTTTTTTGAAACCTCTCTTGTCGAATACTCTGTGCGGAGGAGGAGTACAGTTTATTACAGCGGGTGCTTTATCCTCACCCAAAGATCAGTTTCGGAGAGAACTTTGAATACTCTCTAAATACCTATATTTAGAAAAAATCAACCATCGAAAAGGTGATAAGCCCATTATCATCTTTACATATTAACGATGCAAAAAAGTTAAGAATAAAATAGTTTTAAAAAAATAATTGTTCGACGAATGAAATCAAATTATCATTCGGTGATCTAACTTTTTTTTAGCAGCAGTTCAGTTGGTCCTTTTTCTGAATAGGTATGCATTTTTAAGAATTTTCTCGAATTGTCGAAAATCCTGTTTTTGTATAAACCTTTAATCGATATTTGCAAATATATTCCACTGATTATCCTGCAACTTTTCGACTGTGACGCATAGTTTTTTTCCGCCGTGTCCAAAATTCGTGGCTTTTCGTGGATTATAAAAAAAAACAACATCGAATATGAGAAAAAAATGTATATGTATTAAGAAAAATGCACGGATGGATTTCTGCAAAAAAAATGTATGCTACCGGATGGTTAGTTAAGCAACTTTTTTAAAAATAATTTATTAATAACTTTTTGCAGCATTATGATTCAAAATTAATGCTCTTATCACCTTTTATATGGTTGATATTTCTTTTGTTTTTTATTCCGTTACGAAGTATCCGAAATGCTCTCCAAATCTCACCTTTGACTGAGACTGCAACGACACACTTTCCTTAGTAATGATATTTTAAAAAATAAAAATTCTTCTGTTTTCAGCCGAAATTATAGAATTATCTTCCGACGACAAGGACGCAGACGGGGAGTTTGACAAGGAGGACCCTCCGTTTACGTTGGAAAACTCAACGCGCTGTCTCCTGTGCGACAAAATGGGTGCCATGTACGGATATGACAAATGCGGCCATCGTCATTTATGCATTCCATGCGTGTGCATCATGTTGATGGACGGCTGGACCCCAATATGTGTGCAGTGCGGAGAAATTAATTGGCCAATTCGCCCAATGGTACCCGATTCAACCTGTAAGTGTTTATTTATGTAACTTTCTCTCATGTATATTTTTCATTTGTTTATAATCCTGTTATTTCTTTTAACACAAAACCGTTTTTCTTATTAATTTATTTTCAGAATCCTGAATACTTCCGTATTTTTTTATAAATAAACATTGACAAAACAAAATATGACCATTTCATTGTAACAGGTACTTTGTTTGATAATTTGTACATTTTCAATCGGGGTAAATTTGGATTTCACGCGGACGAGTTGTCGAACTTGATGGAGAAAGCTATCAACTATATGGTTCATGTTACCGAGTATATCGCAGTCACTGAATGCGAGAACGGCATCTTTGGGTATGACTTCCTGTTTCACGTTGTTCATGGGGAAAGAATACAAAATGAACTTCACTATGAACTTCCTACAAATTGCACGGATATAATCGATTTTTTTTGCATAATTAACGAAAAATGCCTTATCCTTTCTAACGGGTTTTATCATTTTTTCTCTTTCTATCATAATTAATTGCTAAGAGACCGATTGATAAAAGAATGAATTAAAGAACACAAGGTTAACAAAAAGTGGATACCGACTTTGATAAATATTTGCTTGGGTCGCGCTTGCGGATACGATCATTATAATTTCATTTCTATTGCTAAAGTTTGAACAAGATTTCGGATGATCGTAGATTATTGCTTGACGTTAACGAAAAGTTCTGAAAAATTAGGGGTTCTCAGTAACCTCACTTGTAAACGTAATTTAATGTGACGATATTTTTTTCTTAAGTATTGTAGTTTTTTTTATAATGTAACGATTTATTAGTGAATTTAATTAAAAGCATCATTAGTCTAAAATACGTTGCTTTTTTTTTAAAGATTGTTTATTTTTTTGTATGAAAAAAATTAATTTCTTTAATGTAAGCCACCATGGCAAATTATCTCTGTCTATTTTTGTAATTCGTTTTTTTGAAAGTTATATTTTCTGTTATTAAAAAATGTTAATCAAAAATGTTTCGTCAACTCATCTAACAGCAGCGTAACGATGCATTACTTTTGTTTACAGCGTATTTGCCAAAGTTATATTAGTCACCATTGCTGACTATACGACTACGGTTTTGCGCGAAATCGACAATGTCCCCGAGAATCCAAGGCGTCCATCAACACAGCAAAATAGTTTGACAGCCGAACTTTTGGTGGGAATAAATTCGATCAACAATCGCACAAGAATGACATATTCGAGACGTTCGTTGATTAGTGCGCAGCAGCAGGAATACGTGTTAGAGTCGATCGAGAGACACGAAAGATCGGCGGATTTTCGGCACAACAGCCCGCAGCCTTCGACCGGTCACGCACACGATTGCACGAACAAAACCAACAGGCTCGCTGCCCGGCCGAACTGCTTGAAGGTGAAAATTTATTTGCGACTATTGCAACGATTAGATGATGCTACGATCAAAAAATACAGATTCATCATCTCCGATCAGGATTTGTCAGACGACAGTTCGATCTTCGATTATGCTGAGAGAAGCATAGCGATGGAAAATGACTTTCAAGGAGACGGAAAACGGAAAGGAGAACAGTGGAGATGAAGATCGCCTCATTAGGAACTCCGACGTCGAAATGGATACCATTCGAGTTACACCGGAGGAGAAGGTACGGATTGAAATGATAATTATGAAAAACAAAAAAAAAGGAAAATTCAATTGTACAAAAATTAAATATCTGTTTTATTCACTGCAGGGTCGATACTCCCGAGGCCCTCGATCTTGCTACGGCGAAAATCTATCGGACGACACAACCATCTTCGACGCTGAGGAAAAGCGCGAAAGTTCGAGAAAAAACAAGCGTCTCAGCGCCCTGCGGGCGCAGATGCTCTTGTTGGTGGGCTACGCCCCCCAAACCCCCCGAAAAATGTCCCTAAGGGACATTTTTTAAGGCACTCACAGGGGTGCACGTCGCGCTCTGCATTTCTTTTCGAAAGTACGTATGAGGGAAAAACATTTATCAGTTACGTAAATTAATTCATAGTGTTTAACCTTCGTCGAATAAAAATATTTCTTTTTTGTACCAATTGATTATTAATATTCACGACGGATATTTCCTTTTTGTTTGACGATAAATTGTCAAATATTGAGACACGAGACAAATATAATGAATTGCACCACGTAGAAATTGATCAAATTAATTTAACGAATCAAATCATGTCTAGTAAAGTCGTTTTATTGGCTTAAAACTTATGATCAGATTTAATGAATATAAAACAAACACACAAAACATGTACCGACACCAACACGACTACCATTTAGCATTCAGGCCAAATATCCCCTTTAAATCCTTCCCCTTCAGTGTTTTTTTTCTTCCCCATAATTGATGAAATCAGTTCGTTATTTTATCTGTAGGAAACCAAATCATTGTAGAAGAAAAGATCAAGAAATGTGCTATTCTTTGTGATTTTCAATGAAATTTTGTCGATATTTATGGATGCTGCAAAAAAATGCTATCTCGAGAATAAAAAAATATATCGTCTTGGTTTCTGTCTTATATTGAAGAGGAAGTAGTTACTCGAATCAAAAATTTGTCATCTTGGATAGCTCCGAAATATTTTTTTACAAATTGATGAAATTCTTGAAAAATTCGACTTTGAAGGCTCTTTGACAGTCCTCTTATAACAAATTTCATTTCTACCATTTGAGATATATTTTTTTTCTGCTTCGTAATACATGGAATTAGCTCGTTATTGTCTCTGTAGAACAGACAAGTATTGGAGACGAGAAGTTTGAGAAATTCGATAATTTTTTTCGTTTTTCAATGAAATTTTATTGATATTTATCGTCGCTTAAAAATATCAAATTCAGCATCATATCATATCGTATTTTTTTTTATTTTATTTAATTACAAACGAGGATAAGTTTCTCGGTACGGAATAACTCGTAAAATCGACAAATTCAGTGTTTTTCACTTTCTTGATAAATAATTGTTTATAATTGTTCTTTAAGAGTACAATTGTTTTTTTTTTTTTTTTTTTTGCGAAAAAAAATTTTTCAAGACGTGAGCATATGAAAGAAATTCATATTTCGACGAAAATTTGAAAAAATTTGAAAAAAAAAAGTTGGAAATACGTCGATAGAATAATCATTAGCAGTTTTCTTATCAAGTGTAAACGAATAAATCCAGCGAACAAAATTGACAAACATTTCGAATGTGATGAATCTCCGACGGTCGAAGTGTAAAAAATTAAATTTTTAAATATAGCACACTTTTTATCTGCGCAATAACGGGGAGAGTCAGTTTGTAAATACGATTTCTTTGAGAGGAAAGGATTAGAGACGGCAATTTCGAGAAATTTGAAAAAACGAATCGCTTTTTGACGAAAATTCGTAAAATTAGTCTGTGCTTAAAAAAATTATATCTCGGCAGCGAAAAAAGATTTCGACTCTTATTTTGGCTTATTTTGAAGAGGAGAAAATACGTTCCCAGAAAAAGAATTTGCAGTTTTTATTATTAACTGTAAACGAATAAATCGGGTGAACATAATTGACAAAGATTTCGGCTGCGATGAATCTTCGACGGTCGAAGGATAGAAAATTCTTTTTTTTATGATTGCACACTTTTTATTTGCGCTATACCACGTAGAATCCATTTATATTTACGCAAAATTTGTTCCTATTTTGCGTAAATATAAATGGATTCTTATGGCAGCTTTCATATGGTTCTTTCCATAAAAAAATGATTTTCTCACATCTGATGTCCGTACGGTGCTCCAATTAAGAATCCTGGAAAACAATTCTTTTCTTTTTCACAACAATATTTCATTGCATCGAAAGCACTATGCACAACAAATTTTGAGTCATTCTGACAAATATAATTTTAATTATAAAATAATTCAAAAACAGTGGTTATAACAAGATTTGCTTTAAAGGTTATGTTATTTAGATTTGACAAAAATCCATTTTTCATCATGTTAAAAAAAAAAACTTCGGTTGTGAAAAATAAAACACGAAATATCATACACAGATTCAAAAATGTTTGCGTTTTTTATTTCGAAAATAATATATTATCACCGAAAATCATTCGCAATATTTTACCATATTTTATTCACATTCGTAATAAAAATGATAAATTTCACGTATTCACTGAAAAAATTGGTAGTAAACTCACAAAAAAGATTCATCGAATATCCAAAATAATTACAATTTCCCAAATAGAACTAAAAAAAATCGCGAGTATATATTTTTTCGTTTTATTCTATCTGTCAAACTTTCGAAGCAGATGACAATTTCGTAGCAGACGATACACAGATGCTCATACGTCGCGGCGCGCGTACTCTGTGGCCGGATGATTTTCAAATAAAAAAAATCGACATCTCGTTTCAATCTTTGTTCCTATTTTACGTAAGTATAAATGGATTCTACGCGGTATAGCGCAGATAAAAAGTGTGCAATCATAAAAAAAAGAATTTTCTATCCTTCGACCGTCGAAGATTCATCGCAGCCGAAATCTTTGTCAATTATGTTCACCCGATTTATTCGTTTACAGTTAATAATAAGAACTGCAAATCCTTTTTCTGGCAACGTATTTTCTCCTCTTCAAAACGAGCCAAAATAAGAGTCGAAATCTTTTTTCGCTGCCGAGATATGATTTTTTAAGCAAAGACTAATTTTACGAATTTTCGTCAAAAAACGAATCGTTTTTTCAAATTTCTTGAAATTGCCGTCTCTAATCCTTTCCTCTCAAAGAAATCGTATTTACAAACTGACGCTCCGCGTTATTGCGCAGATAACAAGTGGGCTATGTTTAAAAATTTAATTTTTTACACTTCGACCGTCGGAGATTCATCACATTCGAAATCTTTGTCAATTTTGTTCGCTGGATTTATTCGTTTACACTAGATAAGAAAACTGCTAATGATTATTCTATCGACGTATTTCCAACGTTTTTTTTTCCAATTTTTTCAAATTTTCGTCGAAATACGAATTTTTTTCATATGCTCACGTCTTGAAAAGTTTTTTTTTTCGCAAAAAAAAAAAAAAAAAACAATTGTACTCTTAAAGAACAATTATAAACAATTATTTATCAAGAAAGTGAAAAACACTGAATTTGTCGATTTTACGAGTTATTCCGTACCGAGAACCTTATCCTCGTTTGTGATTAAATAAAATAAAAAAAAATACGATATGATATGATGCTAAATTTGATATTTTTAAGCGACGATAAATATCAATAAAATTTCATTGAAAACCAAAAAAATTATCGAATTTCTTAAACTTCTCGTCTCCAATACTTGTTTGTTCTACAGAGACAATAACGAGCTGATTCCATGTATTACGAAGAAGAAAAAAAATATATCTCAAATGGTAGGAATGAAATTTGTTATAAGAGGACTGTCAAAGAGCCTTCAAAGTCGAATTTTTCAAGAATTTCATCAATTTGTAAAAAAATATTTCGGAGCTATCCAAGATGACAAATTTTTGATTCGAGTAACGTTCCTCTTCAATACAAGACAGAAACCAAGACGATATATTTTTTCGTTCTCGAGATAGCATTTTTTTGCAGCATCCATAAATATCGACAAAATTTCATTGAAAATCACAAAGAATAGCAAATTTCTTGAACTTTTCTTCTACACTGATTTGGTTTCCTACAGATAAAATAATGAACTGATTCCATCAATTATGGGGAAGAAAAAATACACTGAAGGGGAAGGATTTAAAGGGGATATTTGGCCTGAATGCTAAATGGTAATCGTATTGGTGGCGGTACATGTTTTGTGTGTTTGTTTCATATTCATTAAATCTGGTCATAAATTTTAAGCCAATAAAACGACTTTACTAGACATGATTTGATTCGTTAAATTAATTTGATCAACTTCTACGTGGTGCAATTCGTTATATTTGTCTCGTGTCTCAATATTTGACAATTTATCGTCAAACAAAAAGGAAATATCCGTCGTGAATATTAATAATAAATTGGTACAAAAAAGAAATATTTTTATTCGACGAAGGTTAAACACTATGAATTAATTTACGTAACTGATAAATGTTTTTCCCTCATACGTACTTTCGAAAAGAAACGCAGAGCGCGACGTATAAACATACTTCATCCGTAGCGCATAGCGCGATGTGTAAATACACTCGATACGGAGCGCGTAGCGCGACGTGCACCCCCGTGAGTGCCTTAAAAAATGTCCCTTAGGGACATTTTTCGGGGGGTTTGGGGGGCGGAGCCCACCAACAAGAGTATCTGCGCCCGCAGGGCGCTGAGACGCTTGTTTTGTTCTTCATTACCCATTTTCTGAAGCCATCGAGACTTCAATTTTCGTTTTTAGTTCTTTCTCCATCCTTTTTCCGAAGCCATCGAGACTTCAATTTTGATTTTAATCCGTCCCCATGCGAGAATCATCGAGATTCTCAATTTTCATTCCGTATCCTTCGCTTTGTGAGAGCCATCGAGGTTCTCAATTTTTCTTTTTCTTTACACAACGCGAGGTCCTCGATTTTGTTAAATAATCCTGTTTTTCGTTTATAAAGGCACTCGCGTATAATAAAATCGCATAAATATCCTCCGTAGGATCGTCAAACACTTCTAACAACGTAACGATCGTTCGTAAATTGCGTAGATTCGAAAACACACTTCTGACACCAATGTAACGATCGAGCGAATGAATAACACGCGTATTTGGTTTTGGGGCGGATATTATTAATTATAAGAAACGTTAATTATCCCGATCTCGAAATGTCACACGTCCGCTCGCTTTTAAAGTCCCGTCCAGACTCTCTTGTCATGACGATCGATATCGTATCGATCGTTCGTACGTTAGTCTATTGTCAACCTAACTAATATCGTGTGTCTTAATAAATAGTCAGGTAACATTCGTTAGCTAGTCAGCTATATTCGTTACAATATTATTATAATAACTGCAAAAATGTGATATCATAGAAAATTATAATATATTATTATAACAACTAATTTTTAATTTGTTAATAAACGTTACTTTTACTCTATCTGTTATATCGTAATGCACTAGACTAAAGATAATTTAGCATTTTGTACAAAAATTCAATCAACTGCATTTGTATAAATTGTCTTACAAAGTAGCAGTGTCGATTTGGATGCAGTAATATAAAAATTCTTAAAACGCGAAGGAAAGTTTCAAAAATACCCGGGTGCCTGTTTAGAGTCGTACAGACCTGTACCGACGGGGTCCTCTTTAACATAGGTCGTCCCTGACAGAGGTTCGCTCATTGGCTACGAAGCGAGGGCAGAGTTACGCCTATTTTTGGACTATTAGAGAGGTTCCGAAACAGGGCTTGGACTAATTCAGAGGTTTTACTGTAGACACATTGATAATCCCGAGTACGTGAAAGTTATGAAAGAATCGTCGGGCATCAATTGTGATGCGCATATCGACTTATCAAAAGATATTGAAAATCGTTTTCGTTTATCGAGTCTAAAGATCGTCTTTGACACTTTCGTTATTCAACAGCTTACAGGAGGTACAGCTTAGCGGCAAGATTCTCTGCCATCTCGCCTACTTGAAACTTTTTGTTCGAGTAAAAAAAAAACAACCATAATCACAAGAGTGCCCCGGTTACCACCGTTCTTTTGGCTTTTCGCCCCGGCCGATGATCATCGAATCGAAGACGAGCTGCGTTAGTAGCATACGTTCATCCGCGCTTATCTGCCTTTCGACAGATCAATCTGACAGTCAATCGTAAACGCCATTTTTTTGTATCACACGAGTAGGAGATAACGAGCCCTTACCAGAATTGCGAGGGGGCACGGAAGACGGGCTCCGCCGAACGCAGTGGTCGATATGCGAGAGAGAAAAGTGCTACAAAGCAAGCGTGCTTGAACGAGACGCTGCGTTTTCGAGGGGGTAGTTGAAAAGTAAACGGTGCACATTTTTTTTTTAATTTGGACACAATCTATTTTGAAGTATCCTGCAGACGCGGTTAGTTTTTTTTTTTTATCGAACAGAAATTGTCGAAGCAAAGCGCTGCATTGTATCGTTTTTTCGGTTAATTCGTATCATTTCCATGTTGAAGTACGTAACTTTGAAATCACGTTGCAAAAAAACTAGACGGTCAAAAAATCTTTTTAAAATTCCAATAAATCAAGCGTGTTTTTTTTTTTTAGTTCTCATAAGTGTTAACAAAATCGAACAGAAACGGCCTTCGGTAAGAATGTCCTTAACGCTCGCAATTTTCGCGGCTCGATCGTATGCGTGCGCGCGGCACGTAACACTTGGCCGATCAGCTGTTGCGAGAGAAGCATTTCTCTCAAGAGGGCCTTCTATTGTTCGCGAGACTTTCCAAACATCCTCTGGCCCGGCGCCTGTAGTTGTGGCAAAGGGCACTTGAGATTTGCCGGTACTCGACATTAACAATCTTACTTTTTATGGCAATAATTCGATAGTTCGAGGAAAAGTTACGTTCGCCTTCAAAGACCCTTTTGAAAATGAATAACCTTCTCCATTCGTTTATAAACAAAGATTCATATGGCTTACCAGACTTTCGTTGTGAAAATCTCGAATTACCGAATGCACGAATTTCTATACTCTAAGAGATGCTTAGAGTTTTGGGTTACTATTGATTGCGTTCGAAGGCGAGAGCGAAGAACTGAGATAAATCTAAAGGTTTTATAATTATATGTATAATTATCCATTTGTATTATCTAGGCGTTTCGCCGTCTACACACATTTCGATTTCATTTTGAGGGAGAGATGATTTCCTAACTCTAGTCTATCTGACCGTTGTCCCACAATCGCAGGTGAAAACAGGACCAAGCTTTCGAGAGGTATATTCGGTACAGCGATCGGTTAGAATATTTCAAATAAAAAAGGTAATATTCTGTTTGCTGAAAATAAGTGAAATTAATTCGACTCTGTCGAACAGAGCAACGTTCTATACAAAAATTTAAGATTTTATATCGTTGACTATCGAGAATATCAACTTAGAAAGTTCTAGAAACTCAAGATCAAACGTGCTGTAGTTGCACATGAGTTGCTCTCCGACTGAAGATTGAGATAGACGTCGTCAGTATGACGGATGGGACGACAGTCCTACGGCCAAGATCGCGAGCCAAAGCCGTGCATGGGTTCTACTTCGTTTGGAATTTGTGTTGTCTCTAATAGGAGAGCCGCGGGTTTTATACCTTCTCAAGATAGATGGAACACTGACAGGCGCAAAAAGGTTTTGCACAGTAACGGTGTGCACAAAAGCGCTGTGTACGAAAAGTCCTCTTACTGCTGAGGTCACTGAAGTACTTGTGTGCGCAATAAGGTTGTGCACAAAACGGCTGTGCACGAAAAGAATGTGCAGAATACGGCGGTGCACAAAAGCGCTGTGTACGAAATTTCTTGTGACTACTGAAGTCACAGAAGTACTTGCGTGCACAATATGTTTGTGCACAATACGGCGGTGCATAAAAGCACTGTGTATGAAAAATGTCCTTACTGCTGAGGTCACTGTAGTACTTGTGTGCGCAATAAGGTTGTGCACAACACAGCTGTACACGAACAGAATGTGCAGAAACACGGCTGTGCACGAAAAGAATGTGCACAATACGGCGGTGCACAAAAGCGCTGTGACCAAAAACGCTGTGGACAAACATTTGTCGGACTACTGAAGTCATAGAAGTACTTGCGCGCACAATATGGTTGTGCACTATACGGCTGTGCACAAACGCGCTGTGTACGAAAATTCTTGTGACTGCTGAAGTCACAGAAGTACTTGCGCGCACAATATGGTTGTGTACTATACGGCTATGGACAAAAACAATGTTAACAATACGGCGGTGCACAAAAGCGCTGTGTACGAAAAGTCTTCTTACTGCTGAGGTCACTGAAATATTTGTGTGCGCAATAAGCTTGTGCACAATATGACTGTGCACAAAAACGTTGTATAGGAAAAGTGTCGTTATTACTGATGTCATCGAAATAATTGCACGTGCAATAAAGTTGTGTCCAATCGCCTTGTGCACAATAATGGTGTGCCCAATCGACTTGTGCACAATAATGGTGTGCCCAATCGCCTTGTGCACGACGAAATTGTGTACAATAATGATGTGCACGACGAAATTGTGTACAATAATGATGTGCACGACGAAATTGTGTACAATAATGGTGTGCAGAACGAAATTGTGTACAATGATATTGTGCACTATTCAGCCCCGTTGAAAATTTATTGAATATGGTTGTGCACTACGGTAATGTGAACAATAATATATGTGCACAAAAAAATCTTGTGCGCCGAACGATGGTTTCTGTGCCCAAATTGTATGTGCACTAAAACACCTGGGGGGAAAACATCGTGTGCACAAAGTGTCTGTGCACTATTCAATTTTGCACAACAGTTATGTGCCCTAAAGTTGTATGTAGTATTTCCCAAAGCACAAAAAATCTGTAACCCGATAATATCTTGTTGTGCACAATCACGCTGTGCACTACTAAGCTCCGTTCGAATTTTATTGAATATGACTGTGCACTACGGTAGCGTGCACAATTATGCATGTGCACAAAAAGTCTTCGACTCCAAATGGTACGTTGTCTGCCCAGAATGTATGTGCACAAAATGTTTGTGCACTATCGAACTGTGCACAACTGGTATGTGTACTAAACTACTGTACACTATTCCGTCGTGCACAAATTAATTGTGATCGTAATGGGTTCTCCCGACTACAGCGTGCCTGCGAGAGCGTTGTAACGCCTCGTCACAATATATAAAGATGATTTTGAAACCCGACAAGAGCTCGAGATCGAAGGCTTGATCGGTACATTTTTACACGCGCCGAACTTGTGCGTTGGTCAGCAGCGATGCACAGGCTACATAAACGAAAAAGACGATGTGTGGGAGTTTACGCTGTGCGAGGTGGACCGCAAAAAAGATTTTGAGCAAAACCCCGTAGGCGACTTTGTAGATTTCGGGTTGCAAGCGAGGCCTAATGTCGGACGGGTCATATGCATAGCGCATAACGCTAACGGCTTCGATGCGCAGTTCATCTTGCGTAATATCGTCGAAGAGAAACGCGTTGTACCGCAGTTAATTATAAACGGAACTACCATCATGGAGATGAAAGTCGGTAGTGTAAAGTTTCTCGATAGTTTAAACTACTTCCACATGCCGCTTAGCAAACTCCCAAAAGCTTTTGCCTTAGGAGAAAATATTTTTAAGGGGACATTTCCCTATCTGTTTAATCGAACGGAAAATCAAAAGTATGTGGGACCTCTACCACCTTTCGAGGCTTAATCTCCCGACACAATTTTACCGTCGGACCGCAAAGCTTTGATGAAATGGCCTGCGGAAGCCCTATATTCGGGCTATGTTTGATTTCCAGAAGGAAATTGTATCATACTGCGAGACAGATGTGACAATTCTCCGCGAGGCATGGACGGCATTCCACACGATCTTTCAAGATCGCGGCAACGTATGCCCATTCACTGAAGCCGTGATTATAGCTTCGGCCTGCAGCAAAGTTGTCTGAAGAAACTTTTTGGACATTTTCACATCTTATGATTGCGTGCGAATTGATTGAGATAAAGACAATCGAATCAATAGATTAGAATATACCGATACTTCGTCGCATCCGCTATGTCAAATAGCGTCTTTGGTAACAAATGACTTCCTTCTGAATGATTTCTTAGATATTTCTATTTCAATTTCTTAGCCATTGTACGTTGGCTTCGTGTTTACAGATCCAAGCGCTCTATACTTAGAGTCGAGCATACTGTTTTCGTGGAGTAGAAGTTCTAAGAAGTGTACATTTTCGGTGCCATAGAAAAAGAAGAGAAACTTCTTTCGTAAGCCGATTTTTTTACGATATTATTTTTAAACAAGACAATTTTTAAATCATAACATTATTTCGATAGAAATTCAGGCCGAGTTTGCATTTCATTGTATTGCAATTTTTTACGAGAAAGACAAAAAAACAGAAGATGATTTTGTCAGTGCCAATTTTGTAAAGGAAACCAAAATCGAACAGGATTTAATTACTTCGAGCGTCGATGAAAAAAAAAAAAAAAAAAACACATCGAAGAAGTTTCGATCGCTACACTCATCAATGAAAAAAATAATAAAATAAAAAGCATTCTGACTGTTGATGAAAAAGAAACATAAAATGAACACTATTCGATCGATCTGAACATCGATGAAAAAAAAAGAATCTAAAATAAAAGTCGGTTCAATAAATCCGGTCGTCAAAGAAGAAAAAACAAAAATCAAACATTGGTTTAAGTCAAAAAGGTTTCGATAAATTCGATTATCGATGAAGACAGAACAGAAATCAAACACCCTTCGATGATTCCGATTGTCGACGGAAAAAAAAACAAAATACGTGCTGAAACGTTACGAGTTTTAGCTACTATCGTGTGTTATCTTTCGCCTCGTGTGCGAAGGTATTCCGCAAAACTCTAATATTTAACGATATTTTTCATTTGGTACGCGATTCTTCGCGTACAAGGATTCTTGTCGTGGACCCGAGTTAGAGAATTGCTGCGTACTGGACGAGTGTAAATTGATTGAAATTTATCAAACAATTTAATTCCGATGGAAAGCAATTTTCCAATTGTTTGATTCTTTTAATTTTTTGTTCGTATATTAAATAAGGCCTCAGAAGTTTAGATTGACTTATGAGTATTTCACGCTACTCAAGTGTCTAACCCTCTCGTCATCGGCTCTCTTATTACAGAGTGTACATTACTGTAGGATAATATTCCTTGAATTTTTCCCTTTCCTCCTTTTCGTTCTCTTATCTCTATGTCAAACAGCCAGAAGGACTGCCTACTATTTGAATCTATGAGTGAATTTTGAATTCACTCGACTACGGGACGTATGCCGAGTGGACCTTAACACTCAATTTCGAAAAAGAATTTGTAAATTGTCGATCTAGCGATCTCCTTCAAGACTCTTTGTCTATCGCTCACGCAGCCAGAACGGCTGAAATTAAATGCTTCTAATTTTCTAAATTTTGAGATTCGAACGATGGTATTGTTCTCGCCGCACGGACATTAACACTCAATTTTTTCCAAATAAGTTTTCTATTAATTGCCTAGGAACCTGTAAGAAATTATTACGTTGGTACGAACGCCGAATGATCGTTACGCGCATGTGCGCGGATGAACGGCGTTATCAGCGCGAAAATGGATAAGCAGTCGTGAGAGAAAGAGTCGAGCGCGCGGGTGTGTGTGTGTGAAGGGCTCAAGAAGATCGAAAATTAATCAGCAGTAGTGTGGAATAATAGAACTAGTAATAATATAAAAGAAATGTACGATCGGACATGATCCAGTTCCGAGAAACAAATATTAAATAAGAATAAATAACGAAAACCGTCCGGTCAAATGAAAATTAAATAAAAGAAAAGTTTATTATACGAGGCCGCCTTATCCTGGGCACGCGATCCTTACAAAATTCCTTCTAACGTATCCGCTCGCATCGGAAGAAAAATAATAGTTTATTACAACCCTTTGCACGTGTCTATCCTACTTCCTACGTTCGATTAACTACAAGTCTTTCGAGATTTTGCAAATGTCGAGAAGCGCTTCCGACTTGCTTTACCTAATCTACGGGGGAATGAGAAGGGGTCGCGAAGCCGATCGTGAGGGTCCCTGTCTACGGAGGTGCGAGAGTTAGGAAATTCCACAACCCTCTCGCTTCTCGGGTTTGTATGCAACTGACAACCTGCATAAACGATAAATTGTTTATTAATTCGCAACTGGATTCCTCGGCAGAAGCAGAATAGAGGAATGGACGCAGGTGTCCAGCCCAGAGCTCACGGTTTCGTTATTAGGAGTATGGAACGGCGAATGCAGGTATCCGGAATTCCAGTACTCTCAACGGTCCTAATCTTTTCTCACGAAAATGAACGGAATTGTATCTTTTCTCACGAAGATGTAACGGACTAATAGTATCTTTTCTCACGAAGATGTAACGGACTAATAGTATCTTTTATCACGAAGAATTAACGGGATGTACTGCTGGGACTAACGATCTCGTTAAGTCGTAAACTCGATGATTTTTCTCAAGTGTCATGCCTTTCCGAACGTTCACTTTTATACCATTGAAATGGTGGGTGGAGTTAATCGGGTGGTGTGATATTTCGTCGTCTTTTCTCGGGGATGAAATTGACGGTAGAAGTGGAGATATCATCCGATGTCACGTGATATTTTTCTCGTAGTGTGGATGCAATTCGCGGTAGAAGGGGAAAAGTCGCGTGTTGTGACGTCATTTGCTTGTGTCACATCGAATAGGTGGGGATAGAATCTCGGGTGGAAAGGGAAGTATCGCGTGATGCTGAGTCACAGCGTTACGGAACCGTCTACGTGGAGAAGGGATGAAATTGCTGAGAGAGGGGGAAATATCGTACGATCTCACCCTCGTACCTACTGGCTTTGGGTGCACCACGATCTACTTCGTTCCAAATAATTGTTTATGTCAATCGTATTCTTCTTTATTGGTGTGTTTTACTCTTTTTTTGTACGCTGTAGTACTTGTTTTTTTAGTTGTTGAATCAACGGCTTCTTGATTTTGGGTCTTGATTGAGCTTTTTCTACGTTCAAGATATTATTTGTTTATTTAACGGTGTTATACCCCCGAAAAATGAGAGCACCGCCGAGGTTACGCTTACGCAATAACCGAGGCGTGCGATCATGAAATATTGCGCCAACTGCACAGTATCGCATACTGGATCGAAGATAAGGTAAACATCATTACCAAATCTCGTAAATATGCTGAATCGCTCGCTCCACTTTATCTCCTATAAAGTGTGAGAGTGAGCGCGAGTCGAGGAGTACAATTGGACATCCGATACTGCGCGGTTGGTTGCGTGTAGAGAGACTCGTGCAAAGGGTCTATAGGTAGTACTACGTTACTTTGGGCGGACAGTAGTCCATATTCTGTGTAATACAATTCTGTGTGATAATTTGAGTTTGCGTATCAACGCATTAATAAAGATTAACATTTTCGCTTACATCTCCTGCGTTCAACATTCACTGGGGTTCCAACCCTTGACCGATAAACATCCCAAAAATAATAGAGAATATTCATTACCGCTAACCTCGGAGTAGCTAACCGGGATTCGGCGGTATAACATTGGTGGCAGCGGTGGGATATCGGAGTGAATAAAACGAACCAGCGTGTACCGAAAGTGTGTCACTCGCTGTACACCAATACAGTCGTGAGTAAAACCGTCACCAGGGGATCGACGGGACAGCCAACCGCGAGGAGAGACTGCAGACCTCCACTAGATTGTCACCTAGCAGAAAGGGACGTGGAAACAGTATCGAAGAGGGAGCCTGAAGGTTATACAACGCAGAGGCAACCTGAGATGTGGCAGATAAGCACCCTGTAAGTGCAAGAGTAATCTATTCACGAAACTAACACCTGTACGGGAATAGAAAAACCAGTAGGCGCGTTACTAACCCCGTCAGGGCGTGAATAAAGGGCTAAGAGCCAGGTAGAAGCCACATGAGTGATAGAGAGGTACCAGAGGAGCAGGCTGCGGGGACTTCGGGACAGCAACCACCCCCGCAGGATCCTTCGGCGTCCACACAGGAGGACCAGCGTGTAGCAGCTGGTCTAGGGGCTGCGTTACAGGAGATAACGGCAGTCGCGAGATCGGAATTAGCAGTACAAGGCCCGGCACGACAGCCGAGAGGCGAATCTTCTCCCAACCCTCTCTTCGGGGTCAATTTACGTAGAGGCGCAGCGTTTGACGAGCTCGCCGACTTGGACCAAAGTATGTTCGAGCCCAGGGGTGCACCACTCCCAGGGGTTGATCTCACCCCACGTGCAGTAGAAGCGGAGATACAACGTTTGAGGGCTCAATACTTTAACACCCTGGGCGAACGAAGAGGAGGATTTTACAACCCGGATAGAGACCGGAATTGGACGACTACCTTCGGTGATGGAAGTAGGCTTTACCCCATGGGGGTGGAGATCCCAGGGGTACGCCTAAATTTATTTCCGGATCCACCTGCGGAGGTAAACAACACCGCGGCAGCCGAGGAACGAGTTGCCGATCGACTCGAGAAAGGGGATCGAGAATTGGAGGCCATACGGGCAGAATTGGCCGATTATGTAACCGGAGAAGTGGAACGAAGGTTAGCCGAACGTCAAGGGAGACGGCGAACCACCCATCCGGAGGATGAAGAAGACTCACCGTATATCAGCCTGGATTTAGCGCTGAAAAATATTAAAACATTCGATGGCAATAATCCCAACAGATTAGAGGCAGTCTTGTCATCCTGTGAAGCTGTATGGGAGAGAGTGAAACCAGCGCAGAGGGGGACACTCCTGGCGCTCGTACGAAGCGGAAAACTAGAAGATCGCGCGACGCGAGAGTTACGACATAAGGTGATACGTAATATGTCAGAATTACGTAGTGAATTGGAAGCGCTGTACGGGAAGCGAAAATCTCTCGCTGCCCTGCAGTATGAATTTTGCCTATTGAAGCAGGGACCGAAGGAATCGGTAGCGGCGTACGCCGCAAGGGTGGAGAGACTAACGGGGAAGGTGTCAGAAAAACTTTGTGAGGATACCGAACCCCATGGTGCGCGATATGTTGAAGCGGCTGTGCGACGAAGCGCGCAAATGAACTTTGAAAATGGATTACAGCCCGATATCCGCATGATAGTGCGCTCCCGGAATTACGGAAGTCTACGGGACTCCGTAGTCGGAGCAGCTGAAGTAGAAAAAATGCTCGGATCACAGGGCAGTAAGGGAGCACCGGGGGGTAGTCAACCTCGACACTCGGTGGGAGGAGGGGGTGCAACACCCCGAAAATGTTTCACTTGTGGACCAACGGGACATATCTCTCGAGATTGCACGAGAAAATCGGGACGTCTGAGTCTTCCCGCACCAGGACCGGGGAAGGAAGTGAATCAAGTGAAAATAACGTGCAATTGCTGCGGGAAAGTTGGACATCTGTGGAGAGAATGTAGGAAGCGACTGCAACAGGGCAGTCAAAAGCCGCAGCAGTCAGGGAACAATAACGGCAATGAGCAACCTCCTCCGAAGCCACAGGGGACCGGGAAAACTGTTAAAGATATCCTGGGGACCGATCAGCAGCGGGCGGAAAGAAAGGAACAACAGCACGAGGTCTACGTTGTCAACGTCACGTCTGCGGGGATTGCAAGTGATTTCCATATCAAATCACCTGAATGCAAAACCGAAATACTGACCCTGAAAGCCGATACAGGAGCACAGGTCAGTTTGATAAGTCCAGAGGTTCTCGGGGGAGATATACAAGCCGAAAAATCCGAGTCAACGCTCATCGGATTGGGAGGACAGCCAGTACTCTCGACATTCGTGGCGGAAATACATTTGGAGACTCCGAAGGGAACAATATCGCATTGGTTCACGGTTGCACGGCTTGGTGCACGGCTTCCTAGGAATGGACTTCATTCGCAAGCATAAAGTGGATATTCTTCAGGGCAAGGAAATTCGGATTCGCGGACATCGAATGCCTTTAATCGATGGGAGATTAAAAATGCGAGTACCAGCGCGAAGCGAGAATATCGCTTACGTAGCTACATGCAGTCGGGTAATGGGACTTGCCGATAACAAGGAGGTCGCCGAGGGAGTAGCAATCGGCGCCTGTACGACGAAACCGCGAGGAAACAGCTGTGCGGTATGCATAATAAATACCACCTCGAAGAAGTCGAGATAAAGCGACCGACAGTGACACTCGAGCCGTTTGAGTCAGCAGAAAAATCGTGTCACAACAAGAGCGCACGCGAATTAAACATCGCGCGCGTGGCGAGCAGCAATGAGGGGGAAGATAGCGGCACGCGACTCACACGCTTACGTGAAGCAATGGACGTGCGAAATTTAAATTCCGAAGAAAAAGAAACACTACTTGAAATATGTGAGGATTTTGCAGAGATCTTTCACCTGGAGGGGGACTGGTTGCCGTGTACTACGAAAATCGAGCATGAAATTCTTCTTCACGAGGGCGTAAAACCGATAAAAGTGCAGCCGTATCGTTTACCAGAAGCGCATAAGAAGGAAGTTGCTAAGCAAACGGAACAGATGCTGAAGGACGGCATCATACAGGAGAGCCGGAGCCAATGGAATGCACCTCTGCTCGTGGTTACGAAAAAACCTGACGCAGTAGGAGTGGTAAAATTACGAGTCGTTGTAGACTTTCGTAAACTCAACGAAGCGACGATCGGTGATTCGTATCCATTACCGAATATCACCGATATATTAGATCAGCTGGGGAAGGCGCAATACTTCACCACCCTCGATTTAGCATCGGGTTTCCACCAAATTCCCATGGCGGAAAGGGATAAAGAAAAAACTGCATTTTCCACACCGCAGGGGCATTTCGAATATACTCGAATGCCCTTCGGGCTAAAAAATGCCCCTCCAACATTCCAAAGGCTTATGAACACCGTATTGGCGGGACTCGACAGAATAAAATGCTACGTTTACCTTGACGACATCGTGGTATTCAGGTCAACGCTGACAGAGCACAACAAGCGACTTCGCGAGGTATTTACGCGCCTGCGAGAGGCGAAATTATCGCTGCAACCGGGGAAGTGTAGTTTTCTAAGGAAGGAAACGCAATATTTAGGGCACATAATTTCGGATGAGGGAGTGCGACCGGATCCCTCAAAAATCACGGCGGTACGGGATTTTCCGGTACCGAATAATATGAAGGGAGTACAGTCCTTTCTAGGGCTTGCCGGTTATTATCGAAAGTTTATAAAAGACTTCTCGAAAATTGCGAAGCCGTTAACGGAGTTAACGAAGAAAGAAATTCCGTTCGTGTGGACGGCAAAACGGGAGCACGCATTCGTGGAATTGAAGAAAGCGCTGACGTCGGCACCGGTGTTACAATACCCGGATTTCACAAGGCCGTTCGTCGTGACGACGGATGCTTCGGATAAAGCGATCGGCGCGATCTTATCTCAAGGGGAGATAGGGGACGATTTACCGATTTGTTACGCAAGTCGTACGCTTAACAAATCGGAACAAAATTATTCTACGACTGAGAAGGAATTAATTGCTATTGTCTGGGCAGTCGAACAATTTCGTCCATATGTTTACGGTACGAAATTTACAGTGGTTACGGATCACAAGCCCTTAACGTGGCTGTTCAATGTAAAAGATCCGGGATCGAGACTCATGCGATGGAAAATAAAATTATCGGAACATGAGTTCAATATAGTATATAAAGCGGGGAAAAAGAATACGAATGCCGATGCGCTGAGTCGAGTATATGTAACGACGCGCTCGCATGCACGACGGGCGGAAAGAGACAGCCAACGACAGCAACGCGCATGAGGGAGAGAGCGATAGTGGCGAGCGCGTGGACACTCCATCGCGACGCAGCGAAGAGGCGAGAGAGACAGCGCGAGGCAACAGCGGTGACTCGAGTGCGACGGATGACGCAACAGCCATCATGCCAGGTGAAGCGGCAGTCAGCAACGAGCGCGAGAGAGACGGACGACGCGATAGCGACTGCGACTCGGACGACGGAGATAACGGCGGCCATGCGAGCTACGGTAATAAGGACCGTAGCGATGGCGAATCTTTAAGTAAAGAGGAGAGAAGAAAAATTCTAAATGAATATCACGATGCTCCTCTCGGCGGCCATCAGGGCGCAACGCGTATGTTAAATAGGATACGACTCGCATATACCTGGCCCGGTATGCGAAGAGAGATAGAAGATTACGTTGCGGCATGCGATAAATGCCAACGTAATAAAATTCGTTCGACGCCAAAAGCTTCGATGGTGATTACCGATACACCATCGAGGGCATTCGAAAAGGGGGCGCTCGACATTGTAGGGCCCTTAACTCAATCGGAAACGGGGAATAAATATATTCTCACGTTTCAGGATTTATTAACGAAATACAGCATCGCGATACCTCTCCCCTCGCAGACAGCAAACGATGTCGCACGTGCATTTACGGAGGATATTGTATGTCGTTACGGGATACCGGAAGTCGTACTCACGGATCAAGGTACGAATTTTCTGAGCTCGATATTCAAAGACGTTTGCAAACTGTTGCACATAGAACAAGCGTCTCAGCGCCCTGCGGGCGCAGATGCTCTTGTTGGTGGGCTCCGCCCCCCAAACCCCCCGAAAAATGTCCCTTCGGGACATTTTGTAAGGCACTCACGGGGGTGCACGTCGCGCTACGCGCTCCGTATCGAGTGAATTTACACATCGCGCTATGCGCTACGAATGAAGTGTGTTTATTCGTCGCGCTCTGCATTTCTTTTCGACAGTACGTATGAGGGAAAAACATTTATCAGTTACGTAAATTAATTCATAGTGTTTAACCTTCGTCGAATAAAAATATTTCTTTTTTGTACCAATTGATTATTAATATTCACGACGGATATTTCCTTTTTGTTTGACGATAAATTGTCAAATATTTAGACACGAGACAAATATAACGAATTGCACCACGTAGAAGTTGATCAAATTAATTTAACGAATCAAATCATGTCTAGTAAAGTCGTTTTATTGGCTTTAAACTTATGACCAGATTTAATGAATATAAAACAAACACACAAAACATGTACCGACACCAATACGATTACCATTTAGCATTCAGGCCAAATATCCCCTTTAAATCCTTCTCCTTCAGTGTTTTTTTTCTTCCCCATAATTGATGGAATCAGTTCGTTATTTTATCTGTAGGAAACCAAACCATTGTAGAAGAAAAGTTCAAGAAATTTGCTATTCTTTGTGATTTTCAATGAAATTTTATCGATATTTATGGATGCTGCAAAAAAATGCAATCTCGAGAACGAAAAAATATATCTTTTTGGTTCCTGTCTTGTATTGAAGAGGAAGTAGTACGTTACTCGAATCAAAAATTTGTCATCTTTGATAGCTCCGAAATATTTTTTTACAAATTGATGAAATTCTTGAAAAATTCGACTTTGAAGGCTCTTTGACAGTCCTCTTATAACAAATTTCATTTCTACCATTTGAGATATATTTTTTTTCTTCTTCGTAATACATGGAATCAGCTCGTTATTGTCTCTGTAGAACAGACAAGTATTGGAGACGAGAAGTTTGAGAAATTCGATATTTTTTTTCGTTTTTCAATGAAATTTTATTGATATTTATCGTCGCTTAAAAATATTAAATTTAGCATCATATCATATCGTATTTTTTAAAATTTTATTTAATCACAAACGAGGATAAGTTTTTCGGTACGGAATAACTCGTAAAATCGATAAATTCAGTGTTTTTCACTTTCTTGATAAATAATTGTTTATAATTGTTCTTTAAGAGTACAATTGTTTATTTTTTTCCGAAAAAAAAACTTTTCAAGACGTGAGCATATGAAAGAAATTCGTATTTCGACGAAAATTTGAAAAAATTTGAAAAAAAAAAAAAAACGTTGGAAATACGTCGATAGAATAATCATTAGCAGTTTTCTTATCAAGTGTAAACGAATAAATCCAGCGAACAAAATTGACAAAGATTTCGAATGTGATGAATCTCCGACGGTCGAAGTGTAAAAAATTAAATTTTTAAACATAGCACACTTTTTATCTGCGCAATAACGCGGAGAGTCAGTTTGTAAATACGATTTCTTTGAGAGGAAAGGATTAGAGACTGCAATTTCGAGAAATTTGAATAAACGATTCGTTTTTTGATGAAAATTCGTAAAATTAGTCTTTGCTTAAAAAAAATCATATCTCGGCAGCGAAAAAAGATTTCGACTCTTATTTTGGCTTGTTTTGAAGAGGAGAAAATACGTTGCCAGAAAAAGAATTTGCAGTTTTTATTATTAACTGTAAATGTATAAATCGGGTGAACATAATTGACAAAGATTTCGGCTGCGATGAATCTTCGACGGTCGAAGGATAGAAAATTCTTTTTTTTTATGATTGCATACTTTTTATTTGCGCTATACCGCGTAGAATCCATTTATATTTACGTAAAATAGGAACAAAGATTGAAACGAGATGTCGATTTTTTTTTATTTGAAAATCATCCGGCCACAGAGTACGTGCGCCGCGACGTATGAGCATCTGTGTATCGTCTGCTAGGAAATTGTCATCTGCTTCCAAAGTTTGACAGATAGAATAAAACGAAAAAATATATACTCGCGATTTTTTTAGTTCTATTTGGGAAATTGTAATTATTTTGGATATTCGATGAATCTTTTTTGTGAGTTTACTACCAAATTTTTTAGTGAATACGTGAATTTTATCATTTTTATTACGAATGTGAATAAAATATGCTAAAATATTGCGAATGATTTTCGGTGATAATATATTATTTTCGAAATAAAAAACGCAAACATTTGTGAATCTGTGTATGATATTTCGTGTTTTATTTTTCACAACCGAAGTTTTTTTTTTAACATGATGAAAAATGGATTTTTGGCAAATCTAAATAACATAACCTTTAAAGCAAATCTTGTTATAACCACTGTTTTTGAATTATTTTATAATTAAAATTATATTTGTCAGAATGACTCAAAATTTGTTGTGCATAGTGCTTTCGATGCAATGAAATATTGTTGCGAAAGAGAAAAGAATTGGTTTCAAGGATTTTTAATTGGGGCACCGTACGGACATCAGATGTGAGAAAATAATTTTTTAATGGAAAATTGTGATGAATAAATAGTTAGAGATGTAGGATTGTCTCTAAATTTGCTGTGCGCAGTGCTTTTGATAAAACAAAATGATGCTGCGAAGGAGAAAAAAATTGGTTCGTAGAGTTCATTATGATGGCACCGTACGGACACTTGACCGAAGGCAAATGCAAATTGTGGCCAATAATTTTTTAGAAAAAATACTTAAAGGTCTTAGATTGGTTTTAAAAGTAATGTGCATACTGGAAATAATGTAATAAAAAAACCCTGCGAAGGAGAACAAAATTGGTTCGCACCATCTAAAGTTACAGTGTGATACGGACGTCCGAGAAGAAAAATTCAGCCAAAAAGTTGTTTTCATTGCACCGCAGGCTAAAAAAAATATTTCTATTCATTGCAGTCACTTCAAAGTAACTACGCATGATGTTGGAGATACACCGAAGCAAATGGTGGAAAATAAAAATTTTTGGAGTATGCGCTGCGGAGTAACCCCTTCGACAGACTCCGAAGAGCAACGGATGGTCATTTTAATAGGCACTCTTTGCCTATTATTATAGTGAGTGCCTAAAAAGTGCAGACGACGGCATATCATCCGTAGTCGAACGGTGCTTTAGAACGTTCGCATCGAACATTAGCTGAATACCTGAAGAGTTACATTGATGAAGATCAGAGGAATTGGGACAAATGGCTGCCGTACGCCATGTTTCAATACAACACCACCCCGCATACGGCTACGGGCTTCACGCCCTACAGCCTGATTTTCGGACGAGAAGCTGAGCTCCCCACTTCGCTGAAAAAACCCTCAAGTACGCTGTACGCGTACGACGATTACTCGCAGGAATCGCGAGAACGTATGAGAGCATCTTGGGCGATGGCTCAAGCTAATCTTAAAGCCGCGAAAATTCACGCAAAGGAGTTTCACGACGGGAAGGCGAAGGAGCGGAAATTCGGCATTGGGGAGAAAGTCTTACTGCATAACGAAACAGTACGGCAAGGAAGATCAGCAAAACTCACAGCTAATTGGATAGGGCCGTTTATAGTTGAGGAAGTGCATCCTCCCCTCAATTATACGATTCGCAAAGGGCGGCGGAGGCTGAAGGTCTACGTGGATCGTCTCCGCGAGTACATCGAAAATTGAGGAATCGGATTTTTAAGGGGCGGGGGGAGCTGTATAGCTGTATAGCTGTATAGCTGTATGTAAAAAAAAAAAAAAATGTATTGCGAGGAATAACACTGTTGCAGGGTGTTATGCATGCTGGTGATGGTCAGCGGCGACAATGGTTACGACATACGGGAATTTCGCAATGTGCCCGGAATTTATTTCGAACACATTGGTACGTTGAGTTTATATACGGATGTCTGGACTTTGGCTGTACGGATGGATCTTTCGAATCTCATAGCACTGGAGGAATCAATTCAATGGCATCTGAGCGTGTATCAGGACCGATGTAAGGAGTCAAGTAGTTCCGGAGATCACTGTGCGGAGATGTTGGTGCATCTGGAGCGTCTCTCCAAGAAAGTCGAGGAAGAAATCGGCGCGATACACGATTTCGTGGGAGGAGAGCATCGGGATAAGCGCGGATTGGTCGATGGATTGGGATCCGTGCTCAAATCCATCACGGGAAAACTCGATGCATCCGATGGCGAACGTATCGAGAACGAAATTTCGGCGGTACGTGATACGCAGGAATCAATGAAAAATGGGATGCTGCGACAGCTGCAAGTGGTCGAGTCGTCACTCGACATGTTCAATCGCTCGTCGCACGCGTCTGAGCGGAATTTCCATAAGTTGAATAACATGCTACGGGAAGTCAACGGATACTTTCACAACAGCACCAGTCGCCTAGCCAATCAGCAGCAATTCGACGAGAGTCTAGGGCTTTTAGACTCATACATGGAGGTATTTCTCGGCGAAGTAAGGGATATCGCGAACTTATTCGCCGGGATTGCATCTGGGACGGTGAATCCAACGATCGTCTCGCCAGAGAAGCTGACGAAATATCTTTCCGAGGCATTGCCGCATGTGCCGAAGGGGTGCAGCTTTCCTCGGCCGGTATCGAGGGAAAATGCCGCGGAATTACTACGATTGGCAACCACGAGAGCCTATCGCGTTGGGGGAAACGTAACACTCCTCATCGAGATACCTCTCGTCGGCGCAGCGGAGTATGGAGTCAGCCGGACGTATCCCCTTCCGAGACGGGGAGAGAATAATACGTACTTCTACCTGGAAACCACACCGGAGCTGGTCATAGTGGATCGCGGGCGATAGCGGGAGTTGGAAGATTGCAGGAAGGATGGGACGAAGTATTACTGCAGTCCTCGGCATCCGGCTCTCGCAATAAACGAGGACGCACCGTGCACCGTACGGACATACGTCGGTGGTGCGGTAGGTCGGGAACAGGGCTGCCCGAAGCGTATAATGAAATTGACAAACACACTCGTGGTGAGTTTACGACAGCCGGGACGTTGGCTGTACGTTGCACCGCAACTTGAGCCGATGACTGTAGCCTGTGACGAAAAGCCGAGTCAGCAGGTCGTCCTCAATGGTACGGGGTCGCTAATACTCACCGAGCGTTGCACCGCAACGGCGAGGAATTTTCGCATCGAAACGATGAGGCGAATAACGCAGGAGGTAATCAACAACGATTTGGTGCCAATGTACAACCTCACATTGACACCACAGGAGGCAGAAAATATACCAGCGATGGTAAACGCACGCGGGGGCATCGCCCTGGCGCACGTAGTTAGCACGCCACAAGAGTTAAACGAACTCGGAGTGCGCCTACAGTACGTCCGAGACAGCCTGCGAAACCGAGTGTCACGCGCGCAGCAAATTTACGAAAAGATCGGCCACCATTCGGTTGGCGCGATCGCGTTATTAATAATGATGATATTCGCCTTATATTGGCTAATTCAAAGACGATGCCGAGCACCGCAACCAGCGATGGAGGCCCCCTGTACGAAGGTGGCAATCCACAGAAACGAAGAGACACCAACGGAATGGCGAAACCAGCGGCGAACATCTCCAACGATTGAAACGAGGAAAATACCAACGGCGAAAGCTACGAGTGGACCGGGGCAGCCCCGGGACGCCATACGCGAGAGGGAAGGAGAGACCGAGGCGCAAAGGGTTGCTCGTAGGAATTCATTTATTGAAAATAAAAGGCGAATACATGAAGAAATTACTACAACACGTCCTTAACGGACGAACTCCCACACATCGTCGTCGTCATCGCTTTCCCCGGCCGGGCGGACTCCGGTTGATCCCGAAGGAGGCAAGATTCGGTATCGCTGATGAGCCGGGTAGGCTCGCCGATTTCTACGTCGTCTCGAGATAAGTTGCAGCCGAGACGAGCCCCGGGCGTAAGGCCGATCATCGAAGACCGGAACCACGGGCGGCGGGACGGCAGGAGCCGAGGGTGCTTCCGACGGCAACGACTGGACCGGAACTGCGACCGAGCCATCGACCACTTCCTCCTCCGGGGTCAAATGCATTTTCTGCGTAGCGATAAGTGGAAAAAATAATAAAAAGAAATTAGATAAAAAACTGGAGGGGAAATACAACAATAACGATAATATTTTTCGGGAGACAGAACACCCTTACCTTAGCGGGCGGCGACATTCCGGCGATAGATTTTCTTTCCTTGTGAAGCAAACAAAATTTGCGAGGAGAATAACGCTCTGCGGCGAACGGACCGGCTTATAGACCGGAAGAATAGCCGACGCAGCAGAAGCGTGCAACCACCGGGTTCAACGAACACAACACCGGCAAATTCCAACAGAGGGAAAAAATTTGTAACGCTTCGAATCGGAGAATTTAGTGTAACTTTGGGATAAAAACGAAAAGAAATCTCCCGATTTCTTTTCTTTAAGGGGGGAGGGATGTTATACTCCCGAAAAATGAGAGCACCGCCGAGGTTACGCTTACGCAATAACCGAGGCGTGCGATCATGAAATATTGCGCCAACTGCACAGTATCGCATACTGGAACGACGATAAGGTAAACATCATTACCAAATCTCGTAAATATGCTGAATCGCTTGCTCCACTTTATCTCCTATAAAGTGTGAGAGTGAGCGCGAGTCGAGGAGTACAATTGGACATCCGATACTGCGCGGTTGGTTGCGTGTAGAGAGACTCGTGCAAAGGGTCTATAGGTAGTACTACGTTACTTTGGGCGGACAGTAGTCCATATTCTGTGTAATACAATTCTGTGTGATAATTTGAGTTTGCGTATCAACGCATTAATAAAGATTGACATTTTCGCTTACATCTCCTGCGTTCAACATTCACTGAGGTTCCAACCCTTGACCGATAAACATCCCAAAAATAATAGAGAATATTCATTACCGCTAACCTCAGCGTAGCTAACCGGGATTCGGCGGTATAACAACGGGATATTTTCTTTCTATTGTTTATTAAATTATATGGACAATTGTTTGTTATGAGGTTTGCTTTATGTTAGCTCTGTTTATTATGTTCTCTTCTCTTTATTTGATGGTTTGTTGGGATGAGATAATGATTTAAGATAATTTCGGTTTGATCTTCTTGATGTTTTTGTATTGTTAATTATGATTCTTTTAATTATTTATGTGATATGGAGTGTTTTTGTTTGTTTACGATATCTCTCCTTAGCTTCTTCATTTAATTATGTGCAGTTAGATTGTTTTATTCTGTGAAGAGATTTTCCGACTCCAGCACCTCATGGCCCCGACAACACCATTCCCGCCGCCGGGGCGATAACGGAGCGAACCCACGACGAGATAAGGGTCTCGCACATCCCGGGGTACCCGGGCGCCAGGTACTACGTACCGCCGATCAACGATCGGTTTTTAGTTTAGACCCCGAGATGTGCCATAGGGTCCCCGCACGGCGAGGCCAGGCATACGGCACTGAGAATCAGCTAGCTCAGCCCGCCTGGGAGAATAGTAGAGGGGGGTGGACGGGGAGAGTAACGAAACGTCCCGCTTAAATTTACTGTATAATTTATTACGGTTTGAAAAATATAACTAATGATGGAACAAAAGCAAGTAAGTCGATAGATAAGGTTAGGTAAGATAACGCGAAAGGTAATTAGATAATACAGTGGCAAAATTACGGGAGAATCGCAAACGAGTAGGTAATCGAAGATAGATAGTAACGCTAAGTCGGTAAAGAAGTCTCGTTACGATTCTCGAAATTACTAAGTGATAACGGTAAAATATAACAAGATAATATATTAGCAAAATGACGGGAGAATCGACAATGAGTAGGTAAATGCTATTAAATAATCGGTAAACGCCAGTAAAGAAAGCTCACGTCGATTCTCGCAAATAATAAGAAATAGTAGCCAAAAAGATAATCAGATAATATTGGCATAACGTGATTGGAGAATCGACAATGAGTAGGTAAATGCTCTTAAATAATCGGTAAACGCCAGTAAAGAAAGCTCACGTCGATTCTCGCAAATGATAAGAAATAGTAGCAAAAAGATAATTAGATAATATCGCAATAACATGATCGGAGAATCGACAATGAGTAGGTAAATGATATTAAATAATTGGTAAACGCCAGTAAAGAGAGCTCACGTCGATTCTCACAATACTAGGAAATAGTAGCAAAAAGATATCGCAATAACATGATTGGAGAATCGACAATGAGTAGGTAAACAGATATCAAAAAGAATCCTCGCAAAATTATTACTGCGCGTTAATTCAGATAATCGCCGGAAAATAAGTTGACGAATAACGCGAATCGGGATTCGCCAAAGGGTTGCGACTGCCCGAATTATAATTTTTTGTTTGAAACGATACGGAACGTACTCACAGTAATGCTTTGATCATTCCCCACGGGCGCGAACCACCACGAGAGAATCACCAGATAAAACACACGAAAAATCGTCGACCAGAGCCGAGTCGGTCGGTCACTCGCGTCGCACCAAAAAAAAAACTAACACTTAACGTCACTAACAAAACGCGAACCGATTCGCCAAAAATAATTAACCCGAGTTAATTACTATGAAAGAAATTAAAGAAACGCGAGATTCCGACCGACTCGCACAGAGATACGGGAAGCCTCGAGCTCACCTAATATTCAAACAGCCGAGAGGGCGAAGAAGACACGTGCTGTCGATTCGCCGGTACGTCCAGAACTAATTATTCGCACCTCTCGGCTGATCGGCAAGACCCCCGGTTTACCTCCCCCAATTCTCACGCGATACCTCAGCGAGTCGAGCCATAGAGGAATTCCGGGAATTCATCGATGACGTACGATTCGCCGAATATAGCGAGACCGTTGTTATTGTTCGCGCGTAAGAAAATGTATCGGAGCTCGTAGGGGAAATACGGTGCGAGGGATAACGACAACAATGAACGCGTGATCGCGCGAAGTACAGACAGGGCTCACATCACAACGAAATATTCGAGAATTTTCGAGATTCTTTCTCGAAGGATCCGACGGTGGGCGATAGCAACGGGGGGAGACCTCCCTCGTGAGGACAAGGCGTCCCTCCTCCTCACGGTGGGTCCACTCGACAATATACGCTGCACCCCGTTGCATCTTTTCCCACTCGAACCCCAATAGCGAGACGCCGTTTAACGCGGACTATGAATCGCGAACTTCTCGCGGGGATGGTGCAGCTCTTAGGCTGCTAAGTCGGGGGTGAATCGGCGACACTGTGTATCGGTCATTGGATCGCATTCACCCCGGCATCCATTTTACCACGAATCCTGTCGTTCGGTATTCGCTTGCATTTAATTTAAACTCCCTTGCGAGTTCACTTGAACTAACGATTACTGTACCGCGCGCGACCCGCGACATTCCTCGCATCGAATAATCTAACTTTCTTACTCGACTGTCTCACCCGATTCTCCGGCTCTGTCGCGATGTAAACACTACTGTGAGACGAACGAGAAAAATAAAAGAAATGAAAGTCAATGCTTCTAACTAGGCCGTTAGGTAGCAAGAATAATAATTTTGCGAGGTAGGTAGTATATCCTAAATAGGTAAAAATAGTATTAATTATTAAATTTAACGAAAAAGAAAAGCAAAATTAAAAATACGGGATTGGAGTTCTGGACGACCGACTCGATGCGACGTCCAATGGGTCGTAAAGCCGACCCACTACCCAATGCCTCCTCCTTCCGGGTGGCGAGACGGAATGTCACGTCACAATTCATAACTGTCCTGTTGCATGATTTCGATCGAAGTTTTGTCGCATTTTCTAGACGATCTCGACCAGTTAACCTACGGGTGAATTCTTGGTCTTCGCCTGTACTGAATTTATCCTTAGAGACGGTTATTGATGTTCTCTTCCTTATCAGTCGCGGGTTTTGCGCTTCTGAGTCTCTGAGCAATTGATATTTTGGTGAGGGGCGGATTGATCTACCGCGCGCCAACGATCTAGTGGGCTTGGCTTAGTTTCTCGCGTTAATAGCGAGCAAGGCCGGCCGATTGTTTTTGGCTATGAGGGCGGACCGGTTGACTGCCTGCCATCGATCGGGTGTACGCCGCGCACGCTTTCCCGCCTCGATCGCTTCGGGTGAGAGCTCTTTGCTGCTTCTCGACCCCGGATCGCGGAAATCGACGCCTATTTTTAGGCACTCACTATAACAATAGGCAAAGAGTGCCTATTGAAATGACCATCCGTTGCTCTTCGGAGTCTGTCGGTGGGGTTACTCCGCAGCGCATACTCCAAAAATTTTCATTTTTCACCATTTGCTTTGCTGTGTCTTCAACATCATTCGTAGTTAATTTGAAGTCACTGCGATGACTAGAAATATTTTTTTTAGCCTGCGGTTCAATAAAAACAACTTTTTGGCTGAATTTTTCTTCTCGGACGTCCGTATCACACTGCAACTTTGGATGGTGCGAACCAATTTTGTTCTCCTTCGCAGCAATTTTTTATCATATTATGACAAGTATGCACATCATTTTTGGAGTCCATTTGAGAACTATAAGTATCTTAAAAAAAAAAATATTGCTAAAAATATCCCTTTTCCTTTCGTCAAATGTCCGTACGGCGCTGTAATAATGAACTGTGCGAACCAATTTTTTTCTCCTTCGCAGCAATATTTCATTTCATTAAAAACGTTATGCACGTCAAATATGAAGACAATCCGACATCTCTAAGTATTTATTTTTCAAAATTTTTCATTAAAAACAAATTTTCTCTCAACGAATGTCCGTACGGTGTTCCAACTAATAATCCTGCGAACCAATTTTTTTGTCCTTCGCAGCTATATTCTATTTCATCGATAACACTATGCACATCAAATATGAAGACAATCCGACATCTCTAAATATTTTTTTCTTAAAATTTTTCATTAAAAACAAATTTTCTCTCAACGAATGTCCGTACGGTGTTCCAACTAATAATCCTGCGAACCAATTTTTTTGTCCTTCGCAGCAATATTCTATTTCATCGATAACACTATGCACATCAAATATGAAGACAATCCGACATCTCTAAATATTTTTTTCTTAAAATTTTTCATTAATAACAAATTTTCTCTCATCGAATATCCGTACGGCACTATAAGTAGAAATCCTACGAACCAATTGTTTTCTCCTTCACAACAATATTTCATTATATTAAAAACATTATACACAGCGAATTTGAAGTGTTTCCAATATGTATATTTGTTTCATTGACAAATTTTATTAACAATTAGCAATTACAGTACAGGTTATGTTCGTTTTCGGTTTATCTTTCAATAAAAAATATTTTATCACATTAAAAAAAAAACAGCACTAACAAACACAATAAAATATTAATTAACATAAACAAATACACATTTATTTTTTCCTTTTTATGATATAAATGAGAGTTTTTCACCAAAATTATGTCAACAGTATCTTGCAATTTATTATTCAAATTTGTAATGAAAAATCTAAATTTCACATTCGGATGTAAAAACTTGTGTATTAATTCACAAAAATATTAGTTCATTATTGCACATTCAATCACTCTATCACTCTATTCACTCTATTTGCAATTCAATAAATAAATTTCTTTTTAAATTTCGAGAGCAATTTTTTTTTTCGGTCTGCTAATTTTCAGAAGCAGACGATAATTCATTGCGGCGTGAAATAAACTCCGAGAAGTATTTTGTTTAAATATAGGTTAGGCGAAAGAACGAACGCGCGACAAAGCGCCAAAGTCTGACGCCCCAAGCGCGAACCCCAAAGAAACGAAACTCGGCTCTCAGTCCGCACGGTTGACTGGGAGCGTCATAAATAAATTTTCACTTGTCATAAATAAATACTCTTAAATAGTGTTAGTACTGGATTACCCGCTAATGATCGCTACGAAAAACAAATTATTAAAAAAAGTACGATCGAGTATTCGCCAATGAAAGAATCACGGGACTGCAGTTCGAATAACCTTTGCGTTTTGTGGTTAGGATTCTACGGATGTATACGTAAACATTTTTCATTATCGTCCCGGCAAACTCGTCGAGTATTTTTTTATTGTTGTAGTGAAAAATCGTTGTCATTTACCGTGTCGACGGATGGTGTAGTTATCGGAAATTAAAAAGGACGCTGTGCGTAACATGATCTATTCAGTCTGCCATTTTAGATTGTCAATTTTATTTCAACGAAATGTTAATTACGCGACGCTAAAATTCAGCACAAAAAAAATATCTCCTTGTAATCGTAACGATTCCGGTGTGATAATGAAGGTCCTGAATGTAGCGGAGAAAAATTATGCCACGAAGAACATTGCCACTCTTTCGGACAGAGGAAACTGTCGTCACGTAAGTCGATATGAAGTTTTATTAAGCGCTGCGACTCAACAACCAAAATAATTTTTTTTTTTTTTATTTTTTCCAGTGCGACGGTTTATCCGTTTACAACAAAATTTACGAATTTGATATGCGATTGTTTAATCAAAATTGTCAAATGTTGATGACGTCAGTGTCGGGACATTTATTGAGTTACGAATTTGTCGGCAACAACAGAAAATCGTACGGCTGCCATCCGCTTACTCTTTTCAATGCGCCGGTCGTCAAGCAATGTGCGGAAGACAATTACGTAAAAATGAAGAAGACGCTGGAGAGGGAGGTTAAGAATTGCTCAACGCTGATTATTTAGACCGATTGCGACAGAGAAGGAGAAAATATTGGTTTTGAGATCATCCAAGTTTGCCAGGCGGTGAAACCCAATATACGAATTTACAGGTGAAAAATAGACGCCACGTATATCACAGTTGTAAAATACTTTTACATAATTTGTACGATTATATATAATTAATGATTTTAATGAAAATTCCCAAAGATCTAATCATTTTTTTGCGTAATTCAATGTTTTTCGCGATTTAATAATTTTTAGTAAATTTTTCGTGATTTAATAATTTTTGATCGTTTTTTTGGGTTTTAAATCATTTTTCATCGATTTCTGCGACTCATGAATAATTTCGATGCTTTAATTATTGATTCAATAAAAAGTTATCGTTGTCCAGCGAATTTTTCTTTTGTACGACAAACTGTACTCCGAGCTCCGCGCAAAATTATTATGTTCCCGAAATTAATTTTCGTTTGAAGCTTTTCCTCGCAATAACACGAGAATCTTTGGTTTTTCAGAGCAAAATTTTCCGAAATAACTCACGTGTCAGTACAGAGAGCAATTCAAACGCTTGGCGAGCCGAACAAAGCGATAAAGGACACGATGGACGTGAGAAGCGAATTGGATCTGCGGATAGGTGCCGCGTTCACGAGATTTCAGATGCTAAGACTGACGAAAGTATTTCCAACAAAGCTGAACGACATGCTAATAAGTTACGGAAGTTATCAATTTCCCACATTGGGGTTCGGAGTCGAAAGATTTTTGGCTATCAAGAGATTCGTATCGAAACCCTACTGGAAAATCAAACTTTGCGACAATCACGACAATATTAACGTGGAATTTCGATGGGGAAGAAATCGTTTGTTCGAGAAATTGCCATGTCAAATTTTCTTGGATATGTGTCTCGAACAGCCGCACGCTACCGTCGAAAAAGTAACCAGAAAACCGAAGAGTAAATGGAGATCTTTGCCTCTCGATACAGTTGTGAGTTCGCAAAGAGTTCCCCACAAAAAAGAAAAAGCTTCGTTTCCTTTTCTCATTAATGCGCACGAAAAAAAAAATTGTCTCAATGCCTTAATACTATTTTCAGGAACTCGAGAAGCAGGGATCGCGAAAGCTCCGCCTCAACGCCAAAGAGACGATGAAAGTCGCCGAAAAATTGTATACTCAAGGATTCATAAGTTATCCGCGTACCGAGACGAATATATTTCCGAAAGAATTGGATTAGCGCCGTTGGTACAGCAAAAAAGTTCGATGATGAAATAATGAATTCCAGAAGCGCTTTTTACATGTTATGTGTGTCCAATGTTAAATGGCCCTTTTATCTGTGCATCTGTTAGCCATTGGAGGTCTTTTCGGAGAGACGGTCGGACGCGACGCACATTAAGATATCAATCCGTCTAGTCGGCGACATGGTCAAGGGAGACGAGCACTGCATTCAATTTTTCAACATCATAATGCGCAAGTGTCTCGAGTACCTAAAGCTGCAATTGGTTGGAAGAAACTATTTCGACGCCGCCAACAGGGTAAAAAAGGAAGTCCTTCGTAAGTAACACAACTCGACGAATAACTATCAATTGTGTATTTTCAAGGTTGAAGTGCATGCATACAGATTAGAATTGTGGCCCGGTTACAAAACTTCGATAAGACAACACGAACGCGATATTCTCATGTGTTCTGAAATTACGCATAAAGTGATGCGCCACCAAACTCTATTGGATATCCTGAACGAGTGCTACAATCGTCACGGCGACAACTATCAGGTATTGATAACTTTGCCTATCAATAATATTGCCATCGAATTATATAAAGCGATCTTATTAGCGTAATTTTCGTACATTATATTTCAGGCGAGATTCAGCGCGCAAGTGATTGGTCTGACTGTTCTTACCGATTATAACAATCATACTTACAGGATCGACGATGTCGATTACTCGGCATCGCCGATGTCCACGTTCATGCGTAATAGCGAAGAAATCACGTACAAAGATTATTACCAAAACCGATATCAGATAAACATAAGACACGCAACGCAGTCGATGTTGTTATCGAGAAGTAAAACGCGCGACCGTCGTGCCGGACTCGCCGAATTGCTTTACCTGGTGCCGGAGCTGTGCAGATCAACGGGTATTACCGACGACATGCGAAGCGATCATCAGATGATGCGTGAGCTCGCTAATCACACAAGACTCAATCCAAACGGTCGTATTCAGAGATTGCTGAGCTTCAATCGACGTCTTCAGACCGAACCCCAAGTTGTCGACGAGCTAAGAGAGTGGAATTTCAGATTGGACACCAAACTCGTTAATATACCCAGACGAATATTCGAACCCGAGAGAATCGGCTTTGGAGGACAGTCGGGTGTAGTGAGCGCGGGCGATCAGGCCGACTGGACGCGCGAACTGAGAAACAAACAAATGTTTATAACCGCGACACTACAAAAGTGGTTCATCATCGTTCCGAATCGCTTGGTGAACGACAGCGAAGCATTCGTCGCAACGATTAGATCGTCCGTCAGACAGATAAACTTTCCCATCGCGAATCCAGAAAGAATCGTCATCAACGACGATCGGGCAAACTCGTACACATGCGCAATCGAGGATATCATGGGTCGGAGTAATCCCCAATTGATAATGTGCGTTGTACCGAACAATCGTGCCGATCGTTATTCCGCGATAAGGAAAAAGTCTTGCGTGGATCGCCCTGTACCGTCGCAATGCATTCTCGGAAAAAATCTTAACAGCAGAGGTGTCGCTTCTATAGCGACCAAAGTAGCCGTTCAAATGAATTGCAAGATCGGCGGTGCTTTTTGGACGGTTAACTTTCCTCTCAAAGGTCTCATGGTTGCCGGCTTCGATGTTTGCCACGACGCCAACACGAAAGATCGTGATTTTGGTAAGTCCAATCGAATTTGTTTTCTGTCAGATTAGGGTGGAACTCACCTTCAGGATCTTTCAACCTGGAAACCTCAAACATTCAGAGCAATTTCGATTTTTTTTTCGTTGTAAAACCATTCCCGAACAAATGTGAATTTGGAGAAAATTCTAAATAATTTCCAATGTAGAAAAAATCTTTTTTACGAATTCTACCCTGTTGAACGTGCTAAGAACATAATTTTTGTATAAATTATCACGTTTTTTATATTATTAAATGCAAAAAGATATTAACAAAATTTAAAAAAGTAGTTTGACAAATCATCCGGTGACGTAATTTTTTTTACGGACAAATTGTTTCGTTAATCTGTCTGAGTATATAGAAAACAAAATAAAATCAGTTTTTTCGATTTCCAAAGTATATTTTTTGGTACTGCATAAAGAGTCACGGATTATGGATACGTTCTCTCAAAATACGATACATTACATTGAAAAAGTGTAATAATCAAATAATTAATCAAAGGTAGTTTTCCGAAAAACGGAACTCTGTATATGTATTTAGAAAAATTAATGAATCAACTTCGGCTAAAAAAAAGATCGCTTCCCGGATGATTTTATAAACTACTTTTTTTTAAAATAATTTTCGAATTGTTGTATCGGAAAATGAAGGTTCTCAGGACTTTCTATATAGTTGCAATGTTTCAGATTTTTATTCGATTGGGAAGTTTCGAGATTAACTCTGAATTTCACATTCGGCTGGGAATGTAACGAATGCACTCTCTGTAAGGTAGTCCCTTGCGTTGAGTGGTGCTCAACGCCCTCAAAAGTGAGAATTCGGAGAGATCATTCGAACACTTCTCGATGGGGTAAAAATCTAAAAAAATAAATTACGCATATAGAATGCTGAGAAAAATCACGCAGAAAGTGCTGAAAAGATTAATTTTATATAAAAATAATTCCAAAATGTTAATAACAAATACATGGACAAATAATTGTTCAACAAATTATCCGTCAACCTAACTTTTTTTTCAGATGAAAATAATATGTAAATTTTTCTGAATACGTATAATTTTTTTTTTTTCAGAATTTTATGTACTGTTTGAAAATATCGGTTTTTTTTTCATGATTCCGCTGCGTTTACGAATCTATTTTATCAATCTTCCGAAAACTTCTCGGGTGCAGTAGGTGATTTTATGACAAACACATATCAAAATTTGGCGACTGAAAGCACATTTTTAAAGAAAAAAATGCCATAAAACGATATTTTTGAAACAGTCCACAAGAGTTTTCAAAAAATGAATGAGTATTCAAGAAAATTAACATATCATTTTCAGCTGAAAAAAAAAGTTGGTTTGGCGGATAATTTGTTGAACAATTTTTATTTTCATCTGCTTGTTAATAATATAATAACGTTATTTTTATGCAAGATTAATCTTTTCAGCATCTTCTATATGCATGATATGTTTGTCAGATTTTATCCCGTCAAGAAGTGTTTGAAATATCTCTGTGATTTCTCATTTTTGAGGGCATTGCGTATCGCTGAACGCTACGACGATCTTAAAATGTAAACACATAGAATTACGTTGTCACTGAGACTGTAACGTTTTTTTGTAGGGGCGCTTGTCGCATCGCTCGACGCCGCATGCAGCAGATATTTCTCAGCGGTTAGCGCTCATACATCCGGCGAAGAGTTGTCCAACGATTTGGCAAACAACATGATCAAAGCCATCCAGAAATATCAAGAATGGAATAAAGCATTGCCGACACGCATCGTCATCTATCGCGACGGAGTTGGCGAGGGTCAGATTCCCTACGTCTTTGAACACGAGGTTGAAAATCTCAAGTCGAAGCTCGCCGGGATCTACGGAAGTCTCGAACAAGTTTGCTTGGCATACATAATCGTAACAAAGCGATTAAACACGAGATTGTTCCTAAACGGTAATAATCCGCCTCCGGGAACGGTTGTCGACGACGTCATCACAAATCCGTTGAAGTACGACTTCTTTGTCGTCTCGCAGTTCATCAGACGGGGCACTGTATCGCCTACCGGATATAGCGTCATTTATGACACTCTGCGACTGGATGCTTCGAAGATCCAAAGGCTGACCTATAAGCTCACTCACATGTACTTTAACTGGAGTGGTACCGTAAGGGTGCCGGCACCCTGCCAGTTGGCGCACAAACTCTCTTTTCTCGTATCGCAATCGATACACACGAGTCCGAATCAGCATCTCGAGAGTCTTCTCTACTATTTGTAGAATACTTTTTCTGGTAAACTTTCTACTTTTTTTTATTTTTTGTTTCTTTTTTTTAACATACACACGAAGTCATGAGGTCCGGGTTGTGATCGTTTTTTTTATTTTTATTTTTCTTTATTTTCATGAATGCAAGTTTATCGACCGAAACGATACCTACAGTATTTTTTAACTGCGCCTCTTTGTCATAATTATTGCTATTATTATTAATACTATTATACTCATGTCTATCGTTTCGCATCGTTAAAAAAAAAGATAAAACAGGCGTTGAAAAAATGAATATTTCATTAGAAAGTAATAAGTAAATAGCGATGATAAGACCTATACGCCTTTAAACGTGGAACGATAAAATCATTCCTTTCCAAATAAGAATAATCGAGTAAAATTCTATCGTCTATCGTTATTGTCGACTTGCAAAATCGAGACGAATTCGAAGTTCCAATCTTCTATTACGCTGTTTCATCGATTAAGAAATAACGACACAGTCAGATAACGATTTCCACACATAAGACGATGAAACCGATTAGCCTATATGATCAATGATTAACAAGTGAATAACGAAGCTTGGGGCGAATTTGCTCAGCGAGTATTGGACGACGGAGTTTCGCCGCGACAAGGAAAGAAAAGCGATCAAGCGCATCCGCCGATTCATCCGACAAAACTCGCTTCCGGTCTCCAGGGAAACGAGGCGAAGGTTTACGAATTCGTAGTGCGGCATTTCCTCGCTTGCGTCTCAAAGAACGCCGAGGGACACGAAACCACTGTGGAGATCGACATTGCCGGCGAAAAATTCCTCGCCTCCGGACTGCAGATTCTCGCGAAGAATTATCTCGAAGTTTACATCTACGAGAAGTGGAACGCAAAAGAGATTCATGTCTACGAACAGAGACAAGTCTTTTCGCCGACGAGCATCGAAATGGTTAAGGAACATACTTCGCCGCCGAGTTTACTTATAGAAGCCGATCTCATTGCTCTGATGGACAAACACGGTATCGGCACCGACGCCACGCACGCCGATCACATTGATACCATCAAATCGCGACAGTACGTCGGTCTCTGCGACGGAATTTACTTTTTACCTGGAAAATTGGGCATTGGACTCGTAATGGGTTACGATGATATGGGATTTCAGATGTCGAAACCGAATCTTCGAGCGGAACTCGAAAGCGATCTGAAAGAGTGAGTCTTTCATACATTAAAATTCGTTCATAAAAAAAAAAAAGAACATATCGTATATTTTTTGCTATCGAACTTAATTTTTTATTTAACACAACAGAAGTTTTTCTAAATTTAATATAAAGCTATGCGCTTCTATTTTTGATAACACCGAGAGAAATAATTATTTTGCTTAATTAACGTTTCGTTTTCCAGCATTTGCGAGGGACGCAAAGATCCTAACGTCGTCCTGGAGCGTCAGATAACGAAATACCGCGACGTGTTTACAATCGCTTTGGAACGCGCGAATTTGATAGACGCGGCATTAGCAAAATATTTCGAGGTGACGCCGACGCCGGCTGTTGAATTGAAGAACATTATACCGGCCGATGATCCAACGGTTTTCAAATATCCGCGTTGCGGATCGAATATGACGCTAAAGGAAAGACGATAGGGTAACGGGAAATATCTCGGATGCACGTGTTATCCAACGTGTAACAACGCTATTTGGCTGCCGCAGGATGTTACGGATGTCGAAGTACTCGACGAAATCTGTCCTCGTGTAAGCGATTTTTTTTTTCGACATTTTTTTCTTAGGATAATTATTCGAGGAGATTTTTGGATTTTTCAGGAAGTGATCTCGTTGCGTATTACCGAAGATTTACGCGAAAATCAAAGAGAACATCGACGACTTTCTAATGGAATAAAAATCTGAAAAAATTCCACTGTACAGGAAGTGCTACAAAGATTAATTTTCCATAACAATAATTCCAAAAAGTGACTAACAAATTCTGTAGTAAAAAAATATCATTTTTTTAACGAATTATCCGGTAACCTTACTTTTTCTTTGGCCGAAATTTATTCGATAATTTTTTTGAATACTTATGATATTTTTGTCTAATTTTCGAAAAAGAATTTTTTTTATTTTTATTTTGTATGAAAAAACACAAATTTTCGAAAATTAAAAAAAAAATTTCTATTTTTTTTTTAATGATAAAAATTCTATTAAAAAATTGTCGAAATTCTCTTTAAATTTCGCGCGAATCGCACTTTTTGGCAATACACAGCGAGACCACTTCCTTAATTAAAAAAATATCGATTAATAAGAATTAACGCCGTCGACTTCGTTTTTTAATGGCAATTTTTCTAACCACCGGATTTTCGTAACTGTTATTCCGATATGTATTTTAGTGTCCCGGTGATGTGCACAAGTTGAATGTAACAATTAAACCCGGTGCGTTCCCGATGTTGGGTACAGAGTACACAGCGTGCATAGGAAGCTGTGATCCGATGTTCACGAGATGATCAACGAGATGATGAACATCAAAGACGAGAATATAACAAGAGTCGATCGTCCGAACGAGCGGCTATGGCGCTTCCAATGGATCGGCGAATACCGGAAGTTCCTCCAGCCGTGAAATAAACTACGATGAAAAAAAAAATATATATATATATATGTCAAAGGGTGGTTGTCAGGACTATTTGAGTAATAGATTGGTATTTATGGGGACACATGGTGCTTAACAGGACTGTCCTGACAATTTTTTATTAATTAAGTATGATACGGGGACTGTTCTTACAAAAACCTTTATTCGTATAAATGCGGTCATGCGGACTAGCGATGTTTGCCAGGACAGCAGTTCTAAGCGTACCTTGTCAACAAGGCCTTTTCATATAGATACTTTACAAAAGCTTGGTATTTATCAGGACAGTTTTCAGAATTACATCAAACAATACTCCGAGGTCATTGTTTTCAAGTCAATGACAAAATAAATTTTCGAGACCCCCTTTTTAGTATTCCAAACTTTCAGTCATTTCAAATCCTTCAAATTTATAGATATATACATATTTTTTTTTCAAGATTGATTTGATACACTCATACATCGGTACTTGTGAGGACTATAGTAGCGGCTTTATGTTATCGCTATTGAATTAATTATATTTATAAGTCAGTTTTGTAAGGACTTTCTACCTCGCGTGAAGGTATTCAACGTTATAAATATCATTAAAGCAGTTGTGCAATCTTTTTCGATTCGCAAGGGATCTGTGTAATTAATAAATTGTTATTTCGCCACAGGCCACTTGTCAGGTCTTTATACATCGAGTACTAACAAAATCGTTCTAAAATTCAGAAACAGCGAAACCAGTGTTTTTGGATAGATATGATACAAATGTATTCCTAAGAACTTCGTAAGAGTTTGTCAATACATTTTTGATTGGGATACATAAACGTTTCAGACTGAATTACTTAGACATCTTTCAGAAGAACGACGATCATCGAAGTTTCTACGAACGTTCGACTTTGATTCGTCTAACACGACAAATATTGGACTGGAAGTATATGCTTTTGGTGTATAATAATGTCCCAATGAATAAACATGTTCCACTTTACAGAAATTCTCATGGAAATATCATAATCAAAATCGTGTATTTACTTTGTTAGTACTCCATATCGTAACGAACAAGCGCTAACAATGCGAATCATGTTGACATAACCATAACCAAAATATTTGAAAAAGAATAGCTCTTTCTTTTCATTTAGATCCTCACGTTATTTGGAAACAAATCGTTTCAATTATCAAAATCAAACCAATCGATATTTCAATTTATCCTATGTGATGTACATTCATTTATTACACGGTAGGGTACTTGTCAGGTCATTTTTTGTTATGTACTGTATGTTGCCGGGACACATGGTGCTTACAGGGACTGTCCTGACAAGATCGTTTTGGTATTTGGGAAAACCGAGACCGCTATTTTCGACGTATTGCATCATTTTACTTTCGATGAGTGTAGGTTTGAATGATTAAATGTCGCAGACAATCGTTTTAAACTGAATTTTTGTATGTATCGCAATCATGACGCCAACCGCCAAACTTTCGCGAACGGGTTAATTTACGTCCGTCTAACGAAAAAAACGTTGAGCTAAAAATGAATATCTTCTATCCATGATATCGTGCAACAGGAAGATAATTTTTTATTCATTAAGTATTCATAGAGACATTTTAAACAAATTTCATACGTTAGTATTTCCTATGCTCACAATTACGTGTCGTACACAGTACGAATAACGTTAAAGTATAAACATTGCACCAACGGAAAAAAATTGAAACTGGAGTGAAACCGGTCGTTCTTTTAAAGATAATACCCGCGCTATATCACTATGAGTAATTAAAGCTTGTCAATGATTGAATTCGAACCGATATATTTAGATCCATCCTCTACAATGTACGTTTCATCTATTTCACCGGGCGGTACTTGTCAGGTCATTTTTTGTTATGTACTGTATGTTGCCGGGACACATGGTGCTTACAGGGACTGTCCTGACAAGATCGTTTTGATATTTGGTAAACCCGAGACCGCTATTTTCGACGCATTACATTATTTTACTTCCGACAAGTATAGGTTTGAATGATTAAATGTCGCAGCCAAGCGTTTTGAACTCAATTTTTGTATGTATCGCAATCATGACGCCAATCACCAAATTTTCGCGAACGACTTGATTTACGTTCATCTGACGAGAAAAACGTTGCGATAAAAATGAATATCTTTGGTCCGTGATATCGAGCTGAAGAATGATAATTTTTTATTCATTGAGAATTCGTGGAGACATTTTTTTTTAATTTCATACGTTAGTATTTCCTACGCTCACAATTACGTGTCGTACACAGTACGAGTAACGTTAAAGTATAAACATTGCACCAACGGAAAAAAATTGAAACTGGAGTGAAACCGGTCGTTCTTTTAAAGATAATACCCGCGCTATATCACTATGAGTAATTAAAGCTTGTCAATGATTGAATTCGAACCGATATATTTAGATCCATCCTCTACCATGTACGTTTCATCTATTTCACCGGGCGGTACTTGTCAGGTCATTTTTTGTTATGTACTGTATGTTGCCGGGACACATGGTGCTTACAGGGACTGTCCTGACAAGATCGTTTTGATATTTGGTAAACCCGAGACCGCTATTTTCGATGCATTACATTATTTTACTTCCGACAAGTATAGGTTTGAATGATTAAATGTCGCAGCCAAGCGTTTTGAACTCAATTTTTGTATGTATCGCAAGCATGACGCCAATCACCAAATTTTCGCGAACGACTTGATTTACGTTCATCTGACGAGAAAAACGTTGCGCTAAAAATGAATATCTTTGGTCCGTGATATCGAGCTGAAGAATGATAATTTTTTATTCATTGAGAATTCGTGGAGACATTTTTTTTTATTTCATACGTTAGTATTTCCTACGCTCACAATTACGTGTCGTACACAGTACGAATAACGTTGAAGTATAAACATTGACCCACTGAAAAAAATTGAAACTGGAGTGAAACCTGTCGTTCTTTTAAAGATAATACCCGCGCTATATCTACTATGAGTAATTAAAGCTTGTCAATGATTGAATTCGAACCGATATATTTAGATCCATCCTCTACCATGTACGTTTCATCTATTTCACCGGGCGGTACTTGTCAGGTCATTTTTTGTTATGTACTGTATGTTGCCGGGACACATGGTGCTTACAGGGACTGTCCTGACAAGATCGTTTTGATATTTGGTAAACCCGAGACCGCTATTTTCGACGCATTGCATTATTTTACTTCCGACAAGTATAGGTTTGAATGATTAAATGTCGCAGCCAAGCGTTTTGAACTCAATTTTTGTATGTATCGCAATCATGACGCCAATCACCAAATTTTCGCGAACGACTTGATTTACGTTCATCTGACGAGAAAAACGTTGCGCTAAAAATGAATATCTTTGGTCCGTGATATCGAGCTGAAGAATGATAATTTTTTATTCATTGAGAATTCGTGAAGACATTTTTTTTTATTTCATACGTTAGTATTTCCTACGCTCACAATTACGTGTCGTACACAGTACGAATAACGTTGAAGTATAAACATTGACCCACTGAAAAAAATTGAAACTGGAGTGAAACCTGTCGTTCTTTTAAAGATAATACCCGCGCTATATCTACTATGAGTAATTAAAGCTTGTCAATGATTGAATTCGAACCGATATATTTAGATCCATCCTCTACCATGTACGTTTCATCTATTTCACCGGGCGGTACTTGTCAGGTCATTTTTTGTTATGTACTGTATGTTGCCGGGACACATGGTGCTTACAGGGACTGTCCTGACAAGATCGTTTTGATATTTGGTAAACCCGAGACCGCTATTTTCGACGCATTGCATTATTTTACTTCCGACAAGTATAGGTTTGAATGATTAAATGTCGCAGCCAAGCGTTTTGAACTCAATTTTTGTATGTATCGCAATCATGACGCCAATCACCAAATTTTCGCGAACGACTTGATTTACGTTCATCTGACGAGAAAAACGTTGCGCTAAAAATGAATATCTTTGGTCCGTGATATCGAGCTGAAGAATGATAATTTTTTATTCATTGAGAATTCGTGAAGACATTTTTTTTAAATTTCATACGTTAGTATTTCCCACGCTCACAATTACGTGTCGTACACAGTACGAATAACGTTGAAGTATAAACATTGATCCACTGAAAAAAATTGAAACTGGAGTGAAACCTGTGGTTCTTTTAAAGATAATACCCGCGCTATATCTACTATGAGGAATTAAAGCTTGTCAATGATTGAATTCGAACCGATATATTTAGATCCATCCTCTACAATGTACGTTTCATCTATTTCACCGGGCGGTACTTGTCAGGTCATTTTTTGTTATGTACTGTATGTTGCCGGGACACATGGTGCTTACAGGGACTGTCCTGACAAGATCGTTTTGGTATTTGGGAAAACCGAGACCGCTATTTTCGACGCATTGCATTATTTTACTTCCGACAAGTATAGGTTTGAATGATTAAATGTCGCAGCCAAGCGCTTTGAACTCAATTTTTGTATGTATCGCAATCATGTCGCCAATCACCAAATTTTCGCGAACGACTTGATTTACGTTCATCTGACGAGAAAAACGTTGCGCTAAAAATGAATATCTTCGGTCCGTGATATCGAGCTGAAGAATGATAATTTTTTATTCATTGAGAATTCGTGAAGACATTTTTTTTAAATTTCATACGTTAGTATTTCCTACGCTCACAATTACGTGTCGTACACAGTACGAATAACGTTGAAGTATAAACATTGACCCACTGAAAAAAATTGAAACTGAAGTCGAACCTGTCTTTCTTTCAGAGATAATCCCCGCGCTGTATCTCCTATGAGGAATTTAAGCTTTTCAATGATTGAATTCGAACCGATACATATAGATCCATCCTCTACAATGTAAATTTCATCTATTTCACCGGGCGGTACTTGTCAGGTCATTTTTTTGTTATGTACTGTATTTTGTCGGGACACATGGCGCTTACGGGGACTGTCCTGACAAGTACCATCTTAAATACAGTAGAACTGAGACAAATATTTATGACGTATTACAACATCCATTACTTTCGGTAAGAATGAATTTAGGAGGGAAAACTTGCTTTTTTTCCAAAACATAATTTTCACGTTACGTATCTTTTGTATCCACCAAAAAATAGTTTTACTCGCAGACCAATAACGATGATGCGTTAGAGTCTGACAACCACAAAGGGTCAAAGGGTGTTTATCGGGACATTATTAACGGGGTATTTTTAATATTAGAATTCATTACGAAAAAAACCCAAAAGTGAATTCTAATGCTATCTGATATAAACAGTGGATGAGTTATGTCGAATAATATGTATCTAGAAAGTATGTCGTATGCACCAAGAAATAGTTTTACTCACAGAACAGTCACGATGATACTTTAGTGTCTGACAACGACCAATACAATAAAAAAAGTCCTGATAAATATCAATTTCCATGAACAGACCTGTTACCTACCATTCCGCATGGAAAGTCCTCATAAGTACCGTTAGATATTATTTCAGTCATATTTTCATATAGAAGCAATATAAAGATCAGATCGCATTAGAATTTGATTCTGGGCTTTCTTTTTGATGGATTCCGACATTAAAAAATACCCCTTTAAAAATGTCCCGATAAACACCCTCTGACATATATATATATATATATACTGTAATAATTCCGTTTTTCACCGAAGCCTACCTCGCGAAATGTTTTTTTTTTTCTCGAAATGAACAATTTCAAACAATTATTTATCGACAACGTAAAAAAAAATATATGAATTTATCGATTTTACGAATTTTTACCGACCGAGCAGCTTATCCTCGAAAGCTTTTTGTTAATCGCTCAGAGATATAATCGACAACAGCAACAACAATAAATCTCGTTCATATTTGTTTCACCATGCGAACGATGCTAGATTAAATTTTTTTTTTTATCATTTGGGAATTTTAATTTTTTTTTTTAGGGAATAGAATGGGAAGTATGGGAAGAAAAAAAGAAAATATACATTACTAATGTTGCGAAATGTTTCTTTTTCCTTCTAATTACGCATAGCTAACGATTACCATTAACAATTCAATAAATATATAAGACTCAATTTCATACTTTACATTTACATATAAATTACCTTCCCCTTTATGCATAATTACGGAATTGCATTATTTTATTTTTTTCTTCCCATACTTCCCATCCCATTCCCTTCCCATCCCATACGACATATACATATATGTATCGTATACACATATTTCATACGTATATGAAATTGTATCACGCGATTTTTTTTTTCACGAAACGTTTTATCAATCGTTTAAATTATGCTGTTTATCGTTTGATTATGTTATTATCGTTTTTATTATTATTATGTTGTGTTATCGTTTTATCGTTCGTTTATGCGTTTAAATTTGCATTAAATTATATGATTGTAACGCATCGCATTAGTCGTGATTATTCCGCCGCCCCCGCCCCCTTCGTCTTTTGTACTCTGGCAATTAATAAAATTTTGTAAGCAAAATTTGCGAGTGTATTTTTTTGTTTATTTTATTCGACACACAGGTTTGCTAACTTTTTTTTCGATAGAATCGAATGATGAGTTTCGCCGGCGATTTATCAAAGTTTATTATCAACGCGACGATACAAAGTACTTAAATTTATTACATAAGAAAACAATGAATATAACATCAAAAAAAATTAACAAATTGCAGCGATTGGATTATTTTGAAAACGTTAAACAAAGTTTGGAAGCTTCGCAGCAAAAAATACGGAAAAATACTTTAAATAACGAGACATTTTGACACAAAAGTGGTAACGAGATTCGAGGTGCGCACGGCGCTGTTTTTTTTTATTTATTTTTATAATATTCATCGAAATTTTACGCCTCACCATGAGCTTATCGTTTATCTTAATATTGAAAAATTATTTAAGTAATGAGACATTTCGAGGCGAAATATTAACAGTAATAAGAATCGAGATCCGCGAAGCGCATATTCCATTTCTTTTCGTAATTTTATAAAGTAATTTGGAAAGTTTCGATGAGAGATTTTACGGAAGCATCGCCGATATTGCATTGAGGAGTGAAAGCGCTTAGCTTCGCGTTCGAGTTTCGTAGCGATTTCGTGCGCGCGTTTCATGATTTTCGGCGATATACCGGCGAGACACACGGCGTTAAAACCGTAAGACTTGGGACAAGCGCCTTCGCTTAGTTTGTAGAGGAAAGTTTCCATCTCTTGAAATATTTTCTCTTCTTCCTCAATCTCTACCATGGACGCCTGAAAAATAAACATTTTTTTTCAGGATCAATATTTAATTATTGCCGATTATTACATAAAAATAAAGTCGAAAAAAAAAAAATTTAATAACATTTTCTTAACTTTTAATTTTAAAAAATTGTAATTTTAATTGAAAAAAAAAATCGATAGCCTATCGTAACACATATTTTAATAAAACCGTTTTCTCGTACCATTGATTTTTTTTATTTTAATTTTTTTTTTCATTTATTTAATTTTTTTTCTAAGTAAAAGTAAAAAATAAAAATTTTAAGTAAAAAATTGAAAAACAAAATTAAAAAAATGATGTAAATTATCTGTCACTATCAAAATTATATAAATTAAAGTATAGTTACCATGTGAGCCAAGGTAACGTCTTCGTTCGTCTTGTAATCTTCGACCAGCAAATGATAATGAGTGAAGAAGAGGGTGCGATATTTTTGTTCGGTTGACGCGTCGACAACGGCAGCAGCATTCGCCGTATCATCAGAAGTCGATATCCCGCGTCCAAATTCATCAAGCAAAACCAAGGAATGCGGAGTAACGTACTGCAGAATCGCTACCGTTTCATCTTCGATTACCTCCGGTATACACATATCGCCGCATCGCGTGTATTCGGTGAGCGATATGAAAACATCGAGAATAAAGATTCTGTAAACCGCGATCATATTTCCAGAACATCTCCAGAGATCGTATTTCTCGCTGAATTTCGCGAATATACGCCGATTCAAATCCTTGAGAACTTTGTCACGATGATTCTCGGCGTTAATTTGTCGGACGAGAAGTTCGTGATCCTCCACGGTGTAGTAATGTTTAAAACCTTTGCGTTGCGACTGCAACTCGTAACCGGAACCAATTTTCTTCACCTGACTGTCCGACACTTCGATCTGATAGCGTTTTTTTTGTCACTACCGTGAAGCGTTACCGTAACACCGAAGTGTTTTATCTAACTCTGCAAATATTGCTTCGCGTCTTTCGCGATTTCCTCGATCTCCATGAAAACCGAATCGTATTCGGAGTCGACATCGCGTTTCGGAATTATGCAGCCCTTTTTTTTCACCTCTTTGTGATCAAATGTAATCTATGTGAGAAATATAAATTAAAATAAAAAAAAAACATTTTCTTCGCGTCTGTGCAACGAAATTTGTTTCTTGCATAAGAATTGAAAAAATTTCGATTTTTTTTTAGAATTTCGAGAAAAACTTTAATCGCAATCAACACACCTTGAAATAATCAAGAGTTTCGCGTAAACTCAGGAAATCACCGTCGGGTGCAAATCTGATACACAACTTTATTAAATCGCTTTTAAACTCTAAAACAAAAAAGAAAAATTAATTAATTAGTTCGTTTACTATTATCGTGGATAAGTACTTCCGAGTAAAAAAAAGGAAATTTTGATAATAACGAACCATCAAAAAGCGTGAAGAACTTCAACGTTCCCTCAAAACCTTCCAGCGCAGTGTTGAAATTCAAAATCTTTTTTTTGGAGTAAGTTTCGCGTTCAAACATTATCGCTCGTGCGTCAGGATGGTCCGTTGCTTTCAATGCGTTTCCGTATGTATGAATCCTTTTGTGAAAAAAAAAAAAAAAATAAGAATTCTCGTAATTCAGCGCATATCCCGAGAGTAAAATTATTTTTATCGTATTGACATTACTACTAAATTGCTAAGTAGTCTTTCGAGATCTTGAAGTCCGACCAACAAGCCACGAGCTTTTTGTATCACATCCGGACATTCCAATAAGTCGGTGATAGCATCCTATCGCTGATTAATTACGATCTTCTGAAATGAAGGTCTACAGATCCATTCCCTCAACAATCTAAAATCATTTCAAATTTTATTATTTATTATCTCAATAAAAATTGAATCCCCCGGTGAATCCGCTTCGTAAAAGTGATTTTACGTTTTTGTTTTAACTTAATTATATATCAACCTTTTGCCGAATGCCGTGCAACAGTAATCCAAGATATTTATAAGCGTTCCTTCGCCGCCGAGTATTTTTAAATTATTGATCGTGATGATATATCGAGTACGTTACCGGCTTAATCGCGAAATCGTCGCCTCGACTCACATGATCCGACGGTATGTAAGTCTGAAAACGTTTCTGCGCCACTAACTGCTGACCAAAGTAATATTCCTTCGGTAAGAACATACAGCCGCCCAAAGCGATTATCACGAATTCTTTATCCTCTGTTGGCGTTAGTCCCAAAGTGTCTCCTATTAAAAAAAAAGCTATAAGCATCGGCCAAAATTTCATTAATTACGAAGCTTCGAGAGATTAATGCTTCGATGTCTAAGAAAATGAAGCAAAGCCGCGACAAATTATTGTTGATTTGCTTATAGAATACTATAAATAAAAAAAATACCGGAACTCAAAAAAAAACACAAAACGAAAGACGTACCTTCGCTCAGATAAGGTTTCAACCCTTTGGACCATTGAAATTCGGAACTCGATGAATCCTTGAAATACGCAGCTTCGTGAAAATTCTTCACAATCGTGGAAAACAAAAAAAAATGAATATTAACATTTCACGGATTATTCGAGATTTCGATGAATCAACGATCGTATTTTACCTTCAACGTCGTCGTAGCCGACCAAAACTGCACCTTTTTCTGCAAAGATTCTTTGATGGATCGCTAAGCATATTGTTAATTATCCTCATAGTTTCCGGCGAGAGATTTGCGCGTTCGTCGATAATCTAAACCGACGAATGGTAAGCCAGAAGCGTGAGAAAACGAGAATTGCAACGATCGTTGCGAAATTTTCCGATCGCCGTATCCAAGAAGCACACACCGTACGTCGACAGTGTACTCTCCGTGTCGCGTTTCTCCACCAACGATAGAAGATAATTCGATTGCGGTGTTATCACCTCGGAATTCTGAAGCGTGAATACGCGCGTTCCTCGCGAACTCACCTGACAAATCTCACGGTTAACAACTTTGTCGAATTTCGACGTTTTGGCCTCTAATCGAAAAAAAAATTGCATACTTTCGATATTCGAATTCATCGATTTACGCGATATTTTTAATATTAAGATGAATTATTTTTTCGGCATCGTTCGGCAACCATTTCCGGTGTCTCCGTTTGCTCAACTCTCGCGACTTTGTATTCTCTTTCGATGAGATTTACGGAGAAACGACCGTAAGCAATTTCCGGAAAACCCGAATACGCCCATTCATCCTGCAAGCGATACAGATAAGATAATTGAATTGTTAACAATGAAAAAGATGAATAAAAATACGTGACATTACCGTAGAAGTCATAACGTTTGATTGATCCACTGACCTACATGTAAGAAATACTAAGAACATTTGCTCCTGTAACTGCGCCCATGTGATACAGTTCGTAAAATTTACCAACTTTGAAGAAAAGTACGCAACCAAAACGTTTGCTCTTCAATTCCCACCGCTGACGCATGCCCTGGAAAATATATTTACATACGAAAAAATCGTAAATTTAACTATCGAATTCTAAAGAGAGATTTCGATTTTGAGATTACGACGATAGGTTCTTTTTTAAAAGATCCCCGTTAATACTAACGGGCGTTTGATCATTCATGAAGTCAAATGGTACGTTAAAAGTTCGCGAATCGTTATTTGGATCCGTCGCAGGTCTCATTTTTGTATCCTTTATTTTGTCGGATTTTGAACCTCGAAATGCAGATGAGGCCACGAATCGGCACCTGACGCCGGTCCGGCGACTGCCGATGGAACTTGCAAACCGATCGACTTGCCGTCTGCGGAGATCTGTGAAATTTACGAATCTCATTGTCGATACATAATTCTCGATTTCGTAATAAATCGTAAATAAATAATAAATAAAATTTCGTAAATAAATAATAAAAAAAGAAGTACGCGAATGGCCGCTTGTCTGTCCTCTTGCAATGTACGAAAGTACGTTTACTGCCGCTTGTCTGTCCTCCTGCACTTTGCTTTGCAACTTGTGTAATCGCTACAGCATCAACGACACCATTTTACCGTTCTGCTCACGAAATCCCGTCGCTATGTCTTGAACCTCCATTGCCGCTGCGAGAAGACCCGTCGCGTAACTCTATAACGGCTCCACACTCTTTTCCGCTCACAAAAACAATCTGTGTATCAGACCGTCCATGTCTGGTTGAAATACCGCCGACGTCTCCAAACCCGGAAGTATATCAGACGACACGCTGCTATGTTTAACTTTCTCACGTCTCTACTGTTTATACCGACGCGTGCCCAAAATGTGTCTGTGAGATAATCGTTTATCAACTGTGAAGAAAAAAAAAATCGTTATTCAGGCTGACCAAAGCATTTATACATTTTTTGTGGGCGATTTTAAAAAATAAATGGTTTATAAATATTTTTTCAAATTGCTGCAACGATTCAAAGAAAAATTTTGGCGAATAAGTATCATCAAAAACATCCTTTGAATCGATTGAAAACGGCTATGTATGGTGGAATATAAACATTTTGCAAAAAGAATACGAAGTGCAAAGAAAGTAAATAATTTTTTACTCCGGAATTTAAAAAGTACCTGAAGAGCAGTTTTGCAGAATACAAAGATATAAAATGGTCAGATTTGATATATAAAAAAAAAATTTAATTTTACTAAAAATTTTTTTTTGAGACAATAAATTTTTAAACAAAATCGCCATTATGTCAAATCTTGTCAAACCTTCGTTATAAAGTTATCTTTTCGAAACAGGACTTTAAGTATGTGACCAAAATTACATTCAGGATCCGTTCTCAAGGAATGCCTTTCGTCAAAAGGACCCGGACCCATCTTAAGATAGTTTTCAATCTCCAATTCAATAATCTCCGCTAGTCTTTGGAGGCGCGCAAAGAATGGAAATTCTGGCAGACGAAATGTTGAAGAGTAACAAGCTGACACAGTACCTTTGAGTTTTCCTATTCGTCACGAACTCGGAGATGAATCCAATAGAGACGATAGATCTCTGAACGACAGAGCCTGGACTTTCAAAATCAGTGGTAACGACAATGTTCTCTCATCGACGCACAATTGAGTGTGTTGTTTGAATTTATGGGACCGTCGATATGGGATCGTAAGTCGGCGCCGTGTGGTCCTCCTCCCTATAGGACATCCGTAACTTCCGCCAATGATTCTGCCATTGCCATTAGGAAATGCTGAAAAAAAAACAAAATATTTTAATCGATTAAATAATCAAAGTGCAAAAACAGAATTATTCAAACAAAATAAATGCTGTTTAATCAAAATCGCATTCCCTAACCTTTACGCAAAAAAAAAACTCCGAAATGAGTAAATATATATTGAATTACGATATATTTTTTCTGAATTAAATCTCATGCAACGAATGGTGCGCGAATAAATGAAATATCGAGACACTAATTTAAAATTGACTATGAAAATTTACGAATTGTATTGTACTTTGTAGAATAAAAAAAAGTTTATACGAACGTGTCGCGCGTGCTCCGTTCAGGTTATAAACAGCTACTGAGAACCATCCAACACTGTTGTTCGACGGTGAAACAAGTGTATGACTACTGTATCTCTCTTTCAATTGTTGATAGATTATCAAATGAATTATTATTTTCTCGTTGCTTCGCTTACGAGAATAAGAACGATTATTCTCGTTCAATCATCGGCTGCGTCTCGTCGACGATTGTAATATTATCTATTTCTTTTTTTTTCCTTGTGTATTCACCGATCACGTGATTTTTTTTCCTTGCATATTCACCGATACTTCGCATGCATTTTGTTCTTTCGCACCCACGAAATCTATATCAAACTGTCAAAAGAAAGAACCCGTGGTGTATTATCACACAGAACGGCACACCGACACGCGCACACTTGGCCTGGCGTACGCTCGAATCGCCACGCGCTCGAACACATGGCAGGAACGCGAGAGAGATGGAAATATGAAATAAAAAAAAATTATTCATTCATTTTTTTCAGATTTTAATCATCAATTTGAATTTTTTTCATTTATATGGAAAAAATGTGTATAAATGTTGAAATCAAAATTAAAGATTAAAATTTTTAAAAATTCATATGTATTTAGAAAAATAAATGAATCATTTTCACAAAAAAACAAGTTGGATTACCAGAAATTTGTTAATTTTTTTTTTTTCATGAATTTGTTACATAATAATTTGCAATTATTATTATGCAAAATTAATCTTTTCAGTACCTTTAATATGCATGCATTTTTTTAGATTTTTATACTGCCGATAATTCTTTCTCATTTTTCTCGAACTTATGCAAAATGAACACCACGCGCTCTATCTATCTTAATTGTGATTTTTAATTATTACTTCATTAATATATTTTTTTTAACCATTTTTTGTACAGATATGCAGTGATCTCGAAAAGCTAAAGAGGTCGCCAACGGGATTTCTTCAATTTTTGCACGAGAATAAATACCAAATAAAAAACAAAGATGGCAAGAACGGTAAGTATTTGAATTGACGCCGATGCGAACGCAGCGATGAGAAAGCGATGAATTGAGTTATTCTTTGGATGTGCAGTGTTACTTTTGTTTCGAAATTTCGATTACATGACTAATTTTTTTTTGGTACAGTAAATTTATAATTTAATTATGATTTTTTTTTATCGTCTTGACATCCTATTGCGGTATTGTACGCGATTTATTTTTTCGTATTAAGTACTGTAGAGTGGATCTCATGTCTGTCGATACCGTTGACTTACTTGTCGTTTCGTCGCGTCATCAATACAGCGACGTTAATGACTACGATATTGTATACTCTTAAATATTTTTATTCCAAAATAAAGCATAACATTCAATAACGAAAAGAAAAGTTGGAGGTCTCGCCGCGACATGTATTATAATTAATCTGGAATGCGTGATACATCAATAAACTTATCTCGGATTCATCTACTTTTGATATCGAGATCGTTATTCTTATATCTTCTATCCTTGAACAATACTGACGAATTGACTATGTAAAAAGTCGTGCAGTTCGTTTATTATTTAGTTGATTACACTCAGAAGGTAATACACAGCTTCGGATAAGATCAGACTTTTTTGACGTGATATCTCGCGAAACAATTCGGGCGCTTACATCGACGCGTTGTCGTTAAATATAACTTCCGGTTTATCCGCGAACGGAAGGATATCGTCGAAATCATTCCAACATCGATATATTATCGTATATACAATTACGAATGTAAATATGTAAACGACGAAATCTTAAAAGATAACGCCGAACAACAATAAAGCGCCTTTAAATCGGTGTATTACTTTCAAAAAATTGTGCCTCTCGTTCGATAATATGAGAGCAGCTACCAGCATATTGGTGCGGCACGATTCCTCATAAATGTTGCATACGCATAGCTGGCCGACCATGACGATGAAAAACAGAATGACGATTCTCTGCAACAACGAGAAACCATTATTTATTTTTCACATCGAAAATTAAAAGAATCTCTGCTTTTAATAAATAATTATATCTCAAAATATGTTAAATTTTTTCACAATTTTGAACATAATTGTGAAAAAAAAATTACCAAACGCAATGAAAAGAACGTTTTTTTCGATCGCAATTTCGTAACAATGTTTTTATTGTTCACGTCTCGGCAGTTATTAAATTGCATCATTCAAAAATATGTGGGGGACAAACGAGAAAAATAATTTTTTTTTATTCGAAATAATTTATCTCAAAATTATTTTTTTAAAATTCGGAAAAAATTTATCAACAATTAGTCAATTAAGAAAAATTTGACCAATCGGAACTTTTTGAGAATCTTTGTTTTTCGCGTTTCGGCAATAATAAAAATTCACTGTTCCGAACAATGTAAAGAAGCAATCGAAAAAAAAAACATTGGAGTAATTTATTCAAAAATAATTTTTTTAAATTCCCAAAAAAAAATGGATCAACATTGGGCGAAAAATGTTAACAACCAGAATTTCATGAGAATGTCTTTGTTTTTCGCGTTTTGACAGTAATAAAAATGAATTTTTCCAAAACTTGTTTTATTATGTGAAATTTATCTCTTACCATGCCAAACAAGGGCTCCATTTTTAGAACCGATGTAATATTTATAACGACGGTGCATAGACCAAGCGATTGAACAAAAGTGTGTTGAACGTCGATAGCTCAGGACTCATATTTAACATGGAATTTTCTCCGTCGGTATCTATTTACAGTCCCAATGAGGCATCTTCTCTGTCAAAATTGAATCCAATGTTATTGGAGGTGGCGAGTTTCACAGATCCAATGGCATTGCCATTTTCATTAGAAACGTTGGTTCGTCCCGTGTTTTGTCGGTGCAATTCTTAAAAATTATTTCTTTCGCACTCACTGACCTTTGAAAATGTGATAAAAATGTCACCAAATCTGTCGGCGTACAGCGATGAATTTGTCTCATCGTTATCTATATCGGCATTCGTTTCTAAAAAAATGTAAAAAAAAATGCATTTTAGTTTAATGCAAAATGCTCTTTAACTGGGACTTTTATCGACACAAATTATCATTGATGAGAAAGTCCGATGGTAATGTCCGATGAGAGTTTCATTCGCCAGGATGCCATTGGCAATACACGTCGACGTCGTAGGTTGAACCTTCGCCGCAGTGACTTTTTTGTATCGTCCAGCTTTGAAAAATGAAACGTCGCGATGTCCGTTAGGAGGTTAAATCCTTTCGCGAACACGCGAGTAATACTGGATCTTCATATTTCAACGATAACGCCTGCTTACCTGAGGCTTCGATGTGATTAACCTGCAGTTCCTGTTCAATATCATTCAGCTTCGCCGCGTCACTCAACCAGCCACCGGTGATTCTTTACAGTCGATATTCCGCATTTTCCAGTATCCTTCGTTTTCTTGCTTCCCTCCCAGCGACCACATCAACCATGACTAAAGTAATATATCTCCTTCCAAAATTATATACGACATTCCGACATCGATCAGTAAAAGTTTTAGGGGTAAACATCGCAAAAAGTTTTATTTTTGAGGAGATTTTACACAACATTTACGTGTTTAACCTATACGTCAACTTCGTAAAAAAACAACACCACGCATTGTTTATCGCGTATCTTTGCTGTGTTTCTTCGACTCATTTTGACGAGTCAAACAATGACGATTCATCGTATAAAATAAATACACACGCGACGCGACACGTTTTGTTTATTTTAATCGGACGAAACCAACTCCATTCATCCCGTGAGCCGATAAACGTCAGACTAACCCCCAACGGTGATACGGCAAACTTCGCTGCGCGAAAAACAAAAAAATGCGTTCGATACTGTTCAGAATTCACGAAATTCACGGAATATAAATTTATTTATTTTTATGACAATCTTTTATATTGTTTTTTTCTCAATAAAACTATATCAAATTATATTATAAATTTATATTATTTATTATTTTAGAAAAATATATTTTTTACATTTTTATAATAAATATTTTTTGTTAGATTATTAGGAACTTTTTTTTTTATAATCACAAGAAGAAGAATCAATTTTGATTATTACGGCGAGGAGGAACGTCTCTTCTACCGGGACTGAAAACGGGATCACCCTCGGCATGATTACGTCGATACCCGTCATCGACACCTCTTCCGCGCCCACGTCGAAAGAATGGTCGATAAAATCGTCCTCGCCATTCCTGGGGGTTTGCAAGGCAATGAATAAAATATGCAGTACGCGCATTTGATTCTTCGATTACGCGTTGCCTGCGCATCTGAATCGCCCACCCAGCGCGACTACGACGATACGGACCTATAAATAAAAAAAACATTTATAAATTATTTATTAACGTTACAGACCTATGAAACCGAATATCGTACAAGTAAAAAAAATTTCGATAAAATTGAACTGAAATAACCTCAAAATTAAAAAACGCGTATTCTATAAAATAGTAAATAAACTGAAAAAAAAATGCATATTTTCTAAGAAAAACCAGTAAAAGGATTTTTCTAAAATAATAACAACATTAATAAAAAAAAAATTACAAAAAAAAAAATTTACTCACGATTGTTGACACCGGCATCAACGGCATCCTCGCCGACGTCTCGTCGTCTCGCCTCGTCTTGGACGGGCTCAGCCCCCTCGTCGACCTCGATGTTCTCATGATCGTCAGGTTGTTGTTGACGATTCTATGGTTCAAAAAAAAAATTAATTAAACAAAAATATAACAAAGTAGCAAAAATTAAAAAATGAAAACTTACGCGCTCGTCGTTTGCCGCCATTTTTCATTCTTCTACTCCAATTCAATGTTTTACAAACTCAGCTGACTTGTCACGTGCGCTGATTGGCTAAGACTGTTAGATAGACTACGGTCTGTTTTTTTTTTTATTAAACATCCAATTAATAACGTAACAAGAGAAAACGCAAAAAAAGTTCATCTTTTGAACTTTTGTCTTTATATATTATTTTTATCAATATAAATTTTGAAATTTCTTATTTCGCCTCTTTTTACAGCTCGCGGATAATACGTATCCGACCAATAAAAAGACCGCCATTTGAAAATGACGCATGGCCATTGGTTAGTCCTGTGACATGCATCTTAGAAAGAAAAAAAAAATCGATTCGTTTTAATAAAATCTTTGTGCACTTAAAAAATTAATGTGTGCGGTTTTAATATTCTTAATTGGTTTAAAAAAATGTGTATATTGATGTAAAAAATGTAAAAAATGGTTAAAACAAATGTAATATATAAAACTGAAATTGAGAACCACTCTCCGAGTGTCGTGTAATACACGCGTTCTAAACATATTTTTTGTTAATAAAAATCCTTAGAAAGGATTTTTGTTGTGCAAAACAATTATAGTACAGGAAATTTCTATACAATATTCCTCTGAAAATCCGTTCACTGTGCGCGACAGAAATCTCGGACGGTCGTGAAAATGTCAAAACACTTCGTTGACAAAACTCTTCGTTATGCACATTTATTTCAATAAAGTATTTTTTTGCAAATGTAAAGAAAGTAAAATAAAGAAAAAAAAGTAAAACTACGATATATTCATACAAGAGATCGAGGCGGTCAGTGATTATTTAGATCCAACATTCAAGTGAGTAAAAAAATGTCAAATTCATTCTGTTCGCATGATTAGGTTATGCATCCCCGATGTCAAAAGTTCCTTATAACGAATAACCCCCCGATACGCAGATACATCCACAATTCAGATGCAACAATCACAAATTTTATGTTTGACAAACGAATATGTCAAAATTAAGACTGCCGCAAGTTCAAAATGTCTTGCCATCCGCTACTCCGAAACACGAACACTTTTTCCTTGAGACGGAATCCACTGACCCCAGCAGCGTTGGTCCAGTTTTATAATATCAAGGATTCTTAGATAAAATCTTTGCGTTGCATAAAAAAACTTTTTTTTTTAGAGCGATTTACGATGGACCCGAACATAAAATTTTTTTGGTGACATTGGGCGAGACGGTCAAGAATCACAACAAGGATATCAAATACATGTGTAATCACCATCATCAAGGATTCATCGATTTGGGAAAAGAACTGCTTCAAGTCCGTTCCCAGGCGTAAGAGCTTGACGTTAGTTTTTTTTTTTTTAATTTTTTTTTCCTAAAAAAAAGAAAAGATAAGCATTACTATCCGGCGCTGAAAACAAAAGAACAGTTAAAACATCAAGATTTGCCGAAAGTAACGAATTATCGATTTTCATTGTAAATCATCGCACAAATTGATTTTAAATGCGATTCGAAGTATTGCATTGGAGTAAAAATGTATGTTACAAAAAAAACTATTCGTGTGCTTGCAGATTGCGGAAAAACATTAAAGAAGCATCGAAGGCCGATTTGCAAGATTTCTTGGAAAATATCCGAAAATATTCGCCGAAAATCGGTGAAGTTACTATGCGACATGTGAGTATGTAGAGCATTCAGTATTCATCGAGATTCGCTTAAAAATGTTCTTAGTTTTTCTTGGATTTTTTTATAAGCATTCTTAAAATTATTTTTATTGTTATCAGACAGCGGAGGAACTATTAAGCGAAGCTGAAATTATCGGACGAAAAAAGAAGAAACTGCAATCGAGTTCATCGATCAATGAGAAGGAGAAGCTCAGCGCTTAAGATCTCTTCTTCTTCTTCGTATTCCTATTGGCTTTATGCTTTCGCCAAGTGCTACTAATACGCTTAGGATCTCATGGATTTTAAGTCCTGTAGATCGTTGCATACATATTTGCACGGTGCTGCGCTAAGGCGATACCTGTACAGCGTATTATCAACAGCAGAGAAAGCAACAGGCACGATTGGTCTTACAAGCCCCGATAAATATGGTAAGAATTTCGTAACCATACAATACGATACGGCATAAACGTTACTAGCGTTGTTTTCAAGGAACCAATAATCATTTATATAAATCGTACATTTTTTTCCGAAACAATAATTAAATTATCAATAAAATAATTTTTTTCCTCGATAAAAATCGATCTTTTTCAATCCACTCAAATCGATTTAAAAATTTTTTTATCCGAATCAATAAAATATTCGTACATTTTTTCAGTACAAAAGTTTCGTTGGATATCAAACCTATGTTTACGGAATTCTCAGATTCATCGTTGTCGAGGATCACACATCGAATGTCGGCAATAGCTTGACAACCCGTTCGTATCTCGAGGAACTGTAGGCGATGTCTTTCGAAAATTGTCAACGCTCTGCGAACTCATTCTGTAAGTAAATAACATGTTAAACGTTGTTCGAAAAAATAAACAACAACGTCTATTTTATTAGCCATGAATCTCATTATTTCCAGGCTTATTACACAGACGCGATGTTGATATTGAAAATAAAAAATCTCATTATGCTGTTCAATACAATGCTAAGAGTAAGTTATTCAAAGAATAGCTACTGAATCTCCTTAAAGCGATATAAAAATATTAAAAAATTAAATGAATCCGATGAAATGATAGAATTACGGATATCCAGTAAGACAACTCTGGGATTTGCTTTAAGAAATAAGGGTACACTACAACGAGGTCCTTATGCAGCATTAGATTCAAGTTTTTCATAATATTTTTTACAAAGATAATTTCTTACCGATTCACGTGAGAATCCGATATAACATTTATTAATTTTACAAAAGACTCGAATTTTTGTTAATTAACTTCATTTACCATTTTTTTTTTGGTTAAACAGGTCGAGTCGCAGATAGAATACGATTAAATTCTTCAATCGTTTTCTTATCACTACAAGAAACTGAAAAAAGCCGATTTCCCAAAAAAAATTCCATTCTCAATTATGATAGCGAAGGTCTATCAACAAGTCAACGAATTCATTTACCCGTGTCTCAAATTTTCCGAGCATCTAAATCTCACGAAAACGGAGATTGACAAGATGATCTGCAAATCAACGAATTTGTTGGTGACGCCGGTGTTCAACGATTATTTGTCGTCGCTGTTTAGAAATCCATCGTTTGCGCTTTTGCAAATCGTACAGATAATTATAAATACGGGATATCTTGAAAATTCGACAAAATATTTGGCAGAACTCGTTTCCAACATGACTAGGTGAAATATATGCAGATATATTTTTGAGTTTTAATTTCTTTTATTCATTGTGTGTTGTATTAATCACGTAGAAATCTGCACGAGGGTCAACTAAATTCCGGTGGCGTAAAATCAGCAATGTTCCCAGTAGCAAGAGACAATATCAAGAAGCAAATTTGCGACAAACTCAAGCGAAAGCTTGACGAGTTTTTGGAGCTTTTACGCAAAACCCCAGAGACAACTGATGGATAAGTGTTACTATCCGACACTGAAAACATTGGAACAGTTGGAACACCACGATTTTCCGAAAGTAACAAATTATCAATTTTCGTCGCAAATCACCGAACAGATACCCCTGTGAGTCGTGATAAAGAATTTACGACATTTTTTTTAAAATGCGATTCGAAATATTCCATTGGAGTAAAAATATATCTATTAGGAAAAAAAACTATTTGTGTGTTTGCAGATTGTGAGAAAACATTAAAAAAACATCGATGCCCGATTTGCGAGATTCCTTGGAAAGTACACGAAAATATTCACCGAAAATCGGTGAAGTTGGTATGCGACATGTGAGTATATGGAAAATTCAGTATTCATTGAGATTCGCTCGAGAATTTTCATACATTTTCTTAGTTTTTCTTGGATTTTGTTATACGCGTTTTTTTTAAATTATTTTTATTATCAGACGACGGAGCAACTGGTAAACGAAGCCGAAATTATTGGACGAAAAGAGAAAAAACTGCAATCGAGTTCATCAGCCAACGAGGAGGAGGAGTTCAGCGCTCAGGATCTCATGGATTTTAGTCCTGTACATCGTTGCGTGCATATCTGCACGATGCTGCGTCAAGGCGATACCTTTAAAGCTTATTATCAATAGCAGAGGAAGCAACAGGCACGATTGGTATTACAACCCCTGATAAATAAAGTAAAAAGTTCGTAAACATATGATACGATACGGCATAAACGTTACCAGCATTGTTTTCAAAGAACCAATAATCGTTTATATATATCGTACAATCTTTTCCGAAACAATAAATAAATTATCGATAAAATAGATGTTTTTCTCGATAAAAATCGATCTTTTTTTAATAGACTTCGATCGATTAAAATTTTTTTATCCGAATCGGTTAAATATTCATCCAATTTTTCAGCAGGAAAGTATCGTTGGATATCAAACCTATGTTCACGGGGTTCTCGGATTATTCGTTGTCAAGGATCACATAATGAATACCGACAATGTCTTGGCAACGCGTTCGTATCTCGAAGAACTGTGGACGATGGCCCTCTCGAAAATTCTCAACGCTTTGCGAACCCTTTTTGTAAGTAAATAACGTATTAACAGTTTTTCGAAAAAAAAAAAAAGAAATGATAAATTCTATTTTATTAACCATGAATCTCATTATTTTCAGGCATACTGCATAGATGTTAATATTGAAAATGAAAAATCTTATTATACTGTTGAATACAACGCTGAGAGTAAATTATTCAAACAATCGCCGCTGAATCTGTTTATAGCGATACAAAAATAATAATGAATAAAAATAATCAAATAATTAAATGAATCCCATGAAATGATAGAATTACGGATATTCGGTGGGACAACTCTGGGATTTGCTTCCAAAAATGACGATACAACGAGGTCCGCATGCAAAATTGGGTTCAAGTTTTTCGTGATATTTTAGACAAAGATAATTTCTTACCGAATCATGTGAGAATCCCATTCAATATTTATTCATTTTACGAAAGACTCGAATTTTTGTTAATTTACTTAATTAACCATTTTCTTTCGGTTAAACAGGTCGCGTCGCAGACGGAATACAATCAGATTCTTCAATCGTTTTCTGATCACGACGAGGAATTGAAAATAGCCGATTTCCCAAAGAAATTTCCATTCTCAGTTATGGTTCCGAAGGTCTATCAACAAATCAAAGAATTCATTTACGCGTGTCTCAAATTTTCTGAGGATCTGAATCACACGCAAACGGAGATCGACGAGATGACCTGCATATCGACAAATTTGTTGCTCCTGCAGACGTTCAGCGGTTTTTTATCTTCGCCGGTTAGACAACCGTCGTTGGCGCATTTGCAAGTCGTGCAGATAATTATAAATACCGGATATCTTGAAAAGTCGACAAAATATTTAGGAGAATTCGTCTCCAACATCACTGGGTGAGATATATGTAGATATATTTTTAATTTTTTAAATTTTATTAATTTTTGATTTTTATTAATTTTTAATTTTTAATTTTTTAATTCATTGTGTGTTGTATAATCACGTAGAAGACCGCGAGAGAATCAACTAAGCTGCCGTGACGTAAAATCAGCGATATTCCAAGTAGCGAGAGACGATGCCGAGAAGCAAATTTGCGATAAACTCAAGCGAAAGCTTGACGAATTTTTGGAGCTCAAAAATAACGATTGGAATTTGGTGGAACCACAAGGACACGCCTTGGGATTTATAACCGATTTAATTGCCTTTCTGCAAAGTACATTCACGTGTTTCACCAATTTACCTATAGGTATTCGTTTTCTTCATCATTGAAAAAAATTCCCCTAATTGTCCAAATAGTATTTTTATACTTTATTCAATTTTTTACCTACAGGCCGAAGTTGCGCAGGTGGCATGCAAATTCGCGTATTCCCGTATCGCTAAATCCATTTGAGAAATATTGATCAGCAACGATCTTAAGTAAAATATCTGTGAGAGCCCTTCAACAAGTTAATTTGGATACTATTCAGTGCGAACGTAAGTTGAGACGCAAATTACATTAATATCGATTTTTAAAAAAATATAAATAGGTATTTGGATTTATTTTGAATTTTCTCGCATCCAAACCTTCCCTCAAGAGGATCGAATTAAATTTATAATTTTTTAAGGAAAAAAAATTTTTGTAAAAAACATTTTTTCACGAAAAAAAAATGTTTTCAAATTTTTGGAAAAAAAGTTAACGCTCGAAGAAAAGAGATAAAACGATTTTGCTATTTCGCATAAATCCGAAAGCGCAATTGACGTTCAAATCACATAAAAACCGAAATTACATTTACATTTTTATAATTTCAGAATTTGCGGTATCGGAACCCATAGCGCGTCTACCGGAGGACGCGATGCTGCAGTATTTCGCGAGACTGCGACAACTACTAGGTCTATTTATGAGTTGGGATTGGCCCACTTATTTTCACGATTACGCACACAAATCCATGCAAATATAATCTCGTGACACCTAATATGGCGGTTCTTTTACTCGAAAAGTGAGTATTAAATATTTATTTAAGTAGGAAAGACAGTATTGCCGTTTCCGGAATTGACGTTAAAATGTAATGTATGATTACAGGTTACACAAATCCGACAAAAAACTGTATTCTCAGTGCGAAAGAAGAACGAACGCGACAAGAAAAAATTGTTGAAAACGGTTTCGAAGCAATTACGGCAATTGACGCAGACAACTCAACAATAAGCGATTCATAACGAAGTTATTAATATTTTTTCGTTAATCACGAACAACGAACGAATAACAGATTTAATACTAATAAAAAATTATTATTGTAGCAATAATTCGGATGTAACGAACCGCTTTTCTTCGGCGCGTGTAAATAACTGTAAATTACTGTGTTTCGTAAAAAATCACGCGATCGATGTTTGGAATAATTGTGAATGCGATTGACGATGAAAAATCAAGAGATTTAAATTCATAGCACGAAAAAAAAATAATATTACGAATAAATTTCGACGTAAATTGGGAACAAGTGGATTCATAATCTAAACAATTTTTTTTATTTATTTTTTATTCATTGTTATTATCATTTCTTTTAACATTAATAAACTTTTTCTTATTATAAAAACAATTATTATATTGATTTCGTTTATTCTTTTTTGTAATATAAAAAAAATAATTTACAAAAAAAATTCGGGAAAAAAAAGAACTAAAAAATGAACCGAAATAATAAAAAATGAATTGCAAAAGAAATTGAATAGAACACTTACTCCGGTTGAGAGTATCATCGAGTTCGTCGTCGGCACCCACTGCCTCATCCTCGATAACTTCCACCGGCGCTTCGTTGCCGATAACGGTAGGCTCCTCTGCCGCATCGATTTTCGATTTTCATTCGATTTTCGTTCTGAAAAAAATTGCAAAATATTAATAAAAATAAAACTACTAAATATAAGAAAATTGAGAAAAAAATCGTACATTACGATTGTTCACTGCCATCTTTATTAAATTATAAACGAGAAATCTATACTTCATATAGCAAATGATATATTCGTAAAAAAGCAACCAATCGCAAACAAGTCCACGTGCGCGTTACTCGTTATTGAAAACACAAAACAAATTGTAAAGTTTTGTCGTTTCTATAAATGTTCATCAAAGTTATTCATTAACTGGTGAAATAGATTAATCAGAACGAAAAATAGTCGGAAAATATATTAATTTATTTACAAAAATAAATTATTAACCTTTTTATGGAACAATTGGTAAATATGAACCATATATATATTTTTTCAATTTTATGATTTTGTTAACCTTCAAATTTATGACTAACAAATCCATGACAACTAAGGTTATGCCACATAATTAAATTGAGAAAAAATAAATGAAAGATTCTATTAAAATATAATTTCAATAATTAGCTTTTTTTACCCCTCATACTTTACTTTTAATAGAAAAAAAAAAAAGAAAAAAATCGTTTCGTAACATCTCAAAAATCTCCCATCGTTCCATCTCACGCCAAAATAAAATATTTTCATTGTCACATCATTTTTTTCTTCATTCTATCGTTTTATACTTTCATCTTATATTAGAAAAAAGAATAACATACATTTAATTTTTACCAACATCCGCAACTTCCATATTTTGCACCGCTATCTAATCGTTCGAAAATTGTTTCGTCAGTAAAATTCTATTCAATTCTACGCCAACGACACAGAACATAAAAAACATATTATTATTAATATCTTTTGGCCTCTACGCAGAATCATTGTTACTTTTACTCACTTTCCTCTCACCATAGAGAATTATCACAACTGCGCACTGCGTAAACATATAACATACTGTTGAGTATCTACGACCAATCCTACGCCAACGACACAGAGCATAAAAAACATATTATTATTAATATCTTTTAACCTCTATGCAGAATCATTATTACTTTTACTCACTTTCCTCTCACCGTAGAGAATTATCACAACTGCGCACTGCGTAAACATAAAATATACTGTTGCGTCTCTGCGACCAATCCTGTGACAAAAGATTGTTGTCATTATTAATCATCCTCGACGGACTACTTTTGTGTTTGTGGTATAACATTCTTTATAGTAAATTTTACTTATTTCAAAATATTTTTAATATGACATAAAAAAAAACATAAAATCATAAAAAAGAAATTAAAAAAAAATTATAAAATAAATCATAAAAAAAAATCATGAATCATGAATCATGATATAAATCATTTTTTAATATACAAAAAAAATGTTCCATCGTCATATACCAAAAAGCTTAAAAATTTTTTGAAATCACATTACAAAAAAAAACAAGAAATAAACAGCAGTAAATAAATATTAAATAAATAATATTAGACAGGAGTATTCACTACAATCTATTACCACTACATATAATTCAAAAACTGCAATCATCGTTTTAATACATTTACGAATTAATACAGAATCTCATTAAAAGCAAATATCATATTAGCATTCGATAAGACTTTTTTAAATCATAAATTACTATTCGCATGAAAAAAATTAATTTCAATTTTGGACACCAACTCAACCGAGAATAAACAAGAAAAAAGATATTTCATCTGTACCTAATGTCGATTTACCCTGCCAAAAGTCCACTGCAACTTTGTCGACTCCGAAAACAACTGAACTCTTCCATCAGCATCTTATTATTATCAATTCCACCATTGACCCATCAAAGCTGTGAAAAACAAAAAAAAAACTCATGAAATATTGAATTATACAATCAATTACATTAAAATTACAGGTACTAGTTACATACTCTTCATTGATCCATCATGCTGCAAAGATAAGGAGGTCGCGTATCACTGCCATAAACGTGAATGGACAACACTGTTTTCTCAGCACTCGAAAGAACGTTCAGCACTCGAAAAAAAAAAAAAATATATATATATATACATATGAGTATATGTATAATAAAAGGTATTTATTTATTGTTATTATTACATTGATATCTAGACTAAGATCCAGGTCCAGGTCCATTACAAAACAAAATACTTACAAAAGGTCCATTACAAAACAATATCACCTATTATTTGTACCAATACGAAATTCCAAACGCTCTCTTTAATTTTACCGCAATAATTTTAAAACATCATTGTACCCCAGTGCGTTTATCATTTGAAATAAATTGCGATTATTAGCTCTACAAGAATTAATAAAATAAATTCTAAATTCGGAAACACGCTCACCTGGACCTGTCGCAATTTTCACCTGGACCGTATCGAAATATAAGTATGAGCCGTAATATTATATATAAGCCGTACATGGCATCACGGTCCCTTAAAGTTTTGTTTCGAAGTAAACCGTGCACGGTATCATGGTATATGCTAAATTACAATTCAAACTTATGCCGTGTTTCTGTGTCTACGAACAGTTTGTATATCGTATACGATATCACGGTACTCAACGATCGACTTGCTCGGTATTCGAAAGTATGCCGTATAGCAGACATGCAAACCGTGCACAGTATTACGGTTGACAACGGCAGATTCCGTACATGGTATTACGATATAATTTTACTGGAGAGTAATTATATCGTGATTTCGAAAACGGTACGAAAACCGTGCACGGTGTGGTCCCAATAGACACTTCCATGAATAATTGATTATATTACCATTATATACATATTGATCAAGCTTTCTGTATCACACCATCAGGCCATTAAAATGAATCCATTATTACCATTATAAATATCATATCATACTAAACGATTATGGTAGGTTAAATCTTAACCTATCATAACTGCTAGACGTCTAAGTTACGTATTAAAGACAACTTACTGCGCCATTGCATAACAACCGTACGATTCCGCTGCCATCTGAAAAAAGAACAGGAAAACGAATTAATAAATATACCTAAAAAACAAATAATACAATTTATTTCAACATTAGTTCAACATTAAACTTTAATCAATACCAGACATCACTTACATTTTTTTTCTTTTCGCGATACAAGATATAGTTCTATTCACTACCGTCAAATGGCAGTGGCGCACAAGTTTGTTCATTGTTACATTCCGATCGATGAGTAACATATAAGTCGCTAAAAATAAATCATCTACAGTGACCAATGTAAATCTACATAAAGTCTCTTGCACACGTTCTCTCAATTTTTTTACGAAAACAACCAAAATGTTAATTGAACATCAAATTTGCGAAAACCGGACACGTACAAAGAGCGTATATGATGCAAAACGATATATATGAAACGACTATCGATAAAATTAGAAATTATTATTGTAATGATGCGTTTGCATTGAACTGATAGACATATCTAACGAAAGATAGAAAAATATCTCTCTCTCCATAACCGAAGTTGCCTTATGCGAAAGTGTTTTACAATGTTTTTCTCTCAAGCACTCATTTTACTGTAAAGTGATTGATTGATTTCAAATATGGTATCACACGATTGGTTGAGCAATTGAATTTTGTGTACAATAAGTCGAAAACACGTTAAAATAAGACAATCTCATTTGTAAGAAAATAAATTTTTCTATTTTTCATCAAATGTATCTATTAATAATCCAATATAAACGCAACATTACAATAGGGAAAAATTCGTGATTTTCCAAAAACTGTTAATAATATAATATATCGTTCTCCGTCATATGCGTTCTTCATAGATGTTCGCTTTTCAGAAATCTTATACTCAACTTACATTTATTTGTTTTCGCAAACCATTTGAGAAAAAACTATGCTAAAACCTTTACGCAGATTTAGATTAATACATCATTTATTTTCAACCACCTATATGTACCCCCTCATGAGTTGGCGGGCTGTTTATTTGTCATTTCCGTTAACTTCGAATGCTGATTCATTAATTGCTTTACGAATAGTAATTCATCATCATTATATTATTTTAAATAGTAACACGAGATTACTTTCTTCACAAAACACTTTAATTATTCAAAGAACTACTATTAAAAAACACATTGTAAACACAAATTATATCATGAGAATTTGATTTTGCATTAACTTTTGAACAAATAATCAGTCACATTTATCGTTCACATCTCTAATTTTATAACTATGAAAATAAATATAACCAAATAGTCATATTATGAATATTTTTGAAAATTACTTTTCAATATCTGGCAGTTCTGGTAATACTATACTGAAATTTCAACATTCACAAAAGGCTCAACGGGCTCAATGACGGTTTGTCATTGTTAAAAAAAGAATAAACGAAATATGGCATATGCCCTTTATGAACTTAGACCAATTTACGCGTCCAATACTAGGATTACAACGTTCAGTAAGTCACCTGTCCTGGGAGTAATTTTGGAACATACCCAGATAATATAAGAAAAACACGGCCGTCATTTTACATAAAAACTTATTAGAAACAAGAATAACCTCACGATACGTTTACAAGACGAGTTATTCACACAAATATGAGATAATGATCATTTTACATAAGCACAGATTAGTACGAAGATGCACAACACTCGGCTTTTAACCGAGTCAACCAATGTGGCGCTATGAATCATAGCGGCGAACGCGTGAGTACGATTTTGTAATCATCGCCTCTCACGATATTGCAGAGACGGGACGAACGGGACCACCGTTCCAGATGATATTACAGACCGCGTAATCACGAGAGAACTTATTGGGGAGAAATCCTCTGCCACTCGCTACATGTTTTTGTAAAGTAAACAATTGGGCAATTGAGCATTGGACAATTGGACTTTGCATCATTCTCTTTTACTTCAATAAGCCTCAAGATAAAATCGATCAGCTCCTATTCTATTCTTCGACCATTCGGCATTCAACCAACATTATAACGATCATTCGGCATTCAACCAACGTAATAATTTCTTACAGATCACATTTGTCCCAGCTCTTCAATATCGCAAAAGGTGATTATCATAAAATCGTACCCTCGAAATCACCGCGTTGATTTAGTGTCGAACTCCAGTTCGCTTGACTAAAAACATTGCATGTGTCCCTACTAATCTCTGACATTACTGTTTCGGAAAAACGATGTGAATGATAAATATGACCAAGAATTTTATCGTTTTTTTATCATAAAAATATAACAGTACGTGATGTTATCAAAATTAAGACATTCATCACAAATCCCCACTATTTAACCGTCACTTAAGTATTTCAATGGTTAAAAATATAATCAAGTAGCTGCATACTTTCACTTGCATAATTGAAACAATTAAACACATTTCCAAGCACGTATATTAACGAAAATATTAATAAAGAATTAATCCTGTTGTGCAAACTTTTATATAAAAACTAATAACATAACATAATAATGACAAAAAATGCATTCCTCCACATGTTATCCAAACACCTGATATATGTCAATAATACTCAAAACGTAAACTAATATTAAATAGAAATAAACATCCATTATTATACCTACATACATATTTTATACTACTTACATTTTTTTTCAGATTTTATTTATATATTGTACAAAAAACAGGGCAGCCAATAGCGCCCTACGAAAAAGAGCATCCAATAGCACTTTACGAAACAGGGCAGCCAATAGCGCCCTACGAAAAAGAGCATCCAACAGCGCTTGACGAAACAGGGCAGCCAATAGCGCCCTACGAAAAAGAGCATCCAATAGCGCTTTACGAAACAGGGCAGCCAATAGCGCCCTACAAGATAACAATACCGAAAAACAATACTGAAAATAACAATAACAATACTGATAAACAATACTGAAAATTTATACCGAATGGCTAAAAATCAATTTAAAATCATCAAGATCCGAGGCGATGGCAACTGTTTATTTCGAAGTCTTTCCTACGGTCTTTATAAAACTGAAAATTATCACAGCGAAGTTCGAAGGAATGTAGTTGAATATGCTGTAACACATTGGACACAATTTAAAGCAATACTTGATGCCACCAGCGCAACGTTGTACAAGAACGAACATCATTACGCGCAGGTAATGTATGCTGACAAAACTTATGGTACTGATTTTGAAGTAGGGATGTTCGTTAACCGATACAAAAGAGGAGTTCAGATGTACAAAATCGTAAATGATATCATTACCTTTGTACAAACCTTAAATGTGGAACAAAACGACAGTGAAAACAAACAATCCTATATAAAATTACTATTCACAAGTACGCCTGAGAACGAACAAGAAGGCCATTTTGAAATTTTAGAAGATATCATTGTCGATCAATCTCTATATTCTCGAAGTTCAACGTTGAATGTTGGCACGTCAAATGTTATTCCACTTACTTCAACTGTATCAGAGAATGTTTCTCCAATAAACATAAAAAAAACGACACCAGCAACAAAGACACAATTAAACAATTCTGAAAATATTACGAGTTATAAATGCTACAAAAATGGAAACAATCAAGTCATAAATAAAACTGTACATGATATTGCCGACAAATGCAATGCAGTTCCATTCATGACAGACCAACCGCCAATAGTCTCAAAAAAAATCAATATTGACACACAAATGCAAAAAATGATTACGTCAAAAAAAGTCAATATAAACAATAAAAAATTATCTAGCAATAAGTCCGAGTCTAGAAACCAAAAATGCAAGTCATCAAATCGATCAAACAGAATAAACGATGTATCCAAAAAAGAAGCTATAAATATAAATAAATCATCGAATGAAATAACAAAAGATCCAAAAGATAAAAACGAACACAGTAAGAAGAACAAAAGTAGAATAATAAAAAATAGATCGAAACAAAATCATCCTAAACTATTAAATATCATTCGCAAAACTAGCCACAAAAATGAAAATACTGATAAAAATACAATAAAGTGTAATGATCAGCATAAACCTTATTTGGACATTTTCAAGAAGAACTTAGACATACAAATGACATTACCTGTAATTAAATTACATAGAATAGATACAAAAAAATATACTGATAACAAACAAACCAATAATATTGAAGTTCGGAAAAACATTGGTATAAATCAATGTATGAACCCATGTTTTGAAAGCCCATCTCAAAAGATTGTTACATCTCCTGATAACTGTGATATTACAATTATAAGTGAGAAGTTCTCGCAAATAAACATTGACCAAGACACGTTAGAAAAAGATGTAAAATTAGAAATGTCACAAAAAAATAACAACGAAAACATAGAAATAAAACAAAATCAGACGGAACAAGTGAATATTATTCCTAAAATAAACTACGACGAACAAAATATAACTAAAAATAACGGAGCAATTGAACATAATAAACAATATAACTCAAATTATGTAATAACTAAGAGTAACATAGGTATACTCATGAAATATCCTGTGATTAAACTGAATAGAATAAATACACAAACATATGCTAATAAATGTACACATGCATTAAATCTTCGGAATACAAATAATACTTTGGAGACTAGCAATACAGATCTCATTACTGAAAAACATCAAAACACTTACACTAAAAGACAAAAACAAATCGACTTAAAACTCAAAGAACAATTACGTCTGCGAAATAAAAGATATGAACCAAATTTTAAGAAACAAGAACAAAGTAAAGACGTAATAAGAAAACGAAAAATCCACGGTCATGATGATATTAATTTTTCAAATATAACAGAAAGACTTTCACAAATACAAATGAACAAAAATACACTAGATGAAAATATACAATCAGAAATGTCACCAAAAAATTGCAACGAAAACATTAAACTAAAGCAATATCAGATCGATCGATTAAATATTGTTCCTAAGATAAATTACAACGAACAAAATATAATGAAAAATAATGTAGTAATTAAACATAATGAACAATACAACTCAAATAATATAATGTCTAAGAATAACATAGGTTTACCGTTCAAGTATCCCGTAATAAAACTTCATAGAATAAATACACAAATATATGCTGATAACTGTACACATGCATTAAATGTTCCAAACACAAATTATAATTTGGAGACTAAGAATAGAAATCTCACATTTGAAAAACATCCAAATATTTGTACTAAAAGACAAAAACAAAACAACTTAAAACGTAAAGAACAATTACGTCTTCAAAATGAAAGATGTGACGAAAATTTTAAAAGACAAGAACGAGGTAGAGACGTAGTAAGAAAACGAAAAATGCGCGACAACGATAATTTTAATGTTTCAAATATATCAGAAAGGCTGTCGCAAATGAGCATTGACCAGAACGTATTAGAAAAAGATCTACAATCAGAAATATATAACGAAAAAAACATAGAAATCATTAACACAAAACGAAATCGCATAGAACAATTTAATATTATTCATGAGATAAACTCCAATGATCAACATACTACCAAAAATAATCAAGAAATTAAATATAATGATCAACATAGTACATATTATTCAATTTCTGAGATTAACACCGATTTTCAAATTAAGCGCCCTATAAGTAAGCTGAATGAAATAAACACTCTAATAAATGCTGACAACAATACTTATGTATCAAATCTTATAAACGCAAATAACAATTTAGAGATTCACAATACAAAAAACACAGATCAAACACATACAAATATTTATACTAAGAGACAAATACAAACCGATTCAAAACTAAAAAAAAAGCTACATCTCACAAATAAAAGATGCGATGAGAATTTTAAGAAACAAGAACAAAATAGAGATATAATAAGAAAACGAAAATTACGAAACGACGATGATTTTAAAGTAATGGAAAACAAAATGTACATGTTAAGTAAAAGGAGAAAAAGAATTGAAGATCCCGATTACATCATTAATGAACAGATAACATCAAAAAAAAAATATATAAAAAAAAGACACAATATAATACAATCAATAAAAAAACCACGTATTGTTTCAATCGAAAGAGTAAATATAACATTAATTCGTTCTGGAAACTTTGTACCAATGCACAATGCGAATAAAACTAACCATGAACACATTGAACAAGCTAACAGAAATGAACACATTGAACAAGATAAGAGAATCAATACGTGTAAAAGACAAGCAATCCAACCAACAGACCAATATCCGAAAATAATATATATACAAGATGTGCGAAATAATCCGAAAGATTTTGAACGAAAAGATCTACAAGATCGGTCTAAAAAAGATATTTATAAAAAAACGTTAAATAATCCAGTTTGCAGAGAAAATTTAGTTGTTACTGATAATATTAACAATGAAACTAAAGCAGGTATAGTATACAAAAAATCAATTACTGAAGGACCTACGTATGTATGTTCATGTTGTGGAGGATTATGGTTCCGAAGATCCATCTCCCTTTTTACATCAAATCAAATATCATTGAAACCTAAAATTCATAATGATTGGAATAATATATGCAAAATAAAACAAAATAACGCTATTCAATTATGCTCAACATGTAGAAAAGATTTATTCAACAATAAAATACCGAAATTAGCACTGATTAATGGTTTCGAGTTTAATGAAATACATCCAAGCTTAAAAACTTTAACAACTATGGAAGAAAGATTTATATCTCCTAGATTACCATTTTTACAAATAAGAACTTTAGGGATTGAAAAACAGTATGGTATTAAAGGAAATTGTGTCAACGTTCCGGTAGATATAAATTCATTCGTTTCTAAACTTCCGCGAAACGTAAATGATACTCAAACAATTCATGTGAAACTTATGAGACGTATGCGTGATAAACACCATTACGATTATCAAATAATTAGACCCAACAAAATAATAGATGCTGTTCGATATTTAATTACAACAGAACTGTATATTAAACATAAAATAACTTTAGACGAAGAGTGGATTCGAAACCAATGTTCTGTAGATCAAATTGAGACAAATGAGATTGAGCATGACGACGAAAATAATATTAATAATAATAATGATAATAATATCTTGCAAAGTCTTAATACAAAGAATAATGGAAATATTAATTTGAACAACAAACTTTTACAAGGAACTGTAGACGAATGCGACGATTGGGAAGAACGCGAAGATGAACCAATCAATCCAGGTGGTGAGGAAACATTATTGGAGGACGAATATATTAACAACGTAGGATTGAAATTAGCTCCAGGAGAAAATCAAATTCCTATCTCCTTGCTGAATGATGAAGATTTCGAATTACTTGCATTCCCTACTATTTATGATGGGAAAAGTAGAAAGGTACGTAATCCTAAAATTTCTATTGGAGATATAGCAAAATCTGAAATTAGAATGTACGATCGACGTTGTGCAATGAAAGTTCCAAAGATGTTTATAAGTCATTGTAGAGTAAGATTACAAAGATTAGTATCGTTAATTCAAATTCATCTTCGTATGAAACGTAAAACTAATAACGTCACTGCTCATAGTGTTTTAAATAATACGATCATTGACAAATTGATTCAAGACAACGATTGTATAAAAATTCTACAAATTGATCGGTCAAGTCCAGCTTTTTGGCAACAAAAACAAAAGGTAGTAATGGCGATGATTCGTCAATTAGGAAAACCGTCAATATTTTTAACACTATCCGCTGCAGAAACGAAATGGGCTGATTTAATACGAATACTTAAAAAAGTTCTTCACAATGAATCAATATCAAACGAAGAGGCGAATGAATTGTCTTGGCAAGAAAAAGCTAAATTAATACAATCCGACCCAGTTACATGCTCAAGATATTTTGATCACCGGATGAGATGTCTTTTGAAATTTCTCAATTCTACAGATAGCCCATTCAGTAATACGCCAATCATCGATATGTATTATAGAATTGAGTTTCAACATAGGGGTAGTCCGCATGTACATGCTTTGATTTGGTTAAAGAATGCTCCCATATACGACCCTGATAATATTGATTCCAAAAAAATATGCGAAACTTTTATAGATAAAATAATATCATGTAATTCAAACAATCCAACGATTGAACAATTAATACCATTACAGACACATAAACACACAAAAAAATGCAGAAAAATCGAACATGAACTAGTTGTCTGTAAATATAATGTGCCGCATTATCCAATGCAGCGAACTACCATTATGGAACCATCAGACGTACATAATCGCAAACAAAAGAGAATACTTTACGAAAACTATAAAACAATAAAAACTAAATTAAATCTCATAAGCCGCGATATTAAGTCTTATAAAAATATGACATACGATGAATTTTTACAATCACTGTCTATGACTGAAAAAGAATACTTAACGGCTATTCAAACGCACATTAAAAGACCAATGATTCTATTAAAAAGAAATGTATGTGATATTAAAATAAATCCTTTTAATGAATCTATATTAAAATTGCACCAAGCGAACATGGACATTCAATTCATTCTAGATCCTTACGCATGTGTATCGTATGTTGTAAATTATATTAATAAATCACAAAGAGGAATGGCAAGTACATTAAAAGAATGTGCTGATTTATTAAAAAAAGGAAATAACTCAATACAAAAACAATTCAGAAGTATTGCCAATTGTTTTGTTAACAAAAGTGAAATTTCTGCGCAAGAGGTAGTTTACCATTTATTGTCAATTCCTATGTCTCACTGTTCAAGAGCCTCAATTTACATTAATACGGTGCCAAATGAGGAAAGAACTAAACTATTGAAACCAAAATTTGAATTGGAACAATTGGATCCTGAATCAACAGACATAGTACAACTTGGATTATTAGATCATTATAAACTGCGTTCCACTACACTAGAAGATATTTGCTTAGCTGACTTTGCATCACTATACAATTATAAAAAATCTGTCAACGCAAAAAACATTACTGTAAATGACGAAAATTTGAATGAAGATGAACCCTATAATGAAATAATAGAGGACAATATTACAAACAATTGGATCCCATTATTAGATAAAACAGGATATATTCAATTACGATCAAAACCTAAAATTATTCGATATAGAAAATATAATATTCATCAGGACGAAATTAACTATTACAGAGAACATTTATTATTATTTAATCCATGGCGCGAAAGTGAACCAACAAATATCGATGCACAAACATGTTATGAAACATACAAAGAAATAATTACAAATAATAGAATAAAATACATTCATAACGAAGTTATTGATTATGATAATATATTAGAAAATATAGTCGATGAAGATCATGAGGCAGTTGTGGACAACAATACAGAAAAAGAAACCGATAGAATTCCCGCAGAATTTATAATTCATGATATTGGATATGATCATGCTGACATCGGTCTTGAAATCTGTAATGAACCTGGTAAAGCTAAAGAAACATTCATTGTTCCAAAACTCATGCAAGATAATGAATATTATCAACTAATATCCTGCTTGAATGAAAAACAATATAGATATCATATTAATTTAATACACAAATTAAAAACACAAGACACTGAATTTTATCATTTCATAAGCGGAGGGGCAGGAGTAGGAAAAAGTTTATTGATTAACGTTATTACACAATCTCTGCTGCGACTATATAATAATGTTTATAATGAACCAGATAGCTTGTTTTTACTAAAATGTGCTCCAACTGGCAAAGCTGCGTTTGGTATTCGCGGCACGACGCTTCATTCAACATTTAGTTTGCCAATTAACCAAAGTGAAATGAATCGATTAAGTGAGGATACAGCAAATACTCTGGCTCACCAATTACACCATGTAAAGGTAATTATTATTGACGAAATTAGCATGACGGGACGTAGAGTATTCAGCCAAATAAATCAACGTCTGCAACAAATATTTAAAACTGATAAAATATTCGGCGGAAAATCTCTTATAGTATTAGGCGATTTCCATCAATTGAAACCAGTTATGGATGGATGGATATTTGAATGCGAGAACCACCCTCTAGGAATATTGCAAGGTGCTTATTTGTGGTCAAAATTTCAATTATATGAGTTAACAGAAATAATGCGACAAAGAGAAGATAAAACATTCGCTGAAGCTTTAAATAACTTAGCTACCGGAAATACAACAAAAGAAGATGACGAGCTTTTTATATCGAGACAATGTGATCAATTACCTGCCAATGTAGAAATTCCGAAAGACAGCATGGTGTTATTTCCTACCAATGCATTAGTAAATAATTATAATATCAGTTTTCTAAATTCATTACAAACTGAAGCATTTAACAATGAATGTGTCGATTATTGTATAGGAGAAGGCACTATAGAAAGTAAAAAAAGAATGCTCGAATATGCTAAAATGCTTCCGTCAAACAAAACTCAAGGATTATTGAATGAAGTTATGTTGAAAGTCGGAGCAAGATACATGTTAACTGTAAATATTCGAACTGAAGATGGTTTAACCAATGGAGCATGTGGTAGATTGGTAAAAATATCGTATGGATATTATATAGACGAATCAAATAATCGTATTCGTGTACCTATACGAGTATATTTGAAATTTGAAGATTTAAACGTTGGTAATGTCACACGATCAGAATGTCTGAACCAAATGAAAAATAATAATATACCACTGGATTTAACACCGATAAATCATGTAACCAGAACAATGAATTTAAGAAAATCGTCGGCTATTCAATTATGTAGAAAACAATTCCCTTTAACACCTGCAGAAGCAATAACGATTCATAAATCGCAAGGAGGTACATATCAAAATGTAGTAGTAAATTTGACAAATAGAATGGACAAAAGAATGTTATATGTTGCCTTTAGCAGAGCAACTAGTGCGAAAGGGTTATTTATTAAAGGGCAATATAGAGCGCCAATGCCAGAAATAAATTGTGACAAAGTAAAATCCGAAATGCTTAGATTAAGAACGGACAATCTTTTGCATCTGGATCTAAAGTTCCCAAAAGATTATAAAACGAATGAACATATTCTATTTATATATCAAAATGTTCGAAGTTTAAATAAACACCTTTCTTTAGTAAAATCAGATAGAAGTTTTACGACATGCGATATACTGAGTCTTGTAGAAACTTGGACATTACCCCAAGATGATGTAGATATAAATGATTATTCAATTATTCAACGTCAAGATTGTCAAGGAATTGCGAGAAAAGCTTTTGGAACTATTACATACAGAAAATCAACATTACCTAGCTCAATTCGATGCTTTTATAATTGTACAAATCGACACAAAAACGGATATATGATTACAACTGGTATAATAATTAACAATTATTGTATTATCACAATTTATAAATCACCAAAGTTTCCTTTTACAAATTTCAAATGTAATATGAATCTAGCCTTCGAAGCTATAAAAAAAGAAAATTTACAATATTCTATTGTTATAGGTGATTTTAATATTAATTTGAATGATGCAAAATCAAATTCAAGTATATCATTACTAGAACTTATGAGAAATAACAACCTGTTTCCGATACTACCATACAACACGTTTACTACAGATAATAATACATTCATAGATCTTTGCTTTAGTAATAATAAAGATTTAAATATCCATATATTTGAAAGTATATTTAGCGATCATAAACCAATTTGGTTTCAATTGGAACAATAATTAATTACGTAACATATAATATAACTAGTATTCAAATAATGACTTAATCAGACTAAAAAATATTGATACCGATTTAAAGCAACAATGTTCCATTTCTAAAAAGGATAATATAATACAATATAACATAATACAATATAACAAATAATAACAGTGGATAGTAGGCCTCATGGGGATTCACCACTTAAAAAAAAGAAACGCGCCGATTGCTATACCTCATGGTGGTGTGGAAATTAGCAAAATATTATAAACCTGCTGTAAAACTTGATCAACCTTATTTGCATACTTAGTTGCAGTACGCTGTTTTAGTAAATATACTGAAGTAGAATTGATTCGCGACAACCGCGAAAATTAAAACATATAGTTGTCATTATATAAATTCACTTCCATCTCTATACATAAAAAAACGTTCAAAGATTCTAAGTTCATGCTATTTTCATTTGTACTGAATACGTCCAAGAAATACATAAAACAAAGAGGTATCTCATCGACTGGGTAAAATATAAATCTATAAGCAACATAATGCTTTATGATTAATGAAAACTTTAATATGCAATGAACGCAACTATTTTTCATTGTTCTACATTTCCATGTTAAGTTCACTTGTAAATAAATCGTAACAAGAAAGTCAATTTATAATTTGTTAACATAAGCTCCATTATACAATTTTTTTGAAATCGAAAATTGCCAAAAAAAATATTGACTAAAAGTTATTTTTATAAATACTTAGTACATTTTTTGGTTATCCATTTTATACTCATTAAATCTATTAATAAGTGTTAAGCCAATAAAAAAATTTTTACTAGATATGATTTGATTTTTTAAATTAATTTGTTCAAATTCTACGCGACGCAATTCATTATAATTGTCTTATGTCTCAATATTTGACAATATATCGTCAAACAAAACAAATATCTCAATGACGCAAAATAATAATCAGTTTGTATATGAAAGAAATATTGTTATTCTATTAAGATTAAACACTATGAACCAATTTACGTAACTGAGAAATGCTTTTTCCCCATACATACTTCCGAAATAAAACGCGCAACGCGACGTGTGAACACACTCGATACGGAGCGCGTAGCGCGACGTGCGTATGAATTTAAAACGGAGCGCGTAGCGCGACGTGCATATAAATTTAAAACGGAGCGCGTAGCGCGACGTGCATATAAATTTTAAACGGAGCGCGTAGCGCGACGTGTACCCCTGTGAGTGCCTTAAAAAATGTCCCGAAGGGACATTTTTCAGGGGGTTTGGGGGGCGGAGCCCACCAACAAGAGCCTCTGCGCCCGCAGGGCGCTGAGGTGCTTGTTTTTCCTTACTTCCTACTTCACTTCCTACTTACTTCCTACTCACTTCCTTATTTCCTACACTTGGGACAGAGTGGAGTGGCGCTCGCGTACTTCGTTTCGTCACAGTGCATAAAATAACGAAATTGTTAATGCATCACAAATGGAATACGACGAAAAAAGTTCAACGACGAAAATGCCAACGATTGATTGAGCTATAGAAAACAGAATGCGAAACGAACAATCTCGTTAAGATCAATGACAATGTGCAAATACCCAATAGTGAGATCGTCGTGGCCCCGAAAATGAAAGAGAAGATGATAAATGAAAAGAATTCCGATGTGAAAATGTCCATGGAAATAGCCTCGATGGAACCACGAGAAATGAAACATGAAATGAAGGTTCTTGATGAAATTAATGACAACGTACAAGTACCCGAAGATGAGATCGTCGCTGCGCCGGAAATGGAAGAGGTGTTCAAAGAAAAAAATATCAACACGCATATAATCGATCACGAGTTTTCCGACGCACAAAAAATCTCAAGAAAGCAATTCATCGATAACTTGATCCCTACAAAGCTATTTATTGACGTCAATTATAACGTTTCTGGGATGACTAACATCAATGAAATCGTTGACCGCATGAGTGTGAACCAGTCGAGCAACGAAAATTCGGACATCGATGAAAACTTCAACGTTGCTACAACAAATAACTGCACAGAGGTTAATAATTTGGCTATAGAATTAGTCATGGAGGAACACATTTAGGATGGTTTCCAAATGATTCTAAACGATATCGGCTTTACGCCGTCTGTATCCGACAAGTTAGGCAACGATTTCTGTTAAAATACGCTTTGCGAGCGGACAGAATATTTTCTCTCCTCCTGGCCCCGCTCGACCCCTCCCCTGCCATCCCGGTTCCGCTCGCTCAGGACTTAGAATATTTCCCCTTAGCAACAACCATAGCACCGGTTGCCTTAGCAACAGTTGCCATAACAACGGTCGCCATAGCAACGGTCGCCTTAGCAACGGTCGCCTTAGCAACGGTTGCCTTAGCAACGATTGCCTTAGCAACGGTTGCCTTAACAACGGTTGCCATAACATTCCGATCCGTGGCGAATTGATTCGGAACAGCAAATAGTGTAGTACACGACGGATTTTTTTAAAGTTTGCGGAATATTGGCGAAATTAGCGACAGTTTCGAAATTTGATTGTTTGCGAGCAGGAAATTCGTTTCCAAATATAGTTTGTGACGTATTTTTCACTTAACGGAAACTCTAACTCAAACTCTAAAGATAAACCAAAAAAAAACAAAAATCGAAAAAGCTCAAACCAAACGGGAGCAAAACGCGAACGAAACTTACGTCACCTTCGGCCGTCCACTCTCGCGGATGCATCAGCGTTCCGGTGGGCGCCAGTTAATTTTGTTTCGCCGGGATTAACAGCCGGTCTAAACTGGAGGTCGGTGGAACGTTCTCCGCAGGGAGACTACAAAATTAAAAAAAAAATTAAATTTAAAAATTGTGACGCCGTTTTTCGCTACGAGCATCACATGCGCGCCGCGCGGCCAGGTTAGCGACAAGGCAAGGCAAGGGAAGACAAAATAAGAGGTAAACGCTACAAAATCCGCGTTGAACGATGATGAAACGAGGAACTTGTTCCCAAAAATAATCGTTCTCGAGATAATTAATAAAAATTATAGAATAATAAAAAGTACAGTTTAGCGATTTTGGCACATAAGTTATTGATCCCGTGGTGATTTTAGCTGAGCGATATCGACTCGAGATAAGTTTTATCAAGAGAAGATGTCTATCGCTGAAGTCCCGAAATATAGAGAGATTGATACCGTATACAATGAAGTATGTCGAATGTTCGAGTTTTGAGTTGTGAGTTCGAGTTTTGAGCTTTAAGTTTTGAGTGAATTTGAGTGTCGAGTTTTGAGTTTGAGTTTTCGAATGAGTTGAGTTTTGAGCGTATGTGAGACTAGAATGGGACGCAAATCTTCGTTAGTTGGAGGAGGAGGGGTTGAGAAGGTGGCGTGGAAAGGAGCCGACCATTCGTGCTACCCACCACGATTTGCGGAAAATTCATCGAAAACATTTCATCGAAATACAATTCATCGAAAACAATTCATCGAAAACAATTAACCGAAAATACAATTCATCGAAAACAAATCATCGAAAATACAATTCATCGAAAACAATTCATCGAAATTACAATTCATCGAAAACAATTAATCGAAAATAAAATTCATCGAAAATACAATTCATCGAAAGTACAATTCATTGAAAGTACAATTCATCGAAAACAATTAATCGAAAATACAATTCATCGAAAATACAATTCATCGAAAATACAATTCATCGAAAATACAATTCATCGAAAATACAATTCATCGAAAATACAATTCATCGAAAATACAATTCATCGAAAATACAATTCATCGAAAATACAATTCATCGAAAATACATTTCACTGAAAATCCTGCTTTGACACGACGACGGATGTGACGAAATAATTTCTCGAGTGGAATCGTATGATGCCTAGAATAGTGGGGTCCGTGCGGGGCACGGCGAGGTGTGTATGGAAATAATAGCGTAAATAATTCCGATTTTTTCACCTATAGCGGAAATTGTATTTTCAACGAAAATAAAACTTTCCGAATACCCGACGAAGGTTGCGTAGAATTGTCTGCAGTAGCTGTTTTTCTCTTTTCCCGCTCTTAGCGTTACCCAGAGTCAACGAACGTGGACGTGGCAGGAATCTGACTCCATATTTTTTTTTTTTCATTTTTTTTTTTAGTTTTATTATATTTTTTTAGTTTTTTTATTTTTTTTTTATTTTTTATTTTTTTTTTATTTTTTATTGATTATTGGTATTGGTAGAGTTAGTAGTTTTTTTTTAATCTGATAATCTGATAATCTTCTTTCGTATAGAATTCCGCGGTCACAAAATAATTGAACTAAATATATCCATGAGATAACGATATTGAAGGTGTAACGAGTAATCGATCGATTAGCGATTTTTTTTTCCATTTTCGCTCACCTCGTTCATCTCCTTTATAATATAACATAAAAATAAATAGATAAAAAATTAAATAATAATGGTTGTTTAAATAATAATAAAAATAAAATACTTGATTAAACGACCTGTTTATAAATTCTGCAAAAGAATATCGAAATCCGCCTTTTATTTTACAAGGAAATGCAATTAGCAATTGCTCGGACGTAGTCAATTTTATTGATGTAAATTGGCTTGTTAAGGTTCTCTACGATAACCAACAGACGCTCATTTAGATTTTTATATTTTTTCACTTGAGGTGCACCTTCGATCGCCTTGCGAATCTGAACAAGTGTCATTTCGGTCCTTGACTGTTCAATTTTCAAACTTGTGATCAAGTGCCACAATGTTGGCTTTTTCGATTTTATGATCTCATTAAATCCACGGTGCCACCCCTCTATATTATTGTTCGTACGCGGCAAGTTTCTTTGACACGCTTCATAATGATTCCAAAACTTAATTGGAAATTTCGCTGCACGGCGAACTCCTCGTCGGTCCGTTCGACCAATATATTGTTCTTCGAACGAGAAGAGAAACTCATCCGTGTCTGTGTCCGGATCGACAAAAACGTCGGTGATGATTCGATCAAAGACGTTCTCGACCATGTCAATCGGAACGAACGCAAGCGCTGTCAATAGCTTAATGTTCTTTGCGAATTCTACTTCGGTGTCGTATCGCGATTTCAAATTATGCGCTTGAACCTTTCTATATACGGCCTGATTGAAGTGGAAGTTACAAAAACGTACGTTTACTTCTGGAAAAATACTCATGAACGCCTTCGCTGCGGCACGCTCCATATCAATCATTATCGTCGACGGATTCAAAGTCGGTTTTGCGTTTTTGAGTTCTTGAAGCATCTCAGTATAAATAGCTTCGGACTTTCCCGGCAACAGTACAAAAATCGTCGGTACGACTTTTTCTTCAATTATTGCGTGTATCGTGTACAGTTGCTCAAAAAGCGCTGGACAGGCGTCGAATGTTCCATCGGCGAACCAGTGCTCCGAACCAGCGAGCAAATTCAAATTTTCGTCTGTCCCAAAAATGAGAATACGATCCTCAACGCTTCCCTTGTCATAGATCAGAAAATTTTCGTTTTTTTCCGTTTCGCACATTTGTCGAGGAAGAACGATGTTCTCCCGAGACGACGGATGGGGAGGATAATCTTCTTGGGCAGTACGAACGTGTCGTATCGTTCTCTTCAATGAGCTGGCGCACGGCATTTTAGAAATAACCGACTCACTCATTGAAGACGAAGCCCTGGCAATTATTTCATGGCCACTTATGGTAGAAGACCGAGCCGTATTTTTCATCGAGACGATCAGTTTTTCTTTTGCAACGACATCTGCTTCACCACCATGATTGTGTTCGACCTCTTTTAGGATTTCATCGTTGCAAGTGATAACCCGGCCTTTGCAATGATCCGTTTGAAAACGAACGCAACGCCAATACGTTCTTTTACCGTGGTCGCGATCGCGACTATATAAGAAGCCTTTTGAAAGCAATCGCGGTTGCCCCTTTTCACTTTCTACGAATTCAAGTGGCATTGTGTTCATGAAACAATAACCACATATATATATAAATATTTATATAGACATATATCAACAAATATAAGTATATAATGTGTATGATAATTTTAGATTCCGGTTCGACCCTTAATAATACGAATTTGATGGTCAAATTACAAGTAACTGAAATATTACATTAGACTACTGCATCGTGACAGATAGACCAATGGACTCTACACTCGACGACGTTCAGATACCAAATGATGTTGGAAGTGATCAGCTCTTGCATCTATAGCCAACATAGACTCCGATACTACTACCAGATTTTGTTTGGTAGAGGGTAGTGGAGGGAAGTTCGCCGTGCGGTAAGTAGTGACGGATGGATGGATGGAAAGTAAAATAATAAAAATATATATAAAGATACCGACGCCGCCGCCGCCGTGAATAAGAATCGCGCGAAGGGCAAAATATTCTAAGTCCCTCTAAGGGGGTTTCGAAGGAGGCAGCCGCGGTGGTCGGCGGCGGAGAAAGAACCAAAAATATTCCTCAAATGGATCTTAGCTCAAAATATTCTAGGATTGACGAGCGAGTGCGCGAAGCGCCCGAGCCCGGGGAACTACTAGTGTTTATATATAATTGTTATATCGATAACTTTACATGGGTTTTCAACGATATGGAAATAAAACTACAATTCAATAAAAAACATGAAATATCTAGGGAACTAAGTGTCCTAGTAATCTAGATTATATCTGAGGATTTTTATAACTCCTATATGGAATGTTACATAAAACGGATTAATCAGATTTTGTTTATGTATTATACTTTAGTTGTTTTTCAAATTTTAATGATGAGGTTGAGTCTCTATTCGCTATATTGCGAACATGTGTTTGTTTGTTTAAGGAATTAACTCGATCAAACAATAATGACTTTGTTCAATAAAAGAATTTAATGGTTTAGTTATAATTATAATTCGCTTTGGATAGTGTTAGTCTCAAAGTCACCAAATTTCCAACTGGGCGTCGAACCCAGGACGTAACAATAGTAAATCAAATTATAAATAACAATTAATTAATTACTGAATTTCTATATTCACGCTACAGTTTTTTTCGTAAGAAGTATAATAAAAAATCAAGTAAATAAATGATTGTCAATAATTGTTAATGAATCGATGCAATAACAAATCTGATTAATTAAGAGAGAAATACTTTGAATCCATATTACTTAAAAAATGAGAAAATGAGGCTAGAATCGGTTTACGGACGCTATACATACTATTGATGATAATATTTATGTTGTAAGTAGGGGCTTCGCCCCAACAACTCCTCAGAGAGGCTCCGCCGGTGCCATCGCAAAAAAAAAAATTTCGCGTTGATAAGTATTTAGAATTGACGCTAGCTCAAATTGCGAATACAATTTTTTTTTACCAAACTCTGTATTTCATCGTGCAGTTAAAGATTCATGTGGGGGAGGTAGACAAATTGAAAAAAAAACGAGTTACAAACTTTAAAAAAGGGGGGCACGGCGAGGTGGAAATAGTATAGTGTGTGAAATCGTTTAACGCGTAGAATAGTGGGGTGCGTGCGGGGCACGGCGAGGTGGTCGTGGAAATAGTATGATGTGTGAAATCGTATAATGCGTAGAAAAGTGGGATAAAGTGGGGAAAAGTGTGAAATCATATAATGCGTAGAAAAGTGGGATGCGTGCGGGGCACGACGAGGTGTGTGTGGAAATAGTATAGTGTGTGAAATCGTATAACGCGTAGAATAGTGAGGTGCGTGCGGGGCATGGTGAGGTGTGTGTGGAAACAGTATAGTATGTGAAATCGTTTAACGCGTAGAATAGTGGGGTGCGTGCGGGGCATGGCGAGGTGTGTGTGGAAATAGTATAGTGTGTGAAATCGTATAACGCGTAGAATAGTGGGGTGCGTGCGGGGCATGGCGAGGTGTGTGTGGAAATAGTATAGTGTGTGAAATCGTATAACGCGTAGAATAGTGGGGTGCGTGCGGGGCACGGCGAGGTGTGTGTGGAAATAGTATGATGTGTGAAATCGTATAATGTGTAGAAATAGTGGGGTGCGTGCGGGGGACGGCGAGGTGTGTGAGGAAATCGTATAGTGTGTGAGATCGTATAATGCGTAGAAAAGTGGGATGCGTGCGGGGGACGGCGATGTGTGTGTGGAAATAGTATAGTGTGTGAAATCGTATAACGCATAGAATAGTGGGGTGCGTACGGGGCATGGCGAGGTGTGTGTGGAAATAGTATAGTGCGTGAAATCGTATAACGCGTAGAATAGTGGGGTGCGTGCGGGGCATGGTGAGGTGTGTGTGGAAACAGTATAGTGTGTGAAATCGTTTAACGCGTAGAATAGTGGGGTGCGTGCGGGGCATGGCGAGGTGTGTGTGGAAATAGTATAGTGTGTGAAATCGTATAACGCGTAGAATAGTGGGGTGCGTGCGGGGCATGGCGAGGTGTGTGTGGAAATAGTATAGTGTGTGAAATCGTATAACGCGTAGAATAGTGGGGTGCGTGCGGGGCACGGCCAGGTGTGTGTGGAAATAGTATGATGTGTGAAATCGTATAATGTGTAGAAATAGTGGGGTGCGTGCGGGGGACGGCGAGGTGTGTGAGGAAATCGTATAGTGTGTGAGATCGTATAATGCGTAGAAAAGTGGGATGCGTGCGGGGGACGGCGATGTGTGTGTGGAAATAGTATAGTGTGTGAAATCGTATAACGCATAGAATAGTGGGGTGCGTACGGGGCATGGCGAGGTGTGTGTGGAAATAGTATAGTGCGTGAAATCGTATAACGCGTAGAATAGTGGGGTGCGTGCGGGGCATGGTGAGGTGTGTGTGGAAACAGTATAGTGTGTGAAATCGTTTAAGGGGACTGAGTCACCTAAAAAATCGAAAAGTAAACATTTTTTTTTGCAGTATATATAAGTTTAATGAAAAATTCCATTTTACCTCCATAATATATATGTGTTAGACTACCGCTGTGAATTTTTTTGGAGACCTACAGTGTATTCCGGTGTAATGCGCAATGGTCAAACATTTTTCCTTTGCCGCAGCTTTCGGACTGAACGAAAGCATCAATCTTTGCTTGCGATGTCTTATTTTCTTCGTTAGACAGTTTATTGCGGAACGAGTGCGGGGATTTTTTTTTGAAGCTTCGCTGGCGAAGCTATGAGTTAAAAACTACCAAAAAATTCACTTTTTCCACTTTTTTTCTCGTAACCACTCACATAATGGCTTGCGATAAATCCATTTTTGATCGCATGAAAAATCCCCGCACTCGTTCCGTAACACTGACTGTTACGAAGAAAATAAGCCGTCACAATCCAAAATTGGTGGGGCCATTCTCTCTGAAACCTGCGGCAAGCGAAGAAAAATAAAATGGAAAAAAATGAATTTCACAGATTAATGAAAATAACCAACTTGGGTGATCCGCAATAAAAAAAATTATTTAAAAATTTTTTTTGTCACATAAAAATGTCCACTTTTTTTTTCTATCACATAAAAATCAGATTTTCTTTTTTGGTTTTTTTTTTTTTTTCACTTCACAAATCTCGTAAATGCAAAAAAAATGTTTAAAACATAAAAAAATATACTCTTACGTCAAATCTGACGTTTAAAAAAGAGGTTAAGTCTGCGAGACTTTTCGCTTTGCGACACTGTCACTGTGAAAAACATTTTTACACTATTGCGGGCGAAAATACAGAATATATTCCGTTCATTCGGAAAAACTGTAAACACTGACACATAACTAATACACTGAGTTTACAAGCTCAGTTTTTTACCCGATTGACACAATCGAGTAAAAATCATCGCTGCTACATTACGCCGGTGTATCGCAGACTCAAAACAAAGCGCGGTAGCGGCGATAATCTGAGTCGCATCGATTAGACGTAACGACCCTTTGGTCGGTAAATCGTTACCTACCGAACGCAGTTTCGACATCGATTGTTTTTTTTATGTTCCGTTCTCGATGTTTCTTATTCTTCTTATTAGAAGAAAAAAAAAACATGCGGAGATGCGGTATTCCGGCATTGTTCGTGTTGCATTTCGGCATTTTTTTTTTTCACGCATTATTTATTTCTAACACTACTAAAATGCTTCTAACTTCGGTAATTTTTTAAATTTCGATCTAAAATTTGGTGTGTATGTAGTACACCGCATGTACATTCAGAAAAAAAATTTTAAAAAAATAAATAAAAAAATCGAACCCGAAAATTGAACCCGATCACCCCAATCCTATGAGACTTCTCTCGGATTAAAAAGTCCGGCTGAAAATCCGGCGCACGGATGATAGAGAGGCAAGCGGAGGTCGAATATTAGGTTTAAGTTTGAGGTTTTCCCGATTTATCGCGATTCGGAAGACATTTTTGAGTTTTGACTTTGGAAGGCCCTGTCGGCGGGGATTGTACCACCCCGTCGGCAAAGATTGCCCGGTCCATTTAGAGTAGGGGTCCCGAGCTTGCTTCTGTGTGTGTGACCGCGGGGATATCCCTCCGAGCCTCGTAGAACGAGAGGAGGGTAGGTGGGAGAGATCGGGCAAGACATCGGCCCGATGTCCGTTCCAGTGAGTGGGAGAAAGTGTGTATATGTGTGCGTGTGTGTACGTGAGAGGTTTTTCACCTGGCTCTCTCTGCGAGAGTTTCGGAAATTTGATTTGCGTGGGCGGGCGAGAATTTTTGAATTTACGAGTCTTCTGGTACGAGCTGTCGTCGAGAGAGGATCTCCGAGGAAGTCTCTGGTAGCGTTACCGTGAGTGCCTCGTGGAGACGCTCCTCCGATGAGTTAAGTAGGTGAGCAGTTAAGCAGTGCATTATTTTCTTGGGATTATTTTGACGCCTTATTCCGATCCCGTTGGATAAAAATCTGGAATTCTCGTTTTTGTGATCGAGTTCAATTTTTCATCGTATTTATTTTCCGTTGGAAAATGAGCGCGTTGATTTTCCTCGTCACGAGACGAAACTCCGCGAGAATTTGCGAGATCCCGAATAACAAAAGTTTCGAGCTTGAGTCGAACCACTCACTACGTGAACGCGGTGAGATACTCACTCCGATCTCGGTAGCGAAAGCTACGAACTGTGCGTGAGTGATTCTTCGTCGTCGTCGTATTCGGTAAGTGCGGCATAGCCGTCGTCGAGAATTGCTCAGCCTTCGTCTTGTCGCTAACCGCGAAATTGTTGTCGCCTTCGCCGTGTCACAAAAATTATCAATTATCAAAAAAAATGATAGCCTTATGTATTTGGGTCTTCTTCAATAGTGGAACACGTAAGGATAAGTTTCGCATTTTTATTGAATATTCCTCTTACTTTCTTTCCTGCGACTCCGACCATCTCTACCACAACCTAGCCCACTAAGCGACCTTGGTATACCGCTCGCGTCTCCGTCGTTAGTTTTTAATCGTATCGTGTTTCCGGATTTTTGCAATTAGGGAATTTTGTGTTTTATTGAGTATCGAGTTTTTTTGCGTTATTGACCGGTTCGTCATCTCTGGTGAAAAAAGATGGCTGGCGCCCAACATTAGTTTTTTGTTGTTTATTAGGAGTTAGTTTGGCCGACGGAGAACGTACTAAGAGTGGCGGGAAAATTCCCCCCACAAAATTTAAAAATTGGAAAAAACTACCTTTCCCGGTATCGTCTCTCTTTCTGTTGTCTTCCACTCTCCTCTCTTTTTTTCACTCTCCTGTCTTTTTTTTCACTCGCCTGTCTTTTTCTTTCACGCACTCTCCTGTCTTTCTCACTCCTCCGCGATATTGTTATCCTTCTCGGCATCATCTACGAGAACGATATCGAGGAGTTCGTATTGACGATAAAAGTGTTCGGCGATGATACGCCCTATGTCAATAAAAGGTGTCTCTATTATCGCCGTAATTGGTTTTGTACAAAGCAATGACGGGGTAGGGAGTGTCTCGTTCTAGCGTTAACGCCGTAAACGCAAGGGTATTATTATTATTACGAGCACGCACAGCACCACCACCGTCACCATTATCGCCGTCACCCCTCTGTTCTTCTTCTTCTTCTGCCGGATCGTTCTCGTCTGCGAAGCCCTCATCGCCATCATTATCGTCGCCATTATCGCCCCACATGTTAACCCGTTCTCCTTCTGCTTCTTCTTCCTCGTCAGAATCCTCGCCGTTGTCGTTTGCGGCTGCGTCCTCCACGGCTTGAGCGATTTCCTCGTTCAGGTAGTTTTCAACCTCGTAATCCACGGTCTCATCGTCTGCCAATTCGCGGAATCCGTGAATTTCGCAGTACACCACGAGAGCCGGAATGGTAGCAAAGAGTGGATGAGGCCTGAATAACTCCCTGAACTCGCAATATGTAGAAACGTCCTCGTCTACCAGATAAACTTCTGTATAGCCATCATCGTCTATATAGATAATTTCACATCGATGCATATTATAATTCCGCCGCAGCACACAAGCCGTGCCGGGTGCTGTAAACCCGCGAGGAAGCTTCCACTGTGAGTTGCAGCTTTTATAAAATTCGATCATTAATGTTTTAAGAGTCTTATAGGACCCACACAAATTGTCGAAGCGGATGGCTATTATGCACGCCGACACTACGTGCAACACTTCACACACAAAACCCTCTGGCATTTCGGCTGTGGGGTATCGGAGATACATTATAAAAAAAAAATTTTTAAACACGTACACACACAACCGCAATAACAATAACGATTCACGCGATGCTAATACAACTCTATTAAACATAGTATCTATTTAAATCGTACACTAACGATGAACTTATTATATTTTATCCCGTAAGTCGAGTGTCACGTTTGGAGGTTGATGAAAGACTAATGATGCGTTTCATACATTTGTGAGATACAGGAGGGGATATAGAGAGCATAGCAACCATCTTCACTGTAATTAATATTGGTACTATTTAAGTGCCCCAAAAATAATTTTTCCGCTCCACCCCTAAGGGTAGAAACGTGTGGCCGTTCTGACTACGTATGAAGCTAGGATGGCCACAGTCAGAAAAATATGAAGGATAGGTGTTACAAAAGTTTACCTTGCGAATTATTTAACGGCTATTTAAAGGCTTTCGAATGAGACTAGTTACAATTAAATCGGACCATCCCTTACCGAGATACGCACCCCTCGTCATCTTAAAAAAAACCCATTTTATATAAAAGATTAAAATATGAATATTTCTCAGTTTTAAATATCGTAATAAATCACCACTTCACCATTTTCGAATAGATCGATTTTGCTGCTCCACCCTTTTAGCCAAAAACGCACCCCCTGCTGTGCTTAATCATCTATATCTCGAGATAAAAAGAAGCTAAGACTCTTCGATAGGTATTAAAATTCATGTCGATTTAACGGCTCAGAATTTCCGTATCAATTGATTTTTCCGCTCCACCCCCTATCTCAAAAACTCACCCCTCATATGCATGTAGCTGTAAGAGTATTGTACAGCTATAGGGAGACAGGATTTACCCCCACCATGCGGCCACTGGCGCCAACCCCCACCACCACCGTCTACCCCCACCCTCTCCCCCACCCTACTGTCTGGCTCCCACTCCTTCCCCCACCACCTGTGGTCCCCTCCTCACCCCCATTGGGCCCCTCAAGCCACGCCCCCTTATTTATAGGGAGCCAATGAGAGAGAGGCTGTGAAAATCTCTGGACCGTGATTGGTCGTCTCATTTTCTCCGAGCCGTGATTGGTTGTCTGGAAATTCTCCGAGCTCTTATTGGTCGAATGATTTTTCCATGGCGCTCTCTATATATTTTCATCGTTTTTCTGAACTAATATTATTCCAGTAAACTTGCAGCGTTCTGATTGGTTGTCCAATTTCTCCTGGTGCCCTCTAGGAATTACCGGTAGTTTTTAATACTAATACTATTCTGCAGTCGGTAAATTAGTTTTCGTCCTCTATTATTCTAATGGTAATACCGTACCGACAAATAAAAAAACATTTACAAAAGTATTGTTGTTTATTTAATTTTCTTGTTTTGACATTTAACAATTTCTAGGTTTTACAATTTTTAAAAATCAGTGGTCTTGGGTGATGTGTCAGGGATCATGTTAGAGTCGGTTGACGGCAGTGGTGTGTCTTGCTGACGCTCAGGCTCGGGCTTCGGTGTACGCGGTAATACCTTCTCAGGTTGGTCCGGCGATGCTGTTGACTCTTGTTCTATGACCTCCTGTAGACAGTCGGGGCATTCTCTCTGTTGCGGTGGATATCCTTCGAGCCGTATCTTTAGATCCTTGGGTGCCCAATGTTTATTACAGGCTCTGTATGATGCAACCTCGGGGTCCAGTCGAATATGTTCAGGTAGTTTTGCCCACAGAATGTCGATGTATTCGCTCCAGTGCCTCAGTAGCAAGGGTTTGGGAATGTATTCGAGCTCCTCCGGGAGGAGTTCCCAGGGATCCTTGCCACAGTCGATGACTAGTATGCCACTGATGATCTCCATTTTAGCGAGGTTGCTGACGTTGCCACGGATCGTTGTCAAGTGTGCTTTCTCGTGTGAAGTGATCGTCTTTTATATCTGCTGATGGTGGTGTGGTGGTGGTGGTGGTGGGGGCTCGTGTGTCGACGATGAAGATGAGATGAAAACTTTTTCTATACTTTTTCCTTCTATTCGTTTATTTTTCTATTCGTTCAGCCCGTTTATTCGAAACGGGCTGAACATGTTTGTATACACCGTGATATATAGTCATTACCGCTGCCTTTTAAAAGTCTTTTTCGGCGGATGTTTGAGAGGTTTCGTCTTTTATGTTTCACATATCGTAGATTCTTATAGTAACGTCGCACAATATTGTCGTTTTTCACCTTATTAGCCGAGAATAGCCTGCAAAAAGCAGCAAGGTTGTAGCCCCGAGACATATAGTCAAGAAACATAACACAATATTCTCCACACACTCGAGACTTGATACACTGTAGGGGTTTGGTGCTCCACTCGTAGCTCGTGGTATTTCGTCGCAGTCGATTGCGATGTTGGTGGACAAGTGGAGGCAGTCCGTAACTGTCGAAGAAGATCCCTTGACCATTGTTGTCGACGTATATGGCTACCCAATGAGTTCCTGGTTTCGTATGATCGTCCGCGTTGGCGACGATGGCTGTGGGTCTAGACCAGCGACTCGGGATGCGATCGGCGGGGAAGACTCCTTTCGTCTGTGCTGAGACATGTCGTAGAGCCTCCAGTACTTCTAGACTGTTCATTGTAGATGCTGCCTGTGCGAGAGTGGGGGCGACGTCTCCGTGAATGCTGATGATGATGATGATACTGATGAGGGTTACGGGCGACGGTAGGCGTTGGTTGGCGCTTTGGTGGTGGTGGTGGCGAGAGTTGTTTATTACGGTAAAGGGCAACTATTTCACCCTCCGCAGGTACCGTGGCGTCGCAGGTGTTCGTCGTAGCACTGCTGTCACTGCTCGAAGGCGCTGGGACTATATAGTCTCCCACGCTAGAAGCTTGATCTGTATCGGTCGGAATGTCGATATGTATTGCTTTTCTCGGCATATCGGTTGGCCGATCTTTCCGCTGCACGGCGTCCACTGGTTCCGAGTAAACGGCATTCTCCTTATCCAAAATCTGAGTCCGAAGCCAACGTTTAATTTTCCCCACGTTGTTTAATGCGCACTTTGCGGCGTCTTCCTTTGACACGCCATGATATATGCACCAAGTGTCGTACTTCGGCATGTTCTTGAAGCTAGGCCCCTCGTAATCTTCGAGGTTGACTATGTCGCGCCCCAGCACGTCACGTAGAATTTCCGCTTTTTGTACACCTCTCGTGTATATGCGAAGTGCGTATCGGCACATGGTTTTTAGGGCCGCGTATACTTTTGGTAATGGTGTATCACCGTCAACCCACTCTATACCGTGATGAAAGCACGTTAGACGATTATTACTTGCGCGTACTTCTTTAGGTAGTTCACCAAAATCGTATGGCGAGTCGATAACCCAATGGCCGATATGATCACCCTGTATCGTTGTAACGGCGATCTCCTTAGGAAGAAACTCTCCATGCTTGCCGTATAACGCTTGAATATCAACTATTGCATCCATGCTGAAGGCGTGAGACGAAATGATGTCGAATGCTTGCTCGTAGCCGGTCTTAAATACGTTTCGACTATACGTATAGCGCCCTCGCCGGGGAATGCGTGATCACGCGTTATGCAGCGGAGAAGGGATGGAGTGTTCAAGCACTAAAATCCGTGATCACTTGACGAGCCGAATCAATTTCAATAACATTGTCATACTCGGCGTAGACAATACAGTTTATTGTCGATGAGAGGGGTCTAGCGAAACGTACTTCGATTCTCACGGTACCGTGTTTAACGAGATTCCAGTGGGTGAAACAGTTTGCGGATAGATCGGGCGTCAAGTCAAAGGCGAACAGACATAACAGAATAACCTTTTGCGTAAGCGCTACGTGAAATGTCTATACCGTCGTTTTGAAAATGTATACCTGTGCCTGAAAAAAGGGTATGGTAGCATTCGATCCACGTTTTGTTTGTCTCAAACTCCGGTTGCAGCGGCTTTCCAGGTATCTGTTGACCGTCAACGTACAGCGATAGAAAATTTATCGAATAATTTTGAAAGTTAAAAGGATTTGACGTTTTATCGCCGTTGAAAGCTTTGTTGCTAACAAAACCGAGTATTATACGCTTCGGTAATTGGCCGAGTATTACATTGTCCAGTGTATCGCCAGCGACGCCACTATGCATGGTAAACGACTTAACCTCCACACGCGTTATAGGATATTTCGCTGTTGTTTTAGCCAGCGTCTTTGCATGGGCTATAAGTACTCCTGGATTGATTTTAGCTCGTCTTATCAGCAGTGTTGTATCGTGAATTAATATCTTGTGTGTAACATCTTTTGATGGCGATTCCATAAGGCAAAAAGCGTCTTTCGAGCGTACGAGACGTAGTCGTACTTCCACGCCGTTCAGCAAAAATTTGTCTTGATTGAATACATCGCAGTGAAGATGACCAATCATATCCAAGGTCCGGCCTCCTTTGACAAAACTGGCTCTCGCGTCTTGGCCGGCGTTGCTCGGACTCGCGCCCGGCAACAACTCGAAACCGCCTGCAGTATCGGCATACCACAAAGCCGTAGTCAGATGCGATGTTTTTGCGGCAGGGTCATAGTTTAACAACGTTTCAATGTACGCTCTGTATGCGTAGGCATTATTAGGCGGTGCGACAAGTTTTTGATTAAAAAACACGTCTACTTGATTAAAGAGACTGTGCAAAAAATTGTTTACAGGTGCAACTTTGTACTCTGCGCCACCGTCGGATATTATTTTAAGGCTTACAGCGATCATAGTATGCGCGAGATCCAGGTATTCCTCCCCGTGGCCAGGTATCACAAATTCGATGGGCCCGTCGTCCGACAGCGAAGAGACAGGCTTGTAGTGAACCCATTGCGATGATTCTATAGACGTCTGCGTTGGTGGTATTGTGAATAAGTCGAGTTCCGACTTCATACATTCACACGAGTGTGAGTGTAGAAAGGACATATTTAAGCACTTCCAAAAATATCAACGCGCCGTCTCTTTTTATTTACTCGAGTCTTCGTCACTTTCCCCGTCTTCGTCCTTCTCTTCTTTCTTCGTGATGCTGCACTAGCGGTACTTCTCTTTTTACTCTTTTTCGTCTTCTTGTTTCTCGTGTTGGTAGATCTCTTTCTCGCGGAGATGCGACGAGTTGCGCGTCCAATCAACGACTGCATCGATCGCGCGGCGATCGGACTATTATAGCCGGATCCATTCATAAGTAGTGCAATTTTCTCGTCGGCTTTTCGTTTCAAATTCTCGCCGGATTCTCTGGCCCGACGCTTCAGCGACTCCTTTAATGGTATATTGTTCCCGCTTACGTCTTCAACAACATGCAAGCCAGCGCGCAACGCTTCGCGTCCTATAGCTTTAGCACCTCTCGTGAGAAGCGGTAGTACACTTCTGAAGAGTCCGCCGAGAAATCGTCCAATCCCGTGGCCCCTTTGATAAGGCGCACCGACGAAAACATTGCTCATACGTTCGCCGCCGCCGATTTGATTTTCGTAATATGACGCGTAGTGGCTCGCCATTTCGTCGTCTAAGAGACGCGTTTAAAGTGAAGCGTCAGCGTTAACGTCCCGTACTCAAATGTGATTCCCAAACTTGTCCCAACTTGTCTCTTATATCTATCTCGATTGTGCGAAAGCAATTATTAAGCAGCGGTAAGTAATTTGCCGGTGAAAAATATTTCACTTGTGTCGAGCCATACTTGTACTTTGACGTATTCAGATTTATTATTCGTAATAGAGCGGCCTGTGTGTCGCCAACTGTGTAGGGTACGCACAAATCCGAGTAGACAAAGATTTCTTCGGGCAGAGCACGGGCAATGCAGGCGGGCATCTGACTTTCGCGCTGTATCCCACGCGTAAAACTCACGTACGAATTCCCGGCGCTTTCCCAATCTTTACCAGGCGTTAACTCGAATCCAAATACGTGACGAAGCTTGTCGCTCATTTGCAAGAAATTCAGCGATTCATCAATTTCTTTACCGCACATTTTACCCTCAATCGCCACGTAGCCGCTTACATTTTTTGCATTCACTAGTCGTATACCGGCCTCGCTTATACCATTCAGACTATTTATACTTTTCATTAAAGCCTCATGATTGTCATATATGCCGTACGGTATATGACTGATTTTTCTGTCTTTTCTGCCACACTGTGTCCACTGAATTTCAGTCTCATCACGCTGGATATGTATCATCGTGCAGGGTATGTGAACTTCCGTTAGACCCACAACCCAATGACCGTTGAGGGTTATCTCACGTGAAAGGTGTGTGGTGAAATTTGTCGTAGTGTTGTTCGGAAAATACTTCATGCTACTATTGCTCGGCAGCACGAGAAAAAAATTTTCGTCGGTGTACATATTAGCCGGCGGGGGTGTTTGCTACGTGGCAAGATCGTGAGCGTTAGACGCAGGTATCCACGAGTTGAATTTCGAAGGGTAACCGACCCAGCTGACAAAGAGCTGTTTCGTCGCTCCGCGCCCTTTTGTACGTATTACACGGTCAATTTTGAATTCTTTTTTTGCCGCAACACGTTTCTCGTGTACAGGCGTGATTTCTTCCGTATAAAAAAAACCGTCGATTAACTCTCCCTCGAGATCCTTTAATTCGTAAACACGGATACCCTGACGGACCGTAACTTTTGTGATTCGGAAAATTTCTTCACTCCAATTCCGCTCGTAACCCTTCTCGAAGGTGCCTTTTGTTCGACTAATCCTAACGTAATCGCCGCACTTGTTTTTAACCCCGGTGAAACGCCTTTTTTTGCGTTGTCTCAACGAGGCTCTCGTCATATTCTCGTACGCCGCATCGGCATTGTGTAAAGTCACAGCGGCCGGTTGCATCTTAATCGACGAGTGTTTGGCATGGTTGTAGGCGTCGACGAGCTGTTGCAAGATGTCAATGTATCGATGAGTATTTCGGTGCGTGAAGTAACGCCACATTCGCTCTTTTAGCGTACGATTGAAGCGTTCGACAATCGCCGCTTTTATATCAGGGTTACGCGTAACTCTAAACACAATATTGTGCTCCGTAAGAAAGGTTTGCAATTCTTTTCCGACAAATTCCTTGCCTTTATCGGTCTGTAGACAAGCGGGTGAGCGGCCGTTGCTTCGTTGAAAAATCCGTTTAAACGCTTGCGTCACAGAGTGCACTGTTTTGTCTTGTAACGGCTCAACCCATGCATACTTACTCAATACATCAATGACTGTGAGTAGATAACAGGTATCGTCGTTGTAACTCTTTAACAAGCGTAAATCAACGAGATCAGCCTCCCAAACGACGTCTATATTGTCGACACTGTAGCGAAGTCCTGGGAAAAGCCGTTTGACGGGCTTGTGAATGGTGTACGCGTCCTGTTGCGTCAACCAGTCATAAACAGTGGCTACTTCATTCCTTTTATCCGTGAGTCGTCTTGCACCAGCGTAGCCAGCAGGGTGCGAAGGGTCATAATACACTTTTTCGTACGACATATCTCTCTCTCTCTCTCTCTCGCTGACGGTTATGGTACAGCAGTCATTGGGCCCCATTCATAGTTTGAGCCAGTGCGCAAACCCTCGTGGTAATTGAACGGACCCGTCTGACCGTTCGTCAATGCTCGTCCGCTCGGTAGTTCCCGTATCCTCGATCATGCTATCCTTCTTCTTTTTCTTCGTCTTTGACTCGTCCTTTTCACTCTATTTTGGCGAATAGTCTGCATTTAAGCCTCGTCGCTCGTTGAGTATGTCTTCGCGGCTAGTGCTAAGCCTTACACTAGCGGCACTTTTACTAGCCGGCCATTTTACCCTCGTAGCTATGGTTTCTTCTTTTTCTTCTTCTTCGCTGCTGTAATAGGGGGTTCCGTCGTTATCCACACTAGAATAATTTTGTCTACGCTCAACACGCAATCTCGGCTCTCCTCCAAGCGTCCACAATGCTGTGTTTCCGATAAATTCGCGTGGAACAGAGATATCTCGTAGACTCTGAATAAAGTCGCGTCGTCCCACGGCTTTAAACTCCTTTCGCGATCGTACCGCGTCGTTAATAAGATCGACAATATTTGAATTTGGCACGAGCTTGCCGTCTATGGTCACACGTCCCTCTTGGTCCCATCTGATGCGTTGTACTGCTCCCTGTGAATTGCGTAGATAAGACACGAGAGCTTTAGCTTTATGCCGAAACTTTTGCGGAACGCTGTCTATGATTATCGTATCATCGAACGGTTCATTTGCCTGTGATGACGTTTGCTGTTCGCGGGCGACGGTAGAGGTCGCTCCAGGTAGCGATGGATCTATCGGACCTTTTCGTGCTTCGAGCAAAAATAAATACCTCTGCAGCACCTGTAGATATTGTTTCCACTTTTCCGAGTCATCGCGATACTTTTTCGAGTTTAAAATTTTCGAAAGTTCCTCATCGAGCCGTGATATAGGATCGCCCGGCGTCTGTACACTTGGTGGTCCGACAGGCGGTGTACGACTTCCGGCGCCACCGCCGCCGCCACCGCCGCCGGCGCCCATCATCGGCTCTTTCCATAGCCCAGCCTCTTCAGCCGGTACTAAAATCATTTTCTTTGCGTGTTCCAGTAGATCTCGCTCGTTTGTATTGAGAGTCGGTACTTCCGCCACCGTTGCCGGTAAACAGTCTACTGACCAAACTCGTGATAATCGGTGCCAATAAAAGCGGCAAAAATGCTCCACATCCTTTTTGCATGATGAGGCGTTTTTTCGCTCGCCAGTTGAATTTCCGTCGTTTGCGCGAGGCGCCACTGACGCCTCTACTCTTGCCACCACCACCACCACCACCGCCACCGCCGCCGCTCTGTCTTACCGCGGACCATGGCGCTAGTTGTCGCAACACCTTTTTATATTTTTTCAAACGATTTTTCACGTTGGTTTTAAGCGCTACTACGCCGTGTAAAACGTTTAGCGCACATTCGCATATACACTTGACCAATGATTCATCGGCCGCTCGTAACAGCGCTTTTTGCTGTTCTTTACTAGCATGACAGAGGGCGTTTAGAAAAGCGACGTGACGTTTATCGATCGGCGATCGCACAGAACACGACGCTCTCTTCTTCTTCTTCTTCTTTACCGTCATCTTCTCGCTCTCGCCCTCCGAGATGTTTGCGTAACCGACACTCGAGCGCTACTGATGCCTTTTCTGTTCCACCATTTGACTAAATACGTCAGGCAAAATCATCATTTACGAAAGCTTCGCTTGTTTTTCGGTATATATACATGCATTTGTGGATCGTCGGGAAATATATTGGTGCGGCATCGACACATATCCGGCGTAGATTGCTTTAGATCCAACAGTAGATAGCCATGCGGCTGCGCAGTTGCATCGTGATACGCTTCCGTTAAAAAGCGCGGATCCTCGGGATAAACTTGTCTCGCAAGATGTTGAATTTGTGCCCGATCTCGTGGATTTTTAAAAATAACAATATAATTCGCATTCAGCGAAATATCGCGTTGTCCGTGTCCCTGATGAAAAATATTTTGCGTTATGAAAATAACGCTGATATTTTTATGATGACTGCCTTTCGTGAAGAGGTCTACTATCGTATTGTTTGACGATTCTCTCATCAAATCGTCGATAATAACTAATTTCTTACAATCGTTATCTTGCGAATAATCTTCCGGCTGCGGCAGTCCTTCGAGAAATTCAATTTTAACATTAGCGTTCGTTGAATCCTCATGCGACGAATTCTTGAACAGTGCGGCAGTTTCCATCGTACGTCCATTTTCGCGTGTTTTTCTTTCTTTTACGAGCGTTTCGTCGACGTAGCCAAAACTCACACCGAAAACGCTTATAAATATACTCGTTTTTACACGACTATAAGCTTAACTCTGCGGCGGCGGCGGCGGTGCGCGGAGGACACACGTCGCGGACAAGCTAACTCGACGTGTGCGCGGCGGTGGTCCAGCTAGTACAGACGCGTTCGCTCGCAACATCAGCTTATGAGTGGGCGAGCGAACGCGCACGCGCGCGTCGATCAGCTCTTATACCGCGGCCACATGTGTTCTATAAGCTCATATTGCGCATGTGGCGCCGCCTAGCTTAAAATGAAGAAAATTCTCAACACTGACTAGGAATATGTTTCAATTTTTTATTCGTTTTATTCATTTTAACGAGGAGTCATGGTGAAACGTTTATTGCATAGATATATATATAAATATACCGAATATTTACAAAATATTTTTATCAATTACCGCTATTATCCGTTGCAGTTGACGAAGGTTATCACTAATTAAAATATAAATATTACATAACATTACACGCATGAGCGTTTTTAAGTTTATCCTATATATATACAATTAAACGCTAATTATCAGTCTTATTCGTACTTTTACACAAATTTTACAATTATTTTACACAAACTCTATTGAACGGACGACGTCGACAAAGACAACAATGACGACGGCAACGGTTACGTGCTTACCGAGGGCTAATCTTTGAAACCAAAAGGTAGCGATAATGTATGTGCCACATGACGTCGTTTATGGCAAACTACTCGGCAGGTTTTCGTCATTTCACTAGTTACGACCTCATGGAGAGCCATCCGCTGAATTGACGCATAATTCAGCTTAATCGTCTCTACATTTAGCCTTGGTAAATCGGCTTTAATCATGTCCCTTATCGAATCAAAGTTAATTTTTTGGGAATTTTGATAATTTAAGCTCAAACCCTTGACTTTACACTCGGTTTTCGTAACCACTTCGGGATTCTCGCTATTGACTACCTGATACCCATGGAATTTGGGGCCTCCGGAGACAAACGACTTTATGTAGTCGGTTGGTTTCTTTAACTCGCAGGTCATATCGCCGAGAAAATTACCGAGCGGCGGCACCCATTCACCCGATCGACCTGTGCTGACATAAATAACCGAGTCCGTGTCGTAGTACAATACGCGTCGGTCTAGTCGCTCGAGATAGCTATATAGCTTTAAACGCGCCTGAGCTGTTGTGTACGCCGCAATGACGACACTCGTTTGCGAGGAAGATATTACCGCCTCGTCTATCGACACCCAGTTAGCGTATAAGACGTCGTCGTTTACCGGAAGTAGTCGATGTACCTCTTTGTCGTTATCCTCCAGAAGCAGTAACAGCTGCTCGCGAGTATTAACGATCGTCGTTTGTGATAAATTATCCCGCTGCCCAAACTTACCCCAAAACGAGTTGAGACAAAGCTTGGCAACGGAACGCAAACCCGGATTCTTGTTAATCTTTTCCGCTGTTAATTTAATTCCTTCAGCGCGTTCATAGTCGCTGATATACCTTGCCTGCGAGTCGGCATCTTTACATTCCGCGGGCCCTCCGCTCGCTTCCTGCTTGATTTTCAGAAACGTATTTATATAATCGACAAAGAGGCCGCCATCATGCGTTTCCGGATTGTATTGAGTCATTTCATAGGCCCAAATAACCGCTATCTGCTGGACTTTATAGCCGACCTCGATTGCTTTTCGAACCTCGTCTATCACCCATGTACCGGTAAATACACGATCGTTCACATCCTCGTGAGGACACGACGTCTGTGTCTTTTGTTCGGCACACGTGCGACACAACGCAAAGAGTAGTTTATGGTGCATACGCACGGGTAACACCGGATGGAAAAGATTTCGAGGTGGCAAAATCGTGCAACGGATCAAACCATTAATCGACGTTCCCAGAGCATCGTACGAACCGTTGAGCAACGTGTCGCATTCTGTGTCAACGTAAATCGTAGGATGTCCCTTCGGAAAACGACCTGTTTTGGAAATATACGGGTACAGCGAACAGATGTCGATATATTGGATTTTTTCGCCTTCCGCAACGTCGTATACGGTAACGGTGTTGCCTGTTCTACCGCCGAAAAACGCGTCGCGAGGATTCAAGCTCTCCGTCTTTAGTCGTGGATGATTACGCAGAAACGCATCGATTGCCGGGTTAGCGTTTCGCTCATCTTGAAATTCGCACTCCCACATAATGCGCAACTCGTAACCACGATCTCGAATCTGCGCGTCGATGGCCCGGGTACGCTCGTAACGCTGATCGTACGACTCGTCGTTGGCACGCGGCCGAACCGTGCGATTCTCGGGAAAAAAGCGGGGGCAACCGTGCCAATAACACCCGTGAAACTGATACACGAAACGGTCCTCGCCGATTTGCGCATAGCCGTCAACGAGCAGCCCCTCAGGTAGCCTAAACTCTCGACCTCTCGTAGCGTGAGTTATTTCGTGACCTACGCAATGCTCTACCCATAAAAGCCATTCGTTGGCTTGCTTCGAGTGTCTGTCGGCGAGTCTGTAGCCACCGCTGGGTATAAGCCCTATTGTCTGCGGCTTTAGATAATTACGCCTAAACACTTTCGAACAAGCCGCCGCGATTGTTACGGCCTCTGTGAATGGGCAAACATTGCCGACCTCGAGAAAAATTCGCCGGAATTCTTTGCATGCGCGTCTCAATATGTCTACGTCCATCGCGCAGTACTTTTCGATCTCGATTTGAAAGTCAAACACCTCATTCGCGGCTGCAGCCTCCGCGTACCAGTCGTGGAAGGCCCTATAGCCGTCGGGTGTCATACCCTCGGGCGAGTAGTACTCAACAGCCGGTAGCTCTCCGCGATACGTTTGGTTTTCTATTGTGTTGAAAAGATGAGGGAAGTAGCCCTTTCCCATTCTATGTTTGAAGCCGAAGGCCTCCGGAAGAGCACTGAGTCGCATGTGAAAATAGTTCATACTATCAATAAAAATGGTACGGCCTATGCGCATCGATATGATGGAATTTCCCGTCAGGATAAGTTTTGGTAGACCGAGATCTTTACAATTCGCGGTAATATGACGTAATATGAACTGTGCGTCGAAAGCCTTCGCGTTGTGAGCGATGCAGACAATTTTGCGGAATGATGTTGCGCGACGTACTGCGAGATCGACTAGTTCTGAGACGGGCGCTCTACGGAAAACCTGTTTTCGCACGCCGCACCACATACACGTATTTTCTGCTGCACGTCATCGACGGTCGCCAAGCATCTATCGCACAGCTGCTGCGCGACGCAAAGAGTTACCACGTGCTCGCGAGTATTGTCACCCGGTGTTTTACAATACAGTGTGTCTTGACGGGTCTCGAAATCATAAAAAATAAAAAGTGTTCGCGGGTGTTTGTCTTCGTCAGCTAGAACCCGCGGTGCCACGGGCTGCATGTAGCAATGCTCATTGTACCCGTGTACACTACGGCACAGCTGACAAAAAGTTTTACCGCAGTTATGAGTATTTTGCGAAGCATCAAACAGTTTCAAGCATGTTTTACAAAACCGTACAGTCTCACAAATCGATTTCCGTTCCGAGTCCCGAGTGTTTACACGATTTTCACGTCTTTTCAAATGATTGTCAAAACACTCTCTACTGTGAAAAAACCGTTGACAATCCTCGCATGACCACTCGTCGTCTGCAACGACAGTCATCGTTGCCAACGACAGGCCTGACCGGACAGGGCGGTGACGCGTAGCAACGCGGGCATTTACTCGAGCACACATGCTGTTGCAAGAAACGATGGGATTTGTTGCATGGTATGCAATAATTTCTACCACCGGCCGCGGCTAAAAGATTTACGATGGGCGAATAGTGATCATCGGCTTGAAAGTACGCAATATTTAAGGTCGTGTGCGCCGGTTTATTTTGAAAACGCGAGTGTCCATTGAAGATGGGAGCCGCACCGCTACCTAGAGAAGCCCAATCGTATACAACTATAGCAATACCCAGGGCCATAAAGTGCCTTTGAAGTACACTGATTTCCGTTATAGTGCAGCCCGACGCCGGCACTACGACGTTAGCTACGCTGACGAGTGCCGTAGCCTCATCCCGTTGTAGCTTCGAATTCTTGTGGCGGATCTTGTCATAAAAAAGCTTTGACTCGACGCTACGGTCTTGTTTATTGCGCGTATTGGCGAGAGCTACAACGAGCGATCGAGGGAAACATAAATTATCGAAATTCCCGATTAAAACGATGGATCGATTACTAATGATTTTACTGTCTAAACCACCCGAGCCGTTTACCATATCAACATAAGTGACCGTGAACGTTAGTGTGTCATACGCCGAAAGTATTCTAGCGCTTTGATGAACGCTACAAAGAAGATCCCATAGCTGTTCATAGCTGAAGCGCCACAAGGGTCTCATAGATACACCGGCTGTACCGTTAGTCATACCGACGGCTTCGAACGCAACGCCGATTCGGTCGTTCGGGTAGCGGCCCTCTACAAAATGAGCATGGATATCGCGAATCGCGTTTCGGGTCCATGAAATCGGATTGATACCGTGAGGCGGCGGTACTAAAGATACTTCTGTTTGGCGGCTTTGTATTTTAAATTTTATTAAAATGTGATCCCTCGGTACACCGACTATTCTAAAACGATGACCCACGGGCAAGACACGATCGTCGTCATCGACGATGTCTTCCTCGGGGGCAACATCGTTAACGCTACCGTAAATATCAACGCGGTCGTCATTATTGTCTTTAGCGTGAATGTCAGTTAAAACTATATCGCTAGTGCTATTCGGCCGCGCAGGACCGCCGCCTATCTGGGGGTGAATAACGCCGTCACTCACCAATTGTGCTACGGCCGCTCTTGTTTCTGCTTCCCACGACGCGCTTAGCATACGCCACAGCATCTGTATCGTCGCGCTCATCCGACGATAAGACGATCAACGTCGTGGCCTCGCTGACGCTGACGTTCTCGTCGTCCTCGCGGACGACCTCGTTGTCCTCGCTGACTCCGTTGTCGTCCTCGCTGACTCCGTTGTCGTCCCCGCTGTCGGCCCCGCTGTCGTCCCCGCTGTCGTCCCCGTTGTCGTCCCCGCTGTCGGCCCCGCTGTCGTCCCCGCTGTCGTCCACGCTGTCGTCCGCGTTGTCGTCCACGCTGTCGTCCGCGCTGTCGTCCCCGCTGTCGTCCTCCTCGTCGCCTTCGCTGTCGTCCTCCGCGGTGACACCAACCGCATCGCTGGTCTCGTCGTCGTCGTTGTTGTCGCCGTCCTCGTCGCTTTCGCTGTCCGACGCCAACATATCGAGACCGCATTGAGCGTTCTCGCGGCTGCTGACGAGATCACGGACAACGTGCAGATGACCGCTGTTGCGCTCTTCCACTACGCTCACCGCGATCACGATCGCATCGAGCGAATTGTCAAACGCTCGATAACTGTGTAGCCGGCCAATGACCCTCACCGGCAATTGCCTCAAAATACAACGAAACTCTCGTTGAAGCTGGTGAAGGGTCATAGCGTTGAGCCGCTTCGCCCACGTTGCCGTACAGCGTCGCGCAATCACGGCGCCCCGGAATCGCGCAAACCCAACGGCTTTTTGCACCGCCTTGATAAGAACGCGAGCACGGAACGATTCCATTTTTTTTTTTTTTTTTTTTAAAGTTTGTTGAAAACAATAAAACCTCACAGCACTCCACTGAATATATATATAAATATATATCGAAAACCTTAAAACCGCGAGAAACGTACGTAAAGACACACTGCGTAACACGTGGGTATAAAGGATTCACGAAACAGCAAATTGCTTGAAGTTTCACGAATGACTTCTCGACAGAGAATTGTCAAAGATTTGTCTTTCCGAAGCTTTTATAGTTTTTCGCCTACACCCCACTACAATTTCCTGCCTATGAAAATGCGAGAAAATAGAAGACGTTACACTGTCTCCGATAAACATTACTATGATTTCGACGGATATTGTTCTCATTGCCTTAAGCCGACTTATTTTTTCACCTCTTTTCGTTGTCTCAAGACATTGTGCACCGATGGTGAAAATATAGAGCTACCCCGTGGTGCGGGTTATTCCATTGAATGCGTATGCAACCCTGCGCTAAAATACGACTCGTATCTTATGCATAAAAACGCTACTACCTGTAACTTGCCGTACCGCCAAAATAAGTCTAACATCGGATACATAAAAACAATACTGTCTACACTTTGTCGTACTGTCGAAAAGCCTTTGAACAATCGACTCGAGGACGGTTCGGATTGTTTTCACCGACACTATAGGTAATAAAACGAAAAAAATCCTGTCCCTCAAACACCACTCGAAGGGTTGTGCACGAGCCGACCAGTCGTAAAAATACCGATCTACAGATAACCGTTTGCCACCGACGCCCTTTTGAAATAGATCTGGATCTATGGACCGTTGCAATATACAGCGTTCACGTCTATTGTATCTCACTGTCAAAACAATATCGAGGTAACGGCTGGACACGATCTTCGAAGCTAAATTCCTTTTCATCAAACTAAACAATACGGAATCCCACGACAAATATCGGCTCATCTCAAAGACGCTGCACATCTTTTTTTTTTTTTATTTTACGACTTAGAAATTTTAACGGTTGATCTAGATTGGTTTTATGACCGTGACAGAACGCTACAAAAATCCATAAATTTCAAGTGTAAGGTAACGTATCCCGTGTTGTGACCGTCAACTCTTCCAATTTTTATGACTTTTCATGAGCCGCGGATCTCCAACTGTGAGGTCCAGCGATCGATATCTTAGATCTCCGGGATACCAGATTTATAGCCAGACGTTTCTTTGCACTCAAAGATCGATATCTTTTCTTTATGTATATCGGCTTTTCTTTTCCATATGCAGGTGTTTTCTTTGTGGCATATGCGTCACGATCCTACAACCAGTTCTCCCCTCTCTCCCAGAGTATGTGAAGTTTACAGAGATACTAGCGCTACGGTAACTCAATATCACATATAAGCGGAACGATACAACAAACATCGGCAGTCCGGCCCGTGAAAGCGTTAAAGATATTTGAGTTTAAGTTTTCGAGTTTCTTCTCGTTTATTTATTACGCTCTTATTCGCTGTCCATTGTTTAAAATGAGTCAAGCTATCGGCGGTGAAGATCTTCGGAACTACGATTTACAATCTACAACCATGGATTACGTATTGTCCGAGGACGAGAAAAAATGTCTCGAATCGCCACTGATTCTCGGTACGACATATACACTCAACCAGTCCGAGACAAAAAAAGTGAGCATTGGACTACAACTGCGCGCCGATGGAAGTATACAGCCTGTCGTAAAACTTCAGAACAACAGCACGGCCGGTGGTATTGTCTTTGAATCGGAAGCCTGGAACTTGCTGCAAACTCATCTGCCTGCCATTTCACAATACTTTGACGGAAGTCAAAAGATCGCCTGAGGATCGGGTTGGCGCACCCCATCTTCCATACGCGCCGGTGACTGTGAAATCGTGTTTACAACAAGTTTCGGTTCAAAATCTGTCGCGTTTGATCACCGCGTTGAAGAAAACCCCGCGGAGAAGGACGACGACGACGAAGGATTAGGAACACCGACAAAGAAACGTAGAAAGTATTCACCGGCCGTTGTGATGCAAAAACCGTCGTTTGACGGGCTTATCAACTTAATGGTATGCACGGACGAACGTTTCCGACGCCTACAACGAAATGTCACACATGTTCAAAAGTGCCTCGACGTACTTTGTGCCGAATTACTGCTGTATATTCCGCCAATGGAGACACCGGAAAGGATAGACAGTTTACGTGTCAAAGATTTGATAAAAAATAATTTCAAGTCATTGAAAGAAGCTGTTAAACACCGATTGGACCCGTCGTTTATCGAGCTCACCTTTGGCATCGTATTCCTTGAACTGACGGTTCTGGGTATCTCTTTCATCGTGAACGAGATGAAAAAACACCTTATGAAGAATAAGAAAAGTGCGGTTGAATAGCCGTGTAATCGTATACATACCCATTTGCTGTTTTGGATATACTATTAACAGACATCAGACCATGCGTATAATCATACTAAACGGTAACTTTACGTCGATCCAGTATTATTAATTATATCGTTTCCCATTGTATTCATTATTATAAGTAGATTTAAGATTATTTCTCGTCAGTCTTCACATTGCGTCACTTGCCCTTACTTATATAATAAACATATATGAATAAGTATTTTATGTTTCGTTAACCGTGTATTGTAAACTTTCGTTAGTTCGGGAGGATGAGACATGGGCGGGGATGGATTATACAGAACGTCTAAGCTACTCAATAATAATAATTCGATATACTTAAAACACCGATTTATTTTTTACCTGCTTCGAATTACCATCATAAGGATCCGTCTAAAATCCATTTTACCGACTGCAGAATATTTTTTAGTATTAACAAGAAGCCGGTAACTCTGAGAGGGCGCCTTGGAAAATTTTTTCGACCAATCAGAACATCGGAAAAATCTGTCGTCCAATCATTATTGAGCGAATGATTGGAATAATACTAGTACATAAAAGACGATGGAAATTTATAGAGGGCGCCATGGAAAAATCATTCGACCAATAAGAGCTCGGAGAATTTCCAGACAACCAATCACGGCTCGGAGAAAATGAGACGACCAATCACGGTCCAGAGATTTTCACAGCCTCTCTCTCATTAGCTCCCTATAAATAAGGAGGCGTGGCTTGAGGGGCCCAATGGGGGTGGGGAGGGGACCACAGGTGGTGGGGGAAGGAGTGGGGGCCAGACAGTAGAGTGGGGGAGAGGGTGGGGGTAGACGGTGGTGGTGGGGGGTTGGCGCCAGTGGCCGCATGGTGGGGGTAAATCCTGTCTCCCTATAGCTGTACAATACTACTAGCTGTATATCTCGCGATAAAAAGAAGTTAAGACTCTGCGATTGGTCTTAAAATTCATCTCGATTTAACGGCTCGATATTTCCGTATCGATTGATTTTTCCGCTCCACCCCCTATCTCAAAACCTCACCCCCTCATATGCAACCAGTCGTATATCTCGCGATAAAAAAAAAGCTACGACTCTGCGATTGGTCTTAAAATTCATCTCGATTTAACGGCTCGATATTTCCGTATCGATTGATTTTTCCGCTCCACCCCCTATCTCAAAACCTCAACCCCTCATATGCAACCAGTCGTATATCTCGCGATAAAAGAAGCTAAGACTCTGCGATTGGTCTTAAAATTCATCTCGATTTAACGGCTCGATATTTCCGTATCGATTGATTTTTCCGCTCCACCCCCTATCTCAAAAACTCACCTCCTCATACGCAACTAGTTGTATATCTCACGATAAAATCTAGCTACGACTCTGCGATTGGTCTTAAAATTCATCCCGATTTAACGGCTCAAAATTTCCGTATCGATTGATTTTTTCGCTCCACCCCCTATCTCAAAACCTCACTCCCTCATATGCAACCAGTCGTATATCTCGCGATAAAAAAAAGCTAAGACTCTGCGATTGGTCGGAAAAATTCATGTCGATTTAAGGTCTCGATATTTCCGTATCGATTGATTTTTCCGCTCCACCCCCTATCTCAAAAACTCACCCACTCATATGCAACTAGTCGTATATCTCACGATAAAAACTCGCTAAGACTTTGCGATTTGTCTTAAAATTCATTTTGATTTAAAGACTCAATATTGCCGCATTTAGTGATTTTTCGGCTCCCCCCTCTATCGCCAAAACTCACCCCCTCATATGCATATAGTTGTATGTCTCGCGATAGAGGAGAGCTAAGACACTGCAAATAGATTTAAAATTCATTATGATGTAACGGTTAAAAATGTTCAATTTGTGAGTTCAACTAAAAAAATTTTTTGACTAAAAAAATTGAAGACAAGAAATTGTCAGTTTGATTTAAAAAATTAAGTAATTCTACATTTTATCGAAAACTATACAAATTTGAATGTTTTTGGTAATTCGAATAATTGGATCAAGATTTAACTCAAGTTTTCGACAGAAAAAACATACCTTAAAAATCATTGCGTTAGCAAAAGATGTTCTTTTTTTCAGAATAGTTTAAATATTGAGAAAAAAATATTCAATCTTGAATAAATGATATTTGTCATATTTCGACATACATTTCATAGGACCCAATGTTATGTAAGGGTTAATTTAAAGTAAAATTAAAAGCCGTGTAACGCACCACTTTGCATATTTGATTGTCGTAAATTTTAAAGTGGCGTTGTTTTGGATTCATACCATAGTCTAAAAGAAGCTTTCGGATGAGGAAAAAAATGTATTTTTTTTTTGACATACCTTGATGAGTCCGATCATTTAACTCTCTCCGATTTTTTTTTCCTCCACCGGGCGACGTCTCCCGATTGGAGTACAGAAAACGGTGAATTAAATAATTATACACGAATTATTTAAATCTACTGGTATAATTGTAAAGATTCGGGAATCATTATCGTATCAATCATTGTTACTTATTTCACATTTTTTTGTAGTGGATTTTTTAATCGTGATTTTTTTTTCTTTTTTTTTGTGTTTGACTTGTATCACTACCAGATTTTTATTTTTCTTTCAAACAGACATATCTCAATATCGCCTCTCAAATATTTTTACGGTGTTAAAAAGTACGACCGTTAGAAAATAAGAGTAACTATGATTTTTTTTTCAAATACTAATGTTTGAGTGTAAGTAGTGCTTAATGTAAGCACTAGTAAGTTAATGCTTAGAAGAAGATAAGACCAAGAGGAACCTTGTAAAAAACCAAATTGGCATGAAGCAATAAAAAAAATGGGGGCGTTATTTTATTTTTTTGAACAGACGATAATAGGCGTTGATTGTTACAAATGAACGGGTATACTATTGCGTACCAGAAATAACTGCAGTATTTCTGTTTGTATTATAATGTATTTATTTTATACTTATTACTTTTTTTATTATGAACAACTTGTTAAACTATTAATGTAAATACTATTCATATTCGAACTTATTTTTGTGCTCGGTCATCATATTAACAGTCGATTCCAAATAATGTGGTAGTATTGAAAGCGCACAAAGTACTGTAATTTCTATGGTAGTGATATGTATTTAGCAGTATACTTAGGGCTTACGTGATATTTTTTCATATTTTATCGTTTCTAGTAGGCATCACATTCGAATCCCGGAAAAAAAACCCCCGGAAAAAAAAACCCCGGAAAGAAAACACTCGAAAAAAAACTCCTGGAATATAAACCCCCTAGAAAAAAAACTCCTGGAAAAAAGACCCCTGGAAAAAAGACCCCCGAAAAAAAAACCCCGGAAATACGGAGAATGTCATGAAAGAATTACAAGATTACTCATTTTCTGCAGTTCTGTATTTTCTTTTCTTCTCCCGATACGGAACATAAACAAACGAAAACTCAACAAAAAAATACGCAAGAGCGATCGAAAGCGGTGTGTAACGCAATCGTAACGTGTCCACAACAACAAAAAAAACTATAAATCGAATTTATAAACCAGTCTAATACTATACTCTAGTGCTTGTATAAACCAACTCATCTTATCACAGTCAAATAAATAAATAAGTAAATAAATAAATAACGTAAAGTCCACCAAAAGTTTGCTATGAGTAACGATAGACGAGCAGAACGTAAAACCGAAAGAAAAAGGTAAAAAAGGCGAAAAAAACAAAACGAACGTCAACGAATACCGGAGAAGGTGTTTAATTTATTCGCACTCGTATACCGCCTCCTACACACGCACACGCACGGTAATTTGCACATAGCTTCCTTATTCATTAGAATGTTGCGCATATCTTTGACTATGAACCAAATAATCACGAAAAAAAAATTTTCCATGAATTACCTTCAATTATAAGATCCTGCAGTGATTCGGGATCTTTCGGAGCATTCAATTTTCTTTGGTTTCGGAGAGTCCTTTTAACCGATTCCTCCAACGGCATTTTCGCACGCGTTGCATCGGAAAGCGGTCGTACTCCTTGGGCGAATATCTGACTCGGATCCGTCGTTGTCTCGCTAGCCACGGTCTTCATCAACGCGACGGCTTTAATCGCGTTGACTTGCTCGGTATCCATTGGATGGTTATGCGGATGGATCAGCTCAGGATTGGTTGTCTCAAGGCTGGTTATGAGCGTAGCACGACACTATATGATGTGAAGAATATATTATTATATTTAGTTATTACAAAAATAATTTTTTGGAACGATGCCAATTATAATCTCATTCGAATTATATCCAACTAAACAATAGAAGTACTGCAACGAATCTCGGTTGTATCGGTCGTCGCTCCGGGACTATATTAAATGTATTTTTCCACGCTGATCATGAATCTACCACTTATTCATTCATGGTGAATATTTAACACGGAAAATTGCATCTAAAATAAAGTATTAGATTTCATGAAATTTAAAAAATCTAAAATGATAACATTTAAACGGTAGGATCGATTCTCTCTAAATTTAATAGAGATCATCCGGCGATCATATTCCATCTGTGTACACTTTTTTAGCCAGATAGCAAAGAAATTGTCGAAGCCAGAGCGAGAACAAACATTTTGTAAGAAATGAAAAATCGTGTACAAAAAAACAACTGCAAATTTTTTCATGGAATATATAAAAAACAGACACGCACACGTTCTCAGCTTGTCTCTCTCGCTCCGCTGAGAGCGCCGTTGAGGCTACCTCTTTTGTACTCCATTGTGTTTCACATGCTCTTAAAACTCTCCTGCTATACGGTAAATTAAAGATAGTATTCAAATAGAGCTACTTACGTGTTTTGAGCTGTACTTAGAGCATCGCCACCGGATCTTCGTCGCACATTTTTTATGCACTGTATATGCATATCCGTCCACACATAACTTTTCTTTCCCTTTATTTGAGAGCATGAGATCCATAATCGGACACCTTATCGTGACAAAGACTACTCGCATACTAATTTTCAATCGACACATTCTTTCCGGAATAGACAGCGTATAGTATTATTTTTATTATAGCCAGAAGAAGCTTGGAATTGGAAGAAATCTATAGGTATAGCGGGCTAAGGCGTGTTTGTAAACACCGCAAGATCGAAGTTACCTCTGGGGAAAAAACCAGTCCGACTAACCGAAGACTGCCAACAATTTGCGTAGAAAAGTTCGCATACAGCCTATAAAATTTCATGTGTGATTTGCTAGTTCAATGTGAAACACATTCATACATTTCAATTAAGAGCTTACGCCACAATAAATGAGTAAAACCGCATGCATACTTCGTGATGTATTTCTCGGTAATATACGTTTTATCGATTTAATTTGTTTATGGTTGAATAAGGATATATTAAACAATATTTGGACATTTTTTCATTCAATTTTATTGATATTATGTATTGTTTTTATCAGTCGGCTTAAACAATTTTTTTTGAAGATCTTTTGCGATGTCCCTGATTTTAACCTGCCATTTTATCAGAAACTAAAAATTATAATCGTTTTTTTAACAAATGATGTATAATGCGGTCCTTGATAAGGGGAAATGAATAAATAAAAATTGGTAAAATGGCGGCCATTCGAAAAAATGTCGATTGTTACTCATTTTTCAACACTTTGCATCTTTTTTAAAAAATATGCGTCTGTCAAGGACTATAGAATCTGTTGAAGGATATCGGCACAAATTTTCATAAATATCTATTGAGCCATTTTTTAGATATTAGGGACATTTATCTTTAAATCACGTTTTAGCAAAAACGCGATCAAAGTTCGGCCCCGCCGATGCTCGAACGCTCCCCGCAGCTGCACGAACACTTCCGTAATTCGTTCAAATTCGACAAAAATTTAACAGAATATTTTTGACACTATAAACTATAAGAAAAAAAGTTGTAAATTGAAATTTCATAGCTTTTTCATAAAACTTGAAAATTGAAATGTTCAGATCGAATCCCGGAAAAAAAGGCCGTGGAAAAAACGGCCGCGGAAAAAAAGGCCTGGAAAAAAAGGCCGATGGAAAAAAATGCCGTGGAAAAAAAGGCCGACGGAAAAAAAGGCCGACGGAAAAAAAGGCCCCGGAAAGAAAGGCCGCGCATCCTGTAGAAACTTTTTAACGCTTTACTTGACATATTACTTGACATTTACTTGACGCTTTACTTGACATGTATGGGACCAGTTTTTTTTTCAACAAAAAATTGTAATTCTGGTAGCAAAAGGGGGGGGGGCGGAGCCCCCCCCCTCCCTCTACGCACACGCACCAAACACGCACACGCACATGTTCGGCAGTCATTTTTTCCGTCGTCCTTTCTTCCCGAGGCCTTTTTTTCCACGGCCTTTTTTTCCGCCCACCGTTCAGATCGCTTTCTCATAATATTTCTTTATTGGCGATGCTTCTTTTATGGAAAAACATTTTCTGTATTTTTGGCTTTCTCATAGAGGAAGCTTTGCGAATAAAGGAACATTATAAGCAACCGATCTGGAAATTTCAATTTCCAAGTTTTATGAGAAAGCGATTTAAAAAATTTGATTCGCAAGTTGTATTAGAAAGCGGTATGAAAGCTTCAATTTTCAACTTTTATGACGAGGCAATATGAAAATTTCAATTTTCAACGCTTTTAAACGTCGATGTCATGGTAGCCTTTTATGCAAGCCGGCTGACCGATTCAGGTTCAGCCCGTAAAAGGACACCGACGTCGCGCTTCACTCTGTCGGATCTGTGCTCGGGGCGCAAAAATACATTGACGATTTCTTTCGATTTGTGATGATTTTTTTCAGCACTTGCGTTTTTTACGTAATAAATTCAAATGATACCTCTTTTAATCGGGGTTTTTAGAATTTGTTTATACGTCTTTAATCTCTAAAGGAATCCTCCACAACCCGGCTTTGATTTTTTTTCAAGAACTTGCGAAATCTCTCTGAAAAAAACGTCATTTTATCATCTTCATTTTTTCCGGGGTTTTTTTTTCCGGGGGTCTTTTTTCCAGGGGTTTTTTTCCGGGGGTTTTTTTTCCGGGGAGTTTTTTTTCCGGGGGTTTTTTTTCGGGGGTTTTCTTTCCGGGGTTTTTTTTCCGGGGGTTTCTTTTCCGCCTACCATCACATTCACATTGGGTAAAGATCGTGCGTCCGATTTTACAAGAGTTGTATATCGTTGTTAATTTGATATTTTACTTAATGCGGTTATTGTAGGCAGTCATTACATTCACATTCGACTACAGATGATGGTCTCGATACTATAGGGGCTGATGGTTCGATACACTCCGTATTACTGATGGGTAATTGAGGATACAGTCGTTGATTGGGTGCAGGAATAGTTATTACCTCGTTCATTTCTATATCATCATGCGGCGATGGGCTGGACGGACTTTGTGCTTGACTCCGACCGTTTGCAATATATATCAAAAAATTAGTGAGCGAATCCCATAATGCACCCATTATATGAATACTCCACCCACAAATTCCAAGTCAAATGTAAAGTATGCGCGTGTATTACTATATCCAGCAAGTATATGATTATCATTATGATTGAGCAAAATCCGACGAACATTGACATATAATTAGCAAATCGAATTAACCAATTTGACATTTTTTCCCAATAAGATTTAACTACTTTTTCGATCACGTTTTCTTCAATCAGATTTGACATATACACCCCGTTGCGATTAGTTTCATGTCCTGTTACAGTACGCGCTATTATATCTAAAATTCCTGGTCGTTCAATCGGGACCATGAGATGGTCACGGTATTTTTTTAACTCATTCATCGAGTATATACCGCTTGTCATAAGCCACTTGGGACTTGTATATCTTCAAGTAGCTATTTTAGATGCTTTTAGGGCCATGGGGGCCTTTCCTTCAGTAAATCGAGGACCACGGTATACCACTGACCGTTAATGGCATACATGGGTCGGAGAATGTTATCGCAGTCTATTTGTAATCCGTTTTTTTGTAATACATGCGTTTTTGGAGCTACGAACATGCTCTCATTTCGATTATACACGGGAAGTTGTTGATAACAATCTTTTGTTGGCCTGATTTTGACATCAATAGGGATACATTTCATTATCAAGAAGCGCGGTAGCGCTTCGACGCCAAGTACTGAAAAAACAGTCCAAGGTGTGTCGCTACTAAGAGTAACCTACGCCAATATACCGGAAGTGTATAGTGCGTTGAACTTTCGATCGATATATCTTCGCAATAAGACAACGAATCGAATTTTCATGGACACTTTTATAATGTAATTTTGGGTCAATCTTTCGAAAGAGCCTAGTTACCATTCAATTGGTTTAGCCTATTTCAAGATCTCGAGGTCGGGAATTTCACAGGGTCCAAACGATTATAAAGTGTCCTGTCCCGTATATATATGTCTGCGTCTACATCAGTTCATCGAAAAATTTGCATGGTGGCGCGCTCGTCGCCACAGCCGGCGTAGCTGTCAGCTGTTGTCGGTGGCAATGTTATACGCCGTCTCCGTTTACATAAGTTCACAGAAAAATTCGCGTGGTGGCGCGCTCGTCGCCACAGCCGGCACAGCTGACAGTTCTTATCGTCGGCACGTATTTTTGCGGCGTGAACATTTTTTTGAGTCTTTCCGAAAATAATAATTATGTATTGCGTATCGTGGTTTATTGTCTTGACGCGAAGTAAAAAAGAAAAATTCCGAGTTACGTGTTATACGTGTGATTTTATATCGATTATACCTTTTCTTTGCGATCTCGAACGACATAACCGGCAATCATCAAGTGGAATATGTGACGTGCCGTTCGCCCGGTTTTGCATATAGAACTAATTTTGTTCGATCTAAATTTTCTGAGTTCGAAATTAATTTTAAAGGGAAAATTACAAAAAAATAGTAGCTTTTCAAAAAGAAGTGAAATTTCCCAAAATATTTTTTTCAAAAAAAAAAAAAGGTACGCCAAGTACTGAAAAATCCGATTTGCAAATATTGTTTAAAAAAAAAAATGAACAAAATTTTATAAGCCAAGCATAACAGAAAAATAAAGATTCTAAATATCAAAAAATATTTTTTTTTTGCACAAAAATTGCTGTAAAAAATTGGCGTTCCGGTGTTTGCAAGCGTCACAATAAACCACTAGCATTGGAACGCCAATTTTTTTCAGCAATTTTTGTGCAAAAAAAAAATATTTTTTGATATTTAGAATCTTTATTTTTCTGTTATGCTTGGCTTATAAAATTTTGTTCATTTTTTTTTTTAAACAATATTTGCAAATCGGATTTTTCAGTACTTGGCGTACCTTTTTTTTTTTTTGAAAAAAATATTTTGGGAAATATAAACAACTTCACCGACTTTTGCAGTCATGTGCCCGGTCCTTTCATAATATTATACGCAAATTCATCCGGTGCGATTAATGCCAAAAACAGTGAATTTTTAATTACAGACTGTTCCAAAATGCATTTTTGAGTTAAAATGTCTTCGTATAGAAAAGTAATTTCACTTCGTATGTGTCTTTCAGTGTACACGAATTTCGAGTTCACGTAGGTAAAAATATCCATATTCTGAATCAAGATATTTTTCTGGCTGTTAAAGGACTGTTCATTATTAATTTCGAATATGTATAATCGAGGGTGTTCGGTCTTAATCAATTCAAATGAACATAACTGTTGTCGTCCTTCGTTCGAGAATGCAAATGTAATGACTGGTGTAGACAATGAATAAATTTCCTGATTTTCATTCGACGCATTGTCTCATATTTTTTTGCCTAGTCCACTCCACAGAAACTCGTAATTATCGATGAGTTTCCAAAATGTCCAGCCGCCGATATAATCCATGCAACTGCCTACCGAATACGAACAATTGTGCCGGAACGCAATTTTACGCTATTCGCTGATAATCGAATAGACTCATAAGAGTCTTGGAAAGTTACCGTTACAATAGCTTGAATTACTACATCACTCCATGATCCGAATGGGTCAGAATATTCCACCCCTTCACATTGCCCATCAGTGGTTATTTTTTCACCCAGTGTCACATATTATGACGTTGATTGGTTTGCTTGTAATCCGGCCATATAAACATTTCCTCCTATTGATATACTTTTTGGTTCATGCAATTTCATACATTGATCTCGCGATATATCCAACACATATTTCATACGGTCGGTTTGAACAGCGGATATATGGGAATGCATACCGCAGTCCTAAATGGTACGGTCAATATCAACTTTACACTGCATTATATGAACTATCGCGTATTCGGAAAGCTGGAGGAGTTGTACCTTTACTTGTGTTACGTTAGGGCTAACGATCGGAATAGTGCAATCATCTTCGACGTCAATCGTTGAGAAAACCCCGACCTGTTCAGGGCTTGTTCCACAGTCGTACGCTATGTATCCGTTGCATGTTCCGAGTCACCACAATAAAATGATGAGGATCCCCATAATTCTATAGAATCTGAAAAAATGTAACTGTTTTTAACGGTCTGGATATAGGCTGTACACACGCATGCAATAACCGTGTCTAAAGAGTAGGTGAGATGAAACGCAGCGAAAGTGTGAGCGAAATGTCCTCACACATAAAATTCCGTTCGCCTGACGGAGAAAGCACAATTGTGCGAGAAAATCGACGCAACGTTGTTAATGGCAATTTTCTTTTGCACTTCACGAGTGTGAGGAAAACGATTTGTCTTTTGTTCGTCTCGACATAACACTGTCGTTAAAAAAAAATGGAGAATCATCGATTCTATCTAACGAATAAAAAAGTTCCTAGAAAACTGTAATTTTTTCTTATACTAGTCGTTCAAATTTGCATTCTTATGAATATTTATTTCATCAAATTGCAATTCAACTCATTCGTAAAATGATTCTTTATTCGCTAGACACACAAAAAATCAATAATTTTGTATAATTTTCTCGTAACAACGTTATGACGAAAGTTGTTTCTTAAAAACTTTTTATAGGCAACAAAGTACTAAGTATGTTTTTCGCAATGTGTAAATCTTAACACCAAAATGTAATCGTATAATTTTTTCTATTTCAATATATTTATTGACAATACATTATGCGAAATAAAAAAAATTATCTGGACTGCAATATAACAACTTTTTGAACAAATTGAGTGCATTTAAAATGTAGTGAGTACAGTTTTGGCGTCTGTGAGCAATAAAATTTGTATTTGTAAAATAATCCTAGGAATATTCGTTTAGACTCATGAATTAATGCACTCATTTCTGAACTGTGTTACGTCCTGACGTAACTCTCTTCATTTTTCATTAATAACAGTTTTTCGCAACTCATTTTTCTGCTTATTTTCTTACTATATGCAAACCTTTCTCCTTCCAAAACAATTCATACATCTCACGGAAAATCCAAATATCACTCATCCTCATAAACATCACGAAAAGAAATGATTTCTCTCATCAATCGTTGAACGGTACTTCAGGAATGATTTCCCATTGGAAAAAATATGTCCAGGAAGGTTAAAATAGTCAGCATGTAAAGCTAAAAACAGGGTAAAAAATAGATGATAAAATTATCTACCACACGAGCTAGATGCGGACAGAGGTCTCAAACCCCCTCGACACACGCACTACCCTCGGTGAAACAGCGAAATCCGCTGCCGACGTCGGTACAATCGACTACTGCATCGACTCAAGGAGTATAGATCTAAGCTTTTACCCTGCGGTCAGACCATTAAAGTTTTTCTAACTGAAGGTCAAAACGGGCCTCCAATTTAAAAAGGGGAACCTACATTACCTTGTGTATGGAAATTAACCCCGACTAACGAAATAGTTTCTGTATTTCGACACCGAACAGCATTGCATAATATTTCTGAATATGCGAGTCACGCGATTGAGAGTCAGAACATCCCCCACATCATCACATCACCCGTCATTATAATGACATAATTTTCTTTAATCACGATCCTAAATGAAATACGGTTTCATACTCTCACACGCTTTCTAATTTAACGCTAATTAATGAGGATGACCATTTTAAAGATCTTTGCAATTAAATTATAAATTACGATATCAAATGAATCAAAGATGGTAAAATTGTCCAGAATTACAGGAAGAATAATCGATGCAATCTATTGGCAAACGCTATTAATGCCATGAAAATATTAATAAATTCAAAACAACAAAATTATTTTTGAACTTAGAAGTGCTATTCGATACTAGTTAAGAGTAAAACATCACTTATGATAAGAAATCGAATATGATCGTACAAAGGCTGATTAGTCAAATCACGCAAAGCCACGAAAAATAGTCGAGACGAATAAACGTCTGTGATTTCGTAAACCACGTTGCAGTCACCATAATATTTGATAACACAATATGCAACGGTGAAGGAAAGGCAAAGATGGTCAAAATTTGAGAAATAACAATCGAGTGAAACAGAAAATTTACATTACTAAAGCTAAACATTTCAAGGAAGAGAGCCGTAAATCATTTCCGAACCGCCGAACCGAGTTGCGGTAGCGCGGGATGCAACACAAGTATGCCTCGACGATGAGTCACGAGGGCAAGGCGGCTCAACCACCGGATTTGCGGAGAATTCGTCTAAAACAGTTCGTCTAAAACATTTCGTCTAAAACAATTCGTCTAAAAGACAATTCGTCTAAAAACAATTCGTCTAAGAACAATTCGTCTAAAACAATTCGTCTAAAAACAATTCGTCTAATAGCAATTTGTCTAAAACAATTCGTCTAAACCAATTCGTCTAAAAACAATTCGTCTAAAACAATTCGTCTAAAACCAATTCGTCTAAAAACAATTCGTCTAATAGCAATTTGTCTAAAACAATTCGTCTAATAAAATAATTTTGCAAAAATTAAAAAACTCCCGACTGAAAGAGTAGCCAAATAACGAAAATGTATTAACTGAAAACAGTGAAATAACAATTAAATTATTCGCATATGATAGTCGAGCGATTTCTTCGTCATTAACTTCTTCATATGGAAATCTCCCGACAATCATATGCGAATAATTTAATTGTTATTTCACTCTTTTCAGTTAATACATTTTCGTTATTTAGCTACTCTTTCAGTCGGGAGTTTTTTGATTTTTGCAAAATTATTTTATTAGACGAATTGTTTTAGACAAATTGCTATTAAACGAATTGTTTTTAGACGAATTGGTTTTAGACGAATTGTTTTAGACGAATTGTTTTTAGACGAATTGTTTTAGACGAATTGTTTTAGACAAATTGCTATTAGACGAATTGTTTTGAGACGAATTGTTTTAGACGAATTGTTCTTAGACGAATTGTTTTTAGACGAATTGTCTTTTAGACGAATTGTTTTAGACGAAATGTTTTAGACGAACTGTTTTAGACGAATTTTCCGCAGACGCGCAGGTTATATCAAAATATTCAGGAATATTCCACCTTTAACATGGAATTGTTAATTTATCGATATTATTTAACATTCGACCAGAATTCACTTTCAAAGACAGAAAATAAGTCGGAATCGGCGAACGGTAAGGATAATAAAAGGGGTCCGGGCAAGGAACGAGTTGCGTAAGCTAAGCTGCATAGCGTCAAGGTTAGTTCACGACGATAGGGGAAGGTCTAGCAGGTACACCGAAAGAGGGGAGTCATACAGCTCGCCCGGGCAACGAAACAGTAGTTCCGGAATGACCATATAAGGGAATAAGACGATCGTACGACGTTGTTACCGGGTACGCGCAATAGATGCTGCACGGCTCTTAGGGGGGCAACGGCCAAAGATATTGGGCCGGTTATGCTACCGATACCTCGGAATATTAGGAAGATGCTGTTACTTTATAATACAATAATTTGTACAAGAGCCCAGAAATATTTTTACCCTTCAGGTATATAATAATTTGACACCCAACATCTAAACGATGACAATGCTACGAAATTATTAGTAATAAAATATACATATCTCTCGACTCTTACCACCGTTCTCTGAATACGAAGACATACCGGAGAATTTTACAAACAGCAACTATCAGTTGATTCTCTCTCTCCTATGTTAAACATATCAAATCTTAATTATTTTAAGTAATTTGTTTACGAATTATTAGTACTAAAATTACGAATAACTCAGGCAAATAATTAGACATACGAAAGGAAAGGGAATTCAATGGAAACGGGATAAATTTACAATTATCTCGCAATACGAATATTCCAGAAATCCTGGAATATCGAGCAAGCCGAGAGGAGAATAGCGAAGGGGCAACGTTACTCATGAGGGGAGCAGAATGCCCGGGATACATGAGGGAGGGTTCTTCCCCCTCTGATTACCATTTTTCTAGTATATAAGAGCCCGCGAAAAGAGGGCACGAGAGTACCAGGGTAGAGTAACTACGGTCAGGATCAGAGATCAGGAGTAGAGTTAGGAAGTCAACGGAAGCGCCGCAAACCGAGCGCGCAACCGGCGCATCCGATCGGTAGGCTGGTGCTCCGGCTGGGCGGCGAGAAGGATAGAGTCAGAGACCGCGCACTCTGTTTACCACCATTAGAAAGAGAGATCACCGGTATTTTTCGGACAGCGAATAGAATCTACCACTCTCCTAATGGAGAAGTTTGTTTATAATATTTCCCATCTCCAAAAATTGTACTCATTTTCACTGTGACCAGAGTTTTCTTGGTCCAGTCCAGTTCACCAAATTGTCACTCTCAATTGATCCGTTGTAACGAAGTCAGCTTCGCTTCACCGTCAAAATCCTCTCTTACTTTATTGTTGAAAGAAATTTCTGTACGAATAACGGTCTTGGAATCAGTTGTACTTTCCAAAACTCGCATTCTCTTGCATTTTTTTTTAATCCGCCTGAGATATTTTTCTTTGAATAAAATTTGAATATTACGAGAATCCCGCGTACAAAGTTGTGTTTCACCGATTTCATCGCAACAATCAACACCTCAACGAACAACGTAAGTACAATTTAATTCAATTTCTTCGATATTTCTATAATTAGAAGTGTGTATAATATCCTCTATCACTCTACCTCCCCGATAATTCGCCTAGCCGTCGCCAGACATCATCTACATTACTCACAGAACATCATTCAGGTTACCAGATCGTTTGTACCGCGTTGAAATATTTCGACATAATTAAAATCACCTATCATTCGCATTCTATTTACGCGATAGATAAGATATTTCGTAATACCTCTCAGACAAGTCAACGAATAGCATTCCAAGCCCTATCCTTAGTAAATTTCCTCACGGTTAGACTAGAAAATGGGCAGTTGCGCCGATAATTGATGCCAGGAGTGGTAGAGGAGTGAAAGATCTCTCTTGACCAGCGCGTATTCAATCGTACTCGACGCAACCACGCGTTAAAAATTAGGGTGAAAAGAGAAACATCCACATTTTTGACGTAACAACTGCATCCTTAATTATTGTAAAGTATGTGTGGAAATTATGTAGATTATACAGCGGAAATCGGCCTAAAATCGAGTCATAACAACCCAAAATCGAAATAACGGAAATGTGGCGCTTTTTAATCGTTCGAATTTTCATCACCGAAGAAGCTGAAACTGGTAGACCGATATAGCAAACGCGCCCGGCCATGCACTGAAAATTTTGGACGAGCCTGTACTTGCATTGTGACGTATTTTTCACTTAACGAAACTCTAACTCAAACTCTATAAATAAAATTAACAAAAAAAACCAAAAATCGAAAAGCTCAAACCAAACGGGAGCAAAACGCGAACGAAACTTACGTCACCTTCGGCCGTCCACCCTCGCGGATGCATCGGCGTCCCGGTGGGCGCCAGTTAATTTTATTTCGCCGGTATTAACAACCGGACTCGATCTGGAGGCGGTAGAGCGTCCGACCTCCGAAGGATAATTTTTGTTTCGCCGGAATTATCAAACCGGACTGAACTGGAGGTCGGTGGAGCGACGACCTCCGCAACAACAAAACGAAACGAACGAAAACGTTACGAGAACTAACGCCGACGCATTCGCGAAAGCAAACGGTTGCGGAAATGCACGGTTGCTCAGGATGCGGGTTATGGTAGAGGGTCGCGATCCTTAGCCAATAAAATAACGAACGGTAACGAAACAACAAGAAAATCGAACTCTCGAGCCCTTGCGAGCGAGAGTAATTTTCTTATTGGCTATAAGTGACGGGAACGCACGCGAGTGCACCGAAAACGCTCAGCTGATCGAACGATCGAAGCGAGCTAACGAGAACGTACCAAAAGCGGATCGATAAGCGATCGACAAAATTTTGTTATTCAAAAACTCACCGAAACTTCCTATTAATCCTGGACTAAGCGGGAACCTGTATCTCCCGATACACCGAAAACTGAAACACTATCACCGCTGCACAAGGAGCATTATTTCTAATGCTTCACTCACGCACGGGATCGCGAAGAATTTATTACAAAATTCTTTCGCTACACTCAACTCATAAAACTCGAGCGATAGCCGGAACGAGAACGAGAAAACTGACAGGTAGACCACACTGTGTGCGCGAGAGAGATAGCCTCACTCGAGCGCGCGAACAATAGGCCGAACGTCAACACGGGAGCGCGAGAGAAGTCCGAGGTACCTCGAGGGCGTCTCTCGGTAGACTGATTTGCCTATTACACTATCTCGACGAAATCTTATTATTATTTCGGAGATCGCGATCGATAGCTACTGCCCTCTCAACTATTTCGCTATGTTATCGATACGAGACACGAAATTCTTAGCGGTAATCGGGGATCTAGAAGGAATCTTCGCAATCGTTACCCCTAGTCAATGCGGGAGAACAAGGCACTCACCTCGACTAACAAAACCGCGGCAAGGTGCTCCAACCTTGCCCGGGACTCAAACTAAATCTCCGCCTGTTCTTCCACGCATTGCACTATGTCGCGGGGTGCCGGGTTTGCACCGGACTTTGACGTCTTGCAACTACACCTTGTCGGGACTTTTCTCTACTCGGGCTTTTAATTCTTCGCGATTCACCGCCGAGTAAAGTCAAGTACGCCGACCAACTAAACTTAACTGAACAACTGAAGCTAACAAACCAAAACTAAATTCAAATAATAACTGCAAAAATCCTGAATCGAGAACATACGGGAACAAAACCGTAATGCGAACGTTAGTGAGAGGCAGCAAAAACCGGAACTATAACAACAAGAATCGCTATCTGTAAAAAATTGTACTTCTTGCGTTATTTGTGACGATGATTGGAAAAATCACGTCACAGCATTTACCCTCTTGCGGCATCGTGCAAGCGGACTAATCAGAAGCATCGATAAACCAATTCTGGTACACCAATGATATATCGATCGTAATTTTTTGTTTTCCCAAATCTAAAGTCGCTTTATTATAAAGCCAAGTGATTCCAGCAGCCTAAATAATTAATAAATATTTATGTCTCTTAAAAGCTTTATAGCGGTTAGCAATAACACTGGGTATATTAACAATAACATGTGAATGTTGTACCTACGGTGCCTTGTCAATTTATGATAATATTCTATACACTCTAACGAATACAACGACCCAAGATTTATTCCGGCGACAGACTTTTATTATAATTTTAAGATGATTATAAAAAACAATTTTTATCATATAATTGTTTTATGATAAAAGACTGTTATCGAAATAAATATTGCATCGTTGTATTCGCTGCGGTCTATAGAATATTAGGTTACATTGACAAGTAGCTATGGCTATGCGTTACTGTTTTATACCCATTGGTATTGCTGTCTGCTGTATACCCTTTAAGAGAATCGTACATAGTTATTAGTTATTTAGGCTGTTTGAATTAATTGGCTTTATAAAAGATTGACATTAGATTTGAGAAATCCAAAAATGTACCGTCGCTATGTAATCGATGTGCCAGAATTGTCTTATTGGTCTACCAGATTGTTAAATCGGTCTGTAAGTTATCGCTTTATTCAAGACCGCGGAAAAATGAGCTAGAAAGATACGATAGTGACATGCGGCAAAATAGTGGGTTACCCCAAACATTTTTAAAATAATTACATCTTGGCAACCAAGTTATTATATTTTTTTCTTCTCGCTCTAATTTCGGAACAACCGTATTTTTCTTTCGCCTTTGCTGTTGACGATAAAAAAATAATCAACAAAAAAGTTAACAGAGCATTTTGCGATTCGAATTAAAAAAAGACGTTGACTATCATAAAACCCTGATTGCAACACATTTTATATGTGTATGTGTACTTCAAGACGACTTATCAAAAAAAAAATTTATATAAAAAAAAATGCGACCTCTTCAATTTTGCTGTAAATTTTATAGAGTATTCGTCAATGTGTGAAAAGCTTTCAGAAAAATTCATGAAGCTAGACTCGCCGTACTTGCCAATGAAGAAATTGTAACAATATAATGTTTATATTGCAATTTTTTTTGTAAACTATGTCGCTTCCACTTGCCAAATTTTTTCGAAATTCTTCACGTATTGTCCATACACTATGAAATTTATAGCGGAATCAAAAATATCTTGTTGTGTAAAAAAAGTTAATTGAATTTTGATTTCTAAACATTTTTTTTGAAATTATGCTTAAAATAATTCGAGGTATGATTTTACCTTGAAAATATAATTGTCAATTTTGCACATTACTTACTCATTTTTAATTTTTTTTATACGCACATCTTTTTCTATCTGACACTTTCTTTAACAATTTTGATTTCATTATAAACACGGACTACAAAAACATTAAAAAATTAAGTCAATCATATGCAACAGCAATTTGCATTTTTCCTTTAAGGTTCGGTGGTGAGGGTACAGTCGAGATAACCGCGGTGGTGCAGCGAGGCTAGGGACAGACAGGGTGTGAACAGATGCGCCGTACGAGAGAAAAGCGATGCACATAGTAAAATCCCTTATTAGAAAATAAAAAAATCTCTTTCCCTTGTGATCCCTCGAAAGTTATACAGTGGATTGTATTAATCTTTAATAATAATTTAATTGTAGCAACCAAGTTTATGTATTCACTCATTTGTTTATCACTTTTTGGCATTATTATTATGCAAAACTAATGTTCTTGATGTCTTTAATACGTTTGATTTTTTTAATGCTTTTAGTGTATCACGACGTAGTAAAATTTTGATTATATTAGACATTTAGTTGGGTATGTACGTGTAATACATCTTTAAATAATTGCATGTTGACAATGAGTAAAAATTCTTTCGTCTCTAATAATAAAGATTTTAGTTATTTGAACCACAGCTAATTATTTTTTTTATATAATACTTCGTGTAACTAATAAAAGACTAATTCCTTCGTAATTTAGTAAAACATTAACCGCGCGCGTTGCTCGCTAAATTCAATACCAAATAGTGTTCAGTATTGGTTTACTTTTGTAGAGAATTTTTTAATAACACCGCAATAATCAACGTACTGGTACGTCGAAAGAAAGCTATTTATGAATTATTAGAGACAGACGCGGCACGGTTTATTTCTTTTGCATTTTCTAAGTTGCGATCTCGCGATTATTACCAAGATGGATTTTTGTCGGAATTAAGTAACAAATACATTTCAGTTATGTTTAACGATTAATCGATGATTATGGACATGATACGGCTCTTACCTTGGATAGTCTTACACACGTTTCCTTGGGAAGCTGCACAATTGAAGTATACTATGCTGGAGTGACGGGCTGTACGTGATGAATTGATGTGCCCACAATCGTTGAGATTGTACACCGAACGACGTTGACCGTAATATTTCAATAGACCATAAACTACGGATAACCGGTTAAACTTTCTCGCATGAAAATTTTATCTGTACTGACGTTTACGACTGTAAGCCGAAAATCCTGCATTATAGTAATCCCACTACTGAATAGTTAGTTCAACCAATCGTCTTAGGGGTTGCTTCTTCAAGATTGGTTGTAGACTTTTTTGGGAGTGGTCAAATGGCGTTTGAAAAATTTGTACAATGCTGTCGATATAGCAGATAATAGAAGGGTGTGCAAACGTATACAAAAAATAAGGAAACCTCAGAAAGGGTCATCTGACCTAACCAAGATGGGACCATCTGGCGAAGATAAACACGAGTATTTGCTCTTCCAAAAATTACAAACCCACATGCGCGACCTACTAATATTGCTATGCCTAATATACAAACTCGAAAAAATATTCCACAAAAATAATGTTACTCATCTTTTCTGTAGTTGATGTAAATGTTTTTTCAGGGCTGAATGTTCTATAGTTCTCCGCATTGTGATAATTTTTACCGAATTATACTTAAGGATATACTTCAAGTAAACGTATTGCGAGTGTGTACTAAGTTTTACGAATTTACGGTGTCAATGTAATTCGGTGGTGAAAAATTGTTGCAAACATATTTCTATTATTTTGGAAAATAGACCCCCTGCCTCAATTATCAAGAAGCGCGGCAGCGCTTCGACGCCAAGTACTGAAAAAACAGTACAAGGCGTGTCGCTACTAAGAGTAACCTACGCCAATATACCGGAAGTGTATAGTGCGTTGAACTTTCGATCGATATATCTTCGCAATAAGACAACGAATCGAATTTTCATGGACACTTTTATAATGTAATTTTGGGTCAATCTTTCGAAAGAGTCTAGTTACCATTCAATTGGTTTAGCTTATTTCGAGATCTCGAGGTCGGGAATTTCACAGGGTCCAAACGATTATAAAGTGTCCTGTCCTGTATATATATGTCTGCGTCTACATCAGTTCATCGAAAAATTTGCGTGGTGGCGCGCGCGTCGCCACAGCCGGCGTAGCTGTCAGCTGTTGTCGGTGGCAATGTTATACGCCGTCTACGTTTACATAAGTTCATAGAAAAATTCGCGCGGTGGCGCGCTCGTCGCCACAGCCGGCTCAGCTGACAGTTCTTATCGTCGGCACGTATTTTTGCGGCGTGAACATTTTTTTGAGTGTTTCCGAAAATAATAATTATGTATTGCGTATCGTGGTTTAGTGTCTCGATGCGAAGTAAAAAAGAAAAATTACGAATTACGTGTTATACGTGTGATTTTATATAATTATAACTTTTCTTTGCGATCTCGAACAACATTTCCGGCAATCATCATTCGATCTAAATTTTCTGAGTTCGAAATTAATTTTAAAGGGAAAATTACAAAAAAATAGTAGCTTTTCAAAAAGAAGTGAAATTTCCCAAAATATTTTTTTCAAAAAAAAAAAGGTACGCCAAGTACTGAAAAATCCGGTTTTGCAAATATTGTTTAAAAAAAAAATGAACAAAATTTTATAAGCCAAGCATAACAGGAAAATAAAGATTCTATATAACAAAAAATATATATTTTTTTTTGCACAAAAATTGCTGTAAAAAATTGGCGTTCCGGTGTTTGCAAGCGTCACAATAAACCACTAGCATTGGAACGCCATTTTTTCAGCAATTTTTGTGTAAAAAAAATATATATTTTTTGTTATATAGAATCTTTATTTTCCTGTTATGCTTGGCTTATAAAATTTTGTTCATTTTTTTTAAACAATATTTGCAAAACCGGATTTTTCAGTACTTGGCGTACCTTTTTTTTTTTGAAAAAAATATTTTGGGAATTTCAAATACAACTATTACGAGTTTGCAAAAAATCTTTTAGAAACGCGGTTAAAACGAAATTGACAAACAGAATGAAGGAAATGTAACAGAGCACGTAGTTTAAGTTGAACGCGTTACACCGTATACTTTTTGAGATGTTACGAGTAAAAGATTCTTGTGACTTACGACCCTTTTTATTGTGTGCGTGTGCGCTCACCAACTTGTCGCCGCACTACCGCGACTATCCCAGTTATACCGTCACACCCGACCTAAAGTATTGAAAATTGGCTTGAAATGATCTGCAGATTATCACACTTACCTTATTTCTTCTTTATATCTGTATCGGTGGGATGTAAGATCGCTGCATAGTTTGATCAACACTTTTCCACTATACTGCAAAATTCACAACTTATTTTTTTCACAAAAAATTAAAGATTGCACCAAGAACTTGACATTTTTTTATGAAACCTTCAAAAAAAGTTCATTCAATATAAGTCAAATCATGGTATTACACAAGTATTTTTTTTTACGCAAAAAATGTAGGCAAATAAATAGTAATAAATAAAAATGTGAACAAAAAATTAATAATTGGAATCCATAAAAGACGTCCCAGAGAAACAACAGCACAGGGACGGCAATTCTGTATTGCAATTTTTACATTTTTATTACTATTCGCATTGCTTGATTTGGTTTTATTTATTTTTCAACAAATTTTTAATAAAAAGCACAGACACTTGTGTAAATTGGCTAAAATAGAGATAACTTATTTTTTTTTTTTTTCAACTACTTGGCTAAAATTTTACTCATTTTTGAAAACCAGTAGTTGTCTAAAAAATGATTTCACTTGATCAATACATTTATTATCTTAGGAATAGAATGGTAATGACAGCGATAAACCCTATAATGGAAAATTGTAAATCGAGGTCTGGTACGGACACGATAAAATTGACTCCTATTAATTGCGAAATTGCTAGCTAGAGATGACGATAAATTTGTTCCTGGATGCTAGAAAATATTTTTTATTTACAACATTTACCCGTATTGTTTCTAACGATAGCGAACAACTATCTTCGTCAGAATGAAGCTCCGTCAGCGAAACATTTTCCTCGGCATGGATTAATGAAAAAGAAATTGATTTTTTACTAACGATACTTGATCTATCTATGACATATTTGCCTTCCTCGATAACAACAACAAGATTTTATTTCATTAAGGGGGCTGTCACCTAAAAATTAATTTTTTTTATAAAAAAAAAAAAATTCTGAATGTATATACGGTGTACTACGTACACACCAAATTTCAGATCGAAATTTAAAAAATTACCGAAGTTAGAACCATTTTAGTAATATTAGAAATAAATAATGCGTTAAAAAAAAATGCCGAAATGCAACACAAACTGCATTCAGTAGGTAACGATTTACCGACCAGATGGTCGTTACGTCTAATCAATGCGACTCAGATTACCGCCGCTACCGGGCTTTGTTTTGAGTCGGCGATACACGGGCGTAATGTAGCAGCGATGATTTTTACTGGATTGTGTCAATCGGGTAAAAAAACTGCGCTCGTAAACTCGGTGTAATTACTTATGTGTCAGTGTTTACAGTTTTTCCGAATGAACGGAATGTATTCTGTATTTTTTCCCGCAATAGTGCAAATATGATTATCACAGTGTCACAAAACGAAAAGTCTCGCAGAATTAACCTCCTTTTTAAACGTCACATTTGACGTAAGTATTTTTTTAAATATTTTTTTTGCATATTTGCAGATGTTTGCGGATTTGGGAAATAAAAAAAATTAAAAAAAACTAACGGTTTTAAGTTTTGTGATAGAAAAAAAGTGTGCATTTTTATGTGCCAAAGAAGATATAAAAATTATTTTCTTTATTGTGAATCACCCAAGTTGATTATTTTCATCAATTTGTGAAATTCATTTTTTGACATTTATATTTTTCTTTGCTTGCCGCAGGTTTTGGAGAGAATGGCCTCACCAATTTTGAATTACGACGGCTCATTTTCTTCGTAACAGTCAGTGTCACGGAACGAGTGCGTGGAATTTTTCATGCGATCAAGAATAGAGTTTTCGCAAGCCATTATGTGAGTGGTTACGATACAAAAAGTAACAAAAGTGCATTTTTTGGTCGTTTTAAACTCATAGCTTCGCCAGCGAAGCTTAAAAAAAATCCCCGCACTCGTTCCGCAATAAACTTTCTAACAAAGAAAATAAGAGGTCGCAAGGAAAGATTGATGCTTTCGTTCAGTCCGAAAGCTGCGGCAAAGGAAAAATGTGTGACCGTTGCTCGTAACACTGGAATACACTGTAGGTCTCCAAAAAAATGTACAGCGGTAGTCTAACATATACAGGGTGTTAAGTATCAAGTGCACAAACTAGATGCCGATTTGGGCGAAATAATTATTCGAGTAAAATGATGTGCGGGTGAAATCCGATGGACAGGTAGTTCCGTAGATAAAGACGTTCAGAGTTGACCAATCACAGCGCAGCTTGAATCGCCACACCGACAGCACACAAGCAGAGGCGAACTTCACTATACTCAACTTCTATATACTATACGAACAACTATACGAACTTCACTACACTACACTCAACTTGGCTATAGTGTGACCAAAAGTGAATTCAGCAAAGGTGGGATCAGACTCTAATGTTAAAATAATTTTCTTTTCGTCGATTTTTTTTCGACGGAAAATTAATTGATAAATCGTCGTTGTCCAATGATCCTTTTTTTGGTATCACTTTCATTTCGCTCGTGCATAAGATGTTATTGCACTGATGCCCGCGATGTCCAGGCTATACTGATCAATTTCTTGCTATCGCTCCGATTTCGGCACCGTAGCTTCCTGACTTCCGAAACTCGTTTAAGATAGTACAGGGTATCGCGACGTACCGCGTCGATGCCCGCGATGTCTAGGTCGCACGAGACAATTTCTGGTCATTGTGGCACCTTGCCTCCGTAGTTTTTTGTCCATGCAATCTACTAAATGCTAGTACGGTGTATCGCGACTAACCTCGTCGATGTCCGCGATGTCCAGGACTCATCGAACGAATTATCGATATCATGTGATCTCGGCGCCATAGCTTTTTGTCACTCCGATCTCGTAGAAACGACTACAGTTTATCGCGACAAACCTCGTCGATGCTCGCGATGTCCAGGTGGCACGGGATGATATCTCGTCATCGCGTGACCTTATCTCCATAGCTTTTGCCTTCAGCATCTCGTAAAAGCTCGTATGTCCGTAATGTAGCAATGACAATGCCCGAACGATTGGTTCGAGCATAAAAACAAGATGTTCGATGACGAGAAAAAACAAATAAAATCTGTTCTATCTCTTCCGTTTTTATCGATAGCTCGGCGTACGTTTCTCGGACATACTGACGACGCTGTGAATTTCGTTTCCGTTCATTAAAGCGGTGGATAATTGTCACCGAAGAATTATTTGTTGAACGCAATACACGCCGGTTCGATAGCCTTGTACGAAGAGAAATGAAATCATCTCTGTCGCGAAAGTTTTCGCAGTCTCGAAGACGTTAGTAGGTAATGTACCTATACGGATTTTTTCAAGATGGCGGCGGCTGGTGGTGGGGGGCTGCTGCTAGCTAGCTGCTGCCGTGTATGCGGATGTGATTGTGTGAGCCGCCCCCACCACACCTCGGTGTTCGGGGTCCTGAATGCCCCAGGGGGGTCTAGGGAGGTCGGGAGAGATGTTGCTTCTTCGGCTGTCAGGTCCCAACCACCCGCCCTTACTCGAACACTCGACTAGCTTGACCAGGTGTGGTATGGAGGGAGGCGTGAGTGAAGGGTGGGAGAGAGTGAGTAGAGGTCAGTACCTATAGACAATATTTCAAAATGGCGGCGGTTGGTAGTGGGGTCGTTTTTCGCTGGCGTTTCGCTCTCGCTTACTCATCCCCTCTCTCGATGGTCAGCTGGAGAGCCTTATGCTGCCGGTCGAGCTGTCTTAAGGGTGGTTAGGGAGGGGGTGGTGGAGGGGAAGATGTTACTCCATCGACGTCCGGATCCCAACCACCCACCCTTGGTCGAGCACTCGACTAGCTCGACGCGTGGGCTGATGGTGGGGGCATGTGGTGGAGGGAGTTTGAGAGGCGAGCGCGTGGGGTAGTGACAGCCGCTCGGAGCGCCAGGGCCCATCGCGGTGAGAACTGTTACTAATGGGGTCACAAGTGTCTGGCATACCGCTGAGCGAAGGCCAGCGTTGGTGCCGCTGACGAGCGGCTCGTGCGGTCGACGCTGACCGAAGGTCAGCACAAAAAAACACGCACAAAAAAACATGCAATGCTGGAAATTTTTTATTTTTGCAGAATTTTAACAAAAAAAAAAGGAAATAAGTTTGAAATAAAATGAAAAAAATTTATAAAAAAAATAAAGAAAAAACGAAGAAAAAATAAAGGTAAGTAAGTAATGATGATGAAAAAAAAAGGTCACAATATTTTTTTCTGCAAAATTTTTTTTATATAGACATAGGAAAGGAAGGTAAGTGATTAAGAAAATATTAATACAAAGTATGTTTTTATTTTTATTTTATTTTTTTAAAACCTCGGTATACATATATATCTATTTTTTTTTTAATATTACCCTTCACTTTACAAAAAAAAATGATCTAGCCTGGGACGACAATATTGAACGTATTTTCTAACATGAAGACCCCTCCCAGTAAGCGATCTTTTTTCAGAAAGTTCATTTAAACTTTTCAATCGGGTCGGGGTGCGCGTCATTAATCGTTTGTAAAAATTAGCGGCAATGCGATCGTTTCGTTTGAGATCGGCGGTGAAAAGAGACCCGAATCGAAGTAGAGAGCTCCCGCGAGCCATATGATGAAGAAACATAACACAAAAATGGCCACACACATTTGAAGACAGGCTCTGAATTTGCTTCGTATTCCATCGGTAGAGAGTACAGTTTTTTCGTAGGCGGCGGATATGCTCTGGTATAATTGGTGGAATACCGTAACTATCGAAATATGATCCCCGTCCTCGGCCATCGATGTAGATTGCAACCCAGTGAGTCCCGGGGCGTGTGTGGTCATCGGTATTAACAACAAGAGCCGTCGGTCTCGTCAACAGAGCTGGAATCTGATCTGCGGCGTGAACACCTCGGGACACTGTCGCGTGTAAACCTTGCAAGGCCTGGGCAATCTGGGTCGTATTCATCACTCGGCACAGTCGGAGAGTATAAGCTGCATGTGTTGTTTTGATTTGATGCGACAGGTAAGAAGCGTGGTGATGATGACAGCAGTGTTGTAGGAGCCACGTCGCGAAGTATCCAGTCTTTCAGTTTGGCGGCGTTATGTAGAGCACAAGATAGTTCAGGCCTTTTCAAGAGTCCGTGATGGAGGCACACTTCTACCGAGGAGAGAAGATCGTTGAATGCCGGACAATCGGTGTCTTCAAGGTTTTTTATATCTCGTGCAGTAACATTTTGCAAATATTTTGCTTTTTCGAGGCCACGGGTGTATATGATTCCAGCAGATCTGGTGATCTGACGAAGGTTCGCATGTAGTGTTCTTAGTGGTACATCCCCTTCGAACCACTCGAGACCGTGATGATGGCGAGTTGTCCAGTTATTCTTTGAGCGCACTAGCTTTGGGAGCTCCGTGAAAATATGTGGCGGAGATGCTATCCAGTGGGCAATCAGCGGCTTGTCAAGCGCTAGTACGGCTACCTCTTTAGCAATAAAGCGATCATCCTTATCGTAGAACCCCTGAATATCAACCACGTAGTCCATATTTTTTTTTTGTTTTTTATGGGAAAAAAAAAAATACGTTCGACTCTGCTGAAATCTCGCAGTATACTAAAGTCTTGAGACGAAGATGCATTTCTGTAAGGACTGTTGAAGATCCCCACTACGGTGATGAAGGGGGGAGGGCTCGAAAGGGTCATCCCCTGTTACGCCTACAATTGTGACGTTAACGAAACTCCAAATATTCACTCCCCCACTACTATTTACGCTGTAACCGTGGTACAAGAAGTAAGACTTCACTTGCACTGCAATTCTCAAGTCGGATGCATAGAAAACTAAAAATGGAACGTCCCAACAAGTTTTGCCGGTCATCAACGCGCAAGTTCCGAAAATGCCAACAAACAGCGCGGGGAAAAAGTATAAAACCAAGGGTGAGGATAGTAGTCTGGCGAAGGAAGCCGAGAAAGGAAGGAAATGTCAATATAAAAAAATTATGGCATATACGGAGACGTCGATATATTGCGCGCGAGAAACGAATACAGCAGCGCGTAGTCGTATGTAAAAAAAAAATAATTAATAATTAAATTGTATAAAGTTTATACGGTTCGTTATTTATATATATTTAAATGTTGTAGCAATTCAGCGAGCCCTGCGAGCCCAACACTGATGGAAAGTACGATGAGAAAAAAGCGACTGGAGAGAAGCACACAAAGAATGAAAAGAAACACATACGCGACAGTAAAGATCGGGAAGTGCAGGAGTTAATCGAAGCTTTTGAACGGCTTGTAATTGAATAAGAAATAAATAAAAAAAACATTAGTCAAGTGTTATTTTGTATTGAGATATTTTATTTTAACTATAACACCTTTGCATAACTAATATATACGATTACATAAAAATAGAAAAAAAAAAGAGTCAGACTTATCCAGAAAAATCTACCACGACCTGGCGCGACGAATCAATTTCGACTACATTATCAAATTCTGAGTAAACGATACAATTCAACGTATTTGTTAAAGCACTAGTAAAACGTACTTCTATACGCACACTGCCGTGGCGCACAAGATTCCAGTGCCCAGCTCTACCGGCAGACATGTCCGGTGTCAAATCGAAACAGTATAAGCAATGACCGTATGGATACGACTCTCTGGTTATACCACAACTATCGTCATCCCAGAGTATTCCGGTGCCAGATATTAGGGTGTGGTACGCTTGAGTGTACAAATGATGCTGATAATCAGGTTGCAATGGCTTACTAGGAATTTGTACACCGTCCACGTACAGTGAAAAGAAATTGACTCCAGAATGTGAGAAATTGAAAGGGTTCAGGGTTCTGTCGCCATTGAATGCCCGGTTATCGACAAACCCAATCACCATACGTTTCGGCAACTGGCCGAGAATAACATTATCTAGAGTTTCACCGTGGACACCGGCATGGATCGTAAATGGTTTTACTTCTACACGTGTAAACGGATATTTAGCAGTTCCTTTACTTAAAGCTTTGGCATGAGCTACTAAAACACCAGGACTAATTTTCACGCGTCGAACAATGAGACTCGCATCGGTAATGTGTAGACTATAATCTTTTCCGGATGTGTCCATTAGACAAAAAGCATCTCTTGAGCGCACGAGGCGAAGACGTAGCTCAACACCGTTGAGTAAAAACTTTTCTTGGTTGAATATATCGGAATGTAAATATCCTATAAGGTCGACCGAGCGACCATTAGCCATCAATGCCTGGCGTGCCGCTAGGCCCTTATTCTTCTGCACTGGGGCAACAGCATCGTCAGCTGCAGGTGCCGTGGAGATAGGCACTGCATCGAATTCTGGAGATGTGTCGTCAATCCACATGCTGGCGGCTAGCTGGTTTGCTTTTGTTGAAGATTTGTAGTTTAGCAATGTTTCTATATATGCTCGATATGCGTACGCATTGTTCGACGGTGATACAAGTTTTTGATTGAATGAGACGTCTAACTGGTTGAATAGCGAGTGTAACAAATTGTTTACTGGTGCTACTCGGTCGTGTTCGTTCATCTCACCGGTTCTGGGTTGTAGCTTAACGCGCAAACTAAGCATCGTATGTGCTAGATCAATATATTCATCGCCATGTCCGGGTACAACAAATTCGATAGGCGCTTCATCGGTAAGAGATGAAATAGGTTTATAATGTAGCCCCTGAGATGCCTCTATACTTGTCTGAGTTGGTGGTAGAGTGAATAAATCCAACTCTGATTTTAAGCACTCGCAAGAGTGTGCATGTAGGAAAGACATTTTCTCGAAATTTCACAAAACTATAGAAAAACTATCCAAATATATCGGTAACCGTACGCTTTTTACGTTTAGCAATTTTTCGATTTTTAGTTTTGCTAGTTGATTTTTTCTTCGATTTTCCGCTTTTTTTATAACGCTTAGCAGGCGAATTTTTTTTCTTCTTTTTCTTCGTAGATTTTTTAGCCTTACGGACTTTAGTATATTTCAAAGCTTTAAGAGCTGGGGGACCGATGTGTGAGCCAGGATGGCCAAACAGCGAATGGTGCTGTGAGGATCGATCGTGTATTTTATATCCTGAACCTTTCATGAGATTTTCAAATGTTTCTTCAGCCTTCCGTTTAAGATTTCTCCCACTCTCAGTTATTCGCGTTTTAAACGACTCTTTGAATGGTGTATTATGCGCAACATCATCCAATATATTCCAACCGGTATGTAGAGCCTCTTTTCCCACAGCACGAGCCCCGCGAGTCAGTAACGGTAGCGCACGCCGAAATAAACCACTCAAGAAGCTTCCTAGACCATGGCCTCTCTGATAAGGGGCACCCATGAACACTCGATCCACCCCACCTCCAACCTGATTCGAGTAATGATCGATATATCGATCCATAGTGATATATGTCTTTATCGCACACGCTTAAAATGTAATGTAACCGTCAGCGTTCCGCTCTGGAATGGTACTGGTTTGCCTGTGTCAGTCCTTATATCTATCTCGATCGCATTGAATTCAGTGCGTAATAGGGGTATGTAGAGTGGTGGTGCAAAGGCTTTTGTTTGGGTAGAGCCAAAAGCATAATTTGTGTTATCCACAGGTACGATACGCAGCAGAGGTGTCTGCACATCTCCTGTTATATAGCTTTCGCAAATATCTGTATATACAAATAATTTGTCAGGGAGACTCATAGATAGGTTTGCCGGGTAGTTGGCGATATACATGTATTCATGTACGTCTCGGAGCTCTTCACTGGCTATAAAACCTAAAGCTTTGGAGAGTTTAGCGTCTATATGTAACGCATGAGGTAATTTACACTCCTCAATAACGCAACTATCAGGGATCAGGCTTATACGTGCTAGCCCACCAATATTCTCATCGTACTCAATCCTAATATGATTTTTAAATACTTCCGTATTGTTAATAGTGTCGACTAGGGTCTTGATGGACGTGTAGACCCCAGCGGGGATTTCGACATAAGTCTTTTGCGTCTTAACGGATACTTGTTTGTTGTCGTGAGTACCAGTAACTTGCCTAGCTACACGTTTGTTGTTTTTATTGGCGGTACTTGCCATTATTACTGTTGGTGGTTTAGACTGATCTATTTTATGAGTAGTATAGGCTGTGATTGGAGTAGCCGTACGGTGTTGTCCTTCAGCCGGCTCTATATGAAGAAATGTGCGAGGAAATTGAATTTCCGTTAAGGCCACGACCCATTCTCCAGACATTTTCAGCGGACTTGGTAACTGCGTAATGTAGTGGGTCACTGTATTCTCTGGATAGTACTTCATACTACTATTACTTGGCAACACGAGGTAAAATTGATCTCTCATTCTTTATTCACTATATCCTCTGCGGCAATCCAAGAGTTGAATTTTTCTGGATACCCTCTCCAACTAACAAAGTGTTGTTTATTACGGCCTTTGCCTTTACTTTTGAGAATTTTTTCGATTACAAACTCCTCAGTATCGGTCTTCTTTACGACGATACTCAATTCTTCTTCGTAGAAAAATCCGTCGATTTCTTCGTCTTGTAGATCAACCAACTCATAAATAGGCGGTTGTCTATTTGTGAGAATCTTGTGAATCTTGAATATTTCTTCGGTCCAGCGGGATTCGTAACCTTTCTCAAACGCGGCTTTCGCTTTACTGATGCGTACAAACTCTCCGACCTTGTATTTAACCCCCTTGTAATACGATTTGTTGCGCTTATCCATATTTGCGTATGCTAACGCTGCATTGTAGCGGGTTACTGCAGCCGGTGGCATCTTGATCGTAGAGTGTTTTGTATCATTATAGGCCTGTACTATAGATTGTAATACATCGATATAACGTCGTGTATTTTTATGAGTAAAATATCGCCACATTCGCTCCTTCAGTGTTCTGTTGAAACGTTCTACAATAGCAGCTTTGATATCAGGATTTCGAGCAACACGAAATCGTATTCCACGACTCTTGAGAAATCTTTGTAAAACGTTACCGACAAACTCTTTGCCTCGATCTGTCTGCAGCCATACAGGAACCCTACCAGCACTCCTTGCCAGTATTTTCTTAAATCCTGCCGTTGTTTCAGTACACGTTTTATCACGTAGTAGTTCAACCCACGCATATTTACTAAGAACATCGATGACCACCAAAAGATAAACATTGCCATCGTTATCATCTTTGAGAGCTCGTAAATCTACGAGGTCAGCTTCCCATACATCATCAATATTATCCACTGCATAATGACGCCGCGGGAATCTTCGACGTATCGGCCGATGTAGTGTATAGGCATCCTGAGCTCTCAGCCAGTTAAAGGCATCGTCTCGAGAAATCTTTTCTTTTTCGGCCGTGCGAAGTAAATTTGGTGCACCGGCATAACCAGCGGGGTGCGCAGGATTGTAATAAATTTTTTTTAACGAAGCCATCAGATCTTCAATTTTTTCCACGATCTATTTAATAAGTCGCTAGTAGGTATACGACGATGACCACTACTACCGGAAGAATTTAAGCTCGTGTTAGGCGTATGAATAATATTTGATGAGGTTGATGCATCGAGCCCGCTCAAGTTAGAGTTTATCGCAGCGTCCAATGAAAGATTTTCATACAATAGACTTGTATTACCGATGAATTCACGAGGGATGCCCAATCGTCGGAGTTCAGCGCCAAACTGTTCACGGCCGTTTGCACGCACTGTTTTTCTATTACGCATAGCTTCATTTACGAGGTCTATTATATTAGAGTCTTTTATCGGCTCGTTGTTGATACGGACCAGTCCCGATCGATCCCACGATAGTCTATTACTAGCACTCGAATGGATATGCTTCAGCAGCTGCTCGGCCTGTTTTTTGTATGTCTTCGGCACAGTAGATAAAATGGTTGCATCGCTCATACGTGACACCTCCGTGGATACTTGTGGTGTTTCTTCAACTACTGGAGTTATATCGTTGGGTTTTTGATCGCTAGTCGATGGGGTTGCAGGGATTTTGGGGCGACGTTCCTCATCACTGAAGAACTGATAACGCTGGAGTACTTGCTGATAAAGTTTCCACTTTTCCCGTTGATTCGAAGGTGTTACTGAGCGAAGGATATCATCCATTTCAGCATCGAGTCTAGTAAGCGTAGTACCGGGTGTTTGAACGCTCTTTGGCTGTTCTACAGCGTTTTCGGGCATCAAAATCATTTTCTTTGCGTGTTGCATTTTTTTTTTTATTTTTTAATTACGCGTAAAAACACTGGACAGAACGCTGCCTATGATGGGTAGAAGAAGAGGTAACAAAAAACCGCTGCCTTTCTGCACAATTACGCGCTTCTTCGATTTCCAGCAACCGGCTTTCTTCACTAGATGACGTAAAACTTTTTTATGTTTAGCTAAACGCAAACGTTCATTCTTCTTTAACGGTACCGTACCGTTCAAGGTGTTTAACGCGCACTCGCAAATGGATCGCACACCGTTTCTATCTATCGTCCGTAATAATGATGCACGCTGTTGTTTGTCGAGATGACACAGAGCATGCAACAATATTGTATTTTTTTTTCCAATAGAAGCCTTGGCCGTTGTTGTCGGAGCCATAGCAAAGAAGCGAATGATTCTTGCCTATTCGGCAGGCGTGTATTTATACGCGAGCACCGCTACCGCGTTTCGGCACGTATACGAAATTCCGCGGATCGTCCGGAAAAATACAAGTTCTGAATCGACAATTATCTGGAGTCGATTGTTTGAGATCTAGTAGTAAATAACCGTGGGGCTTCGACGTCGCATCGTAATACGCTTCTTGTAAAAATTTTGGGTCTTCTGGGTATACTTGACGCGCTAGATGAAAAATTTGTGCACGATCGCGAGGATTTTTAAAAGCTACAATGTAATTTGTGTTGAGAGAAATATCGCGTTGTCCGCGGCCTTGGTGAAAAATATTTTGCGTTATGAAAATTACACTGATATTTTTATGATGGCTGCCTTTAGTAAACAAGTCTACTATTTCGCCGTTTGAAGATTCACGCATCAGATCGTCAATAATTATGAGTTTTGGTCGAAAATCACCAGCAACGTCGGAATTTTGAGGCAGACCTTCTAAAAATTCGATATTTTTTCCGTAGTCTTTATACCCATCCTGCCACTCGGAATAATAAAAGAGTATTCGTGCAAACTCTGTGTCGGCCATGGATGGTAGGTGTTTCAAAAATTTTTTAACAAAACACGTTTTACCGCACCCCGTGGGGCCAGCGATAATTGATGTCCAGGGATGTTTCCAGCGTGGGTCCATATTTATAAATGAAAGGGTGGTGGAATGCGAGAGTGTTATATATTGTATTAAAAAAAAAATTTATTAAAAAAAAAATAAAACTAAACATTTTACATTTTACATGAATATTTATACATTTTTGTATTAAAATTTATAAAAAAAAAACAAACATTTGACATATATATATACATTTTTTCTTCTTCATTGTGCTTTTTTGTTTTGATCACCAGGGGCTTACAACGAAGCCGGAATCGATGAGGTCGGTATATAAAACCTCGGCTACACTGTCGCTAAATAAACGTAGCGAGAGATCAGGATCTGAAACAGTATTCGGAAAATTATTATTTTTTTTTTGGGGGGTCCGAAAAAAGTGGTATCCGTCACCGCCGTCACTGCAGCCGCCGCCGCCGCCGCCGCCGCCGCGCGCCCGCGGCTACATACAAAATAAGCTTATAGTATGCAGCACCCGTATATCACTGTGTATGAGCTAATCTCCACAGTGTAGCGCGGACATACATACGCAGAAAAAAGCTCATCGTTGCGTATGATAGGAAGGAATCCAAGGAGGGGCTTTTAACAAAAATAAAAAATTACAACAATTTTTGCACAATCACTTATTAATTAATTTATTTCAGCCCATATTTTTTCTACATCTAAATTTACATGTGTAGCGGATGGTCCTAACCACAAATCGGGGTACAAATCCCACAAACACCCTGCACCTAAAATTAAACGTAACTATTAAAAAAAAAAAATGTATTTACAATAAAAAAGTGTTTTTGCTTATTTCTCTCTCTACAGCGCTCATTCCAAGTAGCCATACGGCAGCGAATCGTACTCACCCCATCGCCGTCTCTTAATGAGAACCGGCTTGCAGGTTTTTGATTCCTGGCGTGTGACTACTTGATGAAATTCGTCGCGACGGATAGCCGCAAATTTTACGGTTATATTGGTGTTAGGCTCTCGAACTAACCGGCATATCGACTCAAAATTAATTTTTTCAGCATTTTTATAATTGAGACCGATCCCCTTTACCTTACAGGTTGCGACTTCGTTGCCATCAGCCTTTTTCACAATATAACCATAAAATTTGGGGCCACCCGAGACGAAGCGCTTGATATAGCTATCGCGACCGTAGCCTTTTAATTCGTCCGTCATGTCTCCCAGAAGATTACCAAGACGCGGTTCGTACGCCTCTGTATTATCGTTACTTATATATATGCACGAATCTGTATCATAATAGAGGACGCGCTTGTCTAAAGGTTCAAGATACGAATACAGCTTTAACCTCGCTTGTGCTGTCGTATATGCCGCGATCACTACGTTCACGTGAGGATTTACGTCGACGCTTTCGGATGTCCTCTGCCAGGCTACGTACATCAACTCTTCGTTGATGTTAATTATTTTCGTAACTTCGCAGGATTGATCGGTTAGAAGCTCCAAAAGGCGTTGCCGCGTAGTGACAACTTCTGTTTTCGGCAGATTCTCGCGCTGTCCGAACTTGCCCCAGAACGAATTCAAGCAAAGTTTTGCGACCGATCTCAACCCCGGATTTTCCTCGATTCGACTTCTATCTAACTCTATACCCTCAGCCTCGCGAAAGCTTTCGAGATAAGCTATCTTGCTCGCCTCTGTGGTGCATTCGGCTGGCCACCCGCTCGCCTCCTGCTTAATTTGAAGCCACAAATTTATGTAACTGCCAAAGAGTCCTGTAGTTTGACCGTTCCTATCGTATCGCTCTACCTGGTACTGCCAAATCTCATGAATGGCTAGAACACGATACCCTTTCTCGATAGCCTTCTTCAGCTCACACGACACCCAAGTGCCCTCGAACGATCGCTCAACTACGCTGTGACGGCACGCATCCTGTCTCATCTCTTCGCAGCATGAACGACACAGTGCAAACATCAAACGATTATGCATGCGTACCGGAAGCACAGGGTGGTAAAGATCGCGAGGTGGTAAAACGGTGCATTTCACGATTCCTTCAACGTTCGTCAAATCGTTGTGAGGCCCGACTATCTGCTGACATGTGTCAGCAGTATACACTGTCGGATGCCCAACAGGAAACTGACCGTATTTGCAAATGTACGGGTATAACGAGCATACATCGATGTATCGTATTTTCTCGTTATCCCGCGTCTCACAATAACTCCGCGTGTTTCCCGTACGGCCTCCGAAAAACGCGTCGCGCGGATTTAGCGGCGGGTTAGCTAATATCGCGTGATCGTTAACATGCGCGGCGATCGCAGGATTATCAGTCTTCAGTCTCCTATATTCACACTCCCAAATCTCGTGCAACGTATAGCCGAGAGATTTAATGCGAGTGGAAATATTTAGAGTTCTCTGGAGACGATCGTTTAGAGTGCTGCCATTCCAGTCGTCGTTACGCTTGCGCGGGTCTGTGTAGCATTTATCGCAACCGTGATAAAAACACCCGTGAAATTGAAGGACGTGCTCGGAACCGTCATCTGTTTTAAAATAGCCATCGACGCGCGTTCCGTCGATTAATTTATGCTCGCGACCACGACCCGCCTGTGCGATTTCACGACCGTATTGCAGCTCGCACCACAATAGCCACTCAATAGCCACGTCCGACTGCCTATCACTGCGACGGTAACCGTTTCGCGGTAATACCGAGATTTTACCTTCCTGCAAAAAGTTTCGCCGGAAAACTTTGTTACAGGCCGAGGCTATAGTTACCGCCTCGGTGAATGGGCATACGTTGCCGCGTGTCTGAAAAATCCTACGAAATGCCGCACACGCCGCCCTGAGTATTGATACATCTGTTTTGCAGTATGCTACAATCTCTTTTTGAAAGTCGAAGATGTAGCCCGATTCTACCGTTTCCGAATGCCATTTAATCAGCGCCTCTCTATCGGACGGCGACATTGTGTCGGGAGAGTAAGCAGCGAGAGGTGGTAGCGGCCCTATATAAAACTGATTTTCCAGCCGATTGAAAAGATGAGGGAACGTCCCCTTAAATACATTTTCTCCTAAGCCAAAGGCTTTTGGGAGTTTACTAAGGGCCATATGAAAATAGTTCAAACTATCGAGAAACTTTACTTTCTCGACTTTCATCTCCATAATATTGCTCCCGTTAGTAATTAATTGAGGAACGACCCGTTTTTCCTCGACGATATAACGCAATATGAACTGCGCATCAAAGCCTTTAGCGTTATGCGCTATACAGACGACGCGTCCGACGTTTGGTCTTTTTTGCATAGCGTAGTCTACGAACGATCCTACTGGATTTTCAAAAAAGATCTTTTCGCGGTCCACCTCGCACAGCTGACACTCCCACACATCATCGTTCTTGTTGATGCATTCGGTACATCGCTGCTGACTAATACACAAGTTCGGCTCGTGTAAAAACGTCCCGACTGTACCTTCGACCTCGAGTTCCTGCCGCGTTTCAAAGTCGTAGAAAATGAATAAGTCAGGCTTATCGCATTCTTTCGACTGTTTCAGAGGAGCCATGAAACATTGATGGTTTTCAGGCTTCTGTTCATTGCAAGTTTTGCAGAAGAACATTCCGCACACGTGTTTACAGGCGTCTTTCCTGTAGACCTGCTTCAGACATGTCTTACACGTCTGAAGCATGTCACACAAGCGCGTCTGCTGTCCGTGCGATCCGATCGCTTTATGTCGAACAAAGCATGCGTTACCTTGAAAGAAACGCAGGCAATCTTCGCAGCGTATCTTTTCGACAACGGGTTCACACGGCGGACTGCTCTTGCAACACGTGCACTTTTGCTTACACGGATGGCCTGTTATCCTATTGTATGCGGTTCCGCACGGTACACAGAAAAACGCAGATCCCGCTGCTCGCGCTATATTTAAAATTAACCCGTAATGCCGTTCGCGACGGTCGTGCAAAAGATAAACAGTGTGTACAACGTCGTGTACACACTCAAGTTCGCTATTCGTACCGTCAAATAGCGCAGGTTCACTGCTACCGAAAGACTCGAGATCGAAGATTACTAAAGCTATCCCTTCCATAGCGAGCACGCGTTGAAACGCCAACAGCTCTGGCATACCGCACCCCGCTGGCGGAATCTCGATACCAGCATCAGCGACTAGTTCTAATGCCAAGTCTTTCTGAAGCCCGCGATCTCGCTGCGTACATACGTTTTTCCAGCGCTGCTGGAGAATTCCTTGCCGTACATGACCACGCTGCGCGAAAACGACCCCGGCTACGATGCTGCGTGGAAGACAGAGGTTGTCTCTATTCTCGAACCGAATAACCGATTTCTTCGCCCAGAAATCGACCCCGTTGGCTTTTTTTACCCGCCCAGCGCCTATTGGCATTGAGACGATATTGCTCGTAATCACGAACGAGTCATCGATGGAGAAGCCTTCTGCACTTTGCGCAACACTATTTATCGCGGTAAATAAATTTTCGAAGTGGAAATCGGTTATCGGTCGATACGATATTCCGCAAGGACCTCGCGTGAACGCGTGCGAGCTAAATTCTACACCAACCATATCGGTTGGCTCACTACCGCTCACGATTAGCGTATGTAATTCGCGCATGGCGTCCTCTAGCCATTCTACTAGATTCGTGTCCGCGGGCGGTTCGCGGATTTTAACCGTCATCACGGTACCCGCCGTCTTAAATCTATCGAACCAACGCCTAGTCTCTACGCGATATATGATTTTCGACTCACCGGAGATGTCCGCTGGTGGTGGTGGTGGTGGTGGTGTCGATCCTTGTCGCGACGGTCCAGCGACCGGCTCGTCCTCCATGCGAGCCGCTGGTACCGCCGCGTTCTGCGACGTAGACTCGGCGGTGGTGTGTCTAGCCCGATCGGCTAGCCGCTGCGCCAGTGGTAGGCTGTCGTCAGCGATGTCGTTGTCGTTGTCGTTGTCGTTGTCGTTGTCGTTGTCGTTGTCGTTGTCGTTGTCGTTGTCGTTGTCGTTGTCGATGTCGATGTCGATACCGTTGTCGCTGCCGTTGTCGTCGTCGTTGTCGTTATCGTTATCGTTATCGTTATCGTTATCGTTATCGTTGTCGTTGTCGTTGTCATTGTCATTGTCATTGTCATTGTCATTGTCATTGTCATTGTCATTGTCGCTGTCTTTGTCGACCACCACCCTTGACGACTCCACCGGTGACAGCGCTCTCGAAGCACCGGTGGTATTCATTAGGCCGCTTGCCCAGCCACCACCGACCTGCGTCGAGTTCGCCAGCGGCTCGCCTAGTTGGTCAAGAGCCGACACATTTTCCAGCCATTGAACCGAGGCGTCGCCACCCTCAGCGACTTCCTCGCTATCTTCGAGGATGGTGAGGTTCGCCGTCACATTGGCGAGCTCGTCCGCAGCGTCGTCCATCACCATTGAAGCTGAAACGTATTAAAAACATTTTAATATTTAAAAAAAAAAAAGTTTTATAAAAATGTATTATTATTATTATTTAAATCCTATACTTACATTCGTTCGCCCAGTCGATATCACGCAGCTCCGCTAGAGCCGCGATTTCCTCGGGAGTCCGTACCTCGTTGCGGCGGAGGGCTTGAGCAGCTCGCTCAATCTCTGCCTCCCTCGCTACAAGAGCAGCTTCTCGGGCAGCTACCTCCTCCTCGCGACGAGTAACCGCTGCCTCGCGACGCTCCGCTGGAAAAATAATAATTTTTAATTTAGCTTTATATATATATTTTTTTTGAACATTTATATACACATTCACTTATTTTTTATTATACGTACTATATCGAGTTATCTCGTCACGGAGAATATGGGCGTCCCTCGTTGCGGCGAGTGATGACGCGTTTATTAACGAGGCCACGATTTTTAAAACCTCATAGCTACCGGTAAACGTACCGGCACTATAAAGCTTCAAGATCCTCGTCGGGGTAAACTGCTCCAGCAGTTTACGAGTCCTCTTAATCAATACTCCGCCGTGCATAGTATTGAGCATCGTACCCGATGACTCCGTTAACAAACGCTGCACGGCGAAAGAGCACTCTTTTGCTCTTAGAGCCTTCACCAAGACGCATATAATCACTCGCACAATACGGTCGGCCATTTTTTCTTTTTTTTTTGTTCAAAACAAAAACAAAAAAAATCAGTAGCACACACACTACACGAATACACAACACACGAATAGTACACCACAAACACGGAAACGCACAAACGAGACGCACAAGTGGAGAGACGTGTTGTCAGTGAAACGAAACGTGTCAGAATAATTTTCTTTCGGAAACACTGAGACTTGCAATTTCTCTCACTTTACCCCCACCCCCTCATTTGCGACAACTTAAAGATTGTCATTGGTCAGTAAAGGAATCAATCGTTTCCATGTTTTTGTGGAAATACCGAATTTCTTGCATACCCCTCTCCTAACTCGGTCATATACTACCTTTACACTGGTCAAAAAGACAATAAACGTATTTTTTTTTTGGACGACGACCCCTTCATGTACATAGCACGTAGTACCGTACGCCGAGGATTTTTATGGTGGCTAACTGAGACGGATTTTTATGGCGGCTAGCTGAGGCGGATTAGCCAGTCCTCTCTTTATTGTAAAATTCATCGAATATTCCGATGGCTATTGTTTTCATTATTACTTGCTTATTTCTTTGTTTTTTTTTTCTTCTCTCCACTGACGCTTGCTTTTTTTTTATTTTTGCAAAATGCTTTGCAGCGTATATTCAAACCTACGTTAAATGTTTTTCAAAAATAAAAAATTGCCAATAATCAATATGAGGCGCGTTAAAGTACTGTCTCGTGGGTGGACCATAACGCCTGTAAGGCCCAATCCGTGTCCTTCACCTCCGTGTGACGTAACGCGTTCCAGAGGGCGTGTCTTTACCCCCTTCTTCTTCTCTGGAAGATTGCATCGCCCTATTGCTGGCAGCGTGTGACATCTTGAGCTATTCCGTCTCAGCATCTTGAACTGCACAGTCTTCTTTTTGCAAGTGTTCTCCAAAACATTTCACAAAAAAAAAAATGGAAAATTTTACCGCCGTTGTGAATAATAAGTTGCCTGCGAAACGTAGCCGTGGAGAGGAGAGCGCACTTGTCTCCGCAATAAATTCGCAACATCCCTTGAGCAAAGACCTACTATTAGCCACAGCGTACGACCTGAATGCCTCTTGTACGAAAACGGTAACAATCGGCCTCGGATTAACGAAGGATCAAAACTTCGATGTGGCAATAAAATTCTCCGGTCGCTATACTAGTGGAATTTCATTAACTGACAGCGAATGGAAAGAACTGTGCTCGCAGGCAACTATAATCACGAGTTGGTTCAACGAGCAGCCGCAGACGGACGATAAAGATGTCCAGCCAAGTATACTATGGCGTGGTCGCCAAAGGATAAATTTTACAACTGCGTACAATGAGAAAGCCATCGTCCTTATGCTTAAGGAGCATGAAGATACCGCTCAATTGAAAAAGACGAAGAAAGCATTTTCATCCGACATCGTCATGCAGAAGAAAACGTACGAAGGATTGTTGAATCTCATACCATGCATCAACTATAAGATCGATTTGCTTCGTGGGGACCTTGAACTCGTCAATCAGCTTAAAGATACACTCGTCGAAGGAATCAACGTCGAGGCTTCGGTAAATGACTGGCGAGATTCCCAGAGAGAGCAGGTTAATACGGCGGGTCTAAAAATGCTTCAGGAAGAATACATGAGCAACGTATGGCGACGAGTCACTGGACGAAATTTTTATAGCCCCAGAGATGATGACGAGATAAACGATAAACACCGATTGATCGGCTCCGAATTAATCTGTCTTCATCACGAATATATATTCCGTCAAGTGATGGACAATATATCTAAAAAACCTAGTGAATAGATTGTACATACATATACTAATATTTAAGAATAAAAAAAATGTATACCTAAGTTTAAAAATAATAATAATAAAAAAATATATTGTGAAATTTTTTATCATCATTACCTACCTTTATTTTTTTTCTTCGTTTTTCTTTATTTTTTTTTATAATTTTTTTTTTCATTTTATTTCAAACTTATTTCCTTTTTTTTTTTTTGTTAAAATTCTGCAAAATAAAAAAATTTCCAGCATTGCATGTTTTTGTGCGCTACCTTCGGTCAGCGTGACCGCACGAGCCGCTCGTCAGCGGCACCAGCGCTGGTCTTCGCTCAGCGGTATGCCAGGCACTTGTGACCCCCTTAGTAACAGTTCTCGCCGCGATGGGCCCTGGCGCTCCGAGCGGCTGTCACTACCCCACGCGCTCGCCTCTCAAACTCCCTCCACCACACGCCCCCACCATCAGCCCCACGCGTCGAGCTAGTCGAGTGCTCGACCAAGGGTGGGTGGTTGGGATCCAGACGTCGATGGAGTAACATCTTCCTCTCCACCACCCCCTCCCTAACCACCCTTAAGACAGCTCGACCGGCAGCATAAGGCTCTCCAGCTGACCATCGAGAGAGGGGATGAGTAAGCGAGAGCGAAACGGCAGCGAAAAACGACCCCACTACCAACCGCCGCCATTTTGAAATATTGTCTATAGGTACTGACCTCTACTAGAGTGAATGGAGGCGTGTGGGGGTGTTGTGCGCCTGGAGCACCAGGGCCGTATTGTGTCGAATCCGCGTACTAGGCCGTGTTATCACTGAAGGCTGGCGGAGCTGCTGCTGACTAGCGGCTCGCGGGGGTATGGTGCCGCGATAGGTCACCGGTTCAAGCCTCATTTTCGACAATATATTTTTTCTGGCCCAGGTCAGTATTATGACGCACAAGAGAATGTATAGGCTCGGTTGGTCTTGCGGTTAAGGCGACGGCATGAAGCGCTGTCTTTCCCCGAGGGGGAGTATGGTTCGAATCCCACATCTAGCATTTTTATTATTATTATTTCAGCCGACAGTTAAAAAAAATAAATACGTGAAAATAGAGTAAGGGGAAGGTAAGTGAGAGTGAGAGAATTAAAATAATTTTCATATTTAACATTTTTTATTTTTCAAATTCTTATATCTAGTGTACATATATATTTTACAAATGTAGTTTACAAATGCTGCGCTTCTACTCCTACTGACTTGTCCTGCATGCGATTCGCCACTTTACGAAAAATGAATTCATGATGAAGACCTAGTAACTCCGCGGCGATTAAATATCGTTTTCTATCCGCATCACCGTACACATTTTGAATAGTGTCCAGCCCAGTGGCTAAGACTTGTTTTTTCTCAAGTCCATGGTAACCACTAGCTGTAGGGTCTATAGTATTTGTCTGTGTAAGCCGCGCACAGATTTCCACGATCAGCGTATCTCGAACCTCTCTCACAAGTTGTAGCTCGTCCAAAAGCAACAGGATCCGGTGATTAATGCACGGGCTCAGCAGCTTTATACCGTCAAATGTTTTCCGCTGCATGATGATTTCAGGTGAGAACAGTTTTCTTGGGCCTTTTTTCACTGGCTCGTCACTCTCCTTAAGACTCAGGGTAATGGCTTTCTCATGATAAGCCGTTGTAAGACGCACTGATAGACTCCCGGCTGTTTGTATATGCGCGGCGTCGTGTTCGCTGTTTAGCTCTTGTTCATCAGCGAACCAGCGTGTAATTGCACTCATTTGTAGGGATAATTCCCTCCAGTCGGCAGCATTGATCAAAATTGTGCCAGAATTACGGCTGGAGAACTTCACAGCCACAGCAAAATCATCATCGTTTAGTAGCGCAATACCAATTGTAGCCGATTTACTGCACGAGGCGTTCAAGTCATATGTCGTTGGCGACAGCATGGCTTTGCTTAGGGGCCTCCACGTATTAGCAGATGTGACCGCAGTTTCTTCTACACGAGTGCGCTTTAACACACGCTGGTTGTTTATAACAACGGCAAACTTGTCCATTTTTCGCGTAATTTTGAGTATATTCAAGAAAAAAAAATCGACTTCGTTCTCTGAACTACAGACGCTTAATGAGCCAAGTCCACGAGTACCGGGGGATCTGGAGATGTGATTTTTTAAGGAGAAGGAGCAGTGGGGGTGGTGGTGATGCGGGGTTAAGATCTCCTCCCACCACAGCAGCTTCTATATACGGATATTTGACACACCACGAGAGAATTTGAAAATTGTCGTCAACACCCCATAGAGCCTTATTTTACTCATTGTTAACAGGATGGTGCGCGATAAGGGGCATTTTTGTTTTTAATGCTTTTCTTTGTGCGTTTTACAAAGAGTATATGTAGTGCAATAGAATATTTTCATGATATACCTACCGCTTATGATTTTTTAAAAATATTACTTCAGTAGCATTTCGAGAGATTTTATGTATTTATTATCTTGAAATATTTGAAAACGCATTTAGTGAGGTATTATACATAAGTAAAGGCGTAAAGATACGTGCGGAAGTAGTTGAGTGCACGGTGAGATAACTGTGGGGTCCCCGAGGCTGACCGTTTTACGACAGGGGCTATTAGGATGCGATTGCATTGCGAACGGCGAGCGTACGGTGGTATTTACGGGGACTCAAGCATATTCTGATAATGCGGCGGCTTCCGAAAATATCGGGAGTGTGAGCCGGAAAATGTCACACACCAAAAAAATTTTTTGGAACGACCAAACCTTATCCGCCAATAGGTATCTGCGATTGTCTCGGTCAAGAGCATAACGGTGGCTGGTTGTGGTGGTGGTAGAAGGATGAATCTATAAGTTTAGAGTTTTTCACGAAAAACCCATTGTTGCGTCTAGCTCGCTAAACATAACGATTCACCGCGTCACTGTGTTTTGTGTCTTGCGTTTTGCGACAAACCTTTTCCGTGTTTTGTTTTGTGTTGTCATTCGCGACAAATTATTTTTTACAATGGCTGATCGTACGGTACGTGCTGCAATTAGTGCTGTGGTGCAGGTATTGGCCGCTGACCCCACAGAAGCAGTGAAGTTTTTATTACAAAAATCGGGTGATCGCGAAATGCGGGGATTTCGCGGTGCGGCGCTCGCTAGACGGCTCAAAGCGCTGATGAACCACCTGACGGTGCGTAAGATTCTCCAACTTAGCAGCGCGGGGAAATTTACAGGATGCTGTGCAGCGGTACAGACGGCGTATACGCGGGTGAAAAACTCGCCGTACGCCTCGACAGCTGAGGCAATCGCTTTAGCCGCTGAGCTTGAAGAGTTCGGTAAGAGTTAAAGCTATTTATTAATTAATTAAAAAATGTAAAAATATTTTATGCAATTATTGTAACGGAGCATTTTTTTTACAGCCCATAGACAGGCCGCTGAGCAGGGCGAGGACGCGAAGGCCCTGGCTGACGCCAAAGCGATCGACTGGGATAATGAAGGTAGGAATTACAAAAAAAAAAATATCAGGAGGCGTCTCGACGCTAAGCATATTAAAAATTTTCAGTGTCGAGCGCTATCAAGTGCTTGTTTATACGATGTAGCGAATTTTTATTTCATGTATTGCTTCTAGTTTCGATGACGCTCATCGAAGAAAAGGACTCCCAGAAGGACGTGGGTGTGAAGCTCGCAGCCCAGCGACTTCTCGACGCGCGGGCTTTGGCAGAAGCCCGGGAAATTAATTGGGATGATGAAGGTAAGGAGTAAAAAAACAGCAATATGTATGTTGAAATTATTTAATGATTTATTCTAATAATTTTTATTTTTCAGTATCGATGTGTCTGGTAGAGGAGCCAGTGGAGAAGGAGGACGGGGACTCCACAGTATGGGTCCGCGAGTGGGCTCGCGAACAGGAGAGAAAAGTGGAAGACGGCCGATTGTCGATAGTGGCTCCCGTAGCCTCCGACACATCGGCCGAGGACTTCAACGGAACGTTTGTCGAGCCCCCAGCCCCTCTAGCGACATCGACCCAACGCGGGGCAGGTCGGTTTGAAGACCTGCTCGACGAAACCGACGAAACCGACGAGACCGACACAGCGCGGGATTTATTTAACGATGAGCAAGAAGAAGAAGAAAACAGCACCCAGGCGTCAGGCGGCATTGGTGATGCTTCCGTCGGTTCACCGGGCAGCTTCACACCGTCGTTAGAGGAGACGGACGACCAAGCGGGGCCATCGCACCGTGCCTCATCAGTGCCACCCATTGATGTCGATGACGCAATGCCAATAGGTGAGTCGAAGATTACACATCGCGTCGAAAATAAGCAGTATTACGATAAATTTAAAATGAACGGTGTCGTGATGACCGTGAAAATCCGCGAGCCACCGGCGACGGCAAATCTTGTAGAGTGGTTAGAGGATGCGATGCGCGAGTTACACACACTTATTGTAAGTGGGTGTGAGCCAACGGATATGGTGGGGGTGCAATTTCGGTCGAACGCGTTCACACGGGGTCCAGCCGGAATTTCGTATAGGCCTGTTCGCGATTTCAATTTTGATAATTTATTTGCGGTGATTAATAGTGTCTCGCAGAGTGCAGCAGGGTTTTGCATCGACGACTCATTTACGATCGAGTCAAATATAGTTTCGATGCCTGTAGGCATGGGTCGGGCGAAAAATGTTAAAGGGGCTGCATTTTGGGCAAAAAGATCGGTAATCGAGTTTAAAAATAGCGACAACCTTTGCTTACCGCGAGTGATCGTGGTGGGTAAAGTTTACGCAAAACGCGGGGCGATACGGCACGGTGACCTGCAAAAAATATGGGATAACGTGCATAGAAATAAGTCAGTCCTACAGGAGAAGCTCGCTAAAGAGCTAATTCGCGAAGCGGGGGTAGACGTGCCGGAGACTGGTTGCGGTATACCAGAACTTCAGGCATTCCAACGACTGCTTGCTCGAGAAGGGATCGCGTTAATCATGTTTGAACGCGAGACTTTTGGTAGTAGTGAGCCTGCCGTCTTCAACGGTACAAATATGGTCTTACGCTGTCACCCAAAAGCGTTGCATAATATTTATCTTCTTCTCGATGGCAACCATTACGGTTTAATTCTTAATATCGCGCAAGCAGCCGGGGGATCATTTTTCTGTACGCCCTGCGGTCTAGCGTACAGTCGCGCTATAGCCCATCGTTGCAGTCAAAAGTGTCCATGCTGTACGCGTAGTCCGCCATGTGACTCTGATGCCCGAAAAATTCGCTGCAGCGACTGTTGGCGTTTCTTTCGGGGTGAAGAGTGTCTACGACACCACAAAGAAGTGGGTTCGCATGGTACACAATCTCGGTTATGTGATATGCTGCAAACATGTAGAACGTGTTTGAAGCAGATCTACAAACCAGATCGTGCAAGACATGAGTGTGGGTACTTTTTCTGCAGAACATGTAACGAAGATAGGCCCGAAAATCATAAATGCTTCATGCCCCCGTTGCGAATGTCGAAGGCATCGGAACGACCCGACTTGTTCGTATTTTATGATTTCGAGACGCGGCAGGAGCGAGAGATCGCGGGAGTAGACAATGTCTATTGTCACGACGTAAACCTGTGTGTAAGTCAGCAGCGCTGCACACAGTGTATAGATAAAATTGAGGATGATTGGGAGTGTAGTCTGTGCGGCCCTGATGACGAGAAAATTTTTAAAGACAACGCACTAGCAGAATTCGTGGAGTATGTGTTAAAGAAAAGAAAAAACGTCGGGGGTATTATTTGCATAGCACATAACGCGAAGGGTTTCGATGCCCAATTTATTTTGAAGTATATTGTCGAGGAAAAACACGAGACGCCAAAATTAATCACGAACGGAACGAGTATCATGGAGATGCGAATCGGTAGCGTAAGGTTCATAGACAGTTTAAATTATTTTCATATGCCTCTCAGTAAACTCCCAAAAGCCTTTGGCTTAGGAGAGAATGTTTTCAAAGGTGTGTTCCCACATCTTTTCAATAGAGTAGAAAACGAGCGTTATAAGGGTCCACTTCCACCTCTCACAGACTACACTCCCGATACAATGTCGGCGTCGGATCGGGAAGAATTTCTGCAGTGGTACGAAAAAACGTGTCGCGCGGGATACGAGTTCGATTTCCAAAAAGAGATCATCGCGTACTGCAAAACTGATGTGACGATTCTTCGGAAAGCATGCACCGCGTTTCGTCAAATCTTTGTAGAATGTGGAGACGTATGTCCGTTTACCGAAGCAGTGACCATAGCCTCCGCATGCAATAAAGTTTTTAGACGAAAATTTTTGGAACAGGATAAAATTTCTGTTCTACCACGAAACGGTTATCGTCGTGCAGATAGACAGTCCGAAGTAGCGATCGAGTGGCTCCTGTGGTGTGAGTACACTTTCGGGAGGCAAATCGAGCATGCGGGGAGGGGTCGCGAGTATAAGTTAGTCGACGGTACACGCGTCGATGGTTACGTACGCACAGACGACGGCGTACAACACGTGCTGCAATTTCACGGATGCTTTTTCCACGGTTGTGACAAATGTTACACCGATCCGCGTAAGCGCCAAGAAGAGTTTTACGGTTGCACGATGAACGATCGTTTTGTGCGTACGTTAAACACATCGAACCGTATAAAATCTTTAGGATATACTCTTCACGAGATTTGGGAGTGCGAGTATGCCCGGATGAAGAGTAAAAATCCGCTTATTAAAGCGACGGTAAACGGACATCCGATTCTTGTAGATCAACCTCTTAATCCTCGCGACGCGTTTTTTGGAGGGCGTACGGGAAATACACGAAGCTATTGCGAGACCTCCGGTGATGAGAAAATTCGGTACGTTGATGTTTGCTCTTTGTATCCGTACATTTGTAAGTACGGTCGTTTTCCTATTGGCCACCCCACGGTTTATACGGCCGACTCTGTCCAGGAAATAATCGGGCATGAATTCAATTTAAGTAGAGTCGAAGGTCTCGTGCGGTGCACAGTGCTACCACCTCGTGATCTCTATCATCCGGTACTCCCCGTACGCATGCACAATCGATTAATGTTCGCGTTATGTCGAACATGCTGCGAGGAAATGTATCAGGGGGCTTGCCCCCACGATAACGAGGGTGATCGAGCTTTCGAGGGTACCTGGGTATCGTGCGAGCTCCAAAAAGCGATAGAGAAAGGATACAAAATCCAAGCCGTGCAAGAGATCTGGCAGTATAAAGTTGAGCAATACGACAGAGCAAGTGAAACGTCAGGTCTCTTCGGCGGATACATCAATCTTTGGCTCAGGATAAAACAGGAGGCTAGTGGGTGGCCAAGAGAATGTACTACGGAAGAGAGTAAAGAAGCGTATGTGGCGAGTTTTCTCGAAGCCGAGGGCGTACAATTGGATCGTGCGCGAATCGAAAAAAACCCGGGTTTACGGTCGGTTGCAAAACTCTGCTTAAACTCATTTTGGGGTAAATTCGGGCAACGAGAAAACCTCCCAAAGACCGAGGTAGTCGCGACGCGTCAAAGGCTTCTGGAACTCCTGTGCGACCAGAGCTGCGAGGTTAACAACATTATAACAGTCAACGACGATATAATGTACGTTTCCTGGCAGAAAACTGGGGAAAGTGCCGAAATAAACCCCCACGTGAACGTTGTGATCGCCGCATACACCACGGCGCAGGCTCGCTTAAAATTATACTCGTACCTCGAGCAACTTGATAAACGGGTCCTCTACTACGATACCGATTCGTGTATATATATCGATAGCGGTGTAGAGAGTGAATATAAGCCGCCACTTGGAAACCTTCTCGGTGACATGACTGATGAGCTGTGCGACTACGGTAGCGGTAGTTTCATCAAGCGTTTCGTCTCAGGGGGTCCGAAATTTTACGGATATCTGGTGCAGACCCCCGATGGTAGTGAAATAGCTTCTTGCAAAGTTAAAGGCATTGGTCTTAATTATAAAAATGGACAGAAGATTAACTTTGAATCTATCTGCAGACTTGTTCGGGAACCTGGTACAAGTATATCCGTAAAGTTTGACTCCATAAGACGAGACGCTTATCACCAGGTTGTCACGAAACCCGAAACGAAGACTTGTAAGCCCGTCCTTGTCAAAAGGCGAAGATGGGGCGAATACGATTCGTTACCGTACGGTTACATAGAGTAAGCAGTGGGAATAGATTTTTTGTAAATTTTGTAGATTATTTTGTACATTATATAGATTTTTTTTGTAAATTTTGTAAAAAATGATAATACGTTTTAATTTTAGGCGCCGGATATATGTGGTACTTGTATCCAGAATTATGGTGATTATCTGGACCCATGCTAAAATAAAAAATAACATGTATATATATATAACATTTAATGTATTAGATTAAATTAATAATAATAAGAAAAAATTGTCTGCAAACGTTGTTTTACTTACTTACCTATCATGCATCCTCGTAAGCTCCACCCTGATGCATGTATAAACGCGATGACGAGCTCATTCGATCACACTGTGAATATTAGCTAATTCACAGTGTAAGTCCGGTCTACATACACTATTAGCTTAGCTCGTATGTACTTCCGCGGGTATGAGCTAAGTAACGGCGAACGCGGCGGCGGCGGCGGCGGCGACTGCTGAGGCAGTCACTCTGCTTTTTTAAAAAAAGGACAACCATGGCTTACTAAAATTTATTATTTTTCTCTTATATGTTTCAGAACAAACGGTATCTCAATTGTTTAGCGACGGTGTTGCTGAATATTTATATGTAAGCTTGGAAGGTGACGGGTATGTCGACATTTGGTCGTGAAAAAAAATTATGAATAAAAAAGATCGAGAAAAAATCATGAATTTGAGTATTAATATCCTCGTAACTCCCCGATTCCCTCACTAGTCGATATGGATCCGCGCTGGAAACATCCGTGGACGTCAATTATTGCCGGTCCGACAGGCTGCGGGAAAACGTGTTTCGTCAAAAAATTTCTAAAACATATTTCATGCCTGGCTGATGTTGAATTTGCTCGAATATTATTCTATTATTCCGAGTGGCAGGATGGATATAAAGAGTACGGTGAAAAAATTGAATTTTTGGAGGGCTTGCCGCAAAACTCGGACATTGCTGGAGACTATCGTCCAAAGCTTTTGATAATTGACGATTTAATGCGCGAGTCTTCAAATGGCGAAATTGTAGATTTATTTACAAAGGGAAGCCACCATAAAAATATAAGTGTAATTTTGATAACCCAAAATATCTTCCATCAGGGTCGCGGTCAACGCGATATCTCATTGAATACAAATTACATTGTAGCTTTTAAAAACCCACGCGATCGCGCTCAAATCGCACATCTGGCTCGTCAGGTATATCCCGAAGACCCAAAATTTTTACAAGAAGCTTATCACGATGCAACAGCGAAACCACACGGTTATCTGCTTCTAGACCTTAAGCAGTCGACACCTGACAATTGTCGCTTCCGTACCTGCATATTCCCCGATGATCCTCATAATTTCGTTTATGTGCCGAAGCGGGGTAGTGGTGCTCGTTAGTCAAAGTATAAATCATCATCGCGAGGTGCGTAATCATCATTCGGTTCTCGGCTATGGCACCATCAACAGTGGCTACAGCTTCTATCGGGAAAAAGAATACAATTCTTCTACATGCCCTCTGTCATCTGGATAAACAGCAGCGAGCCTTGCTATTACGCTCAATAGATAAAAACGGCGTCAGATCTATTTGCGAGTGTGCTTTGAATACTTTAAATGGTACTGTGCCCTTGAAAAAATCCGAACGACTGCGCTTATCAAAGCATAAAAAAGTTTTGCGACGACTTGTAAATAAAGCTGGTAGTTGGAAAACGAAGAAGCGTGTAATTGTACAAAAAGGGGGCGGCTTTTTATTACCCCTTCTTCTGCCGATCTTAGGCACGGTGTTGTCTAGCGTCTTCACTCGTAATTGACAAAATGCAACACGCAAAAAAAATGGTTTTAGTACCTCAAGAAGCTACCCCAATACGCGAGTCATTAGAGCAGGTCAGATCCGTTCAAACACCGGGCAACACACTCAGCAGACTCGATGCCGAAATGGCTGATATACTTCGATCAGTAACACCTTCGAACGAGCGCGAAAAGTGGAAGCTTTATCAACAGGTATTACAGCGCTATCAATTCTTCACTGATGAAGAACGTAAGCCCAAAATTAGCGCGCCTCCTATGAACACCGAAAACCATGCGGAACAGATATCTGAGGAGCCGGCACAAACAGCTGAAAAAGAAGAGGTAGCGGGGGTATCTGATGAGATTATATTAGCAACTGTGCCGAAAACATTTAAAAAGCAGGCCGAACAGTTGTTGAAACATCTTCACAGCACCCCCGGTAGTAGGCTAACATGGGATAAAACAGGGATGATCTCCATCAATCGCGAGCCGGTAAAGGGGACCAGTATATCAGACCTCGTGAATGAAGCTATGCGTAAAAGAAAAACGACGCGCGCCGCAGGTCGCGAGCAGTTTGGATCTGAACTCCGCCGTCTGGGGATCCCTCGTGAATTAATCGGTAATTCGAGTTTATTGTATGAGAATCTTTCATTAGACGCTGCTATAAACGACAACTTGAGTGGCCTCGATGCGTCAACATCGTCAAATATTGTTCACACGCCTAATGTGAGCTTAAATTCCTCCGGTGATAGTACAGGAAAGCGTCGTACACCGACTAGTGATTTCTTAAATAAATCGTGGAAAAAGCTGAAGATTTAATGGCTTTATTGGAAAAGTTTTATTACGACCCAACGCATCCGGCCGGATATGCCGGTGCACCGAATTTACTTCGCGCAGCCGATAAAGAAAAGATCTCCCGCGATGATGCTATTAACTGGCTGAGAGCTCAGGATACTTATACGCTACACAGACCAATACGGCGTAGATTCCCGAGGCGACACTATGCGGTGGATAATATTGACGATGTGTGGGAGGCCGATCTCGTCGACTTACGAGCCCTCAAAGATGATAATGGTGGCGCTGTTTATCTTTTGGTGGTGATTGACGTCCTTAGCAAATACGCATGGGTCGAAACGCTGCGAGATAAAACATGCGCTGAAACCACTGAGGGGTTTAAACGAATACTGTCTAGGAGTAATGGACGAGCACCCGTATGGCTACAGACAGATCGCGGTAAAGAATTTGTCGGCGGCATTTTGCAACGATTTTTGAAGACTCGCGGGATACGTTACCGTGTTGCTCGAAATCCTGATATTAAAGCAGCAATTGTGGAACGTTTCAACAGAACATTGAAGGAGCGCATGTGGCGATATTTTACGCACAAAAATACGCGGCGTTATATCGATATATTACAACCTATAGTACAGGCCTACAATAACACAAAACACTCGACGATCAAGATGCCTCCTGCGGCCGTTACCCGATACAATGCCTCCATAGCACACGCAAACATGGAGAGACGCCATAAAACGTATCACAAAGTACCTAAATACAAGGTCGGAGCGTTTGTACGTATCAGTAAAGCGAAAGCAGCGTTCGAGAAAGGTTACGAGTCCCGCTGGACAGAAGAAATATTCAAGATTCACAAGGTTCTCACAAATAGACAACCACCGATTTATGAACTGACTGACCTAGGAGGTGATGAAATTGATGGTTTTTTCTATGAAGAAGAATTGAGCATTGTCGCTAAGAACACCGACGAAGAGGAGTTTGTAATCGATAAAATTCTCAAAACTAAAGGCAAAGGGCGTAATAAACAACACTTTGTTAGCTGGCGAGGGTATCCTCAAAAATTCAACTCTTGGATCTCCGCAGCTGGTATAATAAGTAAAAAATGAGAGATCAATTCTATCTCGTCTTGCCGAGTAACAGTAGTATGAAGTATCATCCCGGGAATACAGTGACACGCTATGTCACCCAACTACCAAGTCCGCTGAGAATGTCTGGAGAATGGAGCGTGGGTCTGACGGAGATCCAATTTCCGCGTACCTTTCTTCATATAGATGAGACAAGCAGCGCGCACCGTACGGCGTCGCCAATTACAGCTTCGTTTAGTCCTCGTGAAGTAGTTCGGCCTAAATTCAAACAAAAACCTAAAACGCTAACGGCATCCACGGATAGCACCTCCAATAAAAACAGCAACAACAAGCGAGTATCTACCCCGGATGCCGCAGCCGGTAAAACCAAACGAGTATTCTTTAAGACACACAAGACTCATGAGGTCGTAATCCCCGCAGGCCTCTACAAGTCTGTCAAAGCTCTAATCGATACTATTAACGATACAGAAGTATTTCAAGAACATATTCGAATCGAGTACGACGAGAATATTAGTGGGTTAGTGAGTATAAGACGGATCCCCGACAGCTGCGTTATAGACGAGTGTGATTTACCTCATTTAATACATTTAGATGCTAAACTCGGCAAAGCCTTAGGCTTTGCACCCCGGAGCACACCCATGGACGTGCATAAACAGTGGAAATTCTTTGCCGACTATCCGGCAAACCTATCCCTTGCTCTCCCTGACAAATTATTTGTATACACAGATATTTGTGAAAACTATATAACCGGAGATGTCCAGACTCCTCTTTTACGCATCGTGCCAGTGGACAACACAAATTATATTTACGGCTCTACTCAAACAAAATCATTCGCTCCGCCGGTCTACATACCCTTGATACGCACTGAATTCAGTACGATCGAGATAGATATAAGGACCGACACTGGCAAGCCAGTACCATTCCAGAGCGGAACGCTGACGGTTACATTACACTTTAAGCGTATACGATAAAAATATATCGTCATGGATAGGTATATTGATCATTACGATTGCCAGGTTGGCGGCGGAATTGATCGTGTTTTCATCGGGGCCCCCTATCAACGCGGTCATGGTCTAGGAAGTTTTCTAAGTGGTTTATTTCGGCGTGCGCTGCCTTTGCTGACACGGGGCGCACGCGTCGTTGGTAAAGAAGCACTACACACGGGCATGAATATACTGGATGATGTTGCGCATAATACACCGTTCAAAGACGCATTTAGAACCCGCGTAGCTGAGAGCGGAAGAAATTTAAAGAGAAAGGCTGAAGAGACGCTTGAGAACCTCATGAGAGGCTCGGGCTATAAAACACCCAGCCGAGGTCGCCAGTATCAGTCGATGTTTGGTCACCCGAGTTCACACATCGGTACTCAGCCACTTGCAGCTCTAAAATATACCGAAAGCATTAACCTGAAGAAGAAAAAGAAGAAAAAATCGCCGAAGAAGAAGCCGAAGAAGAAGAAATCCTCATCAGCTAAGCACGGACGAAAAACCGGGCAATCAAAGAAAAAAATTGTTAAACGTAAAAAAAAGCGCACTGTCGCCGACATATTCGGATAATTACTGTAAAACTCTGTAAAAAAAAAAAATGTCTTTCTTGCATCCCCACTCATGCGAGTGCTTAAAATCGGAGTTGGATTTATTCACTCTTCCACCAACGCAAACAAGTATAGAAGCCTCTCAGGGGGTCCATTATAAGCCCGTTTCATCGCTAACAGACGATGCACCCATTGAATTTGTTATACCAGGCCATGGTGACGAGTACATTGACTTGGCTCACACGATGCTTAGCATACGCGTTAAGCTACAACCTGGGTCCGGTGAGATTGATGAACATGATAAAGTAGCGCCCGTAAACAACCTACTACACTCATTGTTTAATCAGCTAGACGTGTCGTTCAATCAGAAGCTTGTATCATCCCCAAATAATGCTTACGCATACCGTGCATACATGGAAACACTACTGAACTATAAGGCTTCAACGAAAGCTCACCAACTGAGTGCCAGTATGTGGATAGATGACACATCGCCAGAATTTGACTCTGAACCCGTCTCGACCGCGCGCTCAGCGTCTGGTATATCACCTCTACAGAAGAACAAAGGCCTAGCTGCCCGCCAAGCCCTGATGTCGAACGGTAAAGCTGTAGATCTTCTCGGATATCTACATTCTGATATTTTCAACCAGGAGAAGTTTTTACTCAACGGTGTTGAATTACGGCTCCGACTTGTACGCTCTAGAGATGCTTTCTGCCTTATGGACGCGTCAGGAAAAAGTTATAAACTACATATTTCGGATGCGAGCCTCATTGTGCGACGAGTTAAAATCAGTCCCGGTATATTAGTCGCTCACGCTAAAGCTTCAAGTAAAGGAACGGCAAAATATCCTTTTACGCGTGTAGAAGTGAAGCCATTTACCATCCACGCTGGTGTTCATGGCGAAACACTCGATAACGTTATACTGGGACAGCTACCAAAACGAATGGTGATTGGTTTTGTTTCAAATAAAGCGTTCAATGGGGATAAGTTACAGAACCCATTCAATTTTTATCACTATTCAGTGAATTTTCTTTCTCTGTACGTCGACGGTGTTCAAGTCCCCAGCAAGCCTCTGCAGCCTGATCATTTTCACGGGCTTAACACACATGCCTATCATACTCTGGTCTCCGGAACAGGTATACTCTGGGATGACGATAATTGCGGTATATCACAAAGCGCGTACTCTCATGGCAATTGCCTGTACTGTTTCGACTTGACACCTGATATGTCCGCTGGTAGGGCTGGTCACTGGAATCTTGTACGCCACGGTAGTGTACGTATAGATGTACGTTTTGGAGAAGTTTTAAAGGAAACAGTAAATTGTGTAGTATATGCCGAATTTGACAATGTAATCGAGATTGACTCGTCGCGACAGGTAGTAGTAGACTTTGCAGGATAAGCGCGTGTGTGTGTGTGTGTGTGTGTGTTTTTGTTTTACTCTTAATAATAATGATACATATTGTAAAATAAAAGGGTTTTTTTATAAATAAATACATCAAGACAAAATTACAAATTATTGTTTTTATTCAATTACAAGCCTTTCGAAGGCTGTCATCAATTCTATTATTCCATCATCCTCGACGAGGCCTTTTTTTTCTGACCAGCGATCGTCTCTTGAATTTTCTCGTCGTCTCTCGGATCTTCTTCTTGCTCCGTCTTCTCACCCAATATCCCCCCTTCTTCTTCAACCGATTTACTTCTGTTTTCACAAGCATTCTGCAACAGATAGATACATATATAAGGAGACGCATTATGTACGTTAAGATGCATGGTATAATAATAATACATACCCCTGAGCGCCGTTGCCTTCGCTTCACGCGCGCTCTATACTGACGCCTGCGTATATGCCACATTTTGACGTGTGGTTTCGGTTGTCGTTTTCGACTTTCCAGCCAGACGAAAATGTTGCGGCCTTGTTTTTTAAGTTCTTTGCTGGATTTCCAATCTTGTTTTCTAAACCTGTCTGCGCGACTCTCTTTGCACTTGTGGAAATGCTCCATGGTCGTAAGGGTACCGACTGTAGCTATGCTGCACCTGAACTGCCCTCACTAGCCGAAAGATGGAATAAAACGTAGTGGAGGGGGTGGATTGGGTTTTCGGGGGTCCAGTTCAAATCTAGAGTGGGAGCGGTACTGATACCCCCACTGCTAATATTTGTTATCTGTGGTGCTAGCCACGTCTGTAACGCGGACCTGTAGTAGTACATTGTCAGCCATCAGCGGGTATAGTGCTGTTTCCACCCCTATACCGGCAAAGAAAAAGCAAGAGTAGAATGGACTACGTCGTCGATATTCAAGGCTTCTACGATAAGGATGACTGTTTCATTGCTAAGGAAGTAGCCGTGCTCACCCTCGATAAGGCTTTCGTTGGACATTGGATCACATCACCAACGCATGTTTTCACGGATCTCCCAAAACTCGTGAGAACAAAGAATAATTGGGCGACTTGTCATCAGCATGGGCTGGAGTGGTTCGAGGGAGATGTACCGCTCAGAACGCTGCACGCAAATCTCAGACAAATTACCCGTACAGCGGGGATAATTTATACTCGGGGTCGTGAAAAAGCGAAATACCTGCAAAACATCACAGCCCGGGAGATTAAAAACCTCGAAGAGACCGTCTGCCCTTCATTTCACGATCTACCGTCATCGGCAGAAGTCTGTATTCACCACGGGCTGTTGAGACGACCCGAGCTATCGTGTGCTTTAACTAACGCTACAAAACTGAAGGAGTGGATTCTTCGAGACGTGCCTCTTACGTCCGTGCACGCACCAGCTCTACACCTTCCATTGGGACCCATAAATCTGAAGAAAAAACCGGATAGTTGCTACTCGCCATCCGTATCAAGCGATGAATACGATCCAGATTGGCCAGGCATTGCGGGGTTTGCATTCAGCGGTGGCGAGAAGTGTTCGCGCAGCGGACCAGATACCAACTCTGTTGACGAGACCGACTGCCCTTGTTGTTAACACCGATGGCCACACGCGGCCAGGATCCCATTGGGTCGCAATCTACATTGACGCCAGAGGCCATGGATCGTATTTTGATAGTTACGGCTTGCCGCCGGTTATACCAAATCATGTTCACCGTTTGCGCAAGAACTGCACCCTCTACCGTTGGAACACGAAGCAAATTCAAAGTTTCTCTTCAAATGTGTGTGGTCAGTTTTGCATTATGTTCCTTTATCATATGTCTCGCGGTGGATCTCTTTTACAATTCGGCGATCTTTTCACCTCGGACCTCAAACGAAACGATCGCATTGCCGCCAGTTTTTATAAACAGTTAATGAAAAAACTACGTAACCAAGCGCAGGCTATCGATAAACAGCCTGGAAATTCGTTAACAGGCGGAGGTGTTTTCACTGTAAGACCCATCCAACACTGTTGTGCCCGACTAAGTTTATAAGTTTAATTATTTTTACTAAAAAGATAAAAATGTACCCACTTGATTTAAAATAAATTATTTAAAATAAATAAAAATGTTCACCATAATTTATTTTTCCACTTACCTCCTGTCGAACACAATGATTCACGAAAAAAAAAAAATACCAAACATGGGGCTCGAACCTGTGCTCTACCGTGCCGCAATAGTAGCCTTCGAAGCAGCACCATACCTCCCTCCACGATCCGCTAGTCAGCAGCAGCTCCGCTGGCCTTCAGTGATAACACGGCCTAGTACGCGGATTCGACACAATACGGCCCTGGTGCTCCAGGCGCACAACACCCCCACACGCCTGCATTCACTCTCTCCCACCCTTCACTCACGCCTCCCTCCATACCACACCTGGTCAAGCTAGTCGAGTGTTCGAGTAAGGGCGGGTGGTTGGGACCTGACAGCCGAAGAAGCAACATCTCTCCCGACCTCCCTAGACCCCCCTGGGGCATTCAGGACCCCGAACACCGAGGTGTGGTGGGGGCGGCTCACACAATCACATCCGCATACACAGCAACAGCTAGCTAGCAGCAGCCCCCCCCCCCCCCCCACCACCAACCGCCGCCATCTTGAAAAAATCCGTATAGGTACATTACCTACTGACGTTTTACCATCACTGCAATCTATACTGGAGTTGATTACGTCTCGGAAATTTAAATCGCTAATAATCGACCGTGTATCGCGAAGATACACAGTTGCTTTTCGGCGATTTAAATTTCCGAGGCGTAATCAACTCCAGTATAGGTTGCAGTGATGGTAAAACGTCTTCGAGACTAGGAAAACGTTCACGGCAAAGATGATTTTATTTCTCTTCGTACAAGACTGTCGAACCGGCGTGTATTGCTTTCGCCGAATAATTCTTCGATCATAATTATCGACCGTTTGAATGAACGGAAACGGAATCCACTGAGCCGCCATTACATTTGACAAACGTATACCGAGCTATCGACGAAAAGCTGTGAGATAGATTCGATGTCGTCTCCTTTTCTTTGTTATCGGAGGCTCAATCCTCACACTCGCGACAGGCATTCAAAGGAGAACTTTATTTTTTTTTAAGTTCCTGGCATCGGCACAATAGTGCGCTAATAAAAACGGATAAACGCAATCATATGAACGAACTAAAAAAAATGAATTTTCTCACATCGTTTGTTTTCCTTGATTCATTTGTTTATCGACAGTATAACCTTTGGTTTTCCGTGCATGTCAAGCTGTCAGGACTTACAATCGATCTGAAAGATTATTCATTTTTTTGCTCTTATTATATTTTTCATATCAAGTGATTGTGTGAATATTCTCGACGTTTTTTTGTTGCAATTATTCTTTTTCATTTCATAATTCGTGCCGTTTTTCGTCGTTTCGCGTAGCGAATTTTTTGTTACTCGGGATGACACGTTATACTCCACAGGAGTATTTTCGTATGCTACTAGCTCTCGGTGAAGCTCGAGGGCGCGCTGGTAGGGCTGTCGGAATATATCGAAATCGTTGGCCGAACGCACAACGTTATCCGGACGCGAACGTTATTAGAGCCCTCGAACGTCGAGGTCTCGAAACCGATGCGTTGATGCCACGCGGCAACGCGGATGTTGGACGACCGCCGCGACGAGGGAATGTCGCTCTCGAAGAAAATATTTTGGACAGCGTAGAGGACAATCCAACGAGAAGCACGCGTAGTCTCGGGCGTCAATTCAACACGAGCCACGTGACTGCATGGAATACTCTCCATAAAGATAAGCAGCACCCGTACCACTATACGAAGTGCCACAAAATTGAGCAGCGGGATCCTGCGCAACGCATAGTATTTTGCGAGGAGTTTATTGCGTGCGCGGAGAACGACACAACTTACGTGGACCGGATACTGTGGACCGATGAATTAATTTTTACGAGGGAAGGTATCTTCAATCAGCATAACAGCCATATTTGGTCGCACGATCACCCGCGCGCTGTTCACGAGAGAGCTTTCCAAGGTCGATTTTCCGTGAACATTTGGGCTGGAATGATCGGAGATCAGCTGGTGTGTATGCATCGCATATTGCCTTTTTTTCCACTGTCGATAATTTTTTTAGACTTTTATACAACTTTTTTACAGAATTTTCTTGCACAGAATAAAAATTGTATAAAAAAGATGTATAAAAGTGCAAAAATTATTTAGGGCGGAAAAAAAATCCATATAAAAAAATGTGTAAAAAAACACAAAATTCAATGTAAATAAAAAAATCTGAAAAAATGCATACGTATTCAAAAAAATGAACGAATCATTTTCATTGAAAAAAAAGCTAGATTCCTGGAAAATTTTTTGACCAATTACTTTTTTTCATTCATTTGTTAATAACATTTTAGAATGATTATGCAAAGTTAATCTTTTCAATAACTTCAATATGCATGGATTTTTTCAGATTTTTATACAGAGAAGGATTGCAGTTTTTACTCAATTTTTTCGAAAATATGTGAAATGATCGCGAAGCAACATGACTACCTTAATTATCGGTTTATTCGTTTAGATCGGTCGGGTAATTCTACCAGACTATTTGAATGGCCCAAGATATTTAGATTTTTTGGAAAACGACCTGCCTGGGCTGTTAGGGCATCTTCGGCGAGATCTGCTAGAGCAGTTGTTTTTTCATCACGACGGAGCACCGGCTCACTTTAGTTTGATGGTTCGCGACTATTTGGATCGCGAATACCCAAATCGATGGATCGGGAGACGCGGCTCAATGCTTTGGTCCCCTCGGTCACCAGACCTTACTCCTCTCGACTTTTTTCTATGGGGTTATATGAAGGAAAAAGTATACGAGTAGATAGGCTAGGCCGGCCCCCCCCCCCATGTCGGCAAGTAGATTCCTACCTTACCAACAGTCGGTAAAAAGGGTTCGAGTCCGGGCTAAAAGATTTCTACTTACCGACTTACCGACAAGAGGAAGTGGGAGAAGGAAAAAAGATGTTAAATTTACCGACCAATGACTATTTGGCCCTTTTTACGGAAAATAGCCAATTTTACCGGCCGACCATCGATCGGGATAACAACGATCAGGATACCAACGGTTATTTGACCCTTTTTACGGAAAATAGCCAATTTTACCGTCCGACCAACGATCGGGATAGCAACGATCGAGATAGCATCGATCATGGTATTTCGACATCATCATCCGGTTTGACGCGAAATTTGAATTATGCTATCGAAATTACCGACTTGTAATGTTGACATAGCAGGAGATTTGAATTTTTTGGCGGGAAAATCGACCTTACCTAACCTTACTTATCGACTTGTAATATTTATAGTTTGAGATCAGGATATTGGAACTAATCTACGGAACTTATTTATTAGAATATATGAACTCAATTTAATACGAAAAATCTTGTTTTATTTTAGCATATTCGCTTTACAGACTAATGATGCTTATTATTATTATTGATACATTGAATGCACTCTCTCTTCATTGGTGCAGATAATTCGTTTTCCATGGGAAAGTGTTCTCGACATCGCAAACACTCGGTGACTTCAGGGTCTCGTTTGAGAAAATCAGGCAATTTATCCCACGCAAGCTCGACGCTTTTTGCAGCGAAGGTGATGATGAATTCTTTGGGCAGCTGCGCAATATCTCTAGGTTCCATGAACGATAGTAGTCCGATGCGATGGAATAGCTTGAGCGATCGTCCCAGAGATGGAACGTTGTTTCGAAGAAATTTCTTCAACAGCTGTACGTTTCGAAGTGCGCATCGAGTTTTAACTGCCAAATCGTTGTGGTGGGGGCATGATGTTTTCACTATCTCGGGGTGTAGCTTCTTCAGCGACGGACAATCCGGGACATCGCGTACATTGTATCCAAACTGTTCGAGCCATTTTTCCTTCTGCTCCCCCTTCACGTAGATGGTACTTGCGTTGTGCAACACGGATCGAAGCACGTTTTCTACTTCGTCGTATGGCAACTCTCCTGAGTACCAGGAGAGATGTTGATAATTGCGTTCCAACCAAAGATTCACGCTCTTGTACTTAGCCGGAAGATCATTCCACTGTGTCGGAGGTTTGAACATGAAGACCATAGGTGGGAGGTCACAGTTGAGCGGGATCACTGCGAGCTCTTTAATGACAAAGTCGTTCATGGGCTGCTGGAACCCTTGTGTATCCACCGCGTACTCCATGGCAATTGATTGCGAGTCCGCTCCGTACGCGCCTTTTATAGGCGTCTTTTCACATCCCCACTTATCGGATTATATTCGAAAATTCGATCGTGCAAGATCAAAAAGTAGGCCGTAGTTGCCACGGGGAAATTTCTTTCAGCCTCCAATTCGAGACGAACATCGACTGGAGCCTGTTTCGAGCAATCGATCACGATTAGCGGAGCATGCGTGAGGAAGTCTTTCTTCGTCAGCATGGGTTCCGACTCTTTGCCGTAGTATACATTCTGAAATGTGGCGTACATGTCGTACAACACAGCGTACTGATTGCGACTCATGTCGAGATTGAGATTACTGTACGGATAACACTGGGAGTTGAGGTAGAGTTTCACGTTGGTGATTTTGCAATGATCAAAGCGGCTAGCGTTCGCCGTTTTGACTACTCTTCGATTCGTCTGGAAGCCCACAATGACGAAGCGTGGTTTCTCCAACTGATTGGACGTTTTCACCGTCCAAACGTGTTTCGTCGTGTTTGGGAGCATGGGATACTCGTACAATTCCCAGGTGCGAAAGCTCATGGTGACGTCCTTTTCAATATGGCTGAGCAGACGTATCTTACGTTTGTCCGACAACGTCACGTACGGCATCAGCCACTTAATTCTCGTAAGCCCAATCTTGAATTCCTCAAAGGTTCGATTTTCGAGCGCCGTTTGCACAACTGCATTCGTGTAGCTCCTCGATCTCGTGAGAATGAGCTCGTGCTTTGTTTGACGATGATTTTCTGATAGTCTTCGGCGAAGCCGAGAATCATAGAGAGGGGCATGCATACATCGAAATACCCATTCTCATCCGTCAGTTGTTTAGTCTCTTCGACATCGAGCCAGCCGGCATTTTCAACTAGTGCAGTCTGACCAGGGCTCAACGATGCATAACCCTTCATGAGACACGTCAAACCAACATTCTTATTTCGGTCGATCTCTATGGCATTGATCTCGTAACGAATTTCCTCGAATAGATGGGCGATGGCATTGTTCACCAACTTCGTCGAAGCGGTGACAGTCCCATCCGCTTTGGTCAATCTTCCACAAACGTGCAGCGAACTTCGTGCGGGCAAGAGGCACAGATCTTGATGTTGAATGGATATTCGAATCTCATCGCTATTGTTGAAGGTTGATGAAGTGTAGGGCTGATGCGCATGAATCTCGTAATGCGTTACGGATTCGTCGAATACCACGTTCAACTGAACGTGCAGAACCTCTTCCATTCCAGCAAAAACAAAATATCAGACAGGTTACTTTCTTCTTCCACCAGTGTAACAGAACGGCCGATATCTTCGATGAGGTGATGGCAGACGATGATGCGACGGTAGGGCCAGAAATAAATGATAGAAAATATGGTGACCCCGGGATTCGAACCCAGGTTGATCAGGTACTAATTAAGAGCGCTAACCACTGCGCTATAGTCACCCATATGTTTCTATCATTCGTGTTGTCTACTTATATGCAAAGCTGGACCCGTCCGTCACACACCGTTACACACCTCCTCTCGCGATTGTCGACGTCCTCGTCGACTGTGCAGCGTTGCGAGTGTCCTATTGCGCGGATTGGGGCATCATGTTATCTCGTCAGTCGGTCTTTGCCGTCCTGATATACGCGGGGGACTTTTGTCTCATGCCGCATTCCCTAAGAGTTTAATAGCTTCCCAGTGGACGTGTTTAGTAGCTCGATAACTTCTGACACCATGTAACAGAACGGCCGATATCTTCGATGAGGTGATGGCAGACGATGATGCGACGGTAGGGCCAGAAATAAATGATAGAAAATATGGTGACCCCGGAATTCGAACCCAGGTTGATCAGGTACTAATTAAGAGCGCTAACCACTGCGCTATAGTCACCCATATGTTTCTATCATTCGTGTTGTCTACTTATATGCAAAGCTGGACCCGTCCGTCACACACCGTTACACCAGCGACTCGGAGTCCTAGGCTTCTTAGAAATTGAATGTTGCGACGTGTTAGTGTCTTCAGTGTTCGTTGACGACTGATTGGTAGACGCCATGTTGACTCTCTTTTATAGCCCCGGCCAACTTTGTTGTAGACGATACCCATGATAACTACTTGACTTCCTTGATGTGCACTCTGATGGTAATAATTTCGCCCCGAAAATTCACCGGTTCTTCGTCCTGATCAACTATGCGTAATTGTACGTGATCAATGACCTTGACGGCGATCGGAAGGTAAATGACTTGCGATGGAACTTGGATGATCTTATATCCTGACGGCACTGCTGGAAAAAATTCGTGAATCGTGTGCACCTTACGTTCGTTGATGTACGCTCCTGAAGTGATGTTGCACTCGACTCGCAATGCGTTGACCTTGAGGATAGCTACAGGTAATTCCGAGCTGTGAGTCTTATTTCGTGATAGCTCGCGTTGAGTGAAACCTAACAGACGAGCGATTGAGTTTTGCGGTCGAAAATCAACGTTTTGATTGCACTTTATGACGCTGCGCAGCGTATTGTTGTTGGGCTTGAGATTGATGGATACGCCTTTTGGCGCAAGAGCTTCCTGCAAATATTGTTCGATATCTTCGATCTCGTAACTTCCGGTCGGCAACACGATCACCTCGTTCCCCACGTAAAACTTGTTTTTACCAATATCGATATTGGGTATAGAGTTGAATGTTAGTAATTCCACTAGTCCAAGAACGTAGTGTTTATCGGCCGAGAGTTCAATTGGTGGAAAATATTGGGCTTCTAGTGTAGATGACGTTTCAGATAAGCTGAGAGTCAATGAATCTTCCATGACGATCAACACTGCTCGACTGATTCAATGCACGCACTACATACTCTTATATAGGAATTTCAGACAAAGATGGCCACACTCGTACGTGTTGTAATCCTGATATCGCGCGTGATTGTACCGAACCTCATCAACTCCAAGATACTCCATCAGCTCTCGAGGTGGTTGAAGATCTCCGAAGCTGTCAAAGTAAACGACATTACTGCCATTCTTTCGATATGCCACCCAGTGGGTTCCAAGTCCATCTTCGTCATCTAGGTTAATTATAGCTGACTCGCGATGATGAGGTCCACCAGTCGGTAAGGCGTTTCGCATAAATACTCCGCGGAAATGGGGAATCCCTGGAGTACGTGCGTACTTGAGAAGATCAGCGTCCGTTAGAGCGCGTTTGGGCAGACGGATGTCAAACTTTTTTTTTTTTTTTTCGCGCATCCAAATGCAGACCGAACCCGTTCTTGTGTGGTTTGAGGTAGAGACCTTTGCCGAGAGCGATAGCTTCCATCGTCTTATTGTGTTACTGACTCTCTGCCAACTGTTGCTTCGCGGCGCTAGCGTCGTTCACAGCTTTTGCCACTCCCGCAGCGCCACCTGCCAGCGCCCCCGTTGCATTCAAGCCGGCAAACAGGGGTATGAGAAAAGGCAAAAATCCACCAACTTTTTCGGGGACTGGTAGTATGCGCGGTACAAGAACGTGTTTTCTTCCACCCGCCTTCTTCACGGCATCGCGAGCCTTTTTCAATGCCGATCGAATAACTTCTCGAGAGTTTTTTCCAGTCGATTTCGAGGCAGCTTTCACGATCTTGGAGAGCGTGATCGTGGGCTTCGTCTTTCTCTTTAGCCCCATACCGAACTTGGATATCAGCTTCATCGCGTTTGTTATAGCGTAAGCGGCAACTTTCTCATCCACACCAGCGTCCTTTGCCCAGACGCGCCGCCAAGCATTATCCGCCAAAACTTTGTCAGCTGCGTTACGCGCTTCAACGTTGTCCCGATTCTTCGAATAGGCAATATCGTGCTCCTTGCAGGCTGCGTCCAGAGGATTAATACCAGGATCACCGCGAGCGACACGTTTCGCTACTCTCGTGCCCGGTCCGCAGTATTGGTAGCCCGGTAAATGAAGTTCGATAGGCAGATTGTTGATAATCTTGTTAAGGAGACCTTGGCCCTTGTGTACGATCATCCCGCTAGCGCGGCCAGTCGATGAATGAATCCGACGGTATATAAGCGCGCTATTTATACCCTGGCGGCTCAGTCGTCATGGAGTTCAGAGAGCAATCGCACAAGCTTCCGGTGGCGAACTTTGATGCTCTTACCGAGCAAAAAAGTGTTCGCACACGCCATGGCGAATTGCTGCCTGACAGTATTCGCGCAGTTTTTTGCGGTCCATCGAATTGCGGCAAGACTAACGCACTGCTCGCTCTCATCACGCATCCCAATGGACTGAGATTCGAAAATGTCTACGTCTATTCCAAGTCCCTGAATCAATCAAAGTACAAGTTTCTCGAAAAACTCCTCACACCCCTAGAGGGTATCGAATACTTTGCCTTCGGTGAACATGATCAAGTCGTTTCACCCGCCGACGCTCATCCCAATTCTATCATGATTTCCGATGATATCGCCTGCGAGAAACAAGACAATGTCAGAGCCTTCTACTGTATGGGCAGACACAAAAACATTGATTGTTTCTATCTCTGTCAATCCTACGCACAGATTCCTAAACATCTGGTGCGCGATAACGTTAATTTGCTGGTGATTTTTCGACAAGGCGATGTAAATCTTAAACACGTCTATGACGACCATGTGAATACGGACGTGTCGTACTCGCAGTTCAAAGATTTGTGCTCGACATGCTGGAACGACGATGATCATGGATTCCTCGTAATCGACAAAGATCGTAGGGGCCTCGATTGCGGTCGATACAGAAAGGGTTTTGACTGCTTTGCTATAAATATATTGCGCGCAAAGTGAAACTGTCAGTGTATCATGGAAGGTCGAGGCGACGATATTGCGGCAGAGTTCCGTCGAAAGAAAAAAACACTTTGTCAGATCGACAAAGCGCGGGATGCAGTTAGACGGAAATACAAACTTCTCAAAGAGGGCAAGCGAACACTGGAAAAAGCTCTGGATGACACGTTCAAACCAATTGTTAATCCGCTGGAACGACTCGTTACGGCGACCGACACAAACAGACGTGAAATTAAGGATGAAATCAAAAGCTTGATGCCGAAGAAGGAGGAGGAGGAGAATCAAGACTGGGAAACTTTATCTTTCAAGACTGCATACGACGACGATGACGACGAGGAAGCTAACGAATCAATGGGAATACCCAAAGGAAATACAACTGTCGATAAATATATTCACCTACTCAATATGAATCGAAAAAAGTATATCGACATGACTTACGGAGTTCGAAAGCTGGCAGACGGTACATTGGTGATTGGAGATTCACCGATAAGTTTTGGGAAGGAATATGTGATTGTGGGTGATGAGAAGTATCATCCGAGTGTTGGCTTGTTCGAATTGCTCTTCCGAAAGCAACCCGATGCGGATCTTATAAGCGCCGAAGATAAGAATAATTACGCGAAAATCCTCCAATCGACGAATGCATACAGGAAACACTAGAGTCCGGATGAAGTCATCCACAAACAAAACAGCAACAACTATAAAACGTATATAGCACCGTTAGTCGGTGCCACACCGACTCGAAAGAGAGCATCACTCGGTTCAGGGATACCCGGATACAAAATCGCGCGGAAAGGTACGCGAATGGATTACGTGTACTGGGACGACCCCAACGAACTCGTGGATAGACTACGTCTGCTGATTGCCGAACGATCAGCTGGCAATACAAGCCACATCAATGAGATTGTATCGATCATCGAGGAATTGCGCGAAGCCGCAATAGTTTATTAATAGCAGTGAACGAGTGGCAAACACCTCAATTGAACAATGAGCGTCGACGTGTTCGGACGATAACTAGGACGAAACGAGGGTACACGAGGGCTCCCGGGCTTCGGATTCAAACTCACCACCGACAACCAATACGACATTGAGAATAAGAGACTGTGCAACGTTGCCGAGTCAAGGGAGCCAAATGACGCTGTCAATCCGAGTCTGACGAAACGCCTCATAAGACAAGAATTGAGCGGACTTTTCCACATCACGTCTAAGCAACGAGAGGATTTGGATGATCTACAACTGAAGATACAAATTGTGCAAGATCAGGTGGAGAAGAGATTGAAGGCAATCGAGATAAACGTCGAAACGAATCTAGACTTGGCGATACGAAATTCCAAATCCATTGCCGCATTGGACACAGCATGGAACATGAGAGACTAGTCGAAGAGCTACATAAACCCGCTCGGCGCAATTATCCTCGCCGCAAATTCGTTGTGCGAGGTCTCGATGAAACGTGGCAAGCTGATCTCGTGGAGATGCAACCTTACGCTCGCGAAAACAAAGATACCAAATACCTGCTCACAATCATCGATGTTCTGTCAAAGTTTGCCTGGGCTGTTCCCGTGAAGCGAAAAACAGCGCAAGATGTCACTGCAGCTATGGAATCCGTGCTCCGGCAAGGATGCGTACCGTCGAATCTTCAAACGGACAAAGGCAAAGAATTCTACAATACGAATTTCCAGAACCTCATGACACGATACGGTATCAATCACTACTCGACATATAGCAACCTCAAGGCATCAATTGTAGAACGTTTTAATCGCACACTCAAGAATAAAATGTGGCTTAAATTTAGTCTGCAAGGCACGTACAAGTGGCTCGACATTTTGCCTGATGTCGTAAAAGCCTACAACGATGCCAAGCATCGCACGATCGGAATGAAACCGAAGGAAGTCACTGCAGCCAACGTTGAAACGGTGATGCAGCGTTTTTCTCACGATCCTCGTCGTCGTCGTCGTAAGATACCTAGATTTCATGTTGGTGACGAGGTACGAGTGAGCAAAAACAAACATGTTTTCGAGAAAGGCTACACCCCCAACTGGACAACGGAAATTTTCACGGTGAATCGCGTGATGCCAACGACGCCAGTGACGTACAAGCTAAAGGACTATCAAAACGAGCCCATCGCCGGTGTTTTCTACGAGGAGGAGCTTCTAAATACCAAGTATCCCGATGTCTATCTCGTAGAGAAAGTGCTCGAGAAAGGTGGAGATCGAGTTTACGTCAAGTGGCTGGGATTCGACACTTCGCACAATAGTTGGATAAATAAGTCTGATTTGTAAAACACAATTTTTATTATAAAACAATAATTTCCCGCGTAGAAAAAAAGAATCGCAGCGAGATTCTTGCCGAGAATCTCGGTGAGATTCCTCTGAAAATCTTTCCGAGATTCTCAGCGATCTCGGTGAGATTCCTCTGAGGATCTTTCCGAGATTCTCAGCGAGATCTTGCTGAGAATGCCGCATGTGTCCCGGACCGCGATTATCGCCGCGCTTCTCCGCGAGATTTTTGTTTATCGCTGCGGGGAATCTCTCGCACAATCTCGCAGTGCTTCTTGCCGAGATTTTTATTTATCACGGCGGGGAATCTCGCACACAATCTCTCCATGCTTCTTCGTGTTTGAGCGAAAAATTAAAGAGAAAAAAAAATTAAAATTAGTCAAATAGAAGGCGAAAATAAAAAATGTAGAAATTAGCTCGGAACCAAATTGTGGCAACAAAGTTGCATTCAGCGAACAATATTAGACTCTATAGTAGAAAACGCTGATTTTTTTTTTTTTTTTTTCAAAATTCTGCAAACTTTTGGCCGTCATGTGGGACTCTTGCTAAGATTCCTTGCGGAAAACCGGGAGTACTTGGAAAAAAAACCAGCGATTTTCCACTATAGCGTCTAAAATTTCTCGTTGAATGCAAATTTGTTGCCGAAAATTGATTCCGGCCAAAATTCTACGTTTTTTATTTTCGCCTTCTATTTGACTAATTTTAATTTTTTTTTCTCTTTCATTTTTCGCTTGAACACGAAGAAGCACGGCGAAATTGTGTGCGAGATTCCCCGCAGTGATAAATAAAAATCTCGCCAAGAAGCACTGCGAGATTGTGCGAGCGATTTCTCGCAGCGATAAACGAAAATCTCACGGAGAAGCATGGCGAGATTGTGTGCACGATTAAAACAATTACGCGGAGAAGCACAGCGGGATTGTGCGCGCGATTAAATAATCTCGCCAAGAAGCACGGCAAGAATCACGGTCCGGGACACATGCGGCATTCTCAGCGAGATCTCGCTTAGAATCTGGGAAAGATTCTCGGAAAGATTCTCACAGGAATCTCACCTAGATTCTCGCCAAGAATTTCGCTGAGATTCTTTTTTTCTACGCGGGTTATTATCAATTAATAAAGATATACAAAATTATTTATTGCCGATGTTAAATTGAATCTGATGCTTGTATGCTCCGCCACCCAGGTACTTTAGGAACAATTCTCCTTCCGCTACCGTGTGCACCATTTGATCAAACATGATCTGGTCTTTCTCGAATGCCTCCGAGATGCGTTTCCGCAGGAAAACTTGGCAGTCGTCATCGAGACTGGCGACGGCTTTCAGTCCATACTTTGTTGTGACTTGTCGCAAGTCAGTGACCTTGTAGATCTCGTTGATCTTCAATGCGCTGGGCTGCTTCGTCGGGAGGAAATCCTCTAAAAGAGCGATTTTGTTGAGCTTTGCAATGTCCATTGTGAGAACGACTGCGAGCGTCTGATGTGAAAGGCTGTGAGCTTGCCGTTGATATACCCGTATCCCCTCCACCAGCAAGAATGAGGTGGGAGGACGAACGCTCTGATTGGTGCGTGAGATCCGATCGTCAGAGATTTTTGAATCTTTCAGTGATGAGCCGTAGATCCGATCTTGTTTCAATGAGATTTTGTACTTGTTGAATATGTTTCACAAACAGTTCGATCCGAGCTTTGAGCTCGTTGCGTTTATTTTGCATTGATCTTTTATTTACATATGCCATCGAGAAGGGTTCAGCATTGGAATGATACAATTGACTGCGAGTTCGCTACTCATATACTCGTATCCCCTCCACTCGCGACCTGGGAGTGTAACTCTCTGATTGGTAGTGGTGGGGGTGGTGAGGAATCCTGTGCTCCGATTGGTCGTCTATTATTCAATCATAATTTCCGACGGGATTCGAACGAGTTCTGGCACATCGGGTATCTTGTGATGCCCCCAAGGCAACGTATCCGTGCTATCGGGTAGCAAATATCGTTTGTCATCGTGAGGACTGAGCGCTATCTTGACTTGTTTCTCCGTGTAAACTTTGTGCATACGAGATCTGATAACGCGCTGCTCTCGACGCTGGATGATTTTCTCACAGAGACACTGCACGAAGTCATCGAAGGTGATGGTCGTTTCCACGACTCGCGTCTTCACACCCTTCACCTTCTTCATGCGATCTTGGCCGTCGACTCGTACACTGTACATCTTGCTGCGCAATCCAACGAATTCCGTCATGATACGACCGTTGCACTCATCTTTCATGAGTCCCACGACCTTCTTGTTCACTCTCGGGATAGCAAACTGGTTTTCAGCTGGATAATCGGACGTATCAAACTTGTCGATATCGCGCTTCATGACGTCGTAAATGTCGGGGCAACGCACTTCGTAGAGCAAGCTGTCGGTGTCGGTGTACAAGAGCTTGCAGCAGTCGTCGAACTGCGACTTCATGTAGTCGTAGTGGAAGTCGTAGACGAGAATCTTGGACAAGTCCAGAACGCAGAGTCCGACGTAGATCGGTTTGTTGAGATAGACCTCGGTCTTCGTGAGCTGTACAGCAACGAGGTTCTCATCGAAGATCGAGCGACTGTGGAAGTTGGGCTTCGCAATGAGCGCCTCGGCGCCGTAACGACCGTCCCAGTGAGTGACGAGTTTAACGTCGACGTGCTTGCGGACGTTCTCCATCGTCTTGCCGAACACCGCGTTATTCATCAGTTTCAAGAGGTTTTTCTCAAAGTCGTTCTTAGCCTGCTTCCTCATATCTGTTATGCCGCCGAAACCCAGTTAGCTACTCTGAGTCCGCGGTTTCGAAGATCTTCTTCAAATTTATGTAAAAAGGAATACCAGTTAAGGGTTGGAACCCAAGTAAGAATTGAATCGGAGAGTAAATTACAAAAGAATACTTTATTCGTTGAAAGTCTTACACGTAGATACAGTTTGTATGTTCCAATATCCCCTTGGAACAGTCGTATAGTTCGCACACGTTGCGTTTACACAATTCACACAGTTCACCCAGTTCACACAGTTCTACGTGTATCAATTAACAAGATTGTTACCTTAAATCTTGCCGGACCAAACGTACAGTTCACGAGTCGATTAACAACTGCCTGACACTCGATCTCTGTTCCCTTTATATGAACGGAGATCGATGTCAGCTCGTATATTTTATGTTATTGTTTACCGTGAGCTCGCGCCCACATTTTACCGAGCGTAAAGTGGAGCGTTCGACTCAGCGGATTCCCTTGATGATGGGCATCGTCTCGATGCTCTCATTTCATCATCTTTTGTTTAATAATATTTTTACTCCAATCTCTGTATGAATTCGGAGATCCGAGTTACCTCGATTTGCGTAAAGCCGACTCAGGTGTTTGACGAGTTTCGCAATCGGACGCTCGCCGAGGAGACCTCGCTCGCGAAACTGCTGACTATGCGTTTGGCGCGACGATGGCACGCTTAAGCGCGTGCCACTCGAATTCCTTGTATTTCGTCAGTGCATATGTAGTACACATGTCGCAAGGAATTCGATACTTACTTACTTGTATTTTTATTCCACTTTCCTCTTTGTAGAATTTTATTTCCCATTTATGCCTTTACTACTACTAACTACCATTACGAATTCCCGTGTACCGAGTACCGGGGTTACGCGGTACAACATATCGCTGTTGAGATCGATGTAGGATTTGAGCTACGCGCTTTGGTTGAATTGCAACACTCGATGAATACGTTTCAGCTCCAATCCAAACCTGAGAGCCTGCTTCAGGTTCCTGTAGTGGATTATGTAACGACTTTCGGGATACTCGAGGTCGACTTCGAGGATATAGCCATCGGGCGACGTATCCGGAACGTTGGGGAAGTCGATGCTTTCGGGACTCTCTACCCATTTGAATCCGCCGTACGGGAGATACTCCATCATTGCCCAGCCGTAGAGGTTATTGACGTCAAAGTACATCAGGTACTTGGTCTCCTCGGTTGGATCGTGATCGCGCATGTACCTGTTATTGGCGCGAGCGTAACGGTTGCAGCACTGACTCACTCCGCCTCTCACACCGCGCTCGATGAACATGTGTATGTCCAGGTCGGTGAGGAGTTCCAACTCGATCTTCGTGTATTTGAGCATGGCGTCCCATGTGAATCCTGGTGTTGTGTAGTAGTGAGCTGGATCAAGGTCGTAGGTTTCGATGCTGTTGTCTCGGAAATTTTCAAAGACATCCGCCAAGAGGAGAACATCCGTTTTTAGGTAGAGGTCCGAGTATTCGCCCAGGTCTGCGATGCAGAATTCTTCCCACACTCTCTTCGCATGATCGTAGTCCCCGTCCGAGATGTGGCTGTCGTACAGCGAGCTGTAGAAATCTTCCCTCGATGGAAGATTCGTCTCGTCGAGTTTCGCCAATGAGTCGACGTACTCGTACGGAAATACGCCTTTCCTCGTGAGTAGTTCGAATCTGGCGTCGGAGAGGTTAGGGAAGTCGCTTCTGAGGGTCTTTAGTTCCGTCAGGTATGACGCTAGTTTCTCCAGAGACGAAGCCAGGAAGCGAAACGAGTCGATGAATCGAAAATTCATATCGCTTCCGTCAATGTGCTTCGTGAAGGAGATATATTTTTCCTTCGTCAGTGGCAGAATATCGATGCGACCCTCGAAGGCTGTAACAATTTCCCGTATCGTGAAGTGGGAGTCGTATCCTGTGAGGTTGTGGAATACGACTGGAACTGTGCGTGAGTCATTGTAATTGAGATTGCACTCGTTGTGTGCTGGGCCCCTGTACCTGTGTACGGAAAAAAACATATCATTATTTGTTATTGGTAAAATGTAAGAAACTATAAACTAGAGATACTTACCGCCCTGTCAAATGGCAATGATCCTTGACTCGATCGTTGTTGGACATGCGTTTCCCGCAGATGTGACATGTGGTTGCTGTACGAAAGTCTGTCATCTGTTGCGAAGATAGTCTATCCATAGGCTTCGGATTCATGTGGATTTCTTCAATGTCCTTGGCCAGCTGTTGCAATTCACGAACGAACCATTCTGCTGGTTTCGTGCCTCTGTAGTTGCGGTACCTAGACTTCGAGTCATCGTAACTGCATTTAAGGTAGTGTGCTACGCTGAATGCTTCGTGCTTTTGGTGAGCATTCTCGTCTCGAGTCGGTTTGAGAAGGCATTCAAAGTCTGCGTAGACGATGAAGGGTACTCTCTCCTTGTTCGAGTGATTCTTAAATCGTAAAATCGTATTCTTCGAGGCTGGCATGTTGACCTTGCACTCGTTTACATCTTTGCAGTCTATTTCACAAGTGGAGTTTCCTCCCCGCTAAATACAAAAGCGAGAACACCTGGTTGGAGAATAACTATCACGGCATCTCCTGGGACATCGGTGACGTACCGTACGAAGAAGTCACCGAGACTCTGCATAATCTTCTGCGAGACGCCAGCAAAGTCCATGTCAAGGATGTAGAGAAGAAACGCTGGTTGGAGAAAATTCTGCCCAACGTGTACAATCTTGAAGATCTGGGTTGTCCATCCTTGCAAAAATTGGAACACATTGCGGATATCTCGTGCACCAATCACAAACGCACTTGGAATCCGCACTGCGCAGCCTACAACGCGCGTAATTTGAAAACGTGGCTTCTCCAGGCAACCGAGAAAGAAGTCAAGAATGCTAGTACGGAATGTATACCCGATTACTCTATGACACTTAATGATTACTACGTGTGCGCGCCTTCGCGTTCGCAACACAATTACCAATAGAAAAGTTGATTGCCTTGCACCGAAGGGTTTCGTCGATGAAGGTACCACGAGAGTAACGTGGGCGAAGGACGGTTCGGATCGCTCGATGGGGGAAATAAAGCAAAGAAATGCGGTACACTTTGTATAAAAATCACTTGTAACTTTATTCAGACGATGAGTTATTACGGAAATATTGTTCTCGTATTGCTCGGAGATTACTCAGGACTAAATTGTTGCAACGAGTACACTCGATCGACGTAATTACGAGTCGTAAATTCGCGCTTACGTTTTTCGTGCAAATTAACGCGAGAAAAAGAGAGACTCCTCGTAACGTGCGTATCGTTTCGGGTTACAGAGACCACTGCTTGAGCGCTGGGGCTCTCGAGTGAGAGAGAGAGACGCGTATATCGCTCTTTCTCTGTGGAAATGGGTTACCAATCGAATCGTCGCGTAGCCTAATACCGGTGATACGCGTGATGCACGGGCTATAGATATACCGCTGCTGTAATGTAGCTTACTGGGTAAACGCTGTGGCGTGAACATTCCGCCCGTCTCGACTGCGAGAACGAAATTTGTTGTTTGTAAGTCGGTGGCGTGAAGCGCCGCCCGCCGTGAATAACTCGATGCGTTTGTTCGCAAGATGTTGGTGCGAATACTAACGGGTAAAGGGTGATGCTTAAATCTACTATTTACAAATATTTACAGATGGTCGCCCGCCGTGGACACGGGCGGGAGCGTTTAGCGTCATGTTCGGTTGTTTGAGTCTTTCTGTGTTTAACACTAATAGCACTGATACACTGTTCGTCGCACGTTTGGCACTTGACATAAAGTACAGTTATATAGGTACCTTAGTAGCTAACGAGAGTACGCGAACGATTGGTGTGAGCGTCATTTCGCCGAGAGGCTGAAGACTGTTTTGCTAGATGTTTATTCGAATGGATTTTATGCGTCTGCTGTCGGAGAGGAATCGTCAACCGTGTCGCAGTCGTGGAATTTGGAAGAGTCCGTTGTGTCAGGAGTGTCAGGCGGAGAATTCAGCGGTGGATCAGATGGTACCGTGTCGACTGGTAGTACGCAGACCTGAGAGATCGGTCTTTTGAGCGTCGATTGAGCAGTGCGGATGGTGACTACTCGTACGCGGTTGTCTGATCCTGGGTGAATTTCGACGACTTTTCCAAGCAACCATTTTGCAGGTGGTAGGTTATTGTTTCGGATCAAGACGATGTTTCCAACGGCAAGATTGGCTTGTTCCGTTTTCCATTTTGTACGGATTTGTAGGGAGTGGAGATACTCCACTGACCACCGTTTCCAAAAGTTTTCGACGCTTCGTTGTATTAATTGCCATCTTGATAAACGATTTTCGTTTAGTTGAAGCAGGGAAGGTTCTGGTACCGATAATAGCGGGGCTCCGATAAGAAGGTGTCCCGGCGTCAAAGCTGCGAACTCACATGTGTCAGTGAGATTCGGCCCGATCGGTCGTGAATTCAGACATGCTTCGATTTGTGTCGCGAGGGTGTTAAATTCCTCGTACGTGAGTGTTTGGGTACCGAGAACGCGTTTGAGATGGTGTTTAGCGCATTTTACACCAGCTTCCCATAGTCCACCGTAGTGTGGTGCTCCGGGAGGTATAAAATGCCAAGTTGTGCGATCGGTAGCGCTGAGATTTCCGAGATCGGTGTCGGAAACTGCCATTTTAAATGCGTTTTGCAGCTCCTTTTCAGCACCCTGAAACGTCGTTCCGTTGTCGCTGTAGACATCCGACGGTAGTCCTCGACGTGCGATGAAGCGACGATACGCGGCAAGGAATGCGGCAGTTGTATAGTCGGAGACGAGTTCAAGGTGTACTGCTCGTGTGGACATACAGACGAAAACAGCTAAGTACGCCTTGTGTGTTTTGTGTCCACGTCCTTTGCTCGCTCGGACGAGAAACGGTCCGGCGTAGTCGAGTCCGGTGTGAAGAAATGCGCGATGTTGGTTGACGCGCGCTTTCGGAAGATTACCCATCAATTGTGACGGGGTTTTCGCTCTCTCACGGACGCATGGTACACATTTTCGGATCAAATTTCGTACGAGCGGTCGATGCCCGATAATCCAGTAATTCTGGCGTATGATGCTGATCGTCAATTGCGGACCTCCGTGGAGACACCGTGCGTGTGCGTCCTCGATGAGTTGAGTTACGCGATGTTGCGGAAGAATCGCAGGATGTTTTTCTTCGTATGGTACCTCTGCTCGCTCCAAACGTCCGCCGACTCGTAGGGTACCTTTTTCATCCAGGAATGGCGTGAGACTACGTAACTGAGAGTTACGAGGAAGCGGGTTTCCCTGTTGAATAGCGTGGATTTCAGGTGAGAATTTTTCACGCTGAGTGTCATTAATCCAAAACGTTTGTGCTGCGAGGATTTCGTTGCCTGTCAACCGTAATTCTTTCGCGTTGGTGCGTCGTCTACATTGGTTAATGAAACGCTGGCAGTACGCTGTGACGCGTGTCAGCTTTCTCCATGAAGAAATGTCGGAGTAGAGTTCCCAGTGAAGAATTTTATCGACGGCGACATGAGACTTGGTTGGTACAGCTGCTTCGACGAGGGTTTCTTTTTTCAGAGACGGTGGTTCACGTGGCCATTTTGCTTGAGACGATTTTAACCATGGCGGTCCTTGCCACCACAGAGGGTGTTCGCGGAGTTCTGTTGCGTTCAATCCACGAGATGCACAATCTGCGGGGTTTTGCTTGGTTGGCACGTGTTTCCATGGTACCTCGGGAAGTGTGTATTGGATTGTAGCAACCCGATTGGCCACAAACGTAGGCCATTCTGAAGGATGCTGTTTAATCCACGCAAGGACGACAGTCGAGTCAGTCCAAGCATACGTAGTGACTGTTTTTAGTTGCATTGTGTCGGTAACGTATGCAATGAGTTTCGTTAGAAGTACCGCTGCGCAAAGTTCGAGCCGAGGTACACTGATAGTTTTTATCGGTGCAACCTTCGTCTTTGCGGCGAGTAAGCTGATCTTAGACTCACCTTCAGCGGTGATCGTTCGGAGGTAAACAACGGCTGCGTAAGCTCGCGTTGAGGCGTCGGCAAAGCCATGTATTTCACACTCCGTTTCGGTGGAAGCGAGATGGTTCCAACGGGGAATCGAGATTTCTTGAAGTTCGGGGAGTAACTCGCAATAGTTGTCCCATTTGTCCGACAGTTCTTGTGGAAGTTGTTCGTCCCAGTCAAGCGCAGCAATCCATAATTCTTGCATAAGAATTTTCGCAGAGATGACGACCGGCGACAGCCATCCTAACGGATCGAAAAGCTGTGCTGTGATAGACAAGACAGATCGTTTTGTATTCTTTGTTCGTTGTGGTACCGTCGCGTTGAAAAAAAATGAATCTGTTTCTGGTACCCATCCGATGCCGAGAATTTTGATCGCTTCCTTTGAGTCAAAATCACGTACTTTTGTTTTTTCGAGATCGTCCTCTGGAAGATCTGCAAGTAGGGATGCGTGACTCGACATCCACTTTCGTAGAGTAAATCCTCCTCGTTCCAATAAGTTTACCAGTTCGGCGCGTAGCGAGCAAGCTGTTGTTTCGTCGTTGGCTCCGAATAGAACATCGTCAACGTAGAAGTTGTTTCGAACGATGTTCGCGGCGTTGGGAAACTGAGATTCTTCTTCGTCTGCCAATTGTTTGAGTACTCGCATTGCAAGGAACGGAGCCGAAGCGGTACCATACGTCACGGTTACAAGTTTGTACGGTGTGATTGGCGAGTCTGGAGTTGACCGCCACAGTATTTGTTGGTACCGTTGATCTTCTGGAGCGATGAGTATTTGTCGATACATTTTGGTAATGTCAGCGGTTAACGCATATTGATGTTGCCGCCAACGTAGTATGGTAGAAGGCAAGTCCGATTGGAGCTTGGGTCCTATCATGAGATGGTCGTTCAGTGACGTACCGTTCGACGTTTTACTTGATGCGTTAAACACTACCCTGAGTTGTGTTGTGCTACTATCCTTGAAGACTGGATGATGCGGTAAGTAAACAGCAGGTGTCGAGTCAGGGTCGTCGAAAGTGGTTGGTACCATGTGTTTGAGACGCCAGTATTCCGTCATAAAGTCGTAGTAAGGGTCGATTATGTTAGGGTCGCGAATGAATCTACGAGTGAGTTTGGCAAGCCAGTTTTCAGCTGTAAATCGCGAGGAACCGATTGCGATAGGAGTCGGTCCTTTAAAGGGTAACCTAACACTATATCGTCCTTCTGGCAATCGAATATGCGTCGCGGCGAAATGACTCTCACACGCAATTTCCTCCTCACTGAGAGGGGAGCACGTTGGGATTTCTTCGAGTTCCCAGAATCGTCGTAATTCGGTTGCGAGATTCGAATTGTCTGTAGCGTGATGCGCTGTTACCGTTGTAACGTTACTCGCGCTATCGCTAGTGGTTGGTCCGGATAAGATCCAGCCAAACGCAGTATTTTGCGCGACGGGTGACCCTATTGGTCCCCGTTTCAATCCTTCACGGAGGATGTTCGCGTATATGTCGGCTCCTAAAATCATCTGAATCGCATTGCCGCTGCTGCGTTCAGGATCAGCCAATTCAAGGCCTTCTAAGTGTCTCCAAGTCGTCAAGCATTGCGAGCGTGGAGGCACATAGGAGGTTAATTTTTGGAACACGATCGCGGTACAATGGATTTGTTCATCATTGGTACCATTGCAAGATTTTAAAGCAAGTTTTACTAACGCTCGGCCAGTGCCTGCGTCAGTGCCGCCGATGCCGGTCACTGGAGTATTTATCTTTGTACGTGGAGCTCTTAATGTTTGAGCGATTGACTCGGTAACAAACGACGACTGAGAGCCTTGGTCCAGCAGCGCTCTTACTTTCGTAGTCCGTCCTTTAGACGATGAAACATTGACCCAGGCAGTCGCGAGCATCACTGCAACAGGAGCAAGCGTAGGTTCGTTCGCTTCAAGATTCGAAACGATGTGTTGACTCGTCGTCGATTGACCTTGAGTGACTGCTGGAGGCGCAGTTTTTTGAGGGGTGGAAGTATTGATTGGAGTACTCGTACTCACGCTTCCCCCAGGTATAAAGGATACCGTTTCGCTTTTCGCTTTTTTTGAACTTGAATGAAGTAATGTATTATGCTTCTGTTTGCAGTAATGGCACACGACTTTGCTGTGACATTGTTTCGGTTGATGTCCAGCTGCTAGACAGTTGGTACACAGATTATGTTCTTTAACGAATTTTTGTCGCTGTTCGACCGATTTAGAACGAAATTGTTCGCATTTATAGAGTGGATGATTTTCATCGCACTCGCATAATTTCGAGGCAGTGGATAGATGGGCTTTTGTCGAATTTCCTTCACCTTTCGGTTTATTGTTTTTTCTATTCGACTGTGGCATAATCGATTCAAGAGCTCGGATTCGGTATTCAAGAAACGAGTGAATTTCCTTATACGTTGGATACTCGGTTTTTTCACCGATTCTCATTTCCCATTCGCGACGTGAAATCGGATCTAATTTTCGAACGGTCATGAATGTGACAATATGATCCCACCGATCCACTGGTACCTCTAAATTGCCTAAAGAGGTAACTGCTTCGTACGTGTGATCTCGCAATCTTTTGAGATCTTTGACATTTTCTGTTGTAACGGCGTTAACATCGAACAATTTTGCAAGATATGAATCGATAAGATGTCTCGAATTTTCATAACGATCTTTGAGTTGATTCCACGCGAGCACAAAATTGGTATCTGAGAGAGTAATTGTCTTTAAGAGGGAAGCTGCTTCGCCACTGACGCTTTGTTTTAAGTAATACAACTTTTGAACGTTGTGCAAGGTACCATCTTCAATTACTAACGACTGAAAGAGATCTCGGAAGGAAACCCAGTCTGTGTATGTACCCGAGAATTTTGGTACATTAATTGGCGGTCGCGAACGATAGTTAGCGTGCATTCCGTCTGAAAGTGAGCAATTACCTCCTAGAGTAGTATTTGCGGATGTCGCAGGTGTACATGTGGCTATTGCCGTAGAAATAAAATCGCAAACCTCGTAATATTTGGTCTCAGCGTTGAGGTACTGATCTTCCTTGAAATACGGAAGCGTTTTTCGTTGCTCCGCGCTGGCTGCTGCAAAGATTTGACGATCAAGATCCTTGCATTCCGATCGAATTGTGTTGAGACTGCTGAGTCGACCTTGGAGAATTGACGGTGTGAAATTGTTCTTCCCGATTTTCTTGAGATTGACGAGAAGACGAGAAATCGATTCGATTGTTGATGTTTGCTCATAGAGCAGGCTGTCCAGAGTAGCCATATTGATTGATGGTACAGATCCGACTGCGTGGATCGTGTACTTAAATTCGTATGGAATATACGATTTACCGAGATCCCGACTGCGTGGGTACCCGATTACAGTTAATTGTGACAGTTAACGTGTATTTTGATATTTTTTTTTTTTTTTATTTTAGTTTACGTGAAACTAAATATTGCGAATAAATTCACACGGAAGAATACGTAGCGGTGTACGTTTATGTTTTTTCACGGTCCTCGAACTGACGCTCGAATTTTAATATTATTATTTTAATTAAATTTAAATTAATTACATTAAATTTAATTTAATTCAATTATGACTTCAATTAAATTTTGATATGACTGCGAAAAATTTGGAATTGACATTCGATCGTTACGATAATAATCGTTGAATGTAATTAATCCGTTTGTTGAGATTAATTTGTTAGTAAACGTGATTATTAAAACACTTTTTTTTTTTTTGTAACAATCACTTAATGTATTAATTGTGCGGTCTTTACTGGTTATATAACGCTTGTAAATGTTGCATTGTGTTTCACTCGTTAACGACTTCAATTGCAGAGTTAATAATTTATTTAATGGTACCACGAAAAAGCGCGAACGAAATTATTCAACAAAATTGTCATGTAACGAATCTTGGATTTCGAACTACGGCGTTCCGTGAGTCGCGAAAATAAATTGTAGTATAACTCGAATTTATTTCGAAGAGTATAGACACGAAGGAATCCTGACGGAGTTCCGAGAATTGTTTTCGCACGACGTCTATTGTTCGTCGCCGTGCTCGTACACTGCGTGACGTCACCGAATGGGGGAAGGTATCTCGCGCGGCGCTCGAAGAAAGTATATTTCTCGAGTGCACGTGGTACGCGAAGATCGCGCCTACCGTAGTTTCGGTGCGCGTGTACCGGACCTTTCTACGGTGGAAAGGCGGATATGAGTTAAGCGTTGCGCGTGCACGGATACTCGGAGAGAGCGAGGTACCACGTGGCGAATATTCGCGTATTCACTTTTACTCACATGAAATTGCATTAATGTTGCAACGCGAACGATGAAATCGATGTTCCTGATTATCCTTGTTCCTTTTTTCCACGGGCGGGGGTTGATTTCGCGGGTCCTTGGGGCTCACAACGCATGGGTCACAGTCCTCGAGCGCCTGAGAACGTGACGACAGGACGAAGCCCAAGCGCTCCCATTGCCCTGCGCGTCAACTTGGGCTTCCGATGCGATATAAACATAGCCTCTCGGAAGTCAAGTCGTGAACAATGACCTTCTCGTGGTCCCCGCTGTGACTCCCACTCCGAAGTTAATTCGGGGTGAGACGACGAACTTGTTCATGGCGGTTTCGTCACGGGTGTGTGGCTAGTGGGGGCGCAAAGTGTCGTTCTCGCGTCTTCTCGCGGGGTGGGGTTATCCGGTGAGTAATCGGCCTGACACCAGGTGCTGATAATCAATTGCGATAGTACTGACATTTCGGATGCACTTTCGGGTCACAGTGCAAATGACGAACTCTGAAGACGCAGCCGATACTCGTATCCCCGGAAACACCTCATTCCTTCGGTTGACGTGGCTCGACGCGTGCCACTATCCCACACACCCTCGAAGCTTGTCCACAGCACCTTCGGGTGCCAGGGACGTGATGCATGGAACGCCTTTACATGCATCACACCTTTTTCCTTCTTCCTTTCCCTCCTCCCTTTCCCCCCAGCGGCCCTCCCGTCGACTTCTCTCATCCTACGGGGTGGGAAAAGGCGACGATGGGCTGCTTTATCAACCCCATCCGGGCCCTGCGTTATCGAAGCCTTCGGGTTTCGGTGACGACGGAACCGGGGGGTTCTAATCTTTATTTCTTCTTTAAGTTTCAGGTACTGAGCGGTCCTTCTGTCGGCTTCTCCCGCCCTACGGGGTTGGAAAAGACGACGAGGACTGCTTTATCAACCTCATCCGGGCCCTGCGTCACCAAAGTCTCCGGACTTCGGTGGCGACGGAACCGGGAGGTCTACTAATCCCCCTTTTTTTTCTTTTCAGGTTCCCCACTAATCCTTTTATTTTTATAAGTTTCAGGTTTTCTACTAATTTTTATTTTACTAAGTTTCAGACGAACCCTCTGACGCGATTCATGGTTCCCCTAGGCCAAGCTTAACTTACGTGGTGAGGGTCTCATGGCAGGAGGGGTAGGTCCTGTCCCGAGCGTAGCGGTTAGGACGGTTGGCGGCCTCCGAAGCCGTATTTAATTCGCCCGGGCGAGATATGGCGGCTCTGTCTCGTCGTGTGACTTTTATTTCCGACCTTACTCGTGGGATCAATTATGGTGCTTTTAAACAAACTGTGTGAATGTGTCCGTATGATTGTGAGAGGCAGTGCACGTCTGGCCGGGCTTAGGCAACCAGGCGTGGCACCAAGCGAGCAGGGAGTTGCTGACATCGTCGCGAGGCCGCGCACCCGATCCGCGGCGAGGACGTTGGTGGCTTCTCAGCCTGAGCCTCTTCTTTCGGCACCACACTCTCATTTGCCCACGGGTAGCGCTGGCTGTTCGAGCCTCAGATGTCAGCGTAGTGTTCTCGGTCTTCGTGCCGTCAATGTTGTGTTGGATAGGTGCGATAGGGTTTCCGAGTCCTCGGGACTCCTGAACGCGGTAGAGTCACGTAGATTCGCGAGTTGTGGACCCCGCGAGGTCCGTATAGTCATCGATAGGTGCGACGCGGTAGAGTCACGGGTATTCGCGAATTGTGGACCCCGCGAGGTCCGTAGAGTCACCGATAGGCGCGACGCGATAATAGAGACAACTCAGGATAGCTCCGCGAACGCGACCCCCCCAATAAACACCCCTGTCCCTTTTGCCCCCAACGACATTGTCCTCCCCTTCAGTACCACGGGAATTAGGATACTGCAGCTGAACATGAGGCGTTCAGAGGCAGTAACGGGTGAGGTGCGTTCCCTCATTCGTCAAAAGCGACTGGACATCCTGCTGTTGCAGGAACCATATGTCCAGAAGCCGGACGAGAGGCACACCTTCTTCGGTCTAGGATCGTCAGTACAGGTTGCAGCTGTACGCCGGGGTACACCCTGGGCTTCCGTAGCAGTCTGCAATCCGACCTTCAAAATGGTCTTCATCTCGCAGCTCAGCACGGCGCACTGTGTTTGTGCGGAAGTGCTGGCGCCCGGCTTCTCGTTCTACGTCGTCTCTCACTACTTTCAGTTCAGAGACGATATCGAGGAGCACCTCAGACACCTCGGGATGGTGCTTCATGCGCTGAGGGGGAAGAGAGTTTTCATTTCGTTAGATGCCAACGCTAGGTCGTCCCTTTGGGGACGTCAGGAGACAAACGAGCGAGGAGCTCGTCTCGAGCGTCTCATCCAGGATTTCGGCCTGGAAATCTTCAACGACGCTGAGCAACAGCCGACGTTCTGGACCCCAAGAGGTGAATCGTGGATCGACGTCACCCTGGGAACTCCATCCATATCCTGCTTCATCAAGGAATGGAATGTTCGTCCGAGCTGGTCAACCAGCGATCATAGGGCGATTGACATCAGGCTGCAAGTACCAAAGGCCGCAGTTGGAAATCGGGGATGCGGTCTCGAACGGTTCAACACTCGTCGTGCCGATTGGGATCGTTTCGCTGAAATCGTGACGGCTCTTTCACGGGCTAGGCTGGAGGGACTTGCACTTGATTCAGCGCAAGATGTCGAAATTATGGCTACGACTCTCACGGAAGCCTGCACCGAGTCTATGCCACGAAAAGTCCGTTTTAGAAAGTCCAACCCGTGGTGGACAGCCCAACTTACAAACATGAAGAAGAACGTGTACCGGCTCATGCGTGCATACCAGCGGGAAAGAGCGCAGCCCGAACGCCTCGTTAAACTGCAAGAGTACCGCACTTCTTTGCGAAAGTACAGCCGTGAGGTGAAGAAGGCAAAGCGCGACAGCTGGAGGAAATTCGTCACGTCGTACGGGAATTCGGAGCCCTGGGGCTTCGTCTATAAGCACCAGGCGGACAAACTCCGAATTGAGAAAGTGCTAAGCACGATCCGGCTTGACGGAAGTTCCACAATGGATATGCGAGAAACCGCCAGCGGCCTTCTGGACACGCATGTCCCTGATGACCGGGAGGAGGACGATACCCCGTGGCACAGACGGCAGCGCGAAAAAGCGCAGACGCCGCCTGACACGGAAGACGCCGAAGTATTCACCGAATTCGAGGTGAAAAAGGCGTGTAGGACCTTTAAAAATGGCAAGGCTCCAGGGCCCGACTTCATCGAAGTCGAAGTTCTGAAAAGGGCAGTAATATCCATCCCCGGTCAGCTGGTTCGTCTCTTCAACGGGTGCCTTCAGTGGGGCGTCTTTCCCTCTGCTTGGAAGGAGGGTAACCTTCGGGTTCTCCTGAAGGGCGAGAATAAGGACGAGAAGGACCCGAAATCGTACAGGCCTATATGCCTGCTTTCCGTGATAGGTAAATTGTTCGAGAAACTCATCCGCAAGCGTCTTTCCGAGACGATGGATGACGGCGGCATCTCCGATCGGCAGTTTGGCTTCATGCCTGGTAAGTCCACGGAGGATGCGATCGTTGAGCTGCGCAACATGGTTCGCGCTTCAGCGGCGACTTACACCGTCGCCTTGCTCTTCGATATCGCCGGGGCCTTTGACAACGTCTGGTGGCCCATGGTATTTAGGAGTCTTCGTATTAGGGGTTGCCCGGCAAATGTCTACAAAGTACTTCAAAGTTACTTTGATGACCGTCGGGTGACAATTGCGTGGGGGGATGAAAAGGTGTCCAAGCGTGCTACGAAGGGTTGTCCACAAGGTTCCGTCCTTGGCCCGGCGTGTTGGAACCTTATGTTCGATTCGTTGCTCAGGGACTTCGAGCAACAGTTCCCCGATCGTTTCATCGCCTATGCGGACGATCTTCTTGTCCTCGTTAAAGGCGAGTCGCGACGGGAGGTAGAGATCGAGGGTCAGCGGGTCGTAGATAGAATCGTCGAATGGAGTAAGAAGGTTAGGCTCGAGCTTTCCGCGAAGAAGACGGAGGCGATCCTCCTCAAGACCGTGTGGGTTCGTAGACCACCGGTAGGTAGACGCGGGGGTGCCCGCCCCGATCGTCAACGTAGGCGCGAAACGAAGCCGGATTTGGCACGTAGGTATCCGACTATTAAGATAGGCGAAACCGCGATTCCCTTTAGAGACAGTGTTAGGTATCTTGGCGTCCACTTTGACAAGGAAATGGGGGTGAAAACCCATTGTAGCTATTTGCGCGACAAGGTCGGGTCGCTTTTTAAGAAATTAGGTAGGTTGGCAGGCGCGGGATGGGGATTGCGTTTCAGGGCGCTCTCTACTTTCTATCGTGGGGTTTTTGTCCCGATAGCGACTTATGCCGCTGCGGGATGGTCGGATCTGTGCAACGTGCACGATGTTAGGGTTCTTCTTTCGGCTCAGCGAACTGCCCTTCTGGCAGTCGCAGCGGCGTATCGTACGACGTCGTGGGCCTCGCTGTGCGTCATCGCCGGCGAAATTCCACTAGACATTCTTCTGGAACAACGCAGGGAAACTTATAAAATCAGGATAGGATTGGACGCCAGGATTAACGACGTAGATATATTGCAGGGTCAGGACTCTGTTAGGCGAATAAAAGAACAGGGACTCGTGATGTGGCAAAACCTTTGGGATTCTTCTCCGAAGGGCCGCATCACATATGAATTCTTTAGGAATATTCGCGCTAGATTAGACGCTAAGTGGTTCCGTCCGGACCACTATAGCACGCAGGCCCTCTCCGGGCACGGTAATTTTAGGGCGCGTCTCGAGACATTGGGGCTCGTAGACGATTCGCGTTGCGAATGCGGTATGCTGGATACCGTTCAGCACTTCCTCCTGGAGTGCCCAAACTTCGAACCGCAGAGAGTCGCTCTGCGGGAGGTCATCGGTGAGAGGCAGTGGCCGGAGGTGGCGCACCACTTGGTGGCATCTCCAGAGGCCTTTTCTATTCTCCGCGCTTTCACTAGGGAGTCGCTTTGGCTCAAAGGGCAGGCGGAGCTTGCGGAGCTCCTCGGGTAGGGGGGTTTTCTTTTCTTTTCTTTCTTTTCTGTTCTTTTGTCGTTTCAGGTCTCGTCTACGGTTTTGCTTCTCCGGCGGACGTCTAACATCCAACTGTCTCTGCGAGACATCCTTAGTCGTTGGCCACCCAAGCCGAGAAGTGTCGGAACTTCGGTGATGGGCTGCGGGTCCGTAATCTTCGCGGTAACCCGTAGTTCGGGTGGTCGTTAGGTAGGGTTTATTCACATTTTTGGGGTGTACTTGACGGAGCAGGGGTTGCACTTGTGCAACTTGTCAAGACACCGGCGTGGGAGTAGTTCCCCCGAAAAGCTACCTGAGTATTTCTCGGGAACCTGCACGGGATCGGGCGAAAAAGCCGACGACTCCGCCTCCTCGTGGCCCCCGCTGGTAACAGCGTTCGGCAGCCCAGGGTCTTGTACTCTCGGTGTTGCTGGGCGCTGGCGAAGTGAGTCGTTTCCCCTAGGGGTAGATCCAACTTGTTCAGCGATCCGCTTCGGCGGGGAGAGCAGGGTTTTTCCAAGCCTCGCGACTCAACATCTTACGCGAATTCTCCTGGTAGTGGTTGAAGTGTTAGGAAGTAGGGAAGACTGGTCCTTTGGACCAGTGTTGCGTTTGCTCTTACGGGCGAGAGGTCTTTTGGCCGAGCATTGGTGCGGACTGTCGGGTCCGTTGCCATTATATTAGTTGTTCCTTTTTTCCACGTTGAAAATCCGTGGAGCGGTTAAATTGCTGATGATTCGACCGCAGGAACACGTATTGAAACTTGTCAAAGAATTTTCACACGTGGTTGCACACACGAAATCTTACCCTTTTCGCGAGCCTCATCGAGCGATCCGGCTCGAAGGACCAAAAAATGTGCGCGCCTTCGCGTTCGCAACACAATTACCAATAGAAAAGTTGATTGCCTTGCACCGAAGGGTTTCGTCGATGAAGGTACCACGAGAGTAACGTGGGCGAAGGACGGTTCGGATCGCTCGATGGGGGAAATAAAGCAAAGAAATGCGGTACACTTTGTATAAAAATCACTTGTAACTTTATTCAGACGATGAGTTATTACGGAAATATTGTTCTCGTATTGCTCGGAGATTACTCAGGACTAAATTGTTGCAACGAGTACACTCGATCGACGTAATTACGAGTCGTAAATTCGCGCTTACGTTTTTCGTGCAAATTAACGCGAGAAAAAGAGAGACTCCTCGTAACGTGCGTATCGTTTCGGGTTACAGAGACCACTGCTTGAGCGCTGGGGCTCTCGAGTGAGAGAGAGAGAGACGCGTATATCGCTCTTTCTCTGTGGAAATGGGTTACCAATCGAATCGTCGCGTAGCCTAATACCGGTGATACGCGTGATGCACGGGCTATAGATATACCGCTGCTGTAATGTAGCTTACTGGGTAAACGCTGTGGCGTGAACAACTACGCTCAATGTCAATTCTCACCTTAGATACTATGCTCGAATAAAAGTTTAAAGATGAAAATATACGCAAGTGTTTTTTTTTTTAATCCCATTTTATAAGAAATTAATATCAAAGTTATGTGATACACAGACTAAGTCGTCATAGTGAAAAAGTTCTAATTATTTTTTTTAACAGTTACCTCGAATCTTTGTATCGATCGCAGAATTGATTGACGTTTTGAAAAAAAACTTACTTTCTGCGAAAGTCTTCAATATACTCTTCAAAAAGTCGATAATGAACCGCGATTCATCATCACATAGCTTTACGGAGAAAGAACAATGAAAGTATGATTTACCGACAGTCGATAAATCCGGATGTCGAAATTACCGACTCGTGATCTTATCATAGCAGGAGATTTGAATTTTTGGCGGGAAAATCGGCCTTACCTAACCTTACTTATCGAATTGTGATATTTATGGATGGGGTATACAAGTCGATGCAGGTTGTTTACTAGTCGGGGCAGGTTCTAGATATCGCATGCAAAATAATAAGTCAAACAGATTTATAAACACACACACAATTATTTTTTATTAAAAAATACATTTTTAAAATTTTTTTTTTTATTTTTTTATTTTTTTATATTTTTTTTATTTAAAAAAATTTTTTTAGGAGGGCCGCTCTTGCTGCCGTCGGGGCACTCGCGACTTGCGGGCACCTCGCGACCCTGGCGGCAGCAGGCGGCCTCTCCTTCGGCTGGGGGTCCGCCTGGCCTCGTTGGCTGCCTGGCAGCAGCAACGAGGAGCCGCGCAGGGCGAGTCCTCCTCCTTATGCACGGGTCTGACTTCGGGGGAGATACAAGAATCGTCGGACGACGATTCTCCTTGTCCGAAGTCAGACCCGTCCTCGGTTTCTTGGGGGAGGGCTCGCTCTGCGCCTCGATAACCCTCTTCTTTTTTCGCAGCGACTCCTCGTTGCTGCTGCTGCTGCCACTGCTGCTGCTGCTGGTAGAGCTGGAGCTGCTACCGGAGCTGCTACTGGAGCTGCTGCTGGAGAGTCGGAGATCGCTCTCCAGCAGCAGCATATCCGGTAATGGTGGTGGTGGTGGTAGGTCCAGCAGCTCCAGCTCACCTTTTGGATCCGTCGGCGGCAGAGGTGGATCCGGTGGCAGAGGGATATCCCTCACCGAAAATCCCGGCCTTGTCGGGTCGTATTCGACGACTTGCGGGATCTGAAAAATAAAAATAAAAAAACATTACTTCATTAATTAATTAATTACGCGAAAGTATAGTTGAGTGAATATGAAAATTCTTACCTCACATGCTCGCCGACGAACCTTGAAGGGAGGGAGAGGCAAATCCATGCCTCTCCTCCCGAAGCGGGGATCGCCACGATGCCCCGCTTCGCAGCAGCAGCAGTAGCAGCCATACCACATTGGAATCTGAAAAAAATAAAATTATTAATATCTATCAGAGGAAAATACAGTTAGGCGCAAAGAAAAATATTTTACTTACCTTCGTTGACTCGTCCATGACGCTTCGCATAAGGATTGTGAATGAAGCCCTTGAGCACTGCGAGCTTTCATTTATATCCAATTTTTAACTTGTTCTTACGAGTATCGGCCAATAACAGGACAGACATTTAAAAAATAGCCCGAGGCGATAAACATTGTTGCAGGACCTGTTAAAACTTGCATTCGACGAAGCCTCGAACTCCCGAGGCAAAGCGCCCTTCAACGCTCGCATAGAGGTCAAACTCGAGGGGGTCCGCGCGCGCCGAGAATAAAGCCCGATATTTTGTAAACAACGCTCGAATAAAATAAACGTACAAAATATTGGATTATATGATCGAATGATATTATTATTATTATTATTATTATTATTTATCAATAGTTCAATATATTTCAATCGATGCTATCAGATATTCCGATAGATGCTATCAGATACCGACGCGTCCATCCCTTCGACCATAAGTCGCTTCTCCTCCTCTTCCGTCGGCGAAATATTTAAAAAAATCGAAATTTTTAGCCCGGACTCAAACCCTTTTTACCGACTGTTGGTAAGGTAGGAATCTGCTTACCGGCATGGGGGGGGGGGGAGAACCGGCCTAGCCTATGAAGAAGCGCGGTAGCGCTTCGACGCCAAGTACTGAAAAAACAGTACAAGGCGTGTCGCTACTGAGAGTAACCTACGCCAATATACCGGAAGTGTATAGTGCGGTGAACTTTCGATCGATATATCTTCGCAGTAAGACAACGAATCGAATTTTCATGGACACTTTTATAATGTAATTTTGGGTCAATCTTTCGAAAGAGCCTAGTTACCATTCAATTGGTTTAGCCTATTTCGAGATCTCGAGGTCGGGAATTTCACAGGGTCCAAACGATTATAGTGTCCTGTCCCGTATATATATGTCTGCGTCTACATCAGTTCATCGAAAAATTTGCGTGGTGGCGCGCGCGTCGCCACAGCCGGCGTAGCTGTCAGCTGTTGTCGGTGGCAATGTTATACGCCGTCTACGTTTACATAAGTTCATAGAAAAATTCGCGCGGTGGCGCGCTCGTCGCCACAGCTGGCTCAGCTGACAGTTCTTATCGTCGGCACGTATTTTTGCGGTTTGAACATTTTTTTGAGTGTTTCCAAAAATAATAATTATGTATTGCGTATCGTAGTATAGTGTCTCGACGCGAAGTAAAAAAGAAAAATTACGAGTTACGTGTTATACGTGTGATTTTATATCAATTATAACTTTTCTTTGCGATCTCGAACAACATAACCGGCAATCATCAAGTGGAATATGTGACGTGCCGTTCGCCCGGTTTTGCATATAGAATTAATTTTGTTCGACCTAAATTTTCTGAGTTCGAAATTAATTTTAAAGGGAAAATTACAAAAAAATAGTAGCTTTTCAAAAAGAAGTGAAATTTCCCAAAATATTTTTTTCAAAAAAAAAAAAAGGTATGCCAAGTACTGAAAAATCCGATTTGCAAATATTGTTTAAAAAAAAAAAAATGAACAAAATTTTATAAGCCAAGCATAACAGGACAATAAACATTCTATATAACAAAAAATATATTTTTTTTTGCACAAAAATTGGCGTTCCGGTGTTTGCAAGCGTCACAATAAACCACACACAACAATACACACACACAATAAACTAGCATTGGAACGCCAATTTTTTTCAGCAATTTTTGTGCAAAAAAAAAATATATTTTTTGTTATATAGAATGTTTATTTTCCTGTTATGCTTGGCTTATAAAATTTTGTTCATTTTTTTTTTTTTAAACAATATTTGCAAATCGGATTTTTCAGTACTTGGCATACCTTTTTTTTTTTTTGAAAAAAATATTTTGGGATATCTACTTATACGCGGGAGAGCCTGCAGCAAATATCGAGGAACTCAATGCCGAATCCGCCGGGTATCTGCAAGGATACCGAACGAGATGCTGCAGAAGGCAACGACAAGCGCTTTGAATCGAACGCGTTTGTGTCTCGAGAAAAACGGCGGGTATATCGAGTAATATAAATAGCCATACAATGCGTAACGATCTGAAAAAAATCAACGATACGAAAGATATTGAAAAGATTGTTTGAGCATAATAACAACTGCTAAATGTTATTAACAATTAAATGAAAAAATTAATTGTACAACAAATTACTCAGTAACCCTTTTTTTTGTTACAAAAAAAATTACGAAATTTTTCAGAATTTTATGTAGGGCATGAAAGTTGCGTTTTCAACGATAGATAAAATTCTGAAAAAATTCATACGTATTCAGAAAAATTGACGAATTTTTTTTGTAACAAAAAAAAATTAAGTTACCGAGTAATATGTTGAACAATTGATTTTTTCATTAAATTGTTAATAACATTTTGCAGTTGTTACTATGCTCAAACAATCTTTTCAATATCTTTCGTATCGTTGATTTTTTTCAGATTTCTATCTGATCGAGAAATGTTTGTTATTCTCTCTTATGCCTTTCTCAAACTTACGCGGCGTCGTTGTAAAGAAATAAATAAATGAACAGTATACGAATTTTATTAAATGAACGTATTTATTGAATTTTGAAAATTAATCTTTTTTTTTAAATAATTAACTGATGCCTCATTCAACATTGCTAGCTGCGCCTTTCTGTTCCGTTTTTTCTTCTCCGGTCGAACGTTGCTGGGACCGGCTATCGCTTCATCCTTTTCCTTTCCTTGCCTGACTGCACTTTTTTTCTTTTCAATTCCTTACACTGTTTTTCTTTCAATCCAGCTTCTTCTGCATTTCCATTTCTGTTTTCGGTCGCGCTTTTGCCTGTCTGTACTGTCTTATGCCTTTCTTCCTGTTTCTCTCCTGCCCCTTGATTCTCTCGGACTGCTTCTACTCCATTCGCTGTTCTCTCTCCTGTTTTCTTTTTTCATTCACGCTTTCGTTCTCTACCGTCTTCCCCCTTTCACTGTCTTCCGCGCTCGCTTTTTCATTTACTGCTTTGTTTTGTCTTCCACGCTCCTTTTCGCTCGCACTTTCCCGCTCCTCTTCCCTCGCTCTTCGACGCTCTTCTTCGCTCGCTCTTTCCCGCTCCTCTTCCCTCGTTCTTTCACGCTTTTCTTCCCTCTGTCTTTCACGCTCCTCTTCCCTCGCTCGTTCACGCTCCTCTTCCATCGCTCTTTCACGCTCCTCTTCCATCGCTCTTTCACGCTCCTCTTCCCTCTGTCTTTCAAGCTCCTCTTCCCTCTGTCGTTCACAATCCTCTTCCCTCGCTCTTCCACGATCCTCTTCCCTCACTCTTCCACGCTCCTCTTCCATCACTCTTTCCCCCTCCTCTTCCCTTGCTCTTTGATTTTCTCTTCGGTCTTCTCTTTCACGCGCAGCTTGAGGCAGATTTGCGTAAAATTCATCAATTTCCGCTCGAGCCGCCGTTTCAATTTCTTCGTAACGTTGACTAGAAAACGGAATGAATATTTTTATTCAGTACAAAAAAATACGTAAAAAAAAGATTTAACATGAACAAACGAAAAGTTGTACTTACAAGCGGAAGTTTTCCCACGTGAGCCTCTCGATGCCGTTTCTTTCGATGAATGCCACAAGAAAGAGACGCTTCTGCTTCAGCCATATACGAAGATACGCCCGGCGATCTTTCGTTTGCGGACAATCGTACACAAAGCAACAAATTTCTTCTAAGTTCTCGGCGCGGAAATACTCTTATTCCTTCAAGTACTCGTAGTACGCGCTTACCGCGACGATTATTCGGCCTAATATTTCTGGGATTTTCACAATATTTTTTTCGAATTTTATGATTTTTTTTCTAATAAATGGGTATTTGCGGGCGTCGGCCATAATTTACTCAACGATAAAATGATTTAAACTAATTTTTTGCGAAATATTTGTGTTCGGGAAACAGCGGACTTTCGGCGTTCTCGCCGCCACACACAATCGCGGCTCTCACGCACCAGCTACACACAGTTACACCTCACACGCACCACCTATCCTTGCTTCTTACCTATTCTCGGCTCCTCTTCCATCTACATCCATTCGTCCACTCGCTACCTCGCTTCCCCACTCCTACCAATCACCGAATACACTCCAAAGAAGACACACGCTTTATTTTTGAATAAATTAATTTCGTTGTTATTTTTATATTATCTGGCGTCTTTTTATTTCGTGACTCCTCAACCGACTACTTCCGGGTCCAGCCATTATCTCGCTCAATTTGTCAGCGCCATGTATTTGTAACGAAATGGCTCCCTCGATTAATGCTGCTGCCCATCGACTGACACAAGCTAGTTAAAAACAAAAGTCAATTGGAAACAAAACGTTGAAGAATCTTCAACTTTGAACATATCCAGTGGACTTTTTTTACGGACATAATTTTTTTCCAAATCTATTGCGCTGCCAAATATTTCTTAATAAATGATTTTAAATCATTTTATCGTTCAGTGAATTATGTCTGGTGTACGTAAAAACCCGTTTACAAAAAAAATCGTAAAATTTGAAAAGTAAATCGTGAATATCCTGGAAATATTACGGTTAATAATCGCGTCGAGTAAAACCATTGAACGGAAAAGATTATCTCTTCGCCGAATCCATTAAGGGGACTGAGTCACCTAAAAAATCGAAAAGTAAACATTTTTTTTTGCAGTATATATAAGTTTAATGAAAAATTCCATTTTACCTCCATAATATATATGTGTTAGACTACCGCTGTGAATTTTTTTGGAGATCTACAGTGTATTCCGGTGTTATGCGCAATGGTCAAACATTTTTCCTTTGCCGCAGCTTTCGGACTGAACGAAAGCATCAATCTTTGCTTGCGATGTCTTATTTTCTTCGTTAGACAGTTTATTGCGGAACGAGTGCGGGGATTTTTTTTTGAAGCTTCGCTGGCGAAGCTATGAGTTAAAAACTACCAAAAAATTCACTTTTTCCACTTTTTGTCTCGTAACCACTCACATAATGGCTTGCGATAAAACCATTTTTGATCGCATGAAAAATCCCCGCACTCGTTCCGTAACACTGACTGTTACGAAGAAAATAAGCCGTCGCAATCCAAAATTGGTGGGGCCATTCTCTCTGAAACCTGCGGCAAGCGAAGAAAAATAAAATGGAAAAAAATGAATTTCACAGATTAATGAAAATAACCAACTTGGGTGATCCGCAATAAAAATAATTATTTTTAAATTTTTTTTGTCACATAAAAATGTCCACTTTTTTTTCTATCAGATAAAAATCAGATTTTCTTTTTTGGTTTTTTTTTTTTTTTTTTCACTTCACAAATCTCGTAAATGCAAAAAAAATGTTTAAAACATAAAAAAATATACTCTTACGTCAAATCTGACGTTTAAAAAAGAGGTTAAGTCTGCGAGACTTTTCGCTTTGCGACATTGTCACTGTGAAAAACATTTTTACACTATTGCGGGCAAAAATACAGAATATATTCCGTTCATTCGGAAAAACTGTAAACACTGACACAAAACTAATACACTGAGTTTACAAGCTCAGTTTTTTACCCGATTGACACAATCGAGTAAAAATCATCGCTGCTACATTACGCCGGTGTATCGCAGACTCAAAACAAAGCGCGGTAGCGGCGATAATCTAAGTCGCATCGATTAGACGTAACGACCCTTTGGTCGGTAAATCGTTACCTACCGAACGCAGTTTCGACATCGATTGTTTTTTTTATGTTCCTTTCTCGATGTTTCTTATTCTTCTTATTAGAAGAAAAAAAAAACATGCGGAGATGCGGTATTCCGGCATTGTTCGTGTTGCATTTCGGCATTTTTTTTTCACGCATTATTTATTTCTCACACTACTAAAATGCTTCTAACTTCGGTAATTTTTTAAATTTCGATCTAAAATTTGGTGTGTATGTAGTACACCGCATGTACATTCAGAAAAAAAATTTAAAAAAATAAATAAAAAAATAATTTTTAGGTGACTCAGCCCCCTTAAACAAATTTACGGCTTTGTGTACGATTGACTGCAAATGAATCGAATCTATCTCACACCTTTTTATCGATAGCTCGATATATATTTATCGAACGTATTGACGACACAGTGGATTTCGTCTCTGTTAATTCAAACGTCGATAATTATGATCGAAGAAGTATTCGGCGAACGCAATACACGCCGGTTCGACAGTCTTGTACGAAGAGAAATGAAATCATCTTTGCTGTGAACGCTTTCCTAGTCTCAAAGACGTTTTGCCATCACTGCACTCTAAACTGGAGTAGATACCGTCTCGGACATTTAAATCGCCGAACAGCAACTGTGTATCTTCGCGGTACACGGTCGATTATTAGCGATTGAAATTTCCGAGACGTAATCAACTCCAGTATAGATTGCAGTGATGGTAAAACGTCTTCGAGACTGCGAATACTTTCGTGGCAGAGATGATTTTATTTCTCTTCGTACAAGACTATCGAACCGGCGTGTATTGCGTCCGACAAATAATTCTTCGGTGATAATTATCCACCGCTTTAATGAACGGAAACGAAATCCACAGCGTCGTCAGTATGTCCGAGAAACGTACGCCGAGCTATCGATAAAAACGGGAGAGATAGATCAGATTTTATTTGTTTTTTCTCGTCATCGAACATCTTGTTTTTATGCTCGAACCAATCGTTCGGGCATTGTCATTGCGACATTACGGACATACGAGCTTTTACGAGATGCTGAAGGCAAAAGCTATGGAGATAAGGTCACGCGATGACGAGATATCGTTCCGTGCCACCTGGACACCGCGAGCATCGACGTGGTTCGTTGCGATACCCTGTACTATCTTAAACGAGTTTCGGAAGTCAGGAAGCTACGGTGCCGAAATCGCGCGATAGCAAGAATTTGATCAGTACGACCTGGACATCGCGGGCATCAGTGCAATAACATCTTATGCACAAGCGAAATGAAAGTGATACCAAAAAAAGGATCATCCGACAACGGCGATTTATCAATTACTTTTCCGTCGGAAAAAAATCGACGAAAAGAAAATTATTTTGACATTAGAGTCTGATCCCATCGTTGCTGAATTCACTTTTGGTCACACTATAGCGAAGTTGAGTGAAGTTCGCCTCTGCTTGTGTGCTGTCGGTGTGGTGATTCAAGCTGCGCTGTGATTGGTCAACTCTGAACGTCTTTATCTGCGGAACTACCTGTCCATCGGATTTCACCCGCACATCATTTTACTCGAAGAATTATTTCACTCAAATCGGCATCTAGTTCGTGCGCTTGATACTTAACACCCTGTATATATTATGAAGGTAAAGTGGAATTTTTTAATCAAACATATATACTGAAAAAAAAAAATGTACTTTTCGTTTTTTCAGATGACTGAGTCCCCTTAAGAGGTGTGCGTTTTTTAATTACGTTTATTTTTAGTATTATTGAACCTTTACATTTACCAATCATCAAATAAAGAAACGTCCACGACAAGTAATACGTAGGCCAGCGCTAGCAGGCGACTGATAGCGTACGAGCGTACGAGCGTACGAGGCTCAGTACTGCGGTTTAACAGGACACATTTTATAATGAATCGGAGCCCTCGGCGCTCACAACCCCTTGGGTTCGAATCATATAATACGTTTCATTAACGATGTGATTCGATTTTCAATTGCCGTAAGCATCGATAAAAGATTTACGCTCAGTATATTAAAGTACAAGTAAAGCGATATCGTCGCGGTAACCATTTTTTTTAACATTTCCTGGCGCTACCGCGTCACCTCATTATGTTCGAAATTAAACACAGTAATTTGGCAGCGTCGATGAGTACGATGTTAAAAACATCAAGCTCAAAAAATAAATCAATTAGTCTACGGATGCGTTCCAGAGGGTTCTATATATATTTTTCTTCGTAGTTTTTTTTTATCTTTTACATACATTTGGATTTTTGCAAAAAAAAAAAACGCTTCCTATTTTGCAGAATTTTTATCTCCGCTTTTTTAAATATTTTATCGTTGTCCTATTTTCCGATCCGTCTCTCCTATTCTTACCTTGATTTCCATTTAAACGTCTCGCTGTTGCTTTAAGAGGAGGTGAAATCCTATCGAGTGCAAGAGCGATAGCGTGATCGGTGCTTACGGCGCAGCAAGAGAGAGGCAGTCGGTAACGTCCACTCCACGTCCACCTCTACGTCACCTCCACTTAAACAATTTTAACGAGAATATGTGCGCTTGGACAATACGGGAGTTAATATCTCTCATATATGCGTATATCTTTTTTATGAAATTCCACTGTTCCTATTTCCACTAAAGAAGAAATATTTAAACAATTAAAGCTATCGATAAACCTACTCTCTCGATTCGGATTTCTATATTCCTTGCGCCAATTGTTGCTAATTTTGATTATTCGCGTTTTCATATCTAAAATATGTAATAATTTCTAAGACGCATCTTTTCCGAGTTGGCTCTTTGAAATTGTTGGAGTTAGTTGGTTGGTTGGGTTTTTGAGCGTGAGATTTTCGAAAGGTGTTGGTTTATTACCTAACCAGTAATTTTTTTGTGGGAAGACGGGTCATTACGCCGGACTAGAGTAGAGTAGAGTAGATTTTCGGCTTAGAGTATCACGTCTTCCGGAAATATTGGATGGGGTTGCAAGTACTTAAACGGTGGTTTTGAGAAAACAAAACCAATACAATTACTGTACTCGTAACTGTCAAGATTCTTCGAAATGTATCCGTTCGCGTCAGTTGATGAAGTAAATGGGGCGTTCTTGACGGCACTGAGGGCGTTTGCTCGGCGAAGCACCGAGCAGGAGTATATTCGTCGGGTAAGTTTGTAAACATTTTATGTATACATTGTGACGGGCCCTTTTACGGCGGGTTTCGGTACAACCGCCGCTCGAGCGCCCGACCAAATATAATGACGCCCAATGAATATTTCGCAACTTCTAATAAACATCTGATCAGATGGGCGCCAGGTAATCAATTTCCTCCCGGATTACCGCAGGTACTTTCATTTCTTTACCCTGTCTTCCGGCTGGCCAGGGCGTGGTTCGGAGCGTCCTCATTCAACATTTAGACCAATAACAATTACTCTACAAATAAATTGACTCCGGTTGTCTCGATTTTAATAAAACAAGAATAAATGAACTTTATTAATCGATGTCGCGTGTTATAAAGATTTTACGTGAAATCACGGTCTACAATTTCTCCGTGTTTCACGTCTCGAGCGTCGAACATTTACAATCATACCAATGATACATTATCGTTCTCATGCGAATCACACATAATCGCTCTCATACAATCCATACTAATCATAACCCATACAACCGAGAGTGACTCGAGTCCAATATTCGTTACGAAAGACCTGTGCTTTTTATTGTACGACGATCGACTGGCCTTTTACCGCCGGAGTTCCTTTCATTTTACTAACCGTACCATAAATCGGCTTTCCTAACGAATTACTAACCGCGCGAACCATCTCACTCGTTACAATTACTATTCATTTGTCAATCGCGAATATTAGACACCGGGGAAGCCGGTACGACCGAGGCAGCATCTCACACGATACTCGATTACTTTACGTCGGATTACAAAAAGTCGGTGCACCCGTGCGCTACCTTACATCTTCGATTTACTCCTCCGACGCATGACTCGTCGTTACCTTCGGCTCTTCCTCGCCCCAGGAGTTGCACGGCATCCTCGGGGATTCTCCAACGAATACCACCCTAAGACCCTAACCGGCTACTCTCGAGTACTTGACTGCCCTAACTCTGTGCTACTCTAGCTACCGTGCGACATATTCGCACGTCTATTTCGCTCGGCGGTCTCCAGGTAACTCTATCGATTCTTCTTTTCAATCTTCACTCATCGTTTCCAAATTCTCGCTTCACGGAGCTCTCCGAGGGGTGGGGGACTCGGCCGAGTATCGATCGTATCGACGATTCGTCTATCGTCTCCGTGCGACGATTCTCGTTCCCTCATTCGTCTCTCTCTCTCTCTCGGGGCTCCCGTGGACGCCAATCACTCTGTAAATCACGCTTACATCAGTCAAATATTCTTTTGAGGCTAAGCTGCGACCAATTCGACTCGAGCGGCGATCCAGATGAAACATTACTTTCTAGATTTTTCCCAAGCTCGAGCACGTTGCTGCGAGCGCGTATCAACGCCTCGTCACAACATATATACGTATAAATATTTAATTAATATTATTAAGCGAATCGCTATATATTAAATGCTTTTATCTCATTCAGTTGAACCAATTGCGAATTGTGTCGCAGACTTCCGTGAATTTCGTGTCCATGGAGGATTGGGATAACGAAGCACCGGTGGGCAGCTACCTGGACTGTCTAAGAGAGCGCGGCGTTAATTCGTCGGCTTCTACGCAGAACGGACCCAGGTACGAGGACTGGTCCTATTGGCGTTCTGATGACTCGGATTACGATGAGAACAATTACGAGCCTATTACGTCTCAACGTGCATTGCAGCAACTTCGCGCTGCCGCACGTGTGAGACAATCACGAGAGGCCGTAGGGGCCCAGGCGAATGAGTGGGTCACGGATACCGGGCGGCCGTCGATTGGCGATGAATCGATTGGGGTCAATTCGATCCCGATCGAACTATCAGACGCGGAAAGCGAGGATGACAATAACCATCCCCCTCGTTGTTTACGGCGGTGATTGATTTGATTTATTTAAACTTATTATGAAATTGTTTTTTTTTTTATAATTTTTAGGCACTCACTATAACAATAGGCAAAGAGTGCCTATTAAAATGACCATCCGTTGCTCTTCGGAGTCTGTCGAAGGGGTTACTCTGCAGCGCATACTCCAAAAATTTTTATTTTTCACCATTTGCTTCGGTGTATCTCCAATATCATGCGTAGTTACTTTGAAGTGACTGCGATGAATAGAAATATTTTTTTTAGCCTGCGGTGCAATGAAAACAACTTTTTGGCTGAATTTTTCTTCTCGGACGTCCGTATCACACTGTAACTTTAGATGGTGCAAACCAATTTTGTTCTCCTTCGCAGGATTTTTTTACTACATTACTTCCAGTATGCACATTACTTTTAAAACCAATCTAAGACCTTTAAGTATTTTTTCTAAAAAATTATTGGCCACAATTTGCATTTGCCTTCGGTCAAGTGTCCGTACGGTGCCATCATAATGAACTCTACGAACCAATTTTTTTCTCCTTCGCAGCATCATTTTGTTTTATCAAAAGCACTGCGCACAGCAAATTTAGAGACAATCCTACATCTCTAACTATTTATTCATCACAATTTTCCATAAAAAACTTATTTTCTCACATCTGATGTCCGTACGGTGCCCCAATTAAGAATCCTGGAAACCAATTCTTTTCTCTTTCGCAACAATATTTCATTGCATCGAAAGCACTATGCACAACAAATTTTGAGTCATTCTGACAAATATAATTTTAATTATAAAATAATTCAAAAACAGTGGTTATAACAAGATTTGCTTTAAAGGTTATGTTATTTAGATTTGCCAAAAATCCATTTTTCATCATGTTAAAAAAAAAACTTCGGTTGTGAAAAATAAAACACGAAATATCATACACAGATTCACAAATGTTTGCGTTTTTTATTTCGAAAATAATATATTATCACCGAAAATCATTCGCGATATTTTAGCATATTTTATTCACATTCGTAATAAAAATGATAAATTTCACGTATTCACTGAAAAAATTGGTAGTAAACTCACAAAAAAGATTCATCGAATATCCAAAATAATTACAATTTCCCAAATAGAACTAAAAAAATCGCGAGTATATATTTTTTCGTTTTATTCTATCTGTCAAACTTTGGAAGCAGATGACAATTTCGTAGCAGACGATACACAGATGCTCATACGTCGCGGCGCGCGTACTCTGTGGCCGGATGATTTTCAAATAAAAAAAAATCGACATCTCGTTTCAATCTTTGTTCCTATTTTACGTAAATATAAATGGATTCTACGCGGTATAGCGCAAATAAAAAGTATGCAATCATAAAAAAAAAGAATTTTCTATCCTTCGACCGTCGAAGATTCATCGCAGCCGAAATCTTTGTCAATTATGTTCACCCGATTTATTCATTTACAGTTAATAATAAAAACTGCAAATTTTTTTTCTGGCAACGTATTTTCTCCTCTTCAAAACAAGCCAAAATAAGAGTCGAAATCTTTTTTCGCTGCCGAGATATGATTTTTTTTAAGCAAAGACTAATTTTACGAATTTTCATAAAAAAACGAATCGTTTTTTCAAACTTCTCGAAATTGCCGTCTCTAATCCTTTCCTCTCAAAGAAATCGTATTTACAAACTGACTCTCCGCGTTATTGCGCAGATAAAAAGTGTGCTATGTTTAAAAATTTAATTTTTTACACTTCGACCGTCGGAGATTCATCACATTCGAAATCTTTGTCAATTTTGTTCGCTGGATTTATTCGTTTACACTTGATAAGAAAACTGCTAATGATTATTCTATCGACGTATTTCCAACGTTTTTTTTTTTTTTTTTCAAATTTTTTCAAATTTTCGTCGAAATACGAATTTCTTTCATATGCTCACGTCTTGAAGAGTTTTTTTTCGCAAAAAAAAAAAACAATTGTACTCTTAAAGAACAATTATAAACAATTATTTATCAAGAAAGTGAAAAACACTGAATTTGTCGATTTTACGAGTTATTCCGTACCGAAAAACTTATCCTCGTTTGTGATTAAATAAAATTTAAAAAAATACGATATGATATGATGCTAAATTTGATATTTTTAAGTGACGATAAATATCAATAAAATTTCATTGAAAAACGAAAAAAAATATCGAATTTCTCAAACTTCTCGTCTCCAATACTTGTCTGTTCTACAGAGACAATAACGAGCTGATTCCATGTATTACGAAGAAGAAAAAAAATATATCTCAAATGGTAGAAATGAAATTTGTTATAAGAGGACTGTCAAAGAGCCTTCGAAGTCGAATTTTTCAAGAATTTCATCAATTTGTAAAAAAATATTTCGGAGCTATCCAAGATGACAAATTTTTGATTCGAGTAACGTACTACTTTCTCTTCAATACAAGACAGGAACCAAAAAGATATATTTTTTCGTTCTCGAGATTGCATTTTTTTGGAGTATCCATAAATATCGATAAAATTTCATTGAAAATCACAAAGAATAGCTAATTTCTTGAACTTTTCTTCTACAATGGTTTGGTTTCCTACAGATAAAATAACGAACTGATTCCATCAATTATGGGGAAGAAAAAAAAACACTGAAGGGGAAGGATTTAAAGGGGATATTTGGCCTGAATGCTAAATGGTAATCGTATTGGTGTCGGTACATGTTTTGTGTGTTTGTTTTATATTCATTAAATCTGGTCATAAGTTTTAAGCCAATAAAACGACTTTACTAGACATGATTTGATTCGTAAAATTAATTAGATCAACTTATACGTGGTGCAATTCGTTATATTTGTCTCGTGTCTCAATATTTGACAATTTATCGTCAAACAAAAAGGAAATATCCTTCGTGAATATTAATAATCAATTGGTACAAAAAAGAAATATTTTTATTCGACGAAGGTTAAACACTATGAATTAATTTACGTAACTGATAAATGTTTTTCCCTCATACGTACTGTCGAAAAGAAACGCAGAGCGCGACGAATAAACATACTTCATTCGTAGCGCATAGCGCGATGTGTAAATACACTCGATACGGAACGCGTAGCGCGACGTGCACCCCCGTGAGTGCCTTAAAAAATGTCCCGAAGGGACATTTTTCGGGGGGTTTGGGGGGCGGAGCCCACCAACAAGAGCATCTGCGCCCGCAGGGCGCTAAGACGCTTGTTATATTTGAATCGTTCTTTTTTCTTACACTTTTTCAGATATCGATACCGGTCTTCGAAGAAGATGAGATTTTTTTAATAAGATATATATATATACTAGAGTTTCCCCGGGCTCGCGCGCTACGCGCGCTCGCATTTCTTTTATCAACATTATAATAATGTTTAATCACCGCCGCAAATTTTCACCAATGGAGGTCGCCGCCGCTTTTTTTTGTATTTTTACTTAGTCAGTCCCCCTTGAAGCGACTTAGAATATTTTTCCCCTCCCCCCCCCCCCCCCCCATTCGCCATTACTCCTGAGACCAAAAAATATGCTAAGTCCCCCTTAGAGGGACTTAGAATATTTTTCTTTTCCTCCTTAGAGGGACTTAGAATATTTTTGCCCTCCCCTCGATTCCTGACACGGCGGCGGCGGCGAGAGCGGCGGAAACTTTATATATAGAGAGAGATATATACTAGAGTTTCCCCGGGCTCGCGCGCTACGCGCGCTCGCTCGTCAATCGTAAAATATTTTGAGTTAAGACCCATTTGGGGAATATTTTTGCTTTCTCCGCCGCCGACCGCCGCGGCTGCCTCCTTCGAAACGCCACTGGAGGGGGGACTTAGAAGATTTTTCTCTCCCCGCCACCCTGCTATGGCGACCGTTGCTATGAGGACGGTTTCTATAGGGACTTAGAATATCCCCCTCCCCCGACCGCTTCGACCGAAAATATTCTAAGTCCTGAGCGACCGGGATCGAGGCGGCAGGGGTCTCGATTCCTGACACGGCGGCGACGGCAGTAGTATTGTACAGCTATAGGGAGACAGGATTTACCCCCACCATGCGGCCACTGGCGCCAACCCCCACCACCACCGTCTACCCCCACCCTACTGTCTGGCCCCCACTCCTTCCCCCACCACCTGTGGTCCCCTCCCCACCCCCATTGGGCCCCTCAAGCCACGCCCCCTTATTTATAGGGAGCCAATGAGAGAGAGGCTGTGAAAATCTCTGGACCGTGATTGGTCGTCTCATTTTCTCCGAGCCGTGATTGGTTGTCTGGAAATTCTCCGAGCTCTTATTGGTCGAATGATTTTCCCATGGCGCCCTCTATAAATTTCCATCGTCTTTTATGTACTAGTATTATTCCAATCATTCGCTCAATAATGATTGGTCGACAGATTTTTCCGATGTTCTGATTGGTCGAAAAAATTTTCCAAGGCGCCCTCTCAGAGTTACCGGCTTCTTGTTAATACTAAAAAATATTCTGCAGTCGGTAAAATGGATTTTAGACGGATCCTTATGATGGTAATTCGAAGCAGGTAAAAAATAAATCGGTGTTTTAAGTATATCGAATTATTATTATTGAGTAGCTTAGACTTTCTGTATAATCCATCCCCGCCCATGTCTCATCCTCCCGAACTAACGAAAGTTTACAATACACGGTTAACGAAACATAAAATACTTATTCATATATGTTTATTATATAAGTAAGGGCAAGTGACGCAATGTGAAGACTGACGAGAAATAATCTTAAATCTACTTATAATAATGAATACAATGGGAAACGATATAATTAATAATACTGGATCGACGTAAAGTTACCGTTTAGTATGATTATACGCATGGTCTGATGTCTGTTAATAGTATATACAAAACAGCAAATGGGTATGTATACGATTACACGGCTATTCAACCGCACTTTTCTTATTCTTCATAAGGTGTTTTTTCATCTCGTTCACGATGAAAGGGATACCCAGAACCGTCAGTTCAAGGAATACGATGCCAAACGTGAGCTCGATAAACGACGGGTCCAATCGGTGTTTAACAGCTTCTTTCAATGACTTGAAATTATTTTTTATCAAATCTTTGACACGTAAACTGTCTATCCTTTCCGGTGTCTCCATTGGCGGAATATACAGTAGTAATTCGGCACAAAGTACGTCGAGGCACTTTTGAACATGTGTGACATTTCGTTGTAGGCGTCGGAAACGTTCGTCCGTGCATACCATTAAGTTGATAAGCCCGTCAAACGACGGTTTTTGCATCACAACGGCCGGTGAATACTTTCTACGTTTCTTTGTCGGTGTTCCTAATCCTTCGTCGTCGTCGTCCTTCTCCGCGGGGTTTTCTTCAACGCGGTGATCAAACGCGACAGATTTTGAACCGAAACTTGTTGTAAACACGATTTCACAGTCACCGGCGCGTATGGAAGATGGGGTGCGCCAACCCGATCCCCAGGCGATCTTTTGACTTCCGTCAAAGTATTGTGAAATGGCAGGTAGATGAGTTTGCAGCAAGTTCCAGGCTTCCGATTCAAAGACAATACCACCGGCCGTGCTGTTGTTCTGAAGTTTTACGACAGGCTGTATACTTCCATCGGCGCGCAGTTGTAGTCCAATGCTCACTTTTTTTGTCTCGGACTGGTTGAGTGTATATGTCGTACCGAGAATCAGTGGCGATTCGAGACGTTTTTTGTCGTCCTCGGACAATACGTAATCCATGGTTGTAGATTGTAAATCGTAGTTCCGAAGATCTTCACCGCCGATAGCTTGACTCATTTTAAACAATGGACAGCGAATAAGAGCGTAATAAATAAACGAGAAGAAACTCGTAAGCTCAAACTCAAATATCTTTAACGCTTTCACGGGCCCGGACTGCCGATGTTTGTTGTATCGTTCCGCTTATATGTGATATTGAGGCACCGTGGCGCTAGTATCTCTGTAAACTTCACATACGGTGGTAGAGAGGGGAGAACTGGTTGTAGGATCGTGACGCATATGCCACAAAGAAAACACCTGCATATGGAAAAGAAAAGCCGATATACATAAACAAAAGATATCGATCTTTGAGTGCAGAGAAACGCCTGGCTATAAATCTGGTAACCCGGAGATCTAAGATATCGATCGCTGGACCTCACAGTTGGAGATCCGCGGCTCATGAAAAGTCATAAAAATTGGAAGAGTTGACGGTCACAACACGGGATACGTTACCTTACACTTGAAATTTATGGATTTTTGTAGCGTTCTGTCACGGTCATAAAACCAATCTAGATCAACCGTTAAAATTTCTAAGTCGTAAAATAAAAAAAATGTGCAGCGTCTTTGAGATGAGCCGATATTTGTCGTGGGATTCCGTATTGTTTAGTTTGATGAAAAGGGATTTAGCTTCGAAGATCGTGTCCAACCGTTACCTCGATATTGTTTTGACAGTGAGATACAATAGACGTGGACGCTGTGTATTGCAACGGTCCATAGATCCAGATCTATTTCAAAAGGGCGTCGGTGGCAAACGGATATCTGTAGATCGGTATTTTTATGACTGGTCGGCTCGTGCACAACCCTTCGAGTGGTGTTTGAGGGACAGAATTTTTTTCGTTTTATTACCTATAGTGTCGGTGAAAACAATCCGAACCGTCCTCGAGTCGATTGTTCAAAGGCTTTTCGACGGTGCGACAAAGTGTAGACAGTATTGTTTTTATGTATCCGATGTTAGCCTTATTTTGGCGGTACGGCAAGTTACAGGTAGTAGCGTTTTTATGCATAAGATACGAGTTGTATTTTAGCGCAAGGTTGCATGCGCATTCAACAGAATAACCCGCGCCACGGGGTAGCTCTATATTTCCACCATCGGTGCGCAATGTCTTGAGACAACGAAAAGAGGTGAAAAAATAAGTCGGCTTAAGGCAATGAGAACAATGACCGTCGAAATCATAGTAATGTTTACCGGAGACAGTGTAACGTCTTCTGTTTTCTCGCATTTTCATAGGCAGGAAATTGTAGTGGGGTGTAGGTGAAAAACTATAAAAGCTTCGGAAAGACAAATCTTTGACAATTCTCTGTCGAGAAGTCATTCGTGAAACTTCAAATAATTTGCTGTTTCGTGAATCCTTTATACCCCGTGTTACGCAGCGTGTCTTTACGTACGTTTCTCGCGGTTTTAAGGTTTTATATATATCTCTCTATATATATAAAGTTTCCGCCGCTGTCGCCGCCGCCGCCGTCGCCGCCGCCGCCGCCGCCGCCGCCGCCGCCGCCGTGTCAGGAATCGAGGGGAGGGCAAAAATATTCTAAGTCCCTCTAAAGAGGAAAAGAAAAATATTCTAAGTCCCTCTAAAGAGGAAAAGAAAAATATTTTAAGTCCCTCTAAAGAGGAAAAGAAAAATATTCTAAGTCCCTCTAAAGAGGAAAAGAAAAATATTCTAAGTCCCTCTAAAGAGGAAAAGAAAAATATTCTAAGTCCCCCTTAGGGGGGGGGGGGGGGGGGGTCCCCCTTAGTAAAATATCCCTCTAAGTCCCTCTTTAGAGGGACTTAGAATATTTTACTTTTCCTCTTTAGAGGGACTTAGAATATTTTTCCCTCTAAGGGGGACTTAGAATATTTTAAGAATTTCTAAGTCCCTCTAAGGGGGACTTAGAATATTTTCGGTCGAAGGGGGCGGGGGGAATCCCCTTAGAGGGACTTAGAATATTTTTCTGAAGGGGGGGGGAGGTCGTGGGAGGGGAAAGTCAAAATATTCTAAGTCCTTCAAGGGGGGACTTAGAATATTTTTGGTCGAAGGAGTAATGGTGAATGGGGGGGGGGGGGGGGGGAATATTCTAAGTCCCTTCAAGGGGGACTGACTAAGTAAAAATACAAAAAAAAGCGGCGGCGATCTCCATTGGTGAAAAGTTGCGGCGGTGATTAAACATTATTATAATGTTGATAAAAGAAATGCGAGCGCGCGTAGCGCGCGAGCCCGGGGAAACTCTAGTATTTATATATATATACTAGAGTTTCCCCGGGCTCGCGCGCTACGCGCGCTCGCTCGTCAATCGTAAAATATTTTGAGTTAAGACACATTTGGGGAATATTTTTGCTTCCTCCGCCGCCGACCACCGCGGCTGCCTCCTTCGATTTTTTCTCCCCGCCACCCTGCTATGGCGACCGTTGCTATGGTGACCGTTGCTATGAGGATGGTTTCTATGGGGACCGTTGCTATGGCGACGCTTACTATGACGACGGTTGCTATGGTGACCGTTGCTATGGTGAAAGTTGCTATGGCAACCGTTGCTGTAGCAACCGTTGTTATGGCGACCGTTGCTATGGCGACCGTTGCTATAGCGACCGTTGCTATGGCGACCGTTGCTATGGCGACCGTTGCTATGGCGACCGTTGCTATGGCGACCGTTGCTATGGTGACCGTTGCTATGGCAACCGTTGCTATGGTGACCGTTGCTATGGCGACCGTTGCTATGGCGACCGATGCTATGGCGACCGTTCCTATGGCAACCGTTGCTATGGTGACCGTTGCTATGGTGACCGTTGCTATGGCGACCGTTGCTATGGCGACCGTTGCTATGGCGACCGTTGCTATGGCGACCGTTGCTATGGCGACCGTTGCTATGGTCCCCGTTGCTATGGCAACCGTTGCTATAGTCCCCTTCCCCCGACCGCTTCGACCAAAAATATTCTAAGTCCTGAGCGAGCGGGAGCGGGGCGGCAGGGGAAGGGTCGAGCGGGGCCAGGAGAAGAGAAAATATTCTAAGTCCCCCTTAGACGGACTTAGAATATTTCCCCCTCGACCCCATCGACTGAAAATATTCTAAGTCCCCCTTAGACGGACTTAGAATATTTAGAATATTCTAAGTCCCCCTTAGACGGACTTAGAATATTTCCCCCCCGACCCCCTTGACTGAAAATATTCTAAGTCCTGAGCGAGCGGGATCGAGGCGGCAGGGGTCTCGATTCCTGACACGGCGGCGGCGGCGGCGGCGGCGGCGGCGGCGGCGACGGCGGCGGCGGCGACAGCGGCGGAAACTTTATATATATAGAGAGATATTCAGTGCAGTGTGCAGTGTGCTGTGGAGTTTAATTGTTTTCAACAAACTTTAAAAAAAAAAAAAAAATGGAATCGTTCCGTGCTCGCGTTCTTGTCAAGGCGGTGCAGAAAGCCGTTGGGTTTGCGCGATTCCGAAGCGCCGTGATTGCGCGACGCTGTACGGCAACGTGGGCGAAGCGGCTCAACGCAATGACCCTTCACCAGCTTCAACGAGAGTTTCGTTGTATTTTGAGACAATTGCCGGTGAGGGTCATTGGCCGACTTCACAGCTATCACGCGTTTGACAATTCGCTCGATGCGATCGTGATCGCGGTGAGCGTGGTGGAAGAGCGCAACAGCGGTCATCTGCACGTCGTCCGTGATCTCGTCAGCAGCCGCGAGAACGCCCAATGCGGTCTCGATATGTTGGCGTCGGACGACGACGACGACGACGACGACGACGACGACGACGACGACGACGACGACGACGACGACGACGACGACGACGACGACGACGACGACGACGACGACGACGACGACGACGACGACGACGACGACGACGACGACGACGACGACGACGACGACGACGACGACGACGACGACGACGACGACGACGACGACGACGACGACGACGACGACGACGACGACGACGACGACGACGACGACGACGACGACGACGACGACGACGACGACGACGACGACGACGACGACGACGACGACGACGACGACGACGACGACGACGACGACGACGACGACGACGACGACGACGACGACGACGACGACGACGACGACGACGACGACGACGACGACGACGACGACGACGAGAGCGACAATGCAGGCGATACGTTGTCAACTGCTGAAACGCTCATCGTTACGTCGGCGGATGCAGTCGACCAGCAAGGGGAGTCGATGGACGTTTGCGAGGAGGACGCTGCAGCGGAGAGGAACCTCGATATGGAGGTCGGCATGATAATGGACCGTCAACCGGCCGTACCAATGGGTAAGTTGACGTTTTTTAAATAGCTAAAGTAATAAAAAATATACACGTTGTAATTAACATGTGTAGATGCATATACATATGTAAATATATATATGCATATATACATGTATTGATTATACGCGTATTGTTTATATATATATGTATATATTATATATTAAAAATTGGTTTAACTTTATTTGTTAAACCACAGGTGTGCACCAATGGTTATTGCACGCCGCTCAACCGTGCGACGTGCACGGTGCCTGGTGCATGGGCGGTCATGCCGGCTTAGAGTTTCCGCCTGTGACCCAAAGACCCGATCCCGCCTGCGTCAATAGTCCCGTGTCCTCGCGTCATTATGACCCGGTCTCGAACGTTGATTCGGATTCGGAATCCGGATCACCATTGCCAATTAGATATCCGCTAATGGAATCACCATTGTCAATGAGTGATCCGGAATCAGAATCATCCTCGTTCTACTGCGCGGATCACTCTGACAATGACGCCATTCGCGCGATACCGAACCACCTGCTACAAGCACCGTGGTACGATTCGCGTGGGGTGGTGTGTTCAGGATCCGACTCGTACGACGAGGATGATCTGATCATCATTCGAATTATCGAATCGTCCGGACGTTTCCCAGAATCGTAAATATTTATCACACCATATCCTATTTCCTTCCGCAGACCGCCCGGAAACACCCGCGTCGGCACGGTCATCATCATCTTCATCATCAGCGTCGTCATCATCATCATCATCATCATCATCATCATCATCATCATCATCATCATCATCAACATCAACATCATCATCATCATCATCATCATCGTCATCATCATCGGCGTCATCGGCGGTGGCGTCGTCAGCGTCTTCTTCGTCGCTGCTGGGCGCAACGTGGGAGGCGGAGACAGCTGCTGCCGTCGCGCAATTGGTGAGTGGCGGTTTTCTTGAGCCACAGATTGGTGGGGGTCCTGCGAGGCCAAATAGAATTGACGAACCATTTTCGAACGAAATTAATAAAAATATGCGTGACAACGACGACGGCAACGATATCCAAAATATTAATAACGTTATAGCCCACGGGGAAGAAATCGCGGATGACGACGATCGCGTCTTACCCATGGGTCATCGCTTTAGAATAGTCGGTGTACCGAGGGATCATATATTAAAACAGTTTAAAATAAATAGTAGACGAACCGAAGTGTCCTTGCTAACTCCACCACCCGGTATCAATCCTATCTCGTGGATACGAAACGCGATCCGTGATATCCACCATCATTTTGTAGACGGCCGCTCACCTGACGATAGAATCGGTGTCGCGTTTGAGGCCGCCGGTATGACGAATGGTACAGCCGGTGTATCCATGAGGCCCGTATGGCGATTCAATTACGAGCAATTATGGGACCTTCTTTGCAGTGTCCATCAAAGCGCGAGAATCCTTTCGGTTTACGACACTCTGGTGTTCACCGTCACGTACGTTGACATGGTAAACGGCTCGGGTGGTTTAGATAGTAAAATCGCGAGTAATCGGTCCATCGTTTTAATCGGAAATTTTGATAATTTGTGTTTCCCTCGATCGCTTGTCGTAAGCCTCGCGAATGCGCGCAACAAAGAAGATCGAAGCGAAGAATCGAGAGTTTTTTATGACAAAATTCGTCATAAAAAATCGAAACTTCAACGGGACGAGGCTGAAAAGCTTGTAAATGAGGCGCGCGTAGTAGTACCGGCGTCGGGCTGCACTAATATAGAAATCGAGGTTTTCCAAAGGCATTTTATGGCTGCCGGTGTAGCTATAGTCGTATACGACTGGGACTCTTTAGGTAGCGGCGCGCAACCCATCTTCAATGGGCACTCGCGCTTTCAAGACGTTCCGGCGCACACAACATTAAATATTGCGCACTTTGCGGGCGAGGACCACTATTCACCGATCACAAATCTTTTAGCAGCCGCCGGTGGTAGAAACTATTGTACACCGTGCAACAAATCGTACCGTTTTTTGCAGCGTCACGTGTGTACGAGTAAATGTCCTCGTTGCTACGCGTCACCGCCGTGTCCGGTCAGATCCATCGACGCTAACGATCACGATGCAGTTATCGACGGTTATGAACTGTCATGCGAAAATTGTAACCGGTTTTTTCATAGTGTAGCGTGTTTTGACAATCATCTCAAAGCTCGCGAATATCGGGTCAAAACACACGCTTCTGAGCGAAAATCGGTTTGCGAGACAGTCCGCTTTTGTAAAAAATGCTTAAAGCTGTTCGATGCTACGCTAAAACCGCACAACTGCGGTAAAACTTTTTGTCAATTATGCCGGAGTGTACACGGGTACAATGAGTATTGTTATATGCAACGGGTGGCACCGCGAATTCTATCTGACGAGAAAAAACATCCGCGAACTCTCTTTATATTTTATGATTTTGAGACCCGTCAAGACACGTTTTACACGAAAACACCGGGTGACGATACTCGCGAGCACATTGTCACACTTTGCGTGGCACAGCAGCTGTGCGAAAGATGTTTATCTTCCGTTGATGACGTGAGAGTCGGTGCCGCGTGCTGCTGGTGCGGCGTACGAAATCACATTTTCCGCAGATCACCCGTCGCGGAATTAGTCGAACTCGCGGTACGACGTTCCACGTCGTTTAGCAAAATCGTCTGCATCGCGCACAACGCAAAGGCGTTCGACGCGCAATTTATCTTGCGTCACGTCGTCGAACACTGTAAAGATCTCGGTGTGCCGAAACTCATTCTCACGGGGAATTCGATAATCTCGATGCGTATTAGCCATACTGTTTTCATCGACAGTATGAATTATTTTCATATGCGGCTCAGTGCACTCCCAGAGGCCTTCGGCTTCAAAGATAAAATGGGCAAAGGATACTTTCCGCATTTGTTCAATACTCTAGAGAATCAGACCTATATAGGTAAACTACCTGCCGCCGAGTTCTATTCACCGGAAACTATGAGTCCCGACGAGTATACGGCTTTCTACGAGTGGTATGTCGAAACAGCAGCACTGAACGAGATTTGGGATTTTCAAGCAGAGATCGAGAAATATTGCGTCATGGACGTGGATATTTTACGACGGGCCTGCAATGAATTCCGAAAAATATTTCTCGAAGTCGGTGATGTTTGTCCGTTTACAGAGGCAGCAACAATCGCGTCGGCTTGTTCAAAAGTATTTAGACGTAACTTCCTCGTACCGCAGACTATCGGTCTCATACCTGCCGGTGGGTACAGACTCGCAGACAGCCACTCGAAGCAAGCTAATGAATGGCTTTTATGGGTCGAACATTGCGTAGGTCATGAGATAACTCATGCCACGCGCGGTCGTGAGTTTCGGCTACCCGAAGGGATACTCGTCGACGGGTACGCTCAGAGAGGCGAAGATCGCTTTGTCTATCAATTTCACGGGTGTTATTGGCACGGCTGCCCCCGCTGTTTCCCCGAGAACCGTACAGCACGGTCACGCGCCAACGATGAATCGTACGAACAGCGTTACGAGCGTACTCTGGCAACCGACACTACGATTCGCGAGCAGGGTTACGTATTAGAGGTGATGTGGGAATGCGCGTTTAACGACGAGCGAAACATCAATCCGGCGATCAACGCGTTTTTGCGTGAGCATCCGCGTCTAAAATCTGAGCGTTTGAATCCTCGCGACGCGTTCTTTGGCGGGCGAACAGGTAACACCGTGACCTCGTACGATGTTGGGGAGGGTGAAAAAATCAGTTATATCGACATCTGTTCGCTCTATCCGTATATTTCTAAAACGGGTCGTTTTCCGAAGGGTCATCCTAAAATTTACGTCGGTTCGGAATGCGCCACTTTGCTAAACGGTTCGTTCGATGCTCTGGGTACGACGGTTAACGGCTTGATTCGTTGTACGGTTTTACCGCCGCGAGATCTTTTTCATCCGGTTCTACCGGTACGTATGCACCACAAGTTACTCTTTGCACTGTGTCGTACATGTGCCGAGGAAAAGACACAGTCGTCGTGTCCGCACGAGGATGTAAACGATCGTGTCTTTACCGGTACGTGGGTAATCGACGAAGTTTGCAAAGCACTTGAGGTCGGCTATAAAATCGTTGAAATATCCGTTATTTGGGCATACGAAATGACTCGATATAATCCGGAAACACGCGAGGGTGGTCTGTTTGCCGATTACATAAACACCTTTTTAAAGATTAAACAAGAGGCGAGCGGTTGGCCGGCGGAATGTGTCGATGCAGACTCGCGGGCAAAATACATTGACGACTACGAGAGCGCCGAAGGTATTCGTTTAACGCCGGAAAAAATTAGCAAAAACCCGGGTTTACGTTCCGTTGCGAAACTTTGTTTGAATTCGTTTTGGGGAAAATTCGGTCAGCGGGATAATTTAACGCAAACGTCCGTCATTAATACTCGCGAGCAGCTGTTGTTGCTTTTGGGTGATAATGACAAAGATGTGCAACGCTTACTGCCGGTAAACGATGAGGTTTTGTACGCAAACTGGGTATCAATAGACGAGGCAATAATACCATCATCGCAAACGAGCGTCGTAATAGCGGCGTACACAACAGCGCAAGCCCGTTTAAAATTATACAGCTATTTGGAGAAACTTGACCGGCGCGTGCTGTACTATGACACCGACTCGGTGATTTATGTTAGCACAGGTCAACCGGGTGAATGGGTACCGCCGCTCGGTAACTTCCTCGGGGACGTGACCAACGAACTAAAAAAACCGACAGACTATATAAAGTCGTTTGTCTCGGGAGGCCCCAAATTTTACGGGTATCAGGTGGTGAATAGCGCGAGCCCCGAAACGGTTATTAAAACAGAATGTAAGGTAAAAGGGTTAAGTCTAAATTATCAGAATTCCCAGAGAATAAACTTCGAGTCAATACGCGAAATGATTAGAGCCGATTTGCCGAGACAGAATGTAGAGTCGATTCAGCTGAATTATTCGTCGATTCAGCGAACGGCACTTCACGATGTCATAACTCGGCCAATGTCGAAAACCTGCCGTGTCGTTTGCCATAAACGACGTCATGTGTCTCACACGCTGTCACTACCGTTCGGCTATAAAGGATAACCCTCGGTAGCCGTAGAATGTTAATTTGTATCGTTGTCGTCGTCGTCGTCGTCGTCGTTGTCATTGTACATATATATAGATATTAATAGAAATAGTTTTAAATTGTAAATTTGTATATAAACAGAAATAGTATAAATGTACATAATATTGTCAATAAAGTGTAAAATGTTTATAAAACTGTATATATCGTTAAGAAAAATTTTGTAAATATATGTAATTTAAAAATAAGTATAAATATGTACAAACGCTATACATCGATAGAATAAAATATGTTTATTTTTACACGATTCGACATCATTGTCAATTTAAAAAATAAAAAACTTTCAAACGTATTCCCGCTTGTTGTTGACAATTTTTTCTTTTATTATAAGCTAGGCGGCGCCACATGCGCAATATGAGCTTATAGAGCACATGTGGCCGCGGTATAAGAGCTGGTCGAAACGCGCGCGTGCGCTCGCCCGCTCATAAGCTGATGTTGCGAGCGAACGCGTCTGTACTAGCTGGACCACCGCCGCGCACACGTCGAGTTAGCTTGTCCGCGACGTGTGTCCTCCGCGCACCGCCGCCGCCGCCGCCGCCGCCGCCACCGCAGAGTTAAGCTTATAGTCGTGTAAAAACGATTATATTTTCAAGTGTTTTCGGTGTGAGTTTTGGCTACGTCGACGAAACGCTCGGCAAAAGAAAGAAAAAAAACACGTGAAAATGGACGTACGTTGGAAACATCCGTGGACTTCACTAATTTGTGGGCCAACAGGCTGTGGTAAGACAGTTTTCGTGCGAAGATTCTTACGCCATCTAGCGGCTATGAGCGATTCAACGTTTGGCCATATTATATTTTACTACGGTGATAATCTCGATGCCGATACTGCCGCTCTGTTCAAGAATTCGTCGCATGAGGAGGATTCAACGAACACTAGTGTTAAAATTGAATTTCACGAAGGACTGCCGCAGCCGGAGGATTATTCGCAAGATAACGATTGTAAGAAATTAGTTATTATCGACGATTTAATGAGAGAATCGTCAAACAATACGATAGTAGACCTCTTCACGAAAGGCAGTCATCATAAAAATATCAGCGTTATTTTCATAACGCAAAATATTTTTCATCAGGGACACGGACAACGCGATATTTCGCTGAATGCGAATTATATTGTTATTTTTAAAAATCCACGAGATCGGGCACAAATTCAACATCTTGCGAGGCAAGTTTATCCCGAGGATCCGCGCTTTTTAACGGAAGCGTATCACGATGCAACTGCGCAGCCGCATGGCTATCTATTGTTGGATCTAAAGCAATCGACGCCTGATATGTGTCGATGCCGCACCAATATATTTCCCGACGATCCGCAAATGCATGTATATATACCGAAAAACAAGCGAGGCTTTCGTAAATGATGATTTTGCCTGACGTATTTAGTCAAATGGTGGAACAGCAAAGGCATCAGTAGCGCTCGAGTGTCGGTTACGCAAACATCTCGGAGGAGGGCGAGAGCGAGAAGATGATGGTAAAGAAGAAGAAGAAGAAGAAGAGAGCGTCGTGTTCTGTGCGATCGCCGATCGATAAACGTCACGTCGCTTTTCTGAACGCCCTCTGTCATGCTGGTAAAGAACAGCAAAAAGCGCTGTTACGAGCGGCCGATGAATCGTTGGTCAAGTGTATATGTGAATGCGCGCTAAACGTTTTACACGGCGTAGTAGAGCTTAAAACCAACGTGAAAAATCGTCTGAAAAAATATAAAAAGGTGTTGCGACAACTAGCGCCATGGTCCGCGGTAAGACAGAGCGGCGGCGGCGGCGGTGGCGGTGGCAAGAGTAGAGGCGTCAGTGGCGCCTCGCGCAAACGACGGAAATTCAACTGGCGAGCGAAAAAACGCCTCATCATGCAAAAAGGATGTGGAGCATTTTTGCCGCTTTTATTGGCACCGATTATCACGAGTTTGGTCAGTAGACTGTTTACCGGCAACGGTGGCGGAAGTACCGACTCTTAATACAAACGAGCGAGATCTAATGGAACACGCAAAGAAAATGATTTTAGTACCGGCTGAAGAGGCTGGGCTATGGAAAGAGCCGATGATCGGTGCCGGCGGCGGCGGCGGCGGCGGTGGCGCCGGAATTCGTACACCGCCTGTCGGACCACCAAGTGTACAGACGCCGGGCGATCCTATATCGCGGCTCGATGAGGAACTTTCGAAAATTTTAAACTCAAAAAAGTATCGCGATGACTCGGAAAAGTGGAAACAATATCTACAGGTGCTGCAGAGGTATTTATTTTTGCTCGAAGCACGAAAAGGTCCGATAGATCCATCGCTACCTGGAGCGACATCTACCGTCGCCCGCGAACAGCAAACGTCATCACAGGCAAATGAACCGTTCGATGATACGATAATCATAGACAGCGTTCCGCAAAAGTTTCGCCATAAAGCTAAAGCTCTCGTGTCTTATCTACGCAATTCACCGAGAGCAGTACAACGCATCAGATGGGACCAAGAGGGACGTGTGACCATAGACGGCAAGCTCGTGCCAAATTCAAATATTGTCGATCTTATTAACAACGCGGTACGATCGCGAAAGGAGTTTAAAGCCGTGGGACGACGCGACTTTATTCAGAGTCTACGAGATATCTCTGTTCCACGCGAATTTATCGGAAACACAGCATTGTGGACGCTTGGAGGAGAGCCGAGATTGCGTGTTGAGCGTAGCCAAAATTATTCTAGTGTGGATAACGACGGAACCCCCTATTACAGCAGCGAAGAAGAAGAAGAAGAAAGAGAAACCATAGCTACGAGGGTAAAACGGCCGGCTAGTAAAAGTGCCGCTAGTCTAAGGCTTAGCACTAGCCGCGAAGACATACTCAACGAGCGACGAGGCTTAAATACCGACTATTCGCCAAAACAGAGTGAAAAGGACGAGTCAAAGACGAAGAAAAAGAAGAAGGATAGCATGATCGAGGATACGGGGACTACCGAGCGGACGAGCATCGGCGAACGGTCAGACGGGACCGTTCAATTACCACGAGGGTTTGCGCACTGGCTCAAACTATGAATGGGGCCCAATGACTGCTGTACCACAACCGTCAGCGAGAGAGAGAGAGAGAGAGATGTCGTACGAAAAAGTGTATTATGACCCTTCGCACCCCGCTGGCTACGCTCGTGCAAGACGACTCACAGATAAAAGGAATGAATTAGCCACTGTTTATGACTGGTTGACGCAACAGGACGCGTACACAATTCACAAGCCCGTCAAACGGCTTTTCCCAAGACTTCGCTACAGTGTCGACAATATAGATGACGTTTGGGAGGCTGATCTCGTTGATTTACGCTCGTTAAAGAGTTACAACGATGATACCTGTTATCTACTCACAGTCATTGATGTATTGAGCAAGTATGCATGGGTTGAACCGTTACAAGACAAAACAGTGCACTCTGTGACGCAAGCGTTTAAACGGATTTTTCAACGAAGCAACGGCCGCTTACCCGCTTGTCTACAGACCGATAAAGGCAAGGAATTTGTCGGAAAAGAATTGCAAACCTTTCTTACGGAGAACAATATTGTGTTTAGAGTTACGCGTAACCCTGATATAAAAGCGGCGATTGTCGAACGCTTCAATCGTACGCTAAAAGAGCGAATGTGGCGTTACTTTACGCACCGAAATACTCATCGATACATTGACATCTTGCAGCAGCTCGTCGACGCCTACAACCATGCCAAACACTCGTCGATTAAGATGCAACCGGCCGCTGTGACTTTACACAATGCCGATGTAGCGTACGAGAATATGACGAGAGCCTCGTTGAGACAACGCAAAAAAAGGCGTTTCACCGGGGTTAAATACAAGTGCGGCGATTACGTTAGGATTAGTCGAACAAAAGGCACCTTCGAGAAGGGTTACGAGCGGAATTGGAGTGAAGAAATTTTCCGAATAACAAAAGTTACGGTCCGTCAGGGTATCCGAGTTTACGAATTAAAGGATCTCGAGGGAGAGTTAATCGACGGTTTTTTTTATACGGAAGAAATCACGCCTGTACACGAGAAACGTGTTGCGGAAAATAAAGAATTCAAAATTGACCGTGTAATACGTACAAAAGGGCGCGGAGCGGCAAAACAGCTCTTTGTCAGCTGGGTCGGTTACCCGTCGAAATTCAACTCGTGGATACCTGCGTCTAACGCTCACGATCTTGCCGCATAGCACACGCACCCCTGCCGGCTAACATGTACACCGACGAAAATTTTTTTCTCGTGCTACCGAGCAACAGTAGCATGAAGTATTTTCCGAACAACACTACGACAAATTTCACCACGCACCTTTCACGTGAAATAACCCTCAATGGTCATTGGGTTGTGGGTCTAACGGAAGTTCACATACCCTGCACGATGATACACATCCAGCGTGATGAGACTGAAATTCAGTGGACACAGTGTGGCCGAAAAGACAGAAAAATCAGTCATATACCGTACGGCATATATGACGATCATGAGGCTTTAATGAAAAGTATAAATAGTCTGGATGGTATAAGCGAGGCCGGTATACGACTAGTGAATGCAAAAAATGCAAGCGGTTACGTGGCGATTGAGGGTAAAAAGTGCGGTAAAGAAATTAACGAATCGCTGAATTTTTTGCAAATGAGCGACAAGCTTCGCCACGTATTTGGATTCGAGTTAACACCTGGTAAAGATTGGGAAAGCGCCGGGAATTCGTACGTGAGCTTTACGCGTGGAATACAGCGCGAAAGTCAGATGCCCGCCTGCATTGCCCGCGCTCTGCCCGAAGAAATCTTTGTCTACTCGGATTTGTGCGTACCCTACACAGTTGGCGACACACAGGCCGCTCTATTACGAATAATAAATCTGAATACGTCAAAGTACAAGTATGGCTCGACACAGGTGAAATATTTTTCGCCGGCAAATTACTTACCGTTGCTTAATAATTGCTTTCGCACGATCGAGATAGATATAAGAGACAAGTTGGGACGGCCAATCACATTTGAGTACGGGACGTTAACGCTGACGCTTCACTTTAAACGCGTCTCTTAGACGACGAAATGGCGAGCCACTACGCGTCATATTACGAAAATCAAATCGGCGGCGGTGGACGTATGAGCAATGTTTTCGTCGGTGCACCTTATCAAAGGGGCCACGGAATTGGACGATTTCTCGGCGGACTCTTCAGAAGTGTACTACCGCTCCTCACGAGAGTTGCTAAAGCTACAGGACGCGAGGCGTTGCGCGCTGGCTTGCATGTTGTTGAAGACGTAAGCGGGAACAATATACCATTCAAGGAGTCGCTGAAGCGTCGGGCCAGAGAATCCGGCGAGAATTTGAAACGAAAAGCCGACGAGAAAATTGCACTACTTATGAATGGATCCGGCTATAATAGTCCGATCGCCGCGCGATCGATGCAGTCGTTGATTGGACGCGCAACTCGTCGCACCTCCGCGAGAAAGAGATCTACCAACACGCGAAACAAGAAGACGAAAAAGGGTAAAAAGAGAAGTACCACTAGTGCAGCATCACGAAGAAAGAAGAGAAGGACGAAGACGGGGAAAGTGACGAAGACTCGAGTAAATAAAAAGAGACGGCGCGTTGATATTTTTGGAAGTGCTTAAGTATGTCCTTTCTACACTCACACTCGTGTGAATGTATGAAGTCGGAACTCGACTTATTCACAATACCACCAACGCAGACGTCTATAGAATCATCGCAATGGGTTCACTACAAGCCCGTCTCTTCGCTGTCGGACGACGGGCCCATCGAATTTGTGATACCTGGCCACGGGGAGGAATACCTGGATCTCGCGCATACTATGATCGCCGTAAGCCTTAAAATAATATCCGACGGCGGCGCAGAGTACAAAGTTGCACCCGTAAACAATTTTTTGCACAGTCTCTTTAATCAAGTAGACGTGTTTTTTAATCAAAAACTTGTCGCACCGCCTAATAATGCCTACGCATACAGAGCGTACATTGAAACGCTGTTAAACTATGGCCCTGCCGCAAAAACATCGCATCTGACTACGGCTTTATGGTACGCCGATACTGCAGGCGGTTTCGAGTTGTTGCCGGGCGCGAGTCCGAGCAACACCGGCCAAGACGCGAGAGCCAGTTTTGTCAAAGGAGGCCGGACCTTGGATATGATTGGCCATCTTCACTGCGATGTATTCAATCAAGACAAATTTTTGCTGAACGGCGTGGAAGTACTACTACGTCTCGTACGCTCGAAAGACGCTTTTTGTCTTATGGAATCGCCATCAAAAGATGTTACACACAAGATATTAATTCACGATACAACACTGCTGATAAGACGAGCTAAAATCAATCCAGGAGTACTTATAGCCCATGCAAAGACGCTGGCTAAAACAACAGCGAAATATCCTATAACGCGTGTGGAGGTTAAGTCGTTTACCATGCATAGTGGCGTCGCTGGCGATACACTGGACAATGTAATACTCGGCCAATTACCGAAGCGCATAATACTCGGTTTTGTTAGCAACAAAGCTTTCAACGGCGATAAAACGTCAAATCCTTTTAACTTTCAAAATTATTCGATAAATTTTCTATCGCTGTACGTTGACGGTCAACAGATACCTGGAAAGCCGCTGCAACCGGAGTTTGAGACAAACGAAACGTGGATCGAATGCTACCATACCCTTTTTTCAGGCACAGGTATACATTTTCAAAACGACGGCATAGACATTTCACGTAGCGCTTACGCAAAAGGTTATTGTCTGTTTGCCTTTGACTTGACGCCCGATCTATCCGCAAACTGTTTCACCCACTGGAATCTCGTTAAACACGGTACCGTGAGAATCGAAGTACGTTTCGCTAAACCCCTCTCATCTACAATAAACTGTATTGTCTACGCCGAGTATGACAATGTTATTGAAATTGATTCGGCTCGTCAAGTGATCACGGATTTTAGTGCTTGAGCACTCCATCCCTTCTCCGCTGCATAACGCGTGATCACGCATTCCCCGGCGAGGGCGCTATACGTATAGTCGAAACGTATTTAAGACCGGCTACGAGCAAGCATTCGACATCATTTCGTCTCACGCCTTCAGCATGGACGCAATAGTTGATATTCAAGCGCTATACGGCAAGCATGGAGAGTTTCTTCCTAAGGAGATCGCCGTTACAACGATACAGGGTGATCATATCGGCCATTGGGTTGTCGACTCGCCATACGATTTTGGTGAACTACCTAAAGAAGTACGCGCGAGTAATAATCGTCTAACGTGCTTTCATCACGGTATAGAGTGGGTTGACGGTGATACACCATTACCAAAAGTATACGCGGCACTAAAAGCCATGTGCCGATACGCACTTCGCATATACACGAGAGGTGTACAAAAAGCGGAAATTCTACGTGACGTGCTGGGGCGCGACATAGTCAATCTCGAAGATAACGAGGGACCTAGCTTCAAGAACATGCCGAAGTACGACACTTGGTGCATATATCATGGCGTGTCAAAGGAAGACGCCGCAAAGTGCGCATTAAACAACGTGGGGAAAATTAAACGTTGGCTTCGGACTCAGATTTTGGATAAGGAGAATGCCGTTTACTCGGAACCAGCGGACGCCGTACAACGGAAAGATCGGTCAAACGATATGCCGAGAAAAGCAATACATATCGACATTCCGACCGATACAGATCAAGGTTCGAGCGTGGGAGACTATATAGTCCCAGCGCCTTCGAGCAGTGACAGCAGTGCTACGACGAACACCTGCGATGCCACGGTACCTGCGGAGGGTGAAATAGTTGCCCTTTACCGTAATAAACAACTCTCGCCACCACCATCACCAAAGCGCCAACCAACGCCTACCGTACCCCGTAACCCTCATCAGTATCATCATCATCATCAGCATTCACGAAGACGTCGCCCCCACTCTCGCACAGGCAGCATCTACAATGAACAGCCTAGAAATACTGGAGGCTCTACGACATGTCTCAGCACAGACGAAAGGAGTCTTCCCCGCCGATCGCATCCCGAGTCATCCCGCTGGTCTAGACCCACAGCCATCGTCGTCAACACGGACGATCATACGAAACCAGGAACTCATTGGGTAGCCATATACGTCGACAACAATGGTCAAGGGATCTTCTTCGACAGTTATAGACTGCCTCCACTTGTCCACCAACATCGCAATCGACTGCGACGAAATACCACGAGCTACGAGTGGAGCACCAAACCCCTACAGTGTATCAAGTCTCGAGTGTGTGGAGAATATTGTGTTATGTTTCTTGACTATATGTCTCGGGGCTACAACCTTGCTGCTTTTTGCAGGCTATTCTCGGCTAATAAGGTGAAAAACGACAATATTGTGCGACGTTACTACAAGAATCTACGATATGTGAAACATAAAAGACGAAACCTCTCAAACATCCGCCGAAAAAGACTTTTAAAAGGCAACGGTAATGACTGTACATCACGGTGTATACAAACATGTACAGCCCGTTTCGGTTGTCACCTGTAAATAAACGAATAGAAGGAAAAAATATAGAAAAAGTTTTCATCTCATCTTCATCGTCGACACACGAGCTCCCCACCACCACCACCATCGGTAGATATAAAAGACGATCACTCCACACGAGAAAGCACACTTGACAACGATTCGTGGCAACGTCAACAACCTCACTAAAATGGAGATCATCAGTGGCATACTAGTCATCGACTGTGGCAAGGATCCCTGGGAACTCCTCCCGGAGGAGCTCGAATACATTCCCAAACCCTTGCTACTGAGGCACTGGAGCGAATACATCGACATCCTGTGGGCAAAACTACCTGAACATATTCGACTGGACCCCGAGGTTGCATCGTACAGAGCCTGTAATAAACATTGGGCACCCAAGGATCTAAAGATACGGCTCGAAGGGTATCCACCGCAACAGAGAGAATGCCCCGACTGTCTACAGGAGGTCATAGAACAAGAGTCAACAGCATCGCCGGACCAACCTGAGAAGGTATTACTGCGTACACCGAAGCCCAAGCCTGAGCGCCAGCAAGACACACCACTGCCGTCAACCGACTCTAACATGATCCCTGACCCATCACCCAAGACCACTGATTTTTAAAAATTGTAAAACCTAGAAAATTGTAAAATGTCAATACAAGAAAATTAAATAAACAACAATACTTTTGTAAATGTTTTTTTTTATTTGTCGGTACGGTATTACCATTAGGATAATAGAGAACGAAAACTAATTTACCGACTGCAGAATAGTATTAGTATTCAAAACTACCGATAATTCCTAGAGGGCACCAGGAGAAATTGGACAACCAATCAGAACGCTGCAAATTTACTGGAATAATATTAGTTTAGAAAAACGAAGAAAATATATAGAGGGCGCCATTGAAAAATCATTCGACCAATAAGAGCTCGGGGAATTTCCAGACAACCAATCACGGCTCAGTGAAAATGCGACGACCAATCACAGCCCAGAGATTTTCACAGCCTCTCTCTCATTGGCTCCCTATAAATAAGGGGGCGTGGCTTAAGGGGCCCTATGGGGGTGGGGGAAGGAGTGGGGGCCAGACAGTGGGGTGGGGGAGAGGGTGGGGGTAGACGGCGGTGGTGGGGGGTTGGCGCCAGTGGCCGCGTGGAGGGGGTAAATCCTGTCTCCCTATAGCTGTACACTACTACTGACGGCGGCGGCGGCGACAGCGGCGGAAACTTTATATATATAGAGAGATATATATATCCTTTGAATTTCATAGTAGTTTTCTATATGTATCTCTCTATATATATAAAGTTTCCGCCGCTGTCGCCGCCGCCGTGTCAGGAATCGAGACCCCTGCCGCCTCGATCCCGCTCGCTCAGGACTTAGAATATTTTCAGTCGAGTGGGTCGGGGGAGGGAGATATTCTATCCCCCTCCCCCGGGGGGATTTTTGCCTGGAGGGGGGGATCCCCTTGGCAACGGCCATAGCAACGGTTGCCTTAGTAACGGTTGCCATAGCAACGGTCACCATAGTAACGGTCGCCATAGCAACGGTCGCCATAGCAACGGTCGCCATAGCAACGGTCGCCATAGCAACGGTCACCATAGCAACCGTCGTAATAGTAAGCGGCGCCATAGCAATGGTCCCTATAGACACCGTCCTCATAGCAACGGTCACCATAGCAACGGTCGCCATAGCAGGGTGGCGGGGAGAGAAAAATCTTCTCAGTCCCCCCTCCAGGGGCGTTTCGCAGGAGGCAGCCGTGGTGGTCGGCGGCGGAGAAAGCAAAAATAATCCCCAAATGGGTCTTAACTCAAAATATTTTACGATTGACGAGCGAGCGCGCGTAGCGCGCGAGCCCGGGGAAACTAGTAAATAAATATATATCTCTCTATATATATAAAGTTTCCGCCGCTGTCGCCGCCGCCGCCGCCGTGTCAGGAATTGATACATACTTATGAGACACCCGGTATATGAGACCCATCAGAAAAATATTCTAAGTCCCTCTAAGGAGGAAAAGAAAAATATTCTGTCCCTCCAAGGAGGAAAAGAAAAATATTCTAAGTCCCTCTAAGGGGGACTTAGAATATTTTCGGTCGAAGGGGGCGGGGGGAATCCCCTTAGAGGGACTTAGAATATTTTTCTGAAGGGGGGTCGTGGGAGGGGAAAGTCGAAATATTCTGTCCTTCAAGGGGGGACTTAGAATATTTTTGGTCGAAGGAGTAATGGCGAATGGGGGGGGGGGAGGAGGGGAAAAATATTCTTAGTCCCTTCAAGGGAGACTGACTAAGTAAAAATACAAAAAAAAGCGGCGGCGACCTCCATTGGTGAAAAGTTGCGGTGGTGATTAAACATTATTATAATGTTGATAAAAGAAATGCGAGCGCGCGTAGCGCGCGAGCCCGGGGAAACTCTAGTATATATATATATTTTTTTTTTAATAAAGGAACTGAAATTTATTGATACCAAATAATAATATTAATTAACCAAAACAAATGAATAGAATTCGTATAAGAAGATAAATGTATATTACGAGTGAATCGTTGATGATCACAACTATTGTGACGAGGCGTTGTAACGCTCTCGCAGGCACGCTAGCCGTTAGGAACGTGCGAGAGTCATAGGATAACGCGAATACCGAGTCGTCCCCCGATGATACCCGAGGAGAGAATAATCTAGAAGATTCGAGAGACTGCCGGCGCACATATTGTACGTTACAGGTGTCCAGCTACGCGAAGACGGCCAGTGGGAGACACGAGAGGGGAACCACGAGAGGAGAGACGTCGCGAATATTCCAGCAATCAGGCGATTTTCGGCGACAAAGGGCTCGTTCCCCCTCCCACCAATTACCGAGACGCGTAACTGAGCACGAGCGAGAGGCACTCTCGCGCGACGCGTGGAACGAGATAGATCGATTAGCGTAACGCGCGATAGAGATTCGATTAGTTAGAAATTAGTGTAATAAGAATAGTCCGTGACAGTTATTTTACGCCGTGCGAGCCACGGGAGTGAGAGAAATTATTGTACCCCGTGTCATCGGCTGAGGGATTAATTACTGTGAGGATTAACCGCCGTGACGACGGCCGAGGAATTGTGAGAGGATAACGGCTCGTAGCTTGAGGAAAGACACGAGGACGACCCGTGTAGGATACGGACAGGGAAATTCAAGGTAGGTGCACGCAGTGCAGACCATCTTCGGTTCTTTTTGTGCCGTACACGTGGTGCCGTGGCTTTCTCGCTCGTGCCCGGTGTTTCCGGGGAATTTCTCGGGTGATTTCCGCTCGCAGCGGTGAGAGGCGAAACTATTCTATTGTTACGAAGCTAATCTTGAGTCTCGCGAGTCAGTTGTATGAAAGAATCGACTATTAAAATAAAGAGTGTGATGATTGTCCTTTTATTTTAATCAGTGCGTTGAAGAATAGTATTTTATTGTTTCCCGAATTGCACCCCTCCTGCTAGCCGTAAGAGATAGTAGAATTTGAAAGCGAAGAAGTAAACCCTTGCATACCGGGGTTGATACGGTGTGCTGGCGCCCAACGAACGGTAGAGGAATAAAGTGTAAGAAAACGGGGCGTCATTATATTTTGGGCGGGGTAGCCGATTGTCGTCGTCCGAAGCGACAAAAAGCCCGTCACAATTTTTGGCGCCCAACGTGGGGCAGTGAAACAATAAAAATATTCGGAAAGTTGAGAAGCCCACGTTTGGCGAAATTGTCGTCACAATTTTTGGCGCCCAACGTGGGGCAGTGAAACAATAGCATTTCGGAAAAGTCGTTGAAAGAATATTCGAAAATTGTTAGTGTGTGAAATAGAATCGACGAGCCGAGTTCGAGCGAATGTGACCGCGCGCGCGAAAAGGTAAACAGACCTCGCGCGGTATACTCGTAATCGCTCGCTCGAAGAGCGGTTTCGAGAACACGTAGAGAAAAAATATTCGTGAAATATTATATCCGTGACGCTCAACCGCGCGAACGTCGAAAGTGCGAAAGACAGTACGCGAATAATACGACGCTCGTAAGAGAGAAGTGCCGTGTCTCTCAGCCGCGAAGTCGCTCGAAGCGTGAGAGAGACGACTATAGTGCGAGACGCTCCAGTGCACGTGTACTGGGTAGCTACGGGTACGCACTTACTCGCCGCGCGAGAAGTGACAGTTCGCGTACGAACAATATTCGCGATACGATATCGTCGATCAGTGAACGCGAACAATACAAATAAATAAACACGTGTCTTGTTAATAATAAATTCGCAATTTACGAAAAATTAATTAGACAACTTTGTGGAAAAATTACGTGAATATTCGGAAATTGTTAGCGCGATCGACAGCGGATATCTCGCGAATAATTTTGACAGTGCAGTACAGTCAGTGGAAAAAATAAGTGCCGCGCTTGTCAAAATAAATTTGGAATAATTCGACAGCGAATTAATAGAAAGTGAAAATAAAACCGCGCCGATTCGACAATCGAGTACGAATCTTTCGAGACAGTTAATTCGGAATTTTCGGAAAAATAAATAGTGCGCGGATCCGTTAAATCGGTTACGATTTATACGACAAAAAAATATCGCGTACGCTTGTGAAGATTTCGTGATCGTTCGAAAACTATTGTACGATTGTTTTGGAAATCAGGCATCGCTCGCAGCATACCTCGCGATTGCCTGCGAAGGTTTCACAATCGGTAGTTAAATAATTCGCGATCACTTGGGAAATTTAGTGTAACGTTGATAAAAGTAGTTCGTTTTCATTCGGAAAAAATTGTCTGTGACCGCTCGGGAAATATCGCGGTCGTTTGAGAAAAATCTCGTGTTCGTTCGAAACGAAAATTTCGCGGTCGCACCGACAAGAGGTGGATGAAAATTAATTCGCGGTTGCTTAAAGAAGATTTCACTACCGTTGGAGAAAGTTTATACGATTGCTCGGGAAATTAAGCATCGCTCGAAGAATAATTCGCGATCGCTTGTGAAGGTTTCGCGATCGTCAAACAAGTGCTCGCGGCTGCTTTGGAAATTTAGCAAACCGACGACAAAAAGTCACATTTGTGTGAAAAATAAAAATGGCGGGCCGTCGTATGAAGAAAATGTCCCGAGGTTGCGCGAAGAAGAAAGAACGTGGTAACTCGAGGAATAATTACAAGGCCGTGCCGAAAATCGCGGGCAACGTAGTAACGACGGACAACGTTGAACCGTTAGATCTCGAGGCTGTGCCGGTCGAGGAAGTCGATAAGGAAGAACTCGACGTAGCGTGCGAGGATCGAGACAACCGACCAGTAGACGCAGGCAGCGAGACAATAGACGACGAAGTGACACTCGCGGACGTTCAAGAATGGTCAGACGAAGAAGCGCGGGAAGTACTTCGGTTCATTCTTATGGGACCATCAGCGGCAACGATTGTCGAGTGTGGCCGACGGCGAGCACGAGGAAGTGATGCGTCGCTCGAGTCGAGTCACAGAAGTTCGAGACCGGAGAGTCCGGCAGAAGATACGCGTGAGACGGAGCCCGAAAACATGGAAAATTCGGATGACAACGCTCGACGCGATACAGCAACCTCATCGACAGAGTCAAATTTTCCGGAGTGGTCTTGCGCAGAGTGCAGGAGCGGAAGTGAAACCGGTAGTGACAGGAGCGATGAACGACGCCTGCGCGAGGCCTCGCGAAAAGTCCAGGAGGACGATCCAGAGGGGACGCGAGATGGTGTCGTGAATCGCCGAGAGGTCGCTACACAAACGTGCTTTGCCGATATTCCACCAACGAGGGAAATTGGTACCCAGACAGACAGCGAGCTGAGTCAGAAATCAGTTGTGAAAATTCGTAGGAAACGAAAACGGAGACGACGTAGAAAAATCTCTTCGAAGGAGTCAGATCGCGCAGGCGAGAAGAAAAACCCGGCGAGGAATGCTCGGAGAGTCTCGTCGAGTGGATCGAGTAGCGGATACACGAGTACACAATCGAGTAAAATTAAAAACCGCGAAGATCCTCGACGTTCGAGAGGGTCGAAACGATATGTCGCGAGGGACACACGCGCATCGGACGACAGTACGTCGTCGATTAGGAAAGACGAGTACGATGACAAGTCGAGAAGGCGCGTGGCCAAGCCTCGTCGAGAACGTCGTGAAGAACAACGCGAAACGCGCGAAGCCGAGCGCTCGCAGCAGGAAGCACGTTGCATCACGCCGAGACGTCGGCAGAAGCGGAAACGACGACGCAAACGGAACAGCGGTCATATCGAGACGAAAGAAAAAGTCGACAACGCGAAGCTCGAGTTAGGTGATAAGGAGTCGCACTCTGAGCCGCGTGAGACCACGTCGTGTGTGGAGAAACGGAGAGCGCGAGACGAGGCTCGACGCCAACCTCCACGCTGGAACAATCGATACGTGAAACATCGATTGCCAGCGCATAAAATCCACGCCGTGCCGTCGGAAGACTACGTAAGGGCTGAAGAAGAAATTAGGCCAGTGAGAGGCGATCGACGAGGATCGCGAAGATTAGAGACGCACCAACAGTCTGGTGGGGGGACGAGCCGTGTTGCATCCCCGTACGGACAGTCGAGACGCGTGAGGAGATCACTGCTATTTTGTTACAATTGCGGAGAGTTTGGTCACTACGCGAGAGGCTGCGACGCGCCTCGTGTGCAATTATGCCGAGGATGCGGTCGTACGAGAGTAACCACCGAGACGTGTGGCTGCATGATGGCGGAAGAATATTTGGAATCGACAAGACAACGAAGACGGTTGAGACAAGAACGAAGAATAGCGAGTAAGAATTCTCCTTCGTTTAAATCCCGTTCCGGTACATCAAGGGGTGCAGCTTCGGATGGAGGTTCGAGTAGGGAAAGCGAAACAGAGATCGCAAGTACATTGGGCCGTCATGTGCAAATTAAAGTTGGAAATCATCCGATAGCGAGCTCGTCGAGCAAAGTAAATTAGTAAATAAAACATTTATCATTTTTGCTGTTCCGAGAATACGGTGAGATCGCAAGAAAGGCGGACACGTTAACGCTATCGTTGCGATAAGAGTTTTGGTAGAAAGTGCTGTTATTGTAACGCGAAGTAACGGAAAAATCCGTCGAACGGCACGAGTCGTAACTCGACGCGTTCTGCGTAGATAAAATTTTCAGTTAAACCACATGGGTGAAATAGGGTCACAATTTTTGACAAATACCGTGGGGCCGCGACAATAAAACAGTAGAGTCGAAAAAATAAAACAGTAGAGTCGACATCCATGGGTGGATTGGTTGGGAAGAACAAGAGTCGCATCTGAGTTAAAATCTCGCGGTTCGGACTGCGAAGAGTAGCCGTTGTATTCGGGAAAATCGTATCGTCCCCGCGAGTATCGAGGAGCGCGCAGCAACAAAGAAAATCGCGGGTAGTTCGCGTATCGCGAGACGAGATATCGACCACGAGGCGTTACCGGGTTGGCAACGGTTAGGAATAGGAGATCGGGTAGGCTAACGGAGTGCAACCGTCTCCGCGGGGATTCCCGTCGTCGATTTGTGTGAGTAACGCGGTCGCGTGTAAATTTTCGTGTTCGCAACCGGCTTTCCCGGACGAGTATTACGAGGCTAGCGCGGTAGCGATGTAAGAAGGCTTCAAGTTAACCCGCGGAATAGTTAGATTCGAAGATTTATGTTTTGGTTTGGGATATGTGTGTGTGCAATTATTATAGAATAATTTGGTCTGGTAATGGAAAATATCGGGTACGTGCGGGGAATGACTCGGTAGCAAGGCGTGCAGATGGTTGATCGGCGTGTGCCTACCTGCGTAAACGCAGGGTAGTCAGGGCCTAGTGGGGGGATGTGACGAGGCGTTGTAACGCTCTCGCAGGCACGCTAGCCGTTAGGAACGCGCGAGAGTCATAGGATAACGCGAATACCGAGTCGTCCCCCGATGATACCCGAGGAGAGAATAATCTAGAAGATTCGAGAGACTGCCGGCACACATATTGTACGTTACAGGTGTCCAGCTACGCGAAGACGGCCAGTGGAAGACACGAGAGGGGAACCACGAGAGGAGAGACGTCGCGAATATTCCAGCAATCAGGCGATTTTCGGCGACAAAGGGCTCGTTCCCCCTCCCACCAATTACCGAGACGCGTAACTGAGCACGAGCGAGAGGCACTCTCGCGCGACGCGTGGAACGAGATAGATCGATTAGCGTAACGCGCGATAGAGATTCGATTAGTTAGAAATTAGTGTAATAAGAATAGTCCGTGACAGTTATTTTACGCCGTGCGAGCCACGGGAGTGAGAGAAATCATTGTACCCCGTGTCATCGGCTGAGGGATTAATTACTGTGAGAATTAACCGCCGTGACGACGGCCGAGGAATTGTGAGAGGATAACGGCTCGTAGCTTGAGGAAAGACACGAGGACGACCCGTGTAGGATACGGACAGGGAAATTCAAGGTAGGTGCACGCAGTGCAGACCATCTTCGGTTCTTTTTGTGCCGTACACGTGGTGCCGTGGGTTTCTCGCTCGTGCCCGGTGTTTCCGGGGAATTTCTCGGGTGATTTCCGCTCGCAGCGGTGAGAGGCGAAACTATTCTATTGTTACGAAGCTAATCTTGAGTCTCGCGAGTCAGTTGTATGAAAGAATCGACTATTAAAATAAAGAGTGTGATGATTGTCCTTTTATTTTAATCAGTGCGTTGAAGAATAGTATTTTATTGTTTCCCGAATTGCACCCCTCCTGCTAGCCGTAAGAGATAGTAGAATTTGAAAGCGAAGAAGTAAACCCTTGCATACCGGGGTTGATACGGTGTGCTGGCGCCCAACGAACGGTAGAGGAATAAAGTGTAAGAAAACGGGGCGTCATTATATTTTGGGCGGGGTAGCCGATTGTCGTCGTCCGAAGCGACAAAAAGCCCGTCACACTATATATACACGCAAACACACATTTTACAAAATAGAAATAATATAAATGTTTATATAGAATATGCCGAACGTTTATACTCTCGTCCGTGGCGTTTCTCGAGCTTATCGCTGCCCTTTTCGCGCCAATCTCTCGCGAGAACAAACGTCTCAACGGTATTTATGACTCTACAACGGATTTTTTTTTTTTTTTTTAGTTATACTCTTGTTATACCGCCGAATCCCGGTTAGCTACGCCGAGGATAGCGGTAGTGTATTTTCTCTATTGTTTTTTGGGATGTTTATCGGTAAAGGGTTGGAACCCCAGTGAGTATTTGAACTCAGGAGTTGTAAGCGAAAATGTCAAACTTTATTAATGCGTTGATACGCAAACTCAAATTATCACACAGAATTATATTACACAGAATATGGACTACTGTCCGACCAAAGCAACGTAGTACTACTTACAGACCCTTTGCACGAGTCTATCTACACGCAACCAACCGCGCAGTATCGGATGACCAGTTGTACTCCTCGTCTTGCGCTCAGTCTCACACTTTATAGGAGATAAAGTGGAGCGAGCGATTCAGCATATTGACGAAATTTGGTAATGATGTTTACCTTATCATCGTTCCAGTATGCGATACTGTGCTGTTGGCGCAACATTTCGAGATCGCACGCCTCGGTTATTGCGTAAGCGTAACCTCGGCGGTGCTCTCATTATTCGGGGGTATAACACTCTCAAAATAAAATCTTTGGTAATGCATAGTCGCATTGCGACGTTCCCGTAATCCATTTCATTGATTTTTTTTTTTTTTTTCGAAAGTGTCGACAAATAAACGGATAATAAATATCTATAGAATGAAAAGAAAAAAAAATGCGATTCACTTCGATATTCGATCGCAGATTCGATACAATACGGTGATGTGTGTGAGCTAATAATTCCGTTGCTCTAGTTTTTACTCTTAAAAACCAAAAAAAAAAAAACATGTAATTCACACGTCGAAACAAAAAATAAATATATCTATATCTTCAAAGCTATGATCTACGAAAAAATAAAAATTCATCGAACATCCTAAATTAAAGTATATGAATATCTTTTTGTTCGTTTTGTCCGCTCGCTCTCGAGTACAATTTTTTTTTTTTTTTTTCGAGAGGAGTCTCTTAGGTTGCTTTGTGATTTAAAGAAAAAATATATGTCTGAAGATTAAACCCGCAGTAGTTTGATCAAAATATCACAATGCAATAGGTGTCGAATGTTGTTATTATTTTTTTTTTTTTCGTTTCCTTCCTTTTTTTTTTGTTTATATATACCCGATATGGCAACTTCACAGCGAGCCAACACAATCGAGATCGTATACAAAAATAACTTATTACTTATTCGAATAAAGTCCGCGCAAAGAGACGAAGGTAACTTCTATTGGTATTTTCTATCTTTTTTTTTATTGCACGTCAACAATATATATCTATATTTTTTTTTATTTGCACGTCAATGTGATTTAACGCCTTTGCGACTCCGCTAAAAAAAAAATCTTTCAAGGTTATATCGTCGAGATCGATATAACCGTAATTTTTAACTATTTCTCCGAATGGTTGGTTTTAAATTTTGAGTAAATGCGCTGAAAATACTAAAATGATTTAATTGCAACGTTCTTATTATTATCGCTGGAGATACGGAGAAACAAAGAAAACAAAAAAAAAGAATTTTTGTGATTTTAGTGGATACGTTCGTTTTTCTTTTTGTTTTTCTTTCCCACGCTATTTTTTTTTTTCGATCTTTTTTTCTTTTTCTTATTCCTTTTTTTTGTTTCTCCGGGCACGTGGACACTTCCTGTTTGCTGCGATGTAGAAGGTTCCTTGTCCGAATACTCCGAAATTTCGGAATTTTCGGTTTCTTCGTTGTCTTCTTTCTCGTTGTTATTTGCATCGTTCCCTTTGATGGTAGGTAGAGAAGTTGGTGACGGTGGTTGTTTCCACTTCGTAAATCTTCTTTCGATGAGACAATCAGAGATATCCTTTTGTCGGACTCCCCAACGATAGACTTGGAGATGTGTTTTTTCTTGGTCTCGCAGCAAAATGAGTTCTCGACTCTTTAAATATTTGTAAAGTTCTCTTGTTGCGGCATCGTCCCAGTCTCCTCCGATGGGTTCGACGTCTGAGATTCGTGCCATCCCGCGTAGAAAAAATTAGTATGGGATTGACTCTGGGAGGACGATGGGCGAGAGGCTGGGGTTTGTTTGGGATTGAATCTGGGAAGCACTATGGGCAGTCATCTGGGTTTTGGGACCCGGCTGGATGGTTTCCCAGACCTTTTCCCATAGCTTCAGTGGACGGGGGGAATCCTCGTGCAATCAATCCCATACGCTTTTCCAGATTCTCTCCCAGCCGTCGCATACGAACGGGGATCCTCGTGCAAACAATCCCATATGCTTTTCCAGATTCTCTCCCAGCCGTCGCGTACGACCGGGGGAATCCTTGCGCGATCAATCCCATACATAGAATCCCATGTTATGTGTAAGTGAAAGAAGATGAAAAAATAGATTTTGTCAAATGGAAGAAAAAAATAAAAAACGAAAAAATATGCCTAAAACCAATTTTTTTCGACGGATATGAGTTCCCCGAGCAAAGTTAAATGCTGCTGTACGTAATCGGCGTTTGAAATTCGATGTAGGTCCCAAAAATATTGTAAAGTATTGGATGAGTTTAACATAGATCTTTTAATTTATCTATCCAAGCTTTTCCCAGTACATCACATTATTTTTGGGGCCTTAAATGAAATTTAACCGCCGATTATGTACTACAGCGCTTAACTTTGCACGGCGAAATCATATTCGTTGAAAAAAATTAGATTTGAGCATATTTCTTCGTTTTTCATTTTTTCCTTCTGTTATACCGCCGAAACCCAGTTAGCTACTCTGAGTCCGCGGTTTCGAAGATCTTCTTCAAATTTATGTAAAAAAGGAATACCAGTTAAGGGTTGGAACCCAAGTAAGAACTGAATCGGAGAGTAAATTACAAAAGAATACTTTATTCGTTGAAAGTCTTACACGTAGATACAGTTTGTATGTTCCAATATCCCCCTTGGAACAGTCGTATAGTTCGCACACGTTGCGTTTACACAATTCACACAGTTCACCCAGTTCACACAGTTCTACGTGTATCAATTAACAAGATTGTTACCTTAAATCTTGCCGGACCAAACGTACAGTTCACGAGTCGATTAACAACTGCCTGGCACTCGATCTCTGTTCCCTTTATATGAACGGAGATCGATGTCAGCTCGTATATTTTATGTTATTGTTTACCGTGAGCTCGCGCCCACATTTTACCGAGCGTAAAGTGGAGCGTTCGACTCAGCGGATTCCCTTGATGATGGGCATCGTCTCGATGCTCTCATTTCATCATCTTTTGTTTAATAATATTTTTACTCCAATCTCTGTATGAATTCAGATATCCGAGTTACCTCGATTTGCGTAAAGCCGACTCAGGTGTTTGACGAGTTTCGCAATCGGACGCTCGCCGAGGAGGCCTCGCTCGCGAAACTGCTGACTATGCGTTTGGCGCGACGATGGCACGCTTAAGCGCGTGCCACTCGAATTCCTTGTATTTCGTCAGTGCATATGTAGTACACATGTCACAAGGAATTCGATACTCACTTACTTGTATTTTTATTCCACTTTCCTCTTTGTAGAGTTTTATTTCCCATTTATGCCTTTACTACTACTAACTACCATTACGAATTCCCGTGTACCGAGTACAGGGGTTACGCGGTACAACACTTCCATTTGACAAAATCTATTTTTCCTTCTTCTTTCATTTACACATAATATGGGATTCTATGTACGGGATTGATCGCGCGAGGATCCCCCCGGTCGTACGGTACGGCCGGGAGAGAATCTGGAAATACGTATGGGATTGATTGCACGAGGACTCCCCCGTCCACTGAAGCGATGGGAAAAGGTCTGGGAAACCATCTAGCCGGGTCCCAAAACCCAGATAACTGCCCATAGTGCTTCCCAGATTCAATCCCAAATAAATCCCAGACTCTCGACCATCGTTCTCCCAGAGTCAATCCCATACTAATTTTTTCTACGCGGGATCGTAGCGTGCCATTTCGATGTGGTGAACTGTGATGGCAAGTCGAAAACATGTTCCCCGTTGATGACCACTTCCGATGAGAAATCACCAGCGAAGAAACGTAGTTGACCGTTGGTGTGTCAGCCGATGAATTTTGCTCGGTGCGTCGATACTCCGATACGGAGGACATACCATTTGGTATGTGTCGATACCGATACCGATGAATTTTGCTCGGTGCGTCGATACTCCGATACGGAGGACATACCAAATGGTAACCAAATGGTACCAAATGGTAACCAAATGGTACCAAATGGTAACCAAATCTTGGTAACCATTTGGTTGGTTTGGTACCAAATGGTACCAAATGGTATGTCCTCCATATCGGAGTATCGACGCACCGAGCAAAATCCATCGGTTGACACACCAACGGTCAACTACGTTTCTTCGCTGGTGATTTGTGGTAAATGGTAACCAAATGGTTTGGTACCAAATGGTACCAAATGGTATGTCCTCCGTATCGGAGTATCGACGCACCGAGCAAAATTCATCGGTACCATTCACATACCATTTGGTATGTCCTCCGTATCGGAGTATCGACGGTATCCCTTCACGGGATGTGTCGAAATGGGAGATTTCCTGCGTGTGACCACTTCGAGACTTCTCTGAAGGGCCAGCGTCGCCAAGAAAAGCTGCGGTGTCGTCAGGCAAACTTCCGTTGGAGTAAAGCATCGAGGAACGAGTACTTCGACTCGTTTTCCCAGAAGCTCTTCGTGTATATCTTCCATCCTATGATGGAGGTGTCACGAGATTAATTGTTTGTTGTTTTTTTTTTTTTTATGCAAAAAAAAATTTTCTCCTCTTTTTGTTTTTTTTACTAACCTCAAAATAACTCCTTCCGTTTGTTGAGTTTTTCGGTGTTCCCTCGACGGGATAAATGGAAAAAAAAAGAAAACTCTCACGTGAAAAGAAAAAAAACAAGCGTCTCAGGGCCCTGTAGGCGCCGATGCTCTTGTTGGTGGGCTCCGCCCCCCAAACCCCCCGAAAAATGTCCCCGAAAAAAAACTTTTCAAGACGTGAGCATATGAAAGAAATTCGTATTTCGACGAAAATTTGAAAAAAAAAAAAAAAAACGTTGGAAATACGTCGATAGAATAATCATTAGCAGTTTTCTTATTAAGTGTAAACGAATAAATCCAGCGAACAAAATTGACCAAGATTTCGAATGTGATGAATCTCCGACGGTCAAAGTGTAAAAAATTAAATTTTTAAACATAGCAAACTCTTTATCTGCGCAATAACGCGGAGAGTCAGTTTGTAAATACGATTTCTTTGAGAGGAAAGGATTAGAGACGGCAATTTCGAGAAATTTGAAAAAACGATTCGTTTTTTGACGAAAATTCGTAAAATTAGTCTTTGCTTAAAAAAAATCATATCTCGGCAGCGAAAAAAGATTTTGACTCTTATTTTGGCTTGTTTTGGGGGTTCTGTTCCGAACTAAGTACGAGTAGCACGCGTTTTGGCGCACTCCCCAGTATTCACCGCAGAAAACGTGGGAAAAATCCAGAGTAACGGAGAGTAGACAAGTAAGTGTGGTGAAAGGAAGCGCGACGTTCAACTTGAGCTAATTGGGCACACAGCCACAGCATTAGTCTAGCTATTGTCGTAATAATTAACCCCAGCGGGCAGCAAAACAGGTTAGGCTCTTTTCTTTGACTAATCATGCTCGGTGCGAACTCTCATACCCGAGTTACCAAGGTGGATGTCCATAGTTCAAGCGTACAAGCGGCGGAGGGCGCTGGGGGTACTGACAGCGTATCTGGAAACGGTACAACAGTAGTCGGTAACATAACACCGAACGTTACCCCTGGCAGCCCGCAGGAGGAGTATTCAACTCCACGGCTAGGAAACACCCCAGAGGTAAAGCGCAAGCCTGGCAGACCGACTAAAGCGGATACGCTACGAAATAAAATCAGATCCAACTCCGAAGGAAGTGTTAAGGATCTGTTCAAGCGGAAGAGAGAAGACACGGAGTTGGACACGTCGGTAAAATTGCTAGTTGCAACTCCCTTCAAAAAAAGCAACAGAGTACTGTACTCTCCAGAGAAGTCGAGGCCGCAAGAGCCAAAAGGCGGCGATGCACACGAGATGATCGAGAATAGTATAGTGGCGCGCGACGACGATAATCGTAAACTAGGGGCAGACCTCACTGATGTCTCAGGTGGTAACTACTCACAGCAAAATGTTACACCCCTCCAAACGGACTTCATGAAAATGATTATGGAACAACTCGGCGCAATGCGGAAGGAAAATAATGCCAATCTCCAAAAAATCGAGGGCAAACTCAATGAGACAAATGAGGCCAATAAGCAGCAGTTTCGTAGCATCAAGGATGAAATAAGATCGGAACTAAACAAAACATGCGCAAACTATGAGAAGTCTTTGAAAGAGTTGGAGCGTAAATTCAATGACCGGTTCACAACCATGGAGGTCAAACTGGAGGAAGCTAACCCTCGGATGGAAATAGCTGCACTGACCGAAAGGGTGGTCCGTTTAGAAACTTCAAACTGTACGGCTACGCCGGGCTCAAGTGAAGAAACGACGAAATTAAAGAAACGTATCGAGGGGCTTGAAAAGTCGCGGCTGAGTAACAACATCGTTATTAAAGGTTTGGAATGCGGTGACGATCCCCCCTTTGATGTTGTAAAAAATTTCTTGGAGGATACTTTTGGGGTAATAAACTCGGTGGTTGAGGTGAGGAAAACGGCGAAAAAATTCAACAACCATGACATTCTGGTTGCTAAATTATTTTCTCGAGCGATAAAGGACAGAATTATGCAAGAAAAAACGAAATTGGGCCGGAGAAGAATTTTCATAGAACATGAACTCACGACAGAGGAAATGCAAATTTACAGAGTGGTTAAGGATAAAGCTAAAGAACTGAGAGATCAGGGAAAACAAGTTAAAATAGGATATAGCAAGCTGAAGATTGAGGGCAGCTGGTACTACTGGGATCGCAGCAAGCAATGCTTAGAAAAAGCACGAGAACGATCGGCCTCGGCCAACCCCCCGGTATCGGTCTCGGCCACAACCGCACACGGTCAAGAAGCAGCATCAAAAAACTAGGCGCCGTAAAAATAGTATTTTGGAACTGCCAAGGAATGAACAATCTGACTAACAACGAACCGCAGGAAGACATCGACATCGCGTGCTTGTACGAAACGTGGCAGGAAAGAACCTCAACAGCTGCTATTCCCGGATACTTGAAGAATTACTCACTCACGTGGAGTCCTGCTACTAGGGAAGCGCAAAGAGGCAGAGCTAGTGGGGGCTTGTTGTGCGCGATAAAAAAGAAGTTTAGATCGGAAGTTATCGATGTGTCAAACTGGTGGTGTGTTGTGAGGTGTGCAAGTGATCCTTGGCACGTAATTGTGGCATTCTTTTACTGCAGTCCGCCGATGGACTTCGCGGCTTTATTAAATTTATTCCAGCCAGTTCTGGAAGACATTATGGACAGATATACAGACGATATTATCGTGTTAGGAGGTGACTTTAATGCGCGTCTTGATACGGAGGGCGAAATAGTTCCGGAAATATTCGAGGACACTCTTCTTTATAAGAGACGAGAATCGAATGACAGAAGGGGAAATGCGAGGGGCGCGTTACTTAACGAATTCATGTCGATAAACGGTTTTGTGTTATTGAACGGTCACACGTCCAGCGACCACCCGGCCCAGTTTACGTATACTAGCGCGAACGGTTCAAGTGTTATCGACCTAGTTTGGGTCATAGCTTCGAAACTCGAATATGTTAAAGATCTTACAGTAGAATATAATTTAACGGGATCCGATCATTTCCCCGTCTGTCTCGAGCTCTTTACCGATAACCCCTCTAGCGCGGAGGAGGAATTTGCATGTGGCGAACAGCAAAGTAGCAAATCTAAGTTAATATGGCAGCAGTTGAATCGCGATCTATTCCAAAACTGCCTTGAATTGTCCCCAAGAATTTTTATAAATTTCGAAACCACCGACGTCACCGTATTGTATGCTAACATGAGGTCCGCCATTATCGAGTCGGCCGAAAACGCTGGCATGACTAAAAAAGGGCAACACGGTGGTTCAGGTTGGCGAAATAAACCTTGGTTTGACAAGGAATGTAATGTCAAGAGAAAAAGCTTGATTGTATCACTAAAAGCATCCAGGGCTGCGGGATTTCAAAACGAGGAACTGAAGAATTATATTCAATGTAAAAAAGAATACAAACTATTATTGAAATGCAAACGCGAGGCATATATGACAGTGAAAATTGAAGCTTTTGCAAACATAAATAACCCGTGCCTTTTTTGGAAAGCAGTAAAAAGTTGCAAATTCAAACCCCCCCAAAGCGAACTTCCCTCATTAGCGACATGGAATGACTTCCTACGAGAGACTTACCAACCAAGAATGCTAATAACAAACAGCTTTACCGGACCCTCGGATTACTTCTTGGACGCGCCAATTACAGCAGAAGAGCTTCGTGCTTGCATTTCAAAATCTAAAGTCGGAAAAGCCCCGGGAGTCGATGGAATTACAAGTGAATTCTATAAGGCGTTATCCGACGAATGGTTTTTATACGTTTTAGGATTATTTAATAAAATTATGATAAAGGAGACACTACCTTGCGACTGGTCGAAAGTAACACTATGTATGCTGCATAAGAAGGGAACCCGGGTGGATCCTCTAAATTATCGCGGGATTGCATTGGTCAATGTCATTACCAAGATATTTACGCAAATCATTCATGACAGATTAGAAAAATACGTGAATCTGCATGGGCTAATTCCTGAAGAACAAGCGGGCTTTCGTAAAGGCAGAGGGGTTATGGACAACCTTTTTACGTTCCAAACGGCGATTCACTCCAAGCTTAGGCAGGAGGGTGGCAAGTTGTTCGCTCTTTTCGTCGATTTTAGGAGAGCTTTCGATTCGGTTCCTCACATGAAGCTTTGGGTAAAAATGCATCTTCTAGGAATTAGCTCAAAGATCATACGCATTATAAAAAATTTATACGACACTGCAACGCTGCAAATAAAGATAAAAACAGGCGTAACAAATACGGTAGACGTTAGCGAAGGAGATCTTCAGGGGGAAGTTCTAAGCCCACTGCTCTTTGTACTGTACTGTAACGAAGTAAACTGCTGAATAAATCCCTCGATCGAGCTCCACCCACCACGGAGCCAAACCGACGTAATTTATACAAGCCGTATTATTTTAAACGTACAGTAGTCCCCCCCCCCCCCTTAACCCCACGCAAAGGCAAGGTACGCTCTTCGTCGTCGAGTTCCAGAGACAACGCACGAGAGCGAGAGAGACACAGGAAAGGCTAAGGGAGAACATCGCTCGAACAGCACGACAACTCGCCGCCCGACTTACACCGTTGCCGTCTCACAGCGAGCGAGAGAACCGACAACGCCGCCCACCGCCCGCCGTCCACTATCGTTGCTCGATGCCATCGAGCGACGATCAATCGATACCACTGCCGCCACCTGCCGCCTCGCCCATCGATCGAGCGATGTATCGACCGATGCCGAGTACTGTCTTCTCTCTCCCACCGCCGACATCCGCAGCGCTGAGATACGAAGAGACTTCCGAGAAGACGAGCGTACCTCAGCCTCGATCGAGATCCCGTAGCAGATAGACGTGCGTAACGACACTGCGATATTACCGAGAATCCGAGCGAAATTGTACGGAGCGAATTACCGAGTGAAGCAGCGAGATTATTGTAACGAGTGAGTGCGTTATTTTTTTCCTTAGAGTGTGATAAAGCCCGTGATATAATTCCCCCCGTATTCCCGTCCCTGATTAGCGAGAAATCTCGTGAACATCGACCGCCTGTCGTTCGTATAATTCGCCGGCATCGCCATTTTCCGGCTTCGCGTTCGTGCACGTGGTGGGTGTCGTTATCGCGTAGTTTAATCGATTAAATTTAACCGTGTGATCGCCCCGTTGGCCCCTTGCCTCGAAAATATTAAATAGTCGCCCCGAATCGAGCCGAAGGATTAAATTCAGAGCCGATAGATCAGTTAACCCTCCCGCGAGAATAAGGAGTCCCATCTAATAGCCGGCACTGAAAATCTGCAAAGTCATCCTCCATTTTGAACGGTGTTACCCCGTGCAACGGTAACTGGCGCCCAAATTATTTATTTATCGTAAATTACTCGAGCCCTCCCCTGCTGTATTACAAGTGAACGTCCCTTTTCTTTACGCCGAATAATATTGTTTCTCCCCTATTTAAAAGTACCTCGTGGCCCGTAACTTACCGGAAATTTATGGGTAATTTATCCGATTTTCAACGAACTTAATTTATCGCCTCGCGGCAACCACCGTTAATTCGTTTATTATTTTCCCCCGATCCTCCCCTCGCCCGTACGACCCGGAATTACCAGTTGTCCGAATTATTAGTATTTTTGCGAATTATTATTATTTTGTATGATTGTCAGGATTATTTTCGTAGTATTTCTCCCCCGATTTAATTAATTAATTTTCAGCCCTCCCGTCCCCGCTTACCCCCGACATTTCGCCGCCAATTATTATTTTTTTTATGAATTAGCTGCGTTCTGAAGTTATTATTTTGGGTTAACTATTTCCTTTGAGTTCTGTTACTATTATTTCCGAGTTACTATTTTTATCCCTTCGTTGCCATTATTGTTAAGATTTCTTTGCGTTATTTCAGTTGAATATCTTATTCATTTTCTTTTGTTATTAGTTTCGAATTATTATTTTATTTCTTTTGTTATTCGATCTCCGTTATTTTTCTTAGTTATTATTTCTCATTCTCTTGTATTATTTCTTTTGTTTTATTTTCTTCCCGAACTTATAATAAATTATTCTTTCTCTTGCCGAGTATCCCTCCACCGCCTACGATTATTTACGTTTGTCCTATCCCCCCCCCCCCGAATATAAGTTATCGAATTTTCCCCGTCACAAAATGGCGCCCAACGTGGGGCACTGATAAATTGGAAAGGGCTGGTAATATAACTTCTTTTTTTTTTGAGAAAGAGAATTTTTGCTTCTCTCCCCCCTCAATAATTATTTTGCTTAAAATAATCTTCCTTCCTTTCTTTTCGTTTTGTTTTTTTTTGCCCTTCGCCGATAATTGAGTCTATTTCGAGTTCACCCGGGAGCCCTTTCCAAGCGTAAGAGCTCACTTCGGCTGTCCCCTTGCATCCCCGGATTTACCACCCCCTTGCCTTCATAGACCTCAAAGTAAATTCTATTTTCTATCACTTATTATTTTCTTTACCCCAGCCCCCCCCTTCGCTAGACAACTCGAAGTAAAAAAAAAACAAAAAAAAAAAAAAAAAAAAAAAAGGGAAAGCGCAGAACCACGACTTTCCCCCCCCCGTAACCTGCATTGCCCCTTGCGTTGCGATACCCACCCCGTGCCGCGATTTTAATTAAGGCAATTTGCATCGTTTGTTGTTTGATTTTATTTGGAATACGAAATTATTGATTTTTCTTTTTTTTCCTTTTTTTTTCTCTGGTTCTTTTGTTTCTTTTTTTTCTTCTTTTGTGTGCTTCCCCTTGTTTTTCTTCCGTGAGTGGCCTTGCGCAGCGTGGATAACACGCTAGCTGCATACCTCTCGCACGGAAAACACCCCCCCCCGTTTGCGCTTATTGCACTACCCCCCCCGCTTGTCGCCCGCAGCTATTTGGACTACAACCCCTCAACGAAACCCGAGTGCCCTTAACGGTTCACACGACCCAATATGGACGACCATCCCCTAACGACTACCACCGACCCCCCCATCACTGTCAACACCCCCACGACAACCACCGTCACGACCACCACCACCACAACTACCAGCTATGTCGCCCCCCTTCCCTCCTTTGGGATGTCCGTTGCACCCCCCGCGACTGGGCTTCCACCGGCAACCCACGCCGCTACTACCACCCAGGCGAGGGGGGCCATTCCTCGACAACGGTCCTCCACCGCCCCTAGCGCCCCTACCGACCCCGAAATTGAGCAAGAGTTGGCCCAAATGTACGCGCATATTCGTAACCTCCCCAACGTGAGCGATATCGTACTCCTGTGCGATCGCGCTGGCCTCTCCATTAGCGGCAACCTCGAACAGCTGATGGAACGGTTCTGCCGAAGCGAGGTACGCCGCCGATTCCCCCAAGTGCGCGTTCCCTGGAACCCCGAGGTCGACGAGCGTAGGCGAGCCGCTCCATTTACTTTCGGAGCCGCGTTCGTCGAACCGAGTATGGACGAGTCTCGTCAGGTCTACCCTGACGAGCAGGCCCCGGAACCTGATAACGTCGCGTCCTCCCCAATCCCCCAGCTACCCACGGGACAGACGTTTGGCCTTTATCAGGATCCTCTCAGTATGGAGGAAAGTCAGGGGTGCGAAATCACCCACATTGACACTCCCCGACACGACCCGCAGCCCCAGCAGACCCAGCGATGCCCCTCCGTAACGTTCGCTAACCCCGTTCCTCCCCGTCCGGTGCCACAGCCCAATCCTCCCCCTTCGCTAAACCTCCGCACCCGATCCCAAGTCCCCGTTGTCCCGCCCGCGGTCCCCAACCGGACCTACGACTTTCCCGAGAACACCCATCAAGCGCGCCCCCGTCACCAAAGTACGACCCACCCCCTCCACTACCCCGCGCCCCAACAAACGGCACCGGCCGTAAGTAACACCCTTGAAGCCACGTTCTCCCGAGATACCCGCCACGTCGACCATTTCCGCCAGAATGGACCCAAATTTGCAGGGCGTGAGGGGGAGGATGGGGAAGAATTCCTCCTCCGCCTCCACGAGTACTGCAATAGCAGAGGATTCCAGCAGGCCGACCTCATGCGCCTCCTCGCCGAGAGCTTCACCGCGGATGCCCTCATGTGGTATAGGGTGGAGCGATCGTCATGGGAGACGTATGAGGAATTCCTGTACTACTTCCGAGCACGATTTGGGTACAGCAACCTGCAGGAGCGACTCCGCAGGGAAGCTGAAGCCAGGACCCAAGGCCCCACCGAACCTAGCTGCGATTACCTGACCAAAATGCGAACGTATTTCAGCTATATGGTCCCCCCGATGTCCCTTCAAGCCCAGTTGGACCTTTGTTTCGACAACCTCCACCCCGACATCGCGATATTCTTGCGTCGCGACGAGATCAGTAACTTCCTCGAGTTCCAACTGCAATGCAGGAGGATCGAGGCGACCAAGGAAAAGGCCCGAACATATCGCCCCCCAGCGCCCGCCAATCAGAGCGTCCTCCCAAGTGCCGCCTATGTCCCCCGAACGACCAAGAAGACCAAAGAACGAGTCGCTGCGGTAGCCGAAGCCTCCCAGGCCCCTCACCACTCCCCATCAACCCCCGGAACCACCCCTCCACCCACACCCGCTCCCGCCACCATAACCCCCGTTCCCCAGAGTTACGCTACGGCAGCAGCGGCCCCAGCCAGCTACCCCAACCCTCCCTATCAGCCACCCCCCCTAATGGCCTTGCAAGTAACCCCTCCTACCCCCACGAGAGACCCTACGACCCGATTCGCCAACGTCCGCTGCTACAATTGCCGCCAGAGCGGACATTTGTATCGCACCTGCCCCCAACCCCGTGGCGTGTTCTGCCCACTCTGCGGTACTCCGGGGGTGGATGTCAATTCGTGCCCGACGTGCCGCAGACGTCGTGAAACGGGAAACGCGTACGGGGGGGGACAGCAACCCGGGACCCCCCCCGCCAACAACACCAACGCTCCAAACCCGCCCCGGTAGAGTCCATAACCCCCGAAGCCCCGGGAGCTCTCCCCGAGGCAGCCGAGTCAACCGGAACGAGCCCCCCCGGCCCCAAGAATCCCGGACCCATCAACCCCTTACCCGAACCCCCCCATACCCATGCATATTCCCCCACGAACACCGAGAATTGTGCCGCCCTCGAAGCTTTGGACTGTATTGGATCCCAGGGGTTAGACCCCCGGCATTACCTACCCTTGGAAGTCCAAGGACACGTAATGCACGCCCTCCTAGACCCCGGTGCGACCCATTCATACATCGGGTCTGAGACTGTCGAATTCCTAGGATTACAACCAAAGCCTCACCCCGGAGGCGTACGAGTCGCCAACAACACAGTCGTCCCCATCCTAGGAGTTGTCAATCTCACCTTCAACGTCGCCGGTACCCTACGAACCCTCGAGATGCGAGTTGCGTGCCTCGGATACGAAAGTATCCTCGGCATAGACTTCTGCCGGCTATTCCAAATAGCGGTGGATTACGGAAATGATACGTGGACTCTCCCCAACGGCAAAGTATGCCAGTTCGCCGACCACGATACCACCCCCCGTGCCATCTCCGCCTTCCACGAGTTCGCCGGCCTAGCCGAAGTATCCCCAGAGGCCCATCCCCGTTTAGAAGCCCTCCTCGACCGTGAAATCAAACCCAACCGTACCGGAACTCTCAGTTCGACAACCCTGGTCGAGCACGAGATAGACGTGGAAGGACACCCCCCCATTCGCCAACGCCCCCGAACCATCTCCCCATACCTCCTACGAATCGCCCAAGCGGAAGTCGATAAGATGCTCCGCGAGGGCGTAATAGAGCCCTCCAATAGCGGTTGGTTGAGCAACCCGGTGATCGTCCCTAAGCCCAATGGGAAGCACCGGTTTTGCATCGACTTCCGCGACGTAAATAAAGTGACCCGTAAAGACGCCTACCCCATCCCCAGCATGGACCGCATCCTTGCCAGCCTCCGGAACGCCAAATACCTGTCCAAGTTGGATCTAAGTCAGGCGTACTTCCAAGTTCCCCTTGCCCCCGGAAGTCGAGCCCCCACAGCCTTTGCCGTCCCCGGCAGAGGACTTTTCCATTTCACCCGTATGCCCTTCGGACTGACGAACGCCCCTGCGACCTTCCAAAGACTAATGGATCGAATCATTAAAGCCGAGTGGGAACCCCACGTCTTCGCATACCTCGACGACGTGGTGATCGCCACCGAAACCGAAGACCAACATCTCGAGTACCTCGAAAAGGTGCTAAAAAGCCTTTCCGAAGCGGGACTCGAGATAAACCGTGACAAGAGTGAATTCTACCTCTCCGAAATGAAGTACCTAGGGTACGTAGTAACCAAAGACGGACTAAAGACAGACCCCGACAAGATAGCCCCCATCTTGAACTATCCCACCCCCCGGAACCTAAAGGAACTTCGGAGATTCCTAGGAATGATAGGGTGGTATGCCCGATTCTTGGGCGAAATCTCCCGACATAAACTCCCTCTTGTGGCCCTCCTCGAAAAGAATACCCCCTGGTGTTGGGGACCTGAACAGCAGGAAGCGTTCGAGGCCCTCAGGCTAGCCCTAACCCACGCCCCCGTACTAGCGCGCCCCGATTTTGAACAGCCCTTTACCCTCCACACCGACGCCAGCGATTCCGCCATCGGTGCTGTCCTCACCCAAACCATAAACGAAGAAGAGCACCCCATAGTATTCTGCTCCCGAGTACTGTCCAAGCAAGAGAGGAAGTTTAGCGTGACCGAGAAGGAGTGCCTCGCGGTGCTATGGGCCGCCAAGAAACTGCGCCCATATATCGAGGGAACGCACTTCCGCGTAATTACCGACCATAGCAGCCTTCGATGGCTACGCAACCTCCGAGATCCCTCAGGTAGATTAGCCCGATGGGCACTATCCATGCAAGCCCTCGATATGGAGATCATCCACCGGAAAGGCACCCTTAACGTTGTCCCCGATGCCCTATCCCGAATGTTCGAAGGAACTGATTCCGCCCTAATGGCCCTCGGTGACGCACAGGACTCATGGTACATCCACCAAATGAAAAACGTCCACCTGTTCCCCAGCAAATACCCCGATTGGCGCATCGAAGATGGCCGATTGTACCACCACCGCCCCCACCCCATAGTGGACCCCGCCCTTGACGACCTGGACGCCTGGAAACTCGTCCTTCCAATGGACATGAGACTCCGAGCCCTCGAAAACGCCCACCTCGCCCCCCAGTCAGGACATCTGGGAGTCGACAAGACATTCCGACGAATGGGTCAAGACTTTTCTTGGCCCGGAATGTTTGCCGACGTCGCCAGATACGTAAAACGCTGCCGAATCTGCCAACTGAACAAGGTGTCCCAAGGCCCCCCCGGAGGCCTCATGCGCGAGCGGACGACCGAGGGACCCTGGGCGGTCGTAGCCGCCGACGTCATGGGACCCTTCCCTCCCAGCAAAAGCAAGAATCGCTACGTGGTGGTGTTCCAGGACCAATTCACCAAGTGGGTGGAAGCTAAGGCCCTGCGAACCGCCACTGGCCCTACCATCACCGCCGCCCTCGAGACCCTCGTCCTCAATCGATGGGGATGCCCCCGTTACCTCCTCACCGATAACGGAACAGAATTCGTCAACCGCCACGTGACCGGATACCTGGGCCAGTATGGCATCCGCCAGACTACTATTCCCCCGTACCACGCCCAAGCCAACCCCGTAGAGCGCGTAAACCGAACCCTGAAGACGATGATTGTCTCATACGTCGGAGACAACCACCAGCTATGGGACGCTCACCTTCCCGAACTCTGTTTTGCCATCAATACCGCCGTCCAGTCCTCCACCCAGGTTTCCCCCGCGTTCCTTAACTTCGGACGAAATCCCCGCCCCGCGAAAAGCTTGCTGAACGAGTCCCCTCCCCCAGCCGTCCTGGATCGACGAGATCCATCAGTATGGAAAGACCGGATGAAGCGATTGCCCCTCCTCCACGATTGGGTTCGAAGGAACCTATCAGAAGCCGCTAGCCGGCAGGCCCAATATTACAACGAAGGACGGGTTGACCGGCAGTACGAGGTCGGCGACCAAGTGCTCCGCAGGAACCGCGTGCTGTCGTCCGCCGCCCAAAACTTCGCCGCCAAATTAGCCCCCCGATACAAAGGTCCCTACACGGTTACCCGCAAGATATCCCCCGTCGTGTACGAAATCGAGCTTCCCCAAACTAGCAAACGGCCTAAGGTTCACGTCAAGGACCTGAAGCCATATGCTGAACCCTACGACCCCGAACACGACCAGACTAACCCCCAGGACTGCCACAACCGCCCACCCCGACTCGACGAAACCCCAGTCAACCCCGTACCCCCACCCCAGACCCCTGCGAGCGACCCAGTAGTCCAAATAGCCACTAAAACCCCGCTTGGCACTAACCTCCCCACGCTTCATACTGCTTGCCCCGCTTCACAGGATAATCATGTGGAGGAGATTCCCGACGAGAACAGCACGATGGGAGAACATCGGCTACGGCCCCATCGACCCGTCGGACGTCCAGCAGTTGCAGGAGCTGGAAGAGATGGAGTGGGAGGCCCTCCAAAACGAGGAAGACCGCGAGGGCGAAGCCGACGCCGGGGAGGCCGACAGCCTCCCGGCGGAGGCTACTCCCTCCGACCCAGGCCACAGGTGGTCCAACCCGCCGGAACGAGTCATCGAGGCTGACGACCCCCAGTATCGGGAGCTGATGGCCTCCCTGGCCGCCACCAGTCGGCAGCACGAAGCCGAGAAAAGACATCGCGAGAACCCCCCGGATCCCACCCCCGTTCCCTCGAGCGCTGCTCGCACCCGTCCCCGTCCCATCACGGTGACGATTTACCCCCCAGCTGTCCCCCCGGCACCCGCACTGATGGGCCTGCGCGAGGTGCAAGCACCAACAACAACTCCGCCCCCACGCCGCTCGCAAAGCGCACATCCCCCTCCTCCCCCCCGAACCGCGCCCGCGACGTGCCACGCCGCCGCTCCCCCACCCCTGATGTCCCTTAAAATCCCCCGCCCCCCGATCCCGGCCTCTCCCGACACACCCAGGAGCCCCGTTCCCCCCCCAACCCCTCGTCCCAGCCGTCCCAGTGGTCCCACCCGCTCAAGCCGCCATAGCCGTCCCAGCCGTCCCGCAAGCCGCCCCCTCTCGCATCAACGGTGCTGGAATTGCGGAGGACTCAGCCCACCAGGCCAGAGAGTGCCCAAAGCGCATAGCCTAGAAGGCCCAACGCCACCACTACTACCCCCCCTACGACGACCATTGTACGCCCCCGGACCCGACAAGCACTTGTAAATATTGTAAATAGACCAGATGACTCAAGAAACACCCGTGCGCGGTAGCCGGCAGAACTAGTATTTATTTTCGTTATTTCGCTTATTTCATTATTTCCTTTCGCCGTCGAATGGCCTTTTAGTTTCTTTTCTTTCTTTTCCTTTTGCTCTTCTTTTGTTCCTTCAATTGATACCATTATTATTTAGTTAAACCCACATCTTGACTACCGCCACGGGTCAACCAATAAAACCGTCTTTCGACTATTACATGCGAGAACCGTCATTTCCAACACTCCAACCCCCCCCCCCTTCTCCTCATCGCTCTCCCCAACCGACCCTGTATGAATGAGGCTCGAGTGCTTCGAAGAAGTACTCTCGATTTCCCCCGGAGGAGTTTGTAACGAAGTAAACTGCTGAATAAATCCCTCGATCGAGCTCCACCCACCACGGAGCCAAACCGACGTAATTTATACAAGCCGTATTATTTTAAACGTACAGTAGTCCCCCCCCCCTTAAACCCACGCAAAGGCAAGGTACGCTCTTCGTCGTCGAGTTCCAGAGACAACGCACGAGAGCGAGAGAGACACAGGAAAGGCTAAGGGAGAACATCGCTCGAACAGCACGACAACTCGCCGCCCGACTTACACCGTTGCCGTCTCACAGCGAGCGAGAGAACCGACAACGCCGCCCACCGCCCGCCGTCCACTATCGTTGCTCGATGCCATCGAGCGACGATCAATCGATACCACTGCCGCCACCTGCCGCCTCGCCCATCGATCGAGCGATGTATCGACCGATGCCGAGTACTGTCTTCTCTCTCCCACCGCCGACATCCGCAGCGCTGAGATACGAAGAGACTTCCGAGAAGACGAGCGTACCTCAGCCTCGATCGAGATCCCGTAGCAGATAGACGTGCGTAACGACACTGCGATATTACCGAGAATCCGAGCGAAATTGTACGGAGCGAATTACCGAGTGAAGCAGCGAGATTATTGTAACGAGTGAGTGCGTTATTTTTTTCCTTAGAGTGTGATAAAGCCCGTGATATAATTCCCCCCGTATTCCCGTCCCTGATTAGCGAGAAATCTCGTGAACATCGACCGCCTGTCGTTCGTATAATTCGCCGGCATCGCCATTTTCCGGCTTCGCGTTCGTGCACGTGGTGGGTGTCGTTATCGCGTAGTTTAATCGATTAAATTTAACCGTGTGATCGCCCCGTTGGCCCCTTGCCTCGAAAATATTAAATAGTCGCCCCGAATCGAGCCGAAGGATTAAATTCAGAGCCGATAGATCAGTTAACCCTCCCGCGAGAATAAGGAGTCCCATCTAATAGCCGGCACTGAAAATCTGCAAAGTCATCCTCCATTTTGAACGGTGTTACCCCGTGCAACGGTAACTGGCGCCCAAATTATTTATTTATCGTAAATTACTCGAGCCCTCCCCTGCTGTATTACAAGTGAACGTCCCTTTTCTTTACGCCGAATAATATTGTTTCTCCCCTATTTAAAAGTACCTCGTGGCCCGTAACTTACCGGAAATTTATGGGTAATTTATCCGATTTTCAACGAACTTAATTTATCGCCTCGCGGCAACCACCGTTAATTCGTTTATTATTTTCCCCCGATCCTCCCCTCGCCCGTACGACCCGGAATTACCAGTTGTCCGAATTATTAGTATTTTTGCGAATTATTATTATTTTGTATGATTGTCAGGATTATTTTCGTAGTATTTCTCCCCCGATTTAATTAATTAATTTTCAGCCCTCCCGTCCCCGCTTACCCCCGACATTTCGCCGCCAATTATTATTTTTTTTATGAATTAGCTGCGTTCTGAAGTTATTATTTTGGGTTAACTATTTCCTTTGAGTTCTGTTACTATTATTTCCGAGTTACTATTTTTATCCCTTCGTTGCCATTATTGTTAAGATTTCTTTGCGTTATTTCAGTTGAATATCTTATTCATTTTCTTTTGTTATTAGTTTCGAATTATTATTTTATTTCTTTTGTTATTCGATCTCCGTTATTTTTCTTAGTTATTGTTTCTCATTCTCTTGTATTATTTCTTTTGTTTTATTTTCTTCCCGAACTTATAATAAATTATTCTTTCTCTTGCCGAGTATCCCTCCACCGCCTACGATTATTTACGTTTGTCCTATCCCCCCCCCCCCCGAATATAAGTTATCGAATTTTCCCCGTCACAGTACATATCAGATATGGTCACATATTTCCGCGCGAGAAACGTAAGGGGAGTTGATATAAACAATACAAGAGACGCACTAATGCTGCTGTATGCGGACGACTTGGTAATTTTGGCCTACTCACCAGTTGATCTCAAACGCAAACTAAATATTTTAGAAAACTATTGTACCGAAAACGGGCTAACGGTGAATACGGATAAAACTCAGGTCATGGTTTTCAGAGCGGGTGGGAGGCTGGGAAAGGCATCAGACAACTTTACATATGGGGGTAAGCCGGTTAATGTGGTAAAAAAGTACAACTATCTAGGCGTTACTTTCTCATCTTCTTCCCTCGGTCTCTTGTCCTCAAATTCGGCGGTAAAAAAGACCAAGATTGCCTCGTCGTCCGTATTATCCATCTTGTCAGCTGCAAAGTGCGACTCATGGGAAGCGATAAATAAGCTATACGAGAGTATGGTGGCCTCCACGCTGCTGTACACAGCTCCAATCTGGGGTCTCAGATACTTTGCGATCCTTGAAGCGGCTCAATTGGATTTTTGGAAACGTCTTTATAATTTACCGAAATGCACTTCCGGTTGTTGCATCAGACTGGAGCTTGGTATCAGGAGCGTGGCCGTCGATATAATCAAAGCATCCATAAACTGGGTCATCAAAATTCTAAAGATGGACGATAGTCGTCTGCCAAGAGTTTGCCTATTAAGGCTAGTTCAACTTGCAACTAATGATACTCGCACAAAATACAACTGGGTAGTGCAATTAAAAACAGCACTGGGCTCGGCAAACAACGAGGATTTATGGTCAAATCTTACCGGCGAATACTGGAAAGCTCACGCTGACGCTACAATTCGGAATTTCGAACAGCACTTAAGAGAAGCAGACTTAATTAAATACAATGCATCGAACGCGTACCAATTTCACTCACTCAGAAGTATAACCGACAGTTTTACTAACTTCTACCCGAATCGCTGTGCCGTGAATTTTGTGAAGGCAAAAATGCAAGTCAGATTGGCTTCTGCATATGCGCACAGGTTTATTATAAACAAATCAATACATCGCTACGATCCTAATCAGATCTGCTTGCTTTGTTGTAAGAACGAAAATGAGACGTTAAGGCATATCCTGTTGAGTTGTCGGGTATATAATCCGATAAGAGATCACTTCGTGAGCACTATCAGTGGTCTGTCGAACGAGGAAGAAAGTTTCGACAATTTGTTAGGTAGTAACGATCTCTCGGACGTTAAAAGGCTTTACTACTTTCTAGCTAACTGTTTTAAACTCCGTGCATCTCTTCTAAACTATTAACTGTTATATGAGTTATTATCAATACTATTCTGTTTATCATAAGGAACACCCTGCATTATGAATCATCGTATTCACATGTATGCATAATATTTACAATAAAAATAAAAAAATTTTGGCTTGTTTTGAAGAGGAGAAAATACGTTGTCAGAAAAAGAATTTGCAGTTTTTATTATCAACTGTAAACGAATAAATCGGGTGAACATAATTGACAAAGATTTCTGCTGCGATGAATCTTCGACGGTCGAAGGATAGAAAATAATTTTTTTTATGATTGCACACTTTTTATCGGCGCCATACCACGTAGAATCCATTTGTATTTACGTAAAATAGCAACAAGGATTGAAACGAGATGTCGATTTTTTTTTATTTGAAAATCATCCGGCCACGGAGTACGCGACGAATGACCATCTGTGTATCGTCTACTACAAATTGTCATCTGCTTCCAAAGTTTGACAGATAGAATAAAACGAAAAAATATATACTCGCGATTTTTTTTAGTTCTATTTAGGAAATTGTAATTATTTTGGATATTTGATGAATCTTTTTTGTGAGTTTACTACCAATTTTTTCAGTGAATACGTGAAATCATTTTTATTACGAATGTGAATAAAATATGGTAAAATATTGCGAATGATTTTCGGTGATAATATATTATTTTCGAAATAAAAAATGCAAACATTTGTGAATCTGTGTATGATATTTCGTGTTTTATTTTTCACAACCGAAGTTTTTTTTTTTAAACACGATTAAAAATGGATTTTTGGCAAATCTAAATAACATAAACTTTAAATCAAATCTTGTTATAACCACTGTTTTTGAATTATTTTATAATTAAAATCATATTAGTCAGAAGGTCTCAAAATTTGTTATGCGTAGTGCTTTCGATGCAATGAAATATTGTTGCGAAAGAGAAAAGAATTGGTTTCCAGGATTCTTTATTGGAGCACCGTACGGACATCAGGTGTGAGAAAATCATTCTTTTATGGAAAATTGTGATGAATAAATAGTTAGAGATGTAGGATTGTCTCTAAAATTGCTGTGCGTAGTGCTTTTGATAAAACAAAATGATGCTGCGAAGGAGAAAAAAATTGGTTCGTAGAGTTCATTATGATGGCACCGTACGGACATTTGACCGAAGGCAAATGCAAATTGTGGCCAATAATTTTTTAGAAAAAATACTTAAAGGTCTCAGATTGGTTTTAAAAGTGATGTGCATGCTGGAAATAATGTAATAAAAAATCCCTGCGAACGAGAACAAAATTAGTTCGCTCCATCTAAAGTTCCAGTATGATACGGACGTCCGAGAAGAAAAATTCAGCCAAAAAGTTGTTTTCATTGCACCGCAGGTTAAAAAAATATTTCTATTTATCGCAGTCACCTCAAAGTAACTACGCATGATGTTGGAGATACACCGCAGCAAATGATGAAAAATAAAAAATTTTGGAGTATGCGGTGCGGAGTAACCCCTTCGACAGACTCCGAAGAGCAACGGATGGTCATTTTAATAGGCACTCTTTGCCTATTGTTATAGTGAGTGCCTAAAAACCAATCCGAAATGTGTGAAATGCAAGAAAAATATCATGCAGACGGTTTTTGAATGTACAAAATGCATTAAGGATTTTCATAGAGGGTGCGCGGATATTCACAGGGAGAGAAATGACAGTGGTGAACTGGTGGATTGTGATGGAAAAATAATACAAAGACACAGAGGAAATTCTTCACAGGAACGAGGTGATCAAGGCAAAAAGAGAATGAGAGAAGAGCAGAGTGATGATGAAAGTGACTATGAGATGACGCTAGACAAGAAAATAGACAAGATTATACGAGAACTAAAAAAACGAGACAACCCAACTGCAGAAGAACATATAAAGCAGCTTATCGAGACGGCAGTAAAAACGGAAATACAGAAAGCGGTAACAGTGCTGCGAGAACAAGTAAACGGAATAAAAGAAGAACTAAACAAAAACTTCAACGATGAGATGATACGTCTGCAAAGAGGAGTACGAGATTTGAAGGAAATGATGCAAAATCGGGAAGACGGAGAAACGAATATCAGCAGAGCAAGAGAAAAAGCACAAGACAACAGAAAAGAAGTGCAAAAATACACATATGCAACGGCTATCAAGAAGAGAATACGAGATAGAGTGGAAGTCATGATTATACAACCGACAGCACAACAAAGCAGTGACGAAGCGGTGAAGGTATTAAAAGAAAAAATCGACATTGTTAAAGAAAAAATAAGTGTAAACAGAGTAACGGAAGGGCAAGATGGAAAGATAGTACACGCAACAACAAGATAGAGAAAGACTGAGACACTTAGTACAATACAAACTAGGAAGAGACTATAAAGTAAAAACACCAGCGATAAGAATGCCAAAAGTGAAGATATTTGGGATAGATCTAGAGGACAGTGGCATACAGGATGAAGAGCTGATCGAAAAAATATGCGAGCAAAATCGAATAGAGAGGGAAAGGGAAACCCTACATAACAAAATGATAAAAAAGTGGACGTATGAGCAATACAAAAATATGACGATTGTATTAGAAGTGGATGCTGAAACTCATGAGAGATTGGTGCAGGAAAACAAGGTCAAAGTTGGATGGTAAATGTGTGGGGCTGTTGACTATGTATCCGTAACGCAATGCTACAACTGCTGGGGCTTCTTCCATGTTGCCAAATACTGTAAAAAGAAAGTGCGCTGCGGCCGATGTGCAGAAGAACACCCGACGCAAGGCTGCAAAGTCAAAGTGAGAAAATGCGCAAGCTGCATCGACCACAAAGAAAAACTCAAGCCGCAAATCATCAATGTAAACCACGGTACGAATCACAAAAGAAACCCGACGTACGGGTATTTTTTAGAAGTAGAGAAGAACAGAGCGGTGAGTCAGAAACGATAAAAGAAGAAGAAGGCATGTTAGTGTATCTGAATGCGCGTAGCTTAATAAAGAACATACAGGAGATAGAAGAACTAGTCATAGATAAAATGAAACCAGCAATATTAGCGTTATCGGAAACGCGAATAATAGAAGAAATCAATGACAATAAAATATCAATAAAAGGGTATACAATAGTTCGATGTGATGATGAAAATAGAAGAACTGGAGGACTTGCAATGTATATATCAAATAACATCAAATTATTGTCAAACATACGAAAAAACTTGAAGGGAATTGTTGGTCTGTAGCATTAGCGATAAATGAGAGAAAGTTTGCAGGAACGATTGTCACATTATATCACTCGCCGAGCACAAGCGATGCAAATTTTATAGACTGGTTAGAAGAAAGTATAGACGAAATTTATGAAGACGGAAACTGTATATGGACCGGCGATTTCAATATTGACGTAATGGGAAAATCGTTTTACTCTAGACTATTAATAAATGTATTTGCAGAGAGGGGTTTTAAGCAATACGTAAAAAGCGGAACGAAAATAGAACAAGGGACAGAAACAGTAATAGACTTAGTATTTAATAACGAAAACAGAGATATCTTAATAACTGACACACCAAAGATAACGGACCACTCAATAATACAAATACAACTAGGACTAACTGTAAAGAAGAAAAAAAATACATATAGACAAAAAAAAAAAATTTTTTAAATTTGACGAAATTCTATTCAGGACAAATCTCCTCGATGCATGCGCTCAAACAGACGTTAGTACAACAGATTAAACTAGATATAATGACATAGTAAATAGAATAATAGAAATTGTAATAAGAGTTTTAGATAGAGAAGCGCCATACGTGATGGTGAAAAACAATGATGAGCGCGATGATAAGAAATGGTTCACAGGAGAAGTAAAAATAGCAATAAAGGAAAGAGACGAATTATTCAAACTAGCAAAAAATCAGGGAAATAACAATGATTGGGTAAAATTCCGAAGGAAGATAAATGGAATAGTTGATATGATCCGACGAGCAAAAAAAGAATACTATGAACAAAAAATTAATAATAATAAATATGATAGTGCCGAAATGTGGTGGACTTTGAAAACACTAATAAAAGGGAAAAAACAAGAAATACATTTTATAAATGGTATAAATTTTGAAGGGACAATAATAAGAATAGAAAGAGAAATTGCAAATCACTTCAACAGATATTACATTGATAGCATAGAGGATATAATAAATAGTATAGACACAGTCCAAAGTGAAACTAGTCAAATTATTGAATACACAGATAAAAAATTTAACAAGTTTGAAGAAGTGAGTGAGATGGAGATTAGAGAATTAATAGCAACGGTACCAAAGAAAAAGGGAACACAAGAAGGAATATCGACAACAATTTTGAGCAATGTATTTCACGTCCTAGGTAGAAAATTCACAGGAATTTACGACTCACTAAAATACGGCATTTGCCCGGATAAATGGAAAATATCAGAAATAATACCTATACCGAAAGTGAATAAAACGGTAAAAGCGGAACATTTTCGACCGATAAACATGCTGCCGTAGTACGAAAAAATTCTAGAAATCATAGTAAAAAAAAAACAAATTGTAAAGTATATAGAAAAACATGAATTGTTGAATGAAAAACAATTTGGATTTAAAGAAGGCAAATCATGTGAAGATGCAGTACAAAAAATACTAACAACATGGAACAAAGAAATAAGTGACGGTAAAATAATTGGTGCAATATTTATTGATTTAAAGAGAGCATTTGAGACCGTTGACAGAAATATACTACTAAAGAAATTGAGTAGATATGGAGTACAAGAAGTGGTGTTGAAATGGTTCATATCGTACTCATCAGATCGAGCGCAAGTAGTAAAAGTAAATAATGAAAATTCCCAAACAATGTATACTAAGCACGGGGTTCCACAAGGGTCTGTGCTGGGACCCCTGCTATTTATTCTATATATAAATGATATTGTTGATGTAGTTACAGATGAATGTGATATTGTAATGTTCGCAGATGATATGGTAATATATACGAAAGCCGGGGGTCGATAGAATTAGAAACAAAATTAAATATACAACTTCGGCGGATAGAAGATTGGCTTGGTGAAAACAAGTTAAAAATGAACACAAAAAAGACAAATTTTAGGCTTATTAGAGGGCTAAAACAAACGCAAGGAGAGAAGGTAACAGTAATTACTAGTAGGGGAGAACAAATCAACAGAGTGAGCGAAATTAAATATCTAGGGGTAATGATAGACTCGAAACAAAATTTTACTGCTCACAAAGATTTCGTATTGAGAAAAGTAGGCCAAAAATAAGCTTCTTACAGAGAATCGGGAAGCTCCTAGCGGTCGCGACGCGATGCGTAATATATAAGTCGATTGTAGCGCCTCGTTTGGAATATTGCGGTACAATCATGCTAAGAATGAATAAAACAGACGTAGATGCTGTACAAAAACTACAAAATAGAGCCGTGAGAGTGATATTGCAATGTAGAAGAGAAACGAAAATAAAGGATGTGCTCGAAGCGTTATTTTTTCTAAATATAAGAGAACGAACAGAATTTAACGTGTTAGTATTTGCACACAAAATGATACTGATGACAATAGAAAAAGATCCCGAAAATAGGACACTTAGATATGTAGGGGAAAGAGAAGGAATGAAAAGGAGACAAGCAAACAATGTGAAAGTAAATCTGAGGAAAAGAACGATAGGTCAAAGAGATATTATGTATGATGGATAAAAACGGTGTAACGATCTCCCTAGAAATATACAAAAAGCAAAAAATGTAAAAGAATTCTAGCGTGTGCTCGTAGATTTCGTAAAACGGGATAGAGTGTGAAGTAGATGTCTCTCTCTCTATCGCCAGCTTCGACTTACGCCGACGTTTGCTATCCCAACACATCGTACGACTGCCTACCACAACGCTTTTCACCTCTCAGCGATTTATCTGTGGCACTCTCTTGCGCTCCCTGTAGTTTCATCACCCTCTCTGGAAGTCTTCAAATCTCGTCTGTATGCGCATTTACTGCAGTCGGAGCTAAATTAACTTAAGTATAGTTAAGTATTAATGATAAGTCTACTTCGTCGATATCCCTCGAGTTACTGTTTTTCAATCTTTACCATTGTTATTCCCTACCGATTTATAGTTTATACTGGTTATCTAGGTATAGTTGTAGGTTATCTCAAACCATTAATAACAATAATGGATGAGAACAGGAGGCTGTACTCATGACAAACTCATGATCTATTATTTAGTTGTAAGTTTTGTTTCTCACTGTATATTAAAATTTGCCCTACAGTTGAACTCGGGCATAATAAACTAATCAAATCAAATCAAATTATAGAAGTCTACCGCGTTCTTTATCTCCAGTCCCCATCTTACCTACGTGATTTTTTCACCAGGCGCGTATCCACCGCCTCTCGACCATCGCGACAACTCCAACCGTCTCTGACTTTTGCGATTCCGCAGCATCGTGCAACCGCTTACCACAATGCCTTTCATTTGTCGGCGGTCTATCTCTGGCACTCTCTTCCCCCCACGGTCGCGTCGTCACCTTCCCTGGCGATATTCAAGCAGCGACTATTCGACTACCTGCTTCAAACCGAGTTAGCTGAAGTTCGCTAACTATTGTTCTTAGTTTCTCTCTTTACATAGTTTCCTTATTATGTTAACTTTTAGTTTTGAGTCTCTAATTATTATGAATTATATAGTCTATCGATTTCCTCGTGCGGCATTCTGTGTCCATGCGATTCATTAGTCTTAATTCATAGATATAGTTTGTTAACTACTCTTAAGTGATCAAATTTTTATTTTTATTTTTATTTCAATTTTTATTTCAACGGTACCCACATTTTCACCGACTGTAATGTATATCTTCTTATCTCTCTACGCTATGTAAAATTTGCCCTATAGATTTCTTGGACATAATAAATTTCATCAACTCAACTCAACTCAACTCTGTCTCTTTCTCTCTCTCTCTCAAGCATTATTTAAATTACTGTTTCCTTCTCTCAAGCATTATTAAACACCAATAGAAACACTTCATTCGTACGATTATACTTGAAAGACAGAAAATAATTTCCTGTGCTTTACAAAAGGCAGTGCGGTGGCGGTGGATGTTAAGACTCCTATTGGGAAGCAACTGAAATCCAGCGTGTGCAGATGCTATATAAACACCAGTGACAATCATTCCGCGGCTCCAAAGGACCGGCAGTGACAAGAATTCTGCGGCACCAAGTGCGGTGCAGTCATTTTTCGTCACTTTCGCGGTTATATAACTGTAAAGTACAAGAAATTACCGCAAGACCGTAGAAATCCCATAGGAACATTGATGAGCACGAATATAACTAATAAATGACAGAAAGAGGTGAAATGGAGAAAACTAAACCAGAAAACTGTCATAAATGTATAAAGAAGGTGCAGACGGAGCTGCACTATTGTACGAAATGCACGAAATATTTTCATCCGGGATGTGTGCAATTCCACAAAATATATAACGTGAAAAATCAACTAGTTGCATGTACCAAAGATTGATATTTTTCAAGTGCAAAAAAACGACAAGGATAAACATTCATTGGAAGAAAAGAGGATGGAGAGGAAGAGAACAGAAGATGTTGAAGACGAGGGAGAAACCGATGATATGGATATCGAAAATCTGGAAAATGGAAGTACTGAAGAAAATCTAGCAAAGCTGATTCGAAAAGAAATAGGAGACATGGAGAAGAGAATCGCACAAGAAATTGTTGGGGAGAGTACGAAAAATATGATGCAAGAAATAATAGCGAAAGAAGTACAAAAAGCAACAAAAATTTTGAAGGAAGAGATAGAAACACTGAAGGCTCAACTGATGAAATCGAAGGAGCGAGAGGAACAGAGTAAACGGGGAATCAATGGCGGAGTGAAAAGTAGAGATGAGGAACAAATAACAAAAAGAAAAGCAACGTACTCACAGATGGAAAGGAAGACTCAAAGAGAAGAAATCATAATTCAGCCTGTTGCAGAACAAACAAGCGACCTCACGGCGGGCACGATGAAAAGCAACATCAACATAATGGAGCTGGGGGTAGGAGTTGATAACATAGTTAAAGGACCAAAAGGAAAAATAACTATTGAGTGCCAAAGAAGAGAAGATGGAGCGATTCTTGCGGGAGCATTGAAGGTGAACCTTGATTCGAAATATAAGGTTTATGCACCCAATAAAAAATTACCGAAGATGAAAGTAGTGGGAATAGAGGACGATGTAGAAAGAGACGAAGGAGCAGAATTCATCGAGAAAATGAGAATCCAGAACGACTTCGAAGACAGAGAGACCTTCAAAATGAAGATAATCAAGAAACATCGAACAAGGAAAAACGAAACAACGACGATGATCATCGAAACGGATCCTGAAACCCACAAGTTTCTCGTGGAACAGCAACGTGTGAAAGTGGGGTGGGTAAACTGCCCAGTGTACGACTATGGGAGTGTAAAAAGGTGTTTCAAGTGTTAAGAATACGATCACTTCGCGAGTGAGTGCAAGAACGAAAAACATTGCCGAAGATGCGGTGGTAGCCACGACGTAGCGGAATGTTCATCGAACGAGAAAAAAAGTATGAATTGTTCACAATTGTTCAAAAATGGTAGAGAAATTCAAATTAGAAGGTGTACAAACCGATCACGAAGCGATTGATATTAAATGCGAATCGTACCAAAGAATGGTAACCAGAAATAGAACAAGCGCCTCAGCGCCCTGCGGGCGCAGAGGCTCTTGTTGGTGGGCTCCGCCCCCCAAGCCGCCCGAAAAATGGCTCTTTGGGACATTTTTTAAGGCACTCACAGGAATACACGTCACGCTACGCGCTCCGTATCGAGTATGATTACACTTTGCGATATGCGCTGCATATCGAATATGTTTATACGTCGCGCTGCGCGTTGCATCTCGGAAGAACGTATGGCGGTAAATCATTTATCGCTTATGTAAATTGATTCATAGTTTATCCTTCATCGAATATAAACATTTCGTTTCTATACGAATTGATTATTATTATTCACAACTGATATTTCCTTTCTATTTTACGAACAATATAACGAATTGCATCACGTAGAACTTGATCAAATTAATGTAACGAATCAAATGATATCTAGTAAAGGTCGTTTTATTGGCTTAACACTTATGACCAGATTAAATGAGTATAACTCAACACAAAAAATATTTACCAACACGAACACCATTACCATTTACCAACAGGTCTAATGTCCCCTTTAAATGCATCTGTTTAAATGTTTTTTTCTTCCCTAAAATACATAAAATCACTTAATTATTGCCTCTGGACAGGACCCAAAGTATTGGAGCTGAATATTAAGAAAAATTGCTTTTTGATACGATTTTCAATTAAATTTTTTGATATTAATTTTTGTAGTAAAAAAATTATACCTCGAGAACGAACATAGATATCGTCTTGGTTCGTGTATTGAAGAGGAAGCAGTACCCTGCTCAAAATAAAGTTGTAGTGTCTTGGATGCGTCCAAAATAAAAAAAATCAATTTCTCGATGAATTCGACGGCGAGGACTCTTGGACTGTCGATCTATAAGAGAATTCGGTTATAACACTTTAAGCATTTTTTCTCTTCCCTATAATAGATAGAATCAATTCACTGGTTATTGTCACTGTCGGAGAGTAAAACATTGCAGACGAGAAATTCGAGAAATTTTATTTTCCTATCGTTTTATTTTGTTTTGAGATAAGTATATTGACACAATTGAAATAAAAATAGAAGGGTGGTTGGAAACATACGAGGTAAAAATTGATTTTTTTTTGTTTCGAAAAATTGTTAGAGATTTGAAAAAAGTAAACTGCAATTTCCCAATATTTAAAGTTATATACATTAAACAATGAGAAAACAATAAGATTTTTATTTTCGATTCAAATCATCCCGACACAGAATACCAACGTCGCGGCGTATGCAAACTTTATCACGTCTGCTATCGAATTATCGTCGGCTTCCAAGGTTTGACAGATAGAATGAATGGAAAAAAATAAATGGCCGCGATTGTTTTCAATTTTATTTGACAAATTGCAATAATTTTGGATATCCGATGATTCTTCTTTGTGGAATTATAACCAGGTTTTCAGTGCACCTACGAAATTTTTTATTTTTATTATGAATGTGAATAACGTATGTAAAATATTGTGAATGATATTCGTTCAAAATATATTATTTTCGAAATAAAAAGGATTAATATTTGGCAATCAATGTGTGATATTTCATATTTCATTTTTCGCAACCAAATTTTCGTTTGTGACATGATAAAAAATTGATTTTTTGGAAAATTAAAATAATATAACCTTTTAAAATAATTCCTCACTAAAAATAATTGGAGAATAAAAATACTAAGAAATGTCAGAATGTCTTCAAATTTGCTGTGCGTAGTGCTTTTCATAAAATAAAATAATGCTGCGAAAAAGACAAAATTAGGTTCGTAGACTTCATAATTGGAGCACCGTATGGACATTTAGCAGAACAAAATTTAAAACACCTCATTAAAGGCTTCGCAGTAGTTTCAAAATGATTGTGCACAATGGTGATGATATGATACATCACCTCTGTGAAGAAGAGAAAAATTTCTTCGCACAGTCCAAAGTTACAGCACCGTACGGATACTTGTCGAAGCAATAATAGATTTTTTTTTTAAGCAAAAGTTGAAATGCTTCGCAGGGACTTCAAAATGTATGTGCACAATGGTGATGATATGATACATCATTCCTGCGAAAAATTCCTTCGCACAGTCCAAAGTTACAGCACCGTACGGACACTTGTCCAAGCAAAAATGGATTTTTTTTCTTAAGTATCTATTCGAATACTTCGCAGGGGCTTCAAAATGTATGTGCACAATGGTGATGATATGATACATCATTCCTGCGAAAAATTCCTTCGCACAGTCCAAAGTTACAGCACCGTACGGACACTTGTCGAAGCAAAAATGGATTTTTTTTGTTAAGCAAATATTCAAATGCTTCACAGGGGCTTCAAAATGTATGTGCACACTGGTGATGATATGATACATCATCCCTGCGAAGAAGAGAAGAATTGCTTCGCACAGTCCAAAGTTACACTGTGATACGGACGTCTAAGAAGATAATTTCAGTAATAAAGGTATTTTTATTCAACTGCAGGCGAAAAAAAATATTACCAGTCATTGGAATCACTTCAAATTAACAACACATGATGTTGAAGATACATCGAAGCAAATGGTGAAAAATAAAAATTTTTGGAGTATTTGCTGCGGAGTAACCCCACCGACAAACTCCGAAGAGCAACGGATGGTCATTTCAATAGGCACTCTTTGCCTATTGTTATAGTGAGTGCCTAATGACGTACTGCGAGCTCCGCTCTTTGCCTATTGTTATAGTGAGTGCCTAATGACGTACTGCGAACTCCGCGCCGGTGGGTAGCGCGTCGTCGCGAACGCGTAGACTGCGTGGCGCCAAGCGGACTTTCCGTTGGAGACGAAGTTTTAATTTTCGTCGCCAAATAAATCGGCGAGTTTTTTCGCAATCTTTTGTTGTTTTTTTTGTTGTCACCGAATGTTCCGGCCAATGAAATTCGCCGGGCATCCAAGTAGTTATATCCGATACCACATTCGGGCTTTTTCCTTTGTTTTCCCATTGTCCATTTGTTCTCGGTGGGCTTGCCGGAAATGGTGACAATGACCGGAAATTCCGTCATTTCCCGTAAAATTTTTTTAATTTCTGCATCCTCGCGATGTAATTTTTGGATGAGAGTATTATATCGATCGAAATTTGACGATTCTTCCGGAATATCTATTTTTTTTTAGTTTCCACTCCACAAAAGTTTTAGTTTGTGTTGCACGTTTTTTCTTTGGGATTTTACACGTTTGCGTTGCTGTTCCCGTAGTTTCCATACAACGCTTCTTTTTTGATATCCATTTCCGCGCGCACTCGGTTTGCGTTGTTGCATCCATTTTCACGTGTTCTTCCTTTCAATTTTAACTCGTAACTGTCGAAATTTTTGTGTGGTGAGTTCACGGGAACTACCTCCCCTTCAATATTACGTCATCTTTACCGAGGGAACTGAGATGTTTTTTTTTTTTGATTTTTGTTTTTGGTAATCTCCTCGGCTTCATCGGTATTGTCATGACTCTTTTGTGGAAAATATTTTTTCAAATTTGCCGCATGGTACATTCCCCTTTCGATTTGAGTGTCTACGCCTTCCAGAATGAATGTGTCGGTAGCGATTTGTTTCTTTATACGATATGAGTAGTAGGTGGTGCACTATGGCGACCCCCACTCCTATCCCCACTCCTATCCCCTCCACTTCGGTCCCGTCTTGAGCTCGGTTTGAAGTGGTGGGGATAAGAGTGGGGATAGGATTTAGTGGAGATAGCCATAGTGCACCACTTTTTTTATTTTTATTTTTATTTTTATTTTTTTTTTTTTAAATTTTTATATTACATTTTATTTTCGCAATACCCTAATAATATAATAATTTTTTCCACAATACCCAAATAATATAATCATTTTTCATACCACAGTATTTATATATATATAATTATTATTTTCACAACGCCCAAATAATACAATCATTTCTTATTGCTATTGACTATATCTCGCCACATTCTATCAAGAGGAAAGGGATTAAGATAATACTGGAGTTTTTTTACATTTTCGAGAGCACAATTATAGATAATATTCTTGTCGCTGTCATGCCTCCTATGCCACGAGCACAGTGTCGCTGATGGTGAAGGATCAATTCTCAATGGTAGATCTTCATTGTTGCCCAGGTTTACAATTTCGCGGCCAGTAATTTCTTCCAAAAATTTTACAGCATCATATCCTCTGGCGTAAATTATCCCATCATCACCAACGCCTTCAGCAGTGTCGTACAACTCATAGCACAGTTCTTCAAAAGTAATTCCATCCTCAGACCAATGTATCCCATGATAATTGGCGGTTAGCCAGTCATTTTCAGCGCGTACTTGTGGCGGTAACTCGCTAATATCGTACGGAGGCGCAACAACCCATAATAATCTACGACGTAATTTATGTACTGACCCGACCGCTACTTCTTTAGGCAAAAATTCATTGTCTTTGCCTTTAAAACTTTGAATATCAAACACGATATCGAAGCCAGTACCCGTCATAATGTCACTCTCGAAAAAAATAGGTGTGGCACTCCGAAGGGACTCTGCAGTAACGCTGAGGTGTTGCTTTGAGCACGCGTTATTATATTCTGCCCCAACATGCCGCACGAACAATGGCTTCCTCTTCTACTCCCTTCCACCTCGGTGTAATCAGTATCAGCTATAGTGCTCCATTCCAAATGTTTTTTGTAGCACTAATCACTGAGGCGCTGCTTTGAACTCGACGTTATTATACTCGGTACCAAGATATCGCATGTACAATGAGTTCCCTTGAGCTGCTGCTAGCATTTGGCGAAACATCTCTGTGTCTTCATCGAAAGCTTTGACAAATCGATTCGGTAGAAAGCACGTAAACTCATTTTCCACATCGATGGTAATACGAGAGCCCCATTTACTATTGGCATATCGAATATTCGTGATCTTGTAGTCTTTATCAGTCGCCAATTCACTTAGTTTCACCACAGGTAGAAATTCCACCAATCTTCCTATTCTGTTGATCCGCGAGAAATCCATTTTTTTAGAGCTTGAAGTGTTTTAACGAGCGCGTTAGAAGACAAAGTTCAGTTCTCGAATGTATTAAATCTTTAATAGCACTGATATTCTCCAAGTGCCTCTCTAGTCGCTTTTTTAACTCGTGCTGTTTTTTCTGTATGGACTTGATGTACGTAGAGCGATCAGAGAACGACTGATAAGAACAACGGCAGTTGATGAGGTTATTATTTGATGCTCCCACCACCACCATTTTGAGAAGAAGAAGAAGAAATGGATGCTTTGTTACCGCAGCAGTATTCGTGACTCACGTAAATCTCGGTTTCATGCGTAACATAATATCTGCTGAATTCGCCTTTTTGAAGAAAATGGCGGCTATGATTAATAGAGTTGCGCGTGATATTCAAGGTGATACGTATAGAATTACAGCACGCTTATGCGTGTTGCTGACCCTGTGACTCACGCTAACATCAGCAGTATTTGCGAGGAAGACTGATTAAGACAAGGAATGCATTGTGTTCTTTTTATGTTATTTTTATTAAATAAAATCATGATATTTTACAGACAACGTTCACGAGAACAGCAACTCTGTATACAGTGTAAATATCTATTACAAAAGCCACAATTTTTCTTATTATAGCTGCCCCCTACGTTAGCACCAGTATTATTATCGCCAAGAGCTATTAATTTATGTTTTTTATTAATATATGCCTTGTAATAGTCGTAAACTATTTTATCGTTTCGCTGCAGATTATTTGAAAATAAGCTTTTAAACTTATGAAGGCCGAGTCCAGTACACATATAATGAAGAAACATAACACAATAATGACCACAGCATTGTGAAGTAGCTCCTTGAAGCTGGGTTGTGTTATATTGGAAGAGTCGACAGTTTCCTCGGAGACGTATGAGATGGTTTGGTATGATTGGTGGGAGTCCGTAGCTATCGAAGAACCATCCGTGTCCACTTCGATCGATGTACATGGCGACCCAATGACTCCCGGGACGCTTGTGTCCATCTGTATTAACGACAATAGCTGCCGGTTTCGTCAGCAATTTTGGGATGCGATCTGCAGGGTACACTCCAGTTGTATGATTTTCTATGCCACGAAGACAATGAAGAATTTGAAGACTATTCATAATTGTTATCGATCTGTTTCGTCGCGATCTTCATCCTCCGACAGAGCTATGGAGCGCGTAGTCCTATATTCCCCTAATTGGGCAAAGCGATCGCCATGACGGAGCCATTCTTTGATCCTTATAGCGTAGTCCAGGGCGCATGTGTACAGGGGTCTTCTATGCAGCAAGCTATGATACATGCAACGAGGACGATCACGACCATCATCAAGTTCACGGAATGAGGAGGGGTCCTCGTTATCTTCTTTCTCCAAGTTTATAATGAAACAGTTTGTAAGCTTGATCAAGTACGATGCTTTTATAGCACCTCTGGTAAATATCCTATCAGCTTGTTCAGCTATTTTCTTCAGAGTATTCTCGATAGTTTCTAGAGACGTGTCACCTTCGGACCATGCCAGGCCATGACAATTACATTTGAGCCATACGTTTTGCCGTTTTATGTCAGTAGGCAGATTCATAAACGAACAGGGTGGTTTTATAACCCACCACCCGACGTAATCACTTGTCACTGAGACAATGGCAACTTCTTTAGGCACAAACTTATTAAATTTGTCTTTTGAGCCCTGTATATCAATTACAATATTCACGGAGTTACGCGGCATCTTGTCGCAGCGAGCTCTCGATGTTAACTGAAGAAGAAGCAGTGATCATAAACTAGCCGCTAAAGTCTACAATAACTTGGCGGGAGGAGTCGATTTCCAATACATTATCATATTCAGCATATACAATGCAATTAACTGTTGCGGTTAGAAACTCCTTGAATCGTACTTCTATTCTAACGCTACCGTGCTTCACCAAATTCCAATGACTGTTACTGTTTGCCGAAAGGTCGGGTGTAAGGTCAAAAGCGAAAAGGCAGTATCCCCAAGGATAAGATGAGCGTGATATACAGTTGCCCTGATTGAGGAAATGAATGCCTGTACCCGAGAACAGCGTATGATAAGCATCTACATATAGAGAGGTAGCTGTAAAGTCCGGTTGTAGAGCTTTCGAGGGTATCTGAATACCATCAATGTATAAAGAGAGATAGTTGATGTCATAATTTTGAAAATTAAAAGGGTTTAGTGTGTGGTCGCCGTTGAAGGCTTTATTATTCACGAAGCCGATAATTATGCGCTTGGGCAGCTGGCCAAGTATAACATTATCCAGAGTGTCTCCATGCACACCAGCATGCATTGATATGGCTTTAACCTCTACCCGCGTCAAGGGATATTTGGCTGTAGATTTAGACAAAGCTCTTGCGTGAGCCAACAGTATTCCAGGAGCTATCCTAGTACGGCGCACAAGAAGCGATGCTTCTGCAATACGGATTTTGCTATTTTTCGAGGTGGTCATGAGGCAAAACGCGTCGCTGGTACGCACGAGGCGCAAGCGCATTTCAACACCATTTAGCAAGAACCTGTCCTGATTAAAAATATCACAATGAAGATGCCCTAGAAGATCGACTGTTTTCCCATCGCACAGAAAAGTACTACGGGCTTTAAGGCCTGCGTTGCCATCATTTAAATCGTCCATTTTACCAGCCGTGTCTGAGTACCATAGAACACTCGTAAGATGAGAGGCCTTTGCGCCTTGGCCATAATTCAAAAGTGTTTCAATATAAGCCCTATACGCATAAGCGTTGTTAGGAGGTGATACAAGTTTCTGATTCAGGTATACATCTACCTGATTGAACATTGAGTGTAGTAGGTTATTAATAGGGCCTACTTTGACCTGTTCATCTTTTGTGGATGTCTTTGGAATTTCAACACGCAAACTCAGCATAGTATGGGCTAGATCAATGTACTCATCCCCGTGACCAGGCACCACAAACTCTATAGGTGAATCATCGGTCAGTGATGAAATGGGCTTATAGTATACCCATTGTGTTCCCTCAATCGTCGTTTGAGTCGGCGGTAACGTAAATAGTTCAAGTTCCGACTTCATGCATTCGCACGAGTGAGCATGCAGGAAAGCCATTTTTTTCTAGGCAAAAATATCAGACACGGACCTCACCTTCTTCCTCTTTTTTTTCTTGATACAGGCCCCTAATTTCCGTGTCACAGACTTCTTCTTCTTATTCTTATTCGCTTTTCTCGAGCGCTTTCTCCTCACTGCCGACTTCTTTCGTTTTTTCGGGGCGATGCGACGAGACGAGCGTCCGTCAATAAAATGCATCAAACTGTTAAGTTTAGCCCCTTTATACCCTGAACCTTTCATAAGACTATCAATTTTTTCCTCTGCCTTTCGTTTTAGATTTTGACCTGACTCGCGCAGGCGCGTTTTAAAAGCTTCTCGCGGGTGCAAACCGGAACTCAATACATCACTAGCTACATTAGCGCCTGCACGTAGTGCCTCTTTACCGACAGTTCGAGCCCCCTGTTTTAAGAGAGGTATAATGCGTCTGAAGAGGCCGCCAAGAAAACTGCCGATACCGTGTCCGCGTTGATTTGGTGATCCAACGTATACATTGCTAATACCTCCGTGACCTGTCCGCGCACCGCCTCCTGTCTGGGCGTCAAAGTAATCACTGTAGATATCCATTTCTATTAATCTGTACGTTTGAAGTGCAGCGTCACCGTCAAAGTCCCGTACTCGAATGGAATAGGTTTACCGAATTCGTCCCTTATATCGATAGTTATAGTTTGAAAATTAGTGCGTAATAGAGGCACATAGCGCTGTGGTGAAAAACTTCTAATTTTCATGGACCCGAAATTAGAATTGTCAGCGGCTGCTGATGGTACGACTCGGAGCAGAGGCGTATGGACATCGCCTGTTATATACGGCTCACAGATATCGGTATAAACGAAAAACATATTTGGCACGCCATTCGTGAGACTCGCTGGCCTTTGAGCAGCGTACTTAGTACCGCTTTGGACTACAACAGCCTGACTATGTGCGTAACCTAAAATTTTATTTAACTCAGGCGAAAAAAAGAAGGCATGTTCTAATCCCGTGCACTCACGACAAATAGTCTCTGCCGTAACGTAGCCGTTACTACCACAACGAAATCTTAAGTGCCCGTTGACACACGAAATTTCGTTTATAGCTTCAAGTAACGAATCTATATTTTGATAGATTCCCGACGGTACACAATTACGATCTTCTTTAAAATCTGTGTCAGCGCCGGAAGCAGGCGTCACAGCATTCGTGACTATACTGATAAAGTTCCGTTCGCCCTCAGGGGGGACATGTAAAATGGTCATAGGCATATGAATTTCAGCTAACGAAACAGCCCAACTGCCATGCAAAGTCACGTACTGCGGTAAGCGCGTAGTGTAGAGCGTTGTTGTGTTATCGGGGTAATACGCCATGCTACTGTTGCTAGGCAGTACAATATAAAATTCGTCTTTCATTCTAATGATTTTTTTTTTTTGTCTTGCTCTTATTTGTTTGAATAGACTCCTGCACTCGCGATAATTCAGCCTCGTAAAAGATACCGTCGATATCCTCGTTTTGAAGGTCGCGTAATATGTACACTGTGGGCCAACAACTATCAGATATGCGATGTATTTTAAAGACTTCGCTACTCCAGCCGCTTTCGTAACCTTTTGCGAAGGCTGCTTTTGCACTACTAATACGTACAATATCCCCTATTCGATATTTAGGAGATTTTTGTTGCTCAGGGTTTTTACTATAGCGTTTCAGCAGATTAGCTCGCGCCCTAGCGGCTGTAACGAGCGTTACATCTGTAGGAGCCATTTTTATACTACTATGCTGGGCGTGATTATATGCCGAGACAATATTTTGCAGAACATCGATATATCGCTTCTGCCTGGAATACGTAAAAAAACGCCACATCCTCTCCTTCAGTGTTCTATTGAATCGTTCTGCAATAGAGGCCTTTATATCAGGATTTCGAGCTGTCCGAAATGTAATATCCTTTTTCTGCAGTAAAGTTTGAAAAGCAGTGCCAATAAATTCTTTACCTTTATCCGATTGAAGACAAACAGGCGACCTTCCTTTGCTCTGTGATAAAATGCGTGTAAATGCTTTAGCCACTGACGAAGCAGTCTTATCGCGCAGAGGTTCAACCCAAGCGTATTTGCTGAGAACATCTATGACTACGAGAAGATAGACGAAACCGTCATTGTAATCCTTAAGCGAACGAAGGTCGACGAGATCAGCCTCCCAAACATCGTCAATATTTCGTACATTGTAGAAACGTCGTGGAAAGCGCCGTCTTACAGGTTTATGTCTGGTAAACGCTTCCTGAGCCTCCAACCATCGTAACGCTTTTTTATCATTAATTTTTTTCTTACGAGCCAAGCGCAATAGATTAGTAGCACCCGAAAAGGATGCGGGATGGGACGAATCAAAGTACACCTTTTCTAATATTTTCATGATTATAATTTGAGATTTGACCAAGTTACACGCTTAATTTTATATCCAGATCCTCCACTCTGTAAATGACGTTTTGATTTACGAAGTGGACTAGGTCTACCGATGCTATCACTCCCACCACTGCGGCCCGATTGATAGGCGTCGCTGGAAAAATCAGGCTCTATATCGCTGATGCCATCTTCTTCTTCCTTCTCCTCTTCGTCATCACCATCGTCGTCACAGGTGTCTCTGTTGGCGTCACTATCGCGGGGTTGCAGTGTTGAATTGGCTCGAGATTCAGCCCAGAGTTCCTCATTACCCACAAACTCTCGAGGTGCCTGTATCTCTCTCAAAAAGCGAGCAAACGCTTTTCGACCCACAGGCTTAGGAGCTTTTCTTGCTCGCATCGCATCGTTCACAAGATCAACAATATTCGAGTCTTTGATTGGTTTTCCGCTAATGGAAACTACACCTGCTGAATCCCATGCGAAATTTGGCTCAGGCACGTCGTGCAGTCGCCGCAATAAAAGCTTTGCTTTAGGACGATATTTCGCGGGTATACTTTCAATTATGACAGAATCATGCATGTGCACTGATTTCTTTTTCTTTTCATAGTTCTGCACAGGTATCTCTTTTTTTACGGTCATATTCATGTATTGCTGAGCTCGCTCGCTGTCAGCAAAATGAAGATAGCGCTGCAACACTGCCAAATATGCTGACCACTTCTCCCTGTCATCCTTGTAAGTGTTACACGTCAAAATATCATTCATTTCCGTATCCAACCTACTCAAGGTAGCGCCAATAGCTCGTAACTCTGGTGATACCGTAGGCTCATTAAAAATTATTTGCCTATGATTCTGGGCACTCAACTGCGGCAAATTTTCTTCAGGCACTAGCACCATTTTTCGGGCATGCTCCATTATTTACCTATCAGACTTGACAGAACAGTGCCCAGTATAGGAGCTAGCAAGAGCGGTAAAAAGCCACCGCTCTGGACAACGTACCTCTTCTTGCTTTTCCAGCAACCTTTCTTTGCTGCTAAGAGGCGAAGAACATGCGCGTGTCGTCGTAATTTTTTCTTCTGCTCGGGCTTCAGTGGTACATTGCCACGAAGTATGTTTAGTGCACACTCACAAATACACCGTATTGTGGATGAGTCTGCTTTACGCAAAACAGCCTCACGCTGATCTTTGTTGAGATGCTGAAGAACCTGCAATATCGCAATGTGCTTCCGACAGAGAGGTGATCCGTTTCGTGCCATCACAGGCGTAGAACTGACAGGCTTTTGATAGTGCAGTGAAGACCTCTAACTTTTTAGCCGAATGAGCGCGAGATGGAACGCTACCGCGCAGAACCTTAAGCGCACACTCACAAGCGCTTCGAGACGCGGACAGTTTATTTTGTGCAATGCTCAGTTGCCTGTCTGATGACCCGTTATTGTCCATTACAAGCGCAATACTGGAAGTTCGTCTTGTGTGCGGCTGCTTTTTATCTGTTTACGAGGCACATACACGAAATGATGCGGGTCATCGGGGAAAATACATGTGCGAAACCTACAGTTATCGGGTGTCGATTGTTTCAAGTCGAGTAGAAGATAGCCATGCGGAGCGGAGGTAGCATTGTGATAGGCCTCTTGTAAAAACCGAGGGTTTTCGGGATATATCTGACGTGCTAAATGCTGTATCTGAGCACGATCACGAGGGTTCTTGAAAACAACTATGTAATTGGCATTCAGAGAAATATCTCGCTGACCGTGACCCTGATGAAACAAGTTTTGCGTTATAAAAATAACACTTAAATTCTTATGATGACTACCTTTCGTGAATAGATCAACGACTGCGTTATTCGAGGCCTCGCGCATCAAATCATCGATAATTACTAGTTTAGTGCGGGGGTCATTAGCGTAATCGGAGGGCTGAGGCAGGCCCTCATGAAATTCTATTGATTTACCGTATTCCGTGTAAGCTGATTGCCATTCAGAATAATAGAAAATAATTCTCTCAAAGGGCACACTGTTCATACGTGTAACGAACTTCAAAAACTTCTTCACAAAAAACGTCTTACCGCAACCTGTAGGACCGCAGATCATAGCGGTCCAGGGATGTTTCCACCTCGTATCCATCCGAGTGAGTGATCAGGCTTTCTGCTACGATGTAGCTAATAAAGAGGTCTTGGAGCATTTTCCTAAATTATAGATGGTTTATTTATAACAATAACATACAGTGTAATTCTAAAATATTTTTCAACTTTTATAACCATAAGGTAGACTACCATACTGGCCATCTTGTCTTCGCTTGACACTCGATGGTTTGCACGATTTTGTTTCGGTGCGCGTTACAACTTGATGAAATGGCGTGCGACGAATAGAGTTGGAACTCAGTACGATCGGTTCTTCGCGTTCACCCATAATGAACGATCGGATTGAGTTAAAATTGATTAACGCATTGTTTTTAAAATTAAGCGTGATCCCTTTTACTTTACAGACTTCGCTTTCAGTTCCATGTGGAGCACAAACTATGAACGAATAAAATTTAGGTCCTCCGGAAACGAAAGATTTAATATAATGCCCCGTGCCCAACTCATCCGTTAGTTCTCCTAGAAGTTGACCTATCGGAGGTTCGTATTCGTTTGGTCTATTTTTGTCTGTCACGTAAATTACCGAGTCCGTATCACAGTAGAGGGCACGACGATCCAAGTGCTCAAGGTAACTATAAAGTTTCAATCGAGCTTGAGCTGTGGTATAAGCAGCTATTACAGCGTTAGCAATGCCTGTCGGTTGTACAGCATCGGTAATTTTCGTATAACTAACGTATAAAATGTTATGATTAACAGGCAGAATTCCTGTGACCTCGTACTCGGGGCTATCCAGTAATTCCATAAGCTCCTTACGGGTGGATACTATCGCCGTTTGTGTCAAATTTTCGCGCTGGCCGAATTTACCCCAGAATGAATTGAGGCATAGCTTAGCCACGGACCGTAATCCGGGGTTTTTGTCTATTGCATTGCGGTTCAGCTTAATGCCTTCAGACTGTTCAAAAGCAGCAATATATTGGTCTTGAGCCGCGCTGTCTTGGGAACAGTTATCGGGCCATCCACTGGCTTCTTGTTTGATTTTCAGAAATGTATTTATATAGGTAGCAAAGTGACCGCCCTCGTTTGTTTCACGCTGAAACTGCGTGATTTGATATTGCCATATTTCATCAACTCTCATCACTTTATACCCACACGAGACAGCTTTTCGCAGTTCGTCTACCACCCATGTTCCATCGAACGTGCGTTCTTCCGGATTTTCGTGCACACACTCTTCTTGGCTCATACTCTCGCAACAACTTCGGCACAGAGCGAATAACAAACGATGATGCATGCGCACAGGTAGGACAGGATGATACAAATTCCGCGGTGGTAATACGGTACATTTTACAAGCCCTTCGACTTTTGACAGGTCTGTGTTATCAGAACCTGTCAAAGCCTTACACTCGTCGCCTACATATACTGTGGGATGACCAACAGGATACTTGCCAAATTTACAGATGTAAGGATACAAGGAGCAGACATCCACATAGCGTATCTGTTCTGTATCGTTTACATCGTAGAGTGTAACCATATTTTCCGTACGCCCACCGAAGAACGCGTCCCTCGGATTGAGAGGTTCTAACATAACCAGCGGGTGATTTCGTACAAATTCCCTCATTTCGCCATTTGTTTCTAACATACGGTCGTACTCGCATTCCCAAATCTCAGTTAGTATGTACCCACCCGCCCGAATTCTATTACTCATAGCAATTGTTCTCTCAAAACGCTCATTCATTGATACCCCGTCGCTCTGTTCGCTTTCTCTGTTTATCGCGAAACAGTGAGGGCATCCATGCCAATAGCAGCCGTGAAACTGCAATACGTGCTCCGCGTCCTGGGTTTCATAGTACCCGTCTACCAGTAGGTTTTGAAATATTTTATTTTCACGCGTTCGACCTGCGTGAATTATTAAACATCCGAGAGAATGCTCCATCCATACGAGCCATGCGATCGCTTTTTTTGACTGATTATGAGCCCATCTGTAGCCCCCGGTGGGAATGACGCCTATCGTATCATTTTTCAGAAAGTTTTTTCGAAAAACGCGAAAACAAGCTGAAGCTATCGTAGTGCTTTCGTCGAACGGACAAACATTTCCGCTGGTAATGAACAAACGCCTAAAAGCGATACAAGCTCTTCTCAATATTGTGACATCGGTCTTACAATAGGACACTATCTCTTTTGCAAAATCGAATACATAGTTGGCATCACTCAATTCTTTATACCATCCTAATAATTTTTCGCGAGCAGCAGCGTTCATCGTTTCCGGAGAAAAATATTCTATGGGCGGCAATTTTCCCACAAAATTTTGATTTTCAGGCCTATTAAACAAGTGGGGAAAAGCCCCTTTAGCAATAGAGTCCGTTAAGCCAAAGGCTTTTGGTAACGCGCTTAGAGGCATGTGAAAGTAATTTAAGCTATCGAGAAATACGAGCTTGCCGATTCGCATGGTAATAATTTTCGTCCCATTCATTATCAATTCGGGCATCTGCGTCTTTTTTTCGTTGACTAAATAGCGCAAAATGAACTGTGCGTCAAACCCGCCTGCATTATGAGCAATTAAAATTGTGCGTGAAAAATCTCTGTTGTCTTGCATAGCTAATTCCACAAGCTGACATACGGGACTATGTCTAAATACAAATTCGTGTGTCCCGCAATATTCGCAGGGGTCGTCTATAGAAACGTTATCACAGCAGAATGTGCAGACACGTTGAGCCACACAGAGGTTCGGCTCGTGCGCAAATACAGTAGGATCGCCTTGTAACGGTGTACACTGCTGCGTTTCAAAGTCATAAAAAATGTAAATATTGTTTTTAAATGCTTTTCGTCGAACGGTCGACATGTAACATAAATGATTGTGTGGCTGATCGGATTTACATATCGTGCAAAAACTATAGCCGCATACATGTTTCTTTTTTTTCACCAAAGGATGCATCGTTCTGAAACATAGTCTGCATCGCTTAAGTGCCTCGCAAAGCGTAGCGCCTTTTTTTTTATTTCGCGTGTACTTTACTACTACGGTTGTGCTGAGATGACGTGCACATTCTTCCCCAAAAAATTCACGATTGCACCCTACGCATTTTATTAACTCGTTTGCACGGGGATCGCATGGTGGCTGTTTCCAGCACCGCGGACATTTCTTTTTCACACATCTGTGATCTAATTGGCGATGTAGCCTGTTACACAGATGGCAAAAACCCGAGCAGCCGACAGCTCCTCTAAGATTTAAAATTGGCTCGTAATGGTGCGAACGCTCGTAATACACAATATATAGAGTATGTTGAACCGAACCGAATATATTCAGAACTTTCTGTGTACCGTTGAATATAGCTTCTTTCTTACGACGACCTAAGCCCAAAAATTCAAAAACCACAATCGCTATGCCCTCTAATGCTAAATGATCTTGATACTGTGTAACTTCGCTGAGACGACAACCGTTTCTAGGTATGCAAACATCTGCAGCTCTGGTGAGCTGTAATGCCTGTTCTTTCTGCAGCGATCCATTAATCTGTCTAATTCTTTGCCAATTTGCATGCAGAGCCCCTGTTCGAATTTCGCCCCGTTCGGCATGAACTCGAGCTGCTACGAGTGAGCGCGGCAAGCATAGGTTATCATCGTTTCGTATTGTCAGAATGGATTTTTTTGCGACGGCCTCGTGCGTGAGAGTTTTTCTACCTGTACCCTCGATACCCTTGACAACAGACATTTTTATATTACACGAGTCATTTATATCTATTGACGCCGCACTTTGAGCAACACTGAATATCAATTGCCAAATATCTTCAAACGTAAAGTCGCGAACGGGTCTAAAAGAAAGCCATACGGGACCCTGAGATAAATTGTCGGCTGTAAACGAAATGCCGGCATAGTCGCCACCCTCACAGGAATTAGTCATATACGTTAATAGGTCACGGAACGCTCCCTCGAGCCACTCTATGATATTTGTTTCGGGGGGAGGCCTGAGTATTCGCAACGTAGTCTCCTGACCTCGAAGTTTAAATCGCTTAAAATAGCGTCTGATGCTTTGCACTATCTCAACTCGCATCCCCGGTGGTTGTACGTCGCCAAATGTTGAGGTTTTCGTCGCTACGCTGGGTACTCTACCGGTGCCAGTCTGTATTTCTGTAAAAAGGCATTATGAATTAATGATAAACATTTATTGTTTCGGAAATTCGCTGAAATATTGCTAGTACCTGCTGAAGCAATTTAAGTATCTTCATCATCAATTAAAGCTGCTACCAATCGCCCTGTTACAAAATAATTCAACTTACTATATTTTCGAAATCTAAATTAAAGTATATTTACCTGTATCGTTATTATCAGACATCAGATCGTGAAACCAGCTGTGATCTCGAGGCTCTAGAGTTTGCGGTATTTCGCACCCTGCTATCGTATTCTCCAATAGCTGGTTTTCTTCGCCCTCATTCTGCTGTACCTCAGCGTGTAGTAATGACGCTTCTTCTTCTCCCTCGCCCCTCCCCCACGGTGCGGGTAGTTCAGAGGGTGGTACGACTTCCTCCTCCTCCTCTTCTCCTACACACTCAGTCCTCGTTAAGCCAGGGTTACAGCGACGGCACTCCCACAACTGATTTTCATGGTATATACAGTTTTCTTCATCATCATCATCATCAGTCTCTGAACATTGCGGATGCTGGACTTCTTCTTCTTCGCTCTCCATAGGGCCCTCGGGTGTATGTAATTCACACGCTCCGTCATCTTCACCTTCTAGAGGTCTCGTTAGACGAAGCCGAAATGCTGCTGTAAATTTTGAATATAATTAGACACTTACATGCTTTCCTTTAATTCTCATACTGTCTCAGTTTTATACTCACGCGCAAAGGGAATATCACGCGGAAAATTTACGAGTGAATATTCAGTAGGCTCCTCTTGACGCATATTCTCTCCATTATCGGCTGCAGCTGCTGCTTCTATAAGGGGAGTCTCACACCGTTGGTGATGTTGATGCTCTGTATTATCGGCTACTGCCTCTATAAGAGGGGCCTCATGCCCCTGCTGATATTGGCGCTCTGTATTATCGGCCGCTACAATAAGCTCTTCCTCTTCATGAGGAGACGCGTCCAATAGTTCGTGATACGCTACAAGTCAGATACTAATTAATAGTTTTTTTGATAGGCGATCGGGGTCACATGCAACACTACATACGTTAACACACTAAGGCCCCACCCTATTCGCGAAATTTTTCCTTAAGCGTTTAGAAAGCAAGTCAAAGGAATAATCCACGCATTCCCATTGCCTATACACATTGAAGTACACGCAATTTCCGAGATGATTCCGTTTTTTAGGGAAATACTGTACAGATTTTAAACTTACCTCTGATTTCTTCGGCTATACCACGGAAGCATGGTAAATCTTCGACACACCGTCGTCGTAATTCATTGAAAACACATGTTAACACCTCATGTCCGTTAAACATCCCTCTCTTGTAAGCTTTTGCGAGGGATCGTACTGGTGACCACCATACAACGAATTTCAAACGCCTTACAAGGCCATTTCCCGATAAATCGCGCAAATCTCTATACCACTGTTCATTGCACCGTTGTTGAAGTATCGCACTACGTAATTTTGTTAATTTCAATAAATCTATAATACATTTACGTATGGTATGGTCTGACATTTTTTTCTATTAACAATAGCTCATTACTTCCAAATCGTCCGATAAGCGAAGAGCTACTGTCTGATGATCGTAAATTTTTTATTTGTGAGAAAATCACATTCGCATCTACAGCACCTGGGAATGTGCTGACACTACATTTTGAGGAATCAATCCGCTAAGCGACCCTGAGCTATTTGAATCCTCTGGTATTGCTCTCGATGAGGATCAACCAATGACGATCCCCCCCACCCTAAATAAAGAGTCGCTCTTAATACATTTAATACCCTATGCCAATGACTGTACCTCGCGGAAACCGCGAATTACCAATCGGTACAGTGATTGGCCCTCTCGGGAGACGAAAGAGGGGCTCATAGGGGTGGTACTGCCGTGATCAGAATTCGGCTAGCACCCCTCGTTCACGAGTTAGAGGTCCCCGAATAAAGTGCCACACCCTAATTTGCTAATACGCTAATACGCTATGCCAATGACTGTACCTCGCGAAAACCGCGAATTACCAATCGGTACAGTGATTGGCCCTCTCGGGAGACGAAAGAGGGGCTCATAGGGGTGGTACCACCGTGATCAGAATTCGGCTAGCACCCCTCGTTCACGAGTTAGAGGTCCCCAAATAAAGTGCCACACCCTAATATGCTAGCATTCATTAGGTGGAGAAAATCACAATATTTAATTCTATAATTCCTCTTTATAAAGATCATCTCTTTTCGCTGCACGAGCGCACCTGGGAATGCACTGATACTGCATTTTCGGGAATCAATCCGTGAGGTGACCCTGAGCGACTGTCTGGGCTGTACCGATATTAATTACAGTGAAGATGGTTGCTATGCTCTCTATATCACCTCCTCTATTTTCACAAATATATGAAACGCATCATTAGTCTTTCATCAGCCTCCAAACATAGCGCACAGCTTACAGAAAAAATATAAAAATAATAATAATTTCATCGTTAGTGTTCGGATTAAATAGTTGATATATTTATTAGAGCTGTATCAGCATCGTGCTAGTTGTTATTGCGTGTGTACGTGTGTGTGTGTGTGTACGTGATTTTTTAAATTTTTTCTAAAAATGTATCTCCGATACCCCACCACCGAAATGCCCGAGGGTTTTGTGTGCGAAGTGTTGCACGTAGTGTCAGCGTGCATAATAGCCATCCGATTCGATAATTTGTGTGGGTCCTATAAGACCCTCAAAACTTTAATGAACGATTTTTATAAAAACTGTAGCTCGCAGTGGAAGCTTCCCCGCCGGTTTACAGCACCCGGCACGGCTTGTGTATTGCTGCGTAATTATAATATGTATCGATGCGAAATCGTCTATATAGACGATGACGGCTACACAGAAGTTTATCTGGTAGACGAAGACGTTTCGACATATTGTGAGTTCAGGGAACTATTCAGACCTCATCCCCTCTTTGCCACCGTTCCGGCTCTCGTCGTGTACTGCGAAATTCACGGACTTCGCGAATTGGCAGACGACGAGACCGTGAATTATGAGGCTGAAAACCACCTGAACGAAGAAATCGCTCAAGCCGTGGAAGATGAAAACGCGAACGACAACGGCGAAGACTCTGACGAGGAAGAAGAAGAAGAACCAGGTAACATGTGGGGTTATCAAAGTGATAATGACAGCGATGAGGGCTTCGCAGACGAGGACAATACGGCAGAAGAAGAAGAACAGAGGGGTGATGGTGACAATGGTGGCGGTGGTGTTGCTGATGCTGTGCGCATTAATAATAATAATAATAATAATAATAATGTCGTTGCGTTTACGGCTTTAACGGTAGAACAAGGCACTCCCTACCCCGTCATTGCGTTGTACAAAACCAATTACGGGGGTAATAGAGAGGAGATGCCTTTTATAGATATAGGTCGTATTATTGCAGAGCATTTTAATAGGCAATACGAGCTCCTCGACATTGCTCTCGTAAATGATGATGATGTCGGGGAGGAGGGTGACAATATAGCGGAGGAGTAACAAAAAAAAGACAGGAGAGTGCGCGAAAAAAAGACAGGAGAGTGAAAGTGTGTAAAGACAGGAGAGTGCGCGAAAAAAAAAGACAGGAGAGTGAAAAAAAAGACAGGAGCGTGAAAAAGACAGGAGAAAGAGAGAGAGAGTGCGCGAAAAAAAAGACAGGAGAGTGAAAGTGTATAAAGACAGGAGAGTGAAAAAGACAGGAGCGTGAAAAAGGCAGAAGAAAGAGAGAGAGAGAGAGAGAGAGAGAGAGAACCGATACAGTGAAAGGTAATTTTTTGAATTTAATTCTTTAAAATTTTTTGAAAATATTTCTTTTAAAATTTTTACGTATCAGCGAATAGGCACGACAAAGATCGACAGACCAATGACGTAATTTTTTTTTTTTTTTTTGAATTTAATTCTTTAAATTTTTGAAAAAAATATTTCTTTAAATTTTTTACTAATCATTGAACAGACGCGCCAAACCGTTGACGTAATTTTTTTTTTAAATTTAATTCTTTAAAATTTTACATATCGTCGAATAGGTGCGACAGAGATCGCCAACCCGTTGACGACTCGGACGGCGTCCGCACCGTAGAGCGTCTGAGAATTTGCAGTGTCAGCAACTTCTTCGCGAGCTACTGCACAACTGCAGCAACAGGCACTCAGTTCATCGAGTAGCGCGTGTGCGAGAGCATCGAGTGAGCGAATAACGCTATTAAAAAAAAGTGGTGTAATTGTTTTAAAAAAAATGGCCGATAATAACGCTTGGGGATTCAGCACACGATTTAATCCGGAACTCAATACGACGGACTTTCAGAAGGTGCAGTTAAAGTGTACAAACGGTCGGCTGCAGATAATTGAGGACAAAATTAAAAAAAATATCTGCCCTTTCTGCCCTGAAGGAGCGGACCATAATTGGTTACGCTGCTTCAGGGCTGTCGTTAGAGCTGCGCGCTCGCAGCTAAGCCCTAATAAAAAAGTACGCTGCCCCTTGTGTAGGGGCATCGTTAAAGTGCGCTCGTTTAAATTTCATGCAGCCGAGTGTATCCGCAGCATGGAGGTGCTGCTGAGCATATTAGGAGAATAAGTGCGTTAGAGACAGGAGTGTGATAAGTGGACAGGAATGTATTAAAGACAGGAGTGCGTTAAAGACAGGAGTGCGTTAAAAAGGACAGGAGAGAGAGTGAAAAGACAGGAGAAAAGAGAGAGGATACAGTAAAGGTAATTTTATTTTTTATTTTTTAATTTTTACATTTTTTTTTAATTTTTTAAATTATTAAAAAATTTTAAATATTTTAAATTTTTTAAATTTTAAATTTTTAAATTTTTAAATTTTTAAATTTTTAAATTTTTAAATTTTTGTTTTTAAAAAAAAAATGATTTTTTAAATTTTTTAATTTTAATTTTAAAAATTATTTTTTAAAATTTTTTAAATTTTTAAATTTTTTAATTTTTAATTTTAAAAATGATTTTTTAAAATTTTTAAAATTTTTAAATTTTTAAATTTTTAATTTTAAAAAATGATTTTTTAAAATTTTAAAAATTTTGAATGGCTCTAATAAACTGGTGGTGCACTATGACGCCCCAAAACGCTACTTATCCCCACTTTTATCTCACCACTTCAAGCCGAGCTCAAGACGGGACCGAAGTGGAGGGGATAGGAGTGGGGATAGGAGTGGGGGTCGCCATAGTGCACCACCTACTACTGATATGGACCATTCGATTTGCGGGATCGCTCACGTTACACGCTTTCGCTCACACAAGATCACCTTCGGAAAATTGGACAAGTTTATGTTTTTCGTCAAATCTCTTTGCGCGGATACGGCCTTTTGTCCGTATCCTTTGAGCTGCGAGAGTGAGTTTTTGTTCGTACCTTGTTCGGGATTATAACGGCTCGGTGCGAGAGTTTTTAAAACACGAGGCCCTCGTCGCGACTCTGCATGCCGTCGGTTCGATATATCGAAGCCTTCGAAAACATCTCGCTCGAGCCGTCCAAATTCGCGGTCACTGACCTACGTAAACAGCGCATCGTTCGAGTTTCACGGCCACGCTATTGTTCACGCGCGATGTCAACACGACTCGAAGACACCGCTCGCGCTCTCTCTCTCGCTGTCGGGCTCGTCTCGCTCTGACCCATGGAGCGAGGCGAGGTAATCCCTCGCTTTTAATATTCGGCGAATTATTTTCTTCGAGAACACAGGCATCGCCGAGGGCATTAACCTGTGCCAGCTGATTGACACAGCGTTTCTCTCCGGCGTGGCCGAAACACCTGAGGACTCGCGAGGCGTTTTGTTTTTTCGATCCCGGAAAGGGAATCAGTAGCTTACGAGTTCGCGACGGGTTACCCTCGCCAGCCCTCGCACTCGCTCTCGCTCTCATATTCGCAACGGCACATTTGCGTTGTTATTTTTTATTGCTCATCTATTTTGTTACGTTGTTAAAATACAGAGTTTTTTTTTATACACGTTAATCTGCATTTCTCAAATTCTTTCCCTGCTTCGAATCCTCCGATCCGCTCATCTCCTTCATAACATACCTTTCGTTTGAATTATCCTCTTGGACATCGTGAAATGTTTGGATCCATTGTTTCCAAACACGAGTTGGCTTCTTATTGACGTGCAACTCAATTGGAGTAAATTCCGTTCTCTCATGGTACGTTTCGTTCATACAGGCTTGTATAACGTGAACCCATTTTAACCATGAGGAATGTCTCCCGGTTAATAGAGTTCGGAAGAATCTTCCGATTTCTCTATTAACCCTTTCCTCGATGTTACCTTGTGGATGTCGGATGGAAGAAAACACTGCTTGGATATTCTCCTCTTTTAATTTGTCCAACCATTTCTTGGACGTGAAGTGGGTCCCATGGTCGAATTGCAATGCTCGAGGTTTTCCATATGTCGGAACGTAATCATTGAAGATTTTATTCGCCGTAGTTAGCGCAGTCACTGTTTTTAATGGGTACAATACGACGTATTTTGAGAATGCGTCGATTGTAACCAACAGATATTTCATTCCTCCAGCCCCGGTCAGTAATGGACCGTAAAAGTCTATCGAGACTAAATCACCCGGTTGTTCAGGGATCAGATTTTGTTTTGCCGCGTATGAATGTTGATTCGGTACTTTGTTTCTTTGACAGCTATCACATGTGGATAGCAGTTTCCGAATAGTTTGATATAATTTTGGATATGTGAATGTTTCGTCCAGAATTTTCCATTCTTTTTTGTATCCCTGATCATTGTCCACATTACGTCCCGTGGCAAAACGACTCGTTCATAGTTTTTCGCTGAGATTTTTAACAGTAAACCGTTTAGTAGTCGGTATCTTCGCGACTCAAGAGTACCTTTGCGTAACCCGAGTATGTATTCTGCGAGTCTCTCATCGCGAGCCTGCCATTCTGCCATGTTTTTAAGTTTTCCTCGAGTTCGCGAGAGGGTTGTTCGGCCAGGAGTGTCGCGATGGTGATCACCTTGCCCTTGGCACCCCCTGGATCAGGTACGGAGTGTCGGCTAAGCACATTTGCAACTACGTTCCTTGTCGCGGAACAATGTTCGAACGTTAGATTGTAGTCTTGGATGGCCAATACCCATCTCGTGAGTCTTCCGTTCAGTAATTGGCAATTTTTTAAGAAAATAATTGCCTTGTGGTCAGTTATAACTCGAATTTTTGCCCCGTACAGGTACGTCCGGAACTTTTTTAAAGCCCAAACAATGGCTAGGAGTTCTTTTTCGGTCGTTGTGTACGTTAGTTCGGGTCCTTTTAACGTTCGACTTGCAAAAACTACAACCGCAAGTTCTCCGTTGTCGTCTTTCTGCGCCAAAGTTCCTCCGAGTACATAGTTACTCGCATCGGTTTGGACGATGTATTCTTTGTTTGGATCGGGGTGCTTTAGTAAAACATTCTCGATGAAAAGTCTTTTTACATTTTGAAACGCTTCTTTTTCCACTTCTCCCCATCTCCATTTTACTCCCTTTTTTAGCAATTCGAGAAGTGGCAAAAGTGCGCTAGCGTGATGTTTGGCGAACTTTGTATAGTAGACTGTTAGTCCCGTGAAACCTCTTAATTGTTTTAAGTTCCTTGGGTCAGGAAAGTCTTGAATTGCCCTGACTTTGTCGGGCTGTGGTTTTATTCCCTCGGTTGTAATGATATGACCCAGAAAATTCATCTCTTTTCGAAAAAATTATGCCTTTTTTAGTTTGACCATCATCCAGTGACTATTCAATCTCTCTAAAAGTTAATTGAGATGCACCATATGTTCATCGAAATCTCGGGAGATGCATAGCAAGTCATCCACGAAATTTATGATGTAGTCTCCGAGATCGCGAAGGAGAATGTCCAATGCTCGAAGGAGACTAGCGGTACTTGTTTTTAATCCGAACGGGGTTACGATAACTTCGTAAACCTTACCATTGTGTCGGAAAGCGGTGTATTTATACGAGTCGGGATGAAGTGGTACTTGCCAGAAGCTATTGGTCATGTCCAAACTCGTCATCACGCCTATCGAATGACATCGTTGAAAGATTTCTTCAATGTTCGCTGTGCACTCGTGGTTGTCTGCTAAGACTTGATTAAGTTTTCTAGCATCGAGGCATAACCGAACTGACCCATCTTTTTTCTCAACTATCGTGATGGGATTAACCCAATCACTGGTTGATCTTTGAATGATTCCGTGTTGCATTAGTGTCTCGATTTCTCGATCGACTTTATCTTTAAACAATATCGGGATCGGGTATGAGTGTGCCACTATTGGCGTATCTGTTGTTACCACTATACGGTGTTGGTATACTCGGATAAGACCGGGCCTTTTCCGGAAAACATTCCTGTGTTTCCAGAGTACATTTTGCAGGAACCTTTGTTCCCTTTCCCCTAGGAGAGGACGCGCCATTATTACTTCGTTTATTTCATCAATCGTCACTCTATCGTCACAATTTTCCAGTGGGATACGTTGTTCGATGGTCGCAATCGTGGAAATTTTGGACAAGTTTAATTTTCCACTATTTCCTTCCCCGGATGCACTGTTCCTTCTCTGGATCCCAGCAGTGATGGTACTGTTTCAGTCACCTCGTTATATTTAACCCTTAATGTGTCGTGTTCCACATCTAACAAACTTTTCAGGGGTTGCAGAGTATTTACTCCGAACAACACTTCGCGTATAAGCCCAGGAACTACAAGCTATCGAGCCTACGTTCGTACTTGTCCAATTTCCGTTGTCGCCATGATCTGTTTGGTGATTCGGCAAGGGCTTCCTTTGATAGCCCCCTTTACTGTCACTCCCGTTACTGGAAGTATTGGACATTTAGTGAAAATATCACGATTTTCCATAAAAAATTCCTCCGATATTGCGGTCACTTTTGATCCGCTATCGATTAGGACGGTGACAGGGATTCCCTCGATCTTTGCGTAGATCTCCGGACACTCCACTATCGGAACTGCCTCCTCCTCATTAATCTCGTCTCCTATCAGAAATTCTCTAGTATCAGAGAAGATCGTGTTGATAGGAAACCACCTTCCTTCATCTTCGTTTTGATTTCTCGTTTTTACCGTTGTACGCCGCGTTTCCCTACTATTCCCTGTATCCGATACGGGTACAACGGGTGTTAGTTGCCCGCCTTGGAGGTGGAAGGTTTCTCCTTGTCTACCTCCAAAATCACTGCTTGAATTGTTTGATCTTGCGGTGGCGGGTTTTTGTTGTCATTTTGTTGCGGATAGTCGCGTTTTTGTTTGTTCCAGGGAGGTTTATTCTGCCCCCCCGGACCTTGATTTGTTTTTTGTTGTTTGTTATAGAATTGATTACCCTTGGATTTATCGCCTTCCGGAACATGGAAAGGTCTGTTCTCCTTTGGGCTCTCATTCTTTTTCTCGGAGGGTTCCTTGTTGCGTTTCGCGTTTATTGGTCCTCCTTGTTCGATCTTTTCGAGGATACCCATAAGTTCCACCAGTGTTTTGAAACCGCGACCCACAATTGTTGCTTGTATTTCATCTGTGAAATGTTGTGCTAAGGCACTGATGATTTCCTTATCGGAGGGTGGTGGGATGAGATCCCGTGCACTTCCAAAAATACGTGTGGCGTACTCGACTTTGTTGGTCTTTCCGTCTTTGTTAAAGAATCCGAATTCCAAATTCCTTCGGACCTTCCTTTGGACATTTTTTCCTCCAGTATCTCTGAACAAATTTTGCTTCGAGCTGGTCGACAGTGTCGACGTGATCTTCGACTAGAAGCCACCATTCCTTTGCCGCTGCTTTGAAGCATTGGCCGATCAAATATTTTAATTCCGCGGGTTGAGCTTGCATAGCCGCGCAGTATTGTTTGAATTCCCGCAGGAATTTCATCGGTCTCTGAGTTCCCGATGCATCAAACGTTGGGGGAGTTAAACGGATATGATTTTCCGTTGCTCGTCTATTACGCAGGGTTGTGTTCTCTATTTCCGGTTGAAAATCTTCGTCTTCTTTTGGAAAATATGCGGCTTTTTTTTTATTAGACTGTTGCGTGGGGATGATACGAGTACTCTCGATATCATGTCCCTCGTAGTGATGAATTTTCGCAGCCAGCTCCTGGATTTTGGCGTCTAGATCTTGTTGGACAAGTCGGTGCTGAGCGGTGTTGACTTTTAGAAGGCTCATTCGCTCGGCTGTTTCTTGTGCCTTGGACTCGAGATCCCGAATTTTGTCCTTCGTGGAAGCTGTTGCTTTACAGACCTCCGTCGCAATATGCGTCTGAAAGATTTTCATCATTTCGACGATACGCAACTCGACGCATTCCAGACGATTATCGACTGCCTGACGAGTGCCTTTTCCATTGCATCCATAGCATGACTCGTTTCTTTATGGTGGGCTATGAAGTTGATTTCTATGGCCTCGCATCGTCTAGTTATGTCCACAACGACTCTGGCTAGGCCTTCGACTTTCCTAGTCACATCACGCATTGCCTCGCGTATTTCCATCAATATTTCCTTAGTTAAAGTAGATTCCCTGAGTTTCGGTGTTACCCGTTTTGGGTGGATTTGTTCGGAGAATGGCTGTCGTTTCTCTCCGAACTTCCCATGCTCTTCAGCAAGAAATAATTTCGCCGCGTTGGACGGAAGTGGTATATCCGTTTTCGATATTCCAATGCCTGAGTCAAACAGCGCTTGGATCTCCAGATCTTCAGGCGATTCCCGATCCTCTTGTTGGGGTGTCTGTTCAATGATCTGGATGCTGTTGTCGTCACCGTCTCTCGCGACGCCGTCGGCCATTTTTAAATGTTTTTAATTATGAATTTAAACAGAAATTATGCGCACCTGCCCCACGTTGGGCGCCAGTTGTAACGGTACGCTTTTCGAGGCTTACAGATCTTTGCTCGAAAGCGGCGTTATTGTGAGTTTTTGCTCACGAAAAAGTGAGGGCACGTGCTGGAAATAAAAAATTTCTGTTTTTTTTTTTTTTTATTATTTGGATTGTCAACACTAATTGATGTGTTATTAAATCGATGATGTTGATACAAAATAGAATGTTCTGAGCTTTACTTCAAATTAAAATTGTCTTTTGAACCGTTAGTTATCAAGAAGCGCGGTAGCGCTTCGACGCCAAGTACTGAACAAACAGTACAAGGCGTGTTGCTACTAAGAGTAACCTACGCCAATATACCGGAAGTGTATAGTGCGTTGAACTTTCGATCGATATATCTTCGCAATAAGACAACGAATCGAATTTTCATGGACACTTTTATAATGTAATTTTGGGTCGATCTTTCGAAAGAGCCTAGTTACCATTCAATTGGTTTAGCCTATTTCGAGATCTCGATGTCGGGAATTTCACAGGGTCCAAACGATTATAAAGTGTCCTGTCCCGTATATATATGTCTGCGTCTACATCAGTTCATCGAAAAATTTGCGTGGTGGCGCGCGCGTCGCCACAGCCGGCGTAGCTGTCAGCTGTTGTCGGTGACAATGTTATACGCCGTCTACGTTTACATAAGTTCATAGAAAAATTTGCGCGGTGGCGCGCTCGTCGCCACAGTCGGCTCAGCTGACAGTTCTTATCGTCGGCACGTATTTTTGCGGCGTGAACATTTCTTTGAGTGTTTCCGAAAATAATAATTATGTATTGCGTATCGTGGTTTAGTGTCTCGACGCGAAGTAAAAAAGAAAAATTACAAGTTACGTGTTATACGTGTGATTTTATATCAATTATAACTTTTCTTTGCGATCTCGAACAACATAACCGGCAATCATCAAGTGGAATATGTGACGTGCCGTTCGCCCGGTTTTGCGTATAGAATTAATTTTGTTCGATCTAAATTTTCTGAGTTCGAAATTAATTTTAAAGGGAAAATTACAAAAAAATAGTAGCTTTTCAAAAAGAAGTAAAATTTCCCAAAATATTTTTTTCAAAAAAAAAAAAAAGGTACGCCAAGTACTGAAAAATCCGATTTGCAAATATTGTTTAAAAAAAAAAATGAACAAAATTTTATAAGCCAAGCATAACAGGAAAATAAAGATTCTATATAACAAAAAATATTTTTTTTCTTTGCACAAAAATTGCTGTAAAAAATTGGCGTTCCGCTGCTTGCAAGCGTCACAATAAACCACTAGCATTGGAACGTTAATTTTTTTCAGCAATTTTTGTGCAAAAAAAAAATATTTTTTTTGTTATATAGAATCTTTATTTTCCTGTTATGCTTGGCTTATAAAATTTTGTTCAATTTTTTGTTTTAAACAATATTTGCAAATCGGATTTTTCAGTACTTGGCGTACCTTTTTTTTTTTTGAAAAAAATATTTTGGGAAAGTCAATGTACGAAACAGATCGATGGGTTATTTTATTCGCGGAAGTTGGGAATTTTGCTTCTACGTTCAACTGTCGCTTATCAGTTAATGACAGGACGAAAGCAGTCGCCGAGGTCCCCCAAGGCAGTCGCCGGCGCTGTCACGAAGAGATAAGCCGTGCAAATAATGATTTTATTTTAGGTGATCGTTATCAGCCACCAACGAGACGAAAGCGGTCGCCGAGGTCCCTCAAGGCAGTCGCCGGCGCTGTCGTGTACTAATACGTCATAGATAAACAATTGATTCTACGTTAATTGTAATTGGATGGATAAACCGAGACGAAAGCGGTCACCGAGGTCCCCCAAGGTAGTGCCGGCGCTGGTTTTTAAAGGAAAGGTAACACGAGACGAAAGCGGTTGCCGAGGTCCCCCAGGACGGTTGCCGGCGCAGTGTTAGGGAAGGAAACATTTCACTTCAAAAAGGATCTGATCGCTGAAAAGAAATTAATTTGTTAATCGATGTTCGTTGATTCCAATGAATGGCCGACACTGGTTCTTCCTTCGTAGACCGTCGGTGAGAGATCCCGTGATTCTTCTTAGCGACGGGACTCTGTCGAGTAAAGCAACGCTTTCACTCGAAATGGCAAAATGTTGGATTCTCGACTAGTGTGAGTTATCGATAGATCGAAACGAGCGGCTCAAGTTCAAACGAGCTGTAGCCGCGCATGAGGTCCTCTCCGTTCAAAATTTCGGAATCCAGTGGCCTCTGTGCTCGCGATCGGGCCTTTTATATCGGAGCGTGAAGCCCTTTTTTGTGCCGACTGACGCACGAAATACGTCAAACTTCTCTGTCCTTTATTATCGCTGCCCGGGGCGCATTGAAACGGTTCATGGAGGCCGAGTGCAAAAAGATGATGCAACACCTCGGGGCAGCTCGTACTATCGATCGTAGTGATTGATTCCCTGCGCGGTCGATAATTTCGGTTTTCCCTTTTTCCACGAGGTATGGTAAATGACCGATTGTCTAGTCGATATTTACCATAGGAAATGTACTGGATTTATTCTATTCTAATGCCTTATTGTTTTCTATATATTGTGAGGAGAGTCAGGGGTTTTATACCGTCTCAATATCTTCGAAACTACCTTCCTAACACGGCGGCGGCGGCGACAGCGGCGGTAACTTTATATATATAGAGAGACTAGTGTTTCCCCGGGCTCGCGCGCTGCGCGCGCTCACTCGCCAATTGTAAAATATTTTGAGTTAAGACCCATTTGAGGAATATTTTTACTTTCTCCGCCGCCGACCACCGCGGCTGCCTCCTTCGAAACGCCCCTGGAGGGAGGACTTAGAAGATTTTTCTCTCCCCGTCCCCCTGCTATGGCGACCGTTGCTATGGCGACCGTTTCTATGGCGATCGTTGCTATGGCGACCGTTGCTATGGCGACCGTTGCTAAGGGGAGCCCCTCCCATGGCAAAAATATTCTAAGTCCCCCTTAGAGTCCCCCTCCCCCGACCGCTTCGACCGAAAATATTCTAAGTCCTGAGCGAGCGGGATCAAGACGGCGGGGGTCTCGATTCCTGACACGGCGGCGGCAGCGGCGGCGTCGCTGTAGAAGACAAATTATTCATTATTTCGGCTATAAGTGAAAAAATCCGATATATTTTCACTACTATTTCCACACGTATGTAGCCGTACTCCACACGTACCTAACTAATTCGCACAGTATACGATTTCGACCCACCATACTATTTCCAAAAACTTTTCGTCGTGCCCCGCACGCACACCAATATTCCATGCACTATACGATTTCGCACACCATTCTCGTTCGAAAGACCCCTCGCCGTGCACCGCGTGCATATCACTATTCTACGGTCTATTCGATTCCACACACAACACTATTCCCACAGATCCCTCGGCATGCACAAACGGCTCGGCATTCCACACTCTAATATTTCACATAACACTCGCTGCACTCCACACGCATTACTCTATTCCACACACTGTATGATTCCACACATTCATACTATTTCCGCGAGGGGTTCCGGGAGATCAAGCAAAGGAAACTTTGTACACGATTAGAGCTGCCACTGAGGTGGTTTGGTAGTTAATTTGGCCCGAACCCACTGAAGGTTTCAAATTTTACGAATATTTAATTCGTTTTATTCGTTTAAAAAAAATGTGTATCGCGGTATCTCGTAAGCTTGGCGTTAAATCAACTATTAATTAAAACTCATCACTATAGTCGAATTTTCGTTGTGACCATTACGTATCAACTATTGCCAATGTTCAACATGTTATGTTGATTTATCTCGATCCAAGAATGCTTATTCCATCGCCAAATCGTTGCGCCGCGAATATCGTACTTCGTACTTGTATCGGTATCGTATCGTATCGTACAGCGCAGAAAAAATTAAATTTTTTTTGGGTCGTCATAAGTCCGAAACTAAGGTCCAAAAAAATCAGTCTTTGTTTACGCTTTGTTTTGGCGATATATCAATAATCAGTGATCAAATCATGGCGCTGCGGATATCGTACTCCTGTCCCAAAAACTAACCTAGTCGTTCAATGACTTGTTAAGTCGAGCGAATGTAATAACGCGATGATTATGTGCGTGGTGTGTAGACTATGTATTTTGTAACGACGTTAGCTTTCTGGCTCGTACACATTTGGGAGAAAACTTGCGTGAACTCAGATGTAACGTAATCAATGTTGTTTAAATTAATTTAATTTGCAGAGAAAACGAGTTGTCTCGTCAAAGACTCCAGAAGCACTATTTTGCGAAACGGCGAGCAAATAAAGACAAAATCGCCCGAGCTTCTGTCGTTTTTACTGCCTATATGATACCGTCTGAAGAGTACTACTGGTGGCGTATTCGGTATCGCTTTGATCGAATGTATTGTCATTTTTTTTCTTCATAAACTGTACCAAAAGCACGCTCTTGTCAAGAGTGAGCGATTAGAGATAGGACCGACACTGTGTATCGCGCTTTGGCGTCCTACTATCAACACTGTCAATGGTTGATTCGGTTTCGATTCTTCAGATCAGTACGAATGTCAATTCAAAACATTAATGGCAGTACCGAATGCAAAATCTTGAAAATAGTGAGCGGACAGGGACCACTGGACGGTGTATCTCACGTTTCTACTTGCAGCTTGGTATCGTGTTATCATCTGGTCATCGCATCAAGTTGATAATATTATGTTCTAACTAGACGAGTATCGTTTTAACTGACTCGCTCTGGGCAGAACTATGCTGAATGGATATGTACCACACCGGTACCACACCCTCAAGAAGCTTTGTTTTCGTGAAAACACTTTTTTTTTAGATTGTCATGTAAACGTATTAAAAATTTTCCGAAAAGGCGAAAAATTACATTTAGAAAAATATCAGTCCGTTTATGTGTGTGTGTGCGTGTATAAGCGCGAATATTGCCCTTGTATGAAAAGGTCTCGCTATTTGAGTGCTTTTGATAAATTTCAGCCCGAATTTAGTGCTTTACTTCCTTGATTGCAAACTACCCTCTTACGTGCGAGAGCTGACATTTTTTTGTAAATAAATGTTGAATTAACCATCTCGTCTTTGTATTAACGTTTCGTACAATTTAACTACTTTTTTGAATTGTTCAGCGCAATTTAAGTGCTTTACCCGCACAGTCGCACACTCACGCTTTATCTAAAAATTGAGATTCTCTCACGAAATATCCTTGAATGAAAAAATTGCCTTGTCCTAGTGTGGAAAGATGGTGCAATTAAATTACTGTCGATCATCGCGCAGCACTATTTTTTAAGTGCTTCACTTCCTTCATGGTGAACTTCACGCTTTCGAACTAAATTTACGTTACTGATCGGTAAGGTCGCGCGACCAAGTTGGAAACTGGGTAGTATCGTTAAAAGCGGCCATTTTTTATTGCCGCGCATAAGGTACATTTTAATTTCCCTACTTGATATTTTGTTTATCTGTCGAGAACGGAATAAGAGGTCTATGAAAGATTGATTGTTTCATGAAGGAGTCCGAACACTTAAAATAAACCCGCCACACTTTGAAAGCACTTAATTCATTGAATAAGTCATCACAATGTAAATCCGACTATAGCGATGAGTTTTGATTATCCACGTTCGATATATATAGTGTGACGAGGCGTTACCACCGTCGTAGCAACGTGCGAGTTGGGCTATAGTATAAGTCACTGGATCGTCTCTCCCGTCGTGCGCCAATAGATAAGCGAAAAGCATTTAGCGCGTTGCTGCTGTTTATTCGAATTCGTTACAGGTAAATTCGGCAACCTTGCGAGGAGAGACAGCGTCAGAAGCGTTAGACGAAGGATCTACGTGAAGCGACGCTCGATAACCGAGAGCGTTGCCCCCTCTCCTCACCGGCACGTAACACATCGAGGGTCGATGAGCGATTTCGCGAGAGCAGTCGACAGAAGAGAAGAGAGTCGGCAGGAGACCGCAGTAGAGTCCAGAGAATATAGTCGGCGAGAGACCGAACAAGAGTAGCGTAGAGAATAGGGAAGAGAACTGTCGTTACGGGAACAGCCCGAGAGATTTTCGGCAGTAGTCTATTCTTGAGTATTAGAGTCCGAGCGCGGATACAGCTCTCCTGGAAGTAGAATCCACAGTCGAGTTAACGTAGGAAGAATTCGTGTGAGAAATATTAGTGGCCGTGCCTAATTTCGAGGAAAGTGTTAATCGCCGAGCAAGGCGAAGCCGTAGAGGTAAGACGAGGAAAGCGAGGGCCGAGTTCATTCGGGATCAGGATTGACGCGAGATCCAGCGTCGAGATATTGTAAAGGTAGGCAGAGCCGAATTGTTTCTGTTGCGTAATATTTCCGTGGACGAGAACTGTCTCTCCCGGGGTAATAAAAGTCGTGCTATCGTTTCCTCGGCCGTTCCGGCTTCTCCGGCGAATAATTCGAGTACCGCGCGAATATTTCGGCGATTGTTTCTGAGAGAGAAACCGCTACCTTTTGTATTTCATTATTTTCTCGTATTTTGTTTTTATAGTATGATAATCTGGAAAAATATTGTGTGAATTTTGTTATTTCCTAAATTGTGTGTGCACGTTATTTCTTTCGCTCGTATATTCGAAGATATTATTTAGCTTTTCGAACTGCACCCCTGACACGTGGAACAGAGGAGCGGAACATCGAGAGGAAAAAGGTATCTCCTTGGTAGTTGGAAGTAGGAACGATTACCTGGCGCTCAACGGTTGATAGTGGAAAAAGTGTTAAACCCAAGGGCGTTATTATTGTTGGGCGGCGGTGGTTTTGATTCACCCGATGAGTTAAAACGGCCCGTCACCATAGAAGGAAATAAATGTTTCTAGGTGGTGTTTGAGAAAATAGTTTTACATTTCGAAAACATTTGAAAAGCAGCGGAAGGAACTAATTCCTGTATAAAGTTTTTTACAAGAATATTTGTCACTGCTAGCTTGCTGTCAAACCAGCAGAGACTTTTTTCGGTTGGATTCGTAGCTACATAAAAAGAGTACCTAAATTATAACTTCAGCACCAAATCAGTAGCTAAAAAAGACCTATTTTTGGTATATCATGAATCCATTTTGGGGACTTTCGTCTGCTGACTTGACACGTTTTTTTCCATTGACAGAAATACAAATCGGTAATTTCTTTTTTTCGGCCCACCTTCGGCTATACAGTAAAACCTCTCTATTAGTCCAAGCGCTGTTTGGGAACCTCTCTAATAGTCCAAAAATAGGCGTAACTCTGCCTTCGCTTCGTAGCCAATGAGCGAATCTCTGTCAGGGACGACCTATGTTAAATAGAACCCCGTCGGTACAGGGCTGTACGACTCTAAACAGGCACCCGGGTATTTTTAAAACTTTCCTTCGCGTTTCAAGAATTTTTATTTTACTGCATCCAAATCGACACAGATACTTTGTCAGAAAATCTATACCAATGCAGTTGATTGAATGTTTGTACAAAATACTAGATTATCTTTAGTCTAGTGCATTACGATATAACAGACAGAGTAAAAGTAACGTTTATCAACAAATTACAAATTAGTTGTTATAATAATATATTATAATTTTCTACGATATTACATTTTTTCAGTTATTATAATAATATATTGACAATTATAATTATAATAATAAGAGCAATACAAAGATTATCAATATTTTTATTATAATTATTAATTAATATACTATTGAACTTTTGAGTCGTCATAATTAAATTTATTTTTTGTTCTCCACATTATTTCGGTCGTGATGAATCGCATTTCTTCTAACTGCATTGAATGATTTTTTTGACAGTCCCAATGAGTTTGAAACCATTTTTGATACGTTGTCAAGGCAGCTAGAGCTTCCGATGGCGAGGTATTAACAGCTTCATGCTCATCTTCATCTTCAGTATTGGACTCCGGTGTACAATTATCATGTATTCCAATCTCTATCGCGTTCTCATCTTCTGCCTGGAGCCTGTAATTACAAAGACAGTGAAAATTTAATATTCTATCAATTATACTTATAATAAATACGTTCATAAACAATAATAAGTATGGGACAATACAGTACCTTTGGAGTATTTCATCGTCTGTTAAAATCTGCCAGCCCAAGTCGCGATCACTCGACAACCATGGAGCAATCCTGTCCACAGTTGTTTCTTCATAGCCAGGAACTCTACGCATCAAGTGTAATAGATCGTCTACGTTTTCCGAATGACTAAGGCATTTATTTGTCGAATCGTCTCCACGAAGCAGCTTGTTCCATGCATTCGACAAATTTTCCTTCGTCAGCATATCCCAGGCGCTGGCGATTTTCATGCAGCAATCAGTCATGTTCAGTCCTTTGATGAAACTTGCTACTGCATTTTCATCTTCACTGGCAAGTAACTTTCTTAGGATTTTTCCACGATACAGTCTTTTCAACTTTTCGATGACCCCTTGATCCATCGGTTGGATCAAAGCAGTCACATTCGGTGGCAAATACATCACCTGTAACAGATCATAAAAATATAAATATTTAATTACCATTCCGATTTTAAAAATATTGTAAATATATACATTTAAATATATCATAAACAATGATAAACTTACCTGAAAATTCTTATCAATTGCGTTCAGATGGTCGATTGATGGATGCGACGGAGCGTTGTCGAGCAGAAGCAGTACTTTTTTTTCTTCTCCGTACTTTTTTAACATGTTCCCACGAACGTGAGGTATAAAAACCGTTGAATACCAGAAGGTGAATAGCGCTCGATCCATCCATGCGCTCTTTTGTCCTGCGTACTCGACTGGTAAATTTGCAATATTTTTAAAGCACCGTGGCTTTTGCGATTTACCAATCACAAAGAGTGGCACCTTATCACTTCCGTCAGCATTCGAACACACTAGCACTGTAACTCGGTCCTTCGGCTCCTTTCGTCCTGGTGCAGAAACTTCGTCTCGTGCTGCCAGCGTTTTATTCGGCATGGATTTCCAGTAGAGGCCTGTTTCATCGGCATTGTAAATTTCCGCCAAGCCGTAATTTTTCTCGGCGATAATTGATTTGAAGTTAGCACAAAATTCGCGGCTCGCTGCAGTATCACAGGAGAGTTTTTCCCCTTGCACTGACAGAACGTGTATGCCATGGCGTTTTTTAAATTTCTCGAGCCAACCATTACTGGCTTTAAAATCTTCGGATCCACCGAGTGTTGTATTTAGCGAAATCGCTTTTTGTTGTAAAATGGGACCAGAGACTGATTCGTTTAAGCTTCGTTTTTGCAAAAACCAAGTCAAGAGAGCTTTCTCAAAAACGCTGGTCTCGGCGGCACAAACTCTTTTTTGAGATTTGCTTTTATGCGTAGCAGTTAAATTGGCAATCTTTGTTTCTAAATTCTCCTTATTACACTGAATTCTGTGAATAGTTCTCTTGCAGACACCAAACTCCACTGCAAGTTGATTTTCATTTTCGCCAGATTTCAATCGCTTAATGATTGTTTCTTTCTGATCAAAAGATAAATCGGTTCTTTTTCTGTGCGTCGCCATTTTTCGATGTACCAAAGGATCTTTTATAAACAAATTTTTTATGAAATAAAACAATTATCAATCAAATTTTTTACTAATTAGGTATGCAAAGTCGAAGAATGCAAACGTTTCCCACTTTCGGCATTTCGGTGTTAATTTTTTTTTCACTTTTCTTCGTTATACAGACAATGCCGCAAAATATTTTGTAGCAAGTCAAATATCACTCGAGGTTATATGTAAAATGGTTAGATCAATTTCGCTCGTAACTTGATCACGTTTCGAAATCGAATGCGGACGATCTGTTACCCAAGGTATTAATACTTTTGCCGATCTAGACTCGAATGCAGATATCGTGGGGTGGGGGATCACCCACCAGTACCTGTCATCTATGCGGCTATTAGGGGTTCGTAACGGTTATCACGGATTATGCACCGCTAGGTTCTTAACAATAAAATATTCACAGCGTATCATAAAATATGTTCCGTTATGTTGAGTTATTGGTTTTCATAAAATACAGCAGTCATAATAACGATTAAAATATCGTATCCAAATCATAATTTATTATTCATCATCGACGATGAGTTTACTAAAAATTGCCGTAGACTTGCAAACAATAAAGCTATACATATCTTTGAAAATTAACTTTGTAAGTCGCTATACACTTACAAAACTAGTGTTCAAATCAGTGTACCGCACAAGAATAATAATTTTATTATTCACAAGCGTCTTTTCTTATTTATAATCTTTATTTTTATTTTTTACGAACAAAGAACATTGAAAGGTCTATACTCTGTAAAAAAAATTGATAATTTACAAGTTTATGCATAATAACTTTTACTGATATTACATTTTTAGCAAATTTTGTTGAAAGTGTAAATAATCAAAAATAATCTTCTGGCACTGATTGAATACTATACTTTGTAGGTATAACGTTATAAATTTGAATTTGGCGGCGGCGCACAGCCGTGTACATAGACGCTAGGATTAGTTGCTTTGTGTAGGTAACAGGTAGGCGGAGCCCCTGGACTATTGGAGAGGTTCGACTGGGACTATTGTAGAGGTTGGACTAATATAGAGGGGACTAATTCAGAGGTTTTACTGTATATTTAAGGGTACCTGCAATTTCTTGAGAGTAGTAACGCGAGAACTATACGAATTTAAAAGTAGTTATTTCTAAATAGTGTTATTCCTAAAGCTCATAAAAATCAATTTAATTTGTTCTCTCCTCATTGGATCATCCTCATTGGATCATCCTCGAAGCACATAGAAAGCTCTTTCATTTTATCTCATTTAAGAAAACGATATCGCAAAAATTGTACTTTTCATAGTGTAGCTCAAATCTCCGAGGGAGGTAGTGGTATTGAAAAGTTATTAATATTTGTATTTACTTAAATAAAAAAAAAAACCGTGTTCATCGAACTGAGAACTAAACAAAAGGTGAAATGTCATTAATCAAGCTGTATTGATTTAATTAAATATTTATTAATAACAAATCCAACGGTTGATGGGAACTTACTTTCTGATACTCTTACACAAAAGTTGTTTTTTATTAATGCTGGATAAAGTTGGCAAAGAAATTCATAAGTTATAAAAATTACATTTATTTACGTTTTACGAAATCGTGCCGTTCCGTGCCGGTCGGGGTGCCGTTTCCGGACATTTTAAGCAATTCCCCCGTAAACATCGAAGTATTACAATAGTATTTTTAAAGTATTAAAAGAGTATCAAAATCGAAGTATTTCAAATCTTGTCTAGTGGATTAAGAAACACCGATTTAATATTTGGATCAGGAGTAGTGCAGAGTATCCGCGAAGTATTAACGAGCTGAGCGAGTGGCAATACTTTCCCGAGAAAGTTTGTAAAGATTTTATTATACCTACCATTTACTTAGTCGTCGGTGATACCGAATAGGACCAACGGAATCTTAATTTTTTGGTCAGATGAAGTGCAGTACAATGAAGGTATTGAAGAGTATTATTATGCATATCTTATATTTTGAGGTTACAGCGTTTTCAATTATTATCGACGTATTTTCGTTTCCCGATTGTCGACAACTGCCATATTGCGAAGTATTATCGAACTATTGTGGGGTATTATCATGTATATTTGATATTTTGAGACTCCAGCGTTTTCAAGTATTAGCAAAGTATTGAGATATTCGTTCCGTGAATATCGACAACGGCCATATTGCTTCGAAGTATTGCCGAGGTATTGAAAAGTATTATTATGTATATCTGATATTTTCAGACTACATCGTTTTCAAGTATCATCGATGTATTAAGATATTTGTTCCGCGAAGATGAAACTGTGTGAATAAAATGAAGCTTCCAGAGAAAGCAATGTGAAAATTGCAAGTTTCATGCTTTTTTCGAAATACGTTATATTTATAACGCTTCAACGCATATAACTGATCAATTACTTAATCACAATACAATTACATTACTTGATCAACGATATTTTCAAGTAATCGCATAAATAAAGCCACTAGAACGGGGGGACAAGACCAACAAGAAGACAACGAAGAGCATTGAGCAGCCAACATCAAAAATTTTAGCTTTTGGAATCGGGAGTCTTGGCCTGGAATCGTAGTTTCGAGCACATGCAATTAAGAATCCGCGTGTAGTCCGCTGGAGTCAATTTTTTTGCAGCCTCTGCAGCGTTCTCCTTAACAAATCCTATATATAATAATAACAATAATAATTACTATTCCGTTGTCATTAGCTTGACAACATATTTCCATGTATTTTTTCGTGTTGAACTAGAATTCTATGGTAGTTTTTGTGTAAAGTGAAGTCGAACACGACGGATCGATATCGCATCGTTCTTCTAATGTGAATCCGCGAGCATCAACGGCAAACCGTATTCGTTGTAATCTAATATTTTCGACAATATCGATCATACGTATTATACACGACTTTTCTTATTTTCATCGGGATTGCCGGTCTCTTACACCTTCCCCCTGCTGACATCTTAACTAATGCGGCGTCGCCGACAAACAAACGCATTAGGCGTCGATCCATGATGTTCGGATTAGTTTCATACGCCATTACATTTTCTAAGTGCGTTTTTTCGACGAAGATCCCGGAATTGCGTTGTATTTCAATCTATGGATCGAGGGAATTTTCTCTCAGAGCTTATGAATGAAGAATTCCGATGAACAAGTTCAAATTCATGTTGAGTATGTAGTATGGAGTATGTAGTTTTTCGTCAATGACAAAATTTAGATTGGGCAGGTACTTTAGAGTCACCTCCGAAATTGGATATGCCTATTAGATTAGGTTCGCTCGAAGCCCCGGCAACCTATGGAATTTGAATTTAAATGATTTTGAGCTGCACATGGACCTTCAGCCTGTCCGTAAATTCGGAAAAATTGAAGCCCGAGATCCAAATCGATAATATGAATACTTATTTTGCGTATCAGAAGGTAACTGATAGCACCGTATATCGAACCGTATGAACGAGGTAAGGTATTTTCGGTCTCATATTGATCGATTAATCGCAAAATATCTTTGAATACGATTTCTACTTAATAAGACGATGGAATGTTTATAATTATGTACAATATGTTATTACCGCATGTATCTCCATGGCACTAGATTTTGCTTGATCTTCGTACTCCATTCTCAAAACATCGGCAAAAAGTTTGGCACATGTGACCAAGTCAGCAGACACTATACAGAAAAATTGTATTCTTAGCCACTTATTTAATATTTAACTTCGCTCCATACGAAAATAACGGTTTCACGGACGCTTCACGTTCATTAAAACTCCATTTTCGCACCTTGTGAAGTAAAATTTTGTGCTATTCATAAATGTCTGGATCTATTGAATTTTTCTCGATATATTTGCCAATGTCTTTATTGTCTTGGTTAAGGTGACGTAAACTTGTATAAGTGGGAGAAAGACAGAGCTACTCGGTAGATTCTGAAATTCTTGGCTACGCTTGGTCTTACGGAAAAAAGGTGAGAATGTAGCTCTTCAGAATTGCATCTCGGAGCGCAAAGTTCTCATCCTTTACACATAAAAACATCCTAGGCAGAGCAATTTGGATTACAGTTTTTGTTACCGACCGAGTAGTATTACCTCACCTTAAATGCGAATGTCAGACCAGGCATTTATGCATTCCACTATAAAAATTATTGCGACGTACTTGGCGGAAGTCGTTCCCGTATCAAATCAGTCCACAAACGCCTTCGCTTCTCGGGTGGTTTTGGACGGCGCTCTGCGTTTTGCTGCTCATCGGAATCGCTGTGCGATTCAATACGATAGCGTTTGACTATCCGTCTCGTTTCCCTTTCTTTGCCAATCAAGTCATCATCGCAGTCATCGTCTTCGCTTTCCACTTGTTCATCACATTCGTATTCATCTTCATCGGCTTTTTTCTCTCGTTGTTTATTCCGTATATATTCATCTTCAGTTTCGCTGTATTCATCATCAATTTCGCCTTGTATCTCGTCATCATTTACATGTTCGTCTTACCTCTCGACACCTTCTTTTTCGTCTTGTAACGTGTCGCCATTATTAATCTCGCATTGACTCTCACCTCTCTCGTCATCATCTTCCCTATCTAATAGTAATTTTACATCCTCGATGTCTTCTTCTTCGCTTATTTCCTTACCATGATAGTAGTATTGTACAGCTATAGGGAGACAGGATTTACCCCCACCATGCGGCCACTGGCGCCAACCCCCACCACCACCGTCTACCCCCACCCTCTCCCCCCACCCTACTGTCTGGCCCCCACTCCTTCCCCCACCACCTGTGGTCCCCTCCCACCCCCCATTGGGCCCCTCAAGCCACGCCCCCCTTATTTATAGGGAGCCAATGAAAGAGAGGCTGTGAAAATCTCTGGACCGTGATTGGTCGTCTTATTTTCTCCGAGCCGTGATTGGTTGTCTGGAAATTCTCCGAGCTCTTATTGGTCGAATGATTTTTCCATGGCGCCCTCTATATATTTTCATCGTTTTTCTGAACTAATATTATTCCAGTAAACTTGCAATGTTCTGATTGGTTGTCCAATTTCTCCTGGTGCCCTCTAGGAATTACCGGTAGTTTTTAATACTAATACTATTCTGCAGTCGGTAAATTAGTTTTCGTCCTCTATTATTCTAATGGTAATACCGTACCGACAAATAAAAAAACATTTACAAAAGTATTGTTGTTTATTTAATTTTCTTGTATTGACATTTTACAATTTCTAGGTTTTACAATTTTTAAAAATCAGTGGTCTTGGGTGATGTGTCAGGGATCATGTTAGAGTCGGTTGACGGCAGTGGTGTGTCTTGCTGGCGCTCAGGCTCGGGCTTCGGTGTACGCGGTAAAACCTTCTCAGGTTGGTCCGGCGATGCTGTTGACTCTTGTTCTATGACCTCCTGTAGACAGTCGGGGCATTCTCTCTGTTGCGGTGGATACCCTTCGAGCCGTATCTTTAGATCCTTGGGTGCCCAATGTTTATTACAGGCTCTGTATGATGCAACCTCGGGGTCCAGTCGAATATGTTCAGGTAGTTTTGCCCACAGAATGTCGATGTATTCGCTCCAGTGCCTCAGTAGCAAGGGTTTGGGAACGTATTCGAGCTCCTCCGGGAGGAGTTCCCAGGGATCCTTGCCACAGTCGATGACTAGTATGCCACTGATGATCTCCATTTTAGCGAGGTTGCTGACGTTGCCACGGATCGTTGTCAAGTGTGCTTTCTCGTGTGGAGTGATCGTCTTTTATATCTGCTGATGGTGGTGTGGTGGTGGTGGTGGTGGGGGCTCGTGTGTCGACGATGAAGATGAGATGAAAACTTTTTCTATATTTTTTCCTTCTATTCGTTTATTTACAGGTGACAGCCGAAACGGGCTGTACATGTTTGTATACACCGTGATGTATAGTCATTACCGCTGCCTTTTAAAAGTCTTTTTCGGCGGCTGTTTGAGAGGTTTCGTCTTTTATGTTTCACATATCGTAGATTCTTATAGTAACGTCGTACAATATTGTCGTTTTTCACCTTATCAGCCGAGAATAGCCTGCAAAAAGCAGCAAAGTTGTAGCCCCGAGACATATAGTCAAGAAACATAACACAATATTCTCCACACACTCGAGACTTAATACACTGTAGGAGTTTGGTGCTCCACTCGTAGCTCGTGGTATTTCGTCGCAGTCGATTGCGATGTTGGCGGACAAGTGGAGGCAGTCCGTAACTGTCGAAGAAGATCCCTTGACCATTGTTGTCGACGTATATGGCTACCCAATGAGTTCCTGGTTTCGTATGATCGTCCGTGTTGGCGACGATGGCTGTGGGTCTAGACCAGCGACTCGGGATGCGATCGGCGGGGAAGACTCCTTTCGTCTGTGCTGAGACATGTCGTAGAGCCTCCAGTACTTCTAGGCTGTTCATTGTAGATGCTGCCTGTGCGAGAGTGGGGGCGACGTCTCCGTGAATGCTGATGATGATGATGATACTGATGAGGGTTACGGGCGACGGTAGGCGTTGGTTGGCGCTTTGGTGGTGGTGGTGGCGAGAGTTGTTTATTACGGTAAAGGGCAACTATTTCACCCTCCGCAGGTACCGTGGCGTCGCAGGTGTTCGTCGTAGCACTGCTGTCACTGCTCGAAGGCGCTGGGACTATATAGTCTCCCATGCTAGAAGCTTGATCTGTATCGGTCGGAATGTCGATATGTATTGCTTTTCTCGGCATATCGGTTGGCCGATCTTTCCGCTGCACGGCGTCCACTGGTTCCGAGTAAACGGCATTCTCCTTATCCAAAATCTGAGTCCGAAGCCAACGTTTAATTTTCCCCACGTTGTTTAATGCGCACTTTGCGGCGTCTTCCTTTGACACGCCATGATATATGCACCAAGTGTCGTACTTCGGCATGTTCTTGAAGCTAGGTCCCTCGTAATCTTCGAGGTTGACTATGTCGCGCCCCAGCACGTCACGTAGAATTTCCGCTTTTTGTACACCTCTCGTGTATATGCGAAGTGCGTATCGGCACATGGCTTTTAGGGCCGCGTATACTTTTGGTAATGGTGTATCACCGTCAACCCACTCTATACCATGATGAAATCACGTTAGACGATTATTACTCGCGCGTACTTCTTTAGGTAATTCACCAAAATCGTATGGCGAGTCGATAACCCAATGGCCGATATGATCACCCTGTAACGTTGTAACGGCGATTTCCTTAGGAAGAAACTCTCCATGCTTGCCGTATAACGCTTGAATATCAACTATTGCGTCCATGCTGAAGGCGTGAGACGAAATGATGTCGAATGCTTGCTCGTAGCCGTTCTTAAATACGTTTCGACTATACGTATAGCGCCCTCGCCGGGGAATGCGTGATCACGCGTTATGCAGCGGAGAAGGGATGGAGTGCTCAAGCACTAAAATCCGTGATCACTTGACGAGCCGAATCAATTTCAATAACATTGTCATACTCGGCGTAGACAATACAGTTTATTGTAGATGAGAGGGGTTTAGCGAAACGTACTTCGATTCTCACGGTAACGTGTTTAACGAGATTCCAGTGGGTGAAACAGTTTGCGGATAGATCGGGCGTCAAGTCAAAGGCGAACAGACAATAACCTTTTGCGTAAGCGCTACGTGAAATGTCTATGCCGTCGTTTTGAAAATGTATACCTGTGCCTGAAAAAAGGGTATGGTAGCATTCGATCCACGTTTTGTTTGTCTCAAACTCCGGTTGCAGCGGCTTTCCAGGTATCTGTTGACCGTCAACGTACAGCGATAGAAAATTTATCGAATAATTTTGAAAGTTAAAAGGATTTGACGTTTTATCGCCGTTGAAAGCTTTGTTGCTAACAAAACCGAGTATTATACGCTTCGGTAATTGGCCGAGTATTACATTGTCCAGTGTATCGCCAGCGACGCCACTATGCATGGTAAACGACTTAACCTCCACACGCGTTATAGGATATTTCGCTGTTGTTTTAGCCAGCGTCTTTGCATGGGCTATAAGTACTCCTGGATTGATTTTAGCTCGTCTTATCAGCAGTGTTGTATCGTGAATTAATATCTTGTGTGTAACATCTTTTGATGGCGATTCCATAAGACAAAAAGCGTCTTTCGAGCGTACGAGACGTAGTCGTACTTCCACGCCGTTCAGCAAAAATTTGTCTTGATTGAATACATCGCAGTGAAGATGGCCAATCATATCCAAGGTCCGGCCTCCTTTGACAAAACTGGCTCTCGCGTCTTGGCCGGCGTTGCTCGGACTCGCGCCCGGCAACAACTCGAAACCGCCTGCAGTATCGGCATACCACAAAGCCGTAGTCAGATGCGATGTTTTTGCGGCAGGGCCATAGTTTAACAGCGTTTCAATGTACGCTCTGTATGCGTAGGCATTATTAGGCGGTGCGACAAGTTTTTGATTAAAAAACACGTCTACTTGATTGAAGAGACTGTGCAAAAAATTGTTTACGGGTGCAACTTTGTACTCTGCACCGCCGTCGGATATTATTTTAAGGCTTACAGCGATCATAGTATGCGCGAGATCCAGGTATTCTTCCCCGTGGCCAGGTATCACAAATTCGATGGGCCCGTCGTCCGACAGCGAAGAGACAGGCTTGTAGTGAACCCATTGCGATGATTCTATAGACGTCTGCGTTGGTGGTATTGTGAATAAGTCGAGTTCCGACTTCATACATTCACACGAGTGTGAGTGTAGAAAGGACATATTTAAGCACTTCCAAAAATATCAACGCGCCGTCTCTTTTTATTTACTCGAGTCTTCGTCACTTTCCCCGTCTTCGTCCTTCTCTTCTTTCTTCGTGATGCTGCACTAGCGGTACTTCTCTTTTTACCCTTTTTCGTCTTCTTGTTTCGCGTGTTGGCAGATCTCTTTCTCGCGGAGGTGCGACGAGTAGCGCGTCCAATCAACGACTGCATCGATCGCGCCGCGATCGGACTATTATAGCCGGATCCATTCATAAGTAGTGCAATTTTCTCGTCGGCTTTTCGTTTCAAATTCTCGCCGGATTCTCTGGCCCGACGCTTCAGCGACTCCTTGAATGGTATATTGTTCCCGCTTACGTCTTCAACAACATGCAAGCCAGCGCGCAACGCCTCGCGTCCTATAGCTTTAGCACCTCTCGTGAGAAGCGGTAGTACACTTCTGAAGAGTCCGCCGAGAAATCGTCCAATCCCGTGGCCCCTTTGATAAGGTGCACCGACGAAAACATTGCTCATACGTCCGCCGCCGCCGATTTGATTTTCGTAATATGACGCGTAGTGGCTCGCCATTTCGTCGTCTAAGAGACGCGTTTAAAGTGAAGCGTTAGCGTTAACGTCCCGTACTCAAATGTGATTGGCCGTCCCAACTTGTCTCTTATATCTATCTCGATCGTGCGAAAGCAATTATTAAGCAGCGGTATGTAATTTGCCGGCGAAAAATATTTCACCTGTGTCGAGCCATACTTGTACTTTGACGTATTCAGATTTATTATTCGTAATAGAGCGGCCTGTGTGTCGCCAACTGTGTAGGGTACGCACAAATCCGAGTAGACAAAGATTTCTTCGGGCAGAGCGCGGGCAATGCAGGCGGGCATCTGACTTTCGCGCTGTATCCCACGCGTAAAGCTCACGTACGAATTCCCGGCGCTTTCCCAATCTTTACCAGGTGTTAACTCGAATCCAAATACGTGACGAAGCTTGTCGCTCATTTGCAAGAAATTCAGCCATTCATCAATTTCTTTACCGCACATTTTACCCTCAATCGCCACGTAGCCGCTTGCATTTTTTGCATTCACTAGTCGTATACCGGCCTCGCTTATACCATTCAGACTATTTATACTTTTCATTAAAGCCTCATGATTGTCATATATGCCGTACGGTATATGACTGATTTTTCTGTCTTTTCTGCCACACTGTGTCCACTGAATTTCAGTCTCATCACGCTGGATATGTATCATCGTGCAGGGTATGTGAACTTCCGTTAGACCCACAACCCAATGACCGTTGAGGGTTATCTCACGTGAAAGGTGTGTGGTGAAATTTGTCGTAGTGTTGTTCGGAAAATACTTCATGCTACTGTTGCTCGGTAGCACGAGAAAAAAATTTTCGTCGGTGTACATATTAACCGGCGGGGGGCGTTTGCTACGTGGCAAGATCGTGAGCGTTAGACGCAGGTATCCACGAGTTGAATTTCGAAGGGTAACCGACCCAGCTGACAAAGAGCTGTTTCGTCGCTCCGCGCCCTTTTGTACGTATTACACGGTCAATTTTGAATTCTTTATTTTCCGCAACACGTTTCTCGTGTACAGGCGTGATTTCTTCCGTATAAAAAAAACCGTCGATTAACTCTCCCTCGAGATCCTTTAATTCGTAAACTCGGATACCCTGACGGACCGTAACTTTTGTGATTCGGAAAATTTCTTCACTCCAATTCCGCTCGTAACCCTTCTCGAAGGTGCCTTTTGTTCGACTAATCCTAACGTAATCGCCGCACTTGTATTTAACTCCGGTGAAACGCCTTTTTTTGCGTTGTCTCAACGAGGCTCTCGTCATATTCTCGTACGCTACATCGGCATTGTGTAAAGTCACAGCGGCCGGTTGCATCTTAATCGACGAGTGTTTGGCATGGTTGTAGGCCTCGACGAGCTGTTGCACGATGTCAATGTATCGATGAGTATTTCGGTGCGTGAAGTAACGCCACATTCGCTCTTTTAGCGTACGATTGAAGCGTTCGACAATCGCCGCTTTTATATCAGGGTTACGCGTAACTCTAAACACAATATTGTTCTCCGTAAGAAAGGTTTGCAATTCTTTTTCGACAAATTCCTTGCCTTTATCGGTCTGTAGACAAGCGGGTAAGCGGCCGTTGCTTCGTTGAAAAATCCGTTTAAACGCTTGCGTCACAGAGTGCACTGTTTTGTCTTGTAACGGTTCAACCCATGCATACTTGCTCAATACGTCAATGACTGTGAGTAGATAACAGGTATCATCGTTGTAACTCTTTAACGAGCGTAAATCAACGAGATCAGCCTCCCAAACGTCGTCTATATTGTCGACACTGTAGCGAAGTCTTGGGAAAAGCCGTTTGACGGGCTTGTGAATTGTGTACGCGTCCTGTTGCGTCAACCAGTCATAAACAGTGGCTAATTCATTCCTTTTATCTGTGAGTCGTCTTGCACCAGCGTAGCCAGCGGGGTGCGAAGGGTCATAATACACTTTTTCGTACGACATCTCTCTCTCTCTCTCTCACTCTCTCTCTCTCTCTCTCTCTCTCTCTCGCTGACGGTTATGGTACAGCAGTCATTGGGCCCCATTCATAGTTTGAGCCAGTGCGCAAACCCTCGTGGTAATTGAACGGACCCGTCTGACCGTTCGCCGATGCTCGTCCGCTCGGTAGTTCCCGTATCCTCGATCATGCTATCCTTCTTCTTTTTCTTCGTCTTTGACTCGTCCTTTTCACTCTGTTTTGGCGAATAGTCGGCATTTAAGCCTCGTCGCTCGTTGAGTATGTCTTCGCGGCTAGTGCTAAGCCTTACACTAGCGGCACTTTTACTAGCCGGCCGTTTTACCCTCGTAGCTATGGTTTCTTCTTCTTCTTCTTCTTCGCTGCTGTAATAGGGGGTTCCGTCGTTATCCACACTAGAATAATTTTGTCTACGCTCAACACGCAATCTCGGCTCTCCTCCAAGCGTCCACAATGCTGTGTTTCCGATAAATTCGCGTGGAACAGAGATATCCCGTAGACTCTGAATAAAGTCGCGTCGTCCCACGGCTTTAAACTCCTTTCGCGATCGTACCGCGTCGTTAATAAGATCGACAATATTTGAATTTGGCACGAGCTTGCCGTCTATGGTCACACGTCCCTCTTGGTCCCATCTGATGCGTTGTACTGCTCCCGGTGAATTGCGTAGATAAGACACGAGAGCTTTAGCTTTATGCCGAAACTTTTGCGGAACGCTGTCTATGATTATCGTATCATCGAACGGTTCATTTGCCTGTGATGACGTTTGCTGTTCGCGGGCGACGGTAGAGGTCGCTCCAGGTAGCGATGGATCTATCGGACCTTTTCGTGCTTCGAGCAAAAATAAATACCTCTGCAGCACCTGTAGATATTGTTTCCACTTTTCCGAGTCATCGCGATACTTTTTTGAGTTTAAAATTTTCGAAAGTTCCTCATCGAGCCGCGATATAGGATCGCCCGGCGTCTGTACACTTGGTGGTCCGACAGGGGGTGTACGAATTCCGGCGCCACCGTCGCCGCCGCCGCCGCCGGCACCGATCATCGGCTCTTTCCATAGCCCAGCCTCTTCAGCCGGTACTAAAATCATTTTCTTTGCGTGTTCCATTAGATCTCGCTCGTTTGTATTAAGAGTCGGTACTTCCACCACCGTTGCCGGTAAACAGTCTACTGACCAAACTCGTGATAATCGGTGCCAATAAAAGCGGCAAAAATGCTCCACATCCTTTTTGCATGATGAGGCGTTTTTTCGCTCGCCAGTTGAATTTCCGTCGTTTGCGCGAGGCGCCACTGACGCCTCTACTCTTGCCACTACCACCACCACCACCGCCACCGCCGCCACCGCCGCCGCTCTGTCTTACCGCGGACCATGGCGCTAGTTGTCGCAACACCTTTTTATATTTTTGCAGACGATTTTTCACGTTGGTTTTAAGCGCTACTACGCCGTGTAAAACGTTTAGCGCGCATTCGCATATACACTTGACCAATGATTCATCGGCCGCTCGTAACAGCGCTTTTTGCTGTTCTTTACTAGCATGACAGAGGGCGTTCAGAAAAGCGACGTGACGTTTATCGATCGGCGATCGCACAGAACACGACGCTCTCTTCTTCTTCTTCTTCTTTACCGTCATCTTCTCGCTCTCGCCCTCCGAGATGTTTGCGTAACAGACACTCGAGCGCTACTGATGCCTTTGCTGTTCCACCATTTGACTAAATACGTCAGGCAAAATCATCATTTACGAAAGCCTCGCTTGTTTTTCGGTATATATACATGCATTTGCGGATCGTCGGGAAATATATTGGTGCGGCATCGATACATATCAGGCGTCGATTGCTTTAGATCCAACAGTAGATAGCCATGCGGCTGCGCAGTTGCATCGTGATACGCTTCCGTTAAAAAGCGCGGATCCTCGGGATAAACTTGTCTCGCAAGATGTTGAATTTGTGCCCGATCTTGTGGATTTTTAAAAATAACAATATAATTCGCATTCAGCGAAATATCGCGTTGTCCGTGTCCCTGATGAAAAATATTTTGCGTTATGAAAATAACGCTGATATTTTTATGATGACTGCCTTTCGTGAAGAGGTCTACTATCGTATTGTTTGACGATTCTCTCATCAAATCGTCAATAATAACTAATTTCTTACAATCGTTATCTTGCGAATAATTTTCCGGCTGCGGCAGTCCTTCGTGAAATTCAATTTTAACATTAGCGTTCGTTGAATCCTCATGCGACGAATTCTTGAACAGTGCGGCAGTATCGGCATCGAGATTATCACCGTAGTAAAATATAATACGGCCAAACGTTGCATCGCTCATAGACGCTAGATGGCGTAAGAATCTTCGCACGAAAACTGTCTTACCACAGCCTGTTGGTCCACAAATTAGTGAAGTCCACGGATGTTTCCATCGTACGTCCATTTTCGCGTGTTTTTCTTTCTTTTACGAGCGTTTCGTCGACGAAACGCCAAAACTCACACCGAAAACACTTATAAATATACTCGTTTTTACACGACTATAAGCTTAACTCTGCGGCGGCGGCGGCGGCGGCGGATGATATTTTTATGATGACAGACTAGTACAGACGCGTTCGCTCGCAACATCAGCTTAGAGAGCGGGCGAGCGAACGCACACGCGCGCGCGCGATCAGCTCTTATACCACGGCCACATGTGCTCTATAAGCTCATATTGCGCATGTGGCGCCGCCTAGCTTAAAATGAAGAAAATTCTCAACACTGACTAGGAATATGTTTCAATTTTTTATTTGTTTTATTCATTTTAACGAGGAGTCATGGTGAAACGTTTATTGCATATATATATATATAAATATACCGAATATTTACAAAATATTTTTATCAATTACCGCTATTATTCGTTGCAGTTGACGAAGGTTATCACTAATTAAAATATAAATATTACATAACATTACACGCATGAGCGTTTTTAAGTTTATCCTATGTATATACAATTAAACGCTAATTATCAGTCTTATTCGTACTTTTACACAAATTTTACAATTATTTTACACAAACTCTATTGAACGGACGACGTCGACAAAGACAACAATGACGACGGCAACGGTTACGCGCTTATCGAAGGCTAATCTTTGAAACCAAAAGGTAGCGATAATGTATGTGCCACATGACGTCGTTTATGGCAAACTACTCGGCAGGTTTTCGTCATTTCACTAGTTACGACCTCATGGAGAGCCGTACGCTGAATTGACGCATAATTCAGCTTAATCGTCTCTACATTTAGCCTCGGTAAATCGGCTTTAATCATGTCCATTATCGAATCAAAGTTAATTTTTTGGGAATTTTGATAATTTAAGCTCAAACCCTTGACTTTACACTCGGTTTTCGTAACCACTTCGGGATTCTCGCTATTGACTACCTGATACCCATAGAATTTGGGGCCTCCGGAGACAAACGACTTTATGTAGTCGGTTGGTTTCTTTAACTCGCTGGTCATATCGCCGAGAAAATTACCGAGCGGCGGCACCCATTCACCCGATCGACCTGTGCTGACATAAATAACCGAGTCCGTGTCGTAGTACAATACGCGTCGGTCTAGTCGCTCGAGATAGCTATATAGCCTTAAACGCGCCTGAGCTGTTGTGTACGCCGCAATGACGACACTCGTTTGCGAGGAAGGTATTACCGCCTCGTCTATCGACACCCAGTTAGCGTATAAGACGTCGTCGTTTACCGGAAGTAGCCGATGTACCTCTTTGTCGTTATCCTCCAGAAGCAGTAACAGCTGCTCGCGAGTATTAACGATCGTCGTTTGTGATAAATTATCCCGCTGCCCAAACTTACCCCAAAACGAGTTGAGACAAAGCTTGGCAACGGAACGCAAACCCGGATTCTTGTTAATCTTTTCCGCCGTTAATTTAATTCCTTCAGCGCGTTCATAGTCGCTGATATACCTTGCCTGCGAGTCGGCATCTTTACATTCCGCGGGCCAACCGCTCGCTTCCTGCTTGATTTTCAGAAACGTATTTATATAATCGACAATGAGGCCGCCATCATGCGTTTCCGGATTGTATTGAGTCATTTCATAGGCCCAAATAACCGCTATCTGCTGGACTTTATAGCCGACCTCGATTGCTTTTCGAACCTCGTCTATCACCCATGTACCGGTAAATACACGATCGTTCACATCCTCGTGAGGACACGATGTCTGTGTCTTTTGCTCGGCACATGTGCGACACAACGCAAAGAGTAGTTTATGGTGCATACGCACGGGTAACACCGGATGGAAAAGATTTCGAGGTGGCAAAATCGTGCAACGGATCAAACCATTAATCGACGTTCCCAGAGCATCGTACGAACCGTTGAGCAACGTGTCGCATTCTGTGTCAACGTAAATCGTAGGATGTCCCTTCGGAAAACGACCCGTTTTGGAAATATACGGGTAGAGCGAACAGATGTCGATATATTGAATTTTTTCGCCTTCCGCAACGTCGTATACGGTAACGGTGTTGCCTGTTCTACCGCCGAAAAATGCGTCGCGAGGATTCAAGCTCTCCGTCTTTAGTCGTGGATGATTACGCAGAAACGCATCGATTGCCGGGTTAGCGTTTCGCTCATCTTGAAATTCGCACTCCCACATAATGCGCAACTCGTAACCACGATCTCGAATCTGCGCGTCGATGGCCCGGGTACGCTCGTAACGCTGATCGTACGACTCGTCGTTGGCACGCGACCGAACCGTGCGATTCTCGGGAAAACAGCGGGGGCAACCGTGCCAATAACACCCGTGAAACTGATACACGAAACGGTCCTCGCCGATTTGCGCATAGCCGTCAACGAGCAGCCCTTCAGGTAGCCTAAACTCTCGACCTCTCGTAGCGTGAGTTATTTCGTGACCTACGCAATGCTCTACCCATAAAAGCCATTCGTTGGCTTGCTTCGAGTGTCTGTCGGCGAGTCTGTAGCCACCGCTGGGTATAAGCCCTATTGTCTGCGGCTTTAGATAATTACGCCTAAACACTTTCGAACAAGCCGCCGCGATTGTTACGGCCTCTGTGAATGGGCAAACATTGCCGACCTCGAGAAAAATTCGCCGGAATTCTTTGCATGCGCGTCTCAATATGTCTACGTCCATCGCGCAGTACTTTTCGATCTCGATTTGAAAATCAAACACCTCATTCGCGGCTGCAGCCTCCGCGTACCAGTCGTGGAAGGCCCTATAGCCGTCGGGTGTCATACCCTCGGGCGAGTAGTACTCAACAGCCGGTAGCTCTCCGCGATACGTTTGGTTTTCTATTGTGTTGAAAAGATGAGGGAAGTAGCCCTTTCCCATTCTATGTTTGAAGCCGAAGGCCTCCGGAAGAGCACTGAGTCGCATGTGAAAATAGTTCATACTATCAATAAAAATGGTACGGCCTATGCGCATCGATATGATGGAATTTCCCGTCAGGATAAGTTTTATTAGACCGAGATCTTTACAATTCTCGGTAATATGACGTAATATGAACTGTGCGTCGAAAGCCTTCGCGTTGTGAGCGATGCCGACAATTTTACGGAATGATGTTGCGCGGCGTACTGCGAGATCGACTAGTTCTGAGACGGGCGCTCTACGGAAAACATGTTTTCGCACGCCGCACCACATACACGTATTTTCTGCTGTCACGTCATCGACGGTCGCCAAGCATCTATCGCACAGCTGCTGCGCGACGCAAAGAGTTACCACGTGCTCGCGAGTATTGTCACCCGGTGTTTTACAATACAGTGTGTCTTGACGAGTCTCGAAATCATAAAAAATAAAAAGTGTTCGCGGGTGTTTGTCTTCGTCAGCTAGAACCCGCGGTGCCACGGGCTGCATGTAGCAATGCTCATTGTACCCGTGTACACTACGGCACAGCTGACAAAAAGTTTTACCGCAGTTATGAGTATTTTGCGAAGCATCAAACAGTTTCAAGCATGTTTTACAAAACCGTACAGTCTCACAAATGGATTTCCGTTCCGAGTCCCGAGTGTTTACACGATTTTCACGTCTTTTCAAATGATTGTCAAAACACTCTCTACTGTGAAAAAACCGTTGACAATCCTCGCATGACCACTCGTCGTCTGCAACAGTGTCATCGTTGCCAACGACAGGCCTGACCGGACAGGGCGGTGACGCGTAGCAACGCGGGCATTCACTCGAGCACACATGCTGTTGCAAGAAACGATGGGATTTGTTGCATGGTATGCAATAATTTCTACCACCGGCCGCGGCTAAAAGATTTACGATGGGCGAATAGTGATCATCGGCTTGAAAGTGCGCAATATTTAAGGTCGTGTGCGCCGGTTTATTTTGAAAACGCGAGTGTCCATTGAAGATGGGCGCCGCACCGCTACCTAGAGAAGCCCAATCGTATACAACTATAGCAATACCCAGGGCCATAAAGTGCCTTTGAAATACACTGATTTCCGTTATAGTGCAGCCCGACGCCGGCACTACGACGTTAGCTACGCTGACGAGTGCCGTAGCCTCATCCCGTTGTAGCTTCGAATTCTTGTGGCGGATCTTGTCATAAAAAAGCTTTGACTCGACGCTACGGTCTTGTTTATTGCGCGTATTGGCGAGAGCTACAACGAGCAATCGAGGGAAACATAAATTATCGAAATTCCCGATTAAAACGATGGATCGATTACTAATGATTTTACTGTCTAAACCACCCGAGCCGTTTACCATATCAACATAAGTGACCGTGAACGTCAGTGTGTCATACGCCGAAAGTATTCTAGCGCTTTGATGAACGCTACAAAGAAGATCCCATAGTTGTGCATAGCTGAAGCGCCACAAGGGTCTCATAGATACACCGGCTGTACCGTTAGTCATACCGGCGGCTTCGAACGCACCCGCGTAGAAAAAAAGAATCTCAGCGAGATTCTTGGCGAGAATCTAGGTGAGATTCCTGTGAGAATCTTTCCGAGATTCTAAGCGAGATCTCGCTGAGAATGCCGCATGTGTCCCGGACCGTGATTCTTGCCGTGCTTCTTGGCGAGATTATTTAATCGCGCGCACAATCCCGCTGTGCTTTTCCGCGTGATTGTTTTAATCGTGCACACAATCTCGCCATGCTTCTCCGTGAGATTTTCGTTTATCGCTGCGAGAAATCTCTCGCACAATCTCGCAGTGCTTCTTGGCGAGATTTTTATTTATCACTGCGGGGAATCTCGCACACAATTTCGCCGTGCTTCTTCTTCTTCGTGTCAAACGAAAAATGAAAGAGAAAAAAAATTAAAATTAGTCAAATAGAAGGCGAAAATAAAAAACGTAGAATTTTGGCCGGAATCAATTTTCGGCAACAAATTTGCATTCAACGAGAAATTTTAGACGCTATAATGGAAAATCGCTGGTTTTTTTTCCAAGTGCTCCCGGTTTTCCGCAAGGAATCTTAGCAAGAGTCCCACATGACGGCCAAAAGTTTGCAGAAATTTGAAAAAAAAAATCAGCGTTTTCTACTATAGAGTCTAATATTGTTCGCTGAATGCAACTTTGTTGCCACAATTTGGTTCCGAGCTAATTTCTACATTTTTTATTTTCGCCTTCTATTTGACTAATTTTAATTTTTTTTTCTCTTTAATTTTTCGCTCAAACACGAAGAAGCATGGAGAGATTGTGTGCGAGATTCCCCGCCGTGATAAATAAAAATCTCGGCAAGAAGCACTGCGAGATTTTGCGAGAGATTCCCCGCAGCGATAAACAAAAATCTCGCGGAGAAGCGCGGCGATAATCGCGGTCCGGGACACATGCGGCATTCTCAGCAAGATCTCGCTGAGAATCTCTGAAAGATTCTCAGAAAATTCTCACCGAGATCGCTGAGAATCTCGGAAAGATTTTCAGAGGAATCTCACTGAGATTCTCGGCAAGAATCTCGCTGCAATTTTTTTTTTCTACGCGGGCAACGCCGATTCGGTCGTTCGGATAGCGGCCCTCTACAAAATGAGCATGGATATCGCGAATCGCGTTTCGGGTCCATGAAATCGGATTGATACCGTGAGGCGGCGGTACTAAAGATACTTCTGTTTGGCGGCTTTGTATTTTAAATTTTATTAAAATGTGATCCCTCGGTACACCGACTATTCTAAAACGATGACCCACGGGCAAGACACGATCGTCGTCATCGACGATGTCTTCCTCGGGGGCAACATCGTTAACGCTACCGTAAATATCAACGCCGTCGTCATTATTGTCTTTAGCGTGAATGTCACTTAAAACTATATCGCTAGTGCTATTCGGCCGCGCAGGACCGCCGCCTATCTGGGGGTGAATAACGCCGTCACTCACCAATTGTGCTACGGCCGCTCTTGTTTCTGCTTCCCACGACGCGCTTAGCAGCGACGAGCGGGATGCAGACGACGCATCTGGTGATGATGACGCTGATGGCGATGACGATGACGATGACGATGACGATGATGACGCTGATGATGATGATGATGATGATGATGAAGATGATGATGACGATGATGTTGATGACGATGCCGATGATGCTGATGATGAAGATGATGATGACCGTGCCGACGCGGATGCTTCCGAGCGGTCTGCGGAAGGAAATAGGACAGGGCGTGATAAATATTTATGGTTCTGGGAAACGTCCGGACGATTCGATAATTCGAATGATGATTAGATCATCATCCTCGTCGTACGAGTCGGATCCTGAACACGCCACCCCACGCGAATCGTGCCACGGTGCTTGTAGCAGGTGGTTCGGTATCGCGCGAATGGCGTCGTTGTCAGAGTGATCCGCGTAGTAAAACGAGGGTGATTCTGATTCCGGATAACTAATTGTCAATGGTGATCCCGAATCCGGATAAACAATTGGCAATGATGATGATTCCAATCAGCATCACCATCGTTCGACACCGGGTCATAATGACGCGAGGACAGAGGACTATTGACGCAGGCGGGATCGGGTCTTTGGGTCACAGGCGGAAACTCTAGGGCAATATGACCGCCCAGGCACCAAGCACCGTGCACGTCGCATGGTGTAGTGGCGTGTAATAGCCATTGGTGCACACCTGTGGTTTAACAAATAAAGTTAAACCAATTTTTAATATATAAACAATACGCGTATAAACAATACATGTATATATGCATATATATATATATATATGTATATGCATCTACGCATGTTAATTAGCGCGTGATACTTTAAAAAAAAAACGTCAACTTACCCATTGGTACGGCCGGTTGACGGTCCATTATTGCCTCAACCTCCATATCGAGGCTCCTCTCCGCTGCAGCTTCCTCCTCGCAAACGTCCATCGATTCGCCGTATGGACAGACTGTATCCGCCGACGTAACGATTAACGTTTCCGCAGTTGACAACGTATCGCCTACATTGTCGCTCTCCATGTCAGCGTCGTCACTATCCTCGTTGTCGTTGTCGTTGTCGTTGTCGTTGTCGTTGTCGTTGTCGTTGTCGTTGTCGTTGTCGTTGTCGTTGTCGTTGTCGTTGTCGTTGTCGTTGTCGTTGTCGTTGTCGTTGTCGTTGTCGTTGTCGTTGTCGTTGTCGTTGTCGTTGTCGTTGTCGTTGTCGTTGTCGTTGTCGTTGTCGTTGTCGTTGTCGTTGTCGTTGTCGTTGTCGTTGTCGTTGTCGTTGTCGTTGTCGTTGTCGTTGTCGTTGTCGTTGTCGTTGTCGTTGTCGTTGTCGTTGTCGTTGTCGTTGTCGTTGTCGTTGTCGTTGTCGTTGTCGTTGTCGTTGTCGTTGTCGTTGTCGTTGTCGTTGTCGTTGTCGTTGTCGTTGTCGTTGTCGTTGTCGTTGTCGTTGTCGTTGTCGTTGTCGTTGTCGTTGTCGTTGTCGTTGTCGTTGTCGTTGTCGTTGTCGTTGTCGTTGTCGTTGTCGTTGTCGTTGTCGTTGTCGTTGTCGTTGTCGTTGTCGTTGTCGTTGTCGTTGTCGTTGTCGTTGTCGTTGTCGTTGTCGTTGTCGTTGTCGTTGTCGTTGTCGTTGTCGTTGTCGTTGTCGTTGTCGTTGTCGTTGTCGTTGTCGTTGTCGTTGTCGTTGTCGTTGTCGTTGTCGTTGTCGTTGTCGTTGTCGTTGTCGTTGTCGTTGTCGTTGTCGTTGTCGTTGTCGTTGTCGTTGTCGTTGTCGTTGTCGTTGTCGTTGTCGTTGTCGTTGTCGTTGTCGTTGTCGTTGTCGTTGTCGTTGTCGTTGTCGTTGTCGTTGTCGTTGTCGTTGTCGTTGTCGTTGTCGTTGTCGTTGTCGTTGTCGTTGTCGTTGTCGTTGTCGTTGTCGTTGTCGTTGTCGTTGTCGTTGTCGTTGTCGTTGTCGTTGTCGTTGTCGTTGTCGTTGTCGTTGTCGTTGTCGTTGTCGTTGTCGTTGTCGTTGTCGTTGTCGTTGTCGTTGTCGTTGTCGTTGTCGTTGTCGTTGTCGTTGTCGTTGTCGTTGTCGTTGTCGTTGTCGTTGTCGTTGTCGTTGTCGTTGTCGTTGTCGTTGTCGTTGTCGTTGTCGTTGTCGTTGTCGTTGTCGTTGTCGTTGTCGTTGTCATCGTCGTCGTCGTCGTCGTCCTCGCTGAGGCATACTCCATACGCCTCAGCATCTGTATCGTCGCGCTCATCCGACGATAAGACGATCAACGTCGTGGCCTCGCTATTGCCCTCGCTGACGTTCTCGTCGTCCTCGCGGACGACCTCGTTGTCCTCGCTGACTCTGTTGTCGTCCCCGCTGTCGGCCCCGCTGTCGTCCCCGCTGTCGTCCCCGCTGTCGTCCCCGCTGTCGTCCACGCTGTCGTCCGCGCTGTCGTCCACGCTGTCGTCCGCGCTGTCGTCCCCGCTGTCGTCCTCCTCGTCGCCTTCGCTGTCGTCCTCCGCGGTGACACCAACCGCATCGCTGGTCTCGTCGTCGTCGTTATTGTCGCCGTCCTCGTCGCTTTCGCTGTCCGACGCCAACATATCGAGACCGCATTGAGCGTTCTCGCGGCTGCTGACGAAATCACGGACAACGTGCAGATGACCGCTGTTGCGCTCTTCCACTACGCTCACCGCGATCACGATCGCATCGAGCGAATTGTCAAACGCTCGATAACTGTGTAGCCGGCCAATGACCCTCACCGGCAATTGCCTCAAAATACAACGAAACTCTCGTTGAAGCTGGTGAAGGGTCATAGCGTTGAGCCGCTTCGCCCACGTTGACGTACAGCGTCGCGCAATCACGGCACTCCGGAATCGCGCAAACCCAACGGCTTTTTGCACCGCCTTAATAAGAACGCGAGCACGGAACGATTCCATTTTTTTTTTTTTTTTTTTAAGTTTGTTGAAAACAATAAAATCTCACAGCACTCCACTGAATATATATATAAATATATATCGAAAACCTTAAAACCGCGAGAAACGTACGTAAAGACACGCTGCGTAACACGTGGGTATAAAGGATTCACGAAACAGCAAATTGCTTGAAGTTTCACGAATGACTTCTCGACAGAGAATTGTCAAAGATTTGTCTTTCCGAAGCTTTTATAGTTTTTCGCCGACACCCCACTACAATTTCCTGCCTATGAAAATGCGAGAAAATAGAAGACGTTACACTGTCTCCGGTAAACATTACTATGATTTCGACGGATATTGTTCTCATTGCCTTAAGCCGACTTATTTTTTCACCTCTTTTCGTTGTCTGAAGATATTGTGCACCGATGGTGAAAATATAAAGCTACCCCCGTGGTACGGGTTATTCCATTGAATGCGTATGCAACCTTGCGCTAAAATACGACTCGTATCTTATGCATAAAAACGCTACTACCTGTAACTTGCCGTACCGCCAAAATAAGTCTAACATCGGATACATAAAAACAATACTGTCTACACTTTGTCGCACCGTCGAAAAGCCTTTGAACAATCGACTCGAGGACGGTTCGGATTGTTTTCACCGACACTATAGGTAATAAAACGAAAAAAATCCTGTCCCTCAAACACCACTCGAAGGGTTGTGCACGCCAGTCGTAAAAATACCGATCTACAGATAACCGTTTGCCACCGACGCCCTTTTGAAATAGATCTGGATCTATGGACCGTTGCAATACACAGCGTCCACGTCTATTGTATCTCACTGTCAAAACAATATCGAGGTAACGGCTGGACACGATCTTCGAAGCTAAATTCCTTTTCATCAAACTAAACAATACGGAAACCCACGACAAATATCGGCTCATCTCAAAGATGCTGCACATCTTTTTTTTTTATTTTACCACTTCGAAATTTTAACGGTTGATCTAGATTGGTTTTATGACCGTGACAGAACGCTACAAAAATCCATAAATTTCAAGTGTAAGGTAACGTATCCCAGTGTTGTGACCGTCAACTCTTCCAATTTTTATGACTTTTCATGAGCCGCGGATCTCCAACTGTGAGGTCCAGCGATCGATATCTTAGATCTCCGGGATACCAGATTTATAGCCAGACGTCTCTTTGCACTCAAAGATCGATATCTTTTCTTTATGTATATCGGCTTTTTTTTCCATATGCAGGTGTTTTCTTTGTGGCATATGCGTCACGATCCTACAACCAGTTCTCCCCTCTCTCCCAGAGTATGTGAAGTTTACAGAGATACTAGCGCCACGGTACCTCAATATCACATATAAGCGGAACGATACAACAAACATCGGCAGTCCGGCCCGTGAAAGCGTTAAAGATATTTGAGTTTAAGCTTTCGAGTTTCTTCTCGTTTATTTATTACGCTCTTATTCGCTGTCCATTGTTTAAAATGAGTCAAGCTATCGGCGGTGAAGATCTTCGGAACTACGATTTACAATCTACAACCATGGATTACGTATTGTCCGAGGACGACAAAAAACGTCTCGAATCGCCACTGATTCTCGGTACGACATATACACTCAACCAGTCCGAGACAAAAAAAGTGAGCATTGGACTACAACTGCGCGCCGATGGAAGTATACAGCCTGTCGTAAAATTTCAGAACAACAGCACGGCCGGTGGTATTGTCTTTGAATCGGAAGCCTGGAACTTGCTGCAAACTCATCTACCTGCCATTTCACAATACTTTGACGGAAGTCAAAAGATCACCTGGGGATCGGGTTAGCGCACCCCATCTTCCATACGCGCCGGTGACTGTGAAATCGTGTTTACAACAAGTTTCGGTTCAAAATCTGTCGCGTTTGATCACCGCGTTGAAGAAAACCCCGCGGAGAAGGACGACGACGACGAAGGATTAGGAACACCGACAAAGAAACGTAGAAAGTATTCACCGGCCGTTGTGATGCAAAAACCGTCGTTTGACGGGCTTATCAACTTAATGGTATGCACGGACGAACGTTTCCGACGCCTACAACGAAATGTCACACATGTTCAAAAGTGCCTCGACGTACTTTGTGCCGAATTACTACTGTATATTCCGCCAATGGAGACACCGGAAAGGATAGACAGTTTACGTGTCAAAGATTTGATAAAAAATAATTTCAAGTCATTGAAAGAAGCTGTTAAACACCGATTGGACCCGTCGTTTATCGAGCTCACGTTTGGCATCGTATTCCTTGAACTGACGGTTCTGGGTATCCCTTTCATCGTGAACGAGATGAAAAAACACCTTATGAAGAATAAGAAAAGTGCGGTTGAATAGCCGTGTAATCGTATACATACCCATTTGCTGTTTTGTATATACTATTAACAGACATCAGACCATGCGTATAATCATACTAAACGGTAACTTTACGTCGATCCAGTATTATTAATTATATCGTTTCCCATTGTATTCATTATTATAAGTAGATTTAAGATTATTTCTCGTCAGTCTTCACATTGCGTCACTTGCCCTTACTTATATAATAAACATATATGAATAAGTATTTTATGTTTCGTTAACCGTGTATTGTAAACTTTCGTTAGTTCGGGAGGATGAGACATGGGCGGGGATGGATTATACAGAAAGTCTAAGCTACTCAATAATAATAATTCGATATACTTAAAACACCGATTTATTTTTTACCTGCTTCGAATTACCATCATAAGGATCCGTCTAAAATCCATTTTACCGACTGCAGAATATTTTTTAGTATTAACAAGAAGCCGGTAACTCTGAGAGGGCGCCTTGGAAAATTTTTTCGACCAATCAGAACATCGGAAAAATCTGTCGACCAATCATTATTGAGCGAATGATTGGAATAATACTAGTACATAAAAGACGATGGAAATTTATAGAGGGCGCCATGGGAAAATCATTCGACCAATAAGAGCTCGGAGAATTTCCAGACAACCAATCACGGCTCGGAGAAAATGAGACGACCAATCACGGTCCAGAGATTTTCACAGCCTCTCTCTCATTGGCTCCCTATAAATAAGGGGGCGTGGCTTGAGGGGCCCAATGGGGGTGGGGAGGGGACCACAGGTGGTGGGGGAAGGAGTGGGGGCCAGACAGTAGGGTGGGGGAGAGGGTGGGGGTAGACGGTGGTGGTGGGGGTTGGCGCCAGTGGCCGCATGGTGGGGGTAAATCCTGTCTCCCTATAGCTGTACAATACTACTCATGATATTCATTATCGCCATGTAGTCTGTTAATATCAACTTCTTCAGGTCGTATCTCGGCATCGTCTTTCTTCTCGTCTTGCTCCTCGTCATCATCTTCGTCTTCCTCTTCGTTTTGTTGCACGCCATAATCTTCTTTTCCAGCTTCTACCTCGTCATAGTTTTCCTTTTCGTCTTGTTGCTCGTGATCGCCTTCCTTTCCGCTTTGCAAAAGATTTTCAATTACAATATTTGGCTCATTGTACACATCACTCTCGTTGTAAATATACCTTTATTCCCGACCACGCTATAAAGTCCACATTCCGTACCTGCGAGGCGGGTGGAAAGTGGCGAATTGTAATCCAGCGGGACGTAATTAACGGAGCGGGAATAAAGTGCCACTTTATTGCCCGGCGGGAAATAAAGTGCTACTTTATTCCCGCCGGGCAATAAAGTAGTACTTTATTTCCCGCCGGGAATAAAGTAGCACTTTATTTCCCGCCACCGTAGTACTTTATTTCCCACCTTATATTGTTATTAAAAAAATTTGTTATTAAAAAAAAATATCAGTATTATAATTTATATACGCACGCTCTGCCGTGCCCGTACTTCGACGCCCGAGAGGTGCCCGAAAGGTGCCCGTACTCCGAGTTAACCCTTTTCGCCGTCGCATGTACAGAATATAGACTTTATAGGGTGGTCGGGAATAAAGTAACGTATGCCACACGGGAGGAAGTGCTTTTCACCTCGTGTGATCACAGCCCTCGCTTCGCTCGGGCCGCAAACCCCACTCAGTGGAAAACACGCACTTTCCTCCCTTGTAGCATAATGTACTATTTTCTTTTTTCTTTAATTCCATATCAGCATCAAAATTTACAGTTTTTAGGCACTCACTATAATAATAGGCAAAGAGTGCCTATTAAAATGACCATCCGTTGCTCTTCGGAGTCTGTCGAAGGGGTTACTCCGCAGCGCATACTCCAAAAATTTTTATTTTTCACCATTTGCTTCGGTGTATCTCCAACATCATGCGTAGTTACTTTGAAGTGACTGCGATGAATAGAAATATTTTTTTTAGCCTGCGGTGCAATGAAAACAACTTTTTGGCTGAATTTTTCTTCTCGGACGTCCGTATCACACTGTAACTTTAGATAGTGCGAACCAATTTTGTTCTCCTTCGCAGGGTTTTTTTATTACAGTATTTCCAGTATGCACATTACTTTTAAAACCAATCTAAGACCTTTAAGTATTTTTTCTAAAAAATTATTGGCCACAATTTGCATTTGCCTTCGGTCAAGTGTCCGTACGGTGCCATCATAATGAACTCTACGAACCAATTTTTTTCTTCTTCGCAGCATCATTTTGTTTTATCAAAAGCACTGCGCACAGCAAATTTAGAGACAATCCTACATCTCTAACTATTTATTCATCACAATTTTCCATAAAAAACTTATTTTCTCACATCTGATGTCCGTACGGTGCCCCAATTAAGAATCCTGGAAACCAATTCTGTTCTCTTTCGCAACAATATTTCATTGCATCGAAAGCACTATGCACAACAAATTTTGAGTCATTCTGACAAATATAATTTTAATTATAAAATAATTCAAAAACAGTGGTTATAACAAGATTTGCTTTAAAGGTTATGTTATTTAGATTTGCCAAAAATTCATTTTTCATCATGTTAAAAAAAAAAACTTCGGTTGTGAAAAATAAAACACGAAATATCATACACAGGTTCACAAATGTTTGCGTTTATTATTTCGAAAATAATATATTATCACCGAAAATCATTCGCAATATTTTAGCATATTTTATTCACATTCGTAATAAAAATGATAAATTTCACGTATTCACTGAAAAAATTGGTAGTAAACTCACAAAAAAGATTCATCGAATATCCAAAATAATGACAATTTCCCAAATAGAACTAAAAAAATCGCGAGTATATATTTTTTCGTTTTATTCTATCTGTCAAACTTTGGAAGCAGATGACAATTTCGTAGCAGACGATACACAGATGCTCATACGTCGCGGCGCGCGTACTCTGTGGCCGGATGATTTTCAAACAAAAAAAAATCGGCATCTCGTTTCAATCTTTGTTCCTATTTTACGTAAATATAAATGGATTCTACGCGGTATAGCGCAAATAAAAAGTATGCAATCATAAAAAAAAAGAATTTTCTATCCTTCGACCGTCGAAGATTCATCGCAGCCGAAATCTTTGTCAATTATGTTCACCCGATTTATTCATTTACTGTTAATAATAAAAACTGCAAATTCTTTTTCTGGCAACGTATTTTCTCCTCTTCAAAATAAGCCAAAATAAGAGTCGAAATCTTTTTTCGCTGCCGAGATATGATTTTTTTTAAGCAAAGACTAATTTTACGAATTTTCATCAAAAAATGAATCGTTTTTTCAAATTTCTCGAAATTGCCGTCTCTAATCCTTTCCTCTCAAAGAAATCGTATTTACAAACTGACTCTCTGCGTTATTGCGCAGATAAAAAGTGTGCTATGTTTAAAAATTTAATTTTTTACACTTCGACCGTCGGAGATTCATCACATTCGAAATCTTTGTCAATTTTGTTCGCTGGATTTATTCGTTTACACTTGATAAGAAAACTGCTAATGATTATTCTATCGACGTATTTCCAACGTTTTTTTTTTTTATTTTTTCAAATTTTCGGCGAAATACGAATTTCTTTCATATGCTCACGTCTTGAAAAGTTTTTTTTCGCAAAAAAAAAACAATTGTACTCTTAAAGAACAATTATAAACAATTATTTATCAAGAAAGTGAATAACACTGAATTTGTCGATTTTACGAGTTATTCCGTACTGAAAAACTTATCCTCGTTTGTGATTAAATAAAATTTTTTAAAATACGGTATGATATGATGTTAAATTTGATATTTTTAAGCGACGATAAATATCAATAAAATTTCATTGAAAAACGAAAAAAAATATCGAATTTCTCAAACTTCTCGTCTCCAATACTTGTCTGTTCTACAGAGACAATAACGAGCTGATTCCATGTATTACGAAGAAGAAAAAAAATATATCTCAAATGGTAGAAATGAAATTTGTTATAAGAGGTCTGTCAAAGAGCCTTCAAATTCGAATTTTTCAAGAATTTCATCAATTTGTAAAAAAATATTTCGGAGCTATCCAAGATGACAAATTTTTGATTCGAGTAACGTACTACTTCCTCTTCAATACAAGACAGGAACCAAAAAGATATATTTTTTCGTTCTCGAGATTGCATTTTTTTGCAGCATCCATAAATATCGATAAAATTTCATTGAAAATCACAAAGAATAGCAAATTTCTTGAACTTTTCTGCTACAATGGTTTGGTTTCCTACAGATAGAATAACGAACTGATTCCATCAATTATGGGGAAGAAAAAAAACACTGAAGGGGAAGGATTTAAAGGGGATATTTGGCCTGAATGCTAAATGGTAATCGTATTGGTGTCGGTACATGTTTTGTGTGTTTGTTTTATATTCATTAAATCTGGTCATAAGTTTCAAGCCAATAAAACGACTTTACTAGACATGATCTGATTCGTTAAATTAATTTGATCAACTTCTACGTGGTGCAATTCGTTATATTTGTCTCGTGTCTCAATATTTGACAATTTATCGTCAAACAAAAAGGAAATATCCGTCGTGAATATTAATAATCAATTGGTACAAAAAAGAAATATTTTTATTCGACGAAGATTAAACACTATGAATTAATTTACGTAACTGATAAATGTTTTTCCCTCATACGTACTGTCGAAAAGAAACGCACGAATAAACATACTTCATTCGTAGCGCATAGCGCGATGTGTAAATACACTCGATACGGAGCGCGTAGCGCGACGTGCACCCCCGTGAGTGCCTTAAAAAATGTCCCGAAGGGACATTTTTCGGGGGGTTTGGGGGGCGGAGCCCACCAACAAGAGCATCTGCGCCCGCAGGGCGCTGAGACGCTTGTTCTTTTTCTTGTTTCCCGACTATCTCTTGTTAATTCTTCCATATTATTCTTCTTGTTTGTAGATTCATCCGCCGTACTTTGTTTGCTTGTTCTAGATTCATGCGCTTTGCTCTGCTTTCTTGCTTTAGATTCATCCGCTTTGCCCTGTTTGCTTGCTTTAGATTCATCCGCTTTAAATTCATTTAGATGAATTATTCGTTTATTCGGCAATTTCAAATCGAAGAAATACAAGAAGCTCGCGAAACACGAGCCTTCCATCTCTTCGATTCGAGATCGCGTATCACTGTTACGTCCAAACTAGCATTGTTTCTTTACTAGTTTGAAATATAACAGTTGTCTCCGTTATAATCGCACGCGCTGGTCAAGTGGGTGTTAAACCAACCTTTACCACACCTGGTGTCGATAAGGAGGACAACGATTGCTCCTTTTTAAAGCCTAACCTTGCGGATAATTGCTTGGGATGGAGCCCTTAAGAGTGCTTGTTAAATGCGTGTCGTAGGGTGTAAACTAATTAGTAGAGGGTTCGGCGTCTTTCAGGCAAAAGAGAGATAGAGAGGAAATCTTCGGTGAGACGGCAGCTACCTGCCGTTTTCTGACCAGGTGTCGGAGCACGCGACACGGTTAAACGAGATTTTGGTGGTCACTTCAAATCACTGGGTTGCAAGAACAAAATGAAATAATGCACTGTTGATAAATAAATAAACAGGTACTTACGGTAATAAACGGTGTTCCTGGTGTTGGTGGACATAGAACTTTCTTCACGTTGATTTACTTCGAAAATGAATTTAAAGAAAAAAATAATGTGTTTCACGGAAATGCAGGTAGAGTTAACACTATTTTAATGCCACAAAAAATATGAGTAATACAACTGATAAAATTGAACAAAAGAAAACCAATGGAGACCAAGTGTCTCCATTGTATGGTTGGAATTTCTAAAACTCGCGAAATACAATGTCAAATTATAAACTGAAGAAATAATTTCGTTTCTCTGAGTCCTGGATTTTATACTGATAACTCGAAAGTCTGAAAGACAATCGGGTAGAAACTGAATTTCGAACAATGGATAACTGATTTGAATTGTGCTACTATGGTATTTTGAACAAATAATTGAAAGAATATACTGAACAAAAACTGAACTAAACCGAGGGAATATCCTCCTCTAATAACAGAAAAACGTGTGCTGAACAAAACTGAAGGAATGTGCTTGAATAAAACTGAAGGAATAACCTCCTCTAATAACTGGGTAAAGTGTGCTGCTGAGCGTACAATTTCGGGGGTTTTTATACCATTTTTCTTGGTGAGAAGTAGAGGGGATGTTGCTATGCGAGTGTCTTTTTGTATATCTATTCGGTATAAAATTCTGGTACAGTAACGAGAAGATGAGGTGATGCTACCGATCTCATCCCTGATTGGTCCATGATCTTAAATCCTTCTTTTAGGCGCAATGCGTTTATCGGGCCCCGCGCCGTGGATGACGGGGTGGGGTATCGAAAAGTAAAAGGGCGCAGACGAGATCACGTAGGCATCAATCCCCTCCTTCTCTCGTTTCCGTTTTCCGGGAAGTCATTACCAGAAAGATTTTTGTTGGTATGCAGCCTTTTATGGCTAAATACTTTATATGTAAAAAGGTCGCACGAGTTCCAATCGGACTATACAATTTCGTCAACTGTCTAGACAAATAAAAACCGGTATTGAACAGTGAAAATACGCTCTCCTATGTCTTCGGAATTTTATACGTATTACGTGAATTATAAAATTCGTAGTTTCTCGTAAGACTCTTATAACCAGGACTCGCTTATTCCGAACAGAAATGAATATAATAATGAAATATAATAATGAATATCATTGATATAAACCATAACCTATTATCGTGAACTAATTATTTAGTACTTGATTAGTTTGTACTCGTCTGTCTGGATAATAATGCAAAAGTATAATTCTATATTACTAATAAAATAAAAGAAAAAGCAATAAATCTTTCCATGTTATTTCGTCCAGGGGCGTGCCATGGAAAAGACTTTCCTCGGCAAATGCTTTACCGTTAACTCCTTCAGTCATTTGTTTAAACAAATGGCGTACAAGTTGTCCACGGCTAAGAATTTCTCGAAGGACGAACTAAATTAATATTGTACGTGTAGTAATTTCTTTACAGTCGGAGAATTTATGGACAAGTTTTCTGCCTGTTGCGAGAGAACTCTTTTTCGTTACTCGGCGGTTTTGTACCTGAACTGTCGAATGCCAAACGTTGTATAATTTTCAGAAGGTGAAAATCCCTTTTCGTTTTTATAATGGTATCATTCTCCGTGTAATTACTACTACGTACTTAATTAATACCATAAGGATAAACACAGGCGTTCAAGAGAGCAATTCCTGGGGGTGAATTGTCTATTATTATTTCTTTTTAAATTGACTATATTCTCAGTTTCGTTTTTCTATTGATCATTACTTTATTATTTTCTTCAGAAGTCTGACCTCTATTGCTTTCCGATGTGTTATAATGAGATGAATCCGTGGTTTACTAATTATTTAAGGATTAATTAATTAAGATTTAATAGAAGATATTTCCTTCTTCCTGCTAAAATCAAGGTCATGAGCCCCGTCTCCTTTGTTTTAACTTGTGGAGTTCGGTTCAACTAAAACACTGTTTAAAGCGTTTCCCTTAACGAGGATAACTTGTCGACCCGATTCTATGTATTGTAACGGGGGTTCTTTTCGTCAAACTTATAGTCGGGGGGGGGGGGGGGGGGGGGCAAGGCAAAGTTGAATAATCGTAGGCGAAGGGGAGGTAGTCAACAAAAGAAGTAGAGATTTATTATAACTCAAAGAAAAATAGTACAACAGAAATCGGAAGGGGAAATAAGAAATAATAAATTAAGAAAAAAAAAGAAAAATAACTGGTATCGGATAACTAATAATAAAAGAAACAAAAAAAAAGGATAATTCGAAACTAATAACAAAAGAAAATGAATAAGATAATCTACTGAAATAACGCAAATAAATCTTAACAATAATGGCAACTAAGGGATAAAAAAAAAATGATAACTCGGAGATAATAGTAACAAAAAAAAAAAACTTAAAGAAAATAGTTAACCAAAATAATACGCTTCAGAACGCAACTAAATCATAAAAATAATAATTGGCGGCGAAAATGTCGGGGGTAAGCGGGGACGGGGGGGCTGAAAATTAATTAATTAAATCGGAGGAGAAATACTACGAAGATAATATAAAAGAAATAATAATAATTCGCAAAACTCGGATAAATGACGGGGAAATGTCCGGTAATTTACAGGCCACCAAATACTTCTTATGGAGGGACGACAATATTATTCGGAAATAAAAAAAGAAAGGGACGATCACTTGTAAAACCGCGAGGGGAGGGCTCGAGCGATTCACGATAAATAAATTTTTGGGCGCCAGTTACCGTTGCACGGGGTAACACCGTCTCAAGATGGAGGATGACTATGCAAATTCGAAGTGCCGGCTGTTTCGATGGGACGTCTTATCTCGCGGGAGGGTTAACTGATCTATCGGCTCTGAATTTAATCCTTCGGCTCGATTCGCGGGGTATAACTAATAATTTTGGGGCAATTGGGGATGACGGGGCGAACGCACGATGAGATTTAGATTGATTAAAACTACGCGATAACGACACCCACCACGTGCACGAACGCGAAGCCGGAAAATGGCGATGCCGGCGAATTGTACAACCGTCACGCGGTCGATGTTCACGGAATTTCTCGTTAATCGGGGGGCGGTAATTCGGGAAAATAGGATCACGGGCTTTATCACACTCTAAGTAAAATAATCACACTCACTCGTACAATTATCTCGCTGTACAATTCGGTATCACGCTCCTTACAATTTCCGTACAATTATAACGTTCGTCGCTGTGTCGTTACGCACGTCTGCTCTACACGGGATCTCGATCGAGGCTGAGGTACGCTCGTCTTCTCGGAAGTCGTCTCGTAGATCAGCGCTGCGGATGTCGGCGGTGGGAGAGAGAAGATAGTACTCGGCGTCGGTCGATACATCGCTCGATCGACGGCGAGGCGGCAGGTGGCGGCAGCGGTATTGATTGATCGTCGCTCGATGGCATCGAGCGACGATAGTGAACGGCGGGCGGTGGGCGGTGTTGTCGGCTTTCGCGCCGTGGTTGACGGCAACGGCGTAATTCGGCGACGGCTGGTTGCTGTCGAGCGATGTTCTTCCTCGGCTTTTCCTACCTCTCTCTTACTCTCGTGCGTTGTCTCGGGATCTCTTGGCGGGGAGCGTACCTTGCCTATCGCGGGGGTCGTGGGAGGACGGCGGGGGTTGAATAATATTCGGTAATCCGCGTGGATTTGGCTCCGTGGTGGGCGGAGCTCGATCGAGAGATTTAGCGCTATTCTACTTCGTTACAAACTCCTCCGGGGGAAATCGAGAGTACTTCCGTGAAGTACTCGAGCAACATTCATACGAGGTTGGCGGGGGAAGAGGGGAGGGTGTTGGAAACAATGGTTCTCGGTTATAATGGTAGTAATACTTGTTTTATTAACGGATCCGTGGCGGTAGTTGAGGCGAGGAGGTTGCACAGTAAAGAAGAAAAAAAAATTATAACGAAAAATAAGGAGGCCATTCGACGGCAAAAAAAAAGAAAGGAAAAAAAATTAACAGAATAGAAAAGAAAATATTGGGTGCATTCCGCTTTCCTCCTTCTGCGTTCGGCCGGCTACCGCGCACGGCTTCTTTGGTTCAACTCAATATTTACAATGTGTTGCTTGTCCGGGGCGTACAAAGGTCGTTGTTGGGGGGGGGCGATCGGTGGTTTAGCGGAGGCGTCTCGGGCAGTTCTTCGCCTGATGGCTGCGTCCGCCGCAATTCCAGCAGCGCAATCCGGAGGGTGTGTCTGACGGGGGTCGGCTTGGGCGAGGGGTTTCGGTGGGACGGCTAAGGCGGCTGGGACGGGGTGGTTCCGGGTCGGCGTGGGTCGTGGGGGTGCATTTTGGGGGTCGGGGGATTCGAAGGGACATCAGTGGCTGGGGATTGGTGGGAGGTCGTTTCAGGGACGTCGTTCGGGTAGCGGGGGTAGAGTGGGACGACTGGGGTTGACTTCGGGGGCTGTGGGGTGTGCGGGAGGTTGACGGGACAGCGGGATCGTGGAGGGAAATTTCTCGCATTCCCATTATGGCGGGGGCGACTGGGGCTACGGGGACAGCGGGCGGGTAGATGGTGACGGTGATGGGCTTGGGGCGGCTTGTGGTGAAGGGGGTTGGTTTGGGAGTGGGACAAGCGGGGACTGCGGGGGTGTGGGGTTCCGGTGGGGTGTCGCTGGGGGTCGCTACTTCCTCCAGCAGATGGGCGAACGGGACATCATCGGAGGGGAATTCGTAGCGCCTTCCGGTTGCGTCGGCGCCGTAGTACTCGACGTCGGGAGTGTCGATGACGATCGCGTCTTCTTCTTCAGTGTCGGGGTCGGAGGGAGTAGCCGGCTCCGGGAAGTGGTGCTCGCGTGGCACGTCTCGACCGGCCTCGGGGACGACCTCGCGGGTTGCGGGACGGCTGGTGTGCGCCGCCGGCTGTGTGTCGTGGGGGAGTATCGGCCCGTAGCCGATATTCTCCCATCTCGCGTTCCGGGTCGGGTATCGTCTCCACATTATCAACCTGTAAAGCGGGGAAAGCAGTGCGAAATGAGGGGGAATTAGTGCCAAGCGGGGAGTTATCTGCGGGGTGGGGGCTGGGGGTGCTTACCGGAGTCGTAGGTCGCGTTTGGGTATTGTCTATGGCGGGCGGGGTTTCGTCGAGGGGTTCGGCGGGGTTGTCGTTCGGGTGGGTCTGGTCGAGTGTGGTATTGTGGGGGTCGTCGTAGGGTTGTGCGTACGGTTTCAGGTCCTTGACGTGAACCTTGGGCCGTTTGCTGTTCAGGGGGGGTTCGATTTCGTAGATGACGGGGGATATCTTGCGGGTAATTGTGTAGGGGCCTTTGTATCGGGGGGCTAACTTGGCGGCGAAGTTTTGTGCGGCCGATGAGAGCACGCGGTTTCTTCGCAGTACCTGATCGCCTACTTCGTATTGACGATCGATTCGTCCTTCGTTATAATAATGGGCCTGCCGCTTAGCGGCTTCTGAGAGGTTATGTCGAACCCAATCGTGGATGAGGGGCAATCGCTTCATTCGATCTCTCCACACGGACGGGTCTCGTCGGTCCAGGGCGGCTGGGGGTGGGTCATCGTTCAGCAAATTCTTCGAGGGACGGGGATTCCTTCCAAAGTTGAGGAACGCGGGGGAGGCTTGGGTGGAGGACTGGACGGCTGTGTTGAGGGCGAAACAGAGTTCATGGAGATGAATGTCCCATAGTTGGTGGTTGTCTCCAACGTAGGAGACAATCATGGTCTTCAGGGTTCGGTTGACGCGTTCTACTGGGTTTGCTTGGGCGTGATACGGGGGGATAGTGGTCTGACGGATGCCATACTGACTCAGGTATTCGGTCATATGGCGGTTGACGAATTCCGTCCCGTTATCTGTGAGGAGATATCGGGGACATCCCCATCGATTGAGGACTAGGGTTTCGAGGGCGGCTGTGATGGTGGGGCCAGTGGCGGTTCGCAGGGCCTTTGCTTCCACCCACTTGGTGAACTGGTCCTGGAACACTACCACATACCGGTTTTTGCTTTTACTGGGGGGGAAGGGGCCCATCACGTCTGCGGCGACGACCGCCCAGGGTCCCTCGGTCGTCCGCTCGCGCATGAGGCCTCCGGGGGGACCTTGGGACACCTTGTTCAGTTGACAGATTCGGCAGCGTTTTACGTATCTGGCGACGTCGGCAAACATTCCGGGCCAAGAGAAGTCCTGTCCCATGCGTCGGAATGTCTTGTCGACTCCCAGATGTCCCGATTGAGGGGCAAGGTGGGCATTTTCGAGAGCTCTAAGCCTCATATCTATTGGGAGGACGAGTTTCCAGGCATCCAGGTCGTCGAGGGCGGGGTCTACTATTGGGTGAGGGCGGTGGTGGTACAGTCGGCCATCTTCGATGCGCCAATCGGGGTATTTGCTGGGGAACAGGTGGACGTTTCTCATTTGGTTAAGGTACCATGAGTCCTGTGCGTCACCGAGGGCCATTAGGGCGGAATCAGTTCCTTCGAACATTCGGGATAGGGCATCGGGGACAACGTTAAGGGTGCCTTTCCGGTGGATGATCTCCATATCGAGGGCTTGCATGGATAGTGCCCATCGGGCTAATCTACCGGAGGGATCTCGGAGGTTGCGTAGCCATCGAAGGCTGCTATGGTCGGTAATCACGCGGAAGCGAGTCCCTTCGAGATATGGGCGAAGTTTCTTTGCCGCCCACAATACCGCGAGGCACTCCTTCTCGGTTACGCTAAACTTTCGTTCCTGTTTGGACAGGACGCGGGAACAGAAGACTACGGGGTGCTCTTCCTCGTTGATGGTCTGGGTGAGGACAGCACCGATGGCCGAGTCACTGGCGTCGGTGTGGAGGGTGAATGGCTGCTCAAAGTCGGGGCGGGCTAATACGGGGGCTTGGGTTAGGGCCAGTCTGAGGGCCTCGAACGCTTCCTGCTGTTCAGGTCCCCAACACCAGGGGGTATTCTTTTCGAGGAGGGCTACAAGAGGGAGTTTATGTCGGGAGATTTCGCCCAAGAATCGGGCATACCACCCTATCATTCCTAGGAATCTCCGAAGTTCCTTTAGGTTCCGGGGGGTGGGATAGTTCAAGATGGGGGCTATCTTGTCGGGGTCTGTCTTTAGTCCGTCTTTGGTTACTACGTACCCTAGGTACTTCATTTCGGAGAGGTAGAATTCACTCTTGTCACGGTTTATCTCGAGTCCCGCTTCGGAAAGGCTTTTTAGCACCTTTTCGAGGTACTCGAGATGTTGGTCTTCGGTTTCGGTGGCAATCACCACGTCGTCGAGGTACGCGAAGACGTGGGGTTCCCAGGCTGGGTCGATGATGCGGTCCATTAGTCGTTGGAATGTCGCGGGGGCGTTCGTCAGTCCAAAGGGCATACGGGTGAAATGGAAGAGTCCTCTACCTGGGACGGCAAAGGCGGTGGGGGCTCGACTTCCGGGGGCAAGAGGGACTTGGAAGTACGCCTGACTTAAATCCAATTTGGACAAGTATCTGGCGTTCCGGAGACTCGCAAGGATGCGGTCCATGCTGGGGATGGGGTATGCGTCTTTTCGGGTCACCTTGTTTACGTCGCGGAAGTCGATGCAGAACCGGTGCTTCCCATTGGGCTTGGGGACGATCACCGGATTGCTCAACCAACCGCTATTGGAGGGCTCGATCACTCCCTCGCGGAGCATCTTGTCGACCTCCGCTTGGGCAATGCGTAGGAGATACGGGGAAATATTGCGGGGTCTTTGGCGAATGGGGGGGTGTCCTTCTACATCTATCTCGTGCTCGACCAGGGTTGTCGAACTGAGAACTCCGGTGGGGTTGGGTTTAATTTCGCGGTCGAGGAGGGCTGTTAAACGGGGGTTTGCTTCTGGGGATACTTCGGCCAAGCCGGCGAATTCGTGGAAGGCGGAGATGGCACGGGGGGTGAGGTCGTGGTCGGCAAATTGACACACTCTGCCACTGGGGAGGGTCCATGTATCGTTCCCGTAATCTACAGCTATCTGGAATAGCCTGCAAAAATCTATGCCTAGGATACTTTCGTATCCGAGGCAGGCAACACGTAACTCGAGGGTTCGTAGGGTACCGGCTACGTTGAAGGTGAGATTGACAACTCCTAGGATGGGGACGACAGTATTGTTGGCGACTCGTACGCCTCCTGGGTAGGGTCTGGGTTTTAATCCTAGGAATTCGGCAGTCTCGGAACCGAGGTACGAGTGGGTTGCGCCGGGGTCTAGTAGGGCGTGCATCACATGTCCCTGGATTTCCAGAGGTAAATAATGCCGGGGGTCTATCCCTTGGGATCCTATGCAGTCCAACGATTCCAAGGCGGTGCAATGTTCGAGGTTCGTGGGGAAATCTTCAGGGGCATCGGGGTGTTCGGGTGGAGGATGGGTGGTTTCGGGATTCTCGGGGGCGGGGGCGTTGGTCTCGGGTAATCTTACTTCTTCGGGGAGGGCTTCCGTGGCTTCAGAGGGCGACGTCTCTATTGGGGGGGTAATTGGACGTTGGCGGGGGGGGTCCTGGTTTGCTGTCCCCCCCCGCGGGCGTTTCCCGTTTCGCGATATCTGCGACACGTCGGGCAGGAGTTTGCATCCACACCCGGAGTACCGCAGAGTGGGCAGAATATTCCACGGGGTTGGGGGCAGCTACGGTATAAGTGTCCGCGCTCGCGGCAATTGTAGCAGCGGACATTCGCAAATCGTGTCGTATTATCTCTTGGGGTGGGTGGCGGGGTTACTTGTAATGCCATTAAGGGGGGTGGTTGATGGGGGGGGTTCGTGTGGCTGATGGGGGCCGCCGCTGCAGTAGCGTAACTCTGGGGAGTGGGCGTTGCATTTACGGAGCTCGCTGGAGGTGGGGGAGATGCTACGGGGGTCGTGGAAAATGAGGCGGGGTGGTTAGGGGCCTGGGGTGCATCTGCCACGGCGGCAACCCGTTCTTTGGTCTTCTTGGTCGTTCGGGGGGTGTAAGCAGCGCTCGGGAGGACACTCTGATTCGCTGGTGGTGGAGGGCGGTAAGTCCGGGCCTTTTCCTTAGTCGCCTCGATCCTTCTGCATTGCAGTTGGAACTCGAGGAAACTGTGGATCTCATCGCGATGTAGGAATATCGCGATGTCGGGGTGGAGGTTGTCGAAACAAAGGTCTAGCTGGGCTTGGAGGGACATCGGGGGGGCCATGTAACTGAAATATGTGCGCATTTTGGTTAAATAATCGCAGCAGGGTTCGGTGGGTCCTTGGGTTCGCGCTTCAGCTTCCCTACGGAGTCGCTCCTGTAGGTTGCTGTACCCAAATCTCGCTCGGAAATAATAGAGGAATTCCTCATACGTTCCCCACGACGGCCGCTCCACTCGATACCACATGAGGGCATCGGCGGTGAAGCTTTCGGCGAGGAGGCGCATGAGGTCTGCTTGCTGGAAGCCTCGGCTGTTGCAGTATTCGTGGAGGCGGAGGAGGAATTCTTCCCCATCCTCTCCTTCACGTCCTGCAAACTTGGGCCCATTTTGGCGAAAATGGTCCACGTGACGCGTATCTCGGGAGAACGTGGCCTCAAGGGTGTCATTTGGGGCGTTTGCCGATTGTTGGGGTGTTGGATACTGAAGGGGGTGGGTTGTACTTTGATGGCGGGGACGTCCTTGATGTGTGGTTTCGGGGAGGTCGTATGTTCGATTGGGGATCGTTTGCGGGGCGACGGGGGCTTGGGAGTGGGCGCGGATGTTTATCGAGGGGGGGGGGTTGGATTGCAGCGTTGGGCGAGGGGGTACGAGGTTAGCGAACGTTACGGAGGGGCATCGTGGGGTCTGTTGGGGCGGGGGGTCGTGCTGTGGAGTGTCATTGTGGGTGATTTCACCCTCTCGACTTTCCTCCATGCTGAGGGGGTCCTGGTACATGCCAAACGTTTGTCCCGTGGGTAGCTGGTGAATCGGGGAGGACGCTACGTCGGCAGTTTCGCGGGGTGGTTCGTCAGGGTAGACCTGACGGGACTCGTCTAAGCTTGGTTCGACGAACGCTGCCCCGAAAGTGAACGGGGCGGTGCGCCTACGTTCGTCTACCTCGGGGTTCCAGGGGACGTACACTTGGGGGAATAGGCGGCGTACCTCGCTTCGGCAGAATCGGTCCATCAACTGCTCGAGGTTTCCGCTTATCGAGAGGCCGGCGCGATCGCACAGCAGCACGATATCGCTCACATTGGGGAGGTTGCGAATATGCGCGTACATTTGGGCCATTTCTTGTTCCACCTCGGGATCTGAGGGCGCACTAGGGGCAGTGGACGGCTGTCGTCGAGGGGTGGCACCTCGTGATTGGGTGGTAGTAGCGGTATGGGTCGTCTTGGAGATCGGGGAAGGTCCAGCGGCGGGGGGTGCGACGGACATTCCGAGGGCTGTAATGGGGACAGCATAGCTGGTGGTCGTGGTAGTCGTTGTCGTAATAGTGGTCGTCGCGGGGGTGGTCATTGTTGTGGGGGGGTTAGTGGTGGTCGTTGGGGGGAGGCCGTCCATTATTATGCGCCAGTGTCAGGTGCGGGGGTGAATTTACAAAAGCAAAGACAGCAAAAAAAAACAACGCAAGTGGAACATAAAATATTACTCGTCAATGCGGGGGGGTCAGTGAGGGGTGGTAAACGGGGCGGGTCGACTATTGCGGGGGGAAAGCTTGGTGTTATTCGGGGGGGGGGGGGGGGGGGGTTGCCGTGCGAGGGGTATGCAGCTAGCGTGGCGTACACGCTGCGCAAGGCGACACACAAAAAAAAAACCAAAGCAGAAAGCGAAGAGGAAAAAAAAAACAATAATAAATGCAATCAATATAATATATGAGACCAATAACATAAATTGGGTAATTAAACTCGTGGCACGAGGTGGGTATCGCAACGCAGGGGGAAGATGCTGGTTCTAGGGGTACACGCGTTGTTGTTTTTTTTTTTTTTTTTTTTTTCCAACGCCGTGAATACTGGTACTATATGTTTTTTTTTTTTTTTTTTTTTTTAAGAAGAAAAGAGGGGAATTTTCAGATTTGATTTGCGGGGGCAGGGGTAGTGAATCCGGGGGGGGGTTAGCCGAAGTGAGCTCTTACGCTTGGAAAGGGCTCGAGGGTGGGCAACAAAAAAAAAAAAAAACGCAAAAAGAAATTCACTTTTATCCTCCCTTTCCAAAGTATCAGTGCCCCACGTTGGGCGCCATTTTGTAACGGGGGTTCTTTTCGTCAAACTTATAGTCGGGGGGGGGGGCAAGGCAAAGTTGAATAATCGTAGGCGAAGGGGAGGTAGTCAACAAAAGAAGTAGAGATTTATTATAACTCAAAGAAAAATAGTACAACAGAAATCGGAAGGGGAAATAAGAAATAATAAATTAAGAAAAAAAAAGAAAAATAACTGGTATCGGATAACTAATAATAAAAGAAACAAAAAAAAAGGATAATTCGAAACTAATAACAAAAGAAAATGAATAAGATAATCTACTGAAATAACGCAAATAAATCTTAACAATAATGGCAACTAAGGGATAAAAAAAAAATGATAACTCGGAGATAATAGTAACAAAAATAAAAAACTTAAAGAAAATAGTTAACCAAAATAATACGCTTCAGAACGCAACTAAATCATAAAAATAATAATTGGCGGCGAAAATGTCGGGGGTAAGCGGGGACGGGGGGGCTGAAAATTAATTAATTAAATCGGAGGAGAAATACTACGAAGATAATATAAAAGAAATAATAATAATTCGCAAAACTCGGATAAATGATGGGGAAATGTCCGGTAATTTACAGGCCACCAAATACTTCTTATGGAGGGACGACAATATTATTCGGAAATAAAAAAAGAAAGGGACGATCACTTGTAAAACCGCGAGGGGAGGGCTCGAGCGATTCACGATAAATAAATTTTTGGGCGCCAGTTACCGTTGCACGGGGTAACACCGTCTCAAGATGGAGGATGACTATGCAAATTCGAAGTGCCGGCTGTTTCGATGGGACGTCTTATCTCGCGGGAGGGTTAACTGATCTATCGGCTCTGAATTTAATCCTTCGGCTCGATTCGCGGGGTATAACTAATAATTTTGGGGCAATTGGGGATGACGGGGCGAACGCACGATGAGATTTAGATTGATTAAAACTACGCGATAACGACACCCACCACGTGCACGAACGCGAAGCCGGAAAATGGCGATGCCGGCGAATTGTACAACCGTCACGCGGTCGATGTTCACGGAATTTCTCGTTAATCGGGGGGCGGTAATTCGGGAAAATAGGATCACGGGCTTTATCACACTCTAAGTAAAATAATCACACTCACTCGTACAATTATCTCGCTGTACAATTCGGTATCACGCTCCTTACAATTTCCGTACAATTATAACGTTCGTCGCTGTGTCGTTACGCACGTCTGCTCTACACGGGATCTCGATCGAGGCTGAGGTACGCTCGTCTTCTCGGAAGTCGTCTCGTAGATCAGCGCTGCGGATGTCGGCGGTGGGAGAGAGAAGATAGTACTCGGCGTCGGTCGATACATCGCTCGATCGACGGCGAGGCGGCAGGTGGCGGCAGCGGTATTGATTGATCGTCGCTCGATGGCATCGAGCGACGATAGTGAACGGCGGGCGGTGGGCGGTGTTGTCGGCTTTCGCGCCGTGGTTGACGGCAACGGCGTAATTCGGCGACGGCTGGTTGCTGTCGAGCGATGTTCTTCCTCGGCTTTTCCTACCTCTCTCTTACTCTCGTGCGTTGTCTCGGGATCTCTTGGCGGGGAGCGTACCTTGCCTATCGCGGGGGTCGTGGGAGGACGGCGGGGGTTGAATAATATTCGGTAATCCGCGTGGATTTGGCTCCGTGGTGGGCGGAGCTCGATCGAGAGATTTAGCGCTATTCTACTTCGTTACAGTATCTAAACCCGACGGTTTTAATCGACTGTCTGTAAATTCCTCCCTGAATGGTTTCGAGCCATGGTAAAATAGATTTACTGATCTACGGGGAGGTAGTCGATATCGATACTAGTAGGTCCCAATGGTAACTGTCAGCGGGCCGCGTTTCTTTTAATTCCTTTTTGGCTCTCCAGGGGAGCGCTCAGGAGAGGGGTCAGAGACCGCCTTTCTCGACCTCCGCCTGTGAGGCCCGGATCTGTTTTACCCTGTTTCATCGGTATCGACTCGCTAAGGTAGGACACCGATTTTGGAAAGACTCTAGGCTACCTTGACACTGATTAAGCAGTAGGTAAAATAGATATTGTTAAATGAAGAATTTTTAGATCAGATTCCCCTTTTTACTTTCACAAAGAAGGTTTAGGCTCAACTACTATTGAAGGTAAAACAGGAAATAAACTATGCGTTACGCTGGACGTAACATCACATATATTTCCGTTCACCTACGGGCGATCACGCGTAGTTGAAGGAAAATATTATAAAAATTAAATTTACTTACCCGAATACTCCGCGAACTGTCAAACATCGCGAGAGGTTAAACACCTCGAACACCGCCGCTCGCCGCGCGAAATTCGAATATCCCGAATTTAGAGGCCAATTGCGAGTCGAAGCGTAGTTCCGACTACGTATTTTTAACTCGATGGGACCGAACCCGATCCCTATTCTGTATTTCCCCTATCGTCCCTACTCCCGGTCAGTTCCTGCGAGTAGTGGTACCGAAGGGTATGCGCGCGGAGTTTCCCCCGTTTGGAGTGGGGAAAAGGGACTGAGGGGAAATACAGTTCATAGAATTCGTTACCATGGCAAAGAGTTCAAATAAGGGACCAGTTAAGTTAAGGGAAGTGAAGATTACGGAGCGTGGACTGTATAGTCTATTGGATCGTTTGAAGTGATTTTGAGTAGAAAATCTGAACTCTTTTTTATTGACGTTTGGCGCACTTCTCTGCGGTTTCACATTGATAATATCGTGCTGTGTGCGGAGATTACCGTAACATTGGCATAAATAATAGTATGATCATTAATCATTATAGATGTTTCTATATGATCTCCCTGACACGTTCTCCATCTTTTTTTTTTTTCATCGATTTTTGTATTTTGTTGGATTTTTTCTTTACAGTTTTTCTTATTTTTTGTATTTTGTTTCTTTTTTTCTTGTTATACTGCGGTAGAACTAATTGATCTGTAATAGCCACTGAGAACAAAGATCGTAGTTATAAACAACAAGCGTCTCAGCGCCCTGCGGGCGCAGATGCTCTTGTTGGTGGGCGCCGCCCCCCAAACCCCCCGAAAAATGTCCCGAGGGGACATTTTTTAAGGCACTCACGGGGGTGCACGTCGCGCTACGCGCTCCGTATCGAGTGTATTTACACATCGCGCTATGCGCTACAGATGAAGTATGTTTATACGTCGCGCTCTGCATTTCTTTTCGAAAGTACGTATGAGGGAAAAACATTTATCAGTTACGTAAATTAATTTATAGTGTTTAACCTTCGTCGAATAGAAATATTTCTTTTTTGTACCAATTGATTATTAATATTCACGACGGAAGTAGATATACAAGGCTGGTTCTGACTCAACTCGATCTGCGCATGCGCAAGTCGGTGGGTGGTGGGTGGGTGGGTGGGTAGGTGAATTTCAGGTGTGTGACAGGTGGGTGATGGAGGTGGGTGGGTGGGTGTTGGGAGGTGGGTGGGTGGGTAGTGGGTGGTAGGAATTGCAGAATCGGTATTTACCGATATCTTAGCTGAGAGTCAAACCACCTGTCAGGTGGGTGGGTGGGTGATGGGAGGTGGGTGGCTGGGTGGTGGGTGGTAGGTATGGCAGAATCGGTATTTACCGATGTCTTAGCTGAGACCCAAACCATCTGTCAGGTTGAATGAGATTTTCTTGATAATCGGTGAGCGGTGTTACGTCCAAACTAGCGTTGTTTCTTTACTAGTTTGAAATATAACAGTTGTCTCCGTTATAATCGCACGCGCTGGTCAGGTGGGTATTAAACCAACCTTTACCACACCTGGTGTCGATAAGGAGGACAACGATTGCTCCTTTTTAAAGCCTAACCTTGCGGAAAATTGCTTGGGATGGAGCCCTTAAGAGTGCTTGTTAAATGCGTGTCGTAGGGTGTAAACTAATTAGTAGAGGGTTCGGCGTCTCTCAGGCAAAAGAGAGATAGAGAGGAAATCTTCGGTGTGACGGCAGCTACCTGCCGTTTCTTGACCAGGTGTCGGAGCACGCGACACGGTTAAACGAGATTTGGTGGTCACTTTAAATCACTGGGTTGCGAGAATAAAAATGAAATAATGCACGGTTGATAAATAAATAAACAGGTACTTACGGTAATAAACGGTGTTTTCCTGGTGTTCGTGGATATAGAACTTTCTTCACGTTGGTTTAATTCGGAAATGAATTTAAAGAAAAAAAAATGATGTGTTTCACGGAAACGCAGGTAGAGTTAACACTTTTTTAATGTCACAAAAAAATATGAGTAATACAGGTGATAATATTGAACAAAAAAAACAATGGAGACCAAATGTCTATATGGTTGGAATTTCTAAAACTCGCGAAATACAATGTCAAATTATAAACTGAAGAATTAATTTCGTTTCTCTGAGTCCTGGATTTTATACTGACAACTCGAAAGTCTTAAAGACAATCGGGTTAAAACTGAATTTCGAAACAATGGATAACTGATTTGAACGGTACTACTGTGGTATCTTGAACAAATAAATGAAAGAATATGCTGAACAAAACTGAGGGAATATCCTCCTCTAATAACAGAAAAAGATGTGCTCAACAAAACTGAAGGAATATCCTCTAAAAACGGTATGCTTATGAAACTGAAAGAGGTGTGCTCAACAAAAACTGAACAAAACTGAGGGAATATCCTCCTCTAATAACAGAAAAACGTGTGCTTATAAAACTGAAGGAAGTGTGCTCCTGAGCGTACAATTTCGGGGGTTTTTATACCATTTTCCTTGGTGACAAGTAGAGGGGATGTTGCTATGCGAGTGTCTTTTTGTATATCTATTCGGTATAAAATTCTGGTACAGTAACGAGAAGATGAGGTGATGCTACCGGTCTCATCCCTGATTGGTCCGTGATCTTAAGTCCTTCTTTTAGGCGTAATGCGTTTATCGGGCCCCGCGCCGTGGATGACGGGGTGGGGTATCGAAAAGTAAAAGGGCGCAGACGAGATCACGTAGGCAGCAATCCCCTCCTTTTCTCGTTTCCGTATTCCGGGAAGTCATTACCAGAAAGATTTTTGTTGGTATGCAGCCTTTTATGGCTAAATACTTTATATGTAAAAAGGTCGCCAGAGTTCCAATCGGACTATAGAATTTCGTCAACTGTCTAGACAAATAAAAACCGGTATTGAACAGTGAAAATACGCTCTCCTATGTCTTCTGAATTTTATACGTATTACGTGAATTATAAAATTTGTAGTTTCTCGTAAGACTCTTATAACCAGGACTCGCTTATTCCTAGCAGAAATGAATATAATAACGAAAATATAATAATGAATATTATTGATATAAACCATAACCTATTATCGGGAATTAATTATTTAGTACTCGATTAGTTTGTACTCGTCTGTCTGGATAATAATGCAAAAGTATAATTCTATATTACTAATAAAAATAATAAAAGAAAAAGCAATAAATCTTTTCCATGTTATTTCGCCCAGGGGCGTGCTATGGAAAGGACTTTCCTCGGCAAATGCTTTACCGTTAACTCCTTCAGTCATTTGTTTAAACAAATGGCGTACAAGTTGTCCACGGCTAAGAATTTCTCGAAGGACGAACTAAATTAATAGGGTACGTGTAGTAATTTCTTTACAGTCGGAGAGTTTATGGACAAGTTTTCTGCCTGTTGCGAGGCGACTCTTTTTCGTTACTCGGTGGTTTTGTGCCTGAACTGTCGAATGCCAAACGTTGTATAATTTTCATAAGGTGAAAATCCCTTTTCGTTTTTATAATGGTATCATTCTCCGTGTAATTACCACCACGTACTTAATTAATACCGTAAGGATAAACACAGGCGTTCAAGAGAGCAAATCCTGGGGTGAATTGTTTATTATTATTTCTTTTTAGATGGACTATATTCTCAGTTTCGTTTCTCTATTTATCATTACTTTCTTCTTCAGAAATCTGACCTCTATTGCTTTCCGATGTGTTATAATGAGAGGAATCCGAGGTTTACCAATTATTTAAGGATTAATTAATTAAGATTTAATAGAAGAAATTTCCTTCTTCCTGCAAATATCAAGGTCATGAGCCCCGTCTCCTTTGTTTTAGCTTGTGGAGTTCGGTTCAACTTAAAACACTGTTTAAAGCGTTTCCCTTAACGAGGATAACTTGTCGACCGGATTGTATGTATCTAAAACCCGACGGGTTCAATCGACTGTCTGTAAATTCCTCCCTGAATGGTTTCGAGCCATGGTAAAATAGATTTACTGATCTACGGGGAGGTAGTCGATATCGATACTAGCAGGTCCCAATGGTAACTGTCAGCGGGCCGCGTTTCTTTTAATTCCTTTTTGGGACTCTAGAGGAGCGCTCGGGAGAGGGGTCAGAGACTGCCTTTCTCGACCTCCGCCTGTGAGGCCCCGGATCTGTTTTACCCTGTTTCATCGGTATCGACTCGCTAAGGTAGGGCACCGATTTTTGTAAGACTCTGGGCTAGCTTGACACTGATTAAGCAGTAGGTAAAATAGATATTGTTAATGAAGAATTTTTAGATCAGATTCCCCTTTTTACTTTCAAAAAGAAGTTTAGGCTCAACTGCTATTGAAGGTAAAGCAGAAAATAAACTATGCGTTACGCTGGACGTAACATTATATATGAATGCGTGGGTGTTTGTATGTGCATGTGTATGTGTGCGTGTACGTGTACGTGTACGTGTACGTATGTGTATGTGCATGTTTATGTGTATGTGTATGTGTGCGTGTACGTGTATGTATGTATATGCATTTGTTCCTCTTATTTTCTATTAATTTTATATTTTTATTATTCTAATTCTTATCTTTAATGATGGTTCTTGTAGTTGAGTGGTGTTATAAATTGAGCGGTTCAAGTCGTAACCGTCTGCGGCCTTGAACCTCCCTTAGTAATGCGTCCACCGTTGGTATCATTTCTCGGACGTATAACCGTTGTTCGTTTGCTTGTTGAATCTTTGCGTCCTCCTCGGTCATGATGTATTGCGAACTTTGACCTAATGGTAGTAATAAGTCATATTGTAAGATGTAGGTTGTGCCTCCGATGATTGCTGATTCCGATTCCTCAGGTATTAGTGCGATCCATTCTTCCAGGATGCTAACGGGCACGTCCTTCCATTCAGGGGGTACGTAAACTCCCGGGATGAGACACCAGTAGTATGATCTGCTGTGGTTTGTGTAGGAGTTGTCGACGGTCATGATTAACTGGTATTGGACCATCTCCTGCGGATTATAGATGCGAGTATTCGCGTAATTCGTTGTTGACGATTAGTTGTCCTTATTATAGATGTATAGGTATGTGATTATTTTCCTCGTGCCCCTTTTTTGTGTTATATATATATTTTTCCTCTTTTTCTTTCTTCCTTTTCCTTATCCCTTAAAATTTACGAGGTAGTAAAAGTTTCTGTTCGAAGAGTGTTCTCCCTTTTCTTTTCATTCTCTCTCTATCTCGCCTTTCCCTTTAAACGGCGGTCTCGAGTCGAGGGTACGGGGTCGTGTATGCGTTCTCACTTCGTTGGTCGAAGGGTTCCACGTATTCTCGTACTAGTTTCGGGAAGGGTCCTGTTCTTTCTTTTGGGACTGGGGGATCCCGTTGGGCGATCTTATCCTTCAATCGGTTGCTCTTTCTATCGACTTGTACTGCACGAGGGGGTGGTCAGGGGAACCTGATGACTGGCCGACAAGGTGGTGTGTCGATTTCATCCTGATTGTCAAGATGCTTATATCTCCCGTATCCTACGTATTCTATGGAATGCGGGTTCTGTCCATAAGGAATTATGGTATCACGATCCCAATAATAATGAGTTCCTCCGAGTTCAATTGGTTGTTCGGGATCAGCGCCTAATCTACGCGCCCACAACGATCGAGTTTTATCGGTGAGTCGTCTCCACTCAGGGGGTACCCAAACGTATCGTCGTGGTTGTACAGTCCGTGGCAATCGCATGCGCCAATAACACACCACATTTTCCATACCCAGGCAGGGCGGGATTGGGTTGCGATTCAGCGTGATGGATAAACGGTCGGATTCGTAGGTCAGCCTTGGTTTATTCCATATGGGTGTAGTTTCGAAGAAATTTGGCCATCCGTTTCTCCCGTGGATAGGGACCGTCCGGTAGTCTTGCCGTGCCGGTAGAAGTACATCAATGGTCCAAAAGTATTGAACCCTTCCTAACACGATGTCCTCGAATGGTCGATCGCGTAACTGATTGACCCAATTTTCCAATCGATCGGGAGTTAAGGCCCTCCACTCCGGTGGGACGTACAGCACTATGTCCTTTTTTGCAATGTCGATTCGCAGCGCCAACTTCCAATAGCAATAGAGCCTCGTTGCTCCGGGTACTAAGCATACTGGTTTCTTCCGTCCTATTTCGATGGGAAGTATTTCGTCGGGATTGGCGGGCCTCGCACTTACTCCCACATTATCGAATTGCCTTCCATTTCTACATGTGCATCGAGACATGTTGGTGATACTAACACATACAGACAATTGATGCATTAATTCTTACGTATATTTGAACATATTTTATATATATTTTTTTATTATTATTATTATTGTTATTATTTTAATATTATTTGTTTAAGATTTGTCTACTTTTCCTCTTTTTTTTTTTCTTACTTATAGGGCAGAAGCATTATTTTATTAGTTTAAGCCTTATTCGGGGTTTCCATGCACATAGCTCATGAAAATAGTCCCGAGAATGCGGTAAAGTTCTCAGCATATGACTGGCATTATAGTGCATTAGAGAGTTTATTACGAAACGAAGTTGTTATATACGTACTTCTTCCGTTCTTTCTTTTGTTGCTTACTTGATATGTTAGTTTCCTAGTCTCGTTATTTATAGGTTTTCCTTTTTTTTTTCTCTCTCCTTCCTTTTTTTTTTGATGTGTATATTTTTTTTTCCCCTTTTTTTCGTTTTCTGGTTTTCCTACGGTATCTTAATTGGCTGATCTATTTCCTACATATTTTATATCTCCGCTCTCTTTTTTTTTTATTTTCCTTTTCTCCTTATTAATATTATTATCATTATTATTATTATTTTTACTAAATTCTATTATTATTTAAAGATTGTAAAGTTATGCGAGGTAGAATTCGTTTTTCCTCTTTTTGTTCTCCCTGTATTTTTTCCTACATTATAATTCAGGGACAGTACGGGGTGCGATAAGTGTCAAGCCATTTCCTTTGCTATATTCGTGATCAATGGAGAACTCCACTCCGTAATCAATGTTTCGTTTGCACGTGAAACATTTTTTTATTTGTTTCACACAGTCGGTGCAAACAGTGGCGTGATGACAGGGCAAAATCATTATTCCAATGCTTTTCTTAAAGCAACGATGGCATAGATTATTATTGACTACTTTGTTCAAAGTGCCAATGCTGATAAGTTTCGGTTCTCCCGTATTTTGCTGGATGGACAGTTGTTTACGTTCGGATGGTATCTGTGAGCCCGAAGCCTTTGCTGACGGGTCAATGTTATTGTCTTTGACCTCTTCAAGGATCGTAGCCTCCTGTTTCTTTTCCTCGTTGGCTGCTCCGTTCAATGTCCGTACCTGTCTACCTGCTTGGTTCTGTCCCTTGCCTCCTGCTTCTCTGATAAATTTATTTATGTCCGTTGTATATTTTCGGAGGTTTGATAGACACGCGGCCCATTTAACCGTATCATCCGCTTTCTTTAGTTCGATTGATTCTTCCAATAACTTTGATACTTCGAAATCATGATTATTAGTCGGTTGGATTCCGGATCTCCGTTGGGCACGCAAGAATCTGCATTTCGAGAACCATTTGGCGTGTTGGCCCATTGCTGTGTCGGTAGCCTGCCAATCGGTCAATCCTCCCCCACAATAATAACATATTGTTTCGTCAGACTTTCCCGTGGCAAAGAAACCAGCTGCTGCAAGGCTTTCCTTTGATTGCGGTGATGATGTTGGCCAATTCGCAAAACTTTTCAAGCGTTTTACATAAGCAGTGTATTCCGGATAGGTGGGTCCATCCTCAGGAGAACGGGTAATCCGATCGGCCTTTTGCGATCCGGGGCTTTTGGTATCATAGGGTCCTTTCGGTGCGCGTGCAGCAGGTATAACGGAAGGAGGCACTCCAAGGGGTACATTACCGCAGGGAATCCTTCGCACGAATCGGCATTTATCTTGCCATCTCCGATGTTCTAACAGGGGCTTGTCGTCAGCTTCCCATTCGCTTATCGTCAGTTTACATTCAAAACATGTAGTTTCATCTGCCTGCCCGGTGTAATAAAATCCTGCGGCTGCCAATTCTTCAATTGATACTTTTGGTTTCGGCCAGAGTGTAAAACTGAGTAACCGCGTTTCTTCTAAACGATAGTCCGGACCGATGGTTTGTTGGTTCGTCGTCATTTTCCTTGGAGTCGCTTGTATTTTCCTGCTCCTTTTCTTCAGTTTGTTTCCTTTTATTTCTTCTCAGATTGAGGGATTCCGTTGATTTTTCGATTTTATGTCGTTCGCGTCCTCTGGATTTTGAGCCTCCTTTAAGCAAAAATACCGATTTGAAGCTGTTAAGTTCGTAACGGTATGTAGGGAAATTCGGGATTATCATTGTGGTGGTGTATATATGTATAAAATATATTATCATTCATATTTTTTTTTTTATATTTTCTTTCGGAGGGAGGCTCATTATTATGTTACCAGGAGTCATCTCTGTATTATTATTTGCGCGAGGAATGGTCTTGTAGATTTTCCTTATTCTCGCCTATTCATCTCTTTCCCTTTCTTTTACTTGTTTGAACGTCTTTCGAGAGAGAGGAACATTTGCCTTCTCTCGGGGCATGGTGTATGAACAGGGACTCTCTTTATTTTCTCGAGGGTAGGATATATTTTTGTCTCTGGTTCGTCGCCTGCCGCTACCTCCTTGTTAACGGTGGCTTTTAATAACGGGGAGGATTCTACCTGGTCCTGTGTAGCTGACCCTTGTTTCCTCCTTTCCTGTCGCGTGGACTCTTGAGGAATTAGTTCTAGTGGAATGCGTTCTCGCGGTTTAACTCTGGGCATTGTCGCGAAAGGCGGTATCGATGCCGGCGGAAGCGATGTTAATTCCTTTGTTTCCATTCCGTGCTCCAATAGACTCATTTTGAGTGGTTCGTGGAAAGGTCGAGGAGTTTTATAATGATCCTCCTCCCTCGTTGATTTACTACTTCCCGCCTCATTTTTGCGCGGAAGGGTTGATGTTTCGGGACTAAAATAGGAAGGTAGTGTGGTCCCTTGATGTGTAATTACAGGTACATGATAATGGTGATTCAATGCCTCGGGCTGCAGGGTTTGTTGGAGGTCACGAATTCTTGGATCAAAACCGAAATGGAACGGTTCTAAGTTGAAAGTAGTCCTGTTTCCTTCGTTTTCAGCGTAGTAGCTCGGCGGCTTAGGTTGCAACGGAGATTTATTGGTGGGTTCTTCGTCGATATTTCCATCTTCCCCGTTGTCTATAGGAGGTTTCCTTCCCAGATGCAGTAATAGACTTGTTACCGAATCCCATATGGCTCCGATAAGATATAATGACCATCCCTATACCGTGTGTAAAGCGTATCCATGGATTATGGTATCGGTAATTAACTTTACTCCTCTGCACAACATTACGATGCCAATTAGACCTGCGCTAAACGTACCGAAGGTCGAGAAGTATCCCCATGATTTTTCCCAAGAGCTTTCGATTATTTTATTTATTGCCTGTTCGTCAATTAAATTGGCAATAGTTCCTCCTTGAGTAATGGTGGGTTGTCCTGCTATTCCTCTCGCGACGGAGTTTAAAACAGCGGGGCGTTCAGCGGCAAACATAATATGTTCTCGTAATTCAACCAGGTCTTTTTGCGTATATATGCCACTGGTAGCAAGTGCTTGTGGATTACGGTATGTCCAGGTGTGTTCGGAAAGAGGTTTAAGTACGGTTGGTGGTGTTGCATGGATGGGTCGCGGTTCGAGCGAATACCACTCTCCTCCAACACGATACATAGACGGCACAAGGGTATTACAGGTGACCTGAGTTCCGGTCTTCTTGGGTATATGTGTGCGAGGTGTGAGATGGTAGGAGTGGTTTCCTACCTCGACAGGTAGCTGAGTGTAACACTCCCGTGTTTCTCTGATTTTTACCTGTATTGGTATGCATTTCACGATATGGGCTACTTCCCCGGATAATGCGGCCATATATCCTGGTCCTTTCATGATGTTATAAGCGAATTCGTCCGGCGATTGTTTTGCTAGTCCTATGGTGTTTTCCAAAACCCGTCTCTCGAGATTACATCTTTGTGTTAATATATCCACATACATTTGTTTCATTTGTGTTCGTATGTATTTTTCTACGTATACGAATTTTGAATTTACGTATGCGAAGAGATCGAGATTGTTTACAGACAATGGTTCCTTTTTTATGAATGGATCTCCTTTGCGGATTTCTACAATTAGTAGTTTAGGATGTTCTGTTAAAATTAATGTGTATCCACACAGATTTGTCTGTCCCTTGGCTGTTAGTGCAAAAATCGCATCTCCTTCTGTTAATGAATACATTGTTTGTTTGTATGTGGTGTCGGTGTCGGTGGTCCGTTTGGCGGGGCCTTCGTAAAGCACACCGTACCGTTTGGAATGACAGCTGTCCTCAGGGTAAGGCTCCCAAAAGGTATCGCCTCCGTCAATATCGACGCAATGACCCTCACTAAGCTCACACCGCATACCTGATCTTAAATGAATTCTGTTGATATCTACATTGACGTCCGCAGAGTAATCACGGAGAGAGATCTTAACCGTGCCTTTTACGTATACTTTTTCCCAATTTCCGTAGGGGTCAGAGTAATATACCCCTTCACACGATGCATCTTGATTTACAGTTCCGGCTATCGAGATGGGATGCATTATTGTGCCGTTAAGCATTGCTCCATATATTTCGGTTTGTCCAACTTTTATTTTCCCTGTCTTGTGAATTTCGGAACAAGCGTCTCGCGAAAGGGTATCGATATACGCATATTCTCCGTTGGGTACGTCCATCCCATGCGACCACATGCCGCATCGGCGAATTACGCGATATATTTCGACTTTACATTGTCGTACTTGTATAGAAGAATATTGATTTAATTGTAATAGTTGGATGTGGACCGCGGTTTCGTTCACTTCCTGTGTAGGAATGTCGCATTCGTCGATCTCGAGGAGTGACACAGTTGTAATGAGTGTTACAGTTGTAATATTCAAAGTGGCGCCGGTGCAATCGTATCCGATTATTCCCTCCACCAGGGGTAGGGAATATAGCAGGAGTAAGAACGCTATTCCTCGGGCGAGTAACGCCTTTTCCATCTGTAATGTCAGTGATTTTATATGTAGATTTTGGGCGCGGCAATGCTCCTAGGATCGACAAGAAAAGGGAAATAAAACGGGTGCGTGGCACCGATTGGTGAGGTGCGGAGCAACTCCGTTGGTCTATGAGTCGTAAGCGATTAATATTCAGATAGGATGGGGGAACAAGATCTCTCGGAGTGTATCGAGGTGTTTAAAAACCCAGTGCATTCCGAGATTTCTTTTAGTCGTTTAACCCTTTCTACATTGAAAGGGACTTCGTCATTTTCCGCCGCTCTATTACGGACGCGATTCGGTTATGCCGCGTGTGAACGAGCCTATGACTCCTTCATTGCAGAGGTTGCTTGATAGCAATTCTCATGTACCGGGTACTATTTCGATAAAAGTGCGACAAGGAGTTCGTCGTATACGTTTCCTTCGGAGGATGTTGAACGAAGCAAGGTAAGTGGCTTTACGTGTAAGTTTTTTTTTCTGCTGAATTCCTTTCTCTATTTTTTTTTTTCGGCCCCCCTTTTTTTTCAGCTGGGATTTGTCATACGAAGATATCTTCGATCTTCGCCGACTTTTCTCGATGGAAATAACGGCGCCTCCAGGGCGGCTCGAGGGGTTCGTTGCAGGGCGTCAGGTCGTGCAACGGCGTCTCTATCGGCATCTTTGTTGGTACGTTTTCCTTTCTCTTTCTCTCTTATGAGACGACGGGTTATTTCCCTTTCTCTTTTTTTTTATTAGGATTTTATTTATTTCTTGTTCTCTCTTTTTTTTTCAGCGTTGCGCGTTGTGTGCTTAGCTAATTGCTAATTGTCACTTTCCAGGAGATTTTATTTCCGTTGTATATTTTTGTGTAATAAAAGGTAATATCATTTATCTCGTGTTTTTTTTATTTCGTTTTTTTTTTATCTTGTTCTAGTTTTTTTTTTCAATATTTCTTATTCGTTGTTTTCTTTAAATGGAAATGTATATATTTAGGCAAAGGTATATTCATAATTATTTTCATTGATGTTTGAGAAGAGATATTAATTTTTTTTTTCCCAAGGGTTGGATAGGTCGTCCTTTTCGCTTGCTTAGCAGGTGTCTCGCTTCCCTACTCCTTTTAATTGGGCCCTTTTCTTTTTCGAGGCGTCCGGTTTTTTTCCTCGATGACCATTGGCTGTTCATCCCCGCTTCTCTAAAATTTTCCACGGGGTAACCTCCCTCGATTTAGATATAAAAAGGCCAGGTTTCCACAGTTTCCCCATCAGTATCCTCTTTTCTTTTGGTGTAAACGTACCAAATTGAAAAAAAAATCAACATCATCATGCCTTTCTACGGAGAGTTTTTCGCCAACGAGGAGCTCGACTTTTTTGAAGTCGACGAGGTCCTCCGGACCGTCTATCCGGCAGCGGGGACACGCTGCCTGCGAGGAAAGGCCTTTGAGGAGCTGGTGGCCCGGACTCGGGCTGAACGTCGGGCACGCAACCCGTAAGTGTATTTTCTTTTCTTGATTTTATTATATTTTTTTTGTAATTTATATATTTTATTAATAAGTGTTTTTCTTCTTTTTCTTTTCCAGTTGGCGTTTCGAGACGGAGGACAGATTCGCCCTCCGGATCCTCTTTGGAATCGACCCTTACCAGGTCGATTTTGAAGATTGGGACTTCGAGTCCCCTATTTTGGTGGCGAGAGAGGTGTCTGTCGACGAGGATGAGGGGGCGCGGTACGCGCATTATTACGCGGAGATGCGTAGCCGCAAAGTGTGGGTGCCGGAGCCCCTGCCGCCCATCGCCTGGGAGCCAGAGACCCCTGAGGTGTCTATCGTCTTCGAGCGGCTGCTCCGGGTCGCTCCTCCACCCAGTCCGGCGAGTCCTCCTCCGGCCGATCGGGGAGTTCCGGGGGGCCTTGTAGTCCCGAGGCCGCGGTGGCCATCGTTGTTGGAAGAGCTGTCGCGGCTCTTCCCCAACGTGGGCCGGGGCCTGTTGCGGAGGCGGGACCGCTCCCCGCCATCAAGGGGCCATTTACGACGTAGATTGGTGAGTTTTTGTCATTTTTTAGGCACTCACTATAATAATAGGCAAAGAGTGCCTATTAAAATGACCATCCGTTGCTCTTCGGAGTCTGTCGAAGGGGTTACTCCGCAGCGCATACTCCAAAAATTTTTATTTTCCACCATTTGCTTCGGTGTATCTCCAACATCATGCGTAGTTACTTTGAAGTGACTGCAATGAATAGAAATATTTTTTTTAGCCTGCGGTGCAATGAAAACAACTTTTTAGCTGAATTTTTCTTCTCGGACGTCCGTATCACACTGTAACTTTAGATGGTGCGAACCAATTTTGTTCTCCTTCGCAGGGTTTTTTTATTACATTATTTCCAGTATGCACATTACTTTTAAAACCAATCTAAGACCTTTAAGTATTTTTTCTAAAAAATTATTGGCCACAATTTGCATTTGCCTTCGGTCAAGTGTCCGTACGGTGCCATCATAATGAACTCTACGAACCAATTTTTTTCTCCTTCGCAGCATCATTTTGTTTTATCAAAAGCACTGCGCACAGCAAATTTAGAGACAATCCTACATCTCTAACTATTTATTCATCACAATTTTCCATTAAAAAATTATTTTCTCACATCTGATGTCCGTACGGTGCCCCAATTAAAAATCCTGGAAACCAATTCTTTTCTCTTTCGCAACAATATTTCATTGCATCGAAAGCACTATGCACAACAAATTTTGAGTCATTCTGACAAATATAATTTTAATTATAAAATAATTCAAAAACAGTGGTTATAACAAGATTTGCTTTAAAGGTTATGTTATTTAGATTTGCCAAAAATCCATTTTTCATCATGTTAAAAAAAAACTTCGGTTGTGAAAAATAAAACACGAAATATCATACACAGATTCACAAATGTTTGCGTTTTTTATTTCGAAAATAATATATTATCACCGAAAATCATTCGCAATATTTTAGCATATTTTATTCACATTCGTAATAAAAATGATAAATTTCACGTATTCACTAAAAAATTTGGTAGTAAACTCACAAAAAAGATTCATCGAATATCCAAAATAATTACAATTTCCCAAATAGAACTAAAAAAATCGCGAGTATATATTTTTTCGTTTTATTCTATCTGTCAAACTTTGGAAGCAGATGACAATTTCCTAGCAGACGATACACAGATGCTCATACGTCGCGGCGCACGTACTCTGTGGCCGGATGATTTTCAAATAAAAAAAAATCGACATCTCGTTTCAATCTTTGTTCCTATTTTACGTAAATATAAATGGATTCTACGCGGTATAGCGCAAATAAAAAGTATGCAATCATAAAAAAAAAGAATTTTCTATCCTTCGACCGTCGAAGATTCATCGCAGCCGAAATCTTTGTCAATTATGTTCACCCGATTTATACATTTACAGTTAATAATAAAAACTGCAAATTCTTTTTCTGGCAACGTATTTTCTCCTCTTCAAAACAAGCCAAAATAAGAGTCGAAATCTTTTTTCGCTGCCGAGATATGATTTTTTTTAAGCAAAGACTAATTTTACGAATTTTCATCAAAAAACGAATCGTTTATTCAAATTTCTCGAAATTGCAGTCTCTAATCCTTTCCTCTCAAAGAAATCGTATTTACAAACTGACTCTCCGCGTTATTGCGCAGATAAAAAGTGTGCTATGTTTAAAAATTTAATTTTTTACACTTCGACCGTCGGAGATTCATCACATTCGAAATCTTTGTCAATTTTGTTCGCTGGATTTATTCGTTTACACTTGATAAGAAAACTGCTAATGATTATTCTATCGACGTATTTCCAACGTTTTTTTTTTTTTTTTCAAATTTTTTCAAATTTTCGTCGAAATACGAATTTCTTTCATATGCTCACGTCTTGAAAAGTTTTTTTTCGCAAAAAAAAAAAACAATTGTACTCTTAAAGAACAATTATAAACTATTATTTACCAAGAAAGTGAAAAACACTGAATTTGTCGATTTTACGAGTTATTCCGTACCGAAAAACTTATCCTCGGTTGTGATTAAATAAAATTTAAAAAAATACGATATGATATGATGCTAAATTTGATATTTTTAAGCGACGATAAATATCAATAAAATTTCATTGAAAAACGAAAAAAAATATCGAATTTCTCAAACTTCTCGTCTCCAATACTTGTCTGTTCTACAGAGACAATAACGAGCTGATTCCATGTATTACGAAGAAGAAAAAAAATATATCTCAAATGGTAGAAATGAAATTTGTTATAAGAGGACTGTCAAAGAGCCTTCAAAGTCGAATTTTTCAAGAATTTCATCAATTTGTAAAAAAATATTTCGGAGCTATCAAAGATGACAAATTTTTGATTCGAGTAACGTACTACTTCCTCTTCAATACAAGACAGGAACCAAAAAGATATATTTTTTCGTTCTCGAGATTGTATTTTTTTGCAGCATCCATAAATATCGATAAAATTTCATTGAAAATCACAAAGAATAGCAAATTTCTTGAACTTTTCTTCTACAATGGTTTGGTTTCCTACAGATAAAATAACGAACTGATTCCATCAATTATGGGGAAGAAAAAAAACACTGAAGGAGAAGGATTTAAAGGGGATATTTGGCCTGAATGCTAAATGGTAATCGTATTGGTGTCGGTACATGTTTTGTGTGTTTCTTTTATATTCATTAAATCTGGTCATAAGTTTAAAGCCAATAAAACGACTTTACTAGACATGATTTGATTCGTTAAATTAATTTGATCAACTTCTACGTGGTGCAATTCGTTATATTTGTCTCGTGTCTCAATATTTGACAATTTATCGTCAAACAAAAAGGAAATATCCGTCGTGAATATTAATAATCAATTGGTACAAAAAAGAAATATTTTTATTCGACGAAGGTTAAACACTATGAATTAATTTACGTAACTGATAAATGTTTTTCCCTCATACGTACTGTCGAAAAGAAACGCAGAGCGCGACGAATAAACATACTTCATTCGTAGCGCATAGCGCGATGTGTAAATACACTCGATACGGAGCGCGTAGCGCGACGTGCACCCCCGTGAGTGCCTTACAAAATGTCCCGAAGGGACATTTTTCGGGGGGTTTGGGGGGCGGAGCCCACCAACAAGAGCATCTGCGCCCGCAGGGCGCTGAGACGCTTGTTTTTTTTTTTGAACCTATATTTGTTTTTTTTTTTTTCAATGTTTTTAATTTTGTTTTTTCTCTTTCTTTTGTTGCAGGGGTAGAGTTTCTTCGCCGACTCGTCGTACTCCTCCCCTAACATAAGTTATAATTTTGTATTTTAATTTTAAGTTTTTTTTATTTTTTTTTTTGTATTTGTAATTTTAAGTTTTTTTTTTATTTAAAACTTTTTTGTATTTTAGTTTAAGAATATTTTTTTTCTCTTTTTTTTTTAGTTATTATTTTCATTTATTTTCATGTGGCGTATGCCACTAGGCTTTAGAAGATTTTTTTTTTTTATATTTTGTATTGTATTTTTTGTATTTTGTGTGGGTGGGAGGTTGAATTTTTTTTCCAAAATATACGTCCCAAAGGGGACATTTTAAACGTAACATTTTTTCTGATTCGGCTTAGTCCGATTATCCCCTTCTTCTTTTTTCGTTTTGTTTTTAAATTCGTCGTTGTTCGTTGGTTTCGTTGTCGTTTCGTCTTCGTGGGTTTGCGTTTTTCGTTGGTTCATCGTTGTTGTTTTGTTCTTCGTGGGTTTGCGTTTTCGTTTCGTCTTCGTTGGTTTGTCGATGTCGTTGTTGCTTCGTCTTCGTTGATTTTGTTGTGTGTATATTTTCTAATATTTCTTTCTGCGTCGTATTTGTCTTTATTTTTGTTGTCTGTTTTATTCAATTATTTTTTTTTTATTATTATTAGATATATATTTTTGTTCTTCGTTCAATTATTATTATATATTTTTTTTTGTTTATATATGTTTATTTTATATGTGCTTAGGTGTATTTATAAGTGTTATATGTACATATGTATATATATTTTTGAATATTCGGAGAGATTTCTCCTTTCTTTTTCAATAAATGCTCCACCGGGGCGATTTAAACTGATTTTTCTGGTGTTCGTTCTTTTATTAGTATTATTATTTTTTTTTCTTTCACTCGCTCGTCGTTATTATTATTATTATTATTATTATTATTATTATTATTTTTATTATTATCATTAATATTATTAGTCACCCGCAAACTGGGGGCCTACGCGCAAGGTACCCCCCGTGACGTGGGGACAATGACGAACATCGTCAGTACCCTATTCCCGACTCACCCGAGGAGACCGGACGTCCCAGCGACATCCGAAATCCCTGATGCCCCGCCTTTCACCGGGGAGGAGCTTTCCAAAGCCGTATCCTCAATGCGGAACAAGAAGGCTCCAGGGCCGGATGGACTTCCAGCAGAACTGCTGAAAGCCATAACAGAGTGTCACCCTCACCTCCTGCTTGACATGTACAACTCCTGTCTGAAAGCGGGAACATTCCCACGACGCTGGAAGACAGCGAGGCTTGTACTGATCAGCAAAGGTAAGGGTCCAGCAGACGCTCCAGCATCATACAGGCCCCTGTGCATGCTGGATACCGCAGGCAAACTCCTGGAGAAACTGCTTAAGCCTCGCCTACACGCAGCCGTACGGGACATGGGTGATTTAGCCCCCCGGCAATACGGCTTCAAGCGAGGCGTCTCCACCATCGACGCAGTCCGGGAGGTAGTAAACGCCGCCAGGTCGACGGAACGGGGCAACCACTATTCCCGCTCCGTGTGTCTGCTGGCCACCTTAGATGTGAAAAACGCCTTCAATTCGGTGAGGTGGGACAAGGCGCTGGACGCTTTGGAACGAGATTTCCAGGTCCCCGAGTATCTTCTCCGTATCCTCGGAGATTACTTGAGGGACCGATGGTTAATCTACGATACAGAGGATGGCCCGAAACAGAAAGAGCTTACATCGAGGGCAGTCCAAGGCTCCATACTGGGACCCGACATATGGAACATCTCATATGACGGGATTCTTCGTATGGCGATGCCAGAGGACTGCTTCCTGATTGGGTACGCAGACGATATAGCGGCGGTCATCGTTGCTCGGGACACGGACGCTGCTCAGATGCGTCTCAATCAGGTGATGCGTCGAGTCAGCTCCTGGATGGAAGACCACGGGCTTGAACTGGCGGAAGCCAAGACCGAGATAGTGCTGCTCACAAAGAAGCGCATTGACACCTTGCGCCTTATGCAAGTAGCAGACGCGGCGGTCCAGACTAAACTGACGGCAAAGTATCTGGGGGTGACGCTCGACAATAAGCTCACCTTCGGGGCCCATATTATTAGAGCGGCGGACAAGGCAGCAGCGGTGACAACGGCGCTCAGCCGCATAATGGCTAATGTCAGCGGCCCACGGCCCTGCAAAAGACGCCTACTCATGAGCACCTCCGAGTCCATAATGCTATACGGAGCCGAAATCTGGGCCGGTGCGCTGCGGTATGAGATTTACCGAAAGCGCATGGCCGCAGTACAACGGAGAGGGGCCCTCCGAATTGCGTGCTCCTACCGCACGGTCTCGGAGCCCGCAGCGCTGGTGGTCGCTGGGGTTATACCCATCGACCTACTAGCCCAGGAGCGACAGTTTATCCACCAGCAGACACCTGCTCTGGGGAAAAATGAAGCCCGCAAGACAGCCAGAGCTAACAGCATGGAGGCCTGGCAAGAAAGGTGGCGAAACGAGACGAGGGGCAGGTGGACAGCTAGGCTGATAACCCGGCTGGACACCTGGACCAATCGACGTGACGGGGAGGTAGATTATTACCTCACCCAATTTCTGACGGGGCACGGCCTGTTCCGCTCCTACCTGTGCAAAATGGGTAAGGCGCCGGATCCAGGCTGTGCCTACTGTGACTCTCCCTCGGACAATGCTCTCCATACCTTCTTCGAATGCGGAAGGTGGATGCTTGAACGGGGGACTCTCGAAGAAGGTCTCGGACATGTGACGCCCGACAACATCGTCGGTATCATGCTTCGAGACCAGGACGCGTGGTCGAAGGTACAAGTATATATCGAAACTGTCCTTCGCCACAAAAAACGAGACCAGGACAATGCCATAAATGGTTAAATGACGAGAAAATTGAAGAGGAGCCCATCAGGGCTCGAATGGAGGCGTCCTAATGACGAAGGAAACCCACCCCGAAGTAATGCGAAAGCAGTGCCGGGGTGGATCCAGATAATGGAAGATGACATGAGAGGCGGGGTTTTAGCTGGTAGGCCGTAACGGACATTCCAGCACACGGAGTACACGTGCCCCTCCATGGTGTATAAAACATTTCCCCCCTCTCTAAAAAAAAAAAAAAAAAAAAAAAAAAATATTATTAGTGTGGATTTCTTATATATTTTTTTATATCCTCCTTCGTATGTTTTTGTAATTGTATATCTTTTTGTGTTGTGAGGGTGGGTTTCTTCTTTTCAATAAATGCTTCACCGGGGCGATTTAAACTGATTTTTCGTGTTTTGTGTTTGTTTATTATTATTTTTTATTATTTCACCTGTGTTTTTTTCGATTTTATATTTGTAAGTTTGATATCGTGGAACAAACTTATTCTCCCAGTCGAGTACATCACTGATCTGTGACGTGCACGACTGAAGGAAACTTGGAGTAGGGATAGCGCACGGGGAGCGAGACAGAGTCTCGCTTGTGAGCCGTCACACGGCATCATTTCATTATAATCAGTAGGAGATACCGACGATTGTGTGGATTCAGGTGCGTAATATAAGACTGTAACTAGTGTAAGAGAATTTATTGTAAACGTCGTTGTATTTTGTTTCTTTTAACAACAGTTATATACTGCAACCTCACGCGTCGTGATTTCTCCGTCCTTCCTCCAATCTACCGTCTCTGATTTCGAGACTTATATATTTTCCTGTATTAATTGCTTATTAATTTTATTCCTATTATATTATTATTATTATTATTACTATCTGTATATATTTTTTCCGTCTCTTCCTTTCTCTCTTTTTTCTTATATTTACATAGCGTATTGTTTTTCCCAGTGAATGCTCTGGCAGGGGTTTAATGAGTCATTTTCCCCTCTTTTTTTTATTAACTAACTCTTAATTGCTTTATTTTTGAATATGTTTAAAGAGAAGATATTGTTATTTTTATTATTATTTACTTGTTTATTTAACGCCTTCTTATTTCTTCTGCCACTTTGTTTTATATTATATTACACATTTTTTTTTTTTTTTTTTCATGCGTTTTTCCTCCGCGGGGCATCTTGTCGGTCAGTTGTTACGCCTTTTTTTTCTTCAGGGGCCTTTTACGTTTCCTGAATCGGCTGGATTTACGGAAGATTTTATCGAAGAGGTTCTAGCCTGTTGGTTCTCGTTTCTCTCTTTCTCATTAGCTCTCCTTCTTCCTCTTAACGTTCTGTCCCACGTGGGTCTGTTCTATTCAGGTACGGTTGTCTCTTTCTTTCCTTTCTTTTGGTGGGTATCCCGTTTTCCAAAAGTTGAATGCCATTTTTTTTGTCTCCCTTTCTCTTCTCCTATTAAAGCCTTTTACCCGGCTATTGCCTTTATTATTCTTAAAATTATTTACCCTACTTTATACAGTTGATAATACTATGCTGGTCGTGTCGTTAATCTCATTATATATATATATATATGTACATATATTTTTTTTTTCATTCGTAAGGGGTGTTTTCTTTTTTATATATTTTTTTTTATTTTCTGCAGAGGGCTTGGAGAGTGCGTATAGTACTTTTAGCCAGATCGTGAGGCTTATTTGTTTGTCATACTCGCTGTAAACGCGTTCAGGCAAGATTACCATGCGCCGTACGCTGACTATGTCCTCATGGCAGAGGTCGCATTGATTCGAGGCCATACCGCAATCGTAGCAAGCTACTGCATGCGCACAGGGAATATAAATTCCTGATACTCGATTTTCTCCGCAATAACGACAGAGGTTGTCAAAAACAATATCGTCCAGTCTGATGCCTGGTGCAATGAATCCACTAGGTATATAATCTACGAGAACATTCTTTTCGAATTCACGCAACGGCGGTTTTCCTGAGGTGCTCGGTTTAATTCTCTTTTGGCAAAACGTTCTATAGTGATCCATAACCTCGGCTATTGTGGGACCGGAGTCTCCTTGTCTCCTAACTTCCTTGATATACTCGTGTCCCTTTCTCTCCCGCAGGTATAGACAGTCCTTATGCCAGCAAGCGTGTTCTTTCCAGGGGTCGTCGCCGGGAACCCATCTGTGCAACTCGCCTCCGCATGAGAAGCATTTTACTCGATCACCCTTTTGCAGGTACAGTCGAAGTTCCGTATTCTTAAGTCCCCTTAACTTAACTGTTCCCTTACTTTAACTCGTTACCATGGTAACGAATTCCACTAACTGTATTTCTCCTCAGCTCCTTTTCCCCACTCCGAGCGCTACGGGCGCTGCAAACGCTGCGCGGCGTATATGCTAACAGTCATTCTGCGCACCTATAACCTCTCCGTTTGAAATGTTTGAAATATGTCTCAACTCTAGGAATGTGACGAACAGTCATTTAAAAAATTGAAAAAAAAGGAAAAGAAAAATTTTATATTTATGGTTGTAAATGAAAAATCAATCTTAACTGCATGAAATATGGTTTTTAAATTAATAATAAAATAATAATTATTATTACTAAAATAGAATAATTAGAATAGGATAATTAATTATTATTCTACATTTTTTCACAGTCATACACTGTATCTTGTTGCTGAGAAAGCAGTCAAACTCTTTTCACTTGTCACAGCTCTACGACCGAAGGATAGCTTATCCTTTGACAAGCGACAAGTGAGAAGAGTTTGATGGCGTCTCTCAGCGACAAGATGCAATGTACGATTTAGAAAAATGTTGGCTTGTCGCTAAGAGACTCCGTCAAACTCTTTTCAGTTAACGTTTGTCGAAGGATAAGCAATCCTTCGGTCGAAAAGTTGCGACAAGTGCTTCGCTGCTGCGACAAATGCTTCGACGCTGCGACAAGTGCTTCGCTGCTGCGACAAATGCTTCGACGCTGCGACAAGTGCTTCGCAGCTGCGATAAGTACTTCGCAGCTTTTCGACTAAAGAATTGGTTAGTCTTCGACAAGCGACAAGTGAAAAGAGTTTGACTACGTTTCTCAGCGACATGCCACAATTTTTCAAAGTCATACATTGTATCTTGTTGCTGAGAGACGCTGTCAAACTCTTTTCACTCGTCGCTTGTCAAAGGATAAGCTATCCTTCGGTCGATGAGCTGCGACATATGAAAATAGTTTGACTATGTCTCTTAGCAACAAGATACAAAGTATATTTTCTAAGATTGATTGTTTATTTATAACTATAAAAACTGAAAAAAAAAAAAAAAAATTTACGAATTTTCAGTCAGTCTATTTTCGTAAATAATAAAATACGTATATGTACATTACATACCTTTCGATTACACGATATATTTATTTTTCTTTATTATTATTATTTGTTTGTTTATTATTATTTATATTTATTGCGCACGAGATTCAAGATTCAAGAAAGCGTAAATATTCTTTCGATTTCTAGGTTGTGTTATTCACCGGCCGGCCTTCACAGTTTGATGTCTATTTCAAAAAATGTAAACTGCGCACGCGCAGCAGTTACAAGGTGGCTTCGTACTTGCGAGCGCAGGTACGAAGGTATACCCCTCGTTACCCCTATTCGCAGCAACGGACCGAGAGTAGGGACGATAGGGGAAATACAGAATAGGGATCGGGTCCGGTCCCGTCGAGTTAAGAATACGGAACTTCGACTGTAGTAGAATCCCGCATCGGCCATTCTTTCGGGAGTTTGTTCCAATGCAATCGGCCAGTCTTCATATGGCTTGAGCCGTTGCTCATATGTAGAATATTCTGCATGCGGTGCCGGTCCGATGTTAATTACCTGACTATACGAAGGCCTTGGCAAAAATCCTGGGATGAACCTCGGCGGATCTGGTATGGATCTTGTTTCGCCGTATGCTCTGGGGGGTACTATTGCGCTTATTGCAGGTGCAGGAGTTTGCATTGATCGCGGGGGTTCTGGAGCTCTCATTTTACACGGTTGATGTGTTGGTGGCAAGGGATCGTCACCGCTTTGAGCTGAACCAGACGCTCCAGAATTGCTCCTTGTCTTTCTTTTACCTTTTGGTGGTATATCTACTCTGCTTCCGACTACCGCTAGCCTTTTCTCGCTCGCTGCCTCCTTGTTGGTGGACCGTGAAGTCCCTTCTCCCGGCTCAGGGCAAGAGAGACAGAGATTATTATTTCCCTTCTCTATATTTTCGTGTTGATTCTCGGAGATAATTTCGTCCCTTCTTCCATGATCCATTGGTGATACCGGGGAATTGGGGGGTCCGATAGGGCTTGGTGGAGCCGGTGGTAGTTCTGGCATTTTTGGGTGGTCCGGTGGAGTCGGAAGGATTATTGCTCCTGATGCTGTTAAACGCACATAGTGTTCGATCGGAGGGTCTTCTTGATAAGTGGCCGTTCTCTTTTGCATCCATGGAGGAAGTCTCTCTCTTTTCTTTTCGTCCATCGGTATATTACCGCATGGAAGTCCGTGCGCGAAACGGCATCCTATCGATTCCAATTTATGCTCAGTTAAAGGATCCTCGCCGATTTTCCAATCATGCATTATTATACCGCATTCAAAGCAGATAACATCGTCACCTAGGCCCTCGTAATAAAATCTGGCGGCAGCGAGTGCCTCGGGTTTCAGGTACGGTCGCGGCCATCCGACAAAACTTTTTACTCTCTCTGTCTCACGTCGATATCGGTGGTATTGCGACTGTTTCCGGGTTTTCGGTGTTTGAGTCGTGTTGTTCGAAACACCTGCAGACTCTCCAGTGTCGCCTGCTCCCATCATTTTCGTACAGGTATGTGCGACTTCTTCACTCGCTCTGGGTGAACGACGCACGTTTTGCCTTTGTGTTGAATCCGCAGATTACCTTTTTCCAAAATGTCCAATATCTCGAAAGGTCCTGTATATTGATCTCCTAATTTCCCTGGCTTTGGCCCTTTAAGCAGAAAGACGGGTTCGCCAACCTTGAACGTAACTGGATTGATGTGGCGGTCTCTATATATCTTGGCTCTCTCTTCAGAAGCTATGAGATTTATTCTTCCTATATTTTGAATCTCGTGTATCTGTGTAACTAATCTTGTCAAATAGTCGTCATACGTTGCTAGCTTGTCGAGGTCGTCAAGAGGAAAATTCGAGGGGGTTCTTGCGATTCGACCGAATACCATTTCGTAAGGGGTGTGCCTTGTGCTCTCGTGAACGTTCGTATTGTAATTAAAGATAGCTAATTCCACCCAATCATCCCAATTATTTTCTTGGGTTGTATATTGTTTGAGATATTCGCCGAGAGCGTGATGTGATCTTTCTAATGAACCGTTCGATTGTGGGTGAAAAGCTGTAGTTTTAATCTTCTTGATTTTAAATAACTTTGAAATTTGTTTCATAAAGTTGCTCAGAAAATTCGTGCCTTGGTCGGTCAATACGGCTCGGGGAGAACCAAAGTTGCAGATAAATCTCTTAACGAATGACTCGGCTATGGTTACAGCTTTGGCGTTCGGTAGAGCTACCGCGATTGAAAATTTTGTTAGTTGATCTTGTATAGTAAGTATATATTCGTTTTGCTTGTGAGTTTTCGGCAATGGTCCCACGATATCCATAGCAATTTTTTCGAAAGCCGTAGGGGGTGTATCGGTGATGACCATCGGTTGTTTTGTCTTGACTCTCACCAATTTTTTTAATTGACAATTCAAACATGCTTTTATATAGTCCTGAACGTCCTGTTTGAGATTTTTCCAATAGTAATCGTGTCGAATTCGATTATATGTTTTGCTTACACCTCTGTGTCCGCCAACGGCCGAACAGTGTTTTTCCGTTATTATTGCCTCTCGCTCTTCTTCCTTTGGTTCCCTGATAATTCCCAGACAGACTATTATTTTAATGTCTGTTTCTTGAAACAATTGGTGGATTTGAATTACGATATCGTTCCATTGTATATTGCAAATCGCATAAGACCTTGCAACGCTGATTGATTTCAAGTTTAATTCCTCTGCGAGGTTTCGGCAGCTTTTTAAACTTCCGACGATATTTTCAAGGATTAATGTTGGTCCGTCTCGTATTTCGTCTCGAATAGGCAAAGCAATAAAATATTTATTATTTCGCTTAGACAAGGCTTTCGCTTCTCGTAATTTCAATTTTCTTAAATTGGGCATTTCTTCTCGGTCTACCAATGATTGCGCCCCCTTATCCATCGGCAGCCCCCTTGTATCCACGAAAAACATCATGCTATCTTTACGACTGTAGAAAAGATCTCGAGATTGCTGGATAGTCTTAGACTTTTCCCGCTGTGCTCGGACGTCAGGTAAATTAACTTTGAGTCTCTCGCACTCGTTGCCGGGTGTGCAGCGTGGGGTGCTCTCGTCGTCGGAATTCTCCGAATCGTTGTAAACCAGCGGTTGCCGACCATCTTTTTAGGCACTCACTATAACAATAGGCAAAGAGTGCCTATTAAAATGACCATCCGTTGCTCTTCGGAGGCTGTCGAAGGGGTTACTCCGCAGCGCATACTCCAAAAATTTTTATTTTTCACCATTTGCTTCGGTGTATCTCCAACATCATGGGTAGTTATTTTGAAGTGACTGCGATGAATAGAAATATTTTTTTTAGCCTGCGGTGCAATGAAAACAACTTTTTGGCTGAATTTTTCTTCTCGGACGTCCGTATCACACTGTAACTTTAGATGGTGCGAACCAATTCTGTTCTCCTTCGCAGGGTTTTTTTATTACATTATTTCCAGTATGCACATTACTTTTAAAACCAATCTAAGACGTTTAAGTATTTTTTCTAAAAAATTATTGGCCACAATTTGCATTCGCCTTCGGTCAAGTGTCCGTACGGTGCCATCATAATGAACCCTACGAACCGATTTTTTTCTCCTTCGCAGCATCATTTTGTTTTATCAATAGCACTACGCACAGCAAATTTAGAGACAATCCTACATCTCTAACTATTTATTCATCACAATTTTCCATAAAAAAATGATTTTCTCACATCTGATGTCCGTACGGTGCTCCAATTAAGAATCCTGGAAACCAATTCTTTTCTCTTTCGCAACAATATTTCATTGCATCGAAAGCACTATGCACAACAAATTTTGAGTCATTCTGACAAATATAATTTTAATTATAAGATAATTCAAAAACAGTGGTTACAACAAGATTTGCTTTAAAGGTTATGTTATTTAGATTTGCCAAAAATCCATTTTTCATCATGCTAAAAAAAAAACTTCGGTTGTGAAAAATAAAACACGAAATATCATACACAGATTCACAAATGTTTGCGTTTTTTATTTCGAAAATAATATATTCACCGAAAATCATTCGCAATATTTTACCATATTTTATTCACGTTCGTAATAAAAATGATAAATTTCACGTATTCACTGAAAAAATTGGTAGTAAACTCACAAAAAACATTCATCGAATATCCAAAATAATTACAATTTCCCAAATAGAACTAAAAAAATCGCGAGTATATATTTTTTTGTTTTATTCTATCTGTCAAACTTTGGAAGCAGATGACAATTTCGTAGCAGACGATACACAGATGCTCATACGTCGCGGCGCGCGTACTCTGTGGCCGGATGATTTTCAAATAAAAAAAAATCGATATCTCGTTTCAATCTTTGTTTCTATTGTACGTAAATATAAATGGATGGAGTCTCGTCTCGGACGCCGAGCTGAGCAGTCGTGTCTCACGGAGCTCCGTCCAGTATTTACTAACTTTTCGGTACCTATCGCCCAGTGCGGAGCAAGGTGAGCTACGTGTCGCTTGGCTTCGGGTATAAATCAGTTTATAGAAAGGTCCGGTTAAACCTTTTTACTAAATGTGGATATCTGTCGTTGGAACGATCAACAGTTGAACACCAATCGTAAAACTTCTAATTCCGTCATGGCGGACAACGAAAACCCTTCGCTTAAGCAGCTGCTTGACGTACTGAAGGAAATACGTGTCGACGTCAAAAGCACGAAGGCAGATATTCAAGATCTCAAGGAAGATAACACGCAGTTCCATGAAAAATTAGCCAAACAAGACGAGTCACATCAAAATTTAGTAAAAGTGGTCGAAGGTTTGAAGACCGAAGTTACCAGCATCAAAAACCAAGAGAGAGCTCGTAACATAATCTTTTTTAACGTGCCGGATACCGAATTCACCAACGGAAACTTACTCGCCACGGTCGAGAGAATATTCGACGAGATTTCGGCAAACATCCCGGTCTCCTGCATCACAAACGTTTACCGTATAGGAAAAGTGCCAGGCAAACGGCCGGTAGTCGTGTGCTTCTCGGGTCTAATGTGGAAACACAACGTATTTCGAAACATCAACAAGCTTCAACCACTGGGCATTAGCGTTGGCGACGATCTCTCGACAGAGGAGCGTGTGACCAGAAGTCAGATGATAGGTGTTTACAAGAAGCTAAAAAATACAGGTGCGAATGTAAAACTGAGGCGAGACAAGCTATTATTCGGTGGGAAACTGTATTCTCATGACGTTATATCAGAGCTCGAAAACACAATAGGCGCCGCTCGCGATCTCGGCAACGAAATTGAAAACAAGAAATCTCATCAACAAGATAATGAGGCGTCGACAAACGACCGTCCAGCTGTTGTCACTGATTCGGAAGACGAGAATAATATTGAGGCTCCTATACAAAACACTGTCCGTAAGAGCAATCGCCTTGGTCAAGGGCATGACTCTCGTGACAGATCCAAAGCTAGCGAACACAACGTAGAGGCAGAGGTGCAAGTTTACCCGGAACCAGCAGGAGCGAGTATACCAAAAGGTCAGCTGACTCCAAACACCGTCCAGCCGACTCGCGAAGGGTCCAAGCGCACCAAAGAGAAGAGTAAATAGCCCAAAGCCCCCAAAAGCAGAAAGGAGCTTTTTGGTGCCCCACCACCCATTGCCCCGATCTTCGAGAAGCAATCAAAGAAGGAAGATAGAGTAACTAGAAGTACCTCCAAACCGCGAGCATAGCAAACAACAGTAAGGTACCCTCTCAACGTAACGGCAACGACAACGGCTCAGCAGCACGGAAATGAATCGGCGAAGAAGGGGCTGCCCGGCCCGTTCGCACAGCCCCACCCACGAGTGCTCTTCTGGAACGTCCACGGCTTTGCAAACATAGAAGATCTTAGCTGTGAAATCTGTCAAAATGACATCTTGTGCCTCAGTGAGACGTGGCTGGAAACAGCACCGCGTTATATCCCCCCCCCCCCCCCCCTCCTAAGTGGCTTCGAGTTTATTCTATCTGATGCGACCCGTGTCCACGCGAAAGGAAGAGCGAAAGGAGGATTGGCTATAGCCTTCGATAAAGTGAAATACAAAGCAGAGATTATAGTGTGCGAGAATGATTGTATACTTGTACTTATTTCCGATTCTAACTTTAAGTTTCTCCTCGGTGTAGTATATGTTAATCCAAACTTCGAAAATGATCAATGGAGCAATTTTGACAGTACGCTATCTGAAGCTACAAGTAAACACGGGAATATGCCAATACTTATAGGCGGAGACTTTAACTGCCGTGTTGCTGAACTCAACTCGCTCCCAGAAGAATGTTTACCAGCTGACTGCCTACTTTACCCCGACAGACACGCGATCGATACTATCATAGGACCTCACGCTCGTAACTTCGTAAATATGATGGAAGCTAACAATCTCTGCCTGCTTAACGGCCGTTCAAAAAGTGATACACCGGCTAATTATACCTACATAAGTGCTATTGGGGCAAGTACTATCGATCATGCATGGTGCTCACTTGATTATCTTTCTATGATCTTGGATTTCGAGGTTTTAAAAATTATAACGAACTCTGATCACCTGCCGATCGTAACACACCTCATGCGCGAGAGAGATAGGGAGGACAGGCAGGCGGGTCCTGTAGCCCCCAATACCTCCAGGCTTAAATGGAAACCGAATAGAGCGGGTGAATATACACGCGTTATCCAAACGTGTGCAGAAGTAGCGAACATAACGGGGAATGTAGATGACATATACAACTCGCTTGTCGTAGCTATAACAGGTGCTGCGGCAGCGGTAGGGATGAGTCAGCGTGTCGGTTCCCCCGGTAGTAGTAGTAAACACAGCCGAAAACCGTGGTACGATCGCGAATGTCACCAAGCCAGAGAAGCAGCGTGTCGGCAACTCGCGATATGCAAGCAAACAAAGTTTGATTGCGATTCAGTCGCCCGCTACAGCCAATATAAAGAAGCATACTTCAAAATACGTACGGGAAAAAGAGCTAATTATGAAAAAGAAATCCTTGAGGCGATCACGAATGCTTCAAATGCTGTCCTGTTTTGGGATGCGAACAAAAGATTCAGACGAAAACCATTTGTGGCGAATGATATAGATCGCGACGAATGGTCTGCTTACCTCAGATCTATTTATCCGCGGCGCGTTGCGACGGAACACAGGTTTACTGATGTTCTCCACCCGCACTTAGACGCAGAAATAACGATGCACGAAATAACAGCCTGTATCGCGGGTGCAAAAAATAATAAGTCACCAGGAACAGACGGTATCCAAAATGAATTTTTTAAGTACCTCCCACAGAACTGGCTTTTGTTTCTGCAAGTGCTCTTTAATCGAATTCTAAACACAGAGGCTGTACCAGAAAAATGGTGTGAATCTGTATTTTTTATGATCTTTAAAAAAGGAGATACGACATGCCCGGCGAACTACCGTCCTATCGCATTAATAAATTGTATAGTGAAAATATTTACATCTATTCTAGCGCAGCGTCTTACCCAATGGGCGGAGAAATGTCACTTAATTCCAGAATTTCAATCAGGTTTTCGAAAAGGAAGGGGTTGCTTGGACAATATTTTTGTTTTAAACTCCTTAATCCAAATCCATTTGGCGAAGCCGAAAGGCAGAGTATTTGCGCTATTTGTCGACTTTTCTCGAGCCTTTGATTCGATAAGTCACGAAAAGTTGTGGCTAAAACTCTTTAGTCTCGGTGTCAGCGGTAAGATGGTTCGAATCTTAAAAAACTTATACGATCGCTCTTTGGTGGCGGTGCGAACGCAAGCCGGTAACTCGGACTTTGTCGATATCTCGCAGGGTGTCTTGCAGGGAGAAATTTTGAGCCCCCTTTTGTTTTCACTTTTCATTTCTGATCTGGAAGATTACTTAGCACTGAATGGATGCAGAGGCTTATCGGTTAATGCAGGTTTGGAAATCACACTCCTTGCGTATGCTGACGATCTCACACTTCTCGCTGACACCCCGACTGAACTTAACAGGAAACTTAAGGCCCTGAACGATTACTGTACGGATAACTCTCTCAAAGTCAATGTCGCAAAAACAAAAATAGTAATTTTTCAGAAGAGTCATCAAAAAGCTACAATTGCGCGCTGGCCGCGTTTCTGTTTCGGGGACGACTTTATTGAAGTCGTCAATGATTATATGTATCTCGGCGTACTATTTTCTCAGTCAGGTGTGTTTGCGGCACAGTGCGATAGAGTTATCCATGCTGCCCACACAGCGGTCGGAGCAACCTTGAAAGTGTTATCGGCGGTAAAAGCAGACGCATGGTCAACTGTGTCTACCCTTTTTGATAGCTTAGTTGCAAGTACGATTACACACGGTGTGCAGGTATGGGGCCTGAGATATATGGTCCAGGTTGAAAAAATACAGCTCGCGTTCTTTAAAAGATATCTGCGGCTCCCTGCCTGCACTCCGAACTATGCAGTTCGCCTAGAATGCGGCAGAAAACGCCTTGCCAGCACCATACTCAGTCTAACTATAGGTTGGATTGAGAAGATCACACGAATGGGTCATGATAGATACCCTAAGCAATGTCTGGATAAACTCACTATGCTCGCGGCGACCGGTAACAGCCCGGTAAAGCTAAATTGGTGGGCGCAATTTCGGAGTGCTGTAGGCGACTGCGGGGTGGACACACCGGTCAATGAGCTGTCTCTCAACTTTGTAAAAAATAATGCGCCTATTCTATTAAACTGTTACGATGCAGAGCGGATGAGAGAGGACCATGAGCGTCTGGCTAGCTCTCAGTCTTTGCAGCTCCTCCCTCACCTGCATGTAACCGAAGGTGCGCAGCCTTATCTCAGGTTCAGAGCTCCCCTTAAACTCAAGCGTCTCATTGCTCAAATGCGTGTATCCGGAATCTATAATTGTAATCTCGCAGTGGATAACGTAAAATGCAAATTTGAACCGCTAGAACCTTGTCAACATTGCGACGGCAGCGAGTTTGACAGTCTATACCACTTTCTCGTCATATGCCCAAGCCTGAATGCGATTAGAAACGAAGAGTTCTGGGGAATCTCTGATCCCGAGGCTCTCCGCGACGTCTGGCTACAAATGCTATCAACAACTGAGATAAATGAGGCCAAGAAGGCATATAACTTTGTTAAACGAGCCGTGGCCAAGCGCGGCCATCGCCTGTAACGTAACCTGAACGCTAAGAGAATCCCGCAAGTTGCTATTCTACAACCGTGTAAGACATTATAATCGCATAAGAAAAATTGTAAGAAATAGTCAATAAGGAAATATGTATAACGCCTGAGTGAAACTCCTTTGTACGAAATCGATTGATTTCAAAACAAATAAACCACATACATACATACATACAAATATAAATGGATTCTACGCGGTATAGCGCAAATAAAAAGTGTGCAATCATAAAAAAAAGAATTTTCTATCCTTCGACCGTCGAAGATTCATCGCAGCCGAAATCTTTGTCAATTATGTTCACCCGATTTATTCGTTTACAGTTAATAATAAATACTGCAAATTCTTTTTCTGGAAACGTATTTTCTCCTCTTCAAAACAAGCCAAAATAAGAGTCGAAATCTTTTTTCGCTGCCGAGATATGATTTTTTTTAAGCAAAGACTAATTTTACGAATTTTCGTCAAAAAACGAATCGTTTTTTCAAATTTCTCGAAATTGCCGTCTCTAATCCTTTCCTCTCAAAGAAATCGTATTTTCAAACTGACTCTCCGCGTTATTGCGCAGATAAAAAGTGTGCTATGTTTAAAAATTTAACTTTTTACACTTCGACCGTCGAAGATTCATCACGGTCGAAATCTTTGTCAATTTTGTTCGCTAGATTTATTCGTTTACACTTGATAAGAAAACTGCTAATGATTATTCTATCGACGTATTTCCAACTTTTTTTTTTTTTTTCAAATTTTTTCAAATTTTCGTCGAAATACGAATTTCTTTCATATGCTCACGTCTTGAAAAGTTTTTTTCGCAAAAAAAAAAAAAAACAATTGTACTCTTAAAGAACAATTACAAACAATTATTTATCAAGAAAGTGAAAAACACTGAATTTGTCGATTTTACGAGTTATTCCATACCGAGAAACTTATCCTCGTTTGTGATTAAATTAAATTTAAAAAAATACGATATGATATGATGTTAAATTTGATATTTTTAAGCGACGATAAATATCAATAAAATTTCATTGAAATCGAAAAAAATTATCGAATTTCTCAAACTTCTTGTCTCCAATACTTGTCGGTTCTACAGAGACAATAACTTGCTGATTCCATGTATTACGAATAAGAAAAAATATATATCTCAAATGGTAGAAATGAAATTTGTTATAAGAGGACTGTCAAAGAGACTTCAAAGTCGAATTTTTCAAGAATTTCATAAATTTGTAAAAAAATATTTCGGAGCTATCCAAGATGACAAATTTTTGATACGAGTAACGTACTTCCTCTTCAATACAAGACAGGAACGAAAACGATATATTTTTTCGTTCTCGAGATAGCATTTTTTTGCAGCATCCATAAATATCGACAAAATTTCATTGAAAATCACAAAGAATAGCAAATTTCTTGAACTTTTCTTCTACAATGATTTGGTTTCCTACAGATAAAATAACGAACAGATTCCATCAATTATGGGGAAGAAAAAAAACACTGAAGGGGAAGAATTTAAAGTGGATATTTGGCCTGAATGCTAAATGGTTTGTTTTATATTCATTAAATCTGGTCATAAGTTTTAAGCCAATAAAACGACTTTACTAGACATGATTTCATTCGTTAAATTAATTTGATCAACTTCTACGTGGTGCAGTTCGTTATATTTGTCTCATGTCTCAATATTTGACAATTTATCGTCAAACAAAAAGGAAATATCCGTCGTGAATATTAATAATCAATTGGTACAAAAAAGAAATATTTTTATTCGACGAAGGTTAAACACTATGAATTAATTTACGTAACTGACAAATGTTTTTCCCTCATACGTACTTTCGAAAAGAAACGCAGAGCGCGACGTATAAACATACTTCATCCGTATCGCATAGCGCGATGTGTAAATACACTCGATACGGAGCGCGTAGCGCGACGTGCACCCCCGTGAAGGCCTTAAAAAATGTCCCTTTGTGACATTTTTCGGGGGGTTTGGGGGGCGGAGCCCACCAACAAGAGCATCTGCGCCCGCAGGGCGCTGAGACGCTTGTTTTCTTATAGGATTGTCCTCAATATCACTACCCTCGTCCGAAAGTTCGGTGTCTTCCTTCGTTAGCTCGTTGTCAATATCCTCGAGATCTCCGGTCGCCTGAAGAGGTGCACCATCTTCGTGCATGTTACCGTAGCTTATCCTAGTATCGGTAGTCTCGTTAATTCTTCGGCTGCAGCTTCCTCCGAAGGTTTCCTGATCTTTTCGTTCCGGCGTGGGATTCCTCCCTCGGGTTGATTTTTTATGACTTTTTGATGGTCCGGCTGAGTGGACTTTCTCGTAATCCACGTTGCCATAGTCGTCCCCGCTTTCTTCAGACACGTCTCCTTCTTGTGTCCCGCCGGCTGGTCCAAGGGCGCCGCTCGTCGAGGCTTCGCATATGTTGTCAGGGTCTGGAGGCTCCCACGGATCCTCGTCGGCTTTTAATAATTCCTCATCTGGATCTATGGTTTCATCGACGTCTTCGTCGCTATCTAAAGCTAAATACACGGCAATTTCCTCGTCGGTTAATCCGCGTGCCGGTTTATGGCGCGTTTTAGTCGTGGGGTTGGTGCGAATTATAAAGATGCCGTCGGGACTAATGGGTTCACAGACGGGATTTCGAGAGAGAGCATCAGCATTTACGTTGGTCTTTCCTGCTTTATATACTACGTCATATTCATATTCGGCGAGTTTCAGCCGCCATCTCAAAATCTTCGAGTTTCCGTCTGTGGCTCGGCGGAACCATAGCAGTGGTTTATGGTCGCTTACTACCGTGAATTTGCATCCGTATAAATAGGGGCGATAATGAAGGATGCAGTATACTATTGCCAGAGCTTCTTTCTCATAGGTATCGTATCGCTCTTCGGTTTTGTTGAGGGCGCGGGAGGCATAAGCGCATGGATGGTCACGGTTAATTTCCCCTTGAGAAAGGATACCGCCGATAGCTATTCCTGAGGCGTCGGTCGTTAAAATAAAAGGTTTCGAAAAATCTGGGTACCGTAACACAGGAGCGGTGCACAATTTTTCCTTTAAAATTTCGACAGCCTCCTGTTCCTCGTTATGCCATTCAAAGGGTATTTCTTTCCGAAGAAGCAGAGTGAGTGGCTTTGATATCTTTGCATAGCCATCAATAAAACGTCGATAATAACCCGTTAGTCCCAAGAATTGTCGAATATTTTTAACGTTCTTGGGCCGAGGAAATTTGCGTACTGCCTCGAGTTTTTTAGGATCGGGCTTAACTCCGTCATTGCCGATGATATGTCCTAAATAAGCGACTTCTTTCTTTAAAAATTCGCATTTATCAGGTTGTAGTTTTAGTGTTGCCACTTCGAGCCTTTTCATCAGTTCTTTGTAGATGGTTTCATGTTCTTCTAATCCTCGAGAATAAATAACGATATCATCCAGATATACAAATATTCCTTTTCCAAGTAGTCCGCTTAGAGCGAGATCCACAGTTCTTTGGAAAGTGCGCGGGGCGTTCCGAAGTCCGAACGGCATTCGAACGAACTCGAAATGGCCTCGTGGCGTCGTAAATGCGGTCTTATGCCGGTCCAAAGGACTGACTTCTATTTGATGAAATCCTGATGCTAAGTCAAACACAGAAAAATACTTTGCGCCGCCTAATTGGTCCAGTATCTCGGTTATGTTAGGGATGGGATAAGCATCGGCAATAGTTTTTTCATTAAGGGCCCGATAGTCAAATACCACCCTCCATTTTTTATTTCCTTTAGAGTCGTTCTTTTTTGGTACTACCCACACAGGGCAATTGTAAGGAGAGGTCGATGGTACTATTGCTCCGTTTCTTAGCACATCGTCGACTTGTTTTTCTATTTCATCTTTTGTACATTCCGGCCAACAATATCCCCTCGTATTAATGGGCAGATCATCCGTCGTGGGAATTCGATGTTGTAATATTGTCGTGTGCGTTAATGCTTCTCCCGGCAAGTGATAGAGGTGGGCGCTGCTTTGTAATAAGGATTCGATGCTGGTTTTTTCTTCCATATTTAATTCATCCAATCGGAGGAGAGATTTTATCTTCTCAAAGCGATCTTTCGTGTCGAGGACTGTGAGTTTAAAACAGAAACTTTCCTTTAAAAAGGGGTGTAGGCAGCTGGATCGTAACTTCTTCGCTAGTTCGAGGTTTACGACAGTATAACTTTTATTATTTTTCGAAAGAGTGTCATTATTTACCATTCTTCTATGGTTACAAATTTTCTTATTCGTCAAGGATTCTACATGTCGCATGGCCATACTATCTTCTTCGTATTTTGTAGGTAAATTTCCCATTTCCTCGGCATCAGTTTCATCCTCATGAGTTTTCGTATTCGGCTTCGTAATTTCGTGGTATCTCGTAGTACATTCTTTTTCTTTTCCTTGTTCCTCCGCCTCACTTGGGCGATTATAAATTTCATTGACTTCAGACTCTTCGACTTGACCACTGTAAACTCTCTCGGTCATACTTAGACCCCTAGAGCTACCTGGGCTCCTGTCACAGTCTTTGGCAACAATAGAATTATTTTTTGCATATTCCTTATCAACTTTAACTTCCTCACTTTGTACTGATGTTAAAACGAAATCATCACGAAATTCCTGGGCCTCACTTGATTCCCCTGTGGATTCGTATAGCGATGTTTTTGTAGATTTACTTGATTTTTCTTTAGGTATACACTCGTCTTTATTATTTATCGGCGATTGTCGGGTCACAATAGTTATACTTTGCGGTTCAGTTATCATCTCAACTTCCTTGGTTTCTTTAATATCCTCGTTCATCCTTCCTGCATCCCTCCTGTTCTCCTTGGATTCCAAAGGTCCCTCGGGCTCCGATTTCACCGAGAGCGCAGTATCTGCGGAATTTTTCCCCTTATTTTCATTACTCGTTATTTCCTTTTTTATGCCAGTTGCCTTTTCCGTGAGTAGTTCTAGTACTGGTACTTGTAAATTGATCGTGTAGGGATTATTATTTGTCACATAAATGTATGCTTTTCCATTTTCATTGGTAACCAATCCGGTTTCTATCTCAACTCCCTTTCCAGCTTCCAGGGTGGGCAGATATCCCTCACGAATTTCCAAATTTTTTATTCGAACAAAACAAAGTTTTCGCGTTTGTCCCGGAATTATTATTGTTTCGGGGGTAGAGAATGGAATTTTTAGAACTTGCATTTTTAAGTGCCGTCTTTCGTAGTCGATTACAACTCTATTTCCGTCCAAATATTCCGATCCCAGTATTCCGCCTTCGTAGATGGGGAAATTATTCTCTACTACATGAAATGTAGCAAATCGTCCGAAAACTTCGAGCGTCACTCGTCCAAGGGTATATATTGAATTGGTGGTAATTCCGTTTAATTGTAAGATCTCGTTGTCGTCGATCACCGTTGTTGAGTTTACGAATTCCCTTTTGATGATATTTGGTCCAGCTCCAGTGTCAACCATTAATATCATAGATGTTGATAAATTTTCACTCGTTAACTCGATCGTCGGGACGCTGCTTTCTCTGTGCAATATTACTGTGTGAATTTTTACTGTTCCTGTGGATTGGATACTACTGAGATCACGTGTATTGGGTGCACGCTCTGGGTGGTCCCCGCAGCACCCGTCGTCGGGAGACCGTTGGAGTTTCCCGGAGACGTATTATACCGCGATTCATTGGCCTTTTTCGCCGGGCACTCTCGAATAAAATGGCCGGTTTGTTTCCAATAATGGCAAGCGCCGGTTGTTTTTGGATCGCCTTTAGTGGTGTCTGCGAAAGTTTGTTGCTGCGAAGCGGCGCATTGAGCTTGATTGTGGCGGTAAGGGCATAGATATGCCCCGTGTCCATTCTTTTTACATATTTGACAGACGATATTGGCTGCCTGCGTGAACTGCAAACCTTGCGGCACGGGATTGTTGCGAGAGTTCTGATTGCTCGTTATTTTTTTAGCATGGCCTGGCAACAGGTGACAATCTTGCACCGTATGTCCTTGATTTTTACATAGATGACAGATAATAGATGGCTTCTCTTGATTTGATGGAGGGAATAATTTATAGCATCGATCAGCATTATGACCTCTTTTGTTGCAATGTTAGCACACGGTAATTGCGGGGGTGTTGGGCGTGGGGTCATTATTTTTCTTAGGAGAGAATAACTGGAAGCATTTGCTGGCCACGTGTCCTTTCTTGTCGCAGTACTGACAGGTGGGTACTACCTTTTCTGGGCCGTGGGGTCCGTGGATCCCGCCGCGTTGTTTACAGGTTTGTCGGGGCAGTTCACAGCTATGTGTCCAGGTTTGCTGCAAAGCTGACACTCGGGTGTCTCGCTGCTAATTGCCCGGATAGGACGTTTACCCTCGACTCTCGCATCCTTGGTGTTTTCTGAACTCCTGTTACCTTCGCGCAAAGCAGCTCGAGCTATTAATTGTTTTTTGATCTTCACTGCCCTTTTTACTATGTCGTCGATCGTTCCTTCCGCTGTCATTCGTGCTTCGATTTCCGGTTTTAATCCTTGTATAAAACATGGAGGGAGGCTGGAGGCAGTGTTATCTTTGAAAGCCTTATCTGCGGGTTCATTATTTTCCGATTCGTAAGCTTCCAGTATTTGGAAACCCAATTCGCGGATTCTATTTGCGTAAGCCACTACGGTTTCTTCGGGTCGTTGATATATAGAGCCGAGTTCTCCCTGTAATTGATATATATTTCTCGCGGGCGCATAGATACATTTTAAAAATTTATGCAACTCCTTCATGTTCCTAAATGTCTGTTGAGCTATTGATCGTCGGGGTTCGCCGACGATTTTTATTCTGGCTGCCTTCACTAATTGCTCCTCGCTAGAGGCGTCCAACATCTCTAATGCCTCTTCGCAACATTGGATAAACAGATTCAGCGAAGTATTAACACCGTCATACGTGGGGATGACGCCCAAAGCGTCTTTGAGAGACACTTTTAGCCCGGAATTAGCCATGATGTTCTTCTGTTCGGGGGTGTCTCGTGGAGTATTTATGGGAGGACTTCTTGTGTTTTTTGTTTCGGGTGTCTCAATTTTACCCGTAAGCGTTTTATCGAGATCAATTGGTTGTTTTGAGGCTGTAGAGATTTCTGAATTTGATTTTGGCTTGGTTCCCGGTGTTCGGTTTGCACCTTCTCCTATGATTGGATATAGATTACGCCTAACTGCGTCAAGTTGCGGGAGAAAAGTTTTAGGTACAGGATAATTGCCTTCCGGTGTATAAAATTTTTCCTCACTCGTATCAAACTCAGCGAGGCTCTTATAAATTGTCTGGTCTGCGAACGATATGTATGTTGAGTTCCCTTCTATGTGTTTTTCAGAAAAATTATCAATGATCGTATGTGTACTCTCGTTGTCGGACTCGGTGGTCGTATCGAGGAGATGGGGTACAGGCGTATCGGGTCTCCGTGAAGGGTCTGCGAGCGTTTCAACAGTGTTTCGCTCGGTTGATTTAAGTTCCTCCGCTTCCAACCTGTCCTCAGCTATAGACAAACTCTGGGCTCTAACGCTTAATATTTCGTATTGTTCTTCTAGGTACCTTTGGTTCGCCGTTACTTCGTCTGTCTCTTCTTGTTCGATTACCTTCTCTATTACCTGTGTCTGAGTGTCTTCTTTCGCTGATTGTGTCTCTTCTTCAAGGTTTTCCTCCTCTTCTTCTTTGAGGGATTCATCTATGGTTGGTATTTTTTTATGAACTGTTCCCTTTTCCGCGAGTAATGACTTGTTACTTCTGCTACTTCTTCGTTCGTTTACGTATTGGTGTACAATGTGGTCAGGAATAGTGGTGTTTGAACGAGTTGATCGGGTGGAACGGGACGATGGTTCGCTTTTTCTCTCGGGGTTAGTAGAACTCATTTAGATTCCCAAAAGGAAGTGGAAAGGAATTATTTCGTTATTATTATTATTATATTTATTATCTTTACTCAATTTTACTGCTCGGCGTATTTTATTTCCTTAAAACCGTTCTTACCCTATGCTTGTGAGAGCGTAGTTTGATGAAAGATATTTTGTACTGTGTAATTATTTTGTTCTTTCGGTTTCGGTTGGTTTTATCGGCGTGATTATTATTTGGGCTTCCTCAAACTCACTAACTCGCGGTTTTTTCTCGAATAAGTTGAAAGATTTCACCGAGAGAGGCTTTTTCCAAATTTCACAAAATATCGCCTCGTTGGGGGTTAAATAAAGAAAGTCTATTTCCACCAATTCCCTGGTCGATCTGTCTTCTAGTGGTGGGCCGATAGAATTTGATTCAGCTACTGGTTTCTGATTGCTTTTGTTTCTTACTAACACTCGTAATTTTCGTCGCCAGCCTCCTTGCTTCGGCATATAACCTGTCTATTGCCCCTTTATTTTTTTTTGTACACAGGGTAGGAAATTCGGGTATCGTTATTTTTTATAGAGGTGTTAGCGTTTGTTTGGAGAAAATGTTTGTGTATTGTTTGTGTTTTGTTTGTGTTTGTTTGTGTTTGTTTGTGTTTGTTTGTGTTTGTTTGTGTTTGTTTGTGTTACTTCATCAAATAGTTCGCCTATGTAAGCGTTTATACAAATGATGGCTTATAACTAAGTGTGTTCTTCATCAACTTGTTCGCCTATGGAAGCGTTTAAACAAATGATGGCTTATAACTAATTGTGTTCTTCATCAACTTGTTCGCCTATGGAAGCGTTTAAACAAATGATGGCTTATAACTAATTGTGTTCTTCATCAACTTGTTCGCCTATGGAAGCGTTTAAACAAATGATGGCTTAGGGAGGTAGGAGGAAATGAGAGGAGCGTGTACAGTTGTGTTTTTTTTTTGTGTTACCCCCCTTTTTTTTCGAGATTATCTTCTACTCCCCTTTTTTTTTTATTAAATGTTTAAACAAGCACTCTAATGATCCCGGACGAGCCCCCAAAAATTCTGTTACGTCCAAACTAGCGTTGTTTCTTTACTAGTTTGAAATATAACAGTTGTCTCCGTTATAATCGCACGCGCTGGTCAGGTGGGTGTTAAACCAACCTTTCCCACACCTGGTGTCGATAAGGAGGACAACGATTGCTCCTTTTTAAAGCCTAACCTTGCGGAAAATTGCTTAGGATGGAGCCCTTTAGAGTGCTTGTTAAATGCGTGTCGTAGGGTGTAAACTAATTAGTAGAGGGTTCGGCGTCTCTCAGGCAAAAGAGAGATAGAGAGGAAATCTTCGTTGTGACGGCAGCTACCTGCCGTTTCTTGACCAGGTGTCGGAGCACGTGACACGGTTAAACGAGATTTGGTGGTCACTTTAAATCACTGGGTTGCGAGAATAAAAATGAAATAATGCACGGCTGATAAATAAATAAACAGGTACTTACGGTAATAAACGGTGTTTTCCTGGTGTTCGTGGATATAGAACTTTCTTCACGTTGGTTTAATTTGGAAATGAATTTAAAGAAAAAAAAATGATGTGTTTCACGGAAACGCAGGTAGAGTTAACACTTTTTTAATGTCACAAAAAAATATGAGTAATACAGGTGATAATATTGAACAAAAAAAACAATGGAGACCAAATGTCTATATCGTTGGAATTTCTAAAACTCGCGAAATACAATGTCAAATTATAAACTGAAGAATTAATTTCGTTTCTCTGAGTCCTGGATTTTATATTGACAACTCGAAAGTCTGAAAGACAATCGGGTTAAAACTGAATTTCGAAACAATGGATAACTGATTTGAACGGTACTACTGTGGTATCTTGAAAAAATAAATGAAAGAATATGCTGAACAAAACTGAGGGAATATCCTCCTCTAATAACAGAAAAAGATGTGCTCAACAAAACTGAAGGAACATCCTCTAAAAACGGTATGCTTATGAAACTGAAAGAGGTGTGCTCAACAAAAACTGAACAAAACTGAGGGAATATCCTCCTCTAATAACAGAAAAACGTGTGCTTATAAAACTGAAGGAAGTGTGCTCCTGAGCGTACAATTTCGGGGGTTTTTATACCATTTTCCTTGGTGTCAAGTAGAGGGGATGTTGCTATGTGAGTGTCTTTTTGTATATCTATTCGGTATACAATTCTGGTACAGTAACGAAAAGATGAGGTGATGCTACCGGTCTCATCCCTGATTGGTCCGTGATCTTAAGTCCTTCTTTTAGGCGTAATGCGTTTATCGGGCCCCGCGCCGTGGATGACGGGGTGGGGTATCAAAAAGTAAAAGGGCGCAGACGAGATCACGTAGGCATCAATCCCCTCCTTTTCTCGTTTCCGTTTTCCGGGAAGTCATTACCAGAAAGATTTTTGTTGGTATGCAGCCTTTTATGGCTAAATACTTTATATGTAAAAAGGTCGCCAGAGTTCCAATCGGACTATAGAATTTCGTCAACTGTCTAGACAAATAAAAACCGGTATTGAACAGTGAAAATACGCTCTCCCATGTCTTCTGGATTTTATACGTATTACGTGAATTATAAAATTTGTAGTTTCTCGTAAGACTCTTATAACCAGGACTCGCTTATTCCTAACAGAAATGAATATAATAATGAATATTATTGATATAAACCATAACCTATTATCGGGAACTAATTATTTAGTACTCGATTAGTTTGTACTCGTCTGTCTGGATAATAATGCAAAAGTATAATTCTATATTACTAATAAAATCAATAAAAGAAAAAGTAATAAATCTTTTCCATGTTATTTCGCCCAGGGGCGTGCCATGGAAAAGACTTTCCTCGGCAAATACTTTACCGTTAACTCCTTCAGTCATTTGTTTAAACAAATGGCGTACAAGTTGTCCACGGCTAAGAATTTCTCGAAGGACGAACTAAATTAATAGGGTACGTGTAGTAATTTCTTTACAGTCGGAGAGTTTATGGACAAGTTTTCTGCCTGTTGCGAGGGGACTCTTTTTCGTTACTCGGCGGTTTTGTGCCTGAACTGTCGAATGCCAAACGTTGTATAATTTTCATAAGGTGAAAATCCCTTTTCGTTTTTATAATGGTATCATTCTCCGTGTAATTACCACCACGTACTTAATTAATACCGTAAGGATAAACACAGGCGTTCAAGAGAGCAAATCCTGGGGGTGAATTGTTTATTATTATTTCTTTTTAGATGGACTATATTCTCAGTTTCGTTTCTCTATTTATCATTACTTTCTTCTTTAGAAATCTGACCTCTATTGCTTTCCGATGTGTTATAATGAGAGGAATCCGAGGTTTACTAATTATTTAATGATTAATTAATTAAGATTTAATAGAGGAAATTTCCTTCTTATTGCAAATATCAAGGTCATGAGCCCCGTCTCCTTTGTTTCAGCTTGTGGAGTTCGGTTCAACTTAAAACACTGTTTAAAGCGTTTCCCTTAACGAGGATAACTTGTCGACCCGACTGTATGTATCTAAAACCCGACGGTTTTAATCGACTGTCTGTAAATTCCTCCCTGAATGGTTTCGAGCCATGGTAAAATAGATTTACTGATCTACGGGGAGGTAGTCGATATCGATACTAGTAGGTCCCAATGGTAACTGTCAGCGGGCCGCGTTTCTTTTAATTCCTTTTTGGGACTCTAGGGGAGCGCTCGGGAGAGGCGTCAGAGACCGCCTTTCTCGACCTCCGCCTGTGAGGCCCCGGATCTGTTTTACCCTGTTTCATCGGTATCGACTCGCTAAGGTAGGGCACCGATTTTTGTAAGACTCTGGGCTAGCTTGACACTGATTAAGCAGTAGGTAAAATAGATATTGTTAATGAAGAATTTTTAGATCAGATTCCCCTTTTTACTTTCGCAAAGAAGTTTAGGCTCAACTGCTATTGAAGGTAAAGCAGAAAATAAACTATGCGTTACGCTGGACGTAACAGCGGCATGCAGTGGGTGGTGAGGAGGTGGGAGGTGGGTGGTGGGTGGGTGGGTGGTTGGACATTTTTTTTTTTTTTCGCGTGAATCGGCGAGTGGCATGCAGTGGGTGGTGAGGAGTTGGGTGGGGGGGGGGGGGGGTAGAGTAGGCGGCCGCTGGTGGGTGAGTGTGAGGTTGAATTTTTTTCTTGGAATTTTCTTGCAATATATACAAACACTTCAAATATCGATGATTATGTATACAACAATTTTCAAGCCCCGAGACCTCTTGTCGCATGGAAAATTTATGACTGCGATAAAAATTCATAGACAAATGATGCTTAGAACAGTCGGACCCGATGAATGCTCGATGAGTCAGGACCCTGTTCTCATGGGTGGCGGTGGGTGGTTCGAATAACGAACTGCATAGCCTGAAAGTGTATCATCTGTCATATACTCCGAAGAAATTTATCGCTTTTGGTTTAAATACTAAATACAGTTGAATACGAGTCGAGTGACTGCAGAGTCACGTTATGAATGAGCTGCGAAGAAAAAAATTTCCGAATGTATGAAATGCATGGTGCGCGTCACCCGTGGCACTAACACCTTTTCAAGTGGATGCTCTAAGCGTGTGGTCTTCGACTTTCACCCTCGGATCGTCGAAGATGTCGAACAATAACACTATGGAGGTGCAGTACCACGCTGTAGCCTGTGCAATGCTTTGTCTTTTACTCTTTTCACGTGCAGGGAAACACGAGCTCCCCAAGCCCTTAACTGAATGGTACACAGATGACCACATTGAAGCTGCTTATGAGTTGCAGGACCCCAAGCGCCAGAACTCAGAGTGTATTTCTCTTTAAGATATTTATGGCACTTTCGATACATGGTTTACGTGCACAAGAATGTTCTGGACTATCGAAGATATTGCCGAAGATCTTGTTACATCTCTCTCCGATAGTGACACGAGTAGTTTTCTTGAGGTTTGCAGAGTGGGGCAAAGTTATAATATCTTTGATTTTTAGTTCAGTCGCTCAGTCTGTATTTATCCTCTCGCATTGAATTGCATGCGATGCACAATCATTAGTTGCTCTCAGTTTTTCCGTGTTCACATAAAAAATGGATTCGGCAAAATGCAAAAAGCTCGTCGCAATTATGCAAAGCGCGTATTCCGCTCTCCGGGACAAATCTTCGCGCGCTGAGGCGCAGCGGTGGATAAAATTTGGTAACGAAAATGTGAATCTTCTTCGCAAAATTTTACGCAAAAGTACATTGAAAATTGGCGCAAAAATCAGAATTCAAACGACGATAGTTGAATTATTGTCTTTGTCGGCGAAATTCAAAAAACCCGGTGCCGGTGTGAGGGTGGAAAAAGTGCAGTGGGCTGACACGGAGACAGCTTTCCAGAAAAGAATCCAAACTGGCGTAGTCATTAATCTACAACACCGGGATCTCGCAGATTTTCTGGATGATGCGAAACGTCTCATTGTCGCACGAGTAAAGAGACTGGTCCACGGAACATCGAGGAAGAGGGGGCGCAACCTGAAAATCAACGTGATCTTGGCATGTAAATTCGAGTTTTCGAAAAACGACGAAATCATCGAGGAAAATAAATTCTTCAACACGAGGAATGAGGCGATTCTTCGCTCAACGGACTTGGATCGATGGTTCAGAGAACACGTGAAGGAAAACTTATTGAAAAAAGTTGAAGAGTTCGAGGAAAAAGAATCTGGTTGGAGCATGAGGGAAATTACCAATCTCGTCGTCAACATGAACAAATACGTTCCGCTACGAGGGGGATTATCTACATCGCAGTTCCAAAGGATATTCAACGGAAACACGCCGTAGTTAATATCAAAAGCAACGATCCGTTTTGTTTTTTGTGGGCAGTGACAGCGGCTCTTTCACCACCGACGAGGAACAGTGAGCGAACAAGTTCGTATCCGCATTTTAGCGCAGTGCTAAATTACATGGATTTTACTTATCCGATGCGAGTGCGTGACATTCCGCGATTCGAGAAGGTAAATGGACTCTCGATTAATGTTTATGGTGTAGAAAAAAGTAGGAAAGGTAAATCGCACATCGTACCAATTTATTTGAGTAGGGAAAATTCAAATCGCCGTACGATATATTTGCTCATTTTAGAGAGTAACATCGAGCCGAATGATCGAAATATTGCGATCCATCACTTCGCATGGATAAAGAATTTATCGCGACTAGTTAGCTCGCAAATATCTCGTCACAATAAAATGACTTGGCTGTGTGACAGATGTCTGTGTCACTTTCAAACGCAGCGCTCATTAGATAACCATCGAGACGATTGCTTTGCTATAAATGGCTGCAAAGTTATTCTCCCCGAGGAGGAAACGAAGTTACACTTCAAAAATTTTAAAAATAAAGAGAACGTTCCATTCGCAATTTACGCGGACCTCGAGTGTCTTCTTAAGCCAGTTGCACCGGGAATTAATTTAAGTTACCAAAAACACGTGCCTCATAGCGTAGGATTTTACGTTCACTGCACATACTCCGCAGCAATCTGTGAGTATAAGTCTTATCGCGGCGAAGATTGTATTGAATGGTTTGTCCAGGAGCTGCGAAAATTAGTGGACTTTTTCACTCGGCAATTTGTTACCGTGAAGCCGATGGAGAAACTTAGCGTTGTCCAGCGTCGTGAATTCGAGGAAGCTGCAGTATGTCACGTTTGTGAAAAACCATTCGAGCGTAATGCGAGCGGGATAAAAGTTCGAGATCACTGCCATTTTACAGGAAAGTATCGAGGTGCTGCTCATAATGCATGCAATTTAAATTACAAAAATTCTCACGTTGTGCCTGTCGTGTTTCATAATTTGTCGGGTTATGATTCACATTTTTTGATAAAAGCATTAGCAACAGAATTTGAGGGATCGGTTCAACTTCTCCCCGTCAATAAAGAAAAATATATTTCATTCACGAAACAAGTCAAGAATACAGTAGTACATTATCGATTTCTTGACTCATTCAGATTCATGCCAAGTGGTCTCGAACGATTAGCCTCTTATCTGGATGCCAGAGAAAAAATTATTACGCGGAAGCATTGTAAGAGTCTCGATGAATTCGCGTTATTGAGCAGAAAAGGTGTTTTCCCGTACGATTACCTGAGCGGTTGGGATAAACTCGACGAAACAGAATTGCCCTCGAAAGCAGACTTTTTTTCTCAATTAAATAACACCGAAATCCGTGATGACGAATATGCACACGCATTGAATGTTTGGCGCGAGTGTAAAATCAAAACTTTGGGTGAATATTCAGATTTATATCTGAAGACTGACGTTCTGCTTTTAGTGGACATATTTGAAAACTTCCGACGCAACTGCAAAACGACGTACGATCTAGATCCCCTTCATTATTATACTGCACCCGGATTGGCGTTCGATGCGATGCTAAAATGTACAAACGTTGAGCTCGAGCTGCTAAGCGATGTAGAGATGCTCTTATTTATCGAAAAAGGTATCCGCGGGGGCGTTGCACAGTGTTCGAATAGGTATGCTAAAGCGAACAACCGATATCTGAAAAATGATTTTAATCCGGAATTGGCTGAATCGTACATTATGTACTATGATGTGAATAATTTGTACGGTGCGGCAATGAGTGAATCGCTACCCTATGGGTCTTTCGAGTGGGTCGAAGATTTTGAAAGTCTCGACATAGAAAATATCGCGGATGATGCGTCGGTCGGCTACATTTTGGAGGTTGATTTCGATTATCCTACAGAGTTACATGAAAGACACAAAGACTTACCGTTGTGCGCAGAACATTTCACGCCGCCTATGCCTGGATGTAAGAATTCGAAACTTATGACGACTTTATTACCGAAGACGAGATATATAATTCACTATCGCAATCTCAAGCAGTGCATCGCTTTGGGTTTACAGCTAAATAAAATCCATAGACTCTTAAAATTCAAACAATCACCATGGCCGAAAAAGTACATCGAGTTGAATACGGAGTTGCGTCAAAAAGCTACCGATGAATTTGCGAAAAATTTTTTCAAATTAATGAACAATTCCGTCTTCGGAAAAACGATGGAAAATCCGAGAAAACATCGTGAAGTTAAACTCGTTACCAGGTGGACTGGAAGGTATGGCGCGCGGTCTCTCATAGCAAAGCCTACGTTTCATAGCTGTACCGTATTTGACAACGATATGCTGATTATAGAGTTGGATAAGCCGTCGGTAAAATTTTATAAACCGATTTATGCTGGATTTACGATATTGGATCTATCGAAGATATACATTTATGATTTTCACTATAATTATATGAAAAATAAATTCGATAACAGCGCTAAACTATTGTACACCGATACCGACAGCCTTATTTATCATGTTACAACTCCAGATATCTTTAAAACTATAAAGAGCGATATCCATAAATTTGACACATCCGATTATCCGGAAAACAATGAGTATGGAATCCCGTTAGTTAACAAGAAAGTAGTAGGTTTCATGAAAGACGAGAATGATGGGAAAATTATGACGGAATTCGTGGGTTTGAGAGCGAAATTGTACTCGTACAAGGTTCAGGACGACAAACGGGATAAAAAACGCGCAAAGGGCGTCAAAGCGTCGACATTGAAAACTATAACGTTTACCGATTATAAGGAATGCCTTTTTAATCATCGAAATTTGATAAAGAGACAGTGCCTAATTCGTAGTCGAAAACACGAAGTCGAGACAATTAGACAGAATAAGCTAGCTTTAAGTTGGAACGACGATAAAAGTATGCTTCAGCATGATTCCACCGATACGCTACCTTGGGGTTATAGACAATAGGAAATTATTTAGTGCACAAAATGTATATATATTGTATTCTTATAAAAAATAAAGTTCCATTGTTTTTATTGTAAAACGCTTTTCACATCACTTATCACATTATCATTATATGGGTCATGATATTGAAGAAGAAGAAGAAGAAGAAGAAGAAGAAGAAGAAGAAGAAGAAGAAGAAGAAGAAGAAGAAGAAGAAGAAATTGAGGAATGAGAGAAGGGTGGACCCGAAAAGATGCAAATATTACTACAATAACTATGTGTATTTTAAAGATTATTCATATTTGTATCGTTCAATAAATAATTATAAATTACATGATACTCTCACAAGTCTGACTTCTTAATCCAACTATTATGCGAGCTATCAAATCCAAGCCATTTTACATAAAGTTCGTCACGTCGTTTTCAACACTTTTTCAACGAGATAAATATCGGGATGTTTGACCGCGAGCAGCTCTTGTTCATAGAAACCACCGGCGATTGGTTTATTCTCATAATCTCTCAATCGGTATGTCACAGGCAAAGTACTTATTACTTGAGATATCGTAAATATTTTCGTTGTCCAGTTAGGCGTATAACCTTTCGCAAAAACATTTTTATATTTACTAATTCGAACTTTTTCGCCAACTTGAAATTTTGTCTTTCTAACATATTTAATTTGAGGCTTATCAAACACAGTATGCAGCAGATTTTTTTCATTTTCAGCGCAAACATCTCTCGGCCTCATTCTTATAGTGCGATGTACTGTATTGTTGTAGTCGCTAAGCAACTTTTATAGAATATCCGTCCACTTATAATTTCCACGAAGACTGAACTGCTTCCACATTTTATTTTTAAAAGTGCGATTGAAACGTTCACAAATCGAAGCTTTTAAGTTACTAAATGTTGAGTACATATGGATATTATATTGTTTCATGAGAGATTGGAAATTTGAATTATAAAATTCTTTACCATTATCAACATGTAACTTCGATGGCACTCGTCCAAGCGTAAGTATAGATTTCATTGCGGTAGTCGTATCTTTGCCCATCTTGCTTTTCAATGGCACAACCCTGGCGAATTTTGAGAATATATCGATGACGGTAAGTAGATACTTGTAATTATTATTCTGATTTGCGTAAGCGAGCATATCAACGAGATCGGTTTGCCAGGTCTCATCGAGACCTAGAATATCCACATGACGACGCGGATAGTTCCGTCTAGCTGATTTAAGTAGCTCCTCCACTAGTGCTTCTTTGTGCGCGCTCATTTTCAAGAACGTTTAGTCTAACGTCCAGGTTGGCAATGGCCTTTGAGTTTCGAGTAGCCAAGTCTTGTACTGTTTCGAGGTTGATATTTATAGTTCTCATGATATCCTGCATCGTTGTCTCAAGCCCTTGAACCAATAGGAGATTACTATCATTCATTTCTTTTCGTAAAATCTTCACGGTGGTATGTACTTTGCGATGTAAGATGTTTAAGGTTGCAGCATCGTCTTGTTGTTCCGGAGCGGCAACATTGCGGAGTCTTTTGTTTTCCATATCGTAATGGCCATCGTCGGTTAATTTAAATCCAATGCCGGGATTACCGGGAGCGCCGGGGCGGCCGGGAAGACCGCGATTTTTTACACCCGCGCTCTTATCGAGCTGTCGTCCAAACACATCGACACTCATCTTGCAAATGTTGAAAATCTGTATAGGTGACGAGTTAATATATTATCTGGGCCTCCCGTAGTTCCTCTATAATTGACATAATTTCGTTTCTATGAGAAGAGTTGCCAGCTGTTTGTGATGCCAAGAGTAGACGAAGCCGATTCACTAGCTCGTTTGGATCATCCCAATAAACATAATCCACCTTAACATCTTTTTGCGCAACTTTATATTGAGATATACCTTTTCCGCTGTATTCAACATCATTCAGAATTTTTGTGATATAATTAGTGAATTTGAAAGATTTATTCACGCGGATCGCTTCTCTTCTTTTGTAATACTTCCTATGTGCATTCGTTCCGATAATTATATTCTTATAATTTTTCATATCATCGACGCTAATATGAGCAGCATTGGGCTGTTTTTTAAACAACAGTTCAATGAGTCCGACAGTTTTTCCATAGCTTACATCTCCTATTTGAATGGAAGTAGCGTTAAAATGTATCGGCGAGTCTCCAATCATTAACCTATCATTAGCAAGATTTCGCACTCCATAAGAAATATCTAGATCGGACGTTCTATTTGATTGTAACAATGCGAGATATTCATTTATTACTTCATCTACTTCAGCGTTTGTCTGCACAATTTTATTATCATCGTCATCGCTTATAATGTCCTCAGTATCGTTGCCTATTGCTGACTTAAACGAAGCATCTTGCTCCTCATCATCGCTGTCGATAAATTCACGTTTCACTATTCCACTCGTTCCAGCTCTTTCGACAATATTATCTCTAGCCGCATCATCATCATTTATTTCTTCCTTAATTTTATCTCTAATTTCATCCTTAATTTCGTTCTTAATTTCCTCTTTAATTTCTTTCTTCACAAGTGCCGTATCGCGATTTTTACTTGTATGAGACACATTCACTAATTTTTCCAATGGATTCACGAGTGGTTTGAAGACTTCTTGCATCGCCTGGTCATTGGCCTCGCGACCAGTTTTCAACATTTTATGTTTCCGTCGAATGGCATCGCTGGCTTTGACGATTTTACGCAAAACGTCTTGTTCTCTAGAAATATTTTCACTCTTCATGTTGTCGCAGCTGAGTCGCGGATACTACTGTTTTAAGATCAGCTAGTAATGGAATATTTATTACTTATCGATGCACGCGAAACATTCAAACCCTTTCCTATATCTACCTCGATCAAGATCACTATCCTTGTCAATCATAATAAATCCATACTTATCGGCCCAGCATGCCGAGCATAAATTTTTGAACTCGGCGTAAGGCATATCAGTGTTTACATGATCATTGTATATATGCTTGAGATTCATTTCATCTTGCTTAAATAGTACTAGGAGGTTGGCATTATCACGGACGAGATGCTTTGGAATGCGTGCATATGTCTGACAGAGATAGAATGAATCAACGTGCTCGTGTTTACCCATTGAAAAATATGCTCGAATATTATCCTGTTTCTCACATGCTACATCATCGAAAATAAATATTGAGTTCGGTCGAGCCTCGCTTGGTGGCACCACTTGTTCATTCTCGTTGAAGGGAAAATATTCAACACCGTCCACAGACTCAAGCAGTTTTTCTAATAACTTATACTTTGGCTGCTTAAGAGATTTCGAGTATATATAAATATTTTCGATCGCAATCCATTGGGGTGAGTGATGAGCGTGAGCAACGCATTAGTTTTGCCGCAATTCGATGGCCCGCAGAACACTGCACGAACGGTATTTGGTAATAAATTACGATGACGTTTCGCGATCTTTTCCTTCTGCGCAAACTGATCAAAATTGATCACAGGTAAATTCGTGGATTGTGACTTGAACTTCATCCCGATGCAGACTAACAGGAAACCTTATAAATAATCGTTTATATATATAAATTTCCTCAGTAGCTCATGAGTCTTTCGATGGAGAAGATCGCGAGGAAACACGGTAAAAAGTGTGGTAAAGGCTTGGTTAACAGACTTATCAATAATCTCCCTGTTGAATTACATCTGCCCGGTTATCAGTATTGCGGGCCTGGAACAAAGCTAGGGAAACGTCTTGCACGGGGCGATCCGGGAATTAACCCGCTCGACGCGGCCTGTAAGGATCACGATATCGCTTATTCGAAAAATCGAGAAAATCTCGCTGCTCGAAGCGCTGCGGACAAGGTTTTGGCCGAGCGTGCTTGGAAACGCGTGAGCGCCGCTGACGTTAGTGTAGGTGAGAAAGCTGCCGCGTGGGCCGTGACAAACATAATGAAAGCGAAACGAAAATTTGGTATGGGCTCGAGGAAAATTAACAACGTTGGACTCGGAAAGATAATTGGAGCTGCTAAGAAAGCGATGATTCATAGTAATGATTCACGCGTAATCATTAAATCAGCTCTTAAGGGTGCTCGCGAAGCTTTGAAAAATGCAGGAGGCAAACGTAAAGTACTCACACCCCGAGTACTACCTGTACCGAGAAAAATAGGTGGTTTTCTGCCATTTCTCGTGCCCATTATCGCGGGACTAAGTGCCGCTGGGGCATTGTCCGGTGGTGCGGCCAGTATAGCTAAAGCTGTTACCGCTGCTCAGGCGGCAAAACGACAATTGGAGGAGAATAAGCGACATAATCAAACGATGGAGGCTGTTGCGTTGGGCAAAGGCTTGCATCTAAAGCCCTACAAAAAAGGTTTCGGTCTTCATATTGCGACAAAAAACGGAAAGTGATGCTACCACACCGAGCACTGACTGACACCGACCTATTAAAGTATGCAAAAATTATGGAAATTCCACACTTTCGCGGCGTTTTTATTCGAAATGGTTTACCGAAGAGTGGTCCATTCAAACAGGAGTCCGCAATTGTCAATCTGGAAGATAACAATGGAGCTGGTACACACTGGGTCGCATACAAAAAGATTCATAACAATGTTATATACTTTGATAGTTTCGGCGATCTTCAACCACCGATAGAATTTGTCAGTTATGTGGGTGTTGGTAGCGTGAAATATAACTATAAACAATATCAGACATATGATACAGTAGAATGCGGGCATTTATGCCTTACATTTCTTTGCAATCAACATAATCGCAAAGAAAAATATTGTCTATATAAACACTAACCACAATGCTTCGCACTCAGTTTTATATCAGCCCGCATCATGAATGATACTCTTACATTAACCATATCTGGAACTTCTTCCATTCTCGAAGCTCAATATTTTCCTCCTATTGAACTTTCCGAGGATAAAAACTATGCTCTAGGACTGGTTGAATTGCTAACCTTCAACTCAATTCCCAATATAGACATTGATAATAATAAACTTCACATTGGCGGAGAAGTAATAAGTATTCCGACTGGTAGCTATGAAATTGAGGATATTGAGAATTACTTGAAGCCCATCCTGATTGGGAAGAATATTAACATTGATATTAAACCAAATAATAATACTCTAAGCAGTGAAATTAGGTGTGATCACGATATAGATTTCACACCTGAAGATTCTATTGGTCGGTTACTAGGATTCACACAGCGTATCTTGCCAGCTAATAAAAACCACGAGTCCGATCTTCCTGTAGCCATTCTCAAAGTGAACGCTTTGAGAGTTGAATGTAGTCTTACAACCGGCGCTTATATCAACGAGCGAAAAGTACATACTATTCACGAATTCTTCCCATTTGTCCCGCCGGGATATAAAATTATCGAAGTACCATCACACGTCATTTATCTCCCTATTCTCCACAAGGTAATTGATCATATTCAACTGCGAATAGTAGATCAGGACGGGAATTTAGTTAATTTCCGCGGGGAAGTGATAACAATTCGGTTGCATATTAAATCCCAATAATAATAATAATAATAATAATAATAATAATAATAATGGCGATAGTTTTTAACCGGAAGCCTGCCAATTATAATAAGCCGTCATGTGCGAGGCAGATCAGTCATCGACTAGCTCCCAAGGTGCTAACACATCAGAACATCCAACTTCTAAAAAGTCTGGGTCTCAAGTTCAAGCAACGCGGAAAACAATTGTAAAACGATATTTGCTCCGTGTATTTTGTATCTGCTGCTGGCGAATACGATGGACGAGGAAATAGTGAATATTCAAACACCCATCATCTTTGATGAATCCATAACACACTGCGAGATTCATGCTCATCAGCCTTACGCGTCATCATTTTTCAACAACAGTGATGAGATACGTATTGCAGTTCAACATCAAGATCTCAGCTTGCTTCCGAGCAAGAGTTCGCTTCGCATAAGTGGAAAGCTCATGAAAGGTGATGGATCCGCGGCGGCTACTTCTACAACTCTCGTGAACAATGCAATTTGCCATTTGTTTGACGAAGCTCGATATGAACTGAATGGTATCGAAATCGATCGACACAAAAATGTCGGTCTTACGAGCCTGATGAAAGGATTTGCATCTCTACGTCACAGTCAAACTTAAGTAATGGAAAACACCGGTTGGCTCGATGTCGAAGAAACAAAATCTCTAACTAATTCGGGTTACTTTGATGTCTGCATACCGCTCAGCTTCATATTTGGCTTCGCTGAAGATTATCATAAGATTGTCATCAACGCCAAACATGAGTTGATTCTCGCTCGATCAAAAAATGATCTCAATGCAGTTATTCAAACGGCAGCGGAAGAATTTAAAATTGCTCTACATAAAATAGAATGGCGTATACCATATGTGTCAATTTCCGATCAGCGGAAAATACGACTACTGAATTTCATAGCCAAAGATGCTCCAATCCCCATGAGCTTTCGTATATGGGAATTGTACGAGTATCCCCTACTCCCCACTACTACGAAGCATGTGTGGACCGTTAAGACATCTTCCCAGTTGGAAAAGCCGCGATATATTATTCTAGGCTTTCAAACGAAGAGAAAAAATAGTACTAACAAAAATGTTAGTCATTTCGATCATTGTAACATCAGCGATGTAAAATTATATTTGAATTCGCAATGTTATCCCTATTGCAACCTGAATCTCGATATTAATCAAAATCAGTACGCTTTGCTATATGAGATGTATGCAAATTTCCAAACTAGTTATTATGGTAAAGAAGCTGAACCATTGCTAAACAAGGAAAATTTTATAAATTATGCTTCACTCATTGTAATTGATTGTTCAAAGCAGAACGATACTCTCAAGTCTGGACCTGTTGACATTCGTCTTGAATTTGAAGCTAAGAGTAATTTTCCCGCCGGAACATCAGCATACTGTCTAATATTGCACGATCGAATAGTCGAATACAATCCAATCAGCGGCAGGGTAAAAAAGTTGGTATAAAAGCCTTCTCCATATGGAGAATCAAGTTAGTATGAATGAAGATGGACTTCGTCGTTGACGTTCAAGGGTTCAAGAAACCGATTGATGAGTTTGTGCTGAAAGAAATATCTATCCTTGAACTTGCTCGAGACATGACAGCTGATCCTATAACGTTGCTCGTTAAACCGCCATGCCCATGGGCCGACCTACCAGCGAAATACAAGTGTATGAATTCGTGGCTACAACGAAATTTTCACGGAATGTCATAGGAGTCTGGAGAAATGTCTTACGAGGGGGCTATAAGTTTCGTTCGCGCTATTTTGAAACTTGGAACGACTGTTTTCGTCAAGGGCTTGGAGAAAAAAAGATGGCTGGATCGCATCATGATTGGTACATCAGTGTCCGTTGTCGATTTGGAAACGCTGGAGTGCCCATCGCTGCGTAAACTATCAACCGCAATACCCGCCATAAGATGCCCACATCATCCGAATCTCCTAATGAAATATAACTGTTCCGATGGGAATGTGAAATCTCTGAAGAGTTGGATAATGCATATAAGGCGAAATGTAGACGAATGAAGGTGTTTTGTAAAGAAATAAAACAGATTTACATATGAGTTTTTATTTTTTTTTTACGTAGAAAACCTTTTACAATACAAATGAAAACTTACGTTATTAATACTGTATTATACAATAATATATGAAAACACTTATTCAACATAAAGTTCGATGTGGCTGTCACACGACTTGGAATGTGACACTGTTGTATTTTCCACCGTGATACGTCATGCGGAGATGATTCTTCTGCGATGATTCAACCATCTGCGTGAACAGCGCCTGGTCGTCCTCGAAAACTCATGCAAGCCGCGCTGGTAGGAAGACAGCGAATTCTCCATTGACCTCAGCGATGACCCTTTTCCCGAATTTCGTCGTCACGAATTTTAGATTGCTGACCGGATGTTCTTGCTGAATTTCCATCTCGATTAGCTTCTTCGTTGGAAGGAATTCCGCCATCTTGCCCACCTTGTTGATAGCTGCGAGATCCATTTTCTTGGATTTTGACGTCGGCGAATGTCTTCAATATTAAACGCAAGTCTGATCTTGTGCGAATCAGATTTTGTACTTCTTTGATATTCTTCAAGAGTAGTTTGGTGCGTAGTTTTAGCTCACGATGACGATTGCTTTGCATCCAGTCTTTGCTCTGCATCACGTCTTTGAATGGTACAATTCGAGCTGCTGCATTAGATTTTGTATCATTGCACCCCACCACAGAATCTTATTCATCGACTCCGATGTGAATGTTTTGTTTATAAATTCTTTTCACCGCAATAAATATAAGAGGGTGACAACGAGTATAGGGTGCGTAAAGAACAAGGGTCTGACTCATGATGCATTCATTAGCTATGACTGCTTTATTCAGTCATAAATTTTCAAGAGTGTCAAGTGGCGTAAGGGACTTGAAGTGTTTGTATATATTATCGTCTAAACAACCACTTGATGATCGATCTTGGGGTATCAGCAAGCGAAACATCCCAACAAAAAATGTCAACCACCCACCACCCACCTCCTAACTGCCCCCCCCCCCCCACCCACCTCCTCACCACCCACTGCATGCCACTCGCCGATTCACGCGAAAAACAACCACCCACCCACCCACCACCCACCTCCCACTGCATGCCACTCGCCGATTCACGCGAAAAAAAAATGTTCAACCACCCACCCACCACCCACCTCCCACCTCCTCACCACCCACTGCATGCCGCTCACCGATTATCAAGAAAATCTCATTCAACCTGACAGATGGTTTGGGTCTCAGTTAAGACATCGGTAAATACCGATTCTGCAATACCTACCACCCACCACCCACCCACCCACCTCCCATCACCCACCCACCCACCTGACAGCTGGTTTGAGTCTCAGCTAAGATATCGGTAAATACCGATTCTGCAATTCCTACCACCCACCACCCACCCACCCACCTACCAACACCCACCCACCCACCCCCATCACCCACCTGTCACACACCTGCAATTCACCTACCCACCCACCCACCCACCACCCACCGACTCGCGCATGCGCAGATCGAGTTGAGTCAGAACTAGCCTTGTATATCTACTGACGGATATTTCCTTTTTGTTTGACGATAAATTGTCAAATATTGAGACACGAGACAAATATAACGAATTGCACCACGTAGAAGTTGATCAAATTTATTTATCGAATCAAATCATGTCTAGTAAAGTCGTTTTATTGGCTTAAAACTTATGACCAGATTTAATGAATATAAAACAAACACAAAACATGTACCGACACCAATACGATTACCATTTAGCATTCAGGCCAAATATCTCCTTTAAATCCTTCCCCTTCAGTGTTTTTTTTCTTCCCCATAATTGATGGAGTCAGTTCGTTATTTTATCTGTAGGAAACCAAATCATTGTAGAAGAAAAGTTCAAGAAATTTGCTATTCTTTGTGATTTTCAATGTAATTTTGTCGATATTTATGGATGCTGCAAAAAAATGCTATCTCGAGAACGAAAAAATATATCGTTTTGGTTCCTGCCTTGTATTGAAGAGGAAGTAATACGTTACTCGAATAAAAAATTTGTCATCTTGGATAGCTCCGAAATATTTTTTTACAAATTGATGAAATTCTTGAAAAATTCGACTTAGAAGGCTCTTTGACAGTTCTCTTATAACAAATTTCATTTCTACCATTTGAGATATATTTTTTTTCTTCTTCGTAATACATGGAATCAGCTCGTTATTGTCTCTGTAGAACAAACAAGTATTGGAGACGAGAAGTTTGAGAAATTCGATAATGGTTTTCGTTTTTCAATGAAATTTTATTGATATTTATTGTCGCTTAAAAATATCAAATTTAGCATCATATCATATCGTATTTTTTTTAATTTTATTTAATCACAAACGAGGATAAGTTTCTCGGTACGGAATAACTCGTAAAATCGACAAATTCAGTGTTTCTTACTTTCTTGATAAATAATTGTTTATAATTGTTCTTTAAGAGTACAATTGTTTTTTTTTTTTGGCGAAAAAAAACTTTTCAAGACATGAGCATATGAAAGAAATTCGTATTTCGACGAAAATTTGAATAAATTTGAAAAAAAAAAAACGTTGGAAATACGTCGATAGAATAATCATTAGCAGTTTTCTTATCAAGTGTAAACGAATAAAACGGGTGAACATAATTGACAAAGATTTCGGCTGCGATGAATCTACGACGGTCGAAGGATAGAAAATTCTTTTTTTATGATTGCACACTTTTTATTTGCGCTATACCGCGTAGAATCCATTTATATTTACGTAAAATAGGAACAAAGATTGAAACGAGTTGTCGATTTTTTTTTATTTGAAAATCATCCGGCCACAGAGTACGCGCGCCGCGACATATGAGCATCTGTGTATCGTCTGCTACGAAATTGTCATCTGCTTCCAAAGTTTGACCGATAGAATAAAACGAAAAAATATATACTCGCGATTTTTTTTAGTTCTATTTGGGAAATTGTAATTATTTTGGATATTCGATGAATCTTTTTTGTGAGTTTACAACCAATTTTTTCAGTGAATACGTGAAATTTATCAATAAAGTATGGTAAAATATTGCGAATGATTTTCGGTGATAATATATTATTTTCGAAATAAAAAACGCAAACATTTGTGAATCTGTGTGATATTTCGTATTTTATTTTTCACAATCGACATTTTTTTTAACATGATGAAAAATCGATTTTTGGCAAATCTAAATAACATAACCTTTGAAGCAAATCTAGTTATAACCACTGTTTTTGAGTTATTTTATAATTAAAATTATATTCGTCAGAATGACTCAAAATTTGTTGTGCATAGTGCTTTCGATGCAATGAAATATTGTTGCGAAAGAGAAAAGAATTGGTTTCCAGGATTCTTAATTGGAGCACCGTACGGACATCAGATGGGAGAATTAATTTTTTTATGGAAAATTGTGATGAATAAATAGTTAGAGATGTAGGATTGTCTCCAAATTTACCGCGCATAGTGCTTTTGATAAAACAAAATGATGCTGCGAAGGAGAAAAAAATCGTTTCGTAGAGTTCATTATGATGGCACCGTACGGACATTTGATCGAAGGCAAATGCAAATTGTGGTTGTTACGTCACGCACTTTTTGGGAACTCTTTTCGCGAAATTTGCGCTGCTCTTCGACCGCACCGAGAGAAGCTGCACGCGTACACTCGCGAGGAGACGAAAAGACTGAGGGAAATAAAGGAAAAAGTCAAAATCGCTGTGTGTGGGAATCGCAGACAGAGGACCATTGACTGGAGAAAATCTAACAAACTTTCGAAAGCGACATCGTCGAGACGAAGTCGTAAAATAATTCTGTCTTCAAAGACATGAAAAAAATCAACATCCTCAATGGGTTCGAGTTACTCGAGCATTCCAACGTTTTGTTTGAAGATATAGGACCACGGCTCGATCACCAAAAGCTGAGCACGTGGCCTCGACACCATGCTGTGAAGAAAATTCACTAACACCAGCAGAAAGAAAATTTTATAAATTATGCTTCACTCATTGTAATTGATTGTTCAAAGCAGAACGATACTCTCAAGTCTGGACCTGTTGACATTCGTCTTGAATTTGAAGCTAAGAGTAATTTTCCCGCCGGAACATCAGCATACTGTCTAATATTGCACGATCGAATAGTCGAATACAATCCAATCAGCGGCAGGGTAAAAAAGTTGGTATAAAAGCCTTCTCCATATGGAGAATCAAGTTAGTATGAATGAAGATGGACTTCGTCGTTGACGTTCAAGGGTTCAAGAAACCGATTGATGAGTTTGTGCTGAAAGAAATATCTATCCTTGAACTTGCTCGAGACATGACAGCTGATCCTATAACGTTGCTCGTTAAACCGCCATGCCCATGGGCCGACCTACCAGCGAAATACAAGTGTATGAATTCGTGGCTACAACGAAATTTTCACGGAATGTCATAGGAGTCTGGAGAAATGTCTTACGAGGGGGCTATAAGTTTCGTTCGCGCTATTTTGAAACTTGGAACGACTGTTTTCGTCAAGGGCTTGGAGAAAAAAAGATGGCTGGATCGCATCATGATTGGTACATCAGTGTCCGTTGTCGATTTGGAAACGCTGGAGTGCCCATCGCTGCGTAAACTATCAACCGCAATACCCGCCATAAGATGCCCACATCATCCGAATCTCCTAATGAAATATAACTGTTCCGATGGGAATGTGAAATCTCTGAAGAGTTGGATAATGCATATAAGGCGAAATGTAGACGAATGAAGGTGTTTTGTAAAGAAATAAAACAGATTTACATATGAGTTTTTATTTTTTTTTTACGTAGAAAACCTTTTACAATACAAATGAAAACTTACGTTATTAATACTGTATTATACAATAATATATGAAAACACTTATTCAACATAAAGTTCGATGTGGCTGTCACACGACTTGGAATGTGACACTGTTGTATTTTCCACCGTGATACGTCATGCGGAGATGATTCTTCTGCGATGATTCAACCATCTGCGTGAACAGCGCCTGGTCGTCCTCGAAAACTCATGCAAGCCGCGCTGGTAGGAAGACAGCGAATTCTCCATTGACCTCAGCGATGACCCTTTTCCCGAATTTCGTCGTCACGAATTTTAGATTGCTGACCGGATGTTCTTGCTGAATTTCCATCTCGATTAGCTTCTTCGTTGGAAGGAATTCCGCCATCTTGCCCACCTTGTTGATAGCTGCGAGATCCATTTTCTTGGATTTTGACGTCGGCGAATGTCTTCAATATTAAACGCAAGTCTGATCTTGTGCGAATCAGATTTTGTACTTCTTTGATATTCTTCAAGAGTAGTTTGGTGCGTAGTTTTAGCTCACGATGACGATTGCTTTGCATCCAGTCTTTGCTCTGCATCACGTCTTTGAATGGTACAATTCGAGCTGCTGCATTAGATTTTGTATCATTGCACCCCACCACAGAATCTTATTCATCGACTCCGATGTGAATGTTTTGTTTATAAATTCTTTTCACCGCAATAAATATAAGAGGGTGACAACGAGTATAGGGTGCGTAAAGAACAAGGGTCTGACTCATGATGCATTCATTAGCTATGACTGCTTTATTCAGTCATAAATTTTCAAGAGTGTCAAGTGGCGTAAGGGACTTGAAGTGTTTGTATATATTATCGTCTAAACAACCACTTGATGATCGATCTTGGGGTATCAGCAAGCGAAACATCCCAACAAAAAATGTCAACCACCCACCACCCACCTCCTAACTGCCCCCCCCCCCCCCCCCCACCCACCTCCTCACCACCCACTGCATGCCACTCGCCGATTCACGCGAAAAACAACCACCCACCCACCCACCACCCACCTCCCACTGCATGCCACTCGCCGATTCACGCGAAAAAAAAATGTTCAACCACCCACCCACCACCCACCTCCCACCTCCTCACCACCCACTGCATGCCGCTCACCGATTATCAAGAAAATCTCATTCAACCTGACAGATGGTTTGGGTCTCAGTTAAGACATCGGTAAATACCGATTCTGCAATACCTACCACCCACCACCCACCCACCCACCTCCCATCACCCACCCACCCACCTGACAGCTGGTTTGAGTCTCAGCTAAGATATCGGTAAATACCGATTCTGCAATTCCTACCACCCACCACCCACCCACCCACCTACCAACACCCACCCACCCACCCCCATCACCCACCTGTCACACACCTGCAATTCACCTACCCACCCACCCACCCACCACCCACCGACTCGCGCATGCGCAGATCGAGTTGAGTCAGAACTAGCCTTGTATATCTACTGACGGATATTTCCTTTTTGTTTGACGATAAATTGTCAAATATTGAGACACGAGACAAATATAACGAATTGCACCACGTAGAAGTTGATCAAATTTATTTATCGAATCAAATCATGTCTAGTAAAGTCGTTTTATTGGCTTAAAACTTATGACCAGATTTAATGAATATAAAACAAACACAAAACATGTACCGACACCAATACGATTACCATTTAGCATTCAGGCCAAATATCTCCTTTAAATCCTTCCCCTTCAGTGTTTTTTTTCTTCCCCATAATTGATGGAGTCAGTTCGTTATTTTATCTGTAGGAAACCAAATCATTGTAGAAGAAAAGTTCAAGAAATTTGCTATTCTTTGTGATTTTCAATGTAATTTTGTCGATATTTATGGATGCTGCAAAAAAATGCTATCTCGAGAACGAAAAAATATATCGTTTTGGTTCCTGCCTTGTATTGAAGAGGAAGTAATACGTTACTCGAATAAAAAATTTGTCATCTTGGATAGCTCCGAAATATTTTTTTACAAATTGATGAAATTCTTGAAAAATTCGACTTAGAAGGCTCTTTGACAGTTCTCTTATAACAAATTTCATTTCTACCATTTGAGATATATTTTTTTTCTTCTTCGTAATACATGGAATCAGCTCGTTATTGTCTCTGTAGAACAAACAAGTATTGGAGACGAGAAGTTTGAGAAATTCGATAATGGTTTTCGTTTTTCAATGAAATTTTATTGATATTTATTGTCGCTTAAAAATATCAAATTTAGCATCATATCATATCGTATTTTTTTTAATTTTATTTAATCACAAACGAGGATAAGTTTCTCGGTACGGAATAACTCGTAAAATCGACAAATTCAGTGTTTCTTACTTTCTTGATAAATAATTGTTTATAATTGTTCTTTAAGAGTACAATTGTTTTTTTTTTTTGGCGAAAAAAAACTTTTCAAGACATGAGCATATGAAAGAAATTCGTATTTCGACGAAAATTTGAATAAATTTGAAAAAAAAAAAACGTTGGAAATACGTCGATAGAATAATCATTAGCAGTTTTCTTATCAAGTGTAAACGAATAAAACGGGTGAACATAATTGAAAAAGATTTCGGCTGCGATGAATCTACGACGGTCGAAGGATAGAAAATTCTTTTTTTATGATTGCACACTTTTTATTTGCGCTATACCGCGTAGAATCCATTTATATTTACGTAAAATAGGAACAAAGATTGAAACGAGTTGTCGATTTTTTTTTATTTGAAAATCATCCGGCCACAGAGTACGCGCGCCGCGACATATGAGCATCTGTGTATCGTCTGCTACGAAATTGTCATCTGCTTCCAAAGTTTGACCGATAGAATAAAACGAAAAAATATATACTCGCGATTTTTTTTAGTTCTATTTGGGAAATTGTAATTATTTTGGATATTCGATGAATCTTTTTTGTGAGTTTACAACCAATTTTTTCAGTGAATACGTGAAATTTATCAATAAAGTATGGTAAAATATTGCGAATGATTTTCGGTGATAATATATTATTTTCGAAATAAAAAACGCAAACATTTGTGAATCTGTGTGATATTTCGTATTTTATTTTTCACAATCGACATTTTTTTTAACATGATGAAAAATCGATTTTTGGCAAATCTAAATAACATAACCTTTGAAGCAAATCTAGTTATAACCACTGTTTTTGAGTTATTTTATAATTAAAATTATATTCGTCAGAATGACTCAAAATTTGTTGTGCATAGTGCTTTCGATGCAATGAAATATTGTTGCGAAAGAGAAAAGAATTGGTTTCCAGGATTCTTAATTGGAGCACCGTACGGACATCAGATGGGAGAATTAATTTTTTTATGGAAAATTGTGATGAATAAATAGTTAGAGATGTAGGATTGTCTCCAAATTTACCGCGCATAGTGCTTTTGATAAAACAAAATGATGCTGCGAAGGAGAAAAAAATCGTTTCGTAGAGTTCATTATGATGGCACCGTACGGACATTTGATCGAAGGCAAATGCAAATTGTGGTTGTTACGTCACGCACTTTTTGGGAACTCTTTTCGCGAAATTTGCGCTGCTCTTCGACCGCACCGAGAGAAGCTGCACGCGTACACTCGCGAGGAGACGAAAAGACTGAGGGAAATAAAGGAAAAAGTCAAAATCGCTGTGTGTGGGAATCGCAGACAGAGGACCATTGACTGGAGAAAATCTAACAAACTTTCGAAAGCGACATCGTCGAGACGAAGTCGTAAAATAATTCTGTCTTCAAAGACATGAAAAAAATCAACATCCTCAATGGGTTCGAGTTACTCGAGCATTCCAACGTTTTGTTTGAAGATATAGGACCACGGCTCGATCACCAAAAGCTGAGCACGTGGCCTCGACACCATGCTGTGAAGAAAATTCACTAACACCAGCAAGAAACGCCGGCTCATGTACCTGGGCCAGTCAACATCGAAGGTATTAGGCTGTTGCTAAGGCAGCAAGGCGCTGTCCTCCGAAACTCACCAACACTATGACCCATCGAGGCTCATAGACACGAGTGCTCGATGGCATCGAAGTTCACCAACACCATGAAGCATCGAGGCTCATAGACACGAGCGCTCGATGACTCCGTACCTCACCAATACCACGACGTAGCGAGGCTCATGGACACGAGCGCTCGACGACTCCGAAGACGACCAACACCTCGGAGCTGCGATATCGACAGCTTCACCCCCAACCACTATGCATAGAGCCCAGTGAGTTGAAAAACTTCCGATCTCCTCCGACGAGTGCAGCACCTCTCGGGCATCGTTCACAGCCACCCCCGCGAACAATAAGAGATTCCCGAATGTCGCGAATTTGACAATTAGATAATTTCCGATAGAATCACGCATGTATATGAATATTGGTCAGTTCGTCATCGATATTCAAACTTTGTAATCATATTATTTTTTTATATATTTTCATGTATTTCCCCGGCTATACTTTATTGCTAGGGGTAGGTCAGGTATTTGCGCGTTACTCAGGTAACCATCATAAACCTTCTGGTCTTTTCCCATCATAAAAAGCAATTTGGAAAAAACGCCGAATTATATTATTTACGCCTTCAGCAATATCTCGCATTACTCAGAGACTAAACATTTAAATGAAAAATATCTTGCAAACCGATATTGCTTCAAAGATAAATAGTTCAATTTACGATATTTACCAGCGATGAAAGAAGAATATCGAGTTACATATGAAGTGTTTTTTTTCAACAACCACCTCCGAGAAGTTTCTTCTAAACATTTGGTTGAAATAAATAAAGATAAGTGGTGCTCGTTCGAAGAAGCGATTCTATTCAGCTCGCCGATTTGTCACGGTTCCTAGAAAGAAAGAAAGGAGAAGACTCTGTGCTGGGAAAGAACAGAGGATTGCACGTTGTTGCTATGTCGCCACGACGGAGAAAGCCTCTGTACCAGCATACTTTTTAGGTAGGATAGAAAGAGAAGCGACCACGTGCGCGTGGCTGGTACGAACAAGGGAAGTCAAGAGCCACCCCAAAGGGGAGGTAGCGCTGTTGGCTAGCTCGCGGGCCAGCTACGGTACACGTGATCGTACCGAGAGAGTAGGGGAAAGGTGAGCCACCCGCGCAATGCATAGAGCGAACGAGAAGGCCCACCACTCATCGATAGCCGAACTTTCTCAACCAATAGGAAGAGAGCCATAAAAATCAAGAGACAAATGCAATTCTTAGCCAAGAGTAGGGATAAAGAAAGAGAGAATAACCGAATAATAATTATTATCAATCGTTAATAATAACCATTTTTCCATGTTTTACAATAGCCAAATGTCACAATTGTCGTAAAAGTTTAACCCGAAATTTGTTAATTTGACAAATGGAAAGGTTAAACAAATTAATTAATTAATTTAATTAATTCATCATTTTATCTTGAAAGCCGACGAAAAACCATTAAGAATGAATACCAGAACATCCTGGTTATTATGAAATTTATATTGAATTTAAAATCAATTTAATTAGATCTGTCAAATCGATATCGATCGATATTTCACATATTATAGTAAAAACCGAATGAAAATGCATGTAATAGAGTGAAGAATGAAAGCAAAATATCAATAGAGTTCATTTTAATATTTTTGGGTTTAATAATTAATTAATTCTTTATCAAGAAAATTTTCATTTTTATCAAGTATTAAAATCCGTAATTTTCCACCTAGAAAGGTGATTCAAATTCGAGACACTTCCAAAATAAATAAAAATAATAAATTGTTAATTCACAAATCCAAAATCAATCTGGAAATAGTTAATTAGAATAATTATCGATAATCGACATCCAATAGAAAGAGAACAAGGGAGGCGTGGAAAATCACGCCTCGACCGAAAAGTTGCCCCTTCCACCACGGTCTATGTCAAGACTATTTAAACTGTGCCCTTTATGGAGGGACACTGCCATTTTCATATTCTGTACTGCCATACTGCTACTCAACGTTTTTTTTTCAAGTCACTTATTACTCCTCCGGAAGTCAACGACGTTACTTTGTTCGCGACCATCTTTTGTGAAAGACTTAGAAGTTTTTTTTTCAAGTCTTATTTTTCGTTTTGTGCTTGTGAAATTGTACCAAGTTTTGTTTCACTATTAACTTCAAGTGAAGTTAATAAAATAAAAACTCTGTGTTCAATTTTGTGTGTTCCGTGTTCTTCGTGAAAAAATCCTTCAACCACTCGGCAATTTCCTCGTCACGCCGAGGGTATCGACCAGCGATCCACCGACGACCACCAGCAGCAACCTCTTCGTGTTTCCTGTCCTCCGGATAGTTTTGTTCTTCGGTAAGTCTTATTTTTTCCTGAGTTTGCGATTTTTCCCCTCAACCCTTCCACTCCATTTAAAAGTTTCAGAGATGTACGCATCTCAGATTATTATCGCCCTTCTGGCAATTATAGTGATCGTGTTAATTTTTATTCTTTTGTGCGGAATTTCTATTAAAATCACCGTTAATATTCGCGATTCTAGAGTCACTCGTGAAACCCCTGTAGTACACTCGGGTGTACGAATTTATCCAGTGTCTACCGCGCGTCGAGTCACTCAAATTAATCCGCGAGTTTAGTTAATTTTTCAATATCGCGATGAACTCCCCTTTGATTGTCGTGATTATCCTTGGTTGTTTTCTCATAGTTTCTATAATAGCCGCGATAGTTTGGTATCTCCGCGTTTTCCGTTCCGTTACCCCGCAAGAAGTCGTTGCAGCACCTAGTGCTCCCCTTGAATATTTTTGCCCTTATTGTCATGTTGTCCACCCTATCAATGAAAACGTTTAGATACCCCTTTGTTCCCATTTCGCGAATGAACTCTAGCCTCTTCCCGAGCAATTTTCCGCGAGGTTAGGCTCAAAACGAGGCATCCGCAAATTGTAGCCGCTTCGATACCGAGTAAATTGATTAAGTTCATTGACCGAGATGAGGCCGGCTCCTCACGTAAATTCACGATTCGCGACGTAACATGGTCAATAAATTTTTAGAAAAAATATTTAAAGGTCTCAGATTGGTTTTAAAAGTGATGTACATACTGGAAATAATGTAATAAAAAAAACCCTGCGAAGGAGAACAAAATTGGTTCGCACCATTTAAAGTTGCAGTGCCATACGGACGTCCGAGAAGAAAAATTCAGCCAAAAAGTTGTTTTCATTGCACCGCAGGCTAAAAAAATATTTCTATTCATCGCAGTCACTTCAAAGTAACTACGCATGATGTTGGAGATACACCGAAGCAAATTGTGAAAAATAAAAAATGTTGTAGTATGCGCTGCGGAGTAATCTCTTCGACAGACTCCGAAGAGCAACGGATGGTCATTTTAATAGGCACTCTTTGCCTATTGTTATAGTGAGTGCCTAAAAAAACGATCAAACTTTGGGTGGCACGATATTACGTAGAAAGACACGGTAGCGCTTAACACGCTCGAAAATGCGCGCGGGCTTCGTACTTTAAACTACTTGGCTACCGTGCCCCTTGGAACCGTGCCGCTTTGAAACTTTACATTTAGTATAGTGCGCACGTTCGGAGTGTTTCAGCGAAATGCAACGAAAAAATGATTTATTTTGTGACAAAAAAAACACAGTCGGAATGGATAAAACTTGTTTCGATGCTATATTTGAATAAATTTTACATAGTTTACATACGTGTGTGTCTCATTATCATTATTTTGTTAAACGGCAAGAGAACTCGTTGACTGTTTAGCTTACTACGAACTATACACAAGGACGTGAGGTATGACCCGGTACTTTTCTGCTCGCTCTTTCACTATCTTGTTGTCCACTTCCGTCCACACTTCATTTCGGCAGCAGAGGGCCGTATAATGCCCTAATGGTTTCGATCCTGCCGATTTTCGCGTCGATATTGCCGGAGGCGTCCAGTGAACCAAGCCTCGTAACTTGAATGACTGCTCCATCTGTGCTATCTTCAATGTTTTGGGAATGGTATGAAGTGGCATAATGGCGTCGCGAAATGGTTCCGAAAACGGGTCGAAATCCACGACGACCTCAAACACGACAAACTCTGCTGCAAAATAGTTATCCACATAGTTTTATTAATTGATCTTAAGGTAACTACAGCGCGTGGTGTCCATTTCACGTAAGTTCGAGGTAATTGAGAGTGAATTGTGTTAAATATTGCAATTGTTTTATTTTTTCTTAATATATAAATTTATTTTTCGGTCACGCAAATCACACAATTTCTCCGATAATTTACTCCAACGATAGATCTATATTTCTCTTTTTCTTTTTTCTTTTAAATTCCTTTGCGCACACCAATAGCAAACCTAAGAAAATAGATGTACAATATATATATAAAAAAAATAATTCCTTCAAAATATGTTCAGTAATTAAGTCTCAACCAGACACGTCCGCACATTCGTTCTCCCTCTCACTCTTCTCACACAATATTATCGACAAACTTTACACTTTCAGTATATCGTGCACACGTGCTTTCTTTTTTTTTTCTTTTACAATAAGAACGTTATAATTACTCAACTGACGATACGGAGTCGATGATCGTTGGCTCTATTCGTTCCGAGGCGGGACTCGGACTAAAATCTCTCGCCAGATTTCACCGTGAATTCAAAGATCCAATTCTCCGGGATGGCCAGACCCGTGAATAGATGCGACGATATACGATATATCACCGTGAGGCGAAGGCGAACTGGACAAGTCTCCGAGACGTCTGTTTCCCTCGATGGCCCCGGAACGAAAGAGAGCGAGACTCGGTGTGATCATCGCACCTGAGCTGCGTTATATTTTGGACTTGCGCAGTAGATGATTTATTCGCCGATAATATCGCTGAGGTCGATAACTTAGGGATATGTGTAGATTTAATTTGCCGAACGATTTGTAGTGTTCCCTTACAATTGCAAACACTTCTCTATAGTATAAAAATCTGAAAAAAAATCATGCATATTACAAGTACTGGAAAGATTAATTTGGTATATTAATATTTGCAAAATGTTTTTAACAAATTGATGAAAAAAAAAATATTCCACAAATTTATGATAACTTAACTTTTTTTTAGGTCAATGATTCGTCCATGTTTCTGAATTCGCATACATTTTTTCAGATTTTTATCTTTGGCTTGAATTTTTTTATATGATAACAAGCGTCTCAGTGCCCTGCGGGCGCAGATGATCTTGTTGGTGGGCTCCGCCCCCCAAACCCCCCGAAAAATGTCCCTTTGGGACATTTTTTAAGGCACTCACAGGGGTACACGTCGCGCTACGCGCTCCGTATCGAGTGTATTTACACTTCGCGCTATGCGCTATGGATGAAGTATGTTTATACGTCCCGCTCCGCGTTTCATTTCGGAAGCACGTATGAGGGAAAAACATTTATCAGTTACGTAAATTGATTCGTGTTAGTGTTGATTGATAAGTGTTGAACCTTCGTCGAAGAAAAAAATTACTATTTTAGACTAATTGATTATTATTATTCACGACGGATATTTCCATTTTGTTTGACGATAAATTGTCAAATATTGAGACACGAGACAAATATAACGAATTGCATCGCGTAGAACTTGATCAAAATAATTTAACGAATCAAATCATGTCTAGTAACGTCGTTTTATTGGCTTAAAACTTATGACCAGATTTAATGAATATAAAACAAATACACAAAATATTTACCAACACCAACGCCATTACTATTTACCATTCGGGTCTAATGTCCCCTTTAAATGCATCTGTTTAAATATTTTTTTCTTCCCTAAAACACGTGAAATCACTTTATTATTGCCTCTGGATAGAACCTGAATATTCAAAAAATGTCCTTTTTGTTATGATTATGATTGAAATTTACTCGATATTAATCGTTGTAGCAAAAAAAAATTATAACTCAAGACTGAACATAAATATCGTCTTGGTTCTTATCGTGTATTGAAGAAGAAGTAGTACTTTGTTCAAATAAAAAGTTGTAGTGTCTTGGATGAGTCCAAAATAAAAAAAAAATTCAATTTCTCAATAAATTCGACGGCGAGGGCTTTTCGACTGTCGATGTATAAGAGAATTCGGTTACAACACTTAAAGCATTTTTTCTCTTCTTTATAATAGACAGAATCAATTCGTTATTGTCACTGTCCAAGAGTAAAACATTTCAGACGAGAAATTCGAGAAATTTTTTTTATCTATCGTTTTATTTTGTTTTGAGATAGGTATATTGAAACAATTGAAATAAAATAGAATGATGGTTGGAAAAATATAAGGTAAAATTTGATTTTTTTTTTGTTTCGAAAAATTGTTAGAGATTTGAAAAAATTAAATTGCAGCTTCCCAATATTTAAATTTATAAACGTTAAATAATGAAAAAAAATGAGATTTTTTTTTTCGATTCAAATCATCCCGCCACAGAATACCAACGTCGCGGCATATGTGCACTTTATCATGTCTGCTACGGAATTATCGTCGGCTTCCGAGGTTTGACAGATAGAATGAATGGAAAAAAATAAATGGTCGCGATTGTTTTCAATTTTACAAATTGCAATAATTTTGGATATTTGATGATTGATGATTGGTGATTTCTTTGTGAAACTATAAGCAAGTTTTCAGTGCAACCGCGAAATTTTTTATTTTTATTATGAATGTGAATAACGTATTGTAAAATATTTTGAATGATATTCGTTCAAAATATATTATTGTCGAAATAAAAAGAATTAATATTTATCAATCAATGTGTGATATTTCGTATTTTATTTTTCGCACACAAATTTTCTTTTTTGACATGATAAAAAATTGTTTTTTGGAAAATTAAAATAACATAACCTTTAAAATTATTCCTCACTAAAAATAATTGGAGAATAAAAATATTACGAAATGTTAAGAATGTCTTCAAATTTGCTGTGCATAGTGTTTTCAATGCAATGAAATATTGCGGAAAATTAGAAAAAAAATCGTTCGTAGGTTTCAGAATTGCAGCGCCGTACAGACATTTGACGGGAGAAAATCGATTTTTAAATGGAAAATGCCTATTGGAGCAGCGGGTTTATCGCGCTAGCAATTTGGGGAATCGAAGAGTGGGAGAGCGCTATACGAGGAGTGTAGTCAAATACGTGTAAAAGGGCTCGGGGCTCGTCGGTGTACTTCGGTTTTCCAAACGGGTATCAGACTCTCGCTAAGCGTCGCTCTACCGGCGTCTCTCGCTCTACTTCTTCGTCGATCGTTGTGCTGCGCACACGCTATAAAAGTGTGGGGTGGGATAGAAATCCCGAATAGCGAATATTCAGATGGGCCCTATTCTAGCATTTTTTTTGTACTACTTAAATTAACCAGAAAAATCTGATTACCGATATTTTAAAAGCAGAAATGTCAATGTCCCGAATTTAAAAAACATGAAATAATATATTTCAGAAAGACCGAAAGACCGATTGAAACGTAAGCGATAATACAAACAGCTATGGCAACAAATATCGAATTTGAATTATCAGAAAACTCAAAACCCCGAAAAAGTTGCGGCAGTTTGGAGGCTTATTGGTGAATGGCCAATTGTTCGAAGATTTAATACTCCGAACAGAAAGTGACCGATATGTAATGCAACGTACTCGTTACCTCACGGGACGGCAAGAGCTCAACGGGCGCGAGAGAGTCCGCGGGGCAGGCGTAGAGAGAGAGAGAGGGCCGACAGCGGCACAGGAAAGGGGCTCGGTGCCTAGCGAGAGAGAGTCTCGCGGTAGTCAACCGTCGCGCAACACCCAATATGACTGCTAGGTGTCGCATAGAGAATTATACATTTCTCGTAAGCAGTCTACCTCCATGAGCCCTATATCCAGGCCAGCCGAGACGACGAAGGTATCAAACAACAATATCAGTAAGCAGTCGAGGCGGAGCAAGGGAATCAAGAAGAAGATACTGGTGGTACGTATGACATCCTGGTCTGACGAAATCTTCGGGGACGTCGATTTCTCGTGTACCATTTATAAAATTTTGTGATTTGTCGGTCTGACGGGACTTTCGGCGACGTTAGTCCCTCATGTACCATATTTAAACTCGTGTTCCTGTGGGTCTGACGAAATCTTCGGGGATGTCGATTTCTCGTGTACTCTCCTTATCTTCCTTACCGAGGTTTGATGCCAACGGCGACGAAGGCAATCAAATTCTCGAAGAACCTTCCCGTAGCTCGCGAGTAGAGTCAGTAGAACGTGTTCAGGGCATATTAACCCGAGGACGTAGCCGGAAGCGAGTAGCGATTGGACTTCGGTGACGTTGTCTAAATCCCAATCTCGTGGAAGCCTTTGTACTTTCGAGGAACCGGCCGTGTGGACAAGGACCACACGTGCCCGTGAGATTAGCTTCCGCGGGTTAGATAGACGACAGCGAACAGGACGAAACGGAAGATTGAGGCCTGGAGCATGGATGGTGGATCAACGGATCAAAATGGTGCATGGGATCTGAAGTGAATTAAAGTCGGAAACCGATCGAAGAATACTGGGCGAAAACGTGATGAGCTCACTTGTACCTTTCTCTCTCATTATTAAATAAAATCTGCGATTTTACCTAACTGACCATCTCGGTAAGTTTATTTGCTCGCCCCGAACCCCAACGTTAGCCAGAAGCCGAAGAAGCAGATCGGCTAAAAAGGCGGAACGTTGCAGTAAATATTTCGAAATAAATTATCAGAAAGAGTAAAAATACGAGAGATCTTGCAATCAACAAACTGAAAGTAGGAGAGGTCAGGAAATCGAAGACTTAAATTTCCGAAAAGTAAAAGCCCGAAAACTTAGAACTACCAAAATTAAAAATCCGAAAGGCTAAAAACCCGAATAGTAAAAATCCGAAAGCTTAAAATCCCGAATAGATAAAATCCGAAAAGTTAAAAACCCGAAAACGACCTTGGCCTAATATATTGTTGTTAACATCGGTGAAAAAAACTTTTTGCAGGACAATGTACAAATTCGGGGTTTTAGCCTTTCGGAGAAATCTGCATTCGGAGATTTGTCCTTTCGAAGGAATCTGCATTCGAAGATTTGACTATTCGAAGAGCGTCTTTTCGGGAATTTGACGGTTCGGGGAATTGACTTACGGAGATTACCCGTTCGTATAATTCTTATTCGGTACTTTGAGCGTTCTGAATTAAATCATTCTGCAATCCGACTTTTGGGTATGCGATTGTTCTTTGAACTAAATCTCGGAAATTCGGGCTTTCGAAATGTTCTTTATTCCTTAAATTGAATATCGAATTTGTACATTTCTCTGCAATAAACCTTCTTGTTTTTGATTATCGTAATGATAGTTTGTCGGGAAATAAACCTGGAGTTGCCGCATACCTTCGGGAAATTGATCTTTTCTGGGAATTTAAGTTCGTATTTCTTTTCCTTCGTAACCATAACCATCATATGATTATTTCTATTGATTATTTAGACTTTCGGTAGATTGACCCGTCGTAAAATGCATCGAGTGGGATATTTCGATTCGGGATTTCGCGCCTTCGAACATTCAACATTCGGGTTTTTTAACCCGCCCCAAAAGTTTTAATAAAATAATTCAAGTGTGTTCAAAATCAAGCGTCATATTTATTTATTTTCTGTTCACCCAATCCTTTCCTCATAAACCTGCGGTGACTCGCGATCTTCTATCAAAAGGTTCAATAATGCCTGCAAAAAATGTTCAGAGACGTCGAAGTGTCTTCAAATTTGCTGTGCATAGTAGTAGTGTACAGCTATAGGGAGACAGGATTTACCCCCTCCACGCGGTCACTGGCGTCTACCCCCACCACTGCCGTCTACCCCCACCCTCTCCCCCACCCCACTGTCTGGCCCCCACTCCTTCCCTTACCCCCATAGGGCCCCTCAAGCTACACCCCCTTATTTATAGGGAGCCAATGAGAGAGAGGCTGTGAAAATCTCTGGACCGTGATTGGTCGTCGCATTTTCAGCGAGCCGTGATTGGTTGTCTGGAAATACCCCGAGCTCTTATTGGTCGAATGATTTTTCAATGGCGCCCTCTATATATTTTCATCGTTTTTCTGAACTAATATTATTCCAGTAAATTTGCAGCGTTCTGATTGGTTGTCCAATTTCTCCTGATGCCCTCTAGGAATTATCGGTAGTTTTGAATACTAATACTATTCTGCAGTCGGTAAATTAGTTTTCGTCCTCTATTATTCTAATGGTAATACCGTACCGACAAATAAAAAAAACATTTACAAAAGTATTGTTGTTTATTTAATTTTCTTGTATTGACATTTTACAATTTTTTAGGTTTTACAATTTTTAAAAATCAGTGGTCTTGGGTGATGTGTCAAGGGTCACGGTAGAGTCGGTTGACGGCAGTGGTGTGTCTTGCTGGCGCTCAGGCTTGGGCTTCGGTGTACGCAGTAATACCATCTCAGGTTGGTCCGGCGATGCTGTTGACTCTTGTTCTATGACCTCCTGTAGACAGTCGGGGCATTCTCTCTGTTGCGGTGGATACCCTTCGAGCCGTATCTTTAGATCCTTGGGTGCCCAATGTTTATTACAGGCTCTGTATGATGCAACCTCGGGGTCCAGTCGAATATGTTCAGGTAGTTTTGCCCACAGGATGTCGATGTATTCGCTCCAGTGCCTCAGTAGCAAGGGTTTGGGAATGTATTCGAGCTCCTCCGGTAGGAGTTCCCAGGGAGCCTTGCCACAGTCGATGTCTAGTATGCCACTGATGATCTCCATTTTAGCGAGGTTGTTGACGTTGCCACGAATCGTTGTCAAGTGTGCTTTCTCTTGTGGAGTGATCGTCTTTTATATCTGCCGATGGTGGTGGTGGTGGTGGTGGGGGAGCTCGTGTGTCGACGATGAAGATGAGATGAAAACTTTTTCTATATTTTTTCCTTCTATTCATTTATTTACAGGTGACAACCGAAACGGACTGTACATGTTTGTATACACCGTGATGTACAGTCATTACCGTTGCCTTTTAAAAGTCTTTTTCGGCGGATGTTTGAGAGGTTTCGTCTTTTATGTTTCACATATCGTAGATTCTTGTAGTACCGTCGCACAATATTGTCGTTTTTTTCACCTTATTAGCCGAGAATAGCCTGCAAAAAGCAGCAAGGTTGTAGCCCCGAGACATATAGTCAAGAAACATAACACAATATTCTCCACACACTCGAGACTTGATACACTGTAGGGGTTTGGTGCTCCACTCGTAGCTCGTGGTATTTCGTTGCAGTCGATTGCGATGTTGGTGGACAAGTGGAGGCAGTCCGTAACTGTCGAAGAAGATCCCTTGACCATTGTTGTCGACGTATATGGCTACCCAATGAGTTCCTGGTTTCGTATGATCGTCCGTGTTGGCGACGATGGCTGTGGGTCTAGACCAGCGACTCGGGATGCGATCGGCGGGGAAGACTCCTTTCGTCTGTGCTGAGACATGTCGTAGAGCCTGTGCGAGAGAGGGGCGACGTCTTCGTGAATGCTGATGATGATGATGAGGTATGATGAGGTATGATACTGATGAGGGTTACGGGGGACGGTAGGCGTTGGTTGGCGCTTTGGTGGTGATGGTGGCGAGAGTTGTTTATTACGGTAAAGGGCAACTATTTCACCCTCCGCAGGTACCGTGGCGTCGCAGGTGTTCGTCGTAGCACTGCTGTCACTGCTCGAAGGCGCTGGGACTATATAGTCTCCCACGCTAGAACCTTGATCTGTATCGGTCGGAATGTCGATGTGTATTGCTTTTCTCGGCATATCGTTTGGCCGATCTTTCCGTTGCACGGCGTCCACTGGTTCCGAGTAAACGGCATTCTCCTTATCCAAAATCTGAGTCCGAAGCCAACGTTTAATTTTCCCCACGTTGTTTAATGCGCACTTTGCGGCGTCTTCCTTTGACACGCCATGATATATGCACCAAGTGTCGTACTTCGGCATGTTCTTGAAGCTAGGTCCCTCGTAATCTTCGAGGTTGACTATGTCGCGCCCCAGCACGTCACATAGAATTTCCGCTTTTTGTACATCCCTCGTGTATATGCGAAGTGCGTATCGGCACATGGCTTTTAGTGCCGCGTATAGTTTTGGTAATGGTGTATTACCGTCAACCGACTCTATGCCGTGATGAAAGCACGTTAGACGATTATTACTCGCGCGTACTTCTTTAGGTAGTTCACTAAAATCGTATGGCGAGTCGATAACCCAATGGTATATATATTGTAACGTATCACTTTTGGCCGAAGTTCCAGCTTCGGTTAATTGTGAGCGTTGGGGTTCTGGGGCGAGCGAATAATCTTTCGATGTTGTCAATTCGGTAAAATAATGATTTATTCAAACGAGTTTGTCGTAAATATTTCTGATACAATTCTCCAAAAATCTTATCTTAATGAAACATACGTTGATCATCAGTTTCGTCAATTCTTATCGACGTAGGAAACACACTCAGACTGACAGTTATTTTGTTAAGAACAGAAATGATGAATAATTATGACAGACGAAATTTGTGCTAGAAAAATAAACCTTTCACTGGTGTTTTCGAAACAACTCCTTCAGTACAATTAATTAATGATTGGACTGAAGTTAATTAATTAATTTGGCAATTTACAAGTTGGAATTCTCTCGAACAGTTGATTAATGATTTGACTGACGTTAATTCATTCCTCTATTAATTGATTTTTCCAGAGGATCAACTAATGCAAAAATATAATTATCTTCGTGATTTTTAGACAACGAAATCTTCTGAAAATGCGACGGTTGCTGAAACGATTACGATCTAGAAGTAACATTTACGTGAAGTTAATTCTTCGCGGAGAGCTAGTCTACCAGGCTTTCGTGGTCCTTGTCCACTGAGCCGAGTCCTCCAGAGAATTCTCCTCCACGAGATCGTGATTTAGACACCGTCGCCGAATGTCCAACCGCTACTCGCTTCAGGTTAACTCTCGCCGGGTTAAATTTCCCTATCTTCGATTTACAACAAAGTTAATTCTTCAACTAATCTGCCAAGCTTTCGTGGTCCTTGTCCACGGAGCCGGGTCCTCCAGAGAAATCGGTTTCCACGAGATCGTGATTTAGACACCGTCGCCGAATGTCCAATCGCTGCTCGCTTCCAGCGAAGTCTCGTTGGGTTACCTTACTAGAATCCCCAGCTACGGAATGGAACAGGAATATGAATGCCTTCGTCGCCGTTGGCTTCGTACCCTGGTTCGGGATATTAGAGTACACCTGGAGCTGACGTCGCCGAGAGCTCTGGGGACCCGGAGGTGGTTAGGGAAGTGCAAGGTACCTTATCGTCGTCGCCGTACGAAATGGTAGAGATGAGCGTTGAGTTCGCCCTTTTATACCCGCGGACGGGAGAGTGGGGCTTCCTCCCACTCTACTGCCTTGGTGCCGGGCGCACGAGAGTCGCTGTGGTGCCGTGTGCACGGCTGATTAGTGCCGGCTCATGAGAGGGCACCGCGGGGCCCGTCTCAACGCCCCTCCGGACCCGAAAACGACCTTCAGGTTGCTTTTGGGGCCTCTCTCTTAATGGTCTTCCGATCCTGTAGTTAGCTAAAGGAGTAATGATAATACCATAAACCTTCCAATTGGGATCTCCCCGATCAAACAAAAATACCCCATTTATTGGGTAGGTAAACTTTCTTCTTATAACCAATCGCCAAGTATAAAAATAAGAAAATAAAACAATAATACTGTTGAAATAATAATAAAGAGTTTTGCAATACTGTTGGATAAAAAAAAATGGAATGAAGAAGAAGGGTGACAGAGAATACAGCGGAATGGCCTTTAGAAGAGGGTTTTAAGTAGGAGCGTTTTCCTCTGGCTTAATTTTTTGCGCCTTATTATGGGCCAGGGTTTCTTAAAAATTTCGTTCTTGATTATTTTTGGGCGAGAGGCGTCCGTTTGACGTGTAGTCGGCTTGTCACTTAATGGAGTGAGGAGTGCTGGTGGGGTGAGGTGCTTGATCATTTTGGCGATCTCCGCTCGATCGGCAATCTCCCTCAACTCCTCCGCCTTTTCAAACTCCCTCTCCTTTTCCTCTACCCATCCCTGTAATTCCTCCATTGCTTCCCTGATTTCTTCATCCCTCTCCTTCCTCATCATTATCCTATTTCTTATTAACCATTCCCTATGTCTAACCCTATTCACTTCTGCTTTTCTTTTTTCACTTTCCCTTAATTCCTTAGTTTCTTTTATTAGTCTTTTCATTTTTTTTTCACACGCCCCTCTTTCTTCTTCCCATCTGGCTTTTTCTTCCTCCGAAACCTCTATTGTTTGTACTCCCTTGTTTCTTCTCTTTTCTCTCATGCCCGTTTGTGTTCCTTTCCCATTCCGTTCCTTTCCTGTGTCTGCTCCGATCCAAATGCCCGCCGGTATTATGCGCAACCCTACCGGGGTGGGTCGGTACTCCCAATCTCCAGGATTGGGGGTACCACCACAAAAGTGGTGCAACAAAAATGCGCGCTCGGTTTGGGTTCCGGAGTCCATTAGAAAAAAAAATTGTGAAAAATAAAGTGATTTCTTTGTTTTTCTGTGAACAAAGTACCGACAAACACAAACGAAAAGATCGCAATTATTCTCAATTTCTTTAAATCTGGAGGGATAATAAAAAAAATTTTATAAATCTTGGTTAGCACTGGTATCTCTTCAGGTTTGAAGCGTGATACATTCCCCGTTCCAAGTTGTTAGTTCCGTTTACCAGGATATAGGTTGAGTCGGCTATCTTTTTCTTTATTTGATATGGTCCCTCATAGATTGAAAAGAATTTAGCTATTATCTTGTTTGCTGGATCGCTTACGTTACATGCCTTAGCCAGTACTTGTTCCCCCTCATTAAATGTTATTAACTTATGTTCTCTATCAAATCTTTCAGCCCGCCGCCGTCCCTTTTTTCGAATACGTTCTTTGGCAAGAAGTAGTTTTTGTTCGATTGGATCTTCTCCCCTGTTCTCAGCCTTGATCCATTCCTTCCACACTCGTTGTGGTTTCTTGTTGAGCTGCAGCTCAACTGGTGCGAATTCGGTTGTCTCATGATGAGTCTCATTCATACAATTTTCGATAGCAGCAACCCATTTTAACCAACCCGAGTATGTTTCCTTATCGGATAGTAATGTTCGAAAGAATCTATCTAGCTCTCGATTAACTCTCTCTACGACATTACCTTGGGGATGTCTAATTGATGAAAATACGGGTTGAATCCCTTCACTGGCTATTTTGTCCAGCCATTTACGAGAGGTAAACTGTGTACCATGGTCAAACTGGAGTTTTCGTGGCTTACCGTAAATTGGAATGTAGTGATTAAATATCCGATCAATCGTAGCGGGTGCAGTGGCCGCTTTCAGTGGGTACAGTTTGACGAATTTGCTAAAGACGTCGATTGTCACCAGGATGTACTTCATACCAGCCTGTGCCGAGGGTAGTGGTCCAAAATAATCGATTGAAACAAGATCACCTGGGTTTTCTGGGATAATATTACGTTGCTTCGCGAAAGAATGCTGGTTTGGTACCGTATTGCGTTGGCACGAATCGCATTTAGCCAAAATTTGACGGATTTGTCGTTGCATATGTGGATGCGCGAAATCTTCGTTAATTATCTTCCACACCTTTTTCGATCCGATGTGTCCATAAATTTCATGCGTTTCAATTGTTAATTGTTTGAATAAGTTTAGAGGTAAGATGATTTTCTGTTTATTATTGATTAATGTGTCGTCTTGTATTCGATATTTGGAGTTGGTATTGTTTCCCTCGTATTTGCTCCTAAGCGTTTTCAGTTTCTCGTCTAGTTTTTGCTCCTCGATAATGTTACGGATCCTTTCTTCAATTTCTCTTGACGGATTTTGAATTAGCAGTGTGTTTATGACTATTTCTCGTCCACTCGAATTTTTCCGATCCTTTCCCTTTTCCTCCATTCTGCTTAGAACATCCGCCACCACATTTCTTATTCCGGGACAATGTTCGAATTCAATTTGATAGTCTTGGATTGCAAGTATCCAACGTGTTAAACGATCGTTGAGCAATTTACTGTTCTTCAAAAATGTTATCGCTTTGTGATCTGTTACGGCTCGTATTCGAGCCCCCATTACATACGTTCGGAATTTTTTTAAGGCCCAGTGTTACGTCCTGCGTAACGACCCTTTTATTTTTTTTTCTTTCTAATCATTGCTTTTCCCTTTTTCACAAAAACTTTGAATCTATTAAAGTCTTAAAACATTAAATAATTCTCAAAAGAGTGCTTTTTACTTTTCGGCCGCGATCGGTATCTACAAAACATAACATACACGACGCCAGATAAAACAGGCGGGTAATTCGACAAATCGATCTAATAGACTCCTGGTAGAAGTAGATCTAGGCATTCACCGGCGGTGGCAAGTACAATCTCTGCCCCGTTTGGCGCTCCGGCGTTTTACCAAAAGAAACAAAAAAAAGAGCCCGCCTATGGTAACCTAGGATCTACTCGCTTCTTTACCACTAGTAGGAGAGTCATCGGCGAGGGGACTTACGTCCACCGGCCGCGGGGCCCAAGACCCCCGAAATAATGTTTCGGGCGGCGGCCACCACTCTAACGATAATTTGCCGAAGCGGCCTCGTGTTTAAATAAGGATCCACAGTTAGAAAGGAGAAGGGCAAAAGAAATAGATACGGATCGTTGCAGAAGTTAGAAAGGCACCTTTAGTCGTTCAATTACTCAAATTATTTTTAAAAAAATACGAACTAAAAGGACAGCTCTCAGGGCACTCAAAGTGACGAGAGGGAAAAGAAATACAAGGAAATTAAAGAAATGAATATTCTCAATGAATGATGCGTTGTTACTTGATTACGAGTAATTACACACGAGATGATAAGCACAAAATCGGCGAATATGCCGAACAAAATATTTCCCACGATCTGTTTTTAATCTCATTTATATTCAAGGGGGGAGGCAAGGTGACACCTGCCGCGTGACCGGCGACATCCATGACTAGAGAAAAGCATGAACTACGAAGGCACGAGCACATTACATATTCATAAAATCACGCCGCGGCGCGCGCCTATGTCACCTCGGGGCCTTATGCCCATCCACTTCAAATAAACGCACGTACGATCGATGATCTATGTTAACCATAGACTACAACCGATACTTCCTTTGGCAATAACGATAAAATGCCTCAACGGGTCTCCGAGAGACTTCTGATGTCAAAAAGGGGGAGAGGCGGATCAAGGCGAAGTCTCTCCCTAGCAACAATCACGCGCTAAAGAAATAGTAGTAAAACTTTCGGAATTCTGCCGGAAACCACGTACCCCTGTACCACGACTTGAATAATTAAGGAATATACAACTATAAAAACCTCACTTCTAATAAGCTTCACGAAACCAAGAGGAAATTATTAATATTCCAACTCAGGCTACCAATCTTTCTTGAGTATGAAATAAACATACACGTATCTATTTTATTACCGAAACGTTTAATGTAAGTAGTAAAAATCTACACCTTACGAAACAATAGCGGGAGAATCGAAAAAACATGTATTAATTTACAAAACATCTCGTGTGCGACTCTAAGTAAAATTCTCTCTCCACCGAGGATTTCAACGGTCTCGGATGGACAATCGATTCCGAGAAATGTAACCGCCCGAAACCTTGGAGACATACGACAGGTCAGACTAGGCGCATACGTACACCCCACTCTAGCCTCGCCGTGAGGAATGGGCCTTCCAACGGAAAAAATCAATGTACGATCATACGATCGAAATCCCGCCCTAAAATCCGTCCACCTCATCTAATACATCCCCACTACGTTTAGGAAATTTCTTACATGTAATACAAAGCATTGTCTTCGGATACGGAAAAAAGGGTATATAACCCACCAAAAACGCCCACTCAGGGAGAGTCAGTTGAACCAGCGGACAGAGCGTCTTGCTATCAAAATTTCGACCCAACGACATTTTTTTTTTTTTCCGACTTTTATCAAACATCGGTTTCTTGAGCTTTGTAAAACTTATATTTCTCATTGATCCTCTGTTCACCGGAATTCTATTCTCGGCCGGACACCGATAAATTTGTCACCTTCCTCGAATTATTATTTTATTCCGACGTTTGTAAACAATTTTTACGTGTATTATTGAGAACCATTTGTTTATTCTTTAATCATTAAAAGGTGGTGAAACATTAAAAACAGTTATTCGTGTTTAAATAATTCACACGCGATCACCGATCAGCACAATCAACAAAAGAAACCACGAAATCACCGTCGTTCGCTGCTCTCCATTAGCAATCGTAAGTACATCTTTATTTTTTTTCATCTGTGATTTTTGCATGACCATTTAATAATTTCCTTTGTCAATCTCCTACCAGTTCAGTTTAAAGAGACGCCCTCGGGTACTCCGACTATTCAGGTAGTCTCGAGGATCATAAATCCTTGGCTGTTAGTTAAGGGATTAAAAACACAGATGTAGATACCTCTAGACCTTCGTAACGACAAGCATTCCTAGGGCTCTATCCCAAGCAATTTTCCGCAAGGTTAGGCTTTAAAAAGAGCGTACGTTGACACCCGGAATCGACTCCAGGTGTGGTATAGATCGGTTTATTATCGTTCTGACCAGCGCGAGACGATTTAAAAGGTGCAACAGTTACCAACAAAATTGTTGAGGTAAAACCTCGGCATTTTGGACGTAACAGAATTTGGGGGCTCGTCCGGGATCACAGGAGTGCTTGTTTAAACTGATTACTTCTCGAAGCAACAAAAAATATATATACATACTATATACAAAAAAATAAATATATATAATAATAACAGTAAACACAATAAAAACTACGCAGACCAATGCCACATAGGAGGTTCAGAAAAATAGTAATAGAATTCGTTAAAGACAAACTTTTGGAAAAATACCCGGAGGGTTTGACGTGGGACGACTTGAGACGGGGTACAATTCTCACAGATTATATCGTCCTCACGAGAAGAATTGGGGCATTCATAGAAATACGGGGTCCCCGTCAGCTAAACAGTACTCACGAAGAACATATTCAACCGGACACGATACTTTCGCGACTTCGAATCAAACTCTCAGTATATATATTCCCTGACCTCACTCCTGAACAATTACTTGAAGCATAACCGCAGATTAACCTACGCCCAGCATTTATTTTCAAAACCGAAGCAGGAGATCCACTCCCATAGGAAATATATCCCAAATTCTTTATTCCCAGTCCATGTGGATAGATAAAATATATCAGACATTTACAAAAATCATTAGAGTATGCTACTCTTTGTTTGTGAAACCACAAGGAATAATTAAAGACAATTCAGGAAAGCCCATCCGGTCTTACAAAATACGCTATATTAAATACAAATCACGACGTAAACATCCGAAAAGACGACACTGAGTGGAAATAATACAAGGAAAACAAAAAAAAACACCCTAAATGAGTTCTTCGAAACCACATGAACAACGCGAATCGACATCTCGTTCCACGCGATCCACCCGATCTAACACCGTGCTATCCGACAATATTGTGCACGAATATATTAACGAACGGAAGAACCACCGGGGGGACCGAACCTTGAGTATTAGGAAAACAGAGTATCAGGAGCAGGTAGAGGTTCCGCCGATCCCTGAGGAAAACGAGGAAGCCGAAACCGAAAGGGTGGGAAGAGACACATACGACAAAGACTTAACACGCGAAGAACCTGAAACATTAACAATAGAGGGAGTAACGACGACAGAATCTACGGACACAGACGAAATAATTGTAAGACAACGATTTATCGAGTCTGAATTATTGAGATTGGAAATATCGGCACGAACGATTGCTGCGGGTCGCGATCAAACGGGAGATAAAAAAGAGGAGACCCCTTCGCAACCTTCGGAAGTGAGACCACACACCCACCGTCCATAAATTTGATGACAACAACGACCGCGACGACGAGAGCATAAAATCAGCAATACAGAATTTTTCGGAAGACGATATAACGGGTCCTTATCTGTCACTTCTTGACACAACTCCTTTCAATCAGAGTCTTGAACGCACAGAAGAAGAGAACGAAAAATTCTATACCCCGGAAGGTGAATTTCCCATCCCGAAAACATCGTTAGAAAAGGTGAATATTGCTAAACGCACGCTATATCCAATAAAAAATATTAAGCCAAGTATTTCCGGGAGAACGAGCGGTAATACCAACGACGATACGAAGACGGAAATACCCATCGACAGCTCCGACGACGAAGAGGAAACTACTATTTGCGAAAGTACTCCTGAAGGATCAACAAATAAACGAACTAACAAAGACGAAACCCCAACCGGCATACCTGGAAAATACACAATAAAAAAATTTGAAATGGCTAACTCCGGTCTTAAGGTGTCTCTTAAAGACGCTTTAACGGTTGTGCCCACATACGACGGAGTAACTACCTCTCTAAAGTCTTTTATACAAGGCTGCGATGAAGCACTCGAAATGATTGACCCTGCCGGGGAGGGACAATTAGTCAAAGCTGTCAGAATTAAAATCGTCGGCGAACCACGGCGTTCCATAGCTCAACAGGGATTCGACACTTTAAAAAAACTATATGATTTCCTTAAATGCATTTATGCACCGGCCAGAAATATTTACCAACTACAAGGAGAGCTTGGATCAATTTTTCAAAACTCTGATGAATCCGTTGTAGCATACGCGAACAGAGTACGCGATTTGGGTTTCCAAATATTGGAGGCTTACGAGTCGGAAAATAATACCCCTGCCGACGCAGCTTTTAAGAAAAATACTACCAACAGTCTTCCGCCATGTTTTATTCAAGGATTAAAACCTGAGATAGAGGCACGCATGTCAGCAGAAGGAACCTTCGACGATATAGTAAAAAGGGCTGTAAAAATCGAGAAACAACTTATAGCACGCGCCGATCTACGACAGGGAATTAGAGACTCTCCGAATCCCAGGGAACCACGAGCGGAGACAAAACGCAGCGTGAAAGCAATAGCCGCCGAGGAGGTAGAATGTCAACTCTGCAGCGAGACAGGTCACGTAGCGATGAATTGTCCTAGTAAACTGAAAGGCCCAGCCACCGAAACACAGGGAACAGGTAGCGCGGAAAAAAATGTGCCGACCTGCCAGAACTGTAATAAACAAGCGTCTCAGCGCCCTGCGGGCGCAGATGCTCTTGTTGGTGGGCTCCGCCCCCCAAACCCCCCGAAAAATGTCCCGGATGGACATTTTTTAAGGCACTCACGGGAGTGCACGTCGCGCTACGCGCTCCGTATAGAGTGTATTTACACATCGCGCTATGCGCTACGAATGAAGTATGTTTATACGTCGCGCTCTTCGTTTCTTTTCGACAGTACGTATGAGGGAAAAACATTTATCAGTTACGTAAATTAATTCATAGTGTTTAACCTTCGTCGAATAAAAATATTTCTTTTTTGTACCAATTGATTATTAATATTCACGACGGATATTTCCTTTTTGTTTGAAGATAAATTGTCAAATATTGAGACACGAAACAAATATAACGAATTGCACCACGTAGAAGTTGATCAAATTAATTTAACGAATCAAATCATGTCTAGTAAAGTCGTTTTATTGGCTTAAAACTTATGACCAGATTTAATGAATATAAAACAAACACACAAAACATGTACCGACACCAATACGATTACCATTTAGCATTCAGGTCAAATATCCCCTTTAAATCCTTCCCCTTCAGTGTTTTTTTTCTTCGCCATAATTGATGGAATCAGTTCGTTATTTTATTTGTAGGAAACCAAACCATTGTAGAAGAAAAGTTCAAGAAATTTGCTATTCTTTGTGATTTTCAATAAAATTTTATCGATATTTATGGATGCTGCAAAAAAATGCTATCTCGAGAACAAAAAAATATATCTTTTTGGTTCCTGTCTTGTATTGAAGAGGAAATAAGTACGTTACTCGAATCAAAAATTTGTCATCTTGGATAGCTTCGAAATATTTTTTTACAAATCGATGAAATTCTTGAAAAATCCGACTTTGAAGGCTCTTTGACAGTCCTCTTATAACAAATTTCATTTCTACCATTTGAGATATATTTTTTTTCTTCTTCGTAATACATGGAATCAGCTCGTTATTGTCTCTGTAGAACAGACAAGTATTGCAGACGAGAAGTTTGAGAAATTCGATAATTTTTTTCGTTTTTCAATGAAATTTTATTGATATTTATCGTCGCTTAAAAATATCAAATTTAGCATCATATTATATCGTATTTTTTAAAATTTTATTTAATCACAAACGAGGATAAGTTTTTCGGTACGGAATAACTCGTAAAATGAACAAATTCAGTGTTTTTCACTTTCTTGATAAATAATTGTTTATAATTGTTCTTTAAGAGTACAATTGTTTTTTTTTTGCGAAAAAAAACTTTTCAAGACGTGAGCATATAAAAGAAATACGTATTTCGACGAAAATTTGAAAAAAATTGAAAAAAAAAAAACGTTGGAAATATGTCGATAGAATAATCATTAGCAGTTTTCTTATCAAGTGTAAACGAATAAATCCAGCGAACAAAATTGACAAAGATTTCCAATGTGATGAATCTCCGACGGTCGAAGTGTAAAAAATTAAATTTTTAAACATAGCACACTTTTTATCTGCGCAATAACGCGGAGAGTCAGTTTGTAAATACGATTTCTTTGAGAGGAAAGGATTAGAGACGGCAATTTCGAGAAATTTGAAAAAACGATTCGTTTTTTGACGAAAATTCGTAAAATTAGTCTTTGCTTAAAAAAAATCATATCTCGGCAGCGAAAAAAGATTTCGACTCTTATTTTGGCTTGTTTTGAAGAGGAGAAAATACGTTGCCAGAAAAAGAATTTGCAGTTTTTATTATTAACTGTAAACGAATAAATCGGGTGAACATAATTGGCAAAGATTTCGGCCGCGATGAATCTTCGACGGTCGAAGGATAGAAAATTCTTTTTTTTTATGATTGCACACTTTTTATTTGCGCTATACCGCGTAGAATCCATTTATATTTACGTAAAATAGGAACAAAGATTGAAACGAGATGTCGATTTTTTTTTATTTGAAAATCATCCGGCCACAGAGTACGCGCGCCGCGACGTATGAGCATCTGTGTATCGTCTGCTACGAAATTGTCATCTGCTTCCAAAGTTTGACAGATAGAATAAAACGAAAAAATATATACTCGCGATTTTTTTAGTTCTATTTGGGAAATTGTAATTATTTGGGATGTTCGATGAATCTTTTTTGTGAGTTTACTACCAATTTTTTCAGTAAATACGTGAAATTTATCATTTTTATTACGAATGTGAATAAAATATGCTAAAATATTGCGAATGATTTTCGGTGATAATATATTATTTTCGAAATAAAAAACGCAAACATTTGTGAATCTGTGTATGATATTTCGTGTTTTATATTTCACAACCGAAGTTTTTTTTTTTAACATGATGAAAAATGGATTTTTGGCAAATCTAAATAACATAACCTTTAAAGCAAATCTTGTTATAACCACTGTTTTTGAATTATTTTATAATTAAAATTATATTTGTTAGAATGACTCAAAATTTGTTGTGCATAGTGTTTTCGATGCAATGAAATATTGTTGCGAAAGAGAAAAGAATTGGTTTCCAGGATTCTTAATTCTAGCACCGTACGGACATCAGATATGAGAAAATAATTTTTTTATGGAAAATTGTGATGAATAAATAGTTAGAGATGTAGGATTGTCTCTAAATTTGCTGTGCGTAGTGCTTTTGATAAAACAAAATGATGCTGCGAAGTAGAAAAAAATTGGTTCGTAGAGTTCATTATGATGGCACCGTACGGACACTTGACCGAAGGCAAATGCAAATTGTGGCCAATAATTTTTTAGAAAAAATACTTAAAGGTCTTAGATTGGTTTTAAAAGTAATGTGCGTACTGAAAATAATGTAATAAAAAAACCCTGCGAAGGAGAACAAAATTGGTTCGCACCATCTAAAGTTACAGTGTGATACGGACGTCCGAGAAGAAAAATTCAGCCAAAAAGTTGTTTTCATTGCACCGCAGGCTAAAAAAAATATTTCTATTCATCGCAGTCACTTCAAAGTAACTACGCATGATGTTGGAGATACACCGAAGCAAATGGTGAAAAATAAAAATTTTTGGAGTATGCGCTGCGGAGTAACCCCTTCGACAGACTCCGAAGAGCAACGGATGGTCATTTTAATAGGCACTCTTTGCCTATTGTTATAGTGAGTGCCTAAAAAGGACACGTGGCGAGCAAGTATTTCAAACTATATCCTCCATTGAAACCCCCTGCCTCAAACACTACGGCGATTACGGTATGTCAACCCGCGTAGAAAAAATTAGTATGGGATTGACTCTGGGAGGACGATGGGCGAGAGGCTGTGGTTTGTTTGGGATTGAATCTGGGAAGCACTATGGGCAGTCATCTGGGTTTTGGGACCCGGCTGGATGGTTTCCCAGACCTTTTCCCATAGCTTCAGTGGACGGGGGGAATCCTCGTGCAATCAATCCCATACGCTTTTCCAGATTCTCTCCCAGCCGTCGCATACGAACGGGGATCCTCGTGCAATCAATCCCATATGCTTTTCCAGATTCTCTCCCAGCCGTCGCGTACGACCGGGGGAATCCTTGCGCGATCAATCCCATACATAGAATCCCATGTTATGTGTAAGTGAAAGAAGATGAAAAAATAGATTTTGTCAAATGGAAGAAAAAAATAAAAAACGAAAAAATATGCCTAAAACCAATTTTTTTCGACGGATATGAGTTCCCCGAGCAAAGTTAAATGCTGCTGTACGTAATCGGCGTTTGAAATTCGATGTAGGTCCCAAAAATATTGTAAAGTATTGGATGAGTTTAACATAGATCTTTTAATTTATCTATCCAAGCTTTTCCCAGTACATCACATTATTTTTGGGGCCTTAAATGAAATTTAACCGCCGATTATGTACTACAGCGCTTAACTTTGCACGGCGAAATCATATTCGTTGAAAAAAATTAGATTTGAGCATATTTCTTCGTTTTTCATTTTTTCCTTCCATTTGACAAAATCTATTTTTCCTTCTTCTTTCATTTACACATAATATGGGATTCTATGTATGGGATTGATCGCGCGAGGATCCCCCCGGTCGTACGGTACGGCCGGGAGAGAATCTGGAAAAACGTATGGGATTGATTGCACGAGGACTCCCCCCGTCCACTGAAGCTATGGGAAAAGGTCTGGGAAACCATCTAGCCGGGTCCCAAAACCCAGATGACTGCCCATAGTGCTTCCCAGATTCAATCCCAAATAAATCCCAGACTCTCGACCATCGTTCTCCCAGAGTCAATCCCATACTAATTTTTTCTACGCGGGAACATTGTAATAAAAGAGGGCCCACGGCGGATCGCTGTTACAAGTTATATCCTCCTAGCAACAAGGAAACGGTATACCAAATATGCCACAACCGGGGGCACGAAGCAAAAAATTGCTCATCTCTCGCCGGACGCACGGGCCCGTTACCAGATAATCAAAGTAGTCAGGTGCCGCAAGGGCTTAAGTTTCGACAAACGGCCGATGTAATATGCCAAATTTGCAAAAAACAAGGGCACGGTGCGTACCTTTGCCCTTATCGTCATAACTCCGCGCAATGCCCCGGCAGTAACCCCCAGACCTATGCTGAAGCTACTAGAAACGATCCTACACTTAACGGCGCGTGCCATTATTGTAAACAGAGCGGTCATTTTATCCGCGACTGCCCGGTCAGACAAACAAACGAAGCACGGTACGGAAAGTCTTCGGGAAACTCCAACGGTCTCCTGACCACGGGTGCATCGGGGACCACCCAGAGCACGCACCCGATACATACCATCTCGGTAGTGGCAACAAACAAACAAGAGTTGTAAAAATACATACAATTAAATTACACAAAGAAAGTAGCGTTCCCACAGTCGAATTGGAATGTGATAAATTAACAACGCCCATAATTCTAATGGTCGACACGAGGGCGGGGCCCAACATCATAAAAAGAAACTTTTTAACTACAACGACACCCATCAATAAAGACGAAATTTTACAATTAAATGGTATCACCGCGGTTTCCATATACACACTCGGCCACGTGAGAATCAACGTCTTTGGACGCATCTCTACTTTCCACGTAGTAGAAAGCAATTTTCCCATTAACGAAGGCGGGATATTAGGATCAGAATATCTGGACGGAAATCGAGTTATAATTGATTACGAAAAAAGGGTTTTAAAAATGCAAGAGTTGCAAATTCCCTTCGCGACATCGGAGACGATAATTATACCCGCTAGAACAAGGAAGCTGTGTTTCGTTCGCGTAAAAAACTTGGAGATTCAGGAAGGATATCTTCCGCCTTTGGATGCTGGTCACGGAGTCAGACTTGAAACAGGACGAGTAACGAACAAGAATGGTAAAGCATATATTTACGCGACAAACAATAATCCCCATACAAGACAACTGCAAGTTCCAGTATTAAATTTATATTCGGAAACCAAAATTATCGGCGATAATAAACAAATACACGCAAACGAAGCTAACAAGAAAGAAGGAAATGAAAAATCGAGAGGAATAACGGTGGCTACAAGGGAATCGGAACTTGTGGTATCTCCAGGAGTGAAAATCGAAGGAAACCGGAAGGAAACAATCGTGACGAAACTTAACGTAGGTGAAAGGGGAGAAACAGAGTGGATAGAAACTTTTGCCCCCAAGCCAGTGAATCCCATAGACATGCAGGACCCCGCGCTTTCAACAAGGGGAGAGACATGTGGTTTGAATAATAATATTTCCGAAGATCACGTATCAACGGTTAAACAAAAATTAAATATTTACGAAACATTGAGCACAAAAGAGAAAGTTAATACGCGCCTCGTCCAAATAAAAGATGGAAGCGAAATCGATAAATCTGTTCAGGAGCTCGAGCACGGTACCAGTAGTACGCGAGAGGCCGACTTCAAAATGTTGACCGTTGATACAGTGTATGTTATTCACGGCAAACATAGTAATAACGAGATTGAAAAAAATAATGAAAGTACAGGAATAACGGAGGAGATTAGAAATAATACGAGAGAAGAAGGGAAAAAGAGTCACGAACAATCAGAAACAGAGACAAAAGAATTAAGAGTAGTAGAAAAAATTTTGGACGACAGTATGGCTATGCAGTATTTAGAGTCATTGTCGAGTAAAAGTACGAGGGATCATAAAAAAGTTCGCAAAGACAAAAACCCAGCAGGACATAGCAAGAGTTACACCATTGTAAACCCTGAGTTCGCCAAGAGGCTTGGGACGACGATCGCCTCGCGAGGTATACAACCCTTCACCAGAGAAAGTTTTTGCCTCGCGTTTTCTGCCTCCGATGCAGAGGAACGTTTCGGACGGATAACATCTCTCTTAAGACTAGACGGACTCAGCGGTGAAGAAAAGGATAGCATCGAAAAATTATTACGAGACAGTACACAACTCTATCATCTACCTGGCGAAGCGCTAAGCCACACGACGATTTTACAACACCGAATACCCACGACGGATGACCTTCCTATTAATACGAGGGGTCCCCGGTGGCCTGAATGTACCAAAGATGAGATCGAAAAACAAGTAGACGATATGCTCAAAAACGGGGTAATAATACCATCAACCTCACCTTATAATTGCCCAGTCTGGGTGGTACCGAAGAAAAACGATTCAAAGGGAAATAAAAAGTGGCGAGTCGTATTCGACTATCGAGCATTAAACGAAAAAACTATAGCAGATGCGTATCCAATACCGAATATCACGGAAATTCTCGATCAGTTAGGAGGCGCAAAATATTTCTCCGTCTTCGATTTGGCATCGGGTTTCCATCAGATAGAAGTATGCCCAGAGGATCGACATAAGACCGCATACACAACACCGAGGGGCCATTTCGAATTTGTTAGGATGCCGTTCGGACTCCGGAACGCCCCGCCCACTTTTCAAAGAACTATGGATCTCACTTTAAGCGGTATCCTCGGGAAGGGCATATTTGGACGACATAGTAATTTATGCAAAACATTTGGAGGAACATCGAATAATTTATGAAGAATTAATAAAAAGACTCGAAGCAGCGAATTTAAAATTACAACCTGATAAATGCGACATAGTAATTTATGCAAAACATTTGGAGGAACATCGAATAATTTATGAAGAATTAATAAAAAGTCTCGAAGCAGCGAATTTAAAATTACAACCTGATAAATGCGAATTTCTGAAGAAAGAAGTAGCGTACTTAGGCCATATAATCGGCGAAAACGGCGTCAAGCCAGATCCAAAAAAAATTAGAGGCGGTGCGAGAATTCCCGAGACCAAGAAACGTTAAAAATATCCGCCAATTTTTAGGGCTAACGGGTTATTATCGACGGTTTATAGAATCTTACGTGAAAATTCCCAAACCCCTTACATTACTTTTGCGCAAAGAAATTACTTTCATTTGGGACGCCGAGGAGCAAGAATCATTCGACATTCTAAAAGAAAAATTATGCACGGCACCAGTCCTACGATATCCGGATTTCTCTAAACCTTTTATCTTGACAACTGATGCCTCGGGAATAGCAATTGGGGGGATTCTGTCTCAAGGAAAAATCAACAATGACCATCCGTGTGCTTATGCTTCAAGAGCCCTGAACAAAACAGAAGAACGCTACGATACTTACGAAAAAGAGGCATTGGCTATAGTATACGGCATTCTGCACTACCGTCCTTATTTATACGGCCGACAATTCACGGTTGTCACCGATCATAAACCATTATTATGGTTCCGCCGTGCTACCGACGGTAACCCTAAAATTTTGCGCTGGCGGCTGAAACTCGCTGAATACGAGTACGATGTAATATACAAAGCAGGAAAAACTAATGTTAACGCAGACGCTCTCTCTCGAAATCCTGTAGAAGAACCCAGTGGTACGGACGGAATATTTATTATCCGAACTAACCCTGCGACAAAAACTCGTCGTAAACCAGCGCGCGGACTGACCGACGAAGAAATTGCCAGCTATCTAGCGATGGACAGCGACGAAGACGATATAGACGAAACAATAGACCCCGATGAAGAGCTCTTCGAAACAGAAGAAAACCCCGGGGAACCTTTAACGAACGATACCTTTGACGAAGACTCTACAAGCTATGCCCCTGAGCCCGCTTCCCTCGTACAAAGTCTAGACAACTCCAGAAATAATCAAGATGACGATGATAATATTCACACCGGCGACAGAATTTCCGACTCCCCAACGTGTTTTCCGGAGGAGCTAACCGGAGAGCCAGAGACGCAAGGAAAAAATGTAACCCCAAAATCGGTCGAAGGCATCTATGCTAAGCACAACAAAGACATGTACCCTGGCGATGTATTGTCAACCAAAGACAATCCTCCCCCGCGGACAGAGGGAAAAACCAAGACGAATAGGACTAACTCGTCCGACGAGATGGACGAGGAAAATGAGGTAATTCGTGTGCGAAAAAAACGACGACCCACGGCGCTAAGCGAGTCCGAGGCGTCGGACGACGAGGCTCCCTCGAGCCACCGTAGGAATACGGAATTCGATGAACCCATAGTACCCGGCATACCTGACACTAGAGCGAGACAGACGACCTCTAAAAATGACAAGCAGTCTCGAGATCTGTTCTACACTCGTAAAGACAATATGATGTTTTTTGTCGATACAAAAGGTAGACCTTTAGACAAAGGCGGACAAGCACTAACGGAACAGGGAGAAATGCCCAGTTTAAAAATGTTAAAAATCCTCGAGGCAAAGGCAATATCGAAAAGAAACAACCGATACTTCCTCGCTCTTCCTATCCGTGAGGAAATCGGGGATGGCCCCACGAGAATTCTCGAAAATATAACGGAAACTTTAAAAAGCTGTCGAGATTTAGCTTGGGAATTAAATTTACAAACAATTAGCATGGCAAAATCTCTTGCCATCTGTAACATACCATGGGAGAATGTAATGACGCAAATTCGAGCTTCGTTTCAAGATTCGGGGATAAAAATAATAATTTGTCTAGGGATCGTTAAAGAACCACCAGTGGAAGACCGTGAAGCGATAATCATCGAAAAACATTGTTCCGCCACGGGAGGTCATAGAGGTGTCAGCAAAACGTTCAAACGTATCCGGCACGATTTTTATTGGAAAAATTTAAAACAAGATATAGAAGAATATATTCGAAGATGCTTAAATTGTCAGTTAAAAAAATTAGTTAGAGTAAAGACAAAACAACCAATGGTTATCACGGATACTCCTCCCACGGCCTTCGATAAAATCGCAATGGATATTGTAGGTCCCCTACCCAAGACTAATAAGGATAACGAATACATTCTCACAATGCAAGACCAGAACAAAATTCTCGGCGGCTGCGCCGTTGCCAAACGCGAAGGCGATAACGATAGCCGAAGCTTTTGTAAAAAGATTCATTTGTAATTTTGGTTCTCCTCGTTCCGTGCTTACTGATCAAGGCACGAATTTTTTAAGCAACTTTATGAAACAGATTTCGAAATTGTTTAAAATAAAGAAAATAAGAACAACAGCATTTCACCCACAATCGAACGGTTCATTAGAAAGATCGCACCACGCCCTTGGGGAATATCTCAAGCAATACACAACAAAAGAAAATAACTGGGACGATTGGGTCGAACTAGCTATCTACAATTACAACACCAATGTACATGAAAGCACAAAACACACCCCATACGAGATGGTATTCGGAAAAAGTAGGTATACTAGGCCGGTTCTAATCCAGCCGGGGCGTTTTGAAACAGGCCGAGGCGTCTTGGCTGGCGAGGCGTGTTGGGTGGGTGGTGGGTGGGAGGGGGGAAGAGGGTGGTGGGTGGGTGGGTGGCAGGTGTGCGGGAGGTAATCGGTGGGTGGTGGGTGGGTGGGTGGTTGGCATTTTATTGTATTTAGTGAATCGGTGAGTGATGGGTGGGTTTGGGTGGCAGGTGTGGGGCAGGTGGGTGGTGGGTGGTGGGTGGGTGGGAGGTGGGAGGTGGGTGGGAGGTGGGAGGTGGGTGGTGGGTGGGTGGGTGGGAGGTGGGTGGTGGGTGGGTGGGAGGCGGGCGGTGGGTGGGTGGGTGGATGGGTGGTTGACATTTTTTAAGTTTTTCGAATCGGTGGGTGGGAGGTGGGTGGGGGGGGGGGGGGCTATTGAACTGCTCAGCCTTGGAGGGTATCGCTTGGCCTGTGCTCTGAGACCCATCTGTCCACTTATCGCCTATGATTGTATAAACAATTATAAATAAACACTTCGGTGTTTAAATCAAATGCTTGAATTAGTCTAGCCCTCTTGTCGCCCTTTGAAATTTATGACTGCGATAAACATCTATATACAAATACTAATATACTAGCTGCATGTATCGAATGCTCGATGAGTCAGACCCTTGTTCTCGTTCTCGGCATTCGCTGCAGGGGGATGTTATATAAACAAACATCGTAGCGAGGAATATCGATAGTTTTATATGCAGCATACATTTCTCCGAATATTGAAAGCGTAGTATGCATATATTCTAATGGGTGCACGCTTATCGCTCATTCGTAATATTTAAACTCTGTGAGGATAAACTGTGTGTGTTTATCCTCACAGAGTTGTTAAAATCAGTGGTGTTAAAATCAGACCACGCTCTTTAAAGCGGCTGTGATGTCTTGACTCGATGGCTCGCTCGTCACTTTACCCATCCTCATGGACCCCGTAAAGTGTATACGTGGTGGAGTAAGCGCCTTGTCCGCAGCTCACACTTCGGCGGCATCGAATGTTCCCGAAAAATATCAATCGCTGCAAAATGAATAGATGCTGGAGCGTTGTTTATGTTTACCATCTCTTCCCAAAAACACCCTTTTCACCCATTTCTTCCCGATAGCGAGCATCCTCGTGATTGGCTTTTTTTAAATTGGTGGAGAGGGTGAAGTTAGAATATCTTTGACTTTGAAAATTAGTTGATCAGTTTATAATCATTCTGCAGCTTTGAGCGCATCGCGAACATCTTATAGTTGAGATTTTTGCGTAAAGTATTTACTGTTGAGATTTTCTCACATGTGTTCAGTGTGCGTTCACTTACCTGTGGGTGATCCCCGCGTAGAAAAAATTAGTATGGGATTGACTCTGGGAGGACGATGGGCGAGAGGCTGGGGTTTGTTTGGGATTGAATCTGGGAAGCACTATGGGCGGTCATCTGGGTTTTGGGACCCGGCTGGATGGTTTCCCAGACCTTTTCCCATAGCTTCAGTGGACGGGGGGAATCCTCGTGCAATCAATCCCATACGCTTTTCCAGATTCTCTCCCAGCCGTCGCATACGAACGGGGATCCTCGTGCAATCAATCCCATATGCTTTTCCAGATTCTCTCCCAGCCGTCGCGTACGACCGGGGGAATCCTTGCGCGATCAATCCCATACATAGAATCCCATGTTATGTGTAAGTGAAAGAAGATGAAAAAATAGATTTTGTCAAATGGAAGAAAAAAATAAAAAACGAAAAAATATGCCTAAAACCAATTTTTTTCGACGGATATGAGTTCCCCGAGCAAAGTTAAATGCTGCTGTACGTAATCGGCGTTTGAAATTCGATGTAGGTCCCAAAAATATTGTAAAGTATTGGATGAGTTTAACATAGATCTTTTAATTTATCTATCCAAGCTTTTCCCAGTACATCACATTATTTTTGGGGCCTTAAATGAAATTTAACCGCCGATTATGTACTACAGCGCTTAACTTTGCACGGCGTAATCATATTCGTTGAAAAAAATTAGATTTGTGCATATTTCTTCGTTTTTCATTTTTTCCTTCCATTTGACAAAATCTATTTTTCCTTCTTCATTCATTTACACATAATATGGGGTTCTATGTATGGGATTGATCGCGCGAGGATCCCCCCGGTCGTACGGTACGGCCGGGAGAGAATCTGGAAATACGTATGGGATTGATTGCACGAGGACTCCCCCGTCCACTGAAGCGATGGGAAAAGGTTTGGGAAACCATCTAGCCAGGTCCCAAAACCCAGATAACTGCCCATAGTGCTTCCCAGATTCAATCCCAAATAAATCCCAGACTCTTGACCATCATTCTCCCAGAGTCAATCCCATACTAATTTTTTCTACGCGGGGATAAATCGTGATAAGCGTAAAAATGGATCGTGCTAAGCGTAAAAAACTTGTGCATCTCATGGAGAGGGCATATTCAACTCTTAACGAGAGAACACTACCCGGTGAGAGGCAAAAGTGGATCGACATCGGTGAAAAAAATGTGAAACTTTTGAGTTCGATTTTACGCAAGTGCGATTCACTCACGATTCACGATAAAATTCAAATTCAGGCGACGATAGTGAATTTAAAGTCGATGACCGAAAGGTTTAAAACGACTGGTGCCGGTGCAGTTTCGAAAAAAGTGCAGTGGTCCGACCTCGAGACGGCATTTACGCGGCGCGTACGCACGGGCGTTGTTACAAACCTGCAACACAAGGATTTGATGGAATTCTTGGATGATGCTAAACGCCTCATAATCACGAGATTGAAACGGATGTTGAATGGAACCGCGAGGAAAAAAAGGAGACGTTCTCTCAAGGTCAATGTCATCCTCGGATGTAAATTCAGCGTTACGAAAAATGCCGAAAATCTGGAGGAGAATAAATTTTTCAATACGCGTAATGAAGTCATTCTTCACTCCACGAACACCGATGAGTGGTTCAGAGAACACGTGAAAGAAAAATTGTTGCGGAAAGTGGAAGAGTTTCAGCAAAAGGAATCTGGCTGGACTCTCATCGAAATAATTAATCTGCAATTTAACATGAATAAATATGTGCCACTTCGAGGAGGATTATCCACCTTTGTCAGCGTTCCACGGGATATTCAACTGAGGCGGGCTGTTATCAACATTGTCAACAACGACGAATACTGCTTCCTGTGGTCCGTGACAGCAGCGCTTTCTCCACCGGTGAAGAATCATGGTGATCGCAAAAGTTCGTACCGACATTTCCGTGAAGTGCTTGATTATAAGGATTTTAGCTATCCGATGAAGCTAAAAAATATTCCAAGGTTTGAGAGAATAAATAATTTAGCGATTAATGTGTACGCTGTAGAGAGTAAGAAGCGCAAATCGAAAATTATATCGGAAATTGTACCGATATATTTGAGCAAAGCAAAGAGCGATCGACCCACGATACATTTGCTTATGCTCGAAACTACTATAAATCTCCGTGACAATAATCCTATCCATCATTTCGCGTGGATTAAGAATCTATCACGGCTCGTTAGTTCACAAATATCTCGCCATGAGGCAGCGACTTGGCTTTGCGATAGATGCCTGTGCCACTTTCAGACAGAGGCCGGCTTAACCAAGCATAAAGTTGATTGTTTCAACATTAACGGTTGCAAAGTGGAGCTTCCTGCGGAGGATGATAAGATTTAAAAATTTAAAAACTATAAAAATAAAGTCGATGTTCCGTTTGCAATTTATGCCGATCTCGAATGCCTTTTAGAGCCAAGCCAATCAACACCGGGAGATCAAAAGCACGTGCCGCACAGTATTGCCTTTTATTTGCATTGCGCGTACTCAAAGGATATATCCGAATATAAATCATACCGCGGCAGAGATTGCATCGAATGGTTTATGCGACAATTGCGCGAGTTAGCTGACTTCATTACTCCGCGCGTGCTAACTGTTATTCCGATGAAAAAATTAACAGTTGATCAGATTCGTAAATTTCAAGTAGCTACAACGTGTCATATTTGCGAAAAATCGTTTACCAAAATTGAGGTGAAAGTTAGAGATCACTGCCACTTTACGGGTGACTATCGAGGCGCCGCGCATAACGGATGTAACTTACGGTACACAAACTCGCACGTTGTACCTGTTATTTTTCACAATTTATCAGGCTACGATTCGCATTTTTTGATTAAAGCGTTGGCCACAGAATTTGAAGGCTCAATTCAATTGCTACCGGTGAACAAGGAAAAATATATATCTTTTTCAAAAGACGTGAAGGGCACACCTGTGCGATATCGTTTCATCGATTCGTATCGATTCATGCCGAGCAGTATTGAAAAATTAGCATCCTATCTTGGCGCGGATAAAAAAATTATAACGCGGGATGGGTGTAATACCGAGGCGGAATTTACATTGCTAACGAGAAAAGGAGTTTTTCCATATGACTATCTCGATAATTGGGGGAAACTTGATGAAACGGCTTTGCCGTGTAAAAATGATTTTTTCTCAAAACTGACTAATGAAGCGATAAGCGATGATGATTATACACACGCATTGAATGTTTGGCGCGAGTTCAACGTAAAAAGTTTAGGCGAATACTCAGACCTTTACTTAAAAACAGATGTACTTCTCTTGGCCGACATTTTCGAAAATTTCCGACAGACATGCTTTAAAACATATAATTTAGATCCGTTGCACTACTATACGGCACCGGGCCTCGCATTCGACGCAATGCTAAAGTGCACGGGAATCGAGCTTGAACTATTTACCGATGTAGATATGTTATTGTTCATTGAGAAGGGCATTCGAGGAGGTATCGCGCAGTGTACAAATAGATATGCAAAAGCGAACAAGCGGTATATGGGTAAAGATTTTGACTCGAGCGTAGAAGAATCGTACCTCATGTACTATGATGTTAATAATCTTTATGGTGCAGCAATGAGCCAATACTTACCATGCAGTTCTTTTGAATGGCTGGAGAATTTTGATAACCTCGATATAGAGAGTATCGAAGATGATGCTCCAACGGGATACATATTCGAGGTAGATTTAGAATACCCGCGAGAACTCCACGCGGAGCATAAAGACTTACCGCTATGCGCTGAGCACTTCGTACCTCCCGTCCCCGGATGTAACCAATCAAAGTTGATGACAACTTTATTGCCGAAACGGAAATATGTAATTCATTATCGTAATTTGAAACAGTGTCTCAGTTTCGGTCTGAAGTTAGCAAAAATTCATAGAGTATTAAAATTTGAACAAAGCCCATGGATGAAGCAATATATTGATTTAAATACAGACTGCCGCAAAAAATCGACTAACGATTTTGAAAAGAATTTTTACAAACTGATGAATAATGCCGTCTTCGGCAAAACAATGGAAAATGTGAGAAAACATCGGGAAGTAAAACTTGTCACCAAATGGGCAGGGAGGTACGGGGCTCGAGCCCTTATAGCGAAAGCGACGTTTCATAGCTGCACCGTATTCGATGATGATATGCTTATAATAGAATTAAATAAAACATCAGTCAAGTTCAATAAACCGATATATACAGGCTTCACCATTTTGGACGTGTCAAAGATTTATATATATGATTTTCACTATAATTATATGCGGAACAAATTTGGTGAAAGTGCAAAAGTAATGTATACCGACACTGATAGTCTAATCTATCATATCAAAACCGCGGATGTATATGAGACGATAAAGCAGGATTTGCACAAATTTGACACGTCGGATTACCCTGTAAATAATTTTTATGGAATACCGCAAGCGAATAAAAAAGTTCTCGGATTGATGAAAGACGAGAACAGTGGTAGAATTATGACTGAGTTCGTGGGTCTAAGAGCAAAATTATACTGTGACGATAGTGCAGCCTACGCCTTATTTTCCTTTCCCACGGACTCCTTAGATCCCCTTCCTGCCTACGTGACTTTCCACGACAGCTGCACCCTCGCTATCGCCAGGGCGTCGCGCAGTCGGAATGCGCACCCCCTACATTCCTGATAAGGCCCAAAGACTTTATCTTCCAACTCCCATAGTCCAGCCATGAAGCACCTATCTTTATGACCTGACCTTCCTAGAATCCGAGACATCTGCTGTTCCCAGCATCGCCCAAGACGTGCCCTTCTTCCGACTCCTAAATTCCCTCCCCACCATATCACTGTTTTCCCATAGAGTAGTGCTATAAGAACCACCCTCTTCCTAGGCTAGTTAGTTAGTAGTCCTCCGATGATCTAAGCAGTAACATCACGCTGTACATTGTATCATCAAGAATAAACGTCTTGTGCTATTCGAATAAGTGTCTACCGCGTTTTTCCTTTCAACAATCGCGTTCCGTAGCCGAGTCGGCAGCTTCCTCAACTAATTTTCAACGAATAAATAAACCACGACGTCACATTGGTGCTAAGTGTGGGGTCTGCCAACTCTAAGTGCCAGGAACATTGAAACGATTAACAACACTAAGAAGTAGCACGAGACACAAATTCAACGCTGGACCATCAAAGAAAATCGGTGAGTAATAACTCATTTACTCAATACCGCGAGCAAACACTCCCAATCGCGACCGATTCCGAAAGTGACTCCACAACTACTAACTCGTGCTCTATGACAAACGTCAGCGGAGTAATTGACAACAAAATGAGCCAAGAAGACGAACGATCGCGACGCGACAGCGAAATATCCGAATTAGATACGGAAGAAATCACACCAAAAGAGGCAATAGAACTTATTAAAGAATTCGATGGAAAAAATATTGGTGTCGAGATGTTCATCAGTTCAATCGAAGACGTGAGACAACAAGTCACCCGCGAAGATTATCTCCGCCGCTTAATTATCGCGAAAAGAATTATCGGGGACGCGGCGCGTGAACTACAGGAATACGACGTCGGAACGTACGATAAGCTATATGAATGCCTTCGGATCCTATTCGGTAACTTGCAACCGGTCAGCGTATTTCGCGATAAACGCTCTCGCATGTTTCAAGGAAAGCTCGAAACCGTCTCGAAATTCACCAACAGATTTCTGGAAGTTCAAAACCAGGTGTTAACGGTACTCGCGAACTCTACCACGGACGAAAATAAGCGTAAATTCATCCTTGAATACGAAAGAGAACAGGGTCTCGAGCAGTATTTGTTAGGACTTCGCAAGGAAATTTCCACCGAAGTACGCGCGCAACGCCCAAATAATATTCGATCGGCAATAGCCAAGGCTCAAGCGTCAGAGGCTTACGACTTCACAAGGAAAATGATGACTAGGAGCCTCAACCTTTCCGAAAGAAATCCGACCACGGCTCCTCGACGCAGCACACCACCAGTATCGCGACCAGCTGTGACTACACCTACAACACCACGACCACAGATACAATGCCGCTACTGCAGCCGCATGGGCCATATGGAAAGGGATTGCCGCGCAAAGAAGCGCGATACGGAAAACCACGGCAGTACCTCTACCCAACAATCGGGTTTTCAGAGGGACAGGCCACTGCCTCGACCACCTCCGAGAGTAAACCACGTGCCGGCAGAACCGATCACCGAGGAAAAGCCAGGAATGAACTCCCAAGAATTAACGCAATCGGACCAGACAAACGAGTGGTCAAATTATCGATGCGAGGAACCAGAGGACCAGGGAGATTTTTACTAGACACCGGGTCAGCCATTAGTTTATTGAAACGCAATATGCTAACGGAACGATCTTTGGTCAACAAGAACATCCGCACGAAGTTTACGATGGGCAATGAGGAACACGAATCATTGTTCATCACGCAACAAGAGTTTGAGGGCAGAAAACAAATTTTTCACGTGATACCTGATGATTTCCCTCTCCTAGAAGACGGGCTCATCGGTATCCCATTTATGGAGCAATACCAAACCTTCATTGGTATTGGACCACAGGAATTTTTGGAACTGAACGGCCAGCGATACGACTTCGAGGTAGATGAAACAATCACGATCCCACCTCGATCAGTCTACTGGATCCGGACAACGACAAATATTCGAAATGGACCAGCCGTTACGGCTGAAGAAAATCCAGATGCGGTTGTACCTTGTGTCTTCGAAGCCAAGGACTACCAAGCCCGAGTGCCTGTCATAAACGACTCGGAAGAACCTAAACAGGTTACAATAAAATTGCTGCGCGGGATACCACTCGAAGATATTACCCCTTCACCGTCGGAGGAGCGCCCAGACGCACCGCCGGGCGTAGCAGCCATACATCACATCGCTAGCCAGAACACGGCCGATCGTGTGCGCAAGCTGCAGGAAAATGTGCGGCTTGAGCACGTGCCACCAGAGCAAGCAGAAAAGGTATGGGACATCATCTCATCCTTTCCCGACGTTTTCGCCTTACCTGGCGACCCTCTCCCGGGCACAAAAGCGGTCAAACATCGCATCATAACCAGCGACGACCTGCCGATCAACGTGAAGCAGTACAGGTACCCCCCGGCACACAAAGAAGAAATCGACCGCCAGGTGCACGACATGCTAAAACAAGAGCTCATCGAGCCGAGCGAATCTCCATATAACGCTCCACTGTGGGTCGTGCCAAAGAAATCGGATGCATCAGGAAAAAAGAAATGGAGAATCGTCATCGATTTTCGTAAGCTGAACGAGAAGACAGCTCACGATGCCTATCCTCTCCCATGCATCGACGAAATATTAGACCAATTGGGACGAGCTAAATATTTCTCTGCCTTCGACCTTGCTTCCGGATTTCATCAAATCGCTATGGACGAACGAGACAAACAGAAAACGGCATTCTCTACACCAACAGGCCACTACCACTACAACAGAATGCCCTTCGGACTGAAGAACGCACCGGCTACATTCCAGCGAATGATGAACAACGCCCTGCGAGATCTCATTGGCAATGCATGCTTCGTTTACCTCGACGACATTATTATTTACGGTAACACCCTCGAGGAACATAACAAAAAAATGATCGATGTCTTCAAAAAATTACGGGAAGCGGACCTGAAACTTCAACCGGATAAATGCGAGTTTCTGCGTCCTGAATTAGAATTCTTGGGGCACGTGATATCAGAAAACGGTGTTCAACCGAACCCAGCAAAAATTAAAGCAGTGCAAGAATTTCCACGGCCAAGCGACCCCAAGGCAATCAAACGCTTCCTAGGACTCGCAGGATATTACCGGAAATTCATAAAAGATTTCAGCAAAGTGGCGAAGCCACTAACAGAACTTTTGAAAACAGCAGCTACCTGGGATTGGACAGAGAAGCAAGAGCAAGCGTTTAATTTATTACGCACAGCCCTTACGACTGCTCCCGTGCTACAGTATCCTGATTTCTCCAAGCCCTTCGTCCTGACTACCGACGCCAGCAACTTTGCACTTGGTGCTGTATTGTCGCAAGGGGCTATTGAAAAGGACCGACCTGTGGCCTACGCATCGAGAACCCTCAATAAGGCAGAACAGCGCTATTCTACCACCGAGAAGGAGATGCTCGCTATTACCTGGGCAACAAAACATTTCCGCCAATACCTGTACGGAAAACATTTTCAGATCGTCACTGACCACAAACCTCTCATTTGGATACTGAAAGCCACTGATCCTCCTACAAACAGTCGTCTGATGCGACTGAGAATGAAGCTCGAAGAATATGAGTACGAACCCATCTATAAAAAAGGTTCATTAAACACTAATGCTGACGCGCTCTCTCGAGTTTACGCGGTAGCGACTCGACAACAACAGAAGGTGTTGCAACAAAAACCAAAAGTTGAGAACGACGCAAAGGATGCAAACAGCGACAACTGTGAAATGACGAAAACACTACAGGAAGAAACTCCTCAGGAAGAACCACCACTCTACATGACATTCGAGTTGTGTGAGAACATTCCAATTGTTACGGAAATAAGCGAAGACATACCACCAAAAGGTACGCCGGCGCTGAAAATCACCGATTCACCAAGCGACGCCGCAGACTGCTTGTACATTAATTTTGACGAAGACGAAATTGATTGGTATAACCGGATCGGCACCGCTCTCATGAAAATACACAAGCCAACGAAAATTTACTTAGGCTGCGAGTACTTGTGTGCTCACCCTGGCGCAAAGATCCGGATAAAACAAATTATCAATTTCATCTGGGCATCGAAAAACGAACGACCTCCGCTCTACCTGTACGACAGCGAGATTTACGAGCCGGACACTGAAGAAGAACGACAACGCATTATAAAAGAACACCATGGGACCAAAGCTACAGGGCACTTTGGGATAACGAAGACTCTCGACCGCATTAAGGCCGTTGCTACTTGGCCGAACATGCAGAGAGACATCGAAGACTTTATTCAAAAATGCGACACTTGTCAGAAAATTAAATTAGTCCGCATACGCCCACGAGCGGAGGCAGTAATTACTGACACGCCGGAACGACCAAACGATAAAATCGCTTTGGACCTCGTGGGACCCATTCCTGAGTCGAGTGAGGGATACAAGTACATACTGTCTGTTCAGGATCAACTCACGAAGTACATCACGCTCATCCCTCTCAAAACACAAGACGCAAGAGCAACAGTTGACGCACTCGTACAAGATTTCATCTACATCCATGGGGCACCGAAGAAAATCCTTACTGATGGTGGACGTAACTTTATAAGTCAGACGTTTAAACACGTGGAGAAACTTTTCAAGATCTCGCACATGACAACGACGACTTTCCACCCGCAGAGCAATGGAAGCCTTGAAAGAGCTCACGGGCCAATCAAGGAACAAATAAAATCTCTAATACACGATCACCGTGAGGACTGGGACAAGAAACTAAAATTTGTTTCTATGGCATACAACACCGCCAAACAAGAGGGGATCGGACTTACTCCTTTCGAAATGCAATTCGGACGAAAACCCAACGTCCCAAACAGTATCCCGATCCACCGAACGAACACAACCATCGACGAATACTTTGAAGGACTCCGAGCAGATCACGATCGAATCCTGAAGAAAGGACGCGATCATCTCATTGCGGCAAAGGAACGATACAAGTCAACACAGGACTCAAAAATTTGTCGACCTGCACCAATTTTTAACGTGGGTGACGAAGTCCTCGTCGCACAAGAAAGAGATAAATCCCCACTGGCGCCAAAGTGGGAGGGACCTGCCGTTATACTCGATCGACCATCCGAAGTCAATTACGAAATCTTACTCCGAAATAGGAAAAAATTGATTCATGTAAACAAGCTAAAGCCTTATTACAAGAATTAACCGCTTATTTGTTTAGGTCATGCCGCTATTTCTACTTCTCGTGCTAGCAGCGTCTACAGCTTTCGAAACTCCCGAACCTTTTCAAGTGGAACCGATCTCTGGAGCTATATACCTAGAACACCTGGGAGATGTTGTGATGTTTCACAAGACTTGGACCGTTGTGAACTACGTGGACCTGACCGAAATCAACGCTCAACGAGACGAACTCTTCACCATCGCGCGAAAACTATCCATTATTTGTAATGTTACACGTAGCGAAAAAAAATGTCTAGAGCCAGTAACAATAGAAACCGTACGACAGAGATTATACAGAATAGAAGATCGTAGAGTTCGATTAATGGGGATAATCAATTACACTCCCCGCATTAAAAGAGGCGTATTTAATTTCATCGGGGACATAAGTAAAATCCTTTTCGGTACTCTAGGGAATTCGGATGCAGAATACTATAACGCCGAAATAGACAGGGTCGACCAAGATAATGCGAAATTGAGCTCACTTGTCCGTAATCAGACTACGATCGTAAAAGCAATGATTTCTACTTTCGCAGACGCAATAGTAAATCTGAGAAACGAAACTGACCACCTGCATGCAGCCTTGTATAACGTAGCATATCAAACAGCAAACAATACTCGAGACATTATTATTAGTTCGCAAGTAGCACTGCTGGAAACTCTCATAGACGAATATAGTGAAAACCTCAATAACGTTCTGAATGCGGTTAACGATGGCAAGCAAGGGATTGTTCACCCGCAAGTTCTGCGACCAGCCGATCTGGTTAAAGCTCTTCTCACGATCCGAGAGAGAACTATTTCCAGTGACACGCCTCCGATACCATTGGAAGAATCCGCTTTTGCTGCGATAGTAGATATTAGTGACATTAGCGTCATGATCAGCGACAATCGTTTTTCTTATATTATCAAAGTTCCCGTAGTAGAAAATGCTGTGTTACACGCTTACAGATTAATCCCGGTAATGCAACAAAAATCACCAGCTAGCACGTTCTTTTATCTGAATCCCCCGGATACCATAATTATTGTAAACAGCGTAAGAACCCTATTCACACCAAGTAGCGAAAACGAACTCTCGCAATGCAGAAAACTAAGTTCGAAGTTCCTTTGCAAACGACAAAACCCCGACTATGCGATAAATAATCCGAATAGTTGCGAAGCGATCCTTTTACAAAGACCGGCAGATATATCCGATTCAAATTGTCAAGTATTGTTCATGAACTTAGCGAAATCTCTATGGATTCAATTGAAGGTCGGAAACTCTTGGATTGTAACCTCGCCAGAACCCGAAACCCTTCACTTATTGTGCGATGATAACAAGTCACGACAAACGACATTGCATGGCGTTAATAGAACAACAATCTCAGCCAATTGCCTCGGTCAAACCGACCACATTATCATTAGACCTCGAATTGAAGAAAAACTCATACAGACCACCGACGTGATTATAAACAAAACCGTTTTAATTCCCCAACTCGATGACGTTCTCAGTAATTATTCAGTTTCCCTCGAAGACTTAAAATTAACGACACTAGGAAGACCGACACATATCGACGTAACCCAACTAAAATCCTTAGGACAAACATTAGATGAGATTTCAGACGAAGCTGAAAAGATTGGACGCCACAGACGGAACAAAACATTGTTTGAAACTGTGCACGATGGCCTAAAATATCTCGGGTATGCGTGTATTTGTGTTGTAGTATTATTGGTATCCTGTAAGATAGGACTATGTACTTGCTTAGGTAAATTGTTGGGAAGACTTTTATCATGTACCTTTTCACCCTGTATCAACATTTACAATAATTGCTTTCACACCAATAACACCGATAGTGCCAATTACGCTGTACAGTATCCACGAGAAGAACTACTCTCACTAGCGGAGATAAGTCACCCTCGAGTTGCATCTCAATCTGTAAGACGTACCAGTAGGAATAATCTTAGTTATGTTAAAGCTTAGAAAATCCTTACAATATTCGAAGGATTTTCTAAATTAAGGGGGGAGGTGTGACGATAGTGCAGCCTACGCCTTATTTTCCTTTCCCACGGACTCCTTAGATCCCCGTCCTGCCTACGTGACTTTCCACGACAGCTGCACCCTCGCTATCGCCAGGGCGTCGCGCAGTCGGAATGCGCACCCCCTACATTCCTGATAAGGCCCAAAGACTTTATCTTCCAACTCCCATAGTCCAGCCATGAAGCACCTATCTTTATGACCTGACCTTCCTAGAATCCGAGACATCTGCTGTTCCCAGCATCGCCCAAGACGTGCCCTTCTTCCGACTCCTAAATTCCCTCTCCACCATATTACTGTTTTCCCATAGAGTAGTGCTATAAGAACCACCCTCTTCCTAGGCTAGTTAGTTAGTAGTTCTCCGATGATCTAAGCAGTAACATCACGCTGTACATTGTATCATCAAGAATAAACGTCTTGTGCTATTCGAATAAGTGTCTACCGCGTTTTTCCTTTCAACAATCGCGTTCCGTAGCCGAGTCGGCAGCTTCCTCAACTAATTTTCAACGAATAAATAAACCACGACGTCACAATACTCATACAAGGTTAGAGATGATCCGAAGGATAAAAAACCCGCAAAGGGTGTCAAAGCGAATCCACATTGCGAAAAATTACATTTGCTGACTACAAGAAGTGTTTGTTGCAGCATGAGAATCTCGTGAAATCACAATGCTTAATACGTAGCCGAAGGCATGTGGTAGAGACTATTACTAGAAATAAGTTAGCTCTAAGTTGGAATGATGATAAGAGGATGCTGCAGCGTGGCTCCACCGATACATTACCGTGGGGTTATAGGGGATAAGGGTAGAAATAATTGTACTTATATAAATTGTAAAAATGTATATATTGTGAATATTGTATATAGTGTTTTATAATATTATGTGTGCGTGTGTATTGATCGATAGAGAATAGGAAATATATTTAGTGCATAAAAATGTATATATATATATCATATCATATTCTTATAAAATAAAGTTCCATTGTTTTTCACATCATTTTATCACTTATTAATTATCACTCTTCCGGCACTACATTAATTTCATATTCCTCCTCGTCATAGTCGTCCTCATCATCATCATCATCATCATCATCATTATATGGATCGTGATATTCGTCAACATATTCATCATCTTCTTCTTCTTCTTCTTCTTCTTCTTCTTCTTCTTCTTCTTCTTCTTCTTCTTCTTCTTCTTCTTCTTCTTCTTCTTCTTCTTCTTCTTCTTCTTCTTCTTCTTCTTCTTCTTCTTCTTCTTCTTCTTCTTCTTCTTCTTCTTCTTCTTCTTCTTCTTCTTCTTCTTCTTCTTCTTCTTCTTCTTCTCCTATGTTCCTGATGAGGCAATAGAGTTTGAATCTCTCTATGTATTTCGCGCTTTTCCTTTTAACTCGCTCACGGTCCTCCGGTAGCGAGCTTAGACTCGAATCGGAATCCGAATCCTCGAGCATTATGTTCCGCGCTTCCTCATTCAACCGCTCCATCTCCTCCGGTGGGGGCGAGTAATATCGGCGATTGGTGCGCGGTCGCTTTATCATATGCTGATAGTTTGGATCATCATCGTAATAACCGTATTGTCCCACTATCGACCTTCGAAACTCTAATGCAGCGGTAGCGGCATCGCGAATATCACCATGGACGTATCCACTTTTTACGGCGTCGAAGATTTCTTCAGTTTTTGCGACGAAAAAAACTCTTTCGAGTGCGCGAAAAACGGCATCGTAGGACATGTATTCTAACGCGCGCCGTCTTTCTTTTGGCCACCGACGATTTATAAAATCATTCCTCCGTACGAGGAACTTGAAAAGCGCACGCACAGTTGAACGGTTAAAGCTGCCCCGAGTCATCGCGATAGAATTGTTGTTGCTCTTACACGTATGGAAAAGAACTGAGCTCTGCTACTTTTCGAAAAACTAAGCCAACCCGCACCAAAAAGGTTTTTTCTTTTTTTCAAAGAGTGGGAGGATGCGAGTGAAACTACGAAGTTTTTAAATGATGCACAATTTTTACTCTGTGAGGATTGACACATGCTTTAAAGTGAGAGCGAGGATTATGTGAGAAGACAATGCTTCCACAGGTTGTACGCAGGCCATGTGCACGCTGTTAGGATTTCGTAAGAAAGGGCCTATCACACTTTCCCACGAGAAAGGGTCTTTCTTTTCCGGGGGGCATAGAGTACGCAGGGGTCATCCGAAATCTTTATGGGGGGTGTGCGGAAAAATGCTTCCAGAGCCGGTGCATAGGCCATGTGCATCGGCCTGAGCTCGAAAAGAACAGTCTCACTCTCTCACCTTTACTCTTTCTTTTCCTCAAGACAATGATTTATTTACAAGTCCGATTTATTAATCCAACTATTGTGCGAGTTATCAAATCCGAGCCATTTTACATAAAGTTTGTCGAGTCGTTTTTTCAACACTTTTTCAACTAAATAAATATCGGGGTGTTTGACGGCGAGTAGCTCTTGCTCATAGAAACCGCCGGCAATCGGTTTATTCTCATAGTCCATTAGCCTGTACGTCACAGGTGAAGTATTCATTATTCGAGATATCGTAAATATTTCAGTTGTCCAGTTGGGTGTATAGCCTTTCGCAAAAATATTTTTATATTTACTAACTCGAACTTTTTCGCCAACTTGAAACTTTGGCTTCCTGGTATATTTAATTTTTGGCCGATCATACACTGTATGCAAAAGATTTTTCTCATGTTTAGCGCATACGTCTTTTGGCTTCATTCTAATAGTGCGATGTATTGTGGCGTTGTATTCGAAAAGCAACTTCTCTATAATATCAATCCACTTATAACTTCCGCGAAGACTATAATGTTTCCACATTTTATTTTTTATTGTCCGATTGAAACGTTCGCAAATCGATGCTTTCAAGTTGCTAAATGTTGAATACAAATGAATTTTATACTGCTCCATGAGAGATTGAAAATTAGAATTGTAAAACTCTCTGCCATTATCCACCTGTAATTTTGATGGTGTTCGCGCTTGAATAAGTATGGACTTCATTGCAGCTGTTGTATCTTTTCCCGTCTTGCTCTTCATCGGTACTGCCCAAGCGAATTTCGAGAATATATCAATGGCGGTAAGGAGATACTTGTATTGATTGTTTTGACTAGCATAAGCTGACATATCGACGAGATCGGCTTGCCAAGTCTCATCGAGACCTCGTATATCCACATGACGACGAGGATAGTTCCGTCTAGCTGATTTATGTAGCTCCTCCACTAGTGCTTCTTTGTGCGCGCTCATTTTCAAGAACGTTTAGTCTAACGTCCACGTTGGCAATGGCCTTTGAGTTTCGAGTAGCCAAGTCTTGTACTGTTTCGAGGTTGATATTTATAGTTCTCATGATATCCTGCATTGTTGTCTCAAGCCCTTGAACCAATAGGAGATTACTATCATTCATTTCTTTTCGTAAAATCTTCACGGTGGTATGTACTTTGCGATGTAAGATGTTTAAGGTTGCAGCATCGTCTTGTTGTTCCGGAGCAGCAACATTGCGGAGTCTTTTGTTTTCCATATCATAATGGCCATCCTCGGTTAATTTAAATTCAATGCCGGGATTACCGGGAGCGCCAGGGCGGCCGGGAAGACCGCGATTTTTTACACCTGCGCTCTTATCGAGCTGTCGTCCAAACACATCGACACTCATCTTGCAAATGTTCAAAATCTCTATAGGTGGCGAATTAATATATTATCTGGGCCTCCCGCAGTTCCTCTATAATTGACATAATTTCGTTTCTATGAGAGGAGTTGCCAGCTGTTTGTGATGCCAAGAGTAGACGAAGCCGATTCACTAGCTCGTTTGGATCATCCCAATAAACATAATCCACCTTAACATCTTTTTGCGCAACTTTATATTGAGATATACCTTTTCCGGTGTATTCAACATCATTTAGAATTTTTGCGATATAATTAGTGAATTTGAAAGATTTATTCACGCGGATCGCTTCTCTATTTTTGTAATACTTCTTGTGCGCATTTGTTCTGATAATTATATCCTTATAATTTTTCATATCATCAACGCTAATATAAGCAACATTGGGTTGTTTTTTAAACAATAATTCAATGAGTCCAATAGTTTTTCCATAGCTTACACCCCCTATTTCTATAGAAGTAGCGTTGAAATTTATCGGCGAGTCTCCTATCATTAACCTATTATTAGCAAGATTTCGCACTCCATAAGAAATATCTAGATCGGACGTTCTATTTGATTGTAACAATGCGAGATATTCATTTATTAATTCATCTACTTCAGCGTTTGTCTGCACAATTTTATTATCATCGTCATCGCTTATAATGTCCTCAGTATCGTTGCCTATTGCTGACTTAAACGAAGCATCTTGCTCCTCATCATCGCTGTCGATAAATTCACGTTTCACTATTCCACTCGTTCCAGCTCTTTCGACAATATTATCTCTAGCCGCATCATCATCATTTATTTCTTCCTTAATTTTATCTCTAATTTCATCCTTAATTTCGTTCTTAATTTCCTCTTTAATTTCTTTCTTCACAAGTGCCGTATCGCGATTTTTACTTGTGTGAGACACATTCACTAATTTTTCCAATGGATTCACGAGTGGTTTGAAGACTTCTTGCATCACCTGGTCATTGGCCTCGCGACCAGTTTTCAACATTTTATGTTTCCGTCGAATTGCATCGCTGGCTTTGACGATTTTACGCAAAACGTCTTGTTCTCTAGAAATATTTTCACTCTTCATGTTGCCGTAGCTGAGTCGCGGATACTACTGTTGCAAGATCAGCTAGTAATAGAATATTTATTACTTATCGATGCACGCGAAACAGTCAAACCCTTTCCTATATCTACCTCGATCAAGATCGCTATCCTTGTCAATCATAATAAATCCATACTTATCGGCCCAGCATGCCGAGCATAAATTTTTGAACTCAGCGTAAGGCATATCGGTGTTTACATGATCATTGTATATATGCTTGAGATTCATCTCATCTTGCTTAAATAGTACTAGGAGGTTGGCATTATCACGAATGAGATGCTTTGGAATGCGTGCATATGTCTGACAGAGATAGAATGAATCAACGTGCTCATGTCTACCCATTGAAAAATATGCTCGAATATTATCCTGTTTCTCACATGCTACATCATCGAAAATAAATATTGAGTTCGGTCGAGCCTCGCTTGGTGGCACCACTTGTTCATTCTCGTTGAAGGGAAAATATTCAACACCGTCCACAGACTCAAGCAGTTTTTCTAATAACTTATACTTTGGCTGCTTAAGAGATTTCGAGTATATATAAATATTTTCGAATCGCAATCCATTGGGGTGAGTGATGAGCGTGAGCAACGCATTAGTTTTGCCGCAATTCGATGGCCCGCAAAACACTGCACGAACGGTATTTGGTAATAAATTACCATGACGTTTCGCGATCTTTTCCTTCTGCGCAAACTGATCAAAATTGATCACAGGTAAATTCGTGGATTGTGTCTTGAACTTCATCCCGATGCAGACTAACAGAATACCTTATAAATAATCGTTTATATATATAAATTTCCTCAGTAGCTCATGAGTCTTTCGATGGAGAAGATCGCGAGGAAACGCGGTAAAAAGTTTGGTAAAGGCTTGGTTAACAGACTTATCAATAATCTCCCTGTTGAATTACATCTGCCCGGTTATCAGTATTGCGGGCCTGGAACAAAGCTAGCGAAACGTCTTGCACGGGGCGATCCGGGAATTAACCCGCTCGACGCGGCCTGTAAGGATCACGATATCGCTTATTCGAAAAATCGAGAAAATCTCGCTGCTCGAAGCGCTGCGGACAAGGTATTGGCTGAGCGTGCTTGGAAACGCGTGAGCGCCGCTGACGCTAGTGTAGGTGAGAAAGCCGCCGCGTGGGCCGTGACAAACATAATGAAAGCGAAACGAAAATTTGGTATGGGCTCGAGGAAAATTAACAACGTTGGACTCGGAAAGATAATTGGAGCTGCTAAGAAAGCGATGATTCATAGTAATGATTCACGCGTAATCATTAAATCAGCTCTTAAGGGTGCTCGCGAAGCTTTGAAAAATGCAGGAGGCAAACGTAAAGTACTCACACCCCGAGTACTACCTGTACCGAGAAAAATAGGTGGTTTTCTGCCATTTCTCGTGCCCATTTTCGCGGGACTCAGTGTCGCTGGGGCATTGTCCGGTGGTGCGGCCAGTATAGCTAAAGCTGTTACCGCTGCTCAGGCGGCAAAACGACAATTGGAGGAGAATAAGCGACATAATCAAACGATGGAGGCTATTGCATTGGGCAAAGGCTTGCATCTAAAGCCCTACAAAAAAGGTTTCGGTCTTCATATTGCGACAAAAAACGGAAAGTGATGCTACCACATCGAGCACTAACTGACACCGACCTATTAAAGTATGCAAAAATTATGGAAATTCCACACTTTCGCGGAGTTTTTATACGAAATGGTTTACCGAAGAGTGGTCCATTCAAACAGGAGTCCGCAATTGTCAATCTGGATGATAACAATGGAGCTGGTACACACTGGGTCGCATACAAAATGATTCATAACAATGTTATATACTTTGATAGTTTCGGCGATCTTCAACCACCGACAGGATTTGTCAGTTATGTGGGTGTTGGTAGCGTGAAATATAACTATAAACAATATCAGACATATGATACAGTAGAATGCGGGCATTTATGCCTTAAATTTCTTTGCAATCAACTGGATCGCAAAGAAAAATATTGTCTATATAAACACTAACCACGATGTTTCGCACTCAGTTCTATATCAGCCCGCATCATGAATGATACTCTTACATTAACCATATCTGGAACTTCTTCCATTCTCGAAGCTCAATATGTTCCTCCTATTGAACTTTCCGCGGATAAAAACTATGCTCTAGGACTGGTTGAATTGCTAACCTTCAACTCAATTCCCAATATAGACATTGATAATAATAAACTTCACATTGGCGGAGAAGTAATAAGTATTCCGACTGGTAGCTATGAAATTGAGGATATTGAGAATTATTTGAAGCCCATCCTGATTGGGAAGAATATTAACATCGATATTAAACCAAATAATAATACTCTGCGCAGTGAAATTAGGTGTGATCACGATATAGATTTCACACCTGAAGATTCTATTGGTCGGTTACTAGGATTCACACAGCGTATCCTGCCAGCTAATAAAAACCACGAGTCCGATCTTCCTGTAGCCATTCTCAAAGTGAACGCTTTGAGAGTTGAATGTAGTCTTACAACCGGCGCCTATATCAACGAGCGAAAAGTACATACTATTCACGAATTCTTCCCATTTGTCCCGCCGGGAAATAAAATTATCGAAGTACCATCACACGTCATTTATCTCCCTATTCTCCACAAGGTAATTGATCATATTCAACTGCGAATAGTAGATCAGGACGGGAATTTAGTTAATTTCCGCGGGGAAGTGATAACAATTCGGTTGCATATTAAATCCCAATAATAATAATAATGGCGATAGTTTTTAACCGGAAGCCTGCCAATTATAATAAGTCGTCATGTGCGAGGCAGATCAGTCATCGACTAGCTCCCAAGGTGTTAACACATCAGAACATCCAACTTCTAAAAAGTCTGGGTCTCAAGGTCAAGCAACGCGGAAAACAATTGTAAAACGATATTTACTCCGCGTATTTTGTATCTGCTGCTGGCGAATACGATGGACGAGGAAATAGTGAATATTCAAACACCCATCATCTTTGATGAATCCATAACACACTGCGAGATTCATGCTCATCAGCCTTACGCGTCATCATCTTTCAACAACAGTGATGAGATACGTATTGCAGTTCAACATCAAGATCTCAGCTTGCTTCCGAGCAAGAGTTCGCTTCGCATAAGTGGAAAGCTCATGAAAGGTGATGGATCCGCGGCGGCTACTTCTACAACTCTCGTGAACAATGCAATTTGTCATTTGTTTGAGGAAGCTCGATATGAACTGAATGGTATCGAAATCGATCGAAACAAAAATGTTGGTCTCACGAGTCTAATGAAAGGATTTGCATCTCTACGTCACAGTCAAACTTCAGTAATGGAAAACACCGGTTGGCTCGATGTCGAAGAAACAAAATTTCTAACTAATTCGGGTTACTTTGATGTCTGCATACCGCTCAGCTTCATATTTGGCTGCGCCGAAGATTATCATAAGATTGTCATCAATGCCAAACATGAGTTGATTCTCGCTCGATCAAAAAATGATCTCAATGCAGTTATTCAAACGGCAGCGGAAGAATTTAAAATTGCTCTACATAAAGTAGAATGGCTTATACCATATGTATCAATTTCCGATCAGCGGAAAATACGGCTACTCAATTTCATAGCCAAAGATGCTCCAATCCCCATGAGCTTTCGTACATGGGAATTGTACGAGTATCCCCTACTCCCCACTACCACGAAGCATGTGTGGACCGTTAAGACATCTTCCCAGTTGGAAAAGCCGCGATATGTTATTCTAGGCTTTCAAACGAAGAGAAAAAATAGTACTAACAAAAATGTTAGTCATTTCGATCATTGTAACATCAGCGATGTAAAATTATATTTGAATTCGCAATGTTATCCCTATTGCAACCTGAATCTCGATATTAATCAAAACCAGTACGCTTTGCTATATGAGATATATGCAAATTTCCAAACTAGTTATTATGGTAAAGAAGCAGAACCATTGCTAAACAAGGAAAATTTTATAAATTATGCTCCACTCATTGTAATTGATTGTTCAAAGCAGAACGATACTCTCAAGTCTGGACCTGTTGACATTCGTCTTGAATTTGAAGCTAAGAGTAATTTTCCCGCCGGAACATCAGCATACTGTCTAATATTGCACGATCGAATAATCGAGTACAATCCAATCAGGGGCGGGGTAAAAAAGTTGGTATAAAAGCCTCCTCCATATGGGGAATCAAGTTAGTATTAATGAAGATGGACTTCGTCGTCGACGTTCAAGGGTTCAAGAAACCGATTGATGAGTTTGTGCTGAAAGAAATATCCATCCTTGAACTTGCTCGAGACATGACAGCTGATCCTATAACGTTGCTCGTTAAACCGCCATGCCCATGGGCCGACCTAGCAGCGAAATACAAGTGTATGAATTCGTGGCTACAACGAAATTTTCACAGAATGTCCTGGGAGTCTGGAGAAATGTCCTATGCCGGAGCTATAAGTTTCATTCGTGCTATCTTGAAACTTGGAACGACTGTTTTCGTCAAGGGTTTGGAGAAAAAAAGATGGTTGGATCGCATCATGATTGGTACATCGGTGTCCGTTGTCGATTTGGAAACGCTGGAGTGCCCATCGCTGCGTAAACTATCAACCGCAATACCCGCCATAAGATGTCCACATCATCCGAATCTCCTAATGAAATATAACTGTTCCGATGGGAATGAGAAATCTCTGAAGACTTGGATAATGCATATAAGGCGAAATGTAGACGAATGAAGGTGTTTTGTAAAGAAATAAAACAGATTTACATATATGAGTTTTTATTTCTTTTTACGTAGAAAACCTTTTACAATACAAATGAAAACTTACGTTATTATTACTGTATTATACAATGATATGTGAAAACACTTATTCAACATAAAGTTCGATTTGGCTGTCACACAAACATTATTAGAATTTTCACACGACTTGGAATGTTACACTGTTGTATTTTCCGCCGTGATACGTCATGCGGAGATGATTCTTCTGCGATGATTCAACCATCTGCGTGAACAGTGCCTGGTCGTCCTCGAAAACTCTTGCAAGCCGCGCTGGTAGGAATACAGCGAATTCTCCATTGACCTCAGCGATGACCCTTTTCCCGAATTTCGTCGTCACGAATTTTAGATTGCTGATCGGATGTTCTTGCTGAATTTCCAGCTCGATTAGCTTCTTCGTTGGAAGGAATTCCGCCATCTTGCCCACCTTGTTGATAGCTGCGAGATCCATTTTCTTGGATTTTGGCGTCAGCGAATGTCTTCAATATTAAACGCAAGTCTGATCTTGTGCGAATCAGATTTTGTACTTCTTTGATATTCTTCAAGAGTAGTTTGGTGCGTAGTTTTAGCTCACGATGACGATTGCTTTGCATCCAGTCTTTGCTCTGCATCACGTCTTTGAATGGTACAATTCGAGCTGCTGCATTAGATTTTGTATCATTGCACCGTAGCACCCCCACCACGGAATCTTATTCATCGACTCCGCCTTTTTCGTCTCTAACCCTAACGGCATCGAACATTTAAAACTGATCGAACCACACGTCTCGCTATTGTTTCTCTATGACGCACTCGTTGCATGAGTCACCGCTTTAGAACGACACTTTTCACATTGCAATCGACGTGGAGCTGGCCCATCAACGTGGGTTCTCATATCTGGTGTATTCCAATGCTCCATGCATGGTAGGTATAATGCTACTTCGGGATCAGCACGGAGATGGGCGGGTAACCGATCCCACAGGAGATGAATTTGCGTTCCCCAATATTTGAGAAGCTTAGACTTTGAAATAGTTTTCAGTTCCGCCTTGGATAGCTCCCACGGATTTTTAACATTGCACATCACGAGCGTAGCGTTCGTTGTATTCATCTTGCCGTTCAATTGCAGACTAAACTATAAACGTTGCCCATCGAGAATTTTTTTCCTTAAATATTCAGTGAAATGCATACACAATGTTTTGTTTATATAAGTTTTCCCCTTATAATAAATTCTGAGAACAACGATCCGATTCATTGCTCATGCTTTGGATGTGAATGTTTTGTTTATAAATTCTTATCACCGTAATAAATATAAAAGGGTGCGTAAAGAACAAGGGCCTGACTCACGATGCATTCATTAGCTATGACTGCTCTATTCAGTCATAAATTTTCAGGAGTGACAAGTGGCAAAAGGGACTTGGAGTGGTTGTATATATTGTAGTCTAAACAACCACTTGATGACCGATCTTGGAGTATCAGCAAGCGATACATTCCGAGAAAAAATGTCAACCGCCCACCCACCCACCGTAGACCCCCCCCCCCCTGTCACCCACCCGCCACCCACCCATCACCCACCTGTCACTCACCGATTCAAAAAACTTAAAAAATGTCAACCACCCACCTCCCACCCACCCACCCACCACCCACCTCCCACCACCCACCTGGCTAACCCACCTGTCACTCACCGATTTGAAAAACTTAAAAAATGTCAACCACCCACCCACCCACCCACCTCCCACCCACCCACCACCCACCTCCCACCATCCACCTGACTAACCCACCTGTCACTCACCGATTTGAAAAACTTAAAAAATGTCAACCACCCACCCACCCACCCACCACCCACCTCCCACCATCCACCTGGCTAACCCACCTGTCACTCATCGATTTGAAAAACTTTAAAAATGTCAACCACCCACCCACCCACCCCCCACCCACCCACCATCCACCTCCCACACACCTGCCACCCACCACAGGGGGAAACTGACCCCTACGTGGCGCGTCCCCAGGTGGCGGATAGGGGAACGCTCTCCAGATATGGAGGGTAGGAGGGAATTAAAATACCTCCCGCGGACCAACAGTGGGGAGTAAACCTCGTCAACAAATCGTCATGAGTGGTACGGCGGAAAAAACGATTACGGTGCAGGGGTTCGGATCCCCAGTACCGGCGTCTGTCAGGGGTGAGCAAGCGGGCCCCGGGACGTCGTCATCTAACGACCGCAGTATTACAGAGGTTGGTCACTCGGCCTCTGTAGTATCTAATGCAACAAGTGACGCAGGTGGCGAGAGCGTGACGCTGAAGGCTCAAGAGGCTTTTCAGCGTCTAACAAAGGAACTTGAGTCCTTGGTGGGGTTCATCCTGGAGAAGAAGAACCTCCACACAGAGCTCAAAGTCAAGGCACGGGGCACTCTAAGGGCGCTGAAAGAGTTTGCGGCGGCGCGGCCCGCGGCAACCGCAGCCCGGGCAGCACGACCGAGCAAGGAGGGGTCGAGCCAAACCTCGCCTCTCTTTCGCAACGACCGGGCGCCCCACGGAGACCTGGACCGCGAGCGCCCCTCGCCACCTAGGTCTCCGCAGGCGAGGAAGAAGCGGAAGAAGAAGAAGAGAGAGGCGACGCCCGAGAGGGATCCGCCCCGGCCAGCTGAAGCCAGACAGCAGCCAGTTGCCCAGCAGAAAGACCCCGACTGGGCAACAGTCGTCAAACGGGGCAAGAAAAAACAGCGGCAGCAGCCGCTGCCAATAGAAGAGGCCGGCAGGCGCGACCAAAGGCAGCCAAAGCCCAAGGTTTCGCTTAGACCCCCCCGTCCTGATGCGATCCACATCAAGGCAACGGGTGAGGTGTCGTATGCTGACATTCTTCGCAGAGTCCGAGCCGCACCGGACCTCAAACCTCTGGGGGATCGGGTGACCCGCATCAGGCGGACCCGAGTTGGAGAATTACTCCTGGAGCTGGGGAAGCCTGGTGTAGAGACCCCAGTGCTACAAGCAGTGGTCTCGGCCACCTTAGTGGAGTCGGCGGCTGTTCAGACGCTGACTCATAGGGAAGTCCTGGTTATCAAGGACATGGACGAGGCCACAACCGTAGAAGAGGTGGCACAGGCTATCACTGCGGCGATTGGTCCAGGAGCGGTAACCCCTGGAGATATTAAACTCAGGGCCTCCTACAGTGGCACCCAGGCGGCTAGCGTCCTGCTTCCCGCTGCAGCAGCAAAGAAGTTGTTGCAAAGCGGAAAGCTCAGGATTGGATGGGTGAATTGCCGGGTTCGGCCGCGCCAAACATCCTCCCGTTGCTTCAGGTGCCACAACACTGGGCATCTGGCGAAAGACTGCGAGAGCGAGGTCGACCGGTCGGCGCAGTGCTTCCGGTGTGACAAAGATGGTCACAGGGCTGTGGACTGCATAGTCAGGCGACAGGCAGTGCAGGAGGTTGGGGCATCGACCAGCAATGGCTAAGGTGCTCCAAATAAACCTGAACCACTGCGCTGTGGCCCAGGACCTGTTGTTTCAGCTGGTCAGGGAAGAGAAGGCAGACGTAGTCATCGTCAACGAGGAGTACAGGGATCTCAGTGAACCGAACTGGGTAGGGGACTCGACCGGCAAGGCGGCCATCTGGGTATGCGGAAACCTCCATATATCCAACAAGATGGTCGCCCCTCGGCCCGGTTTCACTTGGGTGGAGGTGGCTGGTATAAGAATATACAGTTGCTACCTTCCACCCAGTGATACCACCGACGAATACCTGAGATCCCTGGATGCCATCGTCGACAGTGCTAGGACCTCCCGATTGCCGGTCGTCATTGGAGGGGACTTTAACGCATGGGCGACGGAGTGGGGCAGCGCGAGCACCAATCACCGCGGTCGCGCCCTCCTCGAGGCCTTCGCAATACTGGAGCTGGAAATCGCTAACACCGGGTCCAAGCCAACCTTCTCAAAGGGCGGCAGGACCTCCATTATCGACCTGACCTTCATCGATCCTAGACTGATGAGGGAAGGGCTCGACTGGAAAGTTAGCGATCGGTACACGGGCAGCGACCACCACGCCCTGGTATACCAGCTCCAGCTGACCAGCAGGACAGCAGGGGCGTCGTGCAGACGCAAAAAAGAGAGATGGGCACCCGCCACCTTCGACCGGGAGACGTTTCTCTGCATGCTAGAGGGAGCGACAGTGCAGGGAACGCCCGAGGAACGAGCTCGAAGCCTCTCGCAAACCATCACAGCGGCCTGCGATGCCTCCATGGCCGCGAAGTCCAACCCTCGCGGTCGTTCACCAGTATACTGGTGGAACGAGGACATCGCAGAGATACGCCGAGAGTGCTTCTGAGCACGTAGGCTAGGCTGCACCAAAGAGCTGTTCATAGGCCGCAATACCAGGAATTGGCTGCGGCCTATGAAATAATGCGGAAACGCCTCAAGGCTGCCATCAAGGCCTCTAAGCGAAAGTGCTGTCTGGACTTCTGTCAGGAAGTGGACAGTGACCCTTGGGGCCGACCGTATAAAACGGTTATGAACAAGATCAAGCCCAGGGGTGCCACCGCTCCAACGTGTCCAATCTTCCTCGACAGGGTCGTCCGACACCTCTTCCCGGAACACCGGAAGCGGCGTGCCGAGACCGGTCTGATGGTAGACGATGGTGCAGCCGAGACGCCAGACGTCACGGAAGACGAACTGAAGATGGCTGCCAGCAGGATCACCGTCCGTAAGGCTCCAGGTCTGGACGGGGTCCCTGGCCTGGCCGTGAAGACCGCTGTGCTGAATGCTCCCGATATCTTTGGGAATACATTCAGCGCATGTCTTCACGAAGGATGCTTCCCGGCACAGTGGAAGGTACAGAGGTTGGTCCTTCTGTCCAAGGGGAACAAACCCCCGGACGAACCTTCCTCGTACCGACCGCTGTGCATGCTAGACATAACCGGGAAGCTATTCGAACGAGTCATATGTGCCAGGCTAGAGGCAGCCATACAGGGAGCTGGAGACCTGTCTGAAAACCAGTTCGGCTTTCGTAAGGGTCGCTCAACGGTGGATGCCATCGGCCGGGTTGTGGCGCTAGCTACGGACGCCATCAGTGGCAGCCGGTGTACAAAGCGCATGTGTGCCATCATCGCTTTGGACATCCGGAACGCATTCAACTCGGCCAGGTGGGACAAGATCTTGCTGGCCCTGCAAGATCTCAAGGTGCCGCTCTACCTGCGAAGAGTCATTTCGAGCTACCTGACGGACCGGACCCTGCTTTACGACACCGACGCCGGCACGCACTCCTATAACATCACAGGAGGCGTGCCACAGGGTTCGGTCCTAGGGCCCCTCCTCTGGAACGTCTTGTACGATGGCCTGCTTCGGCAGCCGCTTCCAGACCGGGTATCGATGGTGGCCTTTGCGGACGACGTCGCCCTTGTCGTCGTCGCGAAAACCATCGATGAGGTGCAGCACCTCGGAGACGAATCAATCGAGGTAGTAGCTGGCTGGTTGAGCGACCATGGGCTGAGTCTGGCGGACGAGAAGACTGAGGCGGTGCTCATCTCTCGGACGAAGAAGAGGGCGTACGCCACATTCACGGTCGGTCGTAGCAAAATCAAGACCGCAGACACGTTGAAATATCTCGGTGTCATCCTGGATGCGCGGCTGTCTTTCAGAGAACATCTTCTGAACGTGGGTTCGAAGGCATCACGGGTTGCGGGAGCGCTAGCGGGCATCATGCCCAACATCGGGGGACCGAAGGAGCCGCGACGGTTCCTTCTTTCCTCTGTTGTGAGCTCCGTAATTCTCTACGGGGCTCCGATTTGGGCTGGTGCCTTGAAGACCAATGCGAGTTACGGAGCCACATGCCGACGGGCCTGCCGGACTGTCGCGCTAAGGGTGGCCCGAGCGTATCGAACCGTGTCTGACATCGCTCTCTCGGTGATCGCAGGACTGCCTCCTGTTGATCTACTGGCAGCCGAGAGGGCCAGGGTCTACCGTGAGCGTAGGCGTACTGGTGCTGATGGCGACGATCAAGAGCGTGGTGATGATCGATGGTCCAGCAGAACCTTCGAAGAATGGCAGCAGAGATGGGATTCAGCAGGCGAGGGTCGGTGGACCCACCGCGTGATTCCTAATGTGAGAGCGTGGACGAGCAGGCACGGTGGACTTACAACTTTCCACCTGACCCAGGTACTCACCGGGCACGGCTGCTTCCGCAGCTACCTACATCGTATTCGCGTGTACGATAGCGCGGAATGCCCGGTGTGCCCTGGGATCGACGAGGACGTGGAACACGTGCTCTTCTATTGCCCGAGATTCGCCGATGACCGGGAGCGATTCCGAGCGTCATGGGGAGGATCCATGACGCCTGAAGGCATGGGAAGGTGCCTGCTTGGCTCACAGGATGGTTGGGATGCGGTGGTTACCCTCGCCACGTCCATTGTGGAGAAGCTGAATTCCATCAGGAAGATGGAAGAACGGAGAGGCGGACGCGCCTAAAATCAGAGCGCGTGCTAGAAGGGCCGTTTGAGGCTTAGACTGCCCCTCGCGAAGTAAAGCCTTTTGGGCGGTTTCCGCGGGGGGGAATACAGTCGAGAGGAGGAATGTTTTAGTGGGTATTGCCAGGAATGGCCGAGTCCCACATAACCCACTTGGGTATGCGTAAATGCATTTTCAAACCTCCTCTATAAAATAAAAAAAAAAAACACCTGCCACCCACACCCACACCCACACACCTGCCACCCACACCCACCCATCACTCACCGATTCACTAAATACAATAAAATGCCAACCACCTACCCACCCACCACCCACCGATTACCTCCCGCACACCTGCCACCCACCCACCCACCACCCTCTTCCCCCCCTCCCACCCACCACCCACCCAACACGCCTCGCCAGCCAAGACGCCTCGGCCTGTTTCAAAACGCCCCGGCTGGATTAGAACCGGCCTAGTATACCTACTGGAAAAATCGCTCGGACGCCCTCTAATTTCCCATTGGACGATATAGATCAACTCGCGACTTATGACGATTATTTAACCCGATTGGTCACACAAATTCATGAATTACAGACCCTGGGTAGAATTAATCTGATAGCATCGAAAAAAAGCCTAAAGAATACAGGGACCGTCGAATTAACCCAGTCACGTTCAGAGTCGGTGAACCTGTATTTTTGCTTAAAGGACCGAAACCAGGAAAATTAGGCGATCAATACACTGGACCATTTGAGATACTGGAATTACTGGAAAAAGGAAATCTACGTATACAATTGAAGGGAAAAACGTGCGTCGTACATCCGGAACGAGTAAAGAAATCTCACATTCCGTTACCATGATGGAAGGCAGCGAGGTAACGAGAGGTAACAACGGCAATTCGCCATCAACGGCGACCCCGCGCACCGCTTACCCTCGTTTCCGGCGCGAGTCAGATCGATTGGCAAGTTTTGAACACTGGCCGTTGCAATACTTGAAGCCTCAGCTATTAGCCGCAGCGGGATTTTTCTACCTGGGACAAGGCGACGACGTTGCTTGTTTCGAATGCGGTACGGAGATAAATAATTGGCAACGCGGGGAGGACCCTATGGCCGAGCACAGGGACGATTGGCCGAATTGTCGGTTCATTAATAATCTTCCATGCGGAAACATTACTGTCGAGGCGAAGAAAGCCAGACCATCCGTTAGCAAAATTCCGCGGAGAACAGCGCCCGACGCACCCAAGGAAGCTGCGAAGGATGGAGAATCGGGACTAACTACTCACGAAGAACCGAGGATCGCGACAAACAAAACACCAAGCAGAGTCACTACTGGAAAGGGATCAGTAAAGATAGTTGTGAACAGCCAGGAAAGAAGTAATAAGGAAGCATTGGAGGAATTGCGTAGGACATTGAATCTCGTACAGGCTCCCATTAAGTCCCCGCGAGTATCAAACATTGGAAAAAGGACAGCGGTAAAAGAAGCCTGCGGAACCGGCGCGGTTAGCAGCAAGAAAAAGACAGCAGGCATTACCGAGGGACAGGACCTGGCACGCACCGCTATGAGAATAGCGTTAGCCGGCAGCGATCCACTCTCTTCGCACCTGCTAGCACAGGGCGCGCCAACGCCCCCGGTATCTACCAGTAAACCGAGACCTGGCCCTTCGACCAGCGGAGTCCAGACACGAAACAATTTGAGTAATCAAACCGAAGCTAAGAAACTTAACATCACCATGGGATCAACGCCGAAACCTGACCATAGTCACGTTACGTATATAGACCTACCTATGAGACCAGTAGCAGAGGATTACTCACGCTATGAATCACGAGTAGAAAGTTTCAAAGAATGGCCCACGGCAATGAAACAAACCGCGGAAAGTATCGCGGACGCCGGGTTCTTCTATCTAGGGGTCAGTGATAAAGTCAAATGTTTCCGCTGCCACGGATTACTGCATAAATGGAGTGCTCATGATGACCCGTGGGAAGAACACGCGAGGTGGCATAAAACATGCACGTATCTCCTCGGACGTAAAGGACAGGATTTCATCGAAAAGGTAAGCAGGAAGCCAAAAGGCGAGGAGACTCTAGCCAAAACAATGGACTGCTACAGGTCACTCTGCCAAAAGCGAATCCAACCGCTCGACGTTCCAAGGGAACCGATGCCCGACGCCGAAAGGGAGGCGTTAATGGCATGTATACCGGCCGGCTTCGTAAACCCCAGTGTCAGACTGGACGACATCGTATTTGACAACTTATGCCGTTACTGCGGCACGCGCCGAGTTTCCGGGATCTACGTGCCGTGCGCTCATGCTATCGCCTGTTACCAATGCGGTTTAGCGACCCAGCAATGCGATCTCTGTCAAGAGGAAATTCTCGACATAAAACATATGATAATAATCCCTGATCGCGCAATTACCGACTACGAGCTATTGGTATCACCCACAATGATTCAGGAAGCAAAGGATTTGACTCGAGCCACTATTCGAGTATTGCAGGCTATCGGTAAAAGGAATTAAGGAAAAGTGGAGGCCAAACAGAGGGGAGAGAATGGTAACCACTGTAAAACAGGATTAGAGAAATTACTTAGTTGCATAAAAGAAAAAAAGAATGACAAAAATCCTCTAGAGCAGATAATTAATTAATAAGGGTGAAGGTTTAGGGTTAAGGGTGAAGGTTTAGGAAAATAAGGGAAGGAAATTAGTATCATTAAAGGGAATAGAATAATATAACGATTTGGAAAAAAATATATAAAAAAAATATAAAAAAAAGAAAGAAAACAAAAAAAAAAGACTATATAAATAAACAAAAAAATATTATACATACGCTACCTACTAGCAAGGGTGAAGGTTAAATAATAGGACCAAAATTAAAATACATATACTTTACATATAATAGGAAATAAATAATTAGTGAAGGTGGTGGGAACACAAGGAGAGAAAGGAAAATATTCGTATAAGCAATGCGCACTGTAATGCAACATCATTCCCAATAAAATACATCCATAAAAAAAAAGAGAGAGGAAAAATCATTTTTAGCGTAAGATACGAATGCTCAACCACGGCAATAAAATCGCCCGGAAACAACAGAGGAAAAAAAAGGGGAGGAGTAATGAACACCTAGAAGGGACTCAACCAGAGGTTTCAAGGAACCAATGGGAATCTTACAACAGCAAGAGAGAGAGAGATGCTCAACCGCGGCAGAAGAAGTCGCCATGGGAGCATTAGGCCAGGAAGCATTTTTTTTTACTCGGGGCAAAAATCATGCCTCGTCGAGTATACTAGTTAAATTCAGGGAGAAAAAGGATACGGAAATACACACCGTCCTTTTATTCCCTTTTTCCCTCCTCTCCCCTCAAAATCCACACTCGCCAACATACGAGACGCGCAATCTCGTCTCTGAAAATCATCACGCTAACGCTATAGACAAACTTGATATAGGAGGAGATGAGGAAGAGGGACACACATATATACAAATGAAAAAAAAGAACACACAACATGAGGGGATAAGAAAGGAACTCCTACAAAGCACATAGAAAACTATATATAAAAAAATAATAATAATAAGATTAAATAATCATTTAAGAATAAAAAAAAAAATAATAAAAAGGAAAAAAAAGAGAGGAAAAAAATAATAATAAAATTAAAAAAAAGAGATAATAAAATATAAAAAAAAACTATTATGAAAAAAAAGAATATTCCAATAATAATTGAAAAAAAAAAAAAAAAAAAAAATGGAACAAAACCCTGCTAAAACCAACGACGACAAAAGGCGATGAAACAACAAATTTTTTTTTTCCCAACGACCCGGTGAACGGAATACTTAAACCTAACGCAAGGAAGGGTTTTGGAAAAACAAGTTACAGAAAAATTTTCGTTTAAATTGTCCCATGCGGGACGTTTATTGAAAAAATATATAATGCACGCATACATGATTTGACACCACAAATACAGTGACAAAACAAAAAAAAAGGGGGGAACGAAGATACATATATAAAAAAAATGTATAATTACAATTTTCTTTTCTTTCCTTTCCCTGAAAAAAAAAAAAAAAAAAAAAACACGATGAAACAACGAACGATGAAACAACGAACGGTGAAACGATGAACGATGGAAACAGCGAACGATGAAGACGAGAACAAAAGGAACGACAACTACAAAAACGAGCAAACGACGAAAAGATCCGGTGAACGAAATCTTTGAGGTAGCGGAGGAAAAGGGTGTTAGAAAAAAAGAGAAAAACCGAAGACTTCAGACAGATTGCGTTTAAAGTATCCCGCAAGGGACGTATATTTTCAAAATAAAAAAAACACACGAATACAAAATTACAAAAAAAACACACACTTACAGAAAAAAATACAAAAAAAATTACAAAAAAAAACACACTTACAGAACGAATACAAAAAAAGAGACACACACTTATAGAAAATTACATAATAAAAATAAACTAAAACTAGAGGGAGGGATGGCGTCAACCCTGAAACAGAAAAGAACAAACAGGAATTAATACAGGTATAAACGAAAAAAATACATAAAACAAAAAAAAAAGCGAATTCTTACCTCACGCCGAGCGCGGACGTTTCGCAACGGCGGCTCATACGGGTCCAGGCCCTCGAGTTCCGCCAACACCTCCGCGATGAGACGGTCAGGGGGGTCTAACTCCATGTCGACCCCCTCATCCTCGTCATCGTCACTAATCTCGATGACCGGGATCCCGCGCTCCTCCGGTGGCGGACTGGGCGGGCTCTTCGGCAATCCCCGGCGACGACAAGTGTAGCCGTAAATACGGAGGTTCGTCCACACTTGTTGTAAGGCCATGCCGGGCCAGATCACTCCAGCTGTCGGCTCCGGCACGGCAGGGACGTGGCGTTGCGCCGTCGTGAAGAGGGTAGGCGGCGTAACCGCCCAATGGTATCGCATGATACTGACGTACCATGCGAAACGCAGCCCCTCGTCGCCCTCGAAAAAACTCCCCTCGAACTGAACAGGACTCCTGTCCCAATTTTCCTCCTCCTCGTACGGATCGATCCCGAATAAGATCCGTAGTGCGAAGTCCCGATCAAAATTCCAACTGAAAAAGAAAAAAAACAAACAAAACAAATAAATAAATAAACAAGTGAATAAAAAAAATATATAATATATAAAACAAAAAGAAAAAAAAAAGAAAACTTACGTTTTCTCCAACTCTTGGCGCCGGGTGACCCGAGCACAGGCCACCAGCTCCCGGAACGCTTGCTCCAAGGGGTTAACACACCCCTCGATGACGGGACCATGGTCTCCCGTCATCATATCGAACGCGTCCACAAAATCCAGGGACTCCCAGGTCGAGAACGGTCCGTAAATTGCCATGTTGAAATGTGAAGTTTGGTTGAAGAAGCAAACTACAAGTGGTGACAAAATACTACACACATGGGGTTTTTAAACACAAGATCATCCCTTCTGCTAACGATCCCCTCTCCAGAGGTGACCAATGGTCGTCCACGATACACCCACGAGTCAATAGGAAAATAGGGAAACAAAAAGAAGGGGAAATGGGAAGGCAAGGAACGAATAGAAAATACAGGAAGACGGGGTCCACTCCTTAAAAACTTATACAACCAAGACTCGACACACGTACAAATAAAAGACGATTTATTTATTTCCTTTTATCACTCTACAATTTTTTGTGTGCTAACAAAAAAGTAATATACATAAATCAAATACAAAAACAAAACTTTTTCCACCCGAAAATTCACCTGAAAAAATATATACACATTTATTCTCTTCTTTCGTTCTTCCTTTCTTCTTATCCCACCATAAGAAAGGGAAAGCGAAAAAAAAAAGAAAAAAAAACGGGAAAAAGAAAGAGTATACTGACCAACACAAACGCCAAAACGAACGCGGACGGACAGGATCGGGTTCAGGAAGCCCAGCAATTTCGACGGAATCGTCAGGCTCAGGAGACCCCTCTCCAAAAAGCCGCCGTAAATCAAACACATCATCATACAGCAAAAGCCAACTGAAAGAAAAGGGGAATTAAACAACAAATAAATAAAAATTTAGAGAAAAATATATATATACCTGTGTATAAATATGACAGAAGGTACAAACAACATTATCCATACTTACGGTGCGTCATTTAATAGCCGCCGGATAAATCTTACACGTTGCACTCCCCGGCGTACACTAACAGATACCATGCCCTCAACAAGGGGATCAAGATCCAATAATCGTTGCAGAGACGGCGGTAGCGGTTCGCGTACACATCTCATTTTGTTCCCGGCTTACGAAAGAGTGTTTACCCGATCAGATAGAGAATATCAATACCCAAATTTCGAACGGTGCGGCCTTTTTAGTCATTTCGATGGAGCAAACACTCCGCCTCTTTCTTTATAATTCACGTATCAAAATCCGATGTTTACACATGTAGTCAATGGGCGATCACGCACGTAGCCGCGACGTGACTATTAACGACGAAAGACAACGGGAGGATAGACGGTAGTGACACACCTCCATCCCCCCCCCCCCCCCCCCATTTCTTTGTTTCTCATATGAGCTCATACGATTCGATTTATCAGCAAAATCGATGGCGTTACAGATGGAATTCGGAAGGCTACTAATTGGAGGGATAGTAATTTTCTACCTGGTAACTTTTCTCCGTCACACGGAAGGATTAATCGGATACGATTGCACCGGCGCTACTTTGAATATCACAACCGTCTCCTTATTGGAAGTTGGCGAATGCGATATCCCGCAACAGGAAGTAAACGAAACCGGGGTCCATATACAATTGCTACAAATAAATCAGTACTCCTCAATCCATGTAAAACAATGCAAAGTAGAGATATACCGCGTCATACGACGATGCGGCATGTGGTCTCACGGCATGGACGTACCTAATGGTGAATTCTCGTACATCGACACCGTATCGCGTGATGCGTGCACCGACATGTATAAACACGGAGAAGTAAAAATTGGTCAAACGGAGATCCATGGAATCCGCCAAAACGGGACAATGACTAGACCCATCTCAATAGCAGGAACAGTAACACAAAATTCAGAATGCGAAGGAGTTTATTACTCCGACCCTTACGGAAATTGGGAAAAAGTATACGTGAAGGGAACAGCGAAGATCACGCTCCGAGATTATATGGCCGACGTCGATGTAGAGACCAACAAAATACATTTAAAATCAGGTACGCGGTGTGAGCTCGACGAGGGCCGTTGCACCGACATAGACGGAGGCGATACCTATTGGGACCCCTTTCCGGCGGATAGCTGTTACACCAAACGCTACGGGGTACTTTACGAGGGACCCGCGAAACGCACGAGCGACGTTGACACTCGGTATAGACAAACAATGTACTCCCTTACGGAAGGAGATGTAGTTTTCGCATTGACCGCCAAAGACCACACGACAGTATGTGGATACACTCTGATTCGAACAGAACACCCGAAACTACTAATTGTAGAGATACAAAAAGGATACCCTTTTATAAAAAAGGAAGCCCTCTCAGTAGCAAACCTCGACTTATTTCCGTACGTAAACTCAAAATTCGTTTATGTCGAAAAGCATGTACGCACACAAATGAAACAGATGTATCGAGACATCCTAACACAGAGATGCAATCTCGAAAGGCAGGTATTAGAAAACACCATTGGACTCGCCAAACAGATCCCCGACGAGTTTGCCTACAATATAATGAAGGGTCCCGGGTATATGGCTGCGTTGGCCGGTGAAGTAGCCCACATCATAAAATGTATTGCACTGGAAGTAAGAATTAGAGACACCAAAGAATGCTACATACAGTTGCCCGTAGAGGTAGGAAATCATTCATACCATTTAACACCCCGTACTCATATCCTTAAGAAAACCGGCACCCAAGTCACGTGCAACGGGCTCGTGCCATCCATGTATAAGATAGGAGGAGAGTGGTATTCTATCGAGCCTCGACCGATTCATGCAACACCACCGACAGTGCTCAAACCACTCACGCAACACACTTGGATATATAGAAATCCTCAAACTCTCGCCACCAGTGGCATATACACGCAAAAAGATCTAGATGATCTGCGTGACCACATAATGTTCCCCGCTGAACAACCAGCAATTTTAAATTCCGTAGCCAGAGGAATAGCGGGGCAACCTACGATTACGCAAGGAGGGACAATCGCGAATGTAATTGACGAACAAGCGATAAACAAAATTATCGAAAGCTCTTGGAAAAAATCTTGGGGGTATTTTTCCACCTTCGGCACCTTCAGCGCCGGAATGATCGGTATTATAATGTTGTGCAGGGGGATTAAACTCATAGTCGACACAGTAATACACGGTTATGCTTTGCACACTGTGTACGGTTGGTCGCTCTATCTCATCGGTGCTATCTGGGACTCTGTAACAAATCTGCTGATGCATCTCGCCAGGCGACCTACCAAGACAGACAAAGACGACAACGATGGCGACGATGAGTCTGGCCCTAAAAGCCCATTGAATTACGATGAACCACCAAACTATCGCCCCACCTACACACCTGTGCGGCCCCGAACAGAATTTTCGCCGGGACCGCTACGGTTTGGCTTCGACCCGAGGATTTATGACTTGCGGCCATGAATGCCTACGGAGTCATTGGGTCACCACTACCAAGTCCCAGTAACAGTACACCGAGAAAACGGTCAGTACCTACCTTGTAACCCCGAAGTCAAGCCCATCTCTGCTACATTACCTCGAACCACAGGGCAACTCAAAAAGGCTCCTGTCGACACAACGGAAGAAATCTACAAAACCCCTCGTCCTATATATTATACCGAACTCGCAGAAAATGGGCTCGAATCAAAAGAGTTAGTTCCTAAGGAAGAATCAATCCTTCTCAAGTCCAGTGAGGAACCGGAACCCGAAACATCGACCACACCCGAGACAAAGATCTATCCAACGCTTGAGAGAATTAAAAAGACAGTCGTTCACACCCCTCTCCCTGACCGGAAGCCGGTGTATTTCACCCTCGAACGACGAACAGATAAGCAATAAACCGAAGGAAGGATGCCCGTGGAATAATATCAAAAAAAAAAAAAATTAATAACATACAAATGAATATGAATAACAAGAATTCCTTACGACGGAAATAGTAACAAAAATATATATATATATATATAGCTTCAGCATTGACCCTTAATCCTTAAACCTGCAGGAACATGGAGCTTTTATTTTTTTTTGTGTGTTTATTAACAAATAATATCTCTATGTTTCCTCTCAAAGCAGCATGGCATTTTGTAATAACAATGACTAAGTAGGTCAAGGGTTCAACTACGTATCCAGACAGGATCATAACTTTCGTAAATTTTTCTTATCAACAGTCAACCAACATGTCTCGATGCATATGTGGAAGAGAAGCTAATCATGAAGTTCACGATATAGCTCCCAAACTCAGCACTTCCGAGACTCTTCCCATTGCTATTGGAAAATAACACTGTATATCGACATCGCAAGGAGAAACTTCGACCTTTACGTCCCACCTGAATGGAGGAGTTTGACGCCTGCATTACTGGAGGATTGGACCGATCAACTGCGTGATCAACCATTCGCAGATTTCGTATTAGGAAGAGTCATGTATCATTGGAGTATCGATGTACTTGTGCCCTCACGACAGGACTATAGAACGGCCCAATACACGGAAGGAACGGATGGCCCACTTTAATCGAACCCGTACCTCTCTGGAACAAACCCCGACTCACGTTCGCAACAGATCGACTACCTATAACCATTAACCGAGCTCCGTTATTACCGTGTCTAGGAATGGAAAACGTCGTGTGCTATTGGCGCATGATGTTACCCCGGACGGTAGAGCCGAGACGATACGTTTGGGTGCCCCCTGAATGGAGAAAACTCACCGACAAAACACGCCGGTTGTGGGCACGCAGACTAGGCGCTAACCCTGACCAACCTATCGTACTCGGTAAAACTCATTACTACTGGGAAAATAACACTATTATTCCTCACGGTCAAAATCCCACCTCCATCGAATACCTGGGACTGGGAAGATATCAACACGTTGCGCCCAACGGAGAAGGAAATAAGGGTTACTTGGATATTCTTCCAAAACCCGGCACTCCGGACCCCGATTTCCTTCCCCGAGTCACCACGCGGCCCGGTAATCGCAGCCTCACACCCAGTAGAGAGAGGTTAATCGGTTCAAGAATAGCGAGCCTCTACCGAGTCTCTACGAATGCAACCCTACACAGGGCCAGAGACAAGGGTCTAAGGGAGTATAAAATAAATACAAGCAGTCACGCAGCGACAACAGTTACGGTATAATTTAACTAAAATCAACTCAGGAAATAGTCCTCGCATAAAATTAAAACTTATTAACAAGTATGCTTTAATACGGAAAGTAAGGAAATTGACAAGGAAAGTGAAGAAAAAAACATTAAAGGAAAATATATTATATAGTAAATACAAAAAAAAGAAAAAAATATATAAAAAAAAATACATATAAATAAATAAATAAATTGTGACGAGGCGTTATAGACGCTCTCGCATCACGCTATAGGTAGGGCACGCGCGAGAGTCTTTGTTAGCGCGCGCACAGAGTCGATCCCCGCGGTACCCGAGGGAATAGAAAAATATAGAACATATGTCTGCCGGAGAGCCGTATTATATTTTTCAGATAAGCGAAAAGTCGTAGCTACGCCGGTTACCGCGTGAGGAGAAGACAATAGGAGAGGAGCCGCGAGGAACCAATAATAATTGCCGAAGACAGCAAGGGAACCGTCGCGACCCCCTTCCCCTCAGCTATCGGTCCGCGTAACGAAGTACGGGCGAGGAAGCGTTACTCTCGCCGGAAGCGTGCTAAAAGTTAGACGCATTATTAGAACTCTCGCTTGACGCGTGCTATTAGTTAGTCGATCCGCAGTAAAATCTTTGTGTGAGAACAAAGGCATTAGTTAATCGAATAAGAGATTCGATAAGTAGTTGAGGATTAGTGAGCTAATAAACGAGCGATAAGGGATTCCGTGAAATTGTATCTCCGTGAGGGAGAAGTATCGAAAATCAACGTCCGCCGAGGAGAATTAACGCCGTGTCGACGGCCGATAGAAGACCGTTGTCTTGAGGAAAGCTGAGGGAAGCTAGAAGGTCGATCGCATCGCGTCGCGGATAATTAAACAGGTAGGTGCACGTGGTGCCCACCATCTTTGGTTTTCTGTATGCCGAGAGCGATACGCGGATCGCAGAGTGCTTTCTCGCCCGTACTCGGCAAATTAGCGGTTAAATTTCGAATAATTCTCGCCGCGTCGACGACAGATCGAGAAAATAATTTACGTTGAGTCCCGCGAGTCAAAAATATTGTATGGTTGTGAACGAATCGTCGTTCGGAGAGAGCCCGTCGAAGAGGCTAAGATTTTGTGTTAGACTACGGGAAATAATTGAATAAATTGTCGTTTTATTGCTTTTATTTCGTGCGTAGTGTGTGAATAATTATTGGATTGTTGAATTTACTTCGCGCCCGAACTGCACTCCCTATCCCGCTAGCCGTGTAAGTTAGTTGTAAGTTTGAGATAATAGAGGATCTGAGAATACCCTGGATATCGGGTGATAGATATCCTGGCGCCCAGCAACAATTCGGCGTGAATCAGAGGGAAAGGTAAGGGAATTGAAAAACAAGGGCGTCATTATATTTTGGACGGGTCGCGGATCGAAGTAGAGTCAGAAGACTTCGAGAAGCACGTCACAAAATATATGCATATATACACAAACAAAGGAAATAGCACCTACCTATAAATGGTGAAATAAAAAAAAAAATCACATGAAATAAAAAAAAAATATGCAATTTATGCAATAAATAAAAGGTGGAGGGAAAATCAGAACAGTGAGGGGGAAAAATCCCCACTCCGTGAATATCGATAATAGCAGTATCTACACGAATATTGGAAATCTAAAATGTTTAAGGTAACAGCATATATATTATCATTTACAGAATATGGTTCAATACCAATTAGTAATCACCGTCGACAATACATACGCAAAACATAGCAAACAACACTACTGGGCCATCATCCTGGGAATTCATGTACCGCCCGAATGGAAGGACGTCCCCGTCTGCATATTAGAAGAATGGATTAAAGAAATACCGGACGAAGGGGAAAAGGCTTCCATCGGCGGAACCGTGTATACATTGGAAGACGACCTACTGTTACCTGTGGGTCAAGCCTCTCATTACATCATGACCGAGGACGACGCTTTATTACACTGGAAAGCCGAAAGACACGCGGCAGAACGCGAGCTGGGAGTCGCCAGGAACAACTTCAACCGAAATCGTTTGAATAGAAGAAATTTGCTGCTCGACGGTTTACTCAACGACGAATAGTATACTTAGTAATAGGAAACCATTTCTTTATATAAACTATTGGAATAGGGAAACTAACTAATCAACAGGGTGACAAGTAGAGTAAATAAGGTATAGAATATAAAAATAACCAATGGAGATCGGAAAGGGCAACCGAGAATAAACACAGATCAAAGGAAAGGAAAACGGGAGGCGCGTTAGACGCAAGATAGATTATTAGTAATGTACTAATAATCTTCGTAAGGGGGGGAGGTGTTACGTCCTGCGTAACGACCCTTTTATTTTTTTTCTTTCTAATCATTGCTTTTCCCTTTTTCACAAATACTTTGAATCTATTAAAGTCTTAAAACATTAAATAATTCTCAAAAGAGTGCTTTTTACTTTTCGGCCGCGATCGGTATCTACAAAACATAACATACACGACTCCAGATAAAACAGGCGGGTAATTCGACAAATCGATCTAATAGACTCCTGGTAGAAGCAGATCTAGGCATTCACCGGCGGTGGCAAGTACAATCTCTGCCCCGTTTGGCGCTCCGGCGTTTTACCAAAAGAAACAAAAAAAAGAGCCCGCCTATGGTAACCTAGGATCTACTCGCTTCTTTACCACTAGTAGGAGAGTCATCGGCGAGGGCACTTACGTCCACCGGCCGCGGGGCCCAAGACCCCCGAAATAATGTTTCGGGCGGCGGCCACCACTCTAACGATAATTTGCCGAAGCCGCCTCGTGTTTAAATAAGGACCCACAGTTAGAAAGGAGAAGGGCAAAAGAAATAGATACGGATCGGTGCAGAAGTTAGAAAGGCACCTTTAGTCGTTCAATTACTCAAATTATTTTTAAAAAAATACGAACTAAAAGGACAGCTCTCAGGGCACTCAAAGTGACGAGAGGGAAAAGAAATACAAGGAAATTAAAGAAATGAATATTCTCAATGAATGATGCGTTGTTACTTGATTACGAGTAATTACACACGAGATGATAAGCACAAAATCGGCGAATATTCCGAACAAAATATTTCCCACGATCCGTTTTTAATCTCATTTATATTCAAGGGGGGGAGGCAAGGTGATACATGCCGCGTGACCGGCGAAATCCATGACCAGAGAAAAGCATGAACTACGAAGGCACGAGCACATTACATATTCATAAAATCACGCCGCGGCGCGCGCCTATGTCACCTCGGGGCCTTATGCCCATCCACTTCAAATAAACGCACGTACGATCGATGATCTATGTTAACCATAGACTACAACCGATACTTCCTTTGGCAATAACGATAAAATGCCTCAACGGGTCTCCGAGAGACTTCTGATGTCAAAAAGGGGGAGAGGCGGATCAAGGTGCGAAGTCTCTCCCTAGCAACAATCACGCGCTAAAGAAATAGTAGTAAAACTTTCAGAATTCTGCCGGAAACCACGTACCCCTGTACCACGACTTGAATAATTAAGGAATATACAACTATAAAAACCTCACTTCTAATAAGCTTCACGAAACCAAGAGGAAATTATTAATATTCCAACTCAGGCTACCAATCTTTCTTGAGTATGAAATAAACATACACGTATCTATTTTATTACCGAAACGTTTAATGTAAGTAGTAAAAATCTACACCTTACGAAACAATAGCGGGAGAATCGAAAAAACTGGTATTAATTTACAAAACATCTCGTGTGCGACTCTAAGTAAAATTCTCTCTCCACCGAGGATTTCAACGGTCTCGGATGGACAATCGATTCCGAGAAATGTAACCGCCCGAAACCTTGGAGACATACGACAGGTCAGACTAGGCGCATACGTACACCCCACTCTAGCCTCGCCGTGAGGAATGGGCCTTCCAAAAAATCAATGTACGATCATACGATCGAAATCCCGCCCTAAAATCCGTCCACCTCATCTAATACATCCCCACTACGTTTAGGAAATTTCTTACATGTAATACAAAGCATTGTCTTCGGATACGGAAAAAAGGGTATATAACCCACCAAAAACGCCCACTCAGGGAGAGTCAGTTAAACCAGCGGACAGAGAGTTTTGCTGTCAAAATTTCGACCCAACGACATTTTTTTTCCGACTTTTATCAAACATCGGTTTCTTGAGCTTTGTAAAACTTATATTTCTCATTGATCCTCTGTTCACCGGAATTCTATTCTCGGCCGGACACCGATAAATTTGTCACCTTCCTCGAATTATTATTTTATTCCGACGTTTGTAAACAATTTTTACGTGTATTATTGAGAACCATTTGTTTATTCTTTAATCATTAAAAGGTGGTGAAACATTAAAAACAGTTATTCGTGTTTAAATAATTCACACGCGATCACCGATCAGCACAATCAACAAAAGAAACCACGAAATCACCGTCGTTCGCTGTTCTCCATTAGCAATCGTAAGTACATCTTTATTTTTTTTCCTCTGTGATTTTTGCATGACCATTTAATGATTTCCTTTGTCAATCTCCTACCAGTTCAGTTTAAAGAGACGCCCTCGGGTACTCCAACTATTCAGGTAGTCTCGAAGATCATAAATCCTTGCTGTTAGTTAAGGGATTAAAAACACAGATGTAGATACCTCTAGACCTTCGTAACGACAAGCATTCCTAGGGCTCTATCCCAAGCAATTTTCCGCAAGGTTAGGCTTTAAAAAGAGCGTACGTTGACACCCGGAATTGACTCTACGTGTGGTATAGATCGGTTTATTATCGTTCTGACCAGCGCGAGACGATTGAAAAGGTGCAACAGTTACCAACAAAATTGTTGAGGTAAAACCTCGGCATTTTTGACGTAACACCCAGACAATTGCTAACAATTCCTTTTCCGTAGTGGTGTAGGTTAGCTCCGGTCCTTTAACAGTTCGGCTTGCGAAAACCACGACGCCAAGTTCTTCTTGGTTGTTTTTCTGTGCACGGGTCGCACCTAAGGCATAGTCGCTTGCATCTGTCTGTAAAATGTACTCCTTCGTAGGATCTGGGTGTGTTAACAATACATCGCTAATGAAGAGATTCTTTATCCGATTGAAGGCACGTTCCTCTTCTTCCTTCCATCTCCATTTAACCCCCTTCCGTAGAAGCTCCAGTAAAGTCACGGATTCATGAGCATGTCTGTTAGTGAACTTCGTGTAATAATTAACCAATCCCAGGAATCCTCGGAGTTGTTTAATGTTTTTCGGCGCTGGGAACTGTTGAATTGCTTGGATCTTTTCCGTTTGCGGTTTTATTCCCTCTGTCGAGAGAACATGTCCCAGAAACTCAACCTCCTTCCGAAAGAACTTTGCCTTTTTTAACTTGAGAGTCATTCCGTGCTCGTCAAGTCGCTAAAGCAATTCCGTTAGATGCTGCATATGTTCTTGAAATGAACTCGAGATGCAGAGAAGATCATCGACAAAGTTTATGACATTTCCGCCTAGGTTTGCGAGGACCATGTCCAAAGCTCTCAATAAACTGTCCGTACTGGTCTTTAGTCCAAACGGTGTCACCTTAAATTCATAGATTTTCCCACGATGTCTAAACGCGGTGTATTTATATGAATTCGGGTGTAGCGGAATCTGCCAGAAGCTACTAGTCAAGTCCAAACTACTAATCACATTCACCGAGTGGCATCTCTGGAATATTTCTTCAATATGCGGTGTACATTCGTTGTCGTTTATCAGTTGTTGGTTCAACCTTCGGGCATCCAAGCATAAACGTACAGTGCCATCTTTCTTTGCGACCACTGTCATTGCGTTAATCCACGGGCTTGTCGATCTCTGAATTATGTCATATTTTAATAACTTTGCAATTTCTACATCGACTTTCTCCAAATATTTAAACGGTATCTCGTACGTGTATCCTGTCACAGGTTTATCGCTTGTTACCTGCAACTCGTGTTTATATATGCTTATTTTTCCTGGCGATTTTCGGAAAACTCGTCGGTACTTCCATAAGATATTCTCGAGTTGCTCTTTTTGTTCAGGGGTTAGTTGAGTCGCTTCTTCGATTTTCTCCCTTACTTCTTCTTGCGTTATCGCATCTTCCTCCTCCTCCATTAATACTGATATTTCCCGAGGTTGCTTAATGGGCCTTACTTCTTCAAGGGGAGGTGCCGTACTGGGCAGTGTGTTGCTCGTAGGACCATCTTTCGTGGGTGACACCTGGGATGAGTCGACAGCTTCCTTCTCTGGATCAACTGATCGAATCCTCACCACTGTAGATCGTCCTCCACTCTGGAATTTTATAGTTCCCATCTCGAGATCAACGACACTTTTTAATGCCTTCAGACAGTCCACTCCGAGAATACTATCCCTAATAAGACCTGGTACGATCAAGTATTTGACTTGAACCCTTGACGCTCCAATTTTGGTAGTCGCCATGATTTGTTTCTTGACCCTCATAGGTCGTCCTCGAATTGCTCCTCTTATACTAACTCCTGTTACAGGCAGTGTGGGACAATGTTTTAATTTGTCCAAATTTCGCTGATAAAACTCTTCAGAGATTGCGGTAATTTTACTCCCGAGATCCGTAAGTGTTGGGACGAGAATTCCTTCGATCTCAATATCAATCTCTGGACACTCCACGAGTTGTACCTCCTCGCCATTTACTTCTTCACCCATTAAATATTCCCGAATGTCCGTGAAGATCGTGTTAATGTCTACAAACCCTTCCTTCCTTTTAATCTTTCGTTTCTGTTTCTTAGTTGTTTCCGATTTCCCATCTTTATTAGCTGAGGACACAACTGCTTTTAGTTTTCCTGCTTGGATGTGGAGGGTTTTGCTTCCTGTTTTTGTTCAATTTCAATCGCCTGTACCATTTTGGTATTCGGCGCTGACCGATTCTGTTGCTGTTGCTTTGATCCCTGTTGCTGTTGTTTGTTCCCTTGTGATTTATTGGGGTAATTACCCGATTGACCGTTTCCCGGGTTTGTTGGCTTGTTGTTGGGCGTGTTTGTCTTATTTTTATTCAGGGAGTTCGTTCGCCGGGAATTTATCGGTCCCGCTTGGTCGAATTTCTCAAGGAGAAGTATTAGCGTGGCCAATGAATCTGTTCCCCTTGCTATTATTGTTGCCCGAATCTCCTCTGAAAAATGTCGCGAAATTGCGTTAATAATTTCCTTGTCACTAGGGGCAGGGGTTAAGTCTCTTGCGGTTCCAAAGAGCCGTGTGGCGTATTCTGCTCGAGTGTCTTGCAAGCCTTCATTGAAATTGCCAAATTCAAGAGCTTTCCTTGCCTTGAATTGGATTTCCTCGCTCCAATATCTTGCTCGAAACCCATGTTCCAATTCATCGAAATTGTTGATCTCTTCTTCGACTAGCATCCACCATTCCTTCGCGGTTTTCTCAAAACACTGTGCCATTAAGTAATGGAATTCCGCGGTGGTTGGTCTTGTTGCTTCGCAGTATTGTTTTAACTCCCGAATAAATTTCATTGGTCGTTGTCGACCTGATGCATCAAATTTCGGGGGAAACAATCGGATTTTGTTTACGCGTGATACGTCGCTATGCGTATTCATGGTGGCGTCAGTCCTTTGTTCCGGTTGTTGAATGAATTCGTGTGGCCGTTGAGTCATTCCCGGAAAATGTGTGCTGTTCGCCAGCATCTCTTGGCTGTTGTCCTCAAGCCTTTTTAATCGTTGATCTATTTCAGACAGGTTTAGTCGCTGTTGCGCCGTAGTCACTTCGCACGACGCCATCCGCGAAGCTAATTCATTCGATCGTTGTTGCGCCTCCCTAGCTGATTTTTTTATGGACTCCGTTAAATGGTAATTTTCCGTCGCCATCGCGGTTTGCAATACCGTAAAATGGTCGCTGTATTTTTCATCCATCTTCTGGACCTCCACTCGAATGTATTGCAAAGTCTCCTTTCGCGAATTCTCAAAACTCTGTTTAAATTCAGTTTTGACGCCTTCAATTTCTTGTCTGTGTTGTTGTTGATTTGCCTCGATTTTATCTAGACGGTGATTGGTTTCCTTGATGGCCCTCAGTATTTCCTCCAATGTGGATTCTCTCGGCTTCGGCTTTGGTACAATTTCCTTTGCTCGTGTTCCTTTACTCTTCTCTGTCCTTATTGGACCAAAATTCCCGAATTGTTGGGCGAAATAATGTTTAAGGGCAGGAACAGAGACCGTTGTGGTCAAATCCAGATCGGGCGGGAGTGCCGCAGAAGCGTCGCCGACTCCAGAGTCGGTGAACTGCGCCTGTGTCTGAGCTTCATGCAATTTATCCTGCCCCTCCGCTTCCTTCGGTATCTCTTGGATTACGTGCTCCTGAAGGTCCTCTCCTCCAGTACCCGGTGTGTTTGGCCTTTCTGCCATTTTAATTATTTTAATTTAGATTAATGTATTTCAACCTCCGCGAATAGCCGATTTTATCGTCGCGTTAAATTTTTATTTTATTTTAATCGCGAGTGTATGAATTTTAAATCCCAAAGTTTACCGAATCGACCCCTTCGCTCGCCCCACGTTGGGCGCCAGTTGTAACGTATCACTTTTGGCCGAAGTTCCAGCTTCGGTTAATTGTGAGCGTTGGGGTTCTGGGGCGAGCGATTAATCTTTCGATGTTGTCAATTCGGTAAAATAATGATTTATTCAAACGAGTTTGCCGTAAATATTTCTGATACAATTCTCCAAAAATCTTATCTTAATGAAATGTATGTTGATCATCAGTTTCGTCAATTCTTATCGACGTAGGAAACACACTCAGGCTGACAGTTATTTTGTTAAGAACAGAAATGATGAATAATTATGACAGACGAAATTTGTGCTAGAAAAATAAACCTTTCACTGGTGTTTTCGAAACAACTCCTTCAGTACAATTAATTAATGATTGGACTGAAGTTAATTAATTAATTTGGCAATTTACAAGTTGGAATTCTCTCGAACAGTTGATTAATGATTTGACTGACGTTAATTCATTCCTCTATTAAGGGGACTGAGTCACCTAAAAAATCGAAAAGTAAAAATATTTTTTTGCAGTATATATGAGTTTAATGAGAAATTCCATTTTACCTCCATAATATATATGTGTTAGACTACCGCTGTGAATTTTTTTGGAGACCTACAGTGTATTCCGGTGTAATGCGCAATGGTCAAACATTTTTCCTTTGCCGCAGCTTTCGGACTGAACGAAAGCATCAATCTTTGCTTGCGATGTCTTATTTTCTTCGTTAGACAGTTTATTGCGGAACGAGTGCGGGGATTTTTTTACGAAGCTTCACTGGCGAAGCTATAAGTTAAAAACTACCAAAAAATTCACTTTTTCCACTTTTTGTCTCGTAACCACTCACATAATGGCTTGCGATAAATCCATTTTTAATCGCATGAAAAATCCCCGTACTCGTTCCGTAACACTGACTGTTACGAAGAAAATAAGCCGTCGCAATCCAAAATTGGTGGGGCCATTCTCTCTGAAACCTGCGACAAGCGAAGAAAAATAAAATGGAAAAAAATTAATTTCACAGATTAATGAAAATATCCAACTTGGGTGATCCGCAATAAAAAAAATTATTTAAAAATTTTTTTTATCACATAAAAATGTCCACTTTTTTTTTCTATCACATAAAAATCAGATTTTCTTTTTTGGTTTTTTTTTTTTTTCACTTCACAAATCTCGTAAATGCAAAAAAAATGTTTAAAACATAAAAAAATATACTCTTACGTCAAATCTGACGTTTAAAAAAGATGTTAAGTCTGCGAGACTTTTCGCTTTGCGACACTGTCACTGTGAAAAACATTTTTACACTATTGCGGGCAAAAATACAGAATATATTCCGTTCATTCGGAAAAACTGTAAACACTGACACATAACTAATACACTGAGTTTACAAGCTCAGTTTTTTACCCGATTGACACAATCGAGTAAAAATCATCACTGCTACATTACGCCGGTGTATCGCAGACTCAAAACAAAGCGCGGTAGCGGCGATAATCTGAGTCGCATCGATTAGACGTAACGACGCTTTGGTCGGTAAATCGTTACCTACCGAACGCAGTTTCGACATCGATTGTTTTTTTTATGTTCCTTTCTCGATGTTTCTTATTCTTCTTATTAGAAGAAAAAAAAACATGCGGAAATGCGGTATTCCGGCATTGTTCGTGTTGCATTTCTGAATTTTTTTTTTTCACGCATTATTTATTTCTAACACTACTAAAATGCTTCTAACTTCGGTAATTTTTTAAATTTCGATCTAAAATTTGGTGTGTATGTAGTACATCGCATGTACATTCAGAAAAAAAATTTAAAAAAAATAAATAAAAAAATAATTTTTAGGTGACTCAGCCCCCTTAATTGATTTTCCCAGAGGATCAACTAATGCAAAAATATAATTATCTTCGTGATTTTTAGACAACGAAATCTTCTGAAAATGCGACGGTTGCTGAAACGAGTACGATCTAGAAGTAACATTTACGTGAAGTTAATTCTTCGCGGAGAGCTAGTCTACCAGGCTTTCGTGGTCCTTGTCCACTGAGCCGAGTCCTCCAGAGAATTCTCCTCTACGAGACCGTGATTTAGACACCGTCGCCGAATGTCCAACCGCTACTCGCTTCAGGTTAACTCTCGCCGGGTTAAATTTCCCTATCTTCGATTTACAACAAAGTTAATTCTTCAACTAATCTGCCAGACTTTCGTGGTCCTTGTCCACGGAGCCGGGTCCTCCAGAGAAATCGGTTTCCACGAGATCGTGATTTAGACACCGTCGCCGAATGTCCAATCGCTGCTCGCTTCCAGCGAAGTCTCGTTGGGTTACCTTACTAGAATCCCTAGCTACGGAATGGAACAGGAATATGAATGCCTTCGTCGCCGTTGGCTTCGTACCCTCCCGCGTAGAAAAAATTAGTATGGGATTGACTCTGGGAGGACGATGGGCGAGAGGCTGGGGTTTGTTTGGGATTGAATCTGGGAAGCACTATGGGCAGTCATCTGGGTTTTGGGACCCGGCTGGATGGTAGTAGATATACAAGGCTGGTTCTGACTCAACTCGATCTGCGCATGCGCGAGTCGGTGGGTCGGAGGCTCGGCATCGGTGGGTGGTGGGTGGTAGGGTGGTGGGTGGGTGGGTGGGTGGGTAGGTGAATTTCAGGTGTGTGGCAGGTGGGTGATGGGGGTGGGTAGGTGGGTGTTGGGAGGTGGGTGGGTGGGTGGTGGGTGGTAGGAATTGCAGAATCGGTATTTATCGATATCTTAGCTGAGAGTCAAACCACCTGTCGCGTGGGTGGGTGAGTGGGTGACGGGAGGTGGGTGGGTGGGTGGTGGGTGGTAGGTATTGCAGAATCGGTATTTACCGATGTCTTAGCTGAGACCCAAACCATCTGTCAGGTTGAATGAGATTTTCTTGATAATCGGTGAGTGGCATGCAGTGGGTAGTGAGGAGGTGGGAGGTGGGTGGTGGGTGGGTGGGTGGGTGGTTGAAATTTTTTTTCGCGTGAATCGGCGAGTGGCATGCAGTGGGTGGTGAGGAGGTGGGAGGTGAGTGTGGGGGGGGGGGGGGGGGTAGAATAGGAGGCCGCTGGTTGGTGAGTGTGAGGTTGAATTTTTTTCTTGGAATTTTCTTGCAATATATACAAACACTTCAAATATCGATGATTATGTATACAACACTTTTCAAGCCCCGAGACCTCTTGTCGCACGGAAAATTTATGACTGCGATAAAAATTCATAGACAAATGATGCTTAGAACAGTCGGACCTAATGAATGCTCGATGAGTCAGGACCCTGTTCTCATGGGTGGCGGTGGGTGGTTCGAATAACGAACTGCATAGCCTGAAAGTGTATCATCTGTCGTATACTCCAAAGAAATTTATCGCTTTTGGTTTAAATACTAAATACAGTTGAATACGAGTCGAGTGACTGCAGAGTCACGTTATGAATGAGCTGCGAAGAAAAAAATTTTCGAATGTATGAAATACATGGTGCGCGTCACCCGTGGCACTAACACCTTTTCAAGTGGATGCTCTAAGCGTGTGGTCTTCGGCTTTCACCCTCGTATCGTCGAAGATGTCGAACAATAACACTATGGAGGTGCAGTACCACGCTGTAGCCTGTGCAATGCTTTGTCTTTTACTCTTTTTCACGTGCAGGGAAACACGAGTCCCCGAGCCCTTAAGTAAATGGTACACAGATGACCACATTGAAGCTGCTTATGAGTTGCAGGACTCCAAGCGCCAGAACTCAGAGTGTTTTTCTCTTTAAGATATTTATGGCACTTTCGATACACGGTTTACGTGCACAAGAATGTTCTGGACTATCGAAGATATTGCCGAAGATCTTGTTACATCTCTCTCCGATAGTGACACGAGTAGTTTTCTTGAGGTTTGCAGAGTGGGGCAAAGTTATAATATCTTTGATTTTTAGTTCAGTCGCTCAGTCCATATTCATCCTCTCGCATTGAATTGCATGCGATGCACAATCATTAGTTGTTCTCAGTTTTTCCGTGTTCACGTAAAAAATGGATTCGGCAAAATGCAAAAAGCTCGTCGCGATTATGCAAAGCGCGTATTCCGCTCTCCGGGACAAATCTTCGCGCGCTGAGGCGCAGCGGTGGATAAAATTTGGCAGCGAAAATGTGAATCTTCTTCGCAAAATTTTACGCAAAAGTACATTGAAAATTGGTGAAAAAATCAGAATTCAAACGACGATAGTTGAATTATTGTCTTTGTCGGCGAAATTCAAAAAACGCGGTGCCGGTGTGAGGGTGGAAAAAGTGCAGTGGGCCGACACGGAGACAGCTTTCCAGAAAAGAATACGAACTGGCGTAGTCATTAATCTACAACACCGGGATCTCGCAGATTTTCTCGATGATGCAAAGCGTCTCATTGTCGCACGAGTAAAGAGACTGGTCCACGGAACATCGAGGAAGAGGGGGCGAAACTTGAAAATCAACGTGATCTTGGCGTGTAAATTCGAGGTTTCAAAAAACGACGTAATCATCGAGGAAAATAAATTCTTCAACACGAGGAATGAGGCGATTCTTCGCTCTACGGATTTAGATCAATGGTTCAGAGAACACGTGAGGGAAAACTTATTGAAAAAAGTTGAAGAGTTCGAGGAAAAAGAATCTGGTTGGAGCATGCGGGAAATTACCAATCTCGTCGTCAACATGAACAAATACGTTCCGCTACGAGGGGGATTATCTACATACATCGCAGTTCCAAAGGATATTCAACGGAAACACGCCGTAGTTAATATCAAAAGCAACGATCCGTTTTGTTTTTTGTGGGCAGTGACAGCGGCTCTTTCACCACCGACGAGGAACAGTGAGCGAACAAGTTCGTATCCGCATTTTAGCGCAGTGCTAAATTACATGGATTTTACTTATCCGATGCGAGTGCGTGACATTCCGCGATTCGAGAAGGTAAATCGACTCTCGATTAATGTTTATGGTGTAGAAAAAAGTATGAAAGGTAAATCGCAGATCGTACCAATTTATTTGAGTAAGGAAAATTCAAATCGCCGTACGATACATTTGCTTATTTTAGAAAGTAACATCGAGCCGAATGATCGAAATATTGCGATCCATCACTTCGCATGGATAAAGAATTTATCGCGACTAGTTAGCTCGCAAATATCTCGTCACAATAAAATGACTTGGCTGTGTGACAGATGTCTGTGTCACTTTCAAACGCAGCGCTCATTAGATAATCATCGAGACGATTGCTTTGCTATAAATGGCTGCAAAGTTATTCTCCCCGAGGAGGAAACGAAGTTACACTTCAAAAATTTTAAAAATAAAGAGAACGTTCCATTCGCAGTTTACGCGGACCTCGAGTGTCTTCTTAAGCCAGTTGCACCGGGAATTAATTTAAGTTACCAAAAACACGTGCCTCATAGCGTAGGATTTTACGTTCACTGCACATACTCCGCGGCAATCTGTGAGTATAAGTCTTATCGCGGCGAAGATTGTATTGAATGGTTTGTGCAGGAGCTGCGAAAATTAGCGGACTTTTTCACTCGGCAATTTGTTAACGTGAAGCCGATGGAGAAACTTAGCGTTGTCCAGCGTCGTGAATTCGAAGAAGCTGCAGTATGCCACGTCTGTGAAAAACCATTCGAGCGTAATGCGAGCGGGATAAAAGTTCGAGATCACTGCCATTTTACAGGAAAGTATCGAGGCGCTGCTCATAATGCATGCAATTTAAATTACAAAAATTCTCACGTTGTACCCGTCGTGTTTCATAATTTGTCGGGTTATGATTCACATTTTTTGATAAAAGCATTAGCAACAGAATTTGAGGGATCGGTTCAACTTCTCCCCGTCAATAAAGAAAAATATATTTCATTCACGAAACAAGTCAAGAATACAGTAGTACATTATCGATTTCTTGACTCATTCAGATTCATGCCAAGTGGTCTCGAACGATTAGCCTCTTATTTGGATGCCGGAGAAAAAATTATTACGCGGAAGCATTGTAAGAGTCTCGATGAATTCGCGTTATTGAGCAGAAAAGGTGTTTTCCCGTACGATTACGTGAGCGGTTGGGATAAACTCGACGAAACAGAATTGCCCTCGAAAGCAGACTTTTTTTCTCAATTAAATAACACGGAAATCAGTGATGAAGAATATGCACACGCATTGAATGTTTGGCGCGAGTGTAAAATCAAAACTTTGGGTGAATATTCGGATTTATATCTGAAGACTGACGTTCTGCTTTTAGTGGACATATTCGAAAACTTCCGACGCAACTGCAAAACGACGTACGATCTAGATCCCCTTCATTATTATACTGCACCTGGATTGGCGTTCGATGCGATGCTAAAATGTACAAACATTGAGCTCGAGCTGCTAACCGATGTAGAGATGCTCTTATTTATCGAAAAAGGTATCCGTGGGGGCGTTGCGCAGTGTTCGAATAGGTATGCTAAAGCGAACAACCGATATATGAAAAATGATTTTAATCCGCAATTGGCCGAATCGTACATTATGTACTATGATGTGAATAATTTGTACGGTGCGGCAATGAGTGAATCGCTACCCTATGGGTCTTTCGAGTGGGTCGAAGATTTTGAAAGTCTCGACATAGAAAATATCGCGGATGATGCGTCGGTCGGCTACATTTTGGAGGTTGATTTCGATTATCCTACGGAGTTACATGAAAAACACAAAGACTTACCGTTGTGCGCGGAACATTTCACGCCGCCTTTGCCTGGATGTAAGAATTCTAAACTTATGACGACTTTATTAGCGAAGACAAGATATATAATTCACTATCGCAATCTCAAGCAGTGCATCGCTTTGGGTTTACAGCTAAATAAAATCCATAGAGTCTTAAAATTCAAACAATCGCCATGGTTGAAGAAGTACATTGACTTGAATACAGAGTTGCGTCAAAAAGCTACCAATGAATTTGCGAAAAATTTTTTCAAGCTAATGAACAATTCTGTTTTCGGAAAAACGATGGAAAATCCGAGAAAACATCGTGAAGTTAAACTCGTCACCAGATGGACTGGATGGTATGGCGCGCGGTCTCTCATAGCAAAGCCTACGTTTCACAGCTGTACTGTATTTGACGATGATATGCTGATTATAGAGATGGATAAGCCGTCGGTAAAATTTTACAAACCGATTTATGCCGGATTTACGATTTTGGATCTATCGAAGATATACATTTATGATTTTCACTATAATTATATGAAAAATAAATTCGATAACAGCGCTAAACTATTGTACACCGATACCGACAGCCTTATTTATCATGTTACGACTCCAGATATCTTTGAAACTATGAAGAGCGATATCCACAAATTTGACACATCCGATTATCCGGAAAACAATGAGTATGGAATCCCGTTAGTTAACAAGAAAGTAGTAGGTCTCATGAAAGACGAGAATAATGGGAAAATTATGACGGAATTCGTGGGTTTGAGAGCGAAATTGTACTCGTACAAGGTTCAGGACGACAAACGGGATAAAAAACGCGCAAAGGGTGTCAAAGCGTCGACATTAAAAACTATAACGTTTACCGATTATAAGGAATGCCTTTTTAATCATCGAAATTTGATAAAGAGACAGTGCTTAATTCGTAGTCGAAAACACGAAGTCGAGACAATTAGACAGAATAAGCTAGCTTTAAGTTGGAACGACGATAAAAGAATGCTTCGGCATGATTCCACCGATACGCTACCTTGGGGTTATAGACAATAGGAAATTATTTAGTGCACAAAATGTATATATATTGTATTCTTATAAAAAATAAAGTTCCATTGTTTTTATTGTAAAACGCTTTTCACATTATCATTATATGGGTCATGATATTCATCGACATATTCATCTTCTTCTTCTTCTTCTTCCTGTTGTTGTTCTTCTTCTTCTTCTTCTTCTTCTTCTTCTTCTTCTTCTTCTTCTTCTTCTTCTAGAGCGAGCGAAAATTATCCTTTCCTTCGAGCTCCGGCGACAAGCACATGGCCTATGCATCGTCTCTGGAAACACTTGCTTTCCCCTGCACAGGCAAAGGTTTTGTATGACACCCTGCATATTTCCCTGTTTCTCTCTCTCTCTCTCCTCCGAACATGTGACCCTTGAGCGAGTGCAAATTGTACTTTGAGGAAAACCTCCATAGTTTTACTCCCCACCCCCCCCTCCCCACTCTTTTCAAATATTTTTTGGTGCATGGCATTAGTTTTTCAAGATGCAACAGAGCTCAGTTCTTTTACACCCGTATTAGAGAAAACAATTCGCTCCACGATGACTGTTGGATCGTTTACGTATTCGAGTGTGTATGTGCTTTTGGTGTTTCTCCTTAAAAGAAACCCTTCGCTTAATCGACTATGGCCGCTCGAGAAATTGTGTATGATGCAGTATATGTGGCGAGATGCGATTCTTCGAAAACTTCGGGGTGTCTTATTCGCCGCGAGCAGAAGCGATATCCTCGCTGCGTATTACGCCGGTTATTTTACAAACCGAGATCTCTGCATCTTGATGACGGGCGTGATTAAAGAGCGCGGATTGGCAGCCCCGAGAGGATTAAATAGTCCTCACAATGACGAGGATGAAAGCGAGACCGATGATGAATTCATTCAGATCGACGGCGCTGTCCCGGGTCCATCATCATCATCATCACCATCATCGGCTCCCGGCACTGGCTACACATCCGCAGAGGACTTTGGTGAGCCGCAAAGAAAACGATCGCGTATCACCGATTCAACCGAGGATCATAGCACGATGGTAGTCGCGCCTAGTACCGCTACGTCCGCTCCCCACAATGAACCGAGCGCGTGGTGGTCGCGTATCGAATCAAGCGAGCATGCGGACATGATCGATCTTTTTTATACACCGGAACAATGGTGTCGATTGAAGGAGCGAAAGATCGAGGATCCATCCTCAGTTTCGAGCTTTCCATCCACAACATCGCTTGAGCGGGACTTAATCGAGGCAGCGTCGAGGCGGGCCATTGAAGAAGAAGAAGAAGAAGAAGAAGAAGAAGAAGAAGAAGAAGAAGAAGAAGAAGAAAAAGAAGAAGAAGAGGAAGAAGAAGAAGAAGAGGAAGAAAAAGAAGTAGAAGAAGTAGAAGAAGAAGAAGAAGACGAAGAAGAAGAAGTAGAAGAAGAAGAAGAAGAAGAAACTCGCGGGAGAACAGCGCAAAACTACCCCGTAGAGGGTGACGAATGCCCATTCACCCCCATTAATTTGTCCGCTGACGAGTGGCGGCAACTAAACGAGCGAGCTCGTTTAGCGATGCTGGAGGATTCCTCGTCATCGTCATCGTCGTTGTCGTCGTCGTTGTCATCGTTGTCGTCGTTGTCGTTGTCCTCATTGTCGTTGTCGTCGTCGCCGGAGGAGGAGGAGGAAGAAGACGAAGACCAGGATGAAGAAATTGAGGAATGAGAGAAGGGTGGACCCGAAAAGATGCAAATACTACTACAATAACTATGTGTATTTCAAAAGATTATTTATATTTGTATGGTTCAATATATAATTATAAATAAAATTACATGATACTCTCACAAGTCTGACTTCTTAATCCAACTATTATGCGAGCTATCAAATCCAAGCCATTTTACATAAAGTTCGTCACGTCGTTTTTTCAACACTTTTTCAACGAGATAAATATCGGGATGTTTGACCGCGAGCAGCTCTTGTTCATAGAAACCACCGGCGATTGGTTTATTCTCATAATCTCTCAATCTGTATGTCACAGGCAAAGTATTTATTACTTGAGATATCGTAAATATTTCCGTTGTCCAGTTAGGCGTATAACCTTTCGCAAAAACATTTTTATATTTACTAATTCGAACTTTTTCGCCAACTTGAAATTTTGTCTTTCTAACATATTTAATTTGAGGCTTATCAAACACAGTATGCAGCAGATTTTTTTCATTTTCAGCGCAAACATCTCTCGGCCTCATTCTTATAGTGCGATGTACTGTATTGTTGTAGTCGCTAAGCAACTTTTGTAGAATATCCGTCCACTTATAATTTCCACGAAGACTGAACTGCTTCCACATTTTATTTTTCAAAGTGCGATTGAAACGTTCACAAATCGAAGCTTTTAAGTTACTAAATGTTGAGTACATGTGGATATTATATTGTTTCATGAGAGATTGGAAATTTGAATTATAAAATTCTTTACCATTATCAACATGTAACTTCGATGGCACTCGTCCAAGCGTAAGTATAGATTTCATTGCGGTAGTCGTATCTTTGCCCATCTTGCTTTTCAACGGCACAACCCAGGCGAATTTTGAGAATATATCGATGACGGTAAGTAGATACTTGTAATTATTATTCTGATTTGCGTAAGCGAGCATATCAACGAGATCGGCTTGCCAGGTCTCATCGAGACCCCGAATATCCACATGACGACGCGGATAGTTCCGTCTAGCTGATTTATGTAGCTCCTCCACTAGTGCTTCTTTGTGCGCGCTCATTTTCAAGAACGTTTAGTCTAACGTCCAGGTTGGCAATGGCCTTTGAGTTTCGAGTAGCCAAGTCTTGTACTGTTTCGAGGTTGATATTTATAGTTCTCATGATATCCTGCATTGTTGTCTCAAGCCCTTGAACCAATAGGAGATTACTATCATTCATTTCTTTTCGTAAAATCTTCACGGTGGTATGTACTTTGCGATGTAAGATGTTTAAGGTTGCAGCATCGTCTTGTTGTTCCGGAGCGGCAACATTGCGGAGTCTTTTGTTTTCCATATCGTAATGGCCATCGTCGGTTAATTTAAATCCAATGCCGGGATTACCGGGAGCGCCGGGGCGGCCGGGAAGACCGCGATTTTTTACACCCGCGCTCTTATCGAGCTGTCGTCCAAACACATCGACACTCATCTTGCAAATGTTGAAAATCTGTATAGGTGACGAGTTAATATATTATCTGGGCCTCCCGTAGTTCCTCTATAATTGACATAATTTCGTTTCTATGAGAAGAGTTGCCAGCTGTTTGTGATGCCAAGAGTAGACGAAGCCGATTCACTAGCTCGTTTGGATCATCCCAATAAACATAATCCACCTTAACATCTTTTTGCGTAACTTTATATTGAGATATACCTTTTCCGCTGTATTCAACATCATTCAGAATTTTTGTGATATAATTAGTGAATTTGAAAGATTTATTCACGCGGATCGCTTCTCCTCTTTTGTAATACTTCCTATGTGCATTCGTTCCGATAATTATATTCTTATAATTTTTCATATCATCGACGCTAATATGAGCAGCATTGGGCTGTTTTTTAAACAACAGTTCAATGAGTCCGACAGTTTTTCCATAGCTTACATCTCCTATTTGAATGGAAGTAGCGTTAAAATGTATCGGCGAGTCTCCAATCATTAACCTATTATTAGCAAGATTTCGCACTCCATAAGAAATATCTAAATCGGACGTTCTATTTGATTGTAACAATGCGAGATATTCATTTATTAATTCATCTACTTCAGCGTTTGTCTGCACGATTTTATTATCATCGTCATCGCTTATAATGTCTTCAGTATCGTTGCCTATTGCGGACTTAAAAGAAGCATCTTGCTCGTCATCATCGTCGCTGTCGCTATATTCTCGTTTCACTATTCTACTCGTTCCAGCTCTTTCGACAATATTATCCCGAGCTTCATCATCATTTATTTCTTCCTTAATTTTATCTCTAATTTCATCCTTAATCTCATTCTTAATTTCCTCTTTAATTTCTTTCTTCACAAGTGCTGTATCGCGATTTTTACTTGTATGAGACACATTCACTAATTTTTCCAATGGATTCACGAGTGGTTTGAAGACTTCTTGCATCGCCTGGTCATTGGCCTCGCGACCAGTTTTCAACATTTTATGTTTCCGTCGAATGGCATCGCTGGCTTTGACGATTTTACGCAAAACGTCTTGTTCTCTAGAAATATTTTCACTCTTCATGTTGTCGCAGCTGAGTCGCGGATACTACTGTTTCAAGATCAACTAGTAATGGAATATTTATTACTTATCGATGCACGCGAAACAGTCAAACCCTTTCCTATATCTACCTCGATCAAGATCACTATCCTTGTCAATCATAATAAATCCATACGTATCGGCCCAGCATGCCGAGCATAAATTTTTGAACTCGGCGTAATGCATATCAGTGTTTACATGATCATTGTATATATGCTTGAGATTCATTTCATCTTGCTTAAATAGTACTAGGAGGTTGGCATTATCACGGACGAGATGCTTAGGAATGCGTGCATATGTCTGACAGAGATAGAATGAATCAACGTGCTCGTGTCTACCCATTGAAAAATATGCTCGAATATTATCCTGTTTCTCACATGCTACATCATCGAAAATAAATATTGAGTTCGGTCGAGCCTCGCTTGGTGGCACCACTTGTTCATTCTCGTTGAAGGGAAAATATTCAACACCGTCCACAGACTCAAGCAGTTTTTCTAATAACTTATACTTTGGCTGCTTAAGAGATTTCGAGTATATATAAATATTTTCGAATCGCAATCCATTGGGGTGAGTGATGAGCGTGAGCAACGCATTAGTTTTGCCGCAATTCGATGGCCCGCAGAACACTGCACGAACGGTATTTGGTAATAAATTACCATGACGTTTCGCGATCTTTTCCTTCTGCGCAAACTGATCAAAATTGATCACAGATAAATTCGTGGATTGTGTCTTGAACTTCATCCCGATGCAGACTAACAGGAAACCTTATAAATAATCGTTTATATATATAAATTTCCTCAGTAGCTCATGAGTCTTTCGATGGAGAAGATCGCGAGGAAACACGGTAAAAAGTGTGGGAAAGGCTTGGTTAACAGACTTATCAATAATCTCCCTGTTGAATTACATCTGCCCGGTTATCAGTATTGCGGGCCTGGAACAAAGCTAGCGAAACGTCTTGCACGGGGCGATCCGGGAATTAACCCGCTCGACGCGGCCTGTAAGGATCACGATATCGCTTATTCGAAAAATCGAGAAAATCTCGCTGCTCGAAGCGCTGCGGACAAGGTTTTGGCCGAGCGTGCTTGGAAACGCGTGAGCGCCGCTGACGCTAGTGTAGGTGAGAAAGCTGCCGCGTGGGCCGTGACAAACATAATGAAAGCGAAACGAAAATTTGGTATGGGCTCGAGGAAAATTAACAACGTTGGACTCGGAAAGATAATTGGAGCTGCTAAGAAAGCGATGATTCATAGTAATGATTCACGCGTAATCATTAAATCAGCTCTTAAGGGTGCTCGCGAAGCTTTGAAAAATGCAGGAGGCAAACGTAAAGTACTCACACCCCGAGTACTACCTGTACCGAGAAAAATAGGTGGTTTTCTGCCATTTCTCGTGCCCATTTTCGCGGGACTTACTGCCGCTGGGGCATTGTCCGGTGGTGCGGCCAGTATAGCTAAAGCTGTTACCGCTGCTCAGGCGGCAAAACGACAATTGGAGGAGAATAAGCGACATAATCAAACGATGGAGGCTATTGCGTTGGGCAAAGGCTTGCATCTAAAGCCCTACAAAAAAGGTTTCGGTCTTCATATCGCGACAAAAAACGGAAAGTGATGCTACCACACCGAGCACTGACTGACACCGACCTATTAAAGTATGCAAAAATTATGGAAATTCCACACTTTCGCGGAGTTTTTATGCGAAATGGTTTACCGAAGAGTGGTCCATTCAAACAGGAGTCCGCAATTGTCAATCTGGATGATAACAATGGAGCTGGTACACACTGGGTCGCATACAAAAAGATTCATAACAATGTTATATACTTTGATAGTTTCGGCGATCTTCAACCACCGATAGAATTTGTCAGTTACGTGGGTGTTGGTAGCGTGAAATATAACTATAAACAATATCAGACATATGATACAGTAGAATGCGGGCATTTATGCCTTAAATTTCTTTGCAATCAACTGAATCGCAAAGAAAAATATTGTTTATATAAACACTAACCACAATGCTTCGCACTCAGTTCTATATCAGCCCTCATCATGAATGATACTCTTACATTAACCATATCTGGAACTTCTTCCATTCTCGAAGCTCAATATTTTCCTCCTATTGAACTTTCCGCGGATAAAAACTATGCTCTAGGACTGGTTGAATTGCTAACCTTCAACTCAATTCCCAATATAGACATTGATAATAATAAACTTCACATTGGCGGAGAAGTAATAAGTATTCCGACTGGTAGCTATGAAATTGAGGATATTGAGAATTACTTGAAGCCCATCCTGATTGGGAAGAATATTAACATTGATATTAAACCAAATAATAATACTCTACGCAGTGAAATTAGGTGTGATCACGATGTAGATTTCACACCTGAAGATTCTATTGGTCGGTTACTAGGATTCACACAGCGTATCTTGCCAGCTAATAAAAACCACGAGTCCGATCTTCCTGTAGCCATTCTCAAAGTGAACGCTTTGAGAGTTGAATGTAGTCTTACAACCGGCGCTTATATCAACGAGCGAAAAGTTCATACTATTCACGAATTCTTCCCATTTGTCCCGCCGGGATATAAAATTATCGAAGTACCGTCACACGTCATTTATCTCCCTATTCTCCACAAGGTAATTGATCATATTCAACTGCGAATAGTAGATCAGGACGGGAATTTAGTTAATTTCCGCGGGGAAGTGATAACAATTCGGTTGCATATTAAATCCCAATAATAATAATAATAATAATAATAATAATAATAATAATAATAATAATAATAATAATAATAATAATGGCGATAGTTTTTAACCGGAAGCCTGCCAATTATAATAAGCCGTCATGTGCGAGGCAGATCAGTCATCGACTAGCTCCCAAGGTGCTAACACATCAGAACATCCAACTTCTAAAAAGTCTGGGTCTCAAGGTCAAGCAACGCGGAAAACAATTGTAAAACGATATTTGCTCCGTGTATTTTGTATCTGCTGCTGGCGAATACGATGGACGAGGAAATAGTGAATATTCAAACACCCATCATCTTTGATGAATCCATAACACACTGCGAGATTCATGCTCATCAGCCTTACGCGTCATCATCTTTTAACAACAGTGATGAGATACGTATTGCAGTTCAACATCAAGATCTCAGCTTGCTTCCGAGCAAGAGTTCGCTTCGCATAAGTGGAAAGCTCATGAAAGGTGATGGATCCGCGGCGGCTACTTCTACAACTCTCGTGAACAATGCAATTTGCCATTTGTTTGAGGAAGCTCGATATGAACTGAATGGTATCGAAATCGATCGAAACAAAAATGTCGGTCTTACGAGCCTGATGAAAGGATTTGCATCTCTACGTCACAGTCAAACGTCAGTAATGGAAAACACCGGTTGGCTCGATGTCGAAGAAACAAAATCTCTAACTAATTCGGGTTACTTTGATGTCTGCATACCGCTCAGCTTCATATTTGGCTTCGCTGAAGATTATCATAAGATTGTCATCAATGCCAAACATGAGTTGATTCTCGCTCGATCAAAAAATGATCTCAATGCAGTTATTCAAACGGCAGCGGAAGAATTTAAAATTGCTCTACATAAAGTAGAATGGCTTATACCATATGTGTCAATTTCCGATCAGCGGAAAATACGACTACTGAATTTCATAGCCAAAGATGCTCCAATCCCCATGAGCTTTCGTACATGGGAATTGTACGAGTATCCCCTACTCCCCACTACTACGAAGCATGTGTGGACCGTTAAGACATCTTCCCAGTTGGAAAAGCCGCGATATGTTATTCTAGGCTTTCAAACGAAGAGAAAAAATAGTACTAACAAAAATGTTAGTCATTTCGATCATTGTAACATCAGCGATGTAAAATTATATTTGAATTCGCAATGTTATCCCTATTGCAACCTGAATCTCGATATTAATCAAAATCAGTACGCTTTGCTATATGAGATGTATGCAAATTTCCAAACTAGTTATTATGGTAAAGAAGCTGAACCATTGCTAAACAAGGAAAATTTTATAAATTATGCTCCACTCATTGTAATTGATTGTTCAAAGCAGAACGATACTCTCAAGTCTGGACCTGTTGACATTCGTCTTGAATTTGAAGCTAAGAGTAATTTTCCCGCCGGAACATCAGCATACTGTCTAATATTGCACGATCGAATAGTCGAATACAATCCAATCAGCGGCGGGGTAAAAAAGTTGGTATAAAAGCCTTCTCCATATGGAGAATCAAGTTAGTATGAATGAAGATGGACTTCGTCGTTGACGTTCAAGGGTTCAAGAAACCGATTGATGAATTTGTGCTGAAAGAAATATCTATCCTTGAACTTGCTCGAGACATGTCAGCTGATCCTATAACGTTGCTCGTTAAACCGCCATGTCCATGGGCCGACCTACCAGCGAAATACAAGTGTATGAATTCGTGGCTACAACGAAATTTTCGCGGAATGTCCTGGGAGTCTGGAGAAATGTCTTACGAGGGGGCTATAAGTTTCGTTCGCGCTATCTTGAAACTTGGAACGACTGTTTTCGTCAAGGGCTTGGAGAAAAAAAGATGGCTGGATCGCATCATGATTGGTACATCAGTGTCCGTTGTCGATTTAGAAACGCTGGAGTGCCCATCGCTGCGTAAACTATCAACCGCAATACCCGCCATAAGATGCCCACATCATCCGAATCTCCTAATGAAATATAACTGTTCCGATGGGAATGTGAAATCTCTGAAGAGTTGGATAATGCATATAAGGCGAAATGTAGACGAATGAAGGTGTTTTGTAAAGAAATAAAACAGATTTACATATATGAGTTTTTATTTTTTTTACGTAGAAAACCTTTTACAATACAAATGAAAACTTACGTTATTAATACTGTATTATACAATGATATATGAAAACACTTATTCGACATAAAGTTCGATTTGGCTGTCACACGACTTGGAATGTGACACTGTTGTATTTTCCACCGTGATACGTCATGCGGAGATGATTCTTCTGCGATGATTCAACCATCTGCGTGAACAGCGCCTGGTCGTCCTCGAAAACTCTTGCAAGCCGCGCTGGTAGGAAGACAGCGAATTCTCCATTGACCTCAGCGATGACCCTTTTCCCGAATTTCGTCGTCACGAATTTTAGATTGCTGATCGGATGTTCTTGCTGAATTTCCAGCTCGATTAGCTTCTTCGTTGGAAGGAATTCCGCCATCTTGCCCACCTTGTTGATAGCTGCGAGATCCATTTTCTTGGATTTTGACGTCAGCGAATGTCTTCAATATTAAACGCAAGTCTGATCTTGTGCGAATCAGATTTTGTACTTCTTTGATATTCTTCAAGAGTAGTTTGGTGCGTAGTTTTAGCTCACGATGACGATTGCTTTGCATCCAGTCTTTGCTCTGCATCACGTCTTTGAATGGTACAATTCGAGCTGCTGCATTAGATTTTGTATCATTGCACCCCACCACAGAATCTTATTCATCGACTCCGCCTTTTTCGTCTCTAACCCTATCGGCATCGAACATTTAAAACTGATCGAATCACAAGTTTCGCTATTGTTTCTCTATGACGCACTCGTTGCATGAATCACCGCTTTAGAACGACACTTTTCACATTGCAATCGACGTGGAGCTGGTCCATCAACGTGGGTTCTCATATCTGGTGTATTCCAATGCTCCATGCACGGTAGGTATAATGCTACTTCAGGATCAGCACGGAGATGTGTGGGTAACCGATCCCACAGGAGATGAATTTGCGTTCCCCAATATTTGAGAAGCTTGGACTTTGAAATAATTTTCAGTTCCGCCTTAGATAGCTCCCACGGATTTTTAACATTGCACATCACGAGCGTAGCGTTCGTTGTATTCATTTTGCCGTTCAATTGCAGACTAAACTATAAACGTTGCCCATCGAGAATATTTTTCTTTGAATATTCTGAGAACAAGGATCCGATTCATTGCTTTAGATGTGAATGTTTTGTTTATAAATTCTTTTCACCGCAATAAATATAAGAGGGTGACAACGAGTATAGGGTGCGTAAAGAACAAGGGTCTGACTCACGATGCATTCATTAGCTATGACTGCTCTATTCAGTCATAAATTTTCAAGAGTGTCAAGTGGCGTAAGGGACTTGAAGTGTTTGTATATATTATCGTCTAAACAACCACTTGATGATCGATCTTGGGGTATCAGCAAGCGAAACATCTCAACAAAAAATGTCAACCACCCACCATCCACCTCCTAACTGCCCCCCCCCCCCACCACCACCACCACCCACCTCCTCATCACCCACTGCATGCCACTCGCCGATTCACGCGAAAAAAAAAAAAAAAAAAAAAATTTTCAACCACCCACCCACCCACCACCCACCACCCACCACCCACCTCCCACCTCCTCACCACCCACTGCATGCCACTCACCGATTATCAAGAAAATCTCATTCAACCTGACAGATGGTTTGGGTCTCAGCTAAGACATCGGTAAATACCGATTCTGCAATACCTACCACCCACCACCCACCCACCTCCCGTCACCCACTCACCCACCCACCCGACAGGTGGTTTGACTCTCAGCTAAGATATCGATAAATACCGATTCTGCAATTCCTACCACCCACCACCCACCCACCCACCTACCCACCCCCATCACCCACCTGCCACACACCTGAAATTCACCTACCCACCCACCCACCCACCCACCACCCTACCACCCACCACCCACCGATGCCGAGCCTCCGACCCACCGACTCGCGCATGCGCAGATCGAGTTGAGTCAGAACCAGCCTTGTATATCTACTGATGGTTTCCCAGACCTTTTCCCATAGCTTCAGTGGACGGGGGGAATCCTCGTGCAATCAATCCCATACGCTTTTCCAGATTCTCTCCCAGCCGTCGCATACGAACGGGGATCCTCGTGCAATCAATCCCATATGCTTTTCCAGATTCTCTCCCAGCCGTCGCGTACGACCGGGGGAATCCTTGCGCGATCAATCCCATACATAGAATCCCATGTTATGTGTAAGTGAAAGAAGATGAAAAAATAGATTTTGTCAAATGGAAGAAAAAAATAAAAAACGAAAAAATATGCCTAAAACCAATTTTTTTCGACGGATATGAGTTCCCCGAGCAAAGTTAAATGCTGCTGTACGTAATCGGCGGTTGAAATTCGATGTAGGTCCCAAAAATATTGTAAAGTATTGGATGAGTTTAACATAGATCTTTTAATTTATCTATCCAAGCTTTTCCCAGTACATCACATTATTTTTGGGGCCTTAAATGAAATTTAACCGCCGATTATGTACTACAGCGCTTAACTTTGCACGGAGAAATCATATTAGTTGAAAAAAATTAGATTTGAGCATATTTCTTCGTTTTTCATTTTTTCCTTCCATTTGACAAAATCTATTTTTCCTTCTTCTTTCATTTACACATAATATGGGATTCTATGTATGGGATTGATCGCGCGAGGATCCCCCCGGTCGTACGGTACGGCCGGGAGAGAATCTGGAAATACGTATGGGATTGATTGCACGAGGACTCCCCCGTCCACTGAAGCGATGGGAAAAGGTCTGGGAAACCATCTAGCCGGGTCCCAAAACCCAGATAACTGCCCATAGTGCTTCCCAGATTCAATCCCAAATAAATCCCAGACTCTCGACCATCGTTCTCCCAGAGTCAATCCCATACTAATTTTTTCTACGCGGGCTGGTTCGGGATATTAGAGTACACCTGGAGCTGCCGTCGCCGAGAGCTCTGGGGACCCGGAGGTGGTTAGGGAAGTGCAAGGTACCTTATCGTCGTCGCCGTACGAAATAGTAGAGATGAGCGTTGAGTTCGCCCTTTTATACCCGCGGACGGGAGAGTGGGGCTTCCTCCCACTCTACTGCCTTCGTGCCGGGCGCACGAGAGTCGCTGTGGTGCCGTGTGCACGGCTGATTAGTGCCGGCTCATGAGAGGGCACCGCGGGGCCCGTCTCAATATATATATATATGCATATATACATGTATTGTTTATACGCGTATTGTTTATATATATTATATACTAAAAATTGGTTTAACTTTATTTGTTAAACCACAGGTGTGCACCAATAGCTATTACACGCCGCTCAACCGTGCGACGTGCACGGTGCCTGGTACATGGGCGGTCATGCCGCCTTAGAGTTTCCGCCTGTGACCCAAAGACCCGATCCCTTCTGCATCAATAGTCCTGTGTCCTCGCGTCATTATGGCCCGGTGTCGAACGTTGATTCGGATTCGGAATCATCATCATCATTGCCAATTAGATATCCGGAAACGGAATCATCATTGTCAATGATAGATCCGGAATCAGAATCACCCTCGTTCTACTATGCGGATTATTCTGACAACGACGCCGTTCGCACGATATCGAACCACCTGCTACAAGCACCGTGGCACGATTCGCGTGGGGTGGCGTGTTCAGGATCCGACTCATACGACGAGGATGATGATCTAATCATCATTCGAATTATCGAATCGTCCGGACGTTTCCCAGAACCATAAATATTTATCACACCATATCCTATTTCCTTCCGCAGACCGCTCGGAAACACCCGCGTCGGCACAGTCATCATCATCAGCATCATCAGCATCATCAGCGTCGTCGTCGTCGTCAGCGTCTTCCTCGTCGCTGCTGGGCGCAACGTGGGAGGCGGAGACAGCGGCTGCCGTCGCACAATTGGTGAGTGGCGGTTTTCTTGAGCCACAGATTGGCGGGGGTCCTGCGAGGCCAAATAGTGTCGACGAAACATTTTCAAATGAGGCTGTTAATAAAAATATGAGTGACGACGACGACGACGGCAACGATATTCAGAATATTAATAACGGTATCGCCCACGGAGAAGAAATCGTGGATGACGACGATCGCGTCTTACCCGTGGGTAAGACGCGATCGCTTTAGGATAGTCGGTGTACCGAGGGATCATACATTGAAATATTTAAAAATAAATAGTCGACGAACCGAAGTGTCCTTGTTAACTCCACCACCCGGTATCAATCCTATCTCGTGGATACGAAACGCGATCCGTGACATCCAGCATAATCTTGTAGAAGGCCGCTCACCGGACAATAGAATCGGTGTCGCGTTTGAGGCCGCCGGTATGACGAATGGTACAGCCGGTGTATCCATGAGGCCCGTATGGCGATTCAATTACGAGCAATTATGGGACCTTCTTTGCAGTGTCCATCAAAGCGCGAGAATCCTTTCGGTTTATGACACTCTGGTGTTCACCGTCACGTACGTTGTCATGGTAAACGGCTCGGGTGGTTTACATAGTAAAATCGCGAGTAATCGGTCCATCGTTTTAATCGGAAATTTTGATAATTTGTGTTTCCCTCGATCGCCTGTCGTAAACCTCGCGAATGCGCGCAACAAAGAAGATCGAAGCGAAGAATCGAGAGTTTTTTATGACAAAATTCGTCATAAAAAATCGAAACTTCAACGGGACGAGGCTGAAAAGCTTGTAAATGAGGCTCGCGTAGTAGTACCGGCGTCGGGCTGCACTAATATAGAAATCGAGATTTTCCAAAGGCATTTTATGGCTGCCGGTGTAGCTATAGTCGTATACGACTGGGACTCTTTAGGTAGCGGCGCGCAACCCATCTTCAATGGGCACTCGCGCTTTCAAGACGTTCCGGCGCACACAACATTACATATTGCGCACTTTGCGGGCAAGGACCACTATTCACCAATCACAAATCTTTTAGCAGCGGCCGGTGGTAGAAACTATTGTACACCGTGCAACAAATCGTACCGTTTTTTGCAGCGTCACGTGTGTACGAGTAAATGTCCTCGTTGCTACGCGTCACCGCCGTGTCCGGTCAGATCCATCGACGCAAACGATCACGATGCAGTTATCGACGGTTATGAACTGTCATGCGAAAATTGTAACCGGTTTTTTCATAGTGTAGCGTGTTTTGACAATCATCTCAAAGCTCGCGAATATCGGGTCAAAACACACGCTTCTGAGCGAAAATCGGTTTGCGAGACAGTCCGCTTTTGTAAAAAATGCTTAAAGCTGTTCGATGCTACGCTAAAACCGCACAACTGCGGTAAAACTTTTTGTCAATTATGCCGAAGCGTACACGGGTACAATGAGTATTGTTATATGCAACGAGTGGCTCCGCAAATTCTATCTGACGAGAAAAAACATCCGCGAACGCTCTTTATATTTTATGATTTTGAGACCCGTCAAGACACGTTTTACACGAAAACGCCGGGTGACGATACTCGCGAGCACATTGTCACACTTTGCGTGGCACAGCAGCTGTGCGAAAGATGTTTATCTTCCGTTGATGACGTGAGAGTCGGTGCCGCGTGCTGCTGGTGCGGTGTACGAAATCACATTTTCCGCAGATCACCCGTCGCGGAATTAGTCGAACTCGCGGTACGTCGTTCCCCATCGTTTAGCAAAATCGTCTGCATCGCGCACAACGCAAAGGCGTTCGACGCGCAATTTATCTTGCATCACGTCGTCGAACACTGTAAAGATCTCGGTGTGCCGAAACTCATTCTCACGGGGAATTCGATAATCTCGATGCGTATAGGCCATACTGTTTTCATCGACAGTATGAATTATTTTCATATGCGGCTCAGTGCACTCCCAGAGGCCTTCGGCTTCAAAGATAAAATGGGCAAAGGATACTTTCCGCATTTGTTCAATACGCTAGAGAATCAGACCTATATCGGTAAACTACCTGCCGCCGAGTTCTATTCACCGGAAACTATGAGTCCCGACGAGTATACGGCTTTCTACGAGTCGTATGCCGAAACAGCAGCACTGAACGACATTGGGGATTTTCAAGCAGAGATCGAGAAATATTGCGTCATAGACGTGGATATTTAACGACGGGCCTGCAATGAATTCCGAAAAATATTTCTCGAAGTCGGTGATGTTTGTCCGTTTACAGAGGCAGCAACAATCGCGTCGGCTAGTTCAAAAGTATTTAGACGTAACTTCCTCGTACCGCAGACTATCGGTCTCATACCTGCCGGTGGGTACAGACTCGCAGACAGCCACTCGAAGCAAGCTAATGAATGGCTTTTATGGGTCGAACATTACGTAGGTCATGAGATAACTCATGCCACGCGCGGTCGTGAGTTTCGGCTACCCGAAGGGATACTTGTCGACGGGTACGCTCAGAGAGGCGAAGATCGTTTTGTCTACCAATTTCACGGGTGTTATTGGCACGGCTGCCCCCGCTGTTTCCCCGAGAACCGTACAGCACGGTCACGCGCCAACGATGAATCGTACGAACAGCGTTACGACCGTACTCTGGCAACCGACACTACGATTCGCGAGCAGGGTTACGTATTAGAGGTGGTGTGGGAATGTGCGTTTAACGACGAGCGAAACATCAATCCGGCGATCAACGCGTTTTTGCGTGAGTATCCGCGTCTAAAGTCTGAGCGTCTGAATCCTGAACAGGTAACACCGTGACCTCGTACGATGTTGCGGAGGGTGAAAAAATCAGTTATATTGACATCTGTTCGCTCTATCCGTATATTTCTAAAACGGGTCGTTTTCCGAAGGGTCATCCTAAAATTTACGTCGGTTCGGAATGCGCCACTTTGCTAAACGGTTCGTTCGATGCTCTGGGTACGACGGTTAACGGGTTGATTCGTTGTACGGTTTTACCACCGCGAGATCTTTTTCATCCGGTTCTACCGGTGCGTATGCACCACAAGTTGCTCTTTGGACTGTGTCGTACCTGTGCCGAGGAAAAGACACAGTCGTCGTGTCCGCATGAGGATGTAAACAAGCGTGTCTTTACCGGTACGTGGGTAATCGACGAAGTTTGCAAAGCACTTGAGTTCGGCTATAGAATCGTTGAAATATCCATTATTTGGGCATACGAAATGACTCAATATAATCCGGAAACACGGGAGGGTGGTCTGTTTGCCGATTACATAAACACCTTTTTAAAGATTAAACAAGAGGCGAGCGATTGGCCGGCGGAATGTGTCGATGCAAACTCGCGGGCAAAATACATTGACGACTAAGGGAGCGCTGAAGGTATTCGTTTAACGCCGGAAAAAATTAGCAAAAACTCGGGTTTACGTTCCGTTGCGAAACTTTGTTTGAATTCGTTTTGGGGAAAATTCGGTCAGCGGAATAATTTAATGCAAACGTCCGTCATTAATACTCGCGAGCAGCTGTTGTTGCTTTTGGGTGATAATGACAAAGATGTGCAACGCTTACTGCCGGTAAACGACGAGGTTTTGTACGCAAACTGGGGATCAATAGACGAGGCAATAATACCATCATCGCAAACGAGTGTCGTAATAGCGGCGTACACAACAGCGCAAGCCCGTTTAAAATTATACAGCTATTTGGAGAAACTTGACCGGCACATGCTGTACTATGACACCGACTCGGTGATTTATGTTAGCACAGGTCAACCGGGTGAATGGGTACCGCCGCTCGGTAACTTCCTCGGGGACATGACCAACGAACTAAAAAAACCGACAGACATATAAAGTCGTTTGTCTCGGGAGGCCCCAAATTTTACAGGTATCAGGTGGTGAATAGCGCGAAGGTAAAAGGGTTAAGTCTAAATTATCAGAATTCCCAGAGAATAAACTTCGAGTCGATACGCGAAATGATTAGAGCTGATTTGCCGAGACAGAATGTAGAGTCGATTCAGCTGAATTATTCGTCAATTCAGCGAACGGCACTTCATGATGTCATAACTCGCCCAATGTCCAAAACCTGCCGTGTCGTTTGCCATAAACGACGTCATGTGTCTCACACACTGTCACTACCGTTCGGATACAAAGGATAACCTCGGTAGCCGTATAACGTTAATTTGTATCGTTGTCGTCGTCGTCGTTGTCATTGTACAATATAGATATTAATAAAGTTTAAAATGTTTATAAAGCTGTGTATATCGTTAAGAAAAAATTTGTAAATATGTGTAATTTAAAAATAAGTATAAATATGTACAAATGCTATACATCGATCGAATAAAATATGTTTATTTTTACACGATTCGACATCATTGTCAATTTAAAAGATAAAAAAACTTTCAAACGTATTCCCGCTTGTTGTTGACAATTTTTTCTTTTATTATAAGCTAGGCGGCGCCACATGCGCAATATGAGCTTATAGAGCACATGTGGCCGCGGTATAAGAGCTGATCGACACGCGCGCGCTCGCCCGCTCATAAGCTGATGTTGCGAGCGAACGCCTCTGTACTAGCTGGACCACCGCCGCGCACACGTCGAGTTAGCTTGTCCGCGACGTGTGTCCTCCGCGCACCGCCGCCGCCGCCGCCGCAGAGTTAAGCTTATAGTCGCGTAAAAACGAGTATATTTTCAAGTGTTTTCGGTGTGAGTTTTGGCTACGTTGACGAAACGCTCGGCAAAAGAAAGAAAAAAACACGTGAAAATGGACGTACGTTGGAAACATCCGTGGACTTCACTAATTTGTGGGCCAACAGGCTGTGGTAAGACAGTTTTCGTGCGAAGATTCTTACGCCATCTAGCGGCTATGAGCGATTCAACGTTTGGCTGTATTATATTTTACTACGGTGATAATCTCGATGCCGATACTGCCGCTCTGTTCAAGAATTCGTCGCATGAGGATTCAACGAACACTAATGTTAAAATTGAATTTCACGAAGGACTGCCGCAGCCGGAGGATTATTCGCAAGATAACGATTGTAAGAAATTAGTTATTATCGACGATTTAATGAGAGAATCGTCAAACAATACGATAGTAGACCTCTTCACGAAAGGCAGTCATCATAAAAATATCAGCGTTATTTTCATAACGCAAAATATTTTTCATCAGGGACACGGACAACGCGATATTTCGCTGAATGCGAATTATATTGTTATTTTTAAAAATCCACGAGATCGGGCACAAATTCAACATCTTGCGAGGCAAGTTTATCCCGAGGATCCGCGCTTTTTAACGGAAGCGTATCACGATGCAACTGCGCAGCCGCATGGCTATCTACTGCTGGATCTAAAGCAATCGACGCCTGATATGTGTCGATGCCGCACCAATATATTTCCCGACGATCCGCAAATGCATGTATATTGTGAGGCGTTTTTTTTTTTGGCGTCACAAAAGGAGTGCACGAGAGGGTTGTCGGAGCGACGTGCTTCACCAATCGGGAGTCCCAGGCAATTTCGAGGAGAATTTTTGAGCGAAAAGAATTGTTGTTAATTCCTAGGATTTTTCTTTATTTTTTTTTTGGTCACGAGAAATGGAGGAAGCTGAGCCGAAGGCGAAGGGATAGTTATTCTACGAACGTCAACGGTACCAACCGCCCTGGGCGCAGGATAGTAAGTCGCAGCTTGGCGGGATGTACCGAATTTCTCCTTCAGCATTGTTCTGGGCGCAGGGCAGTAAGTCGCAGCTGGACAATTGCATCTTCCGGTACCGGTATCCATGGGCCTCTTCACGACAACTCGACGGTGTGCGAGCGCGCAATGAATTGGTGGTCATCTTTATTCGAATCCTCGCGCTCGCGAATAGTTGCGTGTAGCGTAGCGAGAGATAACGAGGCGCCAGGTACCGGACACCTTAGACTAAATTGTAAGGGGTGGGGAGAGAGAGAGAAGCCTCGCGCTCGAGTAACGAAAATTTCTCGAGGACTCTCGACATAATTGTGGTGCCGAAAGCACGTGTGCTCCGCTCTCTCTCTCGTGTATACCCGAGACAGGATTCGTGCGGTACCGTTACCGAGAAGGATCGTTCGATTTTCGAGGAAGGAAGGAGGGAGGGAGATCGATATCGATTTTTCCGAGGAGTTGAACATCTCGATTAACGGTAAGGCCTTTGCCTCCTACTCGTGGACACGTGCGATTGTTTTTTGTAATTTTTATACCGAGCTACACGCGGTTCGGAAGATTGTCGGGTACCGTCCCAGGCAAATTGGAAAAACTTTTCTCTTGTGCGCGCTTGGGGGGATTTTGCCGAGGGGATCGTTGGCCTGTAATAGTTGGACGGCCTCGCGATCGTAAATTCAGTAGTTGATGTTTTCTTTCAAATTTTCGGTCTCGCGATTGCCTGTTAAATTTAATTAGACGGGATACAATTGAAAAAAATTCGAGAGATCCACAACAAGTAAGTGTGGCGAGCGGTTCATCGATTCGGACGTGTGGGGAAAATCGTAGACGTGCGCGACGGCTGTGGCTGTTTGCCTTCGTATTGCGAACTCTAAAAAATTAAACGGATTGAGTGCCCGCTTCGCGCTGAGTAACCACGCGGCATAGAATTTATTAACCTCGTTCTCCGACACAATTTCGATATCGCTGTGCGCGAACTGTCCGTCGAGCGACGAATATTAGTAGGGAAATTTTGTCGTAGAGACTGTCATATATTTAATCAACGAGAAATATTTTATTCGGGTAGAAATTCGAACCGGTGAATTGAGTAGCTGGGGAGAATTTTAGTAGGGACTGATTTTTTTTTTTTGTGTCGAGTCAAGAGGTACCGAATCCCCGCCGAAATAATAAAGTGTGAAAAATCATTTGTGATGCTACGACGAATAAATAAATAATTTTGTTTTCTTGAGACTTAAAAAAAAATTGAAAGTGTACCTCGTAATTTATTTTTCGCCAAGAAAATTCGGACCTCCCCCTCTACCCTTGTGAGCTGCAGTTAGTCGGCAAAGATCAATTTCGTTGTTTAATAAATTTGTATCCGATCGCGTCGAGCGCGGTGCTCGGCTGGCGCCCATAAAAAAAAAAACAAAAGAGCGATCGAGACGATTTTTGTGGCCAACGGGGTACCGGTTTCGTCGTAATTAATATCGATATATTTTATTTTCGGAGTGAGAGGGTGACACTCCCTGGAAATTTCGGTCACAAATTTGGCGCCCAACGTGGGGCCCTTAATTATTATTAACATTCAATTTTTTTTTATTTTCCATAGTTATCTATTTTTATTTCTTGGCGATTGTGACTATTAAATTAATTATTCGTCGTAGTGTAGAGTCAGTGAGGGTTCCGAGAGTCGCGCGAATTCGCGCTCCGGAAAACTTTTCGTCTCGACGGTACAGTGCTCGCTGCCGCGGTCGCCGACAGTGTTTATATTTTTTTTTTCCCTACGATCTTTTGTCCCGTGAGTTATACAGTAGTGCGAAGGCTTCGAATTTTCGGAGTTTCGCACGAAATAAGATCGATTAAATTTTAACACGGGACGGGAAATAAAATTTCGTAGAATATTCGTGGGGTAATGCGGGTCAGTTTCGACGGGACCGGCGGATATTCGTGTATGTAATTTTGTGTGTGACTTGCGATTTGACAATTATTTTTGCATTTTTTTATTATTGTAGATTATTCATTTTTTTTATTTTTTATTTTTTTTTTTCTGTTTTCGTTCCTACATTAGAATTATTCTTTGACATTTTGACTATTAGATTTTTTTTTTCTTTTGACATTTTTTTTTTTTTCCTTTTGACATTTTCTTTCTACGTTTGACATTTGGACATCTATTTCTTTGTGTCTTGGCCTAATTATTTATTTTCTTTGGTTTTGACAGTTTTTTTTTTCATTTGACAGTTCGATTTTATTTTTTTTGGAGTAGGGTTTTTGCCGTTGTTTAATTATTAATGTCATGACTTTGAGTTTATTTCTCTGATTGAGAATTTTTATTTTTTTTCTTTATTTTACTGATTTCGACAACTTCTTTGGATTTTTTTTTTGACTTGGGATTTTATTTATTTATTACTCTGATTGTTAATTTAACGTGTGATTTAGAAACGATTTCCGTCGAGTTCCGGTACCGAGACGCCGTACGTAGGGACGTTCTTCAAGCAAAATTTTTTCTTTTTTTTTGATTTCTTTTTCGTCTTTTTGTGGTCATTTTGTCTAAGCGATCGGATTAGTGGTTCGTCCAGATCGTGTTTTGTCTTTGGGGTAGTTATAAGTTCTTTTTTTGTCGTGTACCGGCCTGTGTCGGGGGGATCGACCATAGATATTAAGTTGGATAGATATATTTTTTTTTATTATTAGTCGCCGTGTACCGGTTATATGCCGGGGGGATCGGCCTTATAGTTTATATTTTTTGAGCGTCGCTGCTAAGGGACCACGGCCGATAGGCCCTGCGTACCTTGGGGTGAGGCTCACGATATTTTAGGATTAAGTCTGCGTGTTTATCTATTTTCTTGTTTATTTATTTATGTATTTATCCATTTATTTGTTGATTTTTTTTTATTTTTTTTTTTTTTTATCGAACTTCGATCACCCGTCCGAGATTTGGGACCGGGGTTGCTCTTTTCGTTCCGCTCTGTGGCGCGAAGAATCGCTGCCGGGAGACGGAGCTTTAGCTTTTTATAGTACCGAACATCATTTACCGCCAAATCATCGAAGAATACGGTAAGAGCTTTGGCATTCGCTTTCGGCATACCGCGGTGACTCTCTCGCTGCCTACGTTTCCGCTACTGCACTATTCATTGCTTCGCGCCTACCGTTTCACTCGCTCGCTTGCTTTTCCCTTGTAAAAAAAAAAAAAACAGAAAAACTTCGTCATGGATCGTCCGGGGTTACGCTTCTATGAAAAGGTGATGGGTTTTACAGACGGCCAGTTACAGGCCGCGTTGGAAGTGCGGGGGTTATCGACTGAGGGGTCCCGGGACGATAGGGTTGAGAGGCTGCTCCTCGTGTGGAGAGCACCTATCGCGCATATGGATATCGATCAAACGATGTTTGGTTCGGGACCATCGACTTCGACATCGGGGGTTTTCTCAGGGTTCCGAACCACCGAATAATCGGGTGAAAATGCGGGAGGGGAAGATAGAGACGAACAGCCGCTAGATCTCGCGATGGATTTGTCGCGACACGGGGCGCCGGAGAATAACGGGGGGGCGGAAGAGGCCGAAGGGGATACAGGGGTGGGTGCGAGAGAAGAAATCGACGTAGTGCGTCAGAGATCTCTCGTAGCCGGGAACCAATCGGCGCCGGAGGCGCAACCGACAATAAACCGACCTTTGCCGCGAGTACAATATCACGATACGGTGCCGGTGATACCCCCGCTGGGGACAAATCCGCTCGTCTCTGCTCCGTACGGGCCGATCAACCACTCGGCCTTCCAGGGTGGTATGCCGCGATTTCCGAACTTCTCTCGGGGGGGAGGACATAGCGTAGGGTATCATCCTTATCGGGGAGAACGACGGGTGAGGACGCCGGGCGGTTGGGATCAGGGGAGATCGATGTATCCAAGCTGCGAGACGCGGGGTTGGGGCGAACATCGAGATTGGGGTGGACATAGCCGTTTTCCGGGACCTACGGGGGCGCCACCGAACCTCAACAGTACGTCCCTTTGACCCCCGCATGACTCTTATAATTCGAGGAATCACGATCAATTCTTACCTTTCCACCGGGACCCTTTCGGGTACGAAAACGGTACTCAGGCGCATAGCGCGCACGACTGGGGAAATAATAGCGACGTCCACACGGGTGGTAGTCGTCCCGTTAATGCCGTTGCCGCGTTTAACATCATGCGTAAATGGGATTTAAAATTTTCGGGAGCTCGAGGGGAGGATGTAGAAGAATTTTTGTCGCGAATAGAGGAAGGGGTTAGTTTGGTTCCGATATCTGATGTCGATCTATTAAAGTCGGTTCCGTTATTTTTGTCGGGTATCGCACGTATTTGGTTCCGTACCGAAAGTCCGCGTTTCCATTCATGGGCGGGTTGTGCCGCGGGGTTTAGGAGACGATTCTGCGATCCTGATTTGCAATTTTCGATTCGAGAGGAGATTTTGAGGAGAACGCAGGGCGTAGAGGAGCCGGTTACCGATTACCTCACGTGCCTGAGAGCTCTCTGTGACAGGCTAGTTCCGCCTATGCCGGAATCGGATCAGCTCGACTATGCTCACCGCAATATGTTGCCACAGTTGCAGGTGGCTATAGTGCGAGCTGATATCCGAAGTTTCGAGGAGCTCGAAAGAAGGGCCTCGCGAATCGAGAAGAGCTACGGGGCAGCGCGATATTATCAGGCGCCTCCTCCTCCGGAGAGATCGCTGTTTCCTTCGTTGGCGTATCATGCCCCGAAACTAGGTTTTAGGGGACGGGCGACGAACTTTAACATCAACGAGACGACTGAGACGGTACCGATGACGACCAATACATTTTACGCCTCGCAAGGGGTACCGGAGTCGCAGCATCCGATGTGCGAACATATGTGCTGTTACCAGACGGGTGAAACGCGTCCCTCCTCGAATCAGCCTCGTCCTGGTACACCGAAACGAGCGGTAGCGTTCACGCTTCCGCCAACTCCGGCGAAACCGTTAACGCAAACGGAGAAGTCAACCCCGAAAAGTCCCGTCGCGGTGAAGGCTAACCCTTTCTTGCCTTCTCCGAGGAAGGGCTCTGCAACGCCTTCAAAATCACCGAAGCGCGTGCATCCGATTTGTTTTAATTGTAGAGCCGCGGGACATATGTACCGGGAATGTCGAGCACCCCGAGTTGTCCGTTGCTTCTCGTGCGGGAAAGAAGGGGAAACTACGAAAACACCGCATCTCTGCATGGGAAACGGAGAAGAGAATCGCGAGTAAGGGCCGCAGCGATTCTCGGTAGGCTAAAGTCGACCCGCACTCGGGCGAAAAGTATGAAATCGGGGAAAAAGGATTGGAAAAAAGTAATAGCTGGGTTGTGTCACGTCGCAGGAGCTTCGGAAGCTCCGCGCGCTGTATTGACGGTAACATTGGATTTTCTCGGTCATGAAATTCCGGCGGTGGTGGATACCGGGGCCACGAGTACCTATATCGGTACCGAAGGATTGGTTCTCGCGGCGCGTTTGGGTTTCGTTCGAAAGAAAACACGAGATATGCCGTGTATCATCGCAGACGGGTCGAAAGTTATTTGCAACGAGGCAGTCGAGTTTCCGGTGAAGCTTCAGGGGCGCGAGAAAACCCTTGTGGCTCGCGTCAGTGAGGTATTACCGGTACCCTTGTTACTCGGTTTGGATTCTCTCGAACGATTGCAGATGGTAGTAAACTTGGGACGTCGTGAATGGTATTTTGACGGTAATCCCGCGAAAATATTTCCTTTCGAAACGGTTGCCTGTCCCGATCAGATTGATTTTGCCGCCGCGATCTCGGATTTGACAACGAATGAGGCGCGAAGACCCGAAAAGTTCTTAGCCGCACAAATTCCCCGACTTGAAAAAGCACCTGGCGTGACGACACTGATAGAACACCGACTCAATGTGGGGGACAGCCAACCCATCAAGCAACGATACTATCCCGTTACACCGGTAATCTTAAAAGCTATGCATGAGGAGGTTGATCGTATGCTTGAAGCCGGTGTTATCGAACCGTCGCGCAGTGATTGGAGTAGCCCAGTCTTGATGGTGAAACAAAAGGATAAATATCGATTTTGCTTAGACCTACGCAAGGTAAACGATGTAACGAAAAAAGACGCGTATCCACTTCCGCGTATAGATTACATTCTCGATCGGTTACGGGGGGCTCGGTACATTACGACGCTCGATTTGAGTAAAGCCTTTCATCAGATTCCCCTAGAGAAGAAATCTCGCGAAATAACAGCATTTACGGTACCAGGTAGGGGTCTATTTCAATTCAAGCGCATGCCTTTTGGTCTCACCTCCGCTCCAGCGACATTCCAGCGACTGGTAGATCGGATTATAGGTCCCGAAATGGAACCACATGCTTTCGCCTACCTTGACGATATTATCGTGGTTTCCGAGACTTTCGAGGAGCACTTAACGAGGTTAAAAACAGTATTCGATCGGGTTCTCTCAGCGGGATTGCTAATCAATCCTAAGAAGTGCGAGTTCTGTTGTCGCGAGGTGAAGTATCTGGGTTATCTCGTCAACGGGGAAGGACTGCAAGTAGATCCGGAGAAAACTCGAGCGATCAGAGAGTTTCCCGAACCAGTTAACGTAAAACAGATTCGACGCATTCACGGTATGGGTTCATGGTATCGACGTTTCATCCCGCATTATGCGGCGATGATGGAACCTCTAAATCGTCTCACGCGTAAAGGGCAAAGGTGGGAATGGGGCGAGGAGCAACAGCGCGCTTTCGACGCCCTAAAATCCGCCTTAGTATCGCCTCCGACTTTAGCAAGGCCCGACTTTTCAAAACTGTTTACGCTACAGACCGACGCGTGTAACGTTGGCTTAGGGGCGGTTCTTACGCAGGAGACGGACGGGGTAGAACACCCAATCGCGTATGCTAGTCGCACACTTACGAAACAGGAGAAAAACTATACCGTCACCGAACAGGAATGCTTGGCCATCCTATGGGCAATCGACAACTTTCGAATGTACCTCGATGGGTACCGTTTCCGAGTTATCACGGATCATGCTAGCCTTCAGTGGTTACGCAATCTCAAGGATCCTACCGGACGTCTCTCGAGATGGGCCTTACGGATGATGCTTTACGATTTCGACGTCATTCATCGAAAAGGGGCTTTAAATCACGTCCCCGACGCTCTCTCGAGGATGTTTGAGACATCGCAACCACCCGAGCCGACAAAAGACGTGGCATTGTCGGGGGTGGACGAACCTGAAGAGGATGAGCCTCAGTTCGGGGACGATGACTGGTATCGGGAGCGGTATCGTGCCGTTAGAGCGAATCCGAAACGTTTTCCTGATTGGAGGATCGAAACGAAGCGTCTATACGTTAGGAGGCGAATTTCACGTAGGATTTCAGCCGAGATGAAAGATTCCGAATGGAAGCTGGTGGTACCGCGGGCCGATCGCGAGCAGGTATTGCGGGAGAGTCACGACGCGCCGCAAGCGGGTCATCTAGGCACCGATAAAACGTTTAAAAGAGTCGCGTTTGCTTATTATTGGCCAAAAATGTATCGATCAGTAGCACGTTATGTCCAGCACTGCGAGATGTGTCAGCGAACGAAGCCGAGACAAGGGCCACCTTTTGGGATGATGGGACGTAGAGTGGTCGAGGGGCCGTGGACTGTAGTAGCTGCCGATATCATGGGGCCTTTTCCTCCTAGTCGCGCGGGATACGCCTACATCTTAGTCATTCAGGATTTATTCAGCAAATGGGTGGAGTGTTGTCCCCTAAGGAAAGCTACGGGTGCTAAGATCAAAGAGGCGTTCGAGGATTTGGTAATTTCTCGTTGGGGAACGCCGGAAGTCCTTCTGACTGATAACGGTACCGAGTTCGTAAATCGTAGCCTAGCCGCTTTGGCGAGTGATTATGGGATTTTGCATACAACGACTCCCCCGTATCATCCTCAGGCAAATCCCGTCGAACGGGTTAATCGCGTCTTAAAAACTATGATCACAGCATACATTAATGATGATCATCGATCGTGGGATTCGCATTTATCGGAATTTCGTTTCGCGTACAATACCGCGTATCATTCGTCGATTGACAATAGTCCCGCGTATCTCAATTTGGGTAGAGTCCCTGCGCCTCATCGGTTTTATCGTCGCGAGGGGGGGAGTCGAGCCTTGGTTCCGGTACCCATAGAGGAATGGTCGGAACACATGCAACAGTTGCAAATGCTCAGAGGTCGCGTCCAGTATGAGTTGGAAGAGGCGTATCAGCGACAATCCCTCCAATATAACCGACGACATGCGCTCGCGAATTTCAGGGTGGGGGACAAAGTTTTACGTAGGCAACGGATACTGTCTTCGGCTTCGCAACACATCGCCGCAAAGTTGGCTACGAAATATTATGGTCCCTTTACTATCTCGGCGTGTTTGTCCCCGGTTGTTTACGAACTCTCGGACGGGGAGGGTAACTATGTCGCGAAGGTTCCGATTGATGATCTGAAACCTTATCGTCCTCCCGCTCATACAGGTGATGGAGAAGGAGGAGGCGAATTTATTGTTAAATAAATTACGAGTTTTTCCAAGAAGTTTACCCGTGTCTTTACTCTATCCGCTAATCGCTTTTCGCTTATGTTTGTTGTGGTGCTCATTGCTTTGTTTTATTTTATATTTTTTTTTTTTTTGTTTGTAATGCTGAAATTCTCGAAATTCCCTGGGATCGTGCCTTTGACGACCGTAGTAATAAAGTATCGCTGTCCGGAGAGGGGCAGAAGTCTTGCGGTCGGGACGACCTTGTCCGAGGGGGGGAGTAGTTGTGACGCGTTTTTTTTTTTTGGCGTCACAAAAGGAGTGCACGAGAGGGTTGTCGGAGCGACGTGCTTCACCAATAGGGAGTCCCAGGCAATTTCGAGGAGAATTTTTGAGCGAAAAGAATTGTTGTTAATTCCTAGGATTTTTCTTTATTTTTTTTTTGGTCACGAGAAACGGAGGAAGCTGAGCCGAAGGCGAAGGGATAGTTATTCTACGAACGTCAACGGTACCAACCGCCCTGGGCGCAGGATAGTAAGTCGCAGCTTGGCGGGATGTACCGAATTTCTCCTTCAGCATTGTTCTGGGCGCAGGGTAGTAAGTCGCAGCTGGACAATTGCATCTTCCGGTACCGGTATCCATGGGCCTCTTCACGACAACTCGACGGTGTGCGAGCGCGCAATGAATTGGTGGTCATCTTTATTCGAATCCTCGCGCTCGCGAATAGTTGCGTGTAGCATAGCGAGAGATAACGAGGCGCCAGGTACCGGACACCTTAGACTAAATTGTAAGGGGTGGGGAGAGAGAGAGAAGCCTCGCGCTCGAGTAACGAAAATTTCTCGAGGACTCTCGACATAATTGTGGTGCCGAAAGCACGTGTGCTCCGCTCTCTCTCTCGTGTATACCCGAGACAGGATTCGTGCGGTACCGTTACCGAGAAGGATCGTTCGATTTTCGAGGAAGGAAGGAGGGAGGGAGATCGATATCGATTTTTCCGAGGAGTTGAACATCTCGATTAACGGTAAGGCCTTTGCCTCCTACTCGTGGACACGTGCGATTGTTTTCTGTAATTTTTATACCGAGCTACACGCGGTTCGGAAGATTGTCGGGTACCGTCCCAGGCAAATTGGAAAAACTTTTCTCTTGTGCGCGCTTGGGGGGATTTTGCCGAGGGGATCGTTGGCCTGTAATAGTTGGACGGCCTCGCGATCGTAAATTCAGTAGTTGATGTTTTCTTTCAAATTTTCGGTCTCGCGATTGCCTGTTAAATTTAATTAGACGGAATACAATTGAAAAAATTCGAGAGATCCACAACAAGTAAGTGTGGCGAGCGGTTCATCGATTCGGACGTGTGGGGAAAATCGTAGACGTGCGCGACGGCTGTGGCTGTTTGCCTTCGTATTGCGAACTCCAAAAAATTAAACGGATTGAGTGCCCGCTTCGCGCTGAGTAACCACGCGGCATAGAATTTATTAACCTCGTTCTCCGACACAATTTCGATATCGCTGTGCGCGAACTGTCCGTCGAGCGACGAATATTAGTAGGGAAATTTTGTCGTAGAGACTGTCATATATTTAATCAACGAGCAATATTTTATTCGGGTAGAAATTCGAACCGGTGAATTGAGTAGCTGGGGAGAATTTTAGTAGGGACTGATTTTTTTTTTTTGTGTCGAGTCAAGGGGTACCGAATCCCCGCCGAAATAATAAAGTGTGAAAAATCATTTGTGATGCTACGACGAATAAATAAATAATTTTGTTTTCTTGAGACTTAAAAAAAAATTGAAAGTGTACCTCGTAATTTATTTTTCGCCAAGAAAATTCGGACCTCCCCCTCTACCCTTGTGAGCTGCAGTTAGTCGGCAAAGATCAATTTCGTTGTTTAATAAATTTGTATCCGATCGCGTCGAGCGCGGTGCTCGGCTGGCGCCCATAAAAAAAAAACAAAAGAGCGATCGAGACGATTTTTGTGGCCAACGGGGTACCGGTTTCGTCGTAATTAATATCGATATATTTTATTTTCGGAGTGAGAGGGTGACACTCCCTGGAAATTTCGGTCACAATATATACCGAAAAACAAGCGAGGCTTTCGTAAATGATGATTTTGCCTGACGTATTTAGTCAAATGGTGGAACAGCAAAGGCATCAGTAGAGCTCGAGTGTCGGTTACGCAAACATCTCGGAGGGCGAGAGCGAGAAGATGACGGTAAAGAAGAAGAAGAAGAAGAGAGCGTCATGTTCTGTGCGATCGCCGATCGATAAACGTCACGTCGCTTTTCTGAACGCCCTCTGTCATGTTAGTAGAGAACAGCAAAAAGCGCTGTTACGAGCGGCCGATGAATCGTTGATCAAGTGTATATGTGAATGCGCGCTAAACGTTTTACACGGCGTAGTAGCGCTTAAAACTAACGTAAAAAATCGTCTGAAAAAATATAAAAAGGTGTTGCGACAACTAGCGCCATGGTCCGCGGTAAGACAGAGCGGCGGCGGTGGCGGTGGTGGTGGTGGCAAGAGTAGAGGCGTCAGTGGCGCCTCGCGCAATCGACGAAAATTCAACTGGCGAGCGAAAAAACGCTTCATCATGCAAAAAGGATGTGGAGCATTTTTGCCGCTTTTATTGGCACCGATTATCACGAGTTTGGTCAGTAGACTGTTTACCGGCAACGGTGGCGGAAGTACCGACTCTTAATACAAACGAGCGAGATCTAATGGAACACGCAAAGAAAATGATTTTAGTACCGGTTGAAGAGGCTGGGCTATGGAAAGAGCCGATGATCGGCGCCGGCGGCGGCGGCGGCGGCGGTGGCGCCGGAATTCGTACACCGCCTGTCGGACCACCAAGTGTACAGACGCCGGGCGATTCTATATCGCGGCTCGATGAGGAACTTTCGAAAATTTTAAACTCAAAAAAGTATCGCGATGACTCGGAAAAGTGGAAACAATATCTACAGGTGCTGCAGAGGTATTTATTTTTGCTCGAAGCACGAAAAGGTCCGATAGATCCATCGCTACCTGGAGCGACCTCTACCGTCGCCCGCGAACAGCAAACGTCATCACAGGCAAATGAACCGTTCAATGATACGATAATCATAGACAGCGTTCCGCAAAAGTTTCGGCATAAAGCTAAAGCTCTCGTGTCTTATCTACGCAATTCACCGGGAGCAGTACAACGCATCAGATGGGACCAAGAGGGACGTGTGACCATAGACGGCAAGCTCGTACCAAATTCAAATATTGTCGATCTTATTAACGACGCGGTACGATCGCGAAAGGAGTTTAAAGCCGTGGGACGACGCGACTTTATTCAGAGTCTACGAGATATCTCTGTTCCACGCGAATTTATCGGAAACACAGCATTGTGGACGCTTGGAGGAGAGCCGAGATTGCGTGTTGAGCGTAGACAAAATTATTCTAGTGTGGATAACGACGGAACCCCCTATTACAGCAGCGAAGAAGAAGAAGAAGAAGAAACCATAGCTACGAGGGTACAACGGCCGGATAGTAAAAGTGCTGCTAGTTTAAAGCTTAGCACTAGCCGCGAAGACATACTCAACGAGCGACGAGGCTTAAATGTCGACTATTCGCCAAAACAGAGTGAAAAGGACGAGTCAAAGACGAAGAAAAAGAAGAAGGATAGCATGATCGAGGATACGGGAACTACCGAGCGGACGAGCATCGGCGAACGGTCAGAAGGGTCCGTTCAATTACCACGAGGGTTTGCGCACTGGCTCAAACTATGAATGGGGGCCCAATGACTGCTGTACCATAACCGTCAGCGAGAGAGAGAGAGAGCGAGAGAGAGAGATGTCGTACGAAAAAGTGTATTATGACCCTTCGCACCTCGCTGGCTACGCTGGTGCAAGATGACTCACAGATAAAAGGAATGAATTAGCCACTGTTTATGACTGGTTGACGCAACAGGACGCGTACACAATTCACAAGCCCGTCAAACGGCTTTTCCCAAGACTTCGCTACAGTGTCGACAATATAGACGACGTTTGGGAGGCTGATCTCGTTGATTTACGCTCGTTAAAGAGTTACAACGATGATACCTGTTATCTACTCACAGTCATTGATGTATTGAGCAAGTATGCATGGGTTGAACCGTTACAAGAGAAAACAGTGCACTCTGTGACGCAAGCGTTTAAACGGATTTTTCAACGAAGCAACGGCCGCTTACCCGCTTGTCTACAGACCGATAAAGGCAAGGAATTTGTCGGAAAAGAATTGCAAATCTTTCTTACGGAGAACAATATTGTGTTTAGAGTTACGCGTAACCCTGATATAAAAGCGGCGATTGTCGAACGCTTCAATCGTACGCTAAAAGAGCGAATGTGGCGTTACTTCACGCACCGAAATACTAATCGATACATTGACATCTTGCAACAGCTCGTCGACGCCTACAATCATGCCAAAAACTCGTCGATTAAGATGCAACCGGCCGCTGTGACTTTACACAATGCCGATGTAGCGTACGAGAATATGACGAGAGCCTCGTTGAGACAACGCAAAAAAAGGCGTTTCACCGGGGTTAAATACAAGTGCGGCGATTACGTTAGGATTAGTCGAATAAAAGTCACCTTCGAGAAGGGTTACGAGCGGAATTGGAGTGAAGAAATGTTCCGAATCACAAAAGTTACGGTCCGTCAGGATATCCGAGTTTACGAATTAAAGTATCCCGAGGGAGAGTTAATCGGTTTTGTTTTATACGGAAGAAATCACGCCTGTACACGAGAAACGTGTTGCGGAAAATAAAGAATTCAAAATTGACCGTGTAATACGTACAAAAGGGCGCTGAGCGGCAACACAGCTCTTTGTCAGCTGGGTCGGTTACCCGTCGAAAATCAACTCGTGGATACCTGCGTCTAACGCTCACGATCTTGCCACGTAGCATACGCCCCCCGCCGGCTAACATGTACACCGACGAAAATTATTTCTCGTGCTACCGAGCAACAGTAGCATGAAGGATTTTCCGAACAACACTACGACAAATTTCACCACACACCTTTCACGTGAAATAACCCTCAATGGTCATTGGGTTGTGGGGCTAACGGAAGTTCACATACCCTGCACGATGATACATATCCAGCGTGATGAGACTGAAATTCAGTGGACACAGTGTGGCCGAAAAGACGGAAAAATCAGTCATATACCGTACGGCACATATGACAATCATGAGGCTTTAATGAAAAGTATAAATAGTCTGCATGGTATAAGCGAGGCCGGTATACGACTAGTCAATGCAAAAAATGCAAGCGGTTACGTGGCGATTGAGGGTAAAAAGTGCGGTAAAGAAATTGACGAATCGCTGAATTTCTTGCAAATGAGCGACAAGCTTCGTCACGTATTTGGATTCGAGTTAACACCTGGTAAAGATTGGGAAAGCGCCGGAAATTCGTACGTGAGCTTTACGCGTGGGATACAGCGCGAAAGTCAGATGCCCGCCTGCATTGTCCCCGCTCTGCCCGAAGAAATCTTTGTCTACTCGGATTTATGCGTACCCTACACAGTTGGCGACACACAGGCCGCTCTATTACGAATAATAAATCTGAATACGTCAAAGTACAAGTATGGCTCGACACAGGTGAAATATTTTTCGCCGGCAAATTACTTACCGCTGCTTAATAATTGCTTTCGCACGATCGAGATATATAAGATATAAGATATAAGATATAGGAGACAAGTTGGGACGGCCAATCACATTTGAGTACGGGACGCTGACGCTTCACTTTAAACGCGTCTCTTAGACGACGAAATGGCGAGCCACTACGCGTCATATTACGAAAATCAAATCGGCGGCGGTGGACATATGAGCAATGTTTTCATCGGTGCACCTTATCAAAGGGGCCACGAAATTGGACGATTTCTCGGCGGACTCTTCAGAAGTGTACTACCGCTCCTCACGAGAGATGCTAAAGCTATAGGACGCGAGGCGTTGCGCGCTGGCTTGCATGTTGTTGAAGACGTAAGCGGGAACAATATACCATTCAAGGAGTCGCTGAAGCGTCGGGCCAGAGAATCCGGCGAGAATTTGAAACGAAAAGCCGACGAGAAAATTGCATTACTTATGAATGGATCCGGCTATAATAGTCCGATCGCCGCGCGATCGATGCAGTCGTTGATTGGACGCGCAACTCGTCGCACCTCCGCGAGAAAGAGATCTACCAACACGCGAAACAAGAAGACGAAAAAGGGTAAAAAGAAAAGTACCGCTAGTGCAGCATCACGAAGAAAGAAGAGAAGGACGAAGACGGGGAAAGTGACGAAGACTCGAGTAAATAAAAAGAGGCGGCGCGTTGATATTTTTGGAAGTGCTTAAATATGTCCTTTCTACACTCACACTCGTGTGAATGTATGAAGTCGGAACTCGACTTATTCACAATACCACCAACGCAGACGTCTATAGAATCATCGCAATGGGTTCACTACAAGCCTGTCTCTTCGCTGTCGGACGACGGGCCCATCGAATTTGTGATACCTGGCCACGGGGAGGAATACCTGGATCTCGCGCATACTATGATCGCTGTAAGCCTTAAAATAATATCCGACGGCGGCGCAGAGTACAAAGTTGCACCCGTAAACAATTTTTTGCACAGTCTCTTTAATCAAGTAGACGTGTTTTTTAATCAAAAACTTGTCGCACCGCCTAATAATGCCTACGCATACAGAGCGTACATTGAAACCTTGTTAAACTATGGCCCTGCCGCAAAAACATCTCATCGGACTACGGCTTTGTGGTATGCCGATACTGCAGGTGGTTTCGAGTTGTTGCCGGGCGCGAGTCCGAGCAACGCCGGCCAAGACGCGAGGGGCAGTTTTGTCAAAGGAGGCCGGACCTTGTATATGATTGGCCATCTTCACTGCGATGTATTCAATCAAGACAAATTTTTGCTGAACGGCGTGGAAGTACGACTACATCTCGTACGCTCGAAAGACGATTTTTGTCTTATGGAATCGCCATCAAAAGATGTTACACACAAGATATTAATTCACGATACAACACTGCTGATAAGACGAGCTAAAATCAATCCATCAGTACTTATAGCCCATGCAAAGACGCTGGCTAAAACAACAGCGAAACATCCTATAACGCGTGTGGAGGTTAAGTCGTTTACCATCCATAGTGGCGTCGCTGGCGATACACTGGACAATGTAATACTCGGCCAATTATCGAAGTGCATAATACTCGGTTTTGTTAGCAACAAAGCTTTCAACGGCGATAAAACGTCAAATCCTTTTAACTTTTAAAATTATTCGATAAATTTTCTATCGCTGTACGTTGACGGTCAACAGATACCTGGAAAGCCGCTGCAACCGGAGTTTGAGACAAACTAAACGTGGATCGAATACTACCATACCCTTTTTTCAGGCACAGGTATACATTTTCAAAACGACGGCATAGACATTTCACGTAGCGCTTACGCAAAAGGTTATTGTCTGTTCGCCTTTGACTTGACGCCCGATCTATCCGCAAACTGTTTCACCCACTGGAATCTCGTTAAACACGGAACCGTGAGAATCGAAGTACGTTTCGCTAAACCCCTCTCATCTACAATAAACTGTATTGTCTCCGCCGAGTATGACAATGTTATTGAAATTGATTCGGCTCGTCAAGTGATCACGGATTTTAGTGCTTGAGCACTCCATCCCTTCTCCGCTGCATAACGCGTGATCACGCATTCCCCGGCGAGGGCGCTATACGTATAGTCGAAACGTATTTAAGACCGGCTACGAGCAAGCATTCGACATCATTTCGTCTCACGCCTTCAGCATGGACGCAATAGTTGATATTCAAGCGCTATACAGCATGGAGAGTTTCTTCCTAAGGAGATCGCCGTTACAACGATACAGGGTGATCATATCGGCCATTGGGTTATCGACTCGCCATACGATTTTGGTGAACTACCTAAAGAAGTACGCGCGAGTAATAATCGTCTAACGTGCTTTCATCACGGCATAGAGTGGGTTGACGGTGATACACCATTACTAAAAGTATACGCGGCACTAAAAGCCATGTGCCGATACGCACTTCGCATATACACGAGAGGTGTACAAAAAGCGGAAATTCTACGTGACGTGCTGGGGCGCGACATAGTCAACCTCGAAAATTACGAGGGACCTAGCTTCAAGAACATGCCGAAGTACGACACTTGGTGCATATATCATGGCGTGTCAAAGGAAGACGCCGCAAAGTGCGCATAAAACAACGTGGGGAAAATTAAACGTTGGCTTCGGACTCAGATTTTGGATAAGGAGAATGCCGTTTACTCGGAACCAGTGGACGCCGTGCAACGGAAAGATCGGCCAAACGATATGCCGAGAAAAGCAATACATATCGACATACCGACCGATACAGATCAAGGTTCTAGCGTGGGAGACTATATAGTCCCAGCGTCTTCGAGCAGTGACAGCAGTGCTACGACGAACACCTGCGACGCCATGGTACCTGCGGAGGGTGAAATAGTTGCCCTTTACCGTAATAAACAACTCTCGCCACCATCACCACCAAAGCGCCAACCAACACCTACCGTCCCCCGTAACCCTCATCAGTATCATCATCATCATCATCATCAGCATTCACGAAGACGTCGCCCCCACTCTCGCACAGGCAGCATCTACAATGAACAGCCTAGAAATACTGGAGGCTCTACGACATGTCTCAGCACAGACGAAAGGAGTCTTCCCCGCCGATCGCATCCCGAGTCGCTGGTCTAGACCCACAGCCATCGTCGCCAACACGGACGATCATACGAAACCAGGAACTCATTGGGTAGCCATATACGTCGACAACAATGGTCAAGGAATCTTCTTCGACAGTTACGGACTGCCTCCACTTGTCCACCAACATCGCAATCGACTGCGACGAAATACCACGAGCTACGAGTGGAGCACCAAACCCCTACAGTGTATCAAGTCTCGAGTGTGTGGAGAATATTGTGTTATATTTCTTGACTATATGTCTCGGGGCTACAACCTTGCTGCTTTTTGCAGGCTATTCTCGGCTAATAAGGTGGAAAACGACAATATTGTGCGACGGTACTACAAGAATCTACGATATGTGAAACATAAAAGACGAAACCTCTCAAACATCCGCCGAAAAAGACTTTTAAAAGGCGACAGTAATGACTGTACATCACGGTGTATACAAACATGTACAGCCCGTTTCGGTTGTCACCTGTAAATAAACGAATAGAAGGAAAAATTATAGAAAAAGTTTTCATCTCATCTTCATCGTCGACACACGAGCTCCCCCACCACCACCACCACCACCATCGGCAGATATAAAAGACGATCACTCCACACGAGAAAGCACACTTGACAACGATTCGTGGCAACGTCAACAACCTCGCTAAAATGGAGATCATCAGTGGCATACTAGTCATCGACTGTGGCAAGGATCCCTGGGAACTCCTCCCGGAGGAGTTCGAATACATTCCCAAACCCTTGCTACTGAGGCACTGGAGCGAATACATCGACATCCTGTGGGCAAAACTACCTGAACATATTCGACTGGACCCCGAGGTTGCATCATACAGAGCCTGTAATAAACATTGGGCACCCAAGGATCTAAAGATACGGCTCGAAGGGTATCCACCGAAACAGAGAGAATGCCCCGACTGTCTACAGGAGGTCATAGAACAAGAGTCAACAGCATCGCCGGACCAACCTGAGAAGGTATTACTGCGTACACCGAAGCCCAAGCCTGAGCGCCAGCAAGACACACCACTGCCGTCAACCGACTCTACCGTGACCCTTGACACATCACCCAAGACCACTCATTTTTAAAAATTGTAAAACCTAGAAAATTGTAAAATGTCAATGCAAGAAAATTAAATAAACAACAATACTTTTGTAAATGTTTTTTTTATTTGTCGGTACGGTATTACCATTGGGATAATAGAGGACGAAATCTAATTTACCGACTGCAGAATAGTATTAGTATTCAAAACTACCGATAATTCCTAGAGGGCACCAGGAGAAATTGGACAACCAATCAGAACGCTGCAAATTTACTGGAATAATATTAGTTCAGAAAAAACGATGAAAATGAATAGAGGGCGCCATTGAAAAATGATTCGACCAATAAGAGCTCGGGGAATTTCCAGACAACCAATCACGGCTCGCTGAAAATGCGACGAGCAATCACGGTCCAGAGATTTTCACAGCCTCTCTCTCATTGGCTCCCTATAAATAAGGGGGCGTGGCTTAAGGGGCCCTATGGGGGTGGGGGAAGGAGTGGGGGCAGACAGTGGGGTGGGGGAGAGGGTGGGGCTAGACGGCGGTGGTGGGGGTTGGCGCCAGTGGCCGCGTGGAGGGGGTAAATCCTGTCTCCTGCTTTTGATAAAATAAAATAATGCTGCGAAAAAAAAAATGAGTTTCGTAGACTTTATAATTGGAGCACTGTATGGACATTTTGTGGAACAAAATTAAATTTTTATTTTGGAACAACTCATTAAAGGCTTTGCAGTAGTTTCAAAATGATTGTGCACAATGGTCATGATATGATACATCACCTCTGCGAAGAAGAGAAAAATTGCTTCGCACAGTCCAAAGTGACAGCACCGGACAGATACTTGTCGAAGCAAAAATGGATTTTTTTTGTTAAGCAAATATTCAAATGCTTTGCAGGGGCTTCAAAATGTATGTGCACAATGGTGATGATATGATACATCATCTCTGCGAAGAAGAGAAAAAATGCTTCGCACAGTCCAAAGTTACACTGTGATACGGACGTCTAAGAAGATAATTTCAGTAACAAAGGTATTTTTATTCAACCGCAGGCGAAAAAGAAACATTTTCAGTCATTGGAGCCACTTCAAATTAACTACGCATGATGTTAGAGGCACACCGATGTAAATGCTGAAGTACTACATTTTTTGGAGCATACGCTGTGCAGAATCCCCATCAAAAGCTGTGTGCAGAGGCTTCACTGGTCATTTTAATAGGCACTCTTTGCCTATTGTGATAATGAGTGCCTAAAAATGTGTAGAAAAAGACAAAATTCAAACCAAAAAAAAATCTAAAAAATTCATACGTATTCAGAAAAGCGTGCAAATTATTTTGATTAAAAAAAAGTTGAGTTACCATAAATTTGTTAATAACATTTTGCAAGTATTATTATGGAAAATTTATTTCTTCAGTACCTTTAATATGCATCCATTTTTTTCAGATTTGTTTATTATAGAAAAGGTATTTGCAATTCCCTCTTAACTTCCTCGACGTTATGCGAAATAGACACCACGTGCTACCTTTAACGAATTGAACTTAATCTTGTGCATTGTCTTCATTTATATTATCGAAAATAACGAACCTGCCACGGTGATGTAATAGTTGATCTCGTGTACGCAGCCTGCCTTCGGACATTGGGTTGCTGTCAATGTTAGTTCGGCGTCGATTGAAGTCGCGTAGTCTGACGCTTGCAAAGACGTGTCCTTAATGGGAAGAAGCGCAAAATTTTGGATTCGTTTGAACATCTTCCACCGCACGTCGTTCTTTGCACGAAACTGGGTGTAAAAGTTAACAGCATTCGGCACATATCCGGCGCCGTTCTGTCACGATGTACAACGTAGCATTTGAGGTCATCGATGCCCTTTTTTCGAACATCGAATACAACAATTTACCTCGCAAGCGATAACTTGAATCTGTGACGCCAGCCGTGTGTACCTTGTCTAGTAGTTAAAAAAAACTACTGTTTTTAATGTTCGCGTTGACGGTTTTCAGAAAAGGCTCCGAATCAAACGCGACAGTGAAGAATAGCTGAAAGATACTATCGAATGCGCAAGTGTGAATGAAATCAACACTTTCTCCTCTCATGTGAATTGATTGGAGTCCCTTATCATCTCCATTTCTTAATAGAGGTATTTTGACAAGGTCTGATTTCAAGCAGAACGCTTTCTTCGGATATTTATCTCGCAGATATCGAGCTGCTTGTCGTTTTGGTTGGGGAATTTTCTCCGTTGCTTTCGGTGCTTCTATTTGGGGCGGCACTGTCTTTACAATCCCGCTCTGAGCTTTACCTCCGTTTGATTTGCATATCGGAACTTCCGTTTTGAATTTACAATCGTGGCAAATTCGTTTTTGGCCGAAACCCTCGTCATTTCGTTCATGCACTGGACGAATCCAGTGCATGAACTGGTGTGTCGCATATCTACAAGATATAATAATACATGTAGCAGTAAAAAATTACATGGGACACCAGTTGTTTATGAATTTGTTCGACTCATACCACATATTTGTGCGCTCCACCAGGAGTATTACCGTTGGCACACGCAGGACAACTTGACCGTGTTTTTTTCGGCTCTTTTATCTTCGGATCTGCTAGCGGCTCGGAAATTTGACGGGGTGGGATCGATGGTTTTTTTCGTTCTTTGGTTTGTCGTGTGGAAGTTCGTATTAGACTTCCCCAATTTTTTTGCTCTCGTGACTCGATTAGCATTTCGACATTTTTTTGATTTTTGCAGTCGTTGCAAATCTGCCTTGTGACACAATCGTCGCCCTCGTTTGCATATACAGTCCAAGCTCCGTACTTTCAACTCCCCTTAACTTAACTGGTCCCTTATTTTAACTCGTTACTGTCGTAACGAATTCACTTAACTGTATTTCTCCTCCCTTTTCCCCACTCCATGCGGGAGAAACCCCGCGCGCATACCCCTCGGTACCCCTACTCGCAGGAACTGACGGGAAGTAGAGACGATAGGGGAAATACAGAATAGGGATCGGGTCCGGTCTCGTTGAGTTAAAAATACGGAGCGTGGACTGTAGCTGGGAACATGGTTCGTATCTATGAATTGACGCGTCACATACCTATAACGAACAATAATTAGAACTTGCAAATCGTCGAAACATTATCCACGTGAATAAGTATTCACGTGAATAATGAGTGAATAAGTATTTTTTTTTTATTATAAGATACGTACAACGCATTTATATGTTCTGCCAAGCGCGTTGTCCTTAGCGCACGCTGGACAGCCGGTCGATGGAATATCCTGTTCTAGGCATATCAGGCTTTTCAAAAGATTGCAATGTCTTTTGCAACGGCGTACTATAACCAAATAGACGTGAATTATTCAGTGTACGAATCTCTATTCGTTCAACTAAAAGTATACTTACCATACAGATATTTTTGCCCGCCATACATTCGCCTACGGAGCAGTTTTCGCATCGTGAGTATTTTATCTTCTTCGTTAGAGGCGAATTGTTATTCACATGGGATTCGATAGCGGTTTCAGCGTCGTAGCCTTTGTTGTCCCGTGAAACGATGGCACCTTCAATGTTTACCTCGTCGTGCTCCGAATCGCTGCTGTCTCCAGTATCGGTGTTGCTTTCGTTCGAACTAATAATGTCGTTATACTCCGCATCCTCACTCTCGTCTAAACTCTTTTGGTCGCTTTGTGTGACACAATTTTCATCTATGACGGCGGCATGTGCTATTTTTGTTGCTCCGTTCAAATGTTTGATATGTTTTTCAACAAAATCGTCGAGACGTATCGGCAATACCTCGTTGCTCAACAGAAGATGGTTTGTTTTTAAATTCGCATTCGACATTGGCACTGGTTGCGGGTTTTCTCCCATATCCAAACTTCTGTTGAACCATGCACGTCCATAAAGGTAGCCATTTTTAATCTTCTAAGAATCGTTTTCCGAAGTCAGGTGAACAGTGAGCATTTATCCCTTTACCTTTCAAGTTCTCGACATGCTTTTGGACAGTTGATTCGATTTCTGTGGCCTACATAGACCACTTGTTAACCGCACGTGGTTCTAGCCAGAGCGTTGGCGTATTCGTTTAGGGTCGCAAGACTTGTAAAGGCTCGGCCAGTTCCCGCCAAAAGCGCCTTCGACGCGTCGCCAACTACTTCCTTCGGAATGGGTAATCCCCCGTTCGATATCCACTCCTATAGCCAGAAGCTTATCGCATTGGTGTGGTGGCGTTCGCTCAGCATTGCAGAAACAGTGGTCTGCGAAGTAGCAGTTCGTGCAACAATGATATAAAGGAAAATCGGTCCTAAATGTGATTTGTCCGGATGTTGGATGGGCCGTATGATCGATCCCGTTGAATCGATGGCCACAATCACGGGTTCCCTCTTGCCTATCGTTTTATAAACCGTGTTTTGATGTTTCGTCGAATAATGCACGTAAAACGGCAAGAGCCCCATGTTATGCAACGTATGGTTTTTCTTCAATAACTTCAGTTTATACAAAGATTGCACAGGATTGGGATCCAAATGTGAAGCAGCGGCAAGTGCCGATTTAGCGGCGCGTAGGGTATTTGCCAGGTCAATATTGCCTTGCGCAATATTGACGGCTCGCATTCTCCTCCTTGCATCAATCCGTCACCTTTTTCGGCTCGATATCCGTAGACGGATTTCTTTTGTAATTCCTGTGCAACTCTTGTTCGTTCGCCGCCGCGCAAGTATATCTTGCCATAATTGATGTCGTCCCCTTCCGTTATCGAACATTTTGTCTCAATGAAGTTGTTCATCGTCCTCTTCAGATAAATCTCGATTTGTGACCCGCAATCACAAGCGCCTGACATGTAAGTGCTGCTTGCATCTTGGTTGATCGTGTCATATCGATTAAAAAAACCGCACTTGCGCTGAGTGTGATTAAATTTTTTTTCCGAAATCCAACCAGTCCAATTGCCTGCAAATCAAAATGGTATCAATGATTAATTAAAAATAGTCAAGAACATTTTTTAATTACAATGAATTTATAAACCAGCATTCTCAACGAACGCAATGAAGTCGTTATCGTTACTGTGAGATAAAGCTATTTTAACAATACGTTATAATCGTTTACAAGCTACACGTAAAATATTTTGAATATATATTTATATTTTATATAATATACTAGAGTTTCCCCGGGCTCGCGCGCTACCCGCGCTCGCTCGTCAATCGTAAAATATTTTGAGTTAAGACACATTTGGGGAATATTTTTGCTTTCTCCCCCGCCGACCACCGTGGGTGCCTCCTTCGAAACGCCCCTGGAGGGGGGACTTAGAAGATTTTTCTCTCCCCGCCACCCTGCTATGGCGACCGTTGCTATGAGGACGGTTTCTATGGGGACCGTTGCTATGGCGACGCTTACTATGACGACAGTTGCTATGGTGACCGTTGGTATGGTGACAGTTGCTATGGCAACCGTTGTTATGGCAACCGGTGTTATGGCAACCGTGATTATGGCAACCGTTGCTATGGTGACCGTTGCTATGGTGACCGTTGCTATGGCGACCGTTGCTATGGCGACCGGTGCTATGGTGACCGTTGCTAGGGCAACCGTTGCTATGGCGACCGTTGCTATGGCGACCGTTCTTATGGTGACCGTTGCTATGGCAACCGTTACTAAGGCAACCGTTGCTATGGCCGTTGCTAAGGGGATCCCCCCCTCCAGGCAAAAATATTCTAAGTCCTGAGCGAGCGGTAGCGGGGCGGCAGGGGAAGGGTCGAGCGGGGCCAGGAGAAGAGAAAATATTCTAAGTCCCCCTTAGACGGACTTAAAATATTTTCCCCCCGACCCCCTGAGCGAGCCTGTCCTGAGCGAGCGGGATCGAGGCGGCAGGGGTCTCGATTCCTGACACGGCGGCGGCGGCGGCGACAGCGGCCGAAACTTTATATATATAGAAAGATATATTTTTACATAATATATTACATAATATATTTTGAAAATCTCGAAAGCATCATCCGTAAGTCTTAACCCACAAAAACACCAATAATGGTGTACAAAAAGTTGAGACAAGTACATTTACAGTAGTTGTTTTGACAACACAATAAAATATAAAAAATAGTTCTTTAAAAATTAAAAAACATATGTTCGATCTTTGCAAAAAGTTATTAAATAAATTAAAAGCTTCTTAGGGTTCGTGGCCAAGTACATGTACATTTTGACTCACTTAGTAAAAGGTCAGTCATAGCAGCATACGAGTTATGAATTACAGTCGGATCATTTTGTAAGTCAAAGTATATTTTAAAAGTAACTTGTCTGGCCGTAATCGTCACATAATAATTGATTACAAAGTTATTAGAAGTTTTTTTAGCTAATTACGCATTCACATATTGATTTGTTCAGTATAATGGCCAGACAAGTTACTTTTAAAATATACTTTGACTTACAAAATGATCCGACTGTAATTCATAACTCGTATGCTGCTATGACTGACCTTTTACTAAGTGAGTCAAAATGTACATGTATTTGGCCACGAACCCTAAGAAGCTTTTAATTTATTTAATAACTTTTTGCAAAGATCGAACATATGTTTTTTAATTTTTAAAGAACTATTTTTTATATTTTAGTGTGTTGTCAAAACAACTACTGTAAATGTACTTGTCTCAACTTTTTGTAAACCATTATTGGTGTTTTTGTGGGATTTCATATCTTTTTGCAAAGATTTGATTGAAATATTTTAATGTCCCGTTTTAAATGTTGATTTATCATAATTTTTCTTTAAAATATTTGCGTTTTTTTATTTTTGTAATATTTTTTTAATACTTCCAGTCATATGTTTATAATATATACATACGAACTTAGCAGCAGCAAATAAAAGTAAATGCAGCGTCCGCTGCAATTTGCAGCGATATATACAGGGTGATTCAGGAAGTTTTCGACACCTTTTGCCAAATAGTAGTTTATCGTGTCCTGAGCAAAGTTACTTAGCCGTTTGTCGAAATTCGCAATATTTATTTAATTATAAGCATTGTAAATTTGAATAATTCGACCAATCAGGAGTAGCCATTTTGGCGCGTTGGACAGTTCCATATTGCCATGCGGAAAGCTGGCAACGTTCAATTCACCACTACATCTTCACACAGACAGAGTCTCCGTTCACGGCGGATTGAGACGGTCGGTTTGCCACGTGCTGTCATTGTGCAGTGCTGTTACGTGCGATCCTACGAAAGAGAAGATGCAAAGGTTATGTGCATGTTTGAGGTTCGTGCGGGGTTCGCGGATTGTACAATGCGACGAAACGAATAATCTCAGGTTAGAGATGCGATGAAAAATAATCGGCTTTTCTGTCAGGTCAATAAGATTGGAAATTGTAAAGGATATGCACATAGGATATGATAAACGGTGTTAGCATAATAAGAGAAAAATTTTATGCCAAAAAAAATAACCTCCGATAGGTACTAATTCAAGAATGAATTAGAACCCATTGGAGGGTATTTTTTTTTGGTCAATGCACCATTATTGTAATCGAAGCGAAATCAAATTACACGCTCCACGGTAAGTGGACCATTTTCTTTAATCGTATGCTTTACACAACATTGCTTCAATTAACAAAAACACAAATTCTTAATATCGTCGAACAGCTGTTTGTCGGGTGTAACCAAACTCCACTTATTGACTGTTGAAACACAAACTGTTGAATCAATCACAAGTAGCCGTTGCAATACTGACCCTGCAGTTAATCGAGCCTGTTGCAAATCGAAAAAAGATGCATAAACCAAAAAAAAATACCCTCGGATAGGCTCTAATTCAAGAAAGAAAAAAGACCCTCGGATAGGCTCTAATTCAAGAAAGAATTAGAGCCGAACCGAGGGTATTTTTTTTGGGTTGATGCATCTTTTTCTGAATTGAAGCGACTTTCAGACACGTCTTGTTGGCTCTTGTCGGTACTTCCGAGTATACCGTGTCAATAGCTAAGATGCTTCAATTGAAAATAATGAACCTATACCTAAAACGCTCACGATTTTTTCTCCAAGTTTGGATTGGAAGGCTAAGAGTTACGAAATTTTTCATATCGATTATCGATTTAATTGAAGCGACATTATCATACATGCGATGCATTCGAAAGTACCTACAAAAGATAACGAGACTTATGGAAAAGTCGCTGCAATCAAAATAAATTCTCTTATAATAAAACGAATAACTCGTATCCTTCCGATTCGATCGAGGGAGGCGAGCACAATATTTTTTTGTCTTGGTTTATCTATCGAGATTGAAGCGACGTTGTCGTTCATACGGTGCATTCGGAAGCACCTACGGAAGATAACTAGACGTATGAAAAAGTCGCTTCAATTCAAATAATATTTCTTATAAAAAGAACTAATAGCTTGTAGTCTTCTCAATTAATCGAAGAAGGCTAGCGTAACATTTTTTTGTCTCAGATTATTAATTGATATTAAAGCGATGTTGTCGTTTATACGGTGCATTCGGAAGCACCTACGAAAGATAACTAGACATATGAAAAAGTCGCTTTGATTAAAATAATATTTCTGATAAAAAAAACCGATCGCTTGTAGTCTTCCGATTCGATCGAGGGAGACGAGCGTAACATTTTTTTTTCTCAGATTATTAATCGATATTAAAGCGACGTTGTCGTTCATACAATGCATTCGGAAGCACCTACGAAAGATAACTAGACATACGAAAAAGTCGCTTTGATTAAAATAATATTTCTGATAAAAAAACGCTTCTTCTTCTACAAGCGATCGATTTTTTAATCAGAAATATTATTTGAATTGAAGGGCTTCTTCCATATGTCTAGTTATCTTTTGGAGGTGCCTGCGAATGCACCGTATGAACGGCAACGTCGCTTTAATATCGATTAATAATCTGAGACAAAAAAATGTTACGCTCGTCTCCCTCGATCGAATCGGAAGACTACAAGCGATCGTTTTTTTTATCAGAAATATTATTTTAATTGAAGCGCTTCTTCCATATGTCTAGTTATCTTTCGTAGGTGCCTCCGAATGCACCGTATAAACGACAACGTCGCTTTAATATCGATTAATAGTCTGAGACAAAAAAATGTCACGCTCGTCTCCCTCGATCGAATCGGAAGACTACAAGCGATCGGTTTTTTTATCAGAAATATTATTTGAATTAAAGCGCTTCTTCCATATGTCTAGTTATCTTTCGTAGGTGCTTCCGAATGCACTGTACGAATGACAATGTCGCTTTAATATCGATTAATAATCTGAGACAAAAAAATGTTACGCTCGTCTCCCTCGATCAAATCGGAAGACTACAAGCGATCGGTTTTTTTTATCAGAAATATTATTTTAATCAAAGCGACTTTTTTATATGTCTAGTTATCTTTCGTAGGTGCTTCCGAATGCACTGTACGAATGACAATGTCGCTTTAATATCGATTAATAATCTGAGACAAAAAAATGTTACGCTCGTCTCCCTCGATCGAATCGGAAGACTACAAGCGATCAGTTTTTTTATTAGAAATATTATTTTAATCAAAGCGACTTTTTTATATGTCTAGTTATCTTTCGTAGGTGCTTTCGAATGCACTGTACGAATGGCAATGTCGCTTTAATATCGATTAATAATCTGAGACAAAAAAATGTTACGCTCGTCTCCCTCGATCGAATCGGAAGACTACAAGCGATCGGTTTTTTTTATCAGAAATATTATTTGAATTGAAGCGCTTCTTCCATATGTCTAGTTATCTTTCGTAGGTGCCTCCGAATGCACCGTATGAACGACAACGTCGCTTTAATATCGATTAATAATCTGAGACAAAAAAATGTCACGCTCGTCTCCCTCGATCGAATCGGAAGACTGCAAGCGATCGGTTTTTTTATCATAAATATTATTTTAATCAAAACGACTTTTTCATACGTCTAGTTATCTTTCGTAGGTGCTTCCGAATGCACTGTACGAGTGACAATGTCGCTTTAATATCGATTAATAATCTGAGACAAAAAAATATTATGCTCGTCTCCCTCGATCGAATCGGGAGACTACAAGCGATCGGTTTTTTTATCAGAAATATTATTTGAATTGAAGCGCTTCTTCCGTATGTCTAGTTATCTTTCGTAGGTGCCTCCGAATGCACCGTATGAGCGGCAACGTCGCTTTAATATCGATTAATAATCTAGGACAAAAAAATGTTACGCTCGTCTCCCTCGATCGAATCGGAAGACTACTAGCGATCGGTTTTTTTATCATAAATATTATTTTAATCAAAGCGCCTTTTTCATATGTCTAGTGTGACCGAAATTTCCAGGGAGTGTCACCCTCTCACTCCGAAAATAGAATATATCGATATTAATTACGACGAAACCGGTACCCCGTTGGCCACAAAAATCGTCTCGATCGCTCTTTTGTTTTTTTTTTATGGGCGCCAGCCGAGCACCGCGCTCGACGCGATCGGATACAAATTTATTAAACAACGAAATTGAACTTTGCCGACTAACTGCAGCTCACAAGGGTAGAGGGGGAGGTCCGAATTTTCTTGGCGAAAAATAAATTACGAGGTACACTTTCAATTTTTTTTTAAGTCTCAAGAAAACAAAATTATTTATTTATTCGTCGTAGCATCACAAATGATTTTTCACACTTTATTATTTCGGCGGGGATTCGGTACCCCTTGACTCGACACAAAAAAAAAAAAATCAGTCCCTACTAAAATTCTCCCCAGCTACTCAATTCACCGGTTCGAATTTCTACCCGAATAAAATATTGCTCGTTGGTTAAATATGTGACAGTCTCTACGACAAAATTTCCCTACTAATATTCGTCGCTCGACGGACAGTTCGCGCACAGCGATATCGAAATTGTGTCGGAGAACGAGGTTAATAAATTCTATGCCGCGTGGTTACTCAGCGCGAAGCGGGCACTCAATCCGTTTAATTTTTTTGGAGTTCGCAATACGAAGGCAAACAGCCACAGCCGTCGCGCACGTCTACGATTTTCCCCACACGTCCGAATCGATGAACCGCTCGCCACACTTACTTGTTGTGGATCTCTCGAATTTTTTTCAATTGTATCCCGTCTAATTAAATTTAACAGGCAATCGCGAGACCGAAAATTTGAAAGAAAACATCAACTACTGAATTTACGATCGCGAGGCCGTCCAACTATTACAGGCCAACGTTCCCCTCGGCAAAATCCCCCCAAGCGCGCACAAGAGAAAAGTTTTTCCAATTTGCCTGGGACGGTACCCGACAATCTTCCGAACCGCGTGTAGCTCGGTATAAAAATTACAGAAAACAATCGCACGTGTCCACGAGTAGGAGGCAAAAGCCTTACCGTTAATCGAGATGTTCAACTCCTCGGAAAAATCGATATCGATCTCCCTCCCTCCTTCCTTCCTCGAAAATCGTACGTTCTTCCTCGGTAACGGTACCGCACGAATCCTGCCTCGGATATGCACGAGAGAGAGAGCGGAGCACACGTGCTTTCGGCACCACAATTATTTCGAGAGTCCTCGAGAAATTTTCGTTACTCGAGCGCGAGGCTTCTCTCTCTCTCCCCACCCCTTACGATTTAGACTAAGGTGTCCGGTACCTGGCGCCTCGTTATCTCTCGCTACTCTACACGCAACTATTAGCGAGCGCGAGGATTTAAATAAGATGATCGCGCGAGACGTCGCATCCTCGAGTCGTCGTGCAGAGGCCCCTTAGATACCGGTACCGGAAGATGCAATTGTCCAGCTGCGACTTACTACCCTGCGCCCAGAACAATGCTGAAGGAGAAATTCGGTTCATCCCGCCAAGCTGCGACTTACTATCCTGCGCCCAGGGCGGTTGGTACCGTTGACGTTCGTAGAATAACTATCCCTTCGCCTTCGGCTCAGCTTCCTCCATTTCTCGTGACCAAAAAAAAAAGTAAAGAAAAATCCTAGGAATTAACAACAATTCTTTTCGCTCCAAAAATTCTCCTCGAAATTGCCTGGGACTCCCGATTGGCGAAGCACGTCGCTCCGACAACCCTCTCATACACTCATTTTGTGACGCCAAAAAAAAACGCGTCACAACTTCTCCCCCCCTCGGACAAGGTCGTCCCGACCGCAAGACCTCTGCCCCTCTCCGGACAGCGATACTTCCTTACCACGGTCGTCAAAGGCACGATCCCAGGGAATTTCGAGAATTTCAGCATTAAAAAACAAAAAAAGCAAAAAGGAAAAAAAAAAATATAAAATAAAACAAAGCAATGAGCACCACAACAAGCATAAGCGAAAAGCGATTAGCGGATAGAGTAAAGACACAGGATAACCTTCGTGATAATCTGGATTTATTAAACAAAAGCCTCCTCCACTTGGAACAGAAGAAGATCGTTGGTACCGGTACAAAACGAAAAAGGAAAAAAAAACGATGTAAGAAAAATAAATGAAAAGTTACGGGATGTCCCCTTCCATGTTACCGGCACGAGGAAAAAAAAAGATTGAACGAGAAAAGAAAATTTGATCGCCAGAATGGAGGAGGTTGAAACAAAAGAGCTCGATATAATATAAATTCATTCGTCCTCTATTTCGAGGAGTCGCACCGTTGACGGAAGTTGATACGCGGGATCGCGTGTGACCGACGCAAATGTGCCCCCCGCACTCTTCCACCATTCGCTACAGCGAGGACAATCGCGAAGGGTGAATCCCTCGGCTCCGCAATTGAAACAATACGGATCAGCTCGTAGCGGCTCGGGACACCTCGAACGGAAATGCCCGAACCTCCGACAATTAAAGCACTCCGCCGAGGTGCGACCCGAACGCGGACGTGGCAGTGGCGCGGATCTTTCGCCTACTCTCGCCTCGTACTCCTCCACCTGCTGGTTCCTTAGCCTGGAGCGTCCCCTTGGCGGTCCCGTCGGTACCAACCACGCCGGTGTCGGCCAGGTGGATGGCCTCCACACTCCTCGTCCCCTTCCGCGCGTTGCAACCGGGGTGTCGGGAATGGCGACGTCCCAACCTCGACCCCCATAGCCTCCCTCCGGAGTCGAACCGGAGATCACTGGCCGTGTGATCGGACCGGAAGGCCACCCGCCAACAGCTCCCTCCTCGGGTTCCCCTACCCCTTCCACGACCCCAATCGCGTCGTCTTGGGACGCGGGACCTCCGCTGAGAGCCTCACTAGAGTCGGCGCCTTCCTCTGCCACCTCGTCGATGGTGACGTCCGCCAAGCCTGCGAGGTGGGTCTTCCACACCCCCATCACCATCTTGAACGCCGCTTTGCCTTGGTGGCAGCCCAGCACCTGCCGCGAGAAGTCGGCTACTCCTACCGCCTCTTCCAGAAGTCGGATCACCCGCAGGGCGAGGGTTCCCGAGGGATCCTCGTACCTCCTCCCGTCCTCCCGGAACATCGACTGGTAGACCAAAGGTCCCAGCCACTCCAACATCTTCGTCGCCTCCTCCTTCTCCATCACCTGTATGAGCGGGAGGACGATAAGGTTTCAGATCATCAACCGGAACCTTCGCGACATAGTTACCCTCCCCGTCCGAGAGTTCGTAAACAACCGGGGACAAACACGCCGAGATAGTAAAGGGACCATAATATTTCGTAGCCAACTTTGCGGCGATGTGTTGCGAAGCCGAGGACAGTATCCGTTGCCTACGCAAGACTTTATCCCCTATTCTGAAATTCACGAACGCATGACGTCGGTTGTATTGAAGAGATTGCCGTTGATACGCCTCTTCTAACTCATACTGTACCCGCCCCCTGAGAGTTTGTAACTGTCGCATATGTTCTGACCATTCTTCTATTGGTACCGGAACCAAAGCTCGACTCCCCCCCTCGCGACGATAAAACCGATGAGGCGCAGGAACCCTCCCCAAATTGAGATACGCCGGCGTATTATCAATTGACGAATGATACGCGGTATTGTACGCGAAACGAAATTCCGATAGGTGCGAATCCCAAGAGCGATGGTCGTCGTTAATATAAGAGGTTATCATAGTTTTTAGGACGCGATTAACCCGTTCGACAGGATTTGCCTGGGGATGATAAGGAGGAGTCGTCGTATGTAAGATCCCGTAATCGTTCGCCAAAGCGGCTAAGCTACGATTTACAAACTCGGTACCGTTATCCGTCAGAAGGACCTCCGGCGTTCCCCAACGAGAGATTACCAAATCTTCAAACGCCTCTTTGATCTTGGCACCCGTAGCTTTCCGTAAGGGACAACACTCCACCCATTTACTAAATAAATCCTGTATGACTAAGATATAGGCGTATCCCGCTCGACTAGGAGGGAAAGGCCCCATAATATCGGCAGCTACTACCGTCCACGGCCCCTCAACAACCCTACGTCCCATCATTCCGAAAGGCGGCCCTTGTCTCGGCTTCGTTCGCTGACACATCTCGCAATGCTGAACGTATTTCTCGACTGTACGATACATTTTTGGCCAGTAGTAGGAAAACGCGACTCTTTTGAATGTTTTATCGGTACCTAGATGACCCGCCTGCGGCGCGTCGTGACTCTCTCGCAATACCTGCTCGCGATCGGCCCTCGGTACCACCAGCTTCCATTCCGAATCTTTCATCTCCGCCGAAATCCTACGAGAAATTCGCCTCCGAACGTATAGACGCTTCGTTTCGATCCTCCAATCGGGAAAACGTTTCGGATCCGCTCTAACGGCACGATACCGCTCCCGATACCAGTCATCGTCCCCGAACTGAGGCTCATCCTCTTCAGGTTCGTCCACCCCCGACAATGCCACGTCTTTTGTCGGCTCGGGTGGTTGCGACGTCTCAAACATCCTCGAGAGAGCGTCGGGGACGTGATTTAAAGCCCCTTTTCGATGAATGACGTCGAAATCGTAACGCATCATCCGTAAGGCCCATCTCGAGAGACGTCCGGTAGGATCCTTGAGATTGCGTAACCACTGAAGGCTAGCATGATCCGTGATAACTCGGAAACGGTACCCATCGAGGTACATTCGAAAGTTGTCGATTGCCCATAGGATTGCCAAGCATTCCTGTTCGGTGACGGTATAGTTTTTCTCCTGTTTCGTAAGTGTGCGACTAGCATACGCGATTGGGTGTTCTACCCCGTCCGTCTCCTGCGTAAGAACCGCCCCTAAGCCAACGTTACTCGCGTCGGTCTGTAGCGTAAACAGTTTTGAAAAGTCGGGCCTTGCTAAAGTCGGAGGCGATACTAAGGCGGATTTTAGGGCGTCGAAAGCGCGCTGTTGCTCCTCGCCCCACTCCCACCTTTGCCCTTTACGCGTGAGACGATTTAGAGGTTCCATCATCGCCGCATAATGCGGGATGAAACGTCGATACCATGAACCCATACCGTGAATGCGTCGAATCTGTTTTACGTTAACTGGTTCGGGAAATTCTCTGATCGCTCGAGTTTTCTCCGGATCTACTTGCAGTCCTTCCCCGTTGACGAGATAACCCAGATACTTCACCTCGCGACAACAGAACTCGCACTTCTTAGGATTGATTAGCAATCCCGCTGAGAGAACTCGATCGAATACTGTTTTTAACCTCGTTAAGTGCTCCTCGAAAGTCTCGGAAACCACGATAATATCGTCAAGGTAGGCGAAAGCATGTGGTTCCATTTCGGGTCCTATAATCCGATCTACCAGTCGCTGAAATGTCGCTGGAGCGGAGGTGAGACCGAAAGGCATGCGCTTGAATTGAAATAGACCCCTACCTGGTACCGTAAATGCTGTTATTTCGCGAGATTTCTTCTCCAGGGGAATCTGATGAAAGGCTTTACTCAAATCGAGCGTCGTAATGTACCGAGCCCCCCGTAACCGATCGAGAATGTAATCTATACGCGGAAGTGGATACGCGTCTTTTTTCGTTACATCGTTTACCTTGCGTAGGTCTAAGCAAAATCGATATTTATCCTTTTGTTTCACCATCAAGACTGGGCTACTCCAATCACTGCGCGACGGTTCGATAACACCGGCTTCAAGCATACGATCAACCTCCTCATGCATAGCTTTTAAGATTACCGGTGTAACGGGATAGTATCGTTGCTTGATGGGTTGGCTGTCCCCCACATTGAGTCGGTGTTCTATCAGTGTCGTTACGCCAGGTGCTTTTTCAAGTCGGGGAATTTGTGCGGCTAAGAACTTTTCGAGTCTTCGCGCCTCATTCGTTGTCAAATCCGAGATCGCGGCGGCAAAATCAATCTGATCGGGACAGGCAACCGTTTCGAAAGGAAATATTTTCGCGGGATTACCGTCAAAATACCATTCACGACGTCCCACGTTTACTACCATCTGCAATCGTTCGAGAGAATCCAAACCGAGTAACAAGGGTACCGGTAATACTTCACTGACGCGAGCCACAAGGGCTTTCTCGCGCCCCTGAAGCTTCACCGGAAACTCGACTGCCTCGTTGCAAATAACTTTCGACCCGTCTGCGATGATACACGGCATATCTCGTGTTTTCTTTCGAACGAAACCCAAACGCGCCGCGAGAACCAATCCTTCGGTACCGATATAGGTACTCGTGGCCCCGGTATCCACCACCGCCGGAATTTCATGACCGAGAAAATCTAATGTTACCGTCAATACAGCGCGCGGAGCTTCCGAAGCTCCTGCGACGTGACACAACCCAGCTATCACTTTTCTCCAATCCTTTTTCCCCGATTTCATACTTTTCGCCCGAGTGCGGGTCGACTTTAGCCTACCGAGAATCGCTGCGGCCCTTACTCGCGATTCTCTTCTCCGTTTCCCATGCAGAGATGCGGTGTTTTCGTAGTTTCCCCTTCTTTCCCGCACGAGAAGCAACGGACAACTCGGGGTGCTCGACATTCCCGGTACATATGTCCCGCGGCTCTACAATTAAAACAAATCGGATGCACGCGCTTCGGTGATTTTGAAGGCGTTGCAGAGCCCTTCCTCGGAGAAGGCAAGAAAGGGTTAGCCTTCACCGCGACGGGACTTTTCGGGGTTGACTTCTCCGTTTGCGTTAACGGTTTCGCCGGAGTTGGCGGAAGCGTGAACGCTACCGCTCGTTTCGGTGTACCAGGACGAGGCTGATTCGAGGAGGGACGCGTTTCACCCGTCTGGTAACAGCACATATGTTCGCACATCGGATGCTGCGACTCCGGTACCCCTTGCGAGGCGTAAAATGTATTGGTCGTCATCGGTACCGTCTCAGTCGTCTCGTTGATGTTAAAGTTCGTCGCCCGTCCCCTAAAACCTAGTTTCGGGGCATGATACGCCAACGAAGGAAACAGCGATCTCTCCGGAGGAGGAGGCGCCTGATAATATCGCGCTGCCCCGTAGCTCTTCTCGATTCGCGAGGCCCTTCTTTCGAGCTCCTCGAAACTTCGGATATCAGCTCGCACTATAGCCACCTGCAACTGTGGCAACATATTGCGGTGAGCATAGTCGAGCTGATCCGATTCCGGCATAGGCGGAACTAGCCTGTCACAGAGAGCTCTCAGGCACGTGAGGTAATCGGTAACCGGCTCCTCTACGCCCTGCGTTCTCCTCAAAATCTCCTCTCGAATCGAAAATTGCAAATCAGGATCGCAGAATCGTCTCCTAAACCCCGCGGCACAACCCGCCCATGAATGGAAACGCGGACTTTCGGTACGGAACAAAATACGTGCGATACCCGACAAAAATAACGGAACCGACTTTAATAGATCGACATCAGATATCGGAACCAAACTAACCCCTTCCTCTATTCGCGACAAAAATTCTTCTACATCCTCCCCTCGAGCTCCCGAAAATTTTAAATCCCATTTACGCATGATGTTAAACGCGGCAACGGCATTAACGGGACGACTACCACCTGTGTGGACGTCGCTATTATTTCCCCAGTCGTGCGCGCTATGCGCCTGAGTACCGTTTTCGTACCCGAAAGGGTCCCGGTGGAAAGGTAAGAATTGATCGTGATTCCTCGAATTATAAGAGTCATGCGGGGGCCAAAGGGACGTACTGTTGAGGTTCGGTGGCGCCCCCGTAGGTCACGGAAAACGACTATGTCCACCCCAATCTCGATGTTCGCCCCAACCCCGCGACTCGCAGCTTGGATACATCGATCTCCCCTGATCCCAACCGCCCGGTGTTCTCACCCGTCGTTCTCCCCGATAAGGATGATACCCTACGCTATGTCCTCCCCCCCGAGAGAAGTTCGGAAATCGCGGCATACCACCCTGCAAGGCCGAGTGGTTGATCGGCCCGTACGGAGCAGAGTCGAACGGATTTGTCCCCAGCGGGGGTGTCACCGGCAACGTATCGTGAAATTGTACTCGCGGCAAAGGTCGGTTTATTGTCGGTTGCGCCTCCGGCGCCGATTGGTTCCCGGCTACGAGAGATCTCTGACGCACTACGTCGATTTCTTCTCTCGCACCCACCCCTGCATCCCCTTCGGCCTCTTCCGCCCCCCCGTTATTCTCCGGCGCCCCGTGTCGCGACAAATCCATCGCGAGATCTAGCGGCTGTTCGTCTCTATCTTCCCCTCCTGCATTTTCACCCGATTCCTCGGTGGTTCGGAACCCTGAGAAAACCCCCGATGTCGAAGTCGATGGTCCCGAACCAAACATCGTTTGATCGATATCCATATGCGCGATAGGTGCTCTCCACACGAGGAGCAGCCTCTCAACCCTATCGTCCCGGGACCCCTCAGTTGATAACCCCCGCACTTCCAACGCGGCCTGTAACTGGGCGTCTGTAAAACCCATCACCTTTTCGTAGAAGCGTAACCCCGGACGATCCATGACGAAGTTTTCCTTTTTTTTTTTTTACAAGGGAAAAGCAAGCGAGCGAGTGAAGCGGTATGCGCGAAGCAATGAATAGTGCAGTAGCGGAAACGTAGGTAGCGAGAGAGTCACCGCGGTATGCCGAAAGCGAATGCCAAAGCTCTTACCGTGTTCTTCAATGATTTGGCGGTAAATGATGTTTGGCACTATAAAAAGCTAAAGCTCCGTCTCCCGGCAGCGATTCTTCGCGCCACAGAGCGGAACGAAAAGAGCAACCCCGGTCCCAAATCTCGGACGGGTGATCGAAGTTCGATAAAAAAAAATAAAAAAAAATCAACAAATAAATGAATAAATAAATAAATAAATAAATAAACAAGAAAATAGATAAACACGCAGACTTAATCCTAAAATATCGTGAGCCTCACCCCAAGGTACGCAGGGCCTATCGGCCGTGGTCCCCTAGCAGCGACGCTCAAAAAAATATAAACTATAAGGCCGATCCCCCCGGCATATAACCGGTACACGGCGACTAATAATAAAAAAAAAATATATCTATCCAACTTAATATCTATGGTCGATCCCCCCGACACAAGGCCGGTACACGACAAAAAAAACTTATAACTACCCCAAAGACAAAACACGATCTGGACGAACCACTAATCCGATCGCTTAGACAAAATGACCACAAAAAGACGAAAAAGAAAACAAAAAAAAAAGAAAAAAAATTTTGCTTGAAGAACGTCCCTACGTACGGCGTCTCGGTACCGGAACTCGACGGAAATCGTTTCTAAATCACACGTTAAATTAAAAATCAGAGTAATAAATAAATAAAATCCCAAGTCAAAAAAAAAAAAAAATCCAAAGAAGTTGTCGAAATCAGTAAAATAAAGAAAAAAAAAATAAAAATTCTCAATCAGAGAAATAAACTCAAAGTCATGACATTAATAATTAAACAACGGCAAAAACCCTACTCCAAAAAAAATAAAATCGAACTGTCAAATGAAAAAAAAAACTGTCAAAACCAAAGAAAATAAATAATTAGGCCAAGACACAAAGAAATAGATGTCCAAATGTCAAACGTAGAAAGAAAATGTCAAAAGAAAAAAAATATATAAATGTCAGAAGGAAAAAAAAACCAATAGTCAAAATATCAAAGGAGGAAAAAAAAAATGTCAAAAGGAAAAAAAAATCTAATAGTCAAAATGTCAAAGAATAATTCGAATGTAGGAACGAAAACAGAAAAAAAAAAATAAAAAAAATGAATAATCTACAATAATAAAAAAAAAAAAAAAATGCAAAAATAATTGTCAAATCGCAAGTCACACACAAAATTACATACACGAATATCCGCCGGTCCCGTCGAAACTGACCCGCATTACCCCACGAATATTCTACGAAATTTTATTTCCCGTCCCGTGTTAAAATTTAATCGATCTTATTTCGTGCGAAACTCCGAAAATTCGAAGCCTTCGCACTACTGTATAACTCACGGGACAAAAGATCGTAGGGAAAAAAAAATATAAACACTGTCGGCGACCGCGGCAGCGAGCACTGTACCGTCGAGACGAAAAGTTTTCCGGAGCGCGAATTCGCGCGACTCTCGGAACCCTCACTGACTCTACACTACGACGAATAATTAATTTAATAGTCACAATCGCCAAGAAATAAAAATAGATAACTTTGGAAAATAAAAAAAAATTGAATGTTAATAATAATTAAGGGCCCCACGTTGGGCGCCAAATTTGTGACCAAAATTTCCAGGGAGTGTCACCCTCTCACTCCGAAAATAGAATATATCGAGATTAATTACGACGAAACCGGTACCCCGTTGGCCACAAAAATCGTCTCGATCGCTCTTTTGTTTTTTTTTTATGGGCGCCAGCCGAGCACCGCGCTCGACGCGATCGGATACAAATTTATTAAACAACGAAATTGAACTTTGCCGACTAACTGCAGCTCACAAGGGTAGAGGGGGAGGTCCGAATTTTCTTGGCGAAAAATAAATTACGAGGTACACTTTCAATTTTTTTTTAAGTCTCAAGAAAACAAAATTATTTATTTATTCGTCGTAGCATCACAAATGATTTTTCACACTTTATTATTTCGGCGGGGATTCGGTACCCCTTGACTCGACACAAAAAAAAAAAAAAATCAGTCCCTACTAAAATTCTCCCCAGCTACTCAATTCACCGGTTCGAATTTCTACCCGAATAAAATATTGCTCGTTGGTTAAATATGTGACAGTCTCTACGACAAAATTTCCCTACTAATATTCGTCGCTCGACGGACAGTTCGCGCACAGCGATATCGAAATTGTGTCGGAGAACGAGGTTAATAAATTCTATGCCGCGTGGTTACTCAGCGCGAAGCGGGCACTCAAACCGTTTAATTTTTTTGGAGTTCGCAATACGAAGGCAAACAGCCACAGCCGTCGCGCACGTCTACGATTTTCCCCACACGTCCGAATCGATGAACCGCTCGCCACACTTACTTGTTGTGGATCTCTCGAATTTTTTTCAATTGTATCCCGTCTAATTAAATTTAACAGGCAATCGCGAGACCGAAAATTTGAAAGAAAACATCAACTACTGAATTTACGATCGCGAGGCCGTCCAACTATTACAGGCCAACGTTCCCCTCGGCAAAATCCCCCCAAGCGCGCACAAGAGAAAAGTTTTTCCAATTTGCCTGGGACAGTACCCGACAATCTTCCGAACCGCGTGTAGCTCGGTATAAAAATTACAGAAAACAATCGCACGTGTCCACGAGTAGGAGGCAAAAGCCTTACCGTTAATCGAGATGTTCAACTCCTCGGAAAAATCGATATCGATCTCCCTCCCTCCTTCCTTCCTCGAAAATCGTACGTTCTTCCTCGGTAACGGTACCGCACGAATCCTGCCTCGGATATGCACGAGAGAGAGAGCGGAGCACACGTGCTTTCGGCACCACAATTATTTCGAGAGTCCTCGAGAAATTTTCGTTACTCGAGCGCGAGGCTTCTCTCTCTCTCCCCACCCCTTACGATTTAGACTAAGGTGTCCGGTACCTGGCGCCTCGTTATCTCTCGCTACTCTACACGCAACTATTAGCGAGCGCGAGGATTTAAATAAGATGATCGCGCGAGACGTCGCATCCTCGAGTCGTCGTGCAGAGGCCCCTTAGATACCGGTACCGGAAGATGCAATTGTCCAGCTGCGACTTACTACCCTGCGCCCAGAACAATGCTGAAGGAGAAATTCGGTTCATCCCGCCAAGCTGCGACTTACTATCCTGCGCCCAGGGCGGTTGGTACCGTTGACGTTCGTAGAATAACTATCCCTTCGCCTTCGGCTCAGCTTCCTCCATTTCTCGTGACCAAAAAAAAAAATAAAGAAAAATCCTAGGAATTAACAACAATTCTTTTCGCTCCAAAAATTCTCCTCGAAATTGCCTGGGACTCCCGATTGGCGAAGCACGTCGCTCCGACAACCCTCTCGTACACTGATTTTGTGACGCCAAAAAAAAAACGCGTCACACTAGTTATCTTTCGTAGGTGCTTCCGAATGCACTGTACGAGTGACAATGTCGCTTTAATATCGATTAATAATCTGAGACAAACAAATGTTACGCTCGTCTTCCTCGATCGAATCGGAAGACTTACAAGCGATCGGTTTTTTTATCAGAAATATTATTTGAATTGAAGCGCTTCTTCCATATGTCTAGTTATCTTTCGTAGGTGCCTCCGAATGCACCGTATGAACGACAACGTCGCTTTAATATCGATTAATAATCTGAGACAAAAAAATGTCACGATCGTCTCCCTCGATCGAATCGGAAGACTACAAGCGATCGGTTTTTTTTATCAGAAATATTATTTGAATTAAAGCGCTTCTTCCATATGTCTAGTTATCTTTCGTAGGTGCCTCCGAATGCACCGTATGAACGACAACGTCGCTTTAATATCGATTAATAATCTGAGACAAAAAAATGTCACGCTCGTCTCCCTCGATCGAATCGGAAGACTGCAAGCGATCGGTTTTTTTATCAGAAATATTATTTTAATCAAAGCGACTTTTTCATATGTCTAGTTATCTTTCGTAGGTGCCTCCGAATGCACCGTATGAACGACCACGTCGCTTTAATATCGATTAATAATCTGAGACAAAAAAATGTCACGCTCGTCTCCCTCGATCGAATCGGAAGACTGCAAGCGATCGGTTTTTTTATCATAAATATTATTTTAATCAAAACGACTTTTTCATACGTCTAGTTATCTTTCGTAGGTGCTTCCGAATGCACTGTACGAGTGACAATGTCGCTTTAATATCGATTAATAATCTGAGACAAAAAAATATTATGCTCGTCTCCCTCGATCGAATCGGGAGACTACAAGCGATCGGTTTTTTTATCAGAAATATTATTTGAATTGAAGCGCTTCTTCCGTATGTCTAGTTATCTTTCGTAGGTGCCTCCGAATGCACCGTATGAGCGGCAACGTCGCTTTAATATCGATTAATAATCTAGGACAAAAAAATGTTTCGCTCGTCTCCCTCGATCGAATCGGAAGACTACAAGCGATCGGTTTTTTTATCATAAATATTATTTTAATCAAAGCGCCTTTTTCATATGTCTAGTTATCTTTCGTAGGGGCTTCCGAATGCACTGTACGAGTGACAATGTCGCTTTAATATCGATTATTAATCTGAGACAAATAAATGTTACGCTCGTCTTCCTCGATCGAATCGGAAGACTTACAAGCGATCGGTTTTTTTATCAGAAATATTATTTGAATTGAAGCGCTTCTTCCATATGTCTAGTTATCTTTCGTAGGTGCCTCCGAATGCACCGTATGAACGACAACGTCGCTTTAATATCGATTAATAATCTGAGACAAAAAATGTCACGATCGTCTCCCTCGATCGAATCGGAAGACTACAAGCGATCGGTTTTTTTAATCAGAAATATTATTTGAATTAAAGCGCTTCTTCCATATGTCTAGTTATCTTTCGTAGGTGCCTCCGAATGCACCGTATGAACGACAACGTCGCTTTAATATCGCTTAATAATCTGAGACAAAAAAATGTCACGCTCGTCTCCCTCGATCGAATCGGAAGACTGCAAGCGATCGGTTTTTTTATCATAAATATTATTTTAATCAAAGCGACTTTTTCATATGTCTAGTTATCTTTCGTAGGTGCTTCCGAATGCACTGTACGAGTGACAATGTCGCTTTAATATCGATTAATACTCTGAGACAAAAAAATATTACGCTCGTCTCCCTCGATCGAATCGAAAGACTACAAGCGATCGGTTTTTTTATCAGAAATATTATTTTAATCAAAGCGACTTTTTCATATGTCTAGTTATCTTTCGTAGGTGTTTCCGAATGCACTGTACGAATGACAATGTCGCTTTAATATCGATTAATAATCTGAGAAAAAAAATGTTACGCTCGTCTCCCTCGATCGAATCGGAAGACTACAAGCGATCGGTTTTTTTTATCAGAAATATTATTTTAATCAAAGCGACTTTTTCATATGTCTAGTTATCTTTCGTAGGTGCTTCCGAATGCACCGTATAAACGACAACATCGCTTTAATATCAATTAATAATCTGAGACAAAAAAATGTTACGCTAGCCTTCTTCGATTAATTGAGAAGACTAATTAGTTCTTTTTATAAGAAATATTATTTGAATTGAAGCGACTTTTTCATACGTCTAGTTATCTTCCGTAGGTGCTTCCGAATGCACCGTATGAACGACAACGTCGCTTCAATCTCGATAGATAAACCAAGACAAAAAAATATTGTGCTCGCCTCCCTCGATCGAATCGGAAGGATACGAGTTATTCGTTTTATTATAAGAGAATTTATTTTGATTGCAGCGACTTTTCCATAAGTCTCGTTATCTTTTGTAGGTACTTTCGAATGCATCGCATGTATGATAATGTCGCTTCAATTAAATCGATAATCGATATGAAAAATTTCGTAACTCTTAGCCTTCCAATCCAAACTTGGAGAAAAAATCGTGAGCGTTTTAGGTATAGGTTCATTATTTTCAATTGAAGCATCTTAGCTATTGACACGGTATACTCGGAAGTACCGACAAGAGCCAACAAGACGTGTCTGAAAGTCGCTTCAATTCAGAAAAAGATGCATCAACCCAAAAAAAATACCCTCGGTTCGGCTCTAATTCTTTCTTGAATTAGAGCCTATCCGAGGGTCTTTTTTCTTTCTTGAATTAGAGCCTATCCGAGGGTATTTTTTTTTGGTTTATGCATCTTTTTTCGATTTGCAACAGGCTCGATTAACTGCAGGGTCAGTATTGCAACGGCTACTTGTGATTGATTCAACAGTTTGTGTTTCAACAGTCAATAAGTGGAGTTTGGTTACACCCGACAAACAGCTGTTCGACGATATTAAGAATTTGTGTTTTTCTTAATTGAAGCAATGTTGTGTAAAGCATACGATTAAAGAAAATGGTCCACTTACCGTGGAGCGTGTAATTTGACTTCGCTTCGATTACAATAATGGTGCATTGACCAAAAAAAAATACCCTCCAATGGGTTCTAATTCATTCTTGAATTAGTACCTATCGGAGGTTATTTTTTTTGGCATAAAATTTTTCTCTTATTATGCTAACACCGTTTATCATATCCTATGTGCATATCCTTTACAATTTCCAATCTTATTGACCTGACAGAAAATCCGATTATTTTTCATCGCATCTCTAACCTGAGATTATTCGTTTCGTCGCATTGTACAATCCGCGAACCCCGCACGAACCTCAAACATGCACATAACCTTTGCATCTTCTCTTTCGTAGGATCGCACGTAACAGCACTGCACAATGACAGCACGTGGCAAACCGACCGTCTCAATCCGCCGTGAACGGAGACTCTGTCTGTGTGAAGATGTAGTGGTGAATTGAACGTTGCCAGCTTTCCGCATGGCAATATGGAACTGTCCAACGCGCCAAAATGGCTACTCCTGATTGGTCGAATTATTCAAATTTACAATGCTTATAATTAAATAAATATTGCGAATTTCGACAAACGGCCAAGTAACTTTGCTCAGGACACGACTAACTACTATTTGGCAAAAGGTGTCGAAAACTTCCTGAATCACCCTGTATATATATATATATATATATATATATAGTGCACAGTGTGCGCCGACGACGCCGCTGATATCTACCTATATACCTATATATATAAAGCAATATGGCGGCGAACACTACGGTGATGGGTGCCGCCATGTTGTGTGCGGCGGAGACGACCACTGAATTCGTATTTCGGGTCGCTCAAAAAAAATCAAACCGATATTTCTTATACGCCGGTATCCTACAGGCTTGAAATAAATCGGATTTGATAGATAAAAATAAATAAAAAATTAATGTTCAAACGTTTATTACGTAAAACGTTCGTGTATTAATAAAAAAATAAAAATGTTTTTCGAGAGGCCGAAAACAGCGATGTTTCGCGTATAGGAGTCTTGTCGCGTCTATCGAGCGTCGTCGGTAAAGTAGAACGTAAATGTACTTGTCTCGAGACGCGACCGCGTCTCTTGATAGCGCCAATATAGCCAAGAAAGTTCCATCTTTACGCAATCCGAAAAAAATGTCATAACACACGTCAAAAATTGCATGCAGCGCATATCTTGCAAGAAACTTCTTAAATTGTGGAAGAACTGTTCAAATAAAGAAGATCTAAATTATCAAGCGATGCATGATTCGCAAACAGTTTTTCATCTTGTTGAAGAACTAAACAGTTTAAAAATATCCCAATTTCCAAAGGCCGCATTATTGAAAAAAAAATTTCAAAGGTCTGTGCAATTAAAAAATTTCTAAGCGATTCGTATGTTACAAGAAGTTTTTCAACTTGTCAAAGGGGTGCTCAGTTTGCAAACATTGAAATTTTCAATTGATTCATACGTTACAACTTGTCGAAGGGGTGCGTAGTTTGAAAACATTTGAATTTTCATGTGTTACAAAACATTTTTCAAGTTGTCGAAGACGTACACAGCTGAGAATTATTTTTGCCTCGTCAACGGTCACGCAGTGTATGATCGTCGACGGAACAGTTTTCACGAGCGATCGAAGCTTCTTTTGCAAATTGTGGGTTTAATTTTTTTTTATTTTAGTCCCACTCTCCGTAACGTCGGAAGTGATCGGCACAACAGATAATAGAGCGTCCACCTTCCTTCCAACCGTGCGAAGTACGAGGGCCAATATCGCCAATATACGCCAATATCGTGCCCCCTAAAGTTTGACAGTTTTTTTCTCCGAAACGAGACATCGGATCTGAATTCTAAAGACACTTTCATAATATAATTCGAATACAAGCTTTACACTGCGCCTGGAATCAGCCCGATTGGTGCACGAAATGAAGAGACATCGCGAGTCGCCCAAAAAATCTTCACTTTCACGATAAAATTTTTCTTCAGAGATTTTTTCGTCTGTCCGTTGTTTATCCGATGTCCCATCATGCCTGTGTGTTGCGTCTGTCTGTCCATGCGTGTGCCCTGCATACACAATGGTATAGGCAGAACGAACGGTTAGCTGTCACCGATTTCCAAGTATCAGTTCGTGAACACAGCAACTTGATATATCCTTATCCGCGATCCGCGAATAGTACACTCACATTCAGTCATTGAAATAGAGGGTAAATAGTGAGGGGTATTTATAATTTAACTATCGCGAAAACCACTAATAAAAAAAAGCGTCTCTCGTGGTAATAAAAGGGATACGTGTGTGAAAAAATTATATTAATTCATAGCAGGCGAGTGATAATTTTAATTAATAAATATTATGCGTGTGATACAAAACGAAATCTTTTTCTTTAAAAATAAATAATTCAAATTCATAATAAAAAAATAAATGAAAAAAAAAAAGAATAAAATAAACAGTAAAAACATTTTTTTCTCAAAAATGCGAAAAAAAAGACGCTAAGTGGTTTAAATAATTTTTTGCGAGTAAAAAATTTAAAAAATCATACAAGCCAAGTAAAAATAAAAATAAAAAAACTTGGCGAGTCCTTAGAACACAAATCAATGCAATAGCAATGAAAGAAAGGACGAGCAGTTTTTTATTTTTATTTTTATTTGGCTTGTATGATTTTTTTAATTTTTTACTCGCAAAAAATTATTTAAACCACTTGCCGTCTTTTTTTTCACATTTTTGAAAAAAAAAAAATGTTTTTACTATTTATATGTACTACCGTAAAGCGCGTATGTCCGTATTCTCGTCATTCATGAACGAAAACTATCGTCTAAATATTCACTCAGACTTGTGTCGATAAGCGACATAACGCTCTGAATTAACGACATACTGAAGTCGACTTCGATTTTATTTATAACGAGACGTGTCGTTAGTTTTTTTGGCGCGAAGGTTGTTACCCGCGCGTCGGCGTGAGCAACAAGGGGAGGAGGAAAAAATAGAAATGAAACTCGTTATGGCCACTGGTCAGTAGGCACCTGTAAAGGTAACAACAGCCACTGGACAGTGGGAAATGAATCACTTTAACAGTGAGGAGAAAACACTTTGCAGTGGAGAAAAGTCACGTTATCAGCGGAAAAAGAGCACTTTATCAGTGAAGATCGCAGAGAGCGATGTTAGCACTTAGCATAGTGCGAAGCCGAATGACTTCCCTTCGGACGGCGAAGACGAGAGTCGTCCCGTGAAGAAGTCCCCGATGAGAGAGGATTCCAGAGATGGCGAATTTCGCCCGATGGCCACCTGGTCGGTCGGTCTTCGTAGCTCGCCGTGAAGACGACGAGTCTCTGCGAAATGGGATGGCCACCTATTCGATGGATCCCCGATGCGCGTCGTGAAAACGACGAGGTTTCGCGAATATTGCCGTAAGAACAGTGTAGATAGAATTTCCGCCGTGAGGACGGCGGAGACGGGTGAACTCGTCGTGAGAACGACGATTTGAGCAAGAACGAAAGATGGAAAGTCGACTACGGATTATATGGAAAGTACATATAATTCTGAGTTTTATTCAGTCTCAACGTTTCATTCACTTTGCAGTGAACCACAAAAATCGGTGCGTTTATACGGGTAGCACAATTCCGTCTAAAGATTACATGGAATATGCGCGACGTAAATAGCTAGAGAATGACGCTTCGTTCTCGCGAAACTTACGGTGAAATCGCCACCTAGCGGTCGAGTCGGAACTAACTCCCAACTGATTGTTTTGAATCTCCCGCGTCGAGTGGCGGCGCTAGAAGTGATCGCGAGAGGTACGGGTTTAACCACTCGCAATGTATTTGACAGTTCACGGAGTTGAAGGTTTTCGTTGATTTCTCGGGAGAGAAATGAGCATCGCGGGTGATAGTGCGCGAAATAATTAAATGATTAATCGCGTAACATTTGTGTATCGCGGTGTGTAACAATCAATTAAAACAACAGTGCAAAAAATCGAAGTTTCGGGACTCCGCGGTGAAGCGATCGGGGGCTCGGTATTACGAAAATTCCCGATCGATAAATAAATAAAAAGTGCTTAAAATTATGTGACAATTATTTACAGGTGATCGCGATTTGCGCGTTTTTTTGTTTCCAGACACAGTGGGGATCTCCATCGTCGAGGAATTCGTCGACGAGGATTCATCGGAGGTGCCATCGCGGGATATGTGTCGTCCCAGCAACTCCCCATCGAGACGGTAAGTAATATTTCAATGTTTGTTATATAATATTCACCGTATTAATGTTTTTTGGTTTTTTTTTAGGTCGACGAGGGATGCTGCCGAGGATCGCCATCGAGGGACGACGGGGATCGCCGTCGAGGGACGACGACGGAGATCACGGGCCTCGCCCGTGATAAAAGTGTTTCCGTTTTGCAGCTAGCACCATTAGATCAGGCGTCTCAAAAACTATAAGAATGCACACATAGAAAAATTGAAAAAAAAAACACAAGTAAAAGCGATCGAGCGAACGAACACGACGAAGTATCACGAGAAGATGTACGTAGAGTCACCGACCCGCGAGCGCCGTACGGGCGGCCAATCACCCAATCTGTCGGCTAGCTCTCGGTGACTAGCTTCAGCCTCATTAGTGTACGCTTTACCGATCATAATTAATTAATATTATATTATTATTCTGGAAATTAATTTTTTGTAAGTAAATGGGGCTCGAACCCTGGATCTAACAGTTTCTAATCTAACACCTAACCCTTACGCTAACATCGCTTATGATTTCGGAAAGTTTTATATCGGATACTTGAGGTACCTTGGGTCTTTAGTCGTAGAATTTTTTTTTATTGTTTTTTTTTTGTTAATTGTGATTTAATGATAATTCGTTTTTTTTTTTAGAAAAAAATCTGTGTGTGCGTGTGCGTGTGTGCGTGTATGTGTTACTGCCAAATTAGGATGTTGGGGGACGGCCGATCTCAGGCAAAAAGCTCGTTACTTCTGGTATAGGTCAAATAATGAAACGGTACAAAATTCGCATCGCATTTTTCCTCGCAATTCCACTCTCGCGTTTCTCACGTTCATGTGCTACATCAGCAATTTACCATACCTTTCGGTAAGATTGTGCGTAGAATTATCGACCGAGGAGTCAATCGATAAGTACAGTTGATAGCGTTAGATATGCCCGGGAACGTTGCATCATTTTTGCACACGGATGTCGTAAGGCGTTTCGACACACCCCGGGCAGCAATAATAAAGGACAGCGAAGTTTCACATATTTCGTGCGTCAATGGACATAGAAAAGGGCCTCGCGCTCGGGTATATAAGACCCGAAGACGGAGAAGGAACTCATGCACGGCTACGGCTCGTTTGATCGCGAGTTTCTCGAGTTGGTCTATCGATAATTCTCGGTAGCCAAAATTCAACATCTTTTCATTTCGAACGGAGCGCTGCTTTTTTTCGACAGAGTCCCGTCACTAAGAAGACACACGGAAATTCTATCAGTGGCGATCCGATCGACGAAGAAAGAGTCAACGTCGGCCATTCAACATCAATCATCGAAAGATTAAAATAACGATTAATTCATTTCTTTTATGAATTAATTTATTGTAATTGTAACTGTTACAATATTTATATCATCAATCGATGCAATTGTTTGTTGTTCGAATTCAGGGTGTCAAACACGTTTTTATAATATTTTAAACATTTAAAATAATTTCCACGAGAGAGCCCATACAGGGCCTTTCTTTTTTTCCTACCTGCTTTAACTGCGGCTTCCTCAACTATGCCAATGACGTTATGAAATTTTTTTATGGACGCCTATATTGGCATTAGTAAGATCCTAGACTGGATTGCCAACTGTGGCTTAAACGAATTTGCGCGAATGATTTAGTTGTAGGTGCCTATGATGGCCCTAATAGGATCCAAGTTTGGATTCCCTAGAATGGATACTTCGAATATACCTATAAAGGCCCTTTATTTGATTGTGGCTGCCTGACTTAATTTCTGCACGGGTATTTTAAAAAAAGTTTTTTTTAGGTGGCGTGATACTACCATGTATATATACGCTAATATATCGAAAGTATATAGTAAGTTAAACTTCCGACGGATATATCTCAGGAACGGAACAGCGTATCAAATTTTCATTGACTCTTTTATAACATTATTTGCGGTCAATCTTTCCAAAGCGCTCTATTGGAACTAAATTGGTTCAGCCGATACGGAAACGTTGAGATCGAAATTTTCACGAGGATAGATCAACGATGGAAGTGTTCTGTACGGTAAATGTGCCAGTGGCCGCACACCGAAGCGGCCGTTCAGATTGCGATAGAAATTTACCACGTAAAGACTCATTCTGTGTAAATATGTCTAGAGTCATCTTGTAGATAATGTTTTCTAGTTTCTGAGATGCATGTAACGATTATTAAGATGTTGCGTGGTTTATTATTTATGCCGCAAGAACGGAGCGACTCTCGAATGTACCAGTTTTCGCACGGCATTTATTCGTTGTGTAACACTGTTCGCACACCAGCAGATCTAGTGATCGCACGTTTCGATATTCAAAGAATGACAAACTGAGTTAACATGGGCCGATACTCAAATTTCGGTAAAATTCAGTGGACTGATAGATACTTGAATAAATAAATGAAGTGATAAGCCGATAATTAAAATCCTACACTCAGTATCCGACAAATTGTACTTAGGAGTACTTTTTTTTTAAATTTTTCGTAACAATCGCAACACACATCGAATAATGAAGTGTGGAGGATTTCCCATCAAGTACTTACGACTTTTTTTCAATGTAATAAAAAAATTCCATTTTTCGGTTAACGAGAACATAAAACAAGGATTAATGATATAAATATTTATTATAAAATATATTAAATTTTGTAACAATTTACGAGCGTTGCTCCTAATATATTCATTTATTTTTAAGCGATTTCAAAGATCACATCGTTTTTTTTCCCCCATTTTTTTTGTTTTGCTTTTTTGTCTCATTCAACTGTTTCTTCTCTTCTTTTTGTCGTTTTTTAGGCACTCACTATAACAATAGGCAAAGAGTGCCTATTGAAATGACCATCCGTTGCTCTTCGGAGACTTTCGGTGGGGTTACTCCGCAGCGAATACTCCAAAAATTTTTATTTTTTACCATTTGCTTCGATGTATCTCCAACATCATGTGTTGTTAATTTGAAGTGATTCCAATGACTGGTAATATTTTTTTTCGCCTGCAGTTGAATAAAAATACCTTTATTACTGAAATTATCTTCTTAGACGTCCGTATCACAGTGTAACTTTGGACTGTGCGAAGCATTTTTTCTCTTCTTCGCAGAGATGATGTATCATATCATCACCATTGTGCACATACATTTTGAAGCTCCTGCGAAGCATTTGAATATTTGCTTAACAAAAAAAATCCATTTTTGCTTCGACAAGTGTTCGTACAGTGCTGTAACTTTAGACTGTACGAAGCAATTTTTCTCTTCTTCGCAGAGATGATGTATCATATCATCACCATTGTGCACATACATTTTGAAGCCCCTGCGAAGCATTTGAATATTTACTTAACAAAAAAAATCCATTTTTGCTTCGACAAGGGTCCGTACGGTGCTGTAACTTTAGACTGTGCGAACCAATTTTTCTCTTTTTCGCAGGAATGATGTATCATATCTTCACCATTGTGCACATACATTTTGAAGCCCCTGCGAAGTATTTGAATATATGCTTAAGAAAAAAAATCCATTCTTACTTCGACAAGTGTCCGTACGGTGCTGTAACTTTGGACTGTGCAAAGCAATTTTTCTCTTCTTCGCAGGAATGATGTATCATATCATCACCATTGTGCACATACATTATGAAGCCCCTGCAAAGCATTTTAACTTTTGCTTAACAAAAAAAATCCATTGTTACTTCGACAAGTGTCCGTACGGTGCTGTACCTTGGACTGTGCGAAGAAATTTTTCTGTTCTTCGCAGAGGTGATGTATCATATCATCAGCATTGTGCACAATCATTTTGAAACTACTGCGAAGCTTTTAATGAGGTGTTTGAAATTTTGTTCTGCTAAATGTCCATACGGTGTTCCAATTATGAAGTCTACAAGCCTAATTTTTTCTTTTTCGCAGTATTATTTTATTTTATGAAAAGCACTACGCACAGCGAATTTGAAGACATTCTGACATTTCTTAGTATTTTTATTCTCCAATTATTTTTAGTGAGGAATTATTTTAAAAGGTTATATTATTTTAATTTTCCAAAAAAACAATTTCTTATCATGTCACAAACGAAAATTTGGTTGCGAAAAATGAAATATGAAATATCACACATTGATTGCCAAATATTAATCCTTTTTATTTCGAAAATAATATATTTTGAACGAATGTCATTCACAATATTTTATATACGTTATTCACATTCATAATAAAAATAAAATATTTCGTGGGTGCACTGAAAACCTGGTTATAATTCCACAAAGAAGAATCATCGAATATCCAAAATTATTGCAATTTGTCAAATGAAATTGAAAACAATCGCGGCTATTTATTTTTTTCCATTCATTCTATCTGTCAAACCTTGGAAGCCGACGATAATTCGATAGCAGACGTGATAAAGTTTGCATACGCCGCGACATTGGTATTCTGTGTCGGGATGATTTGAATCGAAAATAAAAATCTTATTGGTTTCTCATTGTTTAATATATATAACTTTAAATATTGGGAAACTGCAGTTTACTTTTTTCAAATCTCTAACAATTTTTCGAAACAAAAAACAATTAATTTTTACCTCGTATGTTTCCAACCACCCTTCTATTTTTATTTCAATTGTTTCAATATGCTTATCTCAAAATAAAATAAAACGATAGAAAAATAAAATTTCTCGAATTTCTCGTCTGCAATGTTTTACTCTCCGACAGTGACAATAACCAGTGAATTGATTCCATCTATTATAGGGAAGAGAAAAAATGCTTAAAGTGTTATAACCGAATTCTCTTATAGATCGACAGTCCAAGAGTCCTCGCCGTCAAATTCATCGAGAAATTGTTTTTTTTTATTTTGGACGCATCCAAGACACTACAACTTTATTTTGAGCAGGGTACTACTTCCTCTTCAATACACGAACCAAGACGATATCTATGTTCGTTCTCGAGTTATAATTTATTTACTACAACAATTAATATCAAGCAAATTTAATTGAAAATCGTAACAAAAAGCAATTTTTCTTGATATTCAGCTCCAATACTTCGGGTCCTGTCCAGAGGCAATAATAAAGTGATTTTATGTATTTTAGGGAAGAAAAAATCATTTAAATAGATGCATTTAACGGGGACATTAGACCTGTTGGTAAATGGTAATGGTGTTCGTGTTGGTAAATATTTTTTGTGTTGATCTATACTCATTTAATCTGGTCATAAGTGTTGAGCCAATAAAACGACCTTTACTAGATATCATTTGATTCGTTACATTAATTTGATCAAGTTCTACGTGATGCAATTCGTTATATTGTTCGTAAAACAAAAAGGAACTATCAGTTGTGAATAATAATAATCAATTCGTATAGAAACGAAATGTTTATATTCGATGAAGGTTAAACTATGAATCAATTTACATAAGTGATAAATGATTTTCTGCCATACGTTCTTCCGAGATGAAACGCGCAGCGCGACGTATAAACATATTCGATATGCAGCGCATAACGCAAAGTGTAATCATACTCAATACGGAGCGCGTAGCGCGACGCGTATTCCTGTGAGTGCCATAAAAAATGTCCCGAAGGGGCAAGGGGAAGGAGCCCACCAACAAGAGCCTCTGTGCCCGCAGGGCGCTGAGGCGCTTGTTTTCTTGTTGTAATTTTTTCTTCTCTTCTTGTATTTTTTGTTTTTGCAACTGCGTCACTTTCTTATGTTCTTGTTTTCCTTGTTTGATTCGTTTTTCTTATTTCTTCTGTAAAATTCTTTATTTCTCTGCCTCCTTTTGCAAAACCTGCTGCCATTGATCGCTGGTAACGACAGAAGGAACCTTCTAGACGGACTTCTTTTTTATTCTATTTTTTTCGTCATCCGGCCAAAAAAGTATCTTTGAATACCGATGGAATCTCTTTTTTCGGCATTCCCAGAGCTATCTTCGATCGCGGTGCATTCGACGACTTGTTCGGCATTTACTTCAGGGGTTTCAATGATTTTTTGGACGCGGTTCTCAGGAATTCCGGTGATTATCTCGACATTGTTCTCGGTGATGCTGACTGTTCTCTTAACGATTCGTCAGAGATTTTGGCGATGCTCTCGACGTACCCGGACCTATCTTCGATCCCGGTGAACTCGTCGATGAATTCGACGATTCTCTCAGCATTTTTTTCAGGGATTTCAACGATTTTTTGGACGTTGTGCTCGGAAATCCCGGTGATTATGTCGACATTGTTTTCGGTGATGCCGACGATCCTCTCGATGTTTTCTGTAGCACTTTTGACTTGGTCTGTGACTTCGTCGATTACTGAAAATATAGCCATTTTTAACCATCGGGTCCAATACTTACGGTGCGACGTTTAATACAAACCTGAATCGTTCCCGATGAATAATTCGATTGCATCTCCTTGTTGAAATATGGCTTCCATCTCGGCTTCGTATGTCCATGACTCTCGATTGAATGTCGTTGGTACCGTAATTAGCGGGGTGAGCAGTGGCCGAGTGGTAAGTCCTGGGCTCACACGCCATTGGGACCGGGTTCGAATCCCTGCCAAGGCCCCAATGGACTTTTCTATGTGCTTTTTCTGTGAGCCCCAGGTGGTTCGGATCCCACCTTACAAACTGTAGGCCCAAAATACTACTGCACACTACATGTGATCACGGAAGACGGGGCCTTAGAGGGTGTCCCCATGGATGTCCCCAAGGATGGACTCGGGCCACTGCGTTCATGACGCAAAAAACCTTGGAGGACGTCGGGGGGAGGGGTTACCGCGCATTACGAGGAAGGCTCACCTCCGGAGGGAGGCCGACCAAGCATTTGCGAGAAAAAGCGCCACCGCGCATTGGGAGGGTGGCAGACCTTCGGAAGGAAGGGCCATCATGCATCGCGAGTGATGGGCTTTTAGCTCGACGACTCTACACTACGGGTGCCCTCCCAGAATTGGGCTCGAGCACCATGGTCCGCAAGGACTGAGTGCTCGGTAAACACTCAATACAATACAAAAAAAAAACCGTAATTAGCTAAATATATAACAAAACTAGTATTTCCCCGGGCTCGCGCGCTATGCGCGCTCGCTGTTCTTTAATTAACATTAGAAAAATGTTTAATCACCGCCGCAACTTTTCACCAATGGGGGTCGCCGCCGCTTTTTTTTGTATTTGTACTTAGTCAATCCCCCTTAAAGGGACTTAGAATATTTTTCACCTCCCCCCCCCCTTCAGAATAAAAGTTCCTCTAAGGGGATTCCCCCCCGCTCCCTTCGATCGAAAATATTCAAAGCCCTTCAAGGGCATTTCCCCTGCCCCCATTCGACCGAAAATATTCTAAGTCCCCCCTTAAAGGGACTTAAAATATTTTTGCCCTCCCCTCGATTCCAGACACGGCGGCGGTAACTTTATATATATAGAGAGATATTGTTTTCAAAAAAAAAAAGAACTCATCGACATAATAATATTTGCAAATCGAATTCTTCAGTACTTGGCGTACCTTTTTTTTTTATATTTTGAGAAATTTCACTTCTTTTTGAAAATCTAATATTTTGTTGTAATTTTATCTTTAAAATTAATTTCAAAGGATCGGATATCTCAGATCGAACAAGATTAATTCTATATGCAAAACCTGGCGAACGGCACGTCACACATTCCACTTGATGATTGCCGGTTATGTTGTTCGAGATCGAAAAGAAAAGTTATAATCGATATTAAATCACACGTATAGCACGTAACACGTCATTTTTAGGCACTCATTATAACAATAGGCAAAGAGTGCCTATTAAAATGACCATCCGTTGCTCTTCGGAGTCTCGGTGGGGTTACTCCGCAGCGGATACTCCAAAAACTTTTATTTTTCACCATTTGCTTTGGTGTATCTAAAATATCATGCGTAGTTGATTTGAAGTAACTGCGATGACTCGAAATATTTTATTTAGCCTGCGGTTCAGTGAAAACAACTTTTTGGCTGAATTTTTCTTCTCGGACGTCCGTATCACACTGTAACTTTGGATGGTGCGAACCAATTTTGTTTTCCTTCGCAGGATTTTTTTATTACATTATTGCAAGTATGCACATCACTTTTAAAACCAATCTCAGATCTTAAAGTATTTTTTCTAAAAAATTATTGGTCACAATTTGCATTTGCCTTCCGTCAAATGTCCGTATGGTGCCATCATAATGAACTCTGCGAACCAATTTTTTTCTCCTTCGCAGCATCATTTTGTTTTATCAAAAGCACTATGCACAGCAAATTTGGAGACAATCTTACATCTCTAACTATTTTTTCATCACAATTTTCCATTAAAAAAATGATTTTTTCACATCTGATGTCCGTACGGTGCTCCAATTAAGAATCCTGGAAACCAATTCTTTTCTCTTTCGCAACAATATTTCATTCAATCGAAAGCACTATGCACAACAAATTTTGAGTCATTCCGACGAATCTACTTTTAATTATAAAATTTTTCAAAAAAAGTGGTTTCAATTAGCTTTGCTTCAAAGGTTATGTTATTTAGATTTGCCAAAAAAACCATTTTTCCTCATGTTAAAAAAAAACTTCGGTTGCGAAAAATAAAACACGAAATATCATACACAGATTCACAAATGTTTGTGTTTTTTATTTCGAAAATAATATAATTTCACCGAAAATCATTCGCAATATTTTACCATACTTTATTCACATTCGTAATAAAAATGATAAATTTCACGTGTTCACTGAAAAAATTTGTTATAAACTCACAAAAACGATTCATCGAATATCCAAAACAATTACAATTTACCAAATAGAATTTAAAGAAATCGCGACTATATATTTGTTCGTTTTATTCTATCTGTCAAACTTTGGAAGTAGATGAAAATTTCGTAGCAGACGATACATAGATGCTCATACGTCGCGGCGCGCGTACTCTGTGACGGGATAATTTTTTCAAATTTAAAAAAAAAATCGACATCTCGTTTCAATCTTTGTTCGTATTTTACCCAAATACAAATTGATTCTACGCGGTATAGCGCAGATAAAAAGTGTGCTATCATAAAAAAGAAAGAATTTTCTATCCATCGACCGTTGAAGATTCATCGCAGTCGAAATCTTTGTCAATTATGTTCACCCGATTTATTCGATTAGAGTTAATAATAAAAACTTCAAATGTTGTTTCTGGCAACGTATTTTCTCCTCTTCAAAACAAGCCAAGATAATAGCCGAAATCTTTTTTCGCTGCCGACATATGATTTTTTTTATGCAAAGACTAATTTTACGAATTTTCGTCAAAAAACAAAACGTTTTTTCAAATTTCTCGAAAATGCCGACTCTAATCCTTGCCTCGCATAGAAATCGTATTCACAAACTGACTCTATACGTTATTGCGCAGATAAAAAGTGTGCAATGTTGAAAAATTGAATTTTTTATCCTTCGACCGTCGAAGATTCAATTGTCAATTTTGTTCGCTGGATTTATTCGTTTACAGTTGATAAAAAAAACTGCTAATGATTATTCTATCGACGTATCTCCAACGTTTTTTTTTTTAATTTTTTCAAATTTTCATCGAAGAACGATTTTTTTTTTTCACATTTTCACGTCTTGAAAAGTTTTTTTTCGCGAAAAAAACAATTGTACTCTAAATGAACAATTTTAAACAATTATTTACCGACAGAGTGAAAAACACTGAATTTGTCGATTTTACGACTTTTTCCGGACCGAGTAAATTATCCTTGTTAGTAATTAAATAAAATTTTTTAATTTTTAAAAATATATAAAAATATATAATAAAATTATAAAAAAATTTTGTAAGCGACGATAAATATCAATAAAATTTCATTGAAAAACTAAAAAAATTATCGAATTCCTAAACTTCTCGTCTCCAATACTTTTCTGTTCTACAGAGACAATAACGATCTGATTTCATGTATTATGAGAAAGAAAATAATACATCTCATATTGTAGAAACGAATTTTTTTATAAGAGAACTTTCAAAGAGCCTTCACAGTTGAATTTTTTAAGAATTTCATCAATTTGTAAAAAATATTTCGGAGCCATCCAAGACGACAATCTTTATATTCGAGTAACGTACTACTTCCTCTTCAATACATGACAGGAACCAAGACGATATATTTTTTCGTTCACGAGCCAGCATTTTTTTGCAGCATGCATAAATGTCGACAAAATTTCATTGAAAATCACAAAGAATAGCAAAATTCTTGAACTTCTCTTCTACAATGCTTCTACAGAGCATATTCTTCTACAGAGACAATAACGAACTGATTCCATCTTCTATGGGGAAGAAAAAAAAACATTGAAGGGAAAGGATTAAAAGGGGATATTTGACCTGAATGCTAAATGGTAATCGTGTTGGTGTTGGTACATGTTTTGTATGTTTGTTTTATACTCATTAAATCTGGTCATAAGTTTTAAGCCAATAAAACGACTTTACTAGACATGATTTGATTCATTAAATTAATTTGATCAAGTTCTACGCGATGCAATTCGTTATATTTGTCTCGTGTCTCAATATTTGACAATTTATAGTCAAACTAAAAGGAAATATCCGTCGTGAATAATAATAATCAATTGGTATAAAAAAGTAATTTTTTTATTTGACGAAGGTTCAACACTATGAATCAATTTATGTAACTGATAAATGTTTTCCCCTGATACGTACTTTCGAAATGAAACGCGGAGCGGGACCAATAAACATACTTTATCGGTAGCGCGTAGCGCGAAGTGTAAGTACACTCGATACGGAGCGCGTAGCGCGACGTGGACCCCTGTGAGTGCCTTAAAAAATGTCCCGAAGGGATTCGGGGGGTATGGGGGGCGCAGCCCATCAAAAAGAGCATCCGCGCCCGCAGGGCGCTGAGACGCTTGTTCTTTTTTACTTTACGGCGAGACACTAAACCACGAAACGCAATACGTAGTTATTATTTTCGGAAACACTCAAAAAAATGTTCACGCCGTAAAAATTAGGGCTGTACACTTGAGCCGGCTCAGCCGGCTACAAAATCTTATCCAGCTAATGACTTAGCCGTTTGGCCGGCTAAGCCGGATTAGCTTTCTTCACGGCTAAGAATTAGCCGATTTGAGCCGGCTAATTTTTAATTCTATTTTCCTTTACGCAATGCAAAAATAAGCGTTTTCTGCTCTTACGTCAATACAAAAGCACGCAGAAAACGCTTATTTTTGCATTGCGTAAAGGAAAATAGCAGAGTTGAGCGGTACTGCCAGTAAATGGTACTTGTTTGATACTTGAAGTACAGTACTTCAAGTACTTGTGTACTTGAAAAGCGAGAAGTCTTCGAAGTACTTTTTTTCCCTTCAAGTACAACATTCCGCTCGTTACACAGTTAACTCTATACACGGACGTCATGTTCTTTAAAAGTATACGTAAAAAAATTTATTTTGGAAAAATCGAGGTACATTGGGGAAAAAAAGGTATATAAAGTAAATCAAATACTTCCTATTATTCGCCCGAATTGTCTATTTGCCCATTTTATTCAAAAAATGGGCAAATAGACAAGACTTAATTTTTCCAATAAATTATCAACCCATATCATAGAAGTATGTTCTGGCGGAATTAGAATTTTCTACTATTCCAATGAATTGCTTATTATTAGTGCTCAGTCAAATGACGGTTAATTGATTTTGAAAATGTCTGTATGTATGTCTGTATATATATGTGCGTGTGTGTGTGTGCGCGCATTTGTTCGTTACCGCGATAGCGTTTGTAAATTTTTACCGATCAGGCGGAAATTTGCACCAAACATATGTATTTTCAATGGACAACAGTTGGGATTGAATCTGGAGAGGATCCGTCATGGGATTCAAATTTTACGGCTTTTTGATTTTTTTTTTTTGAAAAAGTGATTTTTTGTTACAACTTTTTTAATGTGTTTTTTTTTTGTATGATCGAGATATCGAGCTGAAGTTTGGTTTGTAAGTAGATTATCATTAAATAATGCTCGGGATTACATTTGAAAAAAATCCATTAAGGGATTCAGATTTTATAGCATTTGGAAATTGTTGCAAAAAATAAGTTTCTACTTCAACTTCCATAATTTGCTTCTTCACAATGCAAGCTTTATGAACGTTAATGTTTCAAACATCGAATAAAGGCTAGTAGATAAGCTAGGCCGGTTCCCCCCCCCCATGTCGATAAGCAGATTCCTACCTTACCAACAGTCGGTAAAAAGGGTTTGAGTCCGGGCTAAAAGATTTCTACTTACCGACATTACCGACATTGCCTACTTACCGACTTACCGACTTACCGACAAGAGGAAGAGGGAGAAGGAAAAAAGATGTTAAATTTACCGACCAATGACTATTTGACCCTTTTTATGGAAAATAGCCAATTTTACCGGCCGACCAACGATCGGGATAGCAATGATCAGGATACCAACGGTTATTTGACCCTTTTTGCGGAAAATAGCCAGTTTTACCGGCCGGCCAACGATCGGGATAGCAACGATCGGGATAGCAACGATTGGGATAGCAACGATCAAGATAGCAACGATCGGGATAGCAACGATCAAGATAGCAACGATCGGGATAGCATCGATCATGATATTTCGACATCAGCATCCGGTTTGCCGCGAAATTTGAATTATGCTATCGAAATTACCGACTCGTAATGTTGACATAGCAGGAGATTTGAATTTTTTGGCGGGAAAATCGACCTTACGTAACCTTACTTATCGACTTGCGATATTTATAGTTTGAGATCAGGATATTGGAACTAATCTACGGAACTTATTTATTAGAATATATGAACTCAATTTAATACGAAAAATCTTGTTTTATTTTAGCAAATTCGCTTTACAGACTAATGATTATTATTATTGATACATTGAATGCACTCTCTCTTCATTGGTGCAGATAATTCGTTTTCCATGGGAAAGTGTTCTCGACATCGCAAACACTCGGCGACTTCAGGGTCTCGTTTGAGGAAATCAGGCAATTTATCCCACGCAAGCTCGACACTTTTTGCAGCGAAGGTGATGATGAATTCTTTGGGCAGCTGCGCAATATCTCTAGGTTCCATGAAGGATAGTAGTCCGATGCGATGGAATAGCTTGAGCGATCGTCCCAGAGATGGAACGTTGTTTCGAAGAAATTTCTTCAACAGCTGTACGTTTCGAAGTGCGCATCGAGTTTTAACTGCCAAATCGTTGTGGTGGGGGCATGATGTCTTCACTATCTCGGGGTGTAGCTTCTTCAGCGACGGACAGTCCGGGACATCGCGTACATTGTATCCAAACTGTTCGAGCCATTTTTTCTTCTGCTCCCCCTTCACGTAGATGGTACTTGCGTTGTGCAACACGGATCGAAGCACGTTTTCTACTTCGTCGTATGGCAACTCTCCCGAGTACCAGGAGAGATGGTGATAATTGCGTTCCAACCAAAGATTCATGCTCTTGTACTTAGCCGGAAGATCATTCCACTGTGTCGGAGGTTTGAACAGGAAGACCATAGGTGGGAGGTCACAGTTGAGCGGGATCACTGCGAGCTCTTCAATGACAAAGTCGTTGATGGGCTGCTGGAACCCTTGTGTATCCACCACGTACTCCATGGCAATTGATTGCGAGTCCGCTCCGTACGCGCCTTTTATAGGCGTCTTTTCACATCTCCACTTATCGGATTATATTCGACAATTCGATCGTGCAAGATCAAACAGTAGGCCGTAGTTCCCACGGGGAAATTTGTTTCAGCCTCCAATTCGAGACGAACATCGACTGGAGCCTGTTTGAGCGACTCGTTCTGTTTCGAGCAATCGATCACGATTAGCGGAGCATGCGTGAGGAAGTCTTTCTTCGTCAGCATGGGTTCCGACTCCTTGCCGTAGTATACATTCTGAAAGGTGGCGTACATGTCGTACAACACAGCGTACTGATTGCGACTCATGTCGAGATTGAGGTTACTGTACGGATAACACTGGGAGTTGAGGAAGAGTTTCACGTTGGTGATTTTGCAATGATCAAAGCGGCTAGCGTTCGCCGTTTTGACTACTCTTCGATTCGTCTGGAAGCCCACAATGACGAAGCGTGGTTTCTCCAACTGATTGGACGTTTTCACCGTCCAAACGTGTTTCGTCGTGTTTGGGAGCATGGGATACTCGTACAATTCCCAGGTGCGAAAGCTCATGGTGACGTCCTTTTCAATATGGCTGAGCAGACGTATCTTACGTTTGTCCGACAACGTCACGTACGGCATCAGCCACTCAATTCTCGTAAGCCCAATCTTGAATTCCTCAAAAGTTCGATTTTCGAGCGCCGTTTGCACAACTGCATTCGTGTCGCTCCTCGATCTCGTGAGAATGAGCTCGTGCTTTGTGTTGACGATGATTTTCTGATAGTCTTCGGCGAAGCCGAGAATCATAGAGAGAGGCATGCATACATCGAAGTACCCACTGTCATCCGTCAGTTGTTTAGTCTCCTCGACATCGAGCCAGCCGGCATTTTCAACTAGTGCAGTCTGACCAGGGCTCAACGATGCATAACCCTTCATGAGACACGTCAAACCAACATTCTTGTTTCGGTCGATCTCTATGGCATTGATCTCGTAACGAATTTCCTCGAATAAATGGGCGATGGCATTGTTCACCAGCTTCGTCGAAGCGGCGACAGTCCCATCCGCTTTGGTCAATCTTCCACAAACGTGCAGCGAACTTCGTGCGGGCAAGAGGCACAGATCTTGATGTTGAATGGATATTCGAATCTCATCGCTATTGTTGAAGGTTGATGAAGTGTAGGGCTGATGCGCATGAATCTCGTAATGCGTTACGGATTCGTCGAATACCACGTTCGACTGAACGTGCAGAACCTCTTCCATTCCAGCAAAAACAAAATATCAGACAGGTTACTTTCTTCTTCCACCAGCGACTCGGAGTCCTAGGCTTCTTAGAAATTGAACGTTGCGACGTGTTAGTGTCTTCAGTGTTCGTTGACGACTGATTGGTGGGCGCCATGTTGACTCTCTTTTATAGCCCCGGCCAACTTTGTTGTAGACGATACCCATGATAACTACTTGACTTCCTTGATGTGCACTCTGATGGTAATAATTTCGCCCCTAAAATTCACCGGTTCTTCGTCTTGATCAACTATGCGTAATTGTACGTGATCAATGACCTTGACGGCAATCGGAAGGTAAATGACTTGCGATGGAACTTCGATGATCTTATATCCTGGCGGCACTGCTGGAAAAAATTCGTGAATCGTGTGCACCTTACGTTCGTTGATGTACGCTCCTGAAGTGATGTTGCACTCTACTCGCAATGCGTTGACCTTGAGGATAGCTACAGGTAATTCCGAGCTGTGAGTCTTATTTCGTGATAGCTCGCGTTGAGTGAAACCTAACAGACGAGCGATTGAGTCTTGCGGTCGAAAATCAACGTTTTGATTGCACTTTATGACGCTGCGCAGCGTATTGTTGTTGGGCTTGAGATTGATGGATACGCCTTTTGGCGCAAGAGCTTCCTGCAAATATTGTTCGATATCTTCGATCTCGTAACTTCCGGTCGGCAACACGATCACCTCGTTCCCCACGTAAAACTTGTTTTTACCAATATCGATATTGGGTATAGAGTTGAATGTTAGTAATTCCACTAGTCCAAGAACGTAGTGTTTATCGGCCGAGAGTTCAATTGGTGGAAAATATTGGGCTTCTAGTGTAGATGACGTTCCAGATAAGCTGAGAGTCAATGAATCTTCCATGACGATGAACACTGCTCGACTGATTCAATGCACGCACTACAAACTCTTATATAGGAATTTCAGACAAAGATGGCCACACTCGTACGTGTTGTAATCCTGATATCGCGCGTGATTGTACCGAACCTCATCAACTCCAAGATACTCCATCAGCTCTCGAGGTGGTTGAAGATCTCCGAAACTGTCAAAGTAAACGACATTACTGCCATTCTTTCGATATGCCACCCAGTGGGTTCCAGGTCCATCTTCGTCATCTAGGTTAATTATAGCTGACTCGCGATAATGAGGTCCACCAGTCGGTAAGGCGTTTCGCATAAATACTCCGCGGAAATGGGGAATCCCTGCAGCACGTGCGTACTTGAGAAGATCAGCGTCCGTTAGAGCGCGTTTGGGCAGACGGATGTCAAACTTTTTTTTTTTTTTCGCGCATCCAAATGCAGACCGAACCCGTTCTTGTGTGGTTTGAGGTAAAGACCTTTGCCGAGAGCGATAGCTTCCATCATCTTATTGTGTCGCTGACTCTCTGCCAACTGTTGTTTCGCGGCGCTAGCGTCGTTCACAGCTTTTGCCACTCCCGCAGCGCCACCTGCCAGCGCCCCCGTTGCACTCAAGCCGGCAAACAGGGGTATGAGAAAAGGCAAAAATCCACCAACTTTTTCGGGGACTGGTAGTATGCGCGGTACACGAACGTGTTTTCTTCCACCCGCTTTCTTCACGACATCGCGAGCCTTTTGCAATGCCGATCGAATAACTTCTCGAGAGTTTTTCCCAGTCGATTTCGAGGCAGCTTTCACGATCTTGGAGAGCATGATCGTGGGCTTCGTCTTTCTCTTCAGCCCCATACCGAGCTTGGATTTTAGCTTCATCGCGTTTGTTATAGCGTAAGCGGCAACCTTCTCATCCACACCAGCGTCCTTTGCCCAGACGCGTCGCCAAGCGTTATCCGCCAAAACTTTGTCAGCTGCGTTACGCGCTTCAACGTTGTCCCGATTCTTCGAATAGGCAATATCGTGCTCCTTGCAGGCTGCGTCCAGAGGATTAATACCGGGATCACCGCGAGCGACACGTTTCGCTACTCTCGTGCCCGGTCCGCAGTATTGGTAGCCCGGTAGATGAAGTTCGATAGGCAGATTGTTGATAATCTTGTTAAGGAGACCTTGGCCCTTGTGTACGATCATCCCGCTAGCACGCCCAGTCGATGAATGAATCCGACGGTATATAAGCGCGCTATTTATACCCTGGCGGCTCAGTCGTCATGGAGTTCAGAGAGCAATCGCACAAGCTTCCGGTGGCGAACTTTGATGCTCTTACCGAGCAAAAAAGTGTTCGCACACGCCATGGTGAATTGCTGCCTGACAGTATTCGCGCAGTTTTTTGCGGTCCATCGAATTGCGGCAAGACTAACGCACTGCTCGCTCTCATCACGCATCCCAATGGACTGAGATTCGAAAATGTCTACGTCTATTCCAAGTCCCTGAATCAATCAAAGTACAAGTTTCTCGAAAAACTCCTCACACCCCTAGAGGGTATCGAATACTTTGCCTTCGGTGAACATGATCAAGTCGTTTCACCCGCCGACGCTCATCCCAATTCTATCATGATTTTCGATGATATCGCCTGCGAGAAACAAGACAATGTCAGAGCCTTCTACTGTATGGGCAGACACAAAAACATTGATTGTTTCTATCTCTGTCAATCCTACGCACAGATTCCTAAACATCTGGTGCGCGATAACGTCAATTTGCTGGTGATTTTTCGACAAGACGATGTAAATCTCAAACACGTCTATGACGACCATGTGAATACGGACGTGTCGTACTCGCAGTTCAAAGATTTGTGCTCGACATGCTGGAACGACGATGATCATGGATTCCTCGTAATCGACAAAGATCGTAGGGGCCTCGATTGCGGTCGATACAGAAAGGGTTTTGACTGCTTTGCTATAAATATATCGCGCGCAAAGTGAAACTGTCAGTGTATCATGGAAGGTCGAGGCGACGATATTGCGGCAGAGTTCCGCCGAAAGAAAAAAACACTTTGTCAGATCGACAAAGCGCGGGATGCAGTTAGACGGAAATACAAACTTCTCAAAGAGGGCAAGCGAACACTGGAAAAAGCTCTGGACGACATGTTCAAACCAATTGTTAATCCGCTGGAACGACTCGTTACCGCGACCGACACAAACAGACGTGAAATTAAGGATGAAATCAAAAGCTTGATGCTGAAGAAGGAGGAGGAGGAGGAGAATCAAGACTGGGAAACTTTATCTTTCAAGACTGCATACGACGACGATGACGACGAGGAAGCTAACGAATCAATGGGAAGACCCAAAGGAAATACAACTGTCGATAAATATATTCACCTACTCAATATGAATCGAAAAAAGTATATCGACATGACTTACGGAGTTCGAAAGCTGGCAGACGGTACATTGATGATTGGAGATTCACCGATAAGTTTTGGGAAGGAATACGTGATTGTGGGTGATGAGAAGTATCATCCGAGTGTCGGCTTGTTCGAATTGCTCTTCCGAAAGCAACCCGATGCGGATCTTATAAGCGCCGAAGATAAGAATAATTACGCGAAAATCCTCCAATCGACGAATGCATACAGGAAACACTACAGTCCGGATGAAGTCATCCACAAACAAAACAGCAACAAGTATAAAATGTATATAGCGCCGTTAGTCGGTGCCACAGCGACCCGAAAGAGAGCATCACTCGGTTCAGGGATACCCGGATACAAAATCGCGCGGAAAGGTACGCGAATGGATTACGTGTACTGGGACGACCCCAACGAACTCGTGGATAGACTACGTCTGCTGATTGCCGAACGATCAGCTGGCAATACGAGTCACATCAATGAGATTGTATCGATCATCGAGGAATTGCGCGAAGCTGGAATAGTTTATTAATAGCAGTGAACGAGTGGCAAACACCTCAATTGAACAATGAGCGTCGACGTGTTCGGACGACAACTAGGACGAAACGAGGGTACACGAGGGCTCCCGCGCTTCGGATTCAAACTCACCACCGACAACCAATACGACATTGAGAATAAGAGACTGTGCAATGTTGCCGAGTCAAGGGAGCCAAATGACGCTGTCAATCTGAGTCTCACGAAACGCCTCATAAGACAAGAGCGGACTTTTCCACATCACGACTAAGCAACGAGAGGATTTGGATGATCTACAACTGAAGATAGAAATTGTGCAAGATCAGGTGGAGAAGAGATTGAAGGCAATCGAGATAAACGTCGAAACGAATCTAGACTTGGCGATACGAAATTCCAAATCCATTGCCGCATTGGACACAGCATGGAACATGAGAGACTAGTCGAAGAGCTACACAAACCCGCTCGGCGCAATTATCCTCGCCGCAAATTCGTTGTGCGAGGTCTCGATGAAACGTGGCAAGCTGATCTCGTGGAGATGCAACCTTACGCTCGCGAAAACAAAGATACCAAATACCTGCTCACAATCATCGATGTTCTGTCTATTGCGCAGCTGCCCAAAGAATTCATCATCACCTTCGCTGCAAAAAGTGTCGAGCTTGCGTGGGATAAATTGCCTGATTTCCTCAAACGAGACCCTGAAGTCGCCGAGTGTTTGCGATGTCGAGAATACTTTCCCATGGAAAACGAATTATCTGCACCAATGAAGAGAGAGTGCATTCAATGTATCAATAATAATAATCATTAGTCTGTAAAGCGAATTTGCTAAAATAAAACAAGATTTTTCGTATTAAATTGAGTTCATATATTCTAATAAATAAGTTCCGTAGATTCCCGCGTAGAAAAAATTAGTATGGGATTGACTCTGGGAGAACGATGGTCGAGAGTCTGGGATTTATTTGGGATTGAATCTGGGAAGCACTATGGGCAGTTATCTGGGTTTTGGGACCCGGCTAGATGGTTTCCCAGACCTTTTCCCATCGCTTCAGTGGACGGGGGAGTCCTCGTGCAATCAATCCCATACGTATTTCCAGATTCTCTCCCGGCCGTACCGTACGACCGGGGGGATCCTCGCGCGATCAATCCCATACATAGAATCCCATATTATGTGTAAATGAAAGAAGAAGGAAAAATAGATTTTGTCAAATGGAAGGAAAAAATGAAAAACGAAGAAATATGCTCAAATCTAATTTTTTTCAACGAATATGATTTCGCCGTGCAAAGTTAAGCGCTGTAGTACATAATCGGCGGTTAAATTTCATTTAAGGCCCCAAAAATAATGTGATGTACTGGGAAAAGCTTGGATAGATAAATTAAAAGATCTATGTTAAACTCATCCAATACTTTACAATATTTTTGGGACCTACATCGAATTTCAAACGCCGATTACGTACAGCAGTATTTAACTTTGCTCGGGGAACTCATATCCGTCGAAAAAAATTGGTTTTAGGCATATTTTTTCGTTTTTTATTTTTTTCTTCCATTTGACAAAATCTATTTTTTCATCTTCTTTCACTTACACATGACATGGGATTCTATGTATGGGATTGATCGCGCAAGGATTCCCCCGGTCGTACGCGACGGCTGGGAGAGAATCTGGAAAAGCATATGGGATTGATTGCACGAGGATCCCCGTTCGTATGCGACGGCTGGGAGAGAATCTGGAAAAGCGTATGGGATTGATTGCACGAGGATTCCCCCCGTCCACTGAAGCTATGGGAAAAGGTCTGGGAAACCATCCAGCTGGGTCCCAAAACCCAGATGACTGCCCATAGTGCTTCCCAGATTCAATCCCAAACAAACCCCAGCCTCTCGCCCATCGTCCTCCCAGAGTCAATCCCATACTAATTTTTTCTACGCGGGTTAGTTCCAATATCCTGATCTCAAACTATAAATATCGCAAGTCGATAAGTAAGGTTACGTAAGGTCGATTTTCCCGCCAAAAAATTCAAATCTCCTGCTATGTCAACATTACGAGTCGGTAATTTCGATAGCATAATTTAAATTTCGCGGCAAACCGGATGCTGATGTCGAAATATCATGATCGATGCTATCCCGATCGTTGCTATACCGATCGTTGCTATCTTGATCGTTGCTATCCCGATCGTTGGCCGACCGGTAAAACTGGCTATTTTCCGCAAAAAGGGTCAAATAACCGTTGGTATCCTGATCATTGCTATCCCAATCGTTGGTCGGCCGGTAAAATTGGCTATTTTCCATAAAAAGGGTCAAATAGTCATTGGTCGGTAAATTTAACATCTTTTTTCCTTCTCCCTCTTCCTCTTGTCGGTAAGTCGGTAAGTCGGTAAGTAGGCAATGTCGGTAATGTCGGTAAGTAGAAATCTTTTAGCCCGGACTCAAACCCTTTTTACCGACTGTTGGTAAGGTAGGAATCTGCTTATCGACATGGGGGGGGGGGAACCGGCCTAGCTTATCTACTAAGGCTCTAGAATAAATTTGACGTGAGTCCGTAGAGTGGTTCAAAATTCATGGTATTTTTAATTAAAAAAAAAATGTTGTTTTCTTTGAAATTTCCACAACCCTTGAGACATCGATTTAGATGTTGTCATTCAAGTATCATCACATCAACTAGGCGTTAGATAAATATGGATCGAATCCGTTGAGTGGTTCAAATTTTATCGCATTTTGAATTTATCAAACTCTGAAGAAAGGTTCGCATTTGAACTACCTATGGAGTTTCAGTCGGTCGAACCCGAAACTTCTCTTACGAGACGGACGGGGAAGCCAAAATTAATAAAATTGAATACTATAACACAAATTTTGATAAAAGGGAGAACCCCACGGGAAAGAAATGTCGCAATTTCAATTGCCGCCTTTTTTTCGCAAGTCCTACTAGCGCAATTTGTTTGCGCAATTTCCATTCAAGTTTAGCTTATGTTTTTTGCTTCCCCGTAAAATAATGCTCGCCGCGGGGCAAGCTTTGTTGTGTGTGTGCGTGTGTGTGTGCGGGTGCGGGTGCGGGTGCGGGTGCGGGTGCGGGTGCGTGTGCGTGTGCGTGTGTGTGTGTGTGTGTGTGTTTATAGAGGAGGTTTGAAAATGCATTTACGCATACCCGAGTGGGTTATGTGGGACTCGGCCATTCCTGTCAATACCCACTAAAACATTCCTCCTCTCGACTGTTTTCCCCCCCGCGGAAACCGCCCAAAAGGCTTTACTTCGCGAGGGGCAGTCTAAGCCTCAGACGGCCCTTCTAGCACGCGCTCTGATTTTGGGCGCGTCCGCCTCTCCGTTCTTCCATCTTCCTGATGGAATTCAGCTTCTCCACAATGGACGTGGCGAGGGTAACCACCGCATCCCAACCATCCTGTGAGCCAAGCAGGCACCTTCCCATGCCTTCAGGCGTCATGGATCCTCCCCATGACGCTCGGAATCGCTCCCGGTCATCGGCGAATCTCGGGCAATAGAAGAGCACGTGGTCCACGTCCTCGTCGATCCCAGGGCACACCGGGCATTCCGCGCTATCGTACACGCGAATACGATGTAGGTAGCTGCGGAAGCAGCCGTGCCCGGTGAGTACCTGGGTCAGGTGGAAAGTTGTAAGTCCACCGTGCCTGCTCGCCCACGCTCTCACATTAGGAATCACGCGGTGGGTCCACCGACCCTCGCCTGCTGAATCCCATCTCTGCTGCCATTCTTCGAAGGTTCTGCTGGACCATCGATCATCACCACGCTCTTGATCGTCGCCATCAGCATCAGTACGCCTACGCTCACGGTACACCCTGGCCCTCTCGGCTGCCAGTATATCAACAGGAGGCAGTCCTGCGATCACTGAGAGAGCGATGTCAGACACGGTTCGATACGCTCGGGCCACCCTTAGCGCGACAGTCCGGCAGGCCCGTTGGCATGTGGCTCCGTAACTCGCATTGGTCTTCAAGGCACCAGCCCAAATCGGAGCCCCGTAGAGAATTACGGAGCTCACAACAGAGGAAAGAAGGAACCGTCGCGGCTCCTTTGGTCCCCCGATGTTGGTCATGATGCCCGCTAACGCTCGCGCAACCCGTGATGCCTTCGAGCCCGCGTTCAGAAGATGTTCTCTGAACGACAGCCGCGCATCCAGGATGACACCGAGATATTTCAACGTGTCTGCGGTCTTGATTTTGCTACGACCGACCGTGAATGTGGCGTACGCCCTCTTCTTCGTCCGAGAGATGAGCACCGCCTCAGTCTTCTCGTCCGCCAGACTCAGCCCATGGTCGCTCAACCAGCCAGCTACTACCTCGATTGATTCGTCTCCGAGGTGCTGCACCTCATCGATGGTTTTCGCGACGACGACAAGGGCGACGTCGTCCGCAAAGGCCACCATCGATACCCCGTCTGGAAGCGGCTGCCGAAGCAGGCCATCGTACAAGACGTTCCAGAGGAGGGGCCCTAGGACGGAACCCTGTAGCACGCCTCCTGTGATGTTATAGGAGTGCGTGCCGGCGTCGGTGTCGTAAAGCAGGGTCCGGTCCTTCAGATAGCTCGAAATGACTCTTCGCAGGTAGAGCGGCACCTTGAGATCTTGCAGGGCCAGTAAGATCTTGTCCCACCTGGCCGAGTTGAATGCGTTCCGGATGTCCAAAGCGATTATGGCACACATGCGCTTTGTACACCGGCTGCCACTGATGGCGTCCGTAGCTAGCGCCACAACCCGGCCGATGGCATCCACCGTTGAGCGACCCTTACGAAAGCCGAACTGGTTTTCAGACAGGTCTCCAGCTCCCTGTATGGCTGCCTCTAGCCTGGCACATATGACTCGTTCGAATAGCTTCCCGGTTATGTCTAGCATGCACAGCGGTCGGTACGAGGAAGGTTCGTCCGGGGGTTTGTTCCCCTTGGACAGAAGGACCAACCTCTGTACCTTCCACTGTGCTGGGAAGCAACCTTCGCGAAGACATGCGCTGAATGTATTCCCAAAGATATCGGGAGCATTCAGCACAGCGGTCTTTACGGCCAGGCCAGGGACCCCGTCCAGCCCTGGAGCCTTACGGACGGTGATCCTGCTGGCAGCCATCTTCAGTTCGTCTTCCGTGACGTCTGGCGTCTCGGCTGCACCATCGTCTACCATCAGGCCGGTCTCGGCACGCCGCTTCCGGTTTTCCGGGAAGAGGTGTCGGACGACCCTGTCGAGGAAGATTGGACACGTTGGAGCGGTGGCACCCCTGGGCTTGATCTCGTTCATAACCGTTTTGTACGGTCGGCCCCAAGGGTCCACTTTCTCGCAGAAGTCCAGCCAGCACTTTCGCTTGGCGGCCTTGATGGCAGCCTTGAGACGTTTCCGCATTGTTTCATAGGCCGCAGCCATTTCCTGGTACTGCGGCCTATGAACAGCTCTTTGGTGCAGCCTACGAGCTCGGAAGCACTCTCGGCGTATCTCTACGATGTCCTCGTTCCACCAGTATACTGGTGGACGGCCGCGAGGGTTGGACTTCGCGGCCATGGAGGCATCGCAGGCTGCTGTGATGGTTTGCGAGAGGCTTCGAGCTCGTTCCTCGGGCGTTCCCTGCACTGTCGCTCCCTCTAGCATGCAGAGAAATGTCTCCCGGTCGAAGGTGGCGGGTGCCCATCTCTCTTTTTTGCGTCTGCACGACGCCCCTGCTGTCCTGCAGGTCAGCTGGAGCTGGTATACCAGGGCGTGGTGGTCGCTGCCCGTGTACCGATCGCTAACTTTCCAGTCGAGCCCTTCCCTCATCAGTCTAGGATCGATGAAGGTCAGGTCGATAATGGAGGTCCTGCCGCCCTTTGAGAAGGTTGGCTTGGACCCGGTGTTAGCGATCTCCAGCTCCAGTATCGCGAAGGCCTCGAGGAGGGCGTGACCGCGGTGGTTGGTGCTCGCGCTGGCCCACTCCGTCGCCCATGCGTTAAAGTCCCCTCCGATGACGACCGGCAATCGGGAGGTCCTAGCACTGTCGACGATGGCATCCAGGGATCTCAGGTATTCGTCGGTGGCATCACTGGGCGGAAGGTAGCAACTGTATATTCTTATACCAGCCACCTCCACCCAAGTGAAACCGGGCCGAGGGGCGGCCATCTTGTTGGATATATGAAGGTTTCCGCATACCCAGATGGCCGCCTTGCCGGTCGAGTCCCCTACCCAGTTCGGTTCACTGAGATCCCTGTACTCCTCGTTGACGATGACTACGTCTGCCATCTCTTCCCTGACCAGCTGAAACAACAGGTCCTGGGCCACAGCGCAGTGGTTCAGGTTTATTTTGAGCACCTTAGCCATTGCTGGTCGATGCCCCAACCTCCTGCACTGCCTGTCGCCTGACTACGCAGTCCACAGCCCTGTGACGATCTTTGCCACACCGGAAGCACTGCGCCGACCGCTCGACCTCGCTCTCGCAGTCTTTCGCCAGATGCCCAGTGTTGTGGCACCTGAAGCAACGGGAGGATGTTTGGCGCGGCCGAACCCGGCAATTCACCCATCCAATCCTGAGCCTTCCGCTTTGCAACAACTTCTTTGCTGCTGCAGCGGGAAGCAGGACGCTAGCCGCCTGGGTTCCACTGTAGGAGTCCCTGAGTTTAATATCTCCAGGGGTTACCGCTCCTGGCCCAATCGCCGCAGTGATAGCCTGTGCCACCTCTTCTACGGTTGTGGCCTCGTCCATGTCCTTGATAACCAGGACTTCCCTATGAGTCAGCGTCTGAACAGCCGCCGACTCCACTAAGGTGGCCGAGACCACTGCCTGTAGCACTGGGGTCTCTACACCAGGCTTCCCCAGCTCCAGGAGTAATTCTCCAGCTCGGGTCCGCCTGATGCGGGTCACCCTATCCCCCAGAGGTTTGAGGTCCGGTGCGGCTCGGACTCTGCGAAGAATGTCAGCATACGACACCTCACCCGTTGCCTTGATGTGGATCGCATCAGGACGGGGAGGTCTAAGCGAAACCTTGGGCTTTGCCTGCCTTTGGTCGCGCCTGCCGGCCTCTTCTATTGGCAGCGGCTGCTGCTGCTGTTTTTTCTTGCCCCGTTTGACGACTGTTGCCCAGTCGGGGTCTTTCTGCTGGGCAACTGGCTGCTGTCTGGCTTCAGCTGGCCGGGGCGGATCCCTCTCGGGCGTCGCCTCTCTCTTCTTCTTCTTCCGCTTCTTCCTCGCCGGCGGAGACCTAGGCGGCGAGGGGCGCTCGCGGTCCAGGTCTCCGTGGGGCGCCCGGTCGTTGCGAAAGAGAGGCGAGGTTTGGCTCGACCCCTCCTTGCTCGGTCGTGCTGCCCGGGCTGCGGTTGCCGCGGGCCTCGCCGCCGCAAACTCTTTCAGCGCCCTTAGAGTGCCCCGTGCCTTGACTTTGAGCTCTGTGTGGAGGTTCTTCTTCTCCAGGATGAACCCCACCAAGGACTCAAGTTCCTTTGTTAGGCGCTGAAAAGCCTCTTGAGCCTTCAGCGTCACGCTCTCGCCACCTGCGTCACTTGTTGCATTAGATACTACAGAGGCCGAGTGACCAACCTCTGTAGTACTGCGGTCGTTAGATGGCGACGTCCCGGGGCCCGCTTGCTCACCCCTGACAGACGCCGGTACTGGGGATCCGAACCCCTGCACCGTAATCGTTTTTTCCGCCATACCACTCATGACGATTTGTTGACGAGGTTTACTCCCCACTGTTGGTCCGCGGGAGGTATTTTAATTCCCTCCTACCCTCCATATCTGGAGAGCGTTCCCCTATCCGCCACCTGGGGACGCGCCACGTAGGGGTCAGTTTCCCCTGTGGGTGTGTGTGTCTGTGTCTGTGTAGCTTTTTAAAAAAAAAAAAAAAAGAAAAAATTTTAAGATATCGGGCTGAAATTTGGACTGAAACTATATTTTCATATAATATCGGCTGTGATTGAATCTGGAAAGAATGCGTCGAGGGGTCCAAAAGTTATGGAATTGTTCTTTTTTTGAAAAAAAAAATTAATTTCACTCTGATTTCCGTAATTTTTGAGATATCAAACTGAAATTTGGTTTACAAGTAGATTTTCATCAGACGAAGTACGCGAATGAATTTGGCTTTAATCGGTTAAGGGGTCTCAATTTTATGGCATTTTCAATTTTTCGGAAAAATTTCGATTTTACTTTAATTTTCATAATTTTTGAGATATCGAGCTGAAATTTGGTTTACAAGTAGGTTATTAGTATACAAAGTCTGGGTATACATTTGGCGTTAATCTGTTAAGATGTCGCAATGTTTAGCATTTTGAATTTTTCGAAATAATTTGATTTTACTCTAATTTTGATAGTTTTCGAGACATCGAGTTGAAAAACTGGTATAAATTGGTAGGAGTTAAAGTTGGTTAAAAACAAGTTTTCCTCACGGAACGGATGGAAAAGCCAAAATAGACAGAAAGTTACGAAAACAGAAGTGTAACCTTTGGCGAAGCAACGGCGCAATTTCAATTGCCACCTTTTCTACATTGAAACGAAATTCTGTTGATTCGATGTCGTCGTTTTTAACAATCTTCCTGGAATAAACTTCCTTTATTACGTGTCGAATTTTTCCAGGTGTAAAATTATCGTCAACGTTCAAATTTCAAGTATCTTTGAAGTACTTGAAGCACTGAGAGGACTTGTCAACAAATAAAATACAAAGTACTTGCAGTACCCAGCTCTGGAAAATAGAATTAAAAATTAGCCGGCTAAAATCGGCTAATTTTTAGCCGTCAAGAAAGCTAAGCCGGCTAATCCGGATTAGCCGGCCAAACGGCTAAGTCATTAGCCGGCCAAACGGCTAAGTCATTAGCCGGATAAGATTTTGTAGCCGGCTAAGCCGGCTCAAGTGTGCAGCCCTAATCAAGAGAACAACGAGGCGCAAGGAGTCGAAGGAGGCGAAGGAGAGGAAGTTGGTGGAGAAGGCGAAGGAGTGGAAGTTGGCGGAGAAGGCGAAGGACTGGAAGTTGACGGAGAAGGCGAAGGAGATGAAAGAGACGAAGGAGGCGAAGGAGGCGAAGAAGGCGATGGAGGCGAAGGAGTGAAAGAAAGCAAAGGAGGCGAAGAAGTGAAAAGAGTTGAAGGATGCGAAGGAGAGGAAGAAGGCGCAGCACTCGAAGCCGAAGAACACCAGCTGAGGCCCAGTGTTATTAATGTTAGTGGTGCCAAGCCGGATGCGGAGGATCGGTACCTGGGCCCAGAGTTCTTCATGTGGGAAGACAACGAACCAATGTCCAGCGACTCGGAGGGACGATTAGTGATCGACGAGTCACATTGTTCAACTGACGCCACATATGCCTCGGATGGTGATGAAATTGTACCTCGACGGTACCACCGAGGATCTGCGGCGCAGCGAATGATGGACGACAATTTGAATCTGTAAGTATTTCTATAAAGTGAAAAACGAAAAAGATATGATATTTGTTTTTGTTTTTGCAATAACGATTTTTTTTTATTGCAGAATCGTTTACCCTCCGGTTGCTGGTAAAAGTTCAGCAAAGGATGAGCCGCCAACGAAGAAGGTTATGAAAAAAAAATTCAATTGAAAATATTAAATTATTATATTAATGACAATGTGAATAATGACGATAATAAAAACCGTTGGTTTCAATTAATTTTTTCACAGAAACGAGGACGACCGCAAAAAAGCCGCCGCCGCCGTCGCAAAAATTGAAGTTGCGTTTTTTTTATCTTTCTTTTGTAATTATTTTTCATTTATTATTATATTTATTTCATTTTTTATAACATTCTATTTTCTTCATTTATCATTTATCATTTTCATTTTTATATTCTTCTTTTTCGTTTTTATTAACTCCTTCATTTTTTTCCTATTATAATTGTCTTTTTTTATTTAAATTCTTATTTTTGTTTATTTTGAAAAATAATTTTGTTACTAAAAATAATTTTACGAAAAATAGTATGGAGGAAAAGGAAAAAATGAATAAAGAAATGTTAAAACGAAATAATTATTAAAATTGTTATTTTTCACCGACAAAAATATCATTATTCCTTTCCGCGAGTGGAAGGCTACAGCTATGTTTTTTTTTTTATAAGAAATTTTATCGTAATTGAAGCGACTTTTGCAAATGTCTCGTTGGCTTTTGTACGTGTTACCGAGTCCAACCGTGGCAATGACAGCCGCTTCAATCTCGATTTATAATCTAAGACAGAGACTCCTTACGCTTGCTTCCCTCGATTGAGTTGGAAGGTTACAACCTTTCAATTTTTTTCATAACAAATTTTATCGTAATTGAAGCGACTTTTGCATATGACTCGTTAGCTTTCGCAGGTGTTACCGAGTCTAACCGTGGCAATGACATAGCCGCCTCAATGTCGATTTATAATCTAAGACAGAGATTTAATCGAGACAGATTATTAATCGATATTAAAGCGATGGTGTAGTTCATTCGGTGCATTCGAAAGCACCCACGAAAGATAACTAGACATATAGAAGAAGCGCTTCAATTAAAATAATATTTCTGATAAAAAAAACCGATCGCTTGTAGTCTTCCGATTCGATCGAGGGAGACGAGCGTAACATTTTTTGTCTCAGATTATTAATCGATATTAAAGCGACGTTGTTGTTCAAACGGCGCATTCCATTACGCAATAACGTAATAAAAAAAACCTGCTGATTTTTTTTCTGGCATCGAGAATGCCGCTTCAATTTCGATTTGTAATCTAAGACAGAATCCTTACTGTCGCTTCCCTCGATTCAGTTGGAAGGCTATAGCTGTTTTTTTTATAAGAAATTTTATCGTAATTGAAGCGACTTTTACATATATCTCGTTGGCTTTCGAAAGTCGGCAAGACAAGTGTCGCCATGGGCTTATGTTGTTATTGTCACGTGGCGCCACCATCAAGTGTGTAAGTATAAAGATTGGCACGAAACAAGTGACGGTTGAAAAACAAAAAAGAAATAAAGCGCAAAAAGATGTCTCGCTTAGATATCAAGTATCCCAAGGATATTACGGAAAACGCAGAATATTTTTGAAGATTATTGTGCGCGCTTGTACCATATATGAACGAAATAAACGCGTGGCATGGCCTCAGATCGGGGGAACTCGCCGAAGTTTTACGAAATGTGTTCGTGCAGGATGTGCCGTATCACCGCCAAGAATATTTCCGTAAATTTACTTACGCAAATTGGCGCTTTATCTGGGCATTTTTATATCAGCAGGGTGTGGAGAGAGTCGTCGGCCCCGACCACCAATAGTAAGTCATTTTTTTGTCATTTTTTTCAACACTCTTGTACACAAATTTTTAAAATTTGAAGGAACATTATTTTTTAATTTAATTCAGCTCTTCGTTTGCCGAATTGGGTAAGCACGCCAAAAATGAAGTGCGGTGGAGGATACTGGCCTGTGTGGAGCCGCCATCAAAGTGACGACTGGGAAGAAGAAGTTTCGACGAACGACCGCGGAAACGATGTAGTCCCGGGGGAAAACGTCGTAGACACCAGAGGCAACGACGATACCGACGAAGAAATCGAGGAAGTCGAGGAAGCCGGAGATGCGTCGCCGCTTTTTGACGGCTTCGCCCTGATCGAAAATGGATCAGACTCAGATGATGAGCCATTTCTCGGATTCGAGGAAACAAAAGATGGGTCGGACACCGAAGAAGAGCCATTTCTCGCATTCGACCTAAAATAAGAGGGATCGGACTCGGATGAAGAGCCATTTATGGGATTCACTTTGGCCAAAGGTAATTACCCGACAAAAAAAGAAGGACAATAATGAACTTTGGAATACGATGTTAAGTAATAATAAAAAAATTTTTTTTCAAATTTGTTCATTACAGAGGCAGTCAGGTGTAGAGGCTGCAGAATAATATGCGACGTTCAGCAACAATAATTTTTTTTCGTCACATTGATGTCTAAATATGCGTGATTTAAAGAATAAAACGGATGAAATATGAAATAGCGTAACGTTAATTTTTCTAAACCCCGATCAAGAACCATCAAGAGACGCGGTAGCGTCTCGACGCCAAGTGGTTTAAGGGAGCTTTCCAGTGTGAAATTTTCAAAAAATCGATTTTTTTTTTGCTTTATCGTGTAACAGAACGGCCGATATCTTCGATGAGGTGATGGCAGACGATGATGCTACGGTAGGGCCAGAAATAAATGATAGAAAATATGGTGACCCCGGGATTCGAACCCAGGTTGATCAGGTACTAATTAAGAGCGCTAACCACTGCGCTATAGTCACCCATATGTTTCTATCATTCGTGTTGTCTACTTATATGCAAAGCTGGACCCGTCCGTCACACACCGTTACAATCGAATAGTATACACTCTTCCGAATATTCCCTGAAATTTTCATGCCGAAATTCAGATTATTTCGGTTACTGTACAGCATTTCTTGGAAGAAGGCAACGGAGCGCTACAGCTGCCGCGTCGGCCGTCTGCCCGTGCGACCGTTATTTCTATTGTCTCGTTCCTACCTGCTCGTGTACCTTCCAACGTGAGTCCGGTTCGTCTTTCAGTTCGGTTTCGACATTCAAAATGGGTAGATCTACGAAAGAGAAATGTGCGTGGCAGGATAGAAAAGGCTCGAGAAGCGGACATCCGCGAAATGAACGAAAAAGATCCGCGGGTTTCAAGGGAACAAATCGACACGATATCGAAACGGATCTAACGTTTGCGAGCACTTCGGCAGCAAAAATCTTGAAAAAGAGTCCAGAGTTTGAAGTCCGAATCGATCAAACGTTTAGCTATGTCATTTTGGAGTTCTTTTTGGTTTTCGGCGCTCTTCAGGAACTGTTGAAGTGCAAAAAGTGTAATAGCGACGTGAAGTTTTTTAAAAAATCGATTCGCGGATTGGGCTTTAAAATTTGTGTTCAGTGTTCGTGTCCAGATCCGGCCGAGATAGATTCTTGTCCTTTGATAAAAAAATGCTTATGAAATCAATCGTCGTTTCTGGTTTGCCATGCGATTGGTCGGCATCGGCATAAATGGCATTAGAAATTTCATCGCCTTGATGGATTTAACTGCAAACTTCAATAATAACACCTATTATGGAATCGTAAAAATCCTGCAGATTGCAGCGAAATCAATATACGAGGCCGTCGTGAAAAAAGCAGGTACCGAAGAGAAGGAAAAAACTTTGGAAGCAGAAAATCGGGGCGATATTCTGACGGTGTCCGGTGATGGATCGTGGTCGAAACGCGGTTTCACGTCGCGCATGGGTATCGTGTCCGTGATTGGAAAATATACCAACAAAGTTTTGGATGTTGCTGTCAAATCAAGCTTCTGCAAGGCTTGTGCATTCTGGAAAGGACAAGAGGGAACACCCGAGTACGAGGCGTAGTTTGAGACGCATGAATCCGAAAGCAACGTCAATCACGAAGGCAGCGCGGGAAAAATGGAAGTCGACGGTATAATCGAAATATTCAAGACATCAGAAGAATTGCACAACGCGAAATACGGTTTCTATATAGGAGACGGCGATACAAAAACATTCAAGATGTTATTAGAAGCCAAGCCGTACGGTGACGATTTGACGGTAAAAAAAAAAGGAATGCGTTTTGCACGTGAAAAAGCGAGTATATAAAAGGGGAAACGAAGCAAGAAAAAGGTTAGTTCAACTAAAAAAGGCCAAAAAGCAAATCAAAGACAAAGCAATGGAGAGTGAACCGAAAAAAAAGGATCTCGTTCGAGTACTCCGAAAACTAAAAAAAATCAAACAAAAAAAACTGCTGTTGAACCGAAAAGAGCGCAATTGACGTTAAAATTATTGACAAATCTCTCAGAATATTATGGCTTGGCAGTTCGTCGAAATTCCAATTCCGTGGAAAATATGAGGAAAGCCATATGGGCTACATTTCATCACAAAAGCTCAACTGATGAAAATCCTCAGCATGAGTATTGCCCTCCGGGAGAAGATTCGTGGTGCGAATGGCGCAAGGCCGAGGCCACAGGAGAGGAGTACACCCATCCACCAGCACTCGACGAAGACGTACAACAAGTTTTAAAGCCGATTTACGATGATCTAACAACGGAGGATCTCTTAGAACGATGTACGGGCGCGAACACTCAAAACAATAACGAGAGCTTCAATCACTGTGTGTGGCAACTAGCCCCAAAGCACGTATTCTGCGGCAAGCAGATAGTAGAAATCGCTACGCAGTGTGCTGTGTGCACCTTCAATGAAGGTTACGACCCAATTTTAAAAATTTTGGAGACGATGGGATGCACGATAGGGCCGAGCTCCGCAGATTTCGCCGCTAAGTACAAGAATGCGCGCATCACCCAAGCAAACCGCCGGGCGTCCCTGGATAGCAAAGAGGCGAGGACAGCTCGTCGGACTGAACAATCCATTGAGCACGATCTTTTCGAAGAAGCAGAAGGGATATTGTATGGACCTGGCATCGCTGATTGACCGTAAGTAAACGATTTACCTAAAATTTCCTCACTTGAAACTTTGAACGCGTTTTTCTCGAAACAGCATTTTTCAAAACGGTGTCCAACTTGGAGGGCAGAGTTTTAAAGCTATCGAGTTGAATTTTTTACACAATATTCTTAACGTCATTGTTTATCGTGCTATGGAAGCTTTTTTTTTTTTTTGACATCTTCCTATTTTTTTGTAAAAAAAACTGCCAAAAAAAAAAGCTAAAATCGATACTTTTTGTTCAAACCGGCGCCATTTTTGCAAAAAAAAAAAAAGCCTCCATAGCACGAAAGCCAATTATATACCGATCAATAATCTTTTTGTGTTTTTTGTTTCAGATCAAAATTGTGACCCCCAACGTGGACACCACATCCAAGTGCATTTTCTGCAACAATTGTTTCATCATTTTTATAGATATTAATTAATAAATAAATCGATCTTTAAAAAATTGTTTTGTATTCTTCAATACCCAATTAATATACAAAAAAAAAACCAGACCGATTAGATTATTTTTTCTTTAAAAAAAAAAATCGCGAAAAACAGCGATTTTTCGGGCTGTCACACTGGAAAGCTCCCTTAAAAAGTAACAAGCGTCTTAGCGCCCTGCGGGCGCAGATGCTCTTGTTGGTGGGCTCCGCCCCCCAAACCCCCCGAAAAATGTCCCTTCGGGACATTTTTTAAGGCACTCACGGGGGTGCACGTCGCGCTACGCGCTCCGTATCGAGTGTATTGACACATCGCGCTATGCGCTACGAATGAAGTATGTTTATTCGTCGCGCTCTGCGTTTCTTTTCGACAGTACGTATGAGGAAAAAACATTTATCAGTTACGTAAATTAATTCATAGTGTTTAACCTTCGTCGAATAAAAATATTTCTTTTTTGTACCAATTGATTATTAATATTCACGACGGATATTTCCTTTTTGTTTGACGATAAATTATCAAATATTGAGACACGAGACAAATATAACGAATTGCACCACGTAAAAGTTGATCAAATTAATTTAACGAATCAAATCATGTCTAGTAAAGTCGTTTTATTGGCTTAAAACTTATGACCAGATTTAATGAATATAAAACAAACACACAAAACATGTACCGACACCAATACGATTACCATTTAGCATCCAGGCCAAATATCCCCTTTAAATCCTTCCCCTTCAGTGTTTTTTTTCTTCCCCATAATTGATGGAATCAGTTCGTTATTTTATCTGTAGGAAACTAAACCATTGTAGAAGAAAAGTTCAAGAAATTTGCTATTCTTTGTGATTTTCAATGAAATTTTATCGATATTTATGGATACTCCAAAAAAATGCAATCTCGAGAACGAAAAAATATATCTTTTTGGTTCCTGTCTTGTATTGAAGAGGAAGTAGTACGTTACTCGAATCAAAAATTTGTCATCTTGGATAGCTCCGAAATATTTTTTTACAAATTGATGAAATTCTTGAAAAATTCGACTTCGAAGGCTCTTTGACAGTCCTCTTATAACAAATTTCATTTCTACCATTTGAGATATATTTTTTTTCTTCTTCGTAATACATGGAATCAGCTCGTTATTGTCTCTGTAGAACAGACAAGTATTGGAGACGAGAAGTTTGAGAAATTCGATATTTTTTTTCGTTTTTCAATGAAATTTTATTGATATTTATCGTCACTTAAAAATATCAAATTTAGCATCATATCATATGGTATTTTTTTAAATTTTATTTAATCACATACGAAGATAAGTTTTTCGGTACGGAATAACTCGTAAAATCGACAAATTCAGTGTTTTTCACTTTCTTGATAAATAATTGTTTATAATTGTTCTTTAAGAGTACAATTGTTTTTTTTTTTTGCGAAAAAAAACTTTTCAAGACGTGAGCATATGAAAGAAATTCGTATTTCGACGAAAATTTGAAAAAATTTGAAAAAAAAAAAAAAAAAACGTTGGAAATACGTCGATAGAATAATCATTAGCAGTTTTCTTATCAAGTGTAAACGAATAAATCCAGCGAACAAAATTGACAAAGATTTCGAATGTGATGAATCTCCGACGGTCGAAGTGTAAAAAATTAAATTTTTAAACATAGCACACTTTTTATCTGCGCAATAACGCGGAGAGTCAGTTTGTAAATACGATTTCTTTGAGAGGAAAGGATTAGAGACGGCAATTTCGAGAAATTTGAAAAAACGATTCGTTTTTTGATGAAAATTCGTAAAATTAGTCTTTGCTTAAAAAAAATCATATCTCGGCAGCGAAAAAAGATTTCGACTCTTATTTTTGCTTGTTTTGAAGAGGAGAAAATACGTTGCCAGAAAAAGAATTTGCAGTTTTTATTATTAACTGTAAATGAATAAATCGGGTGAACATAATTGACAAAGATTTCGGCTGCGATGAATCTTCGACGGTCAAAGGATAGAAAATTCTTTTTTTTTATGATTGCATACTTTTTATTTGCGCTATACCGTGTAGAATCCATTTATATTTACGTAAAATAGGAACAAAGATTGAGACGAGATGTCGATTTTTTTTTATTTGAAAATCATCTGGCCACAGAGTACGCGCGCCGCGACGTATGAGCATCTGTGTATCGTCTGCTACGAAATTGTCATCTGCTTCCAAAGTTTGACAGATAGAATAAAACGAAAAAATATATACTCGCGATTTTTTTAGTTCTATTTGGGAAATTGTAATTATTTTGGATATTCGATGAATCTTTTTTGTGAATTTACTACCAACTTTTTCAGTGAATACGTGAAATTTATCATTTTTATTACGAATGTGAATAAAATATGCTAAAATATTGCGAATGATTTTCGGTGATAATATATTATTTTCGAAATAAAAAACGCAAACATTTGTGAATCTGTGTATGATATTTCGTGTTTTATTTTTCACAACCGAAGTTTTTTTTTTAACATGATGAAAAATGGATTTTTGGCAAATCTAAATAACATAACTTTTAAAGCAAATCTTGTTATAACCACTGTTTTTGAATTATTTTATAATTAAAATTATATTTGTCAGAATGACTCAAAATTTGTTGTGCATAGTGCTTTCGATGCAATGAAATATTGTTGCGAAAGAGAAAAGAATTGGTTTCCAGGATTCTTAATTGGGGCACCGTACGGACATCAGATGTGAGAAAATAAGTTTTTTATGGAAAATTGTGATGAATAAATAGTTAGAGATGTAGGATTGTCTCTAAATTTTCTGTGCGCAGTGCTTTTGATAAAACAAAATGATGCTGCGAAGGAGAAAAAAATTGGTTCGTAGAGTTCATTATGATGGCACTGTACGGACACTTGACCGAAGGCAAATGCAAATTGTGGCCAATAATTTTTTAGAAAAAATACTTAAAGGTCTTAGATTGGTTTTAAAAGTAATGTGCATACTGGAAATAATGTAATAAAAAAATCCTGCGAAGGAGAACAAAATTGGTTCGCACCATCTAAAGTTACAGTGTGATACGGACGTCCGAGAAGAAAAATTCAGCCAAAAAGTTGTTTTCATTGCACCGCTGGCTAAAAAAAATATTTCTATTCATCGCAGTCACTTCAAAGTAACTACGCATGATGTTGGAGATACACCGAAGCAAATGGTGAAAAATAAAAATTTTTGGAGTATGCGCTGCGGAGTAACCCCTTCGACAGACTCCGAAGAGCAACGGATGGTCATTTTAATAGGCACTCTTTGCCTATTATTATAGTGAGTGCCTAAAAACGAAAATATCAAAGCTGTACTCACGACTCGATAACGCCGACCCGGGGACGATTACGGTGGCACCTGAGTGGCCCCCAGGTTACTCTGTTGTCGACAGCAACTTCGGCCGCGAAACGCTCCACGATTTCCGCAAAGAGATCCGGTTCCTCCTCCGAATCCCAGCTCGGCTCTTCGTGACAGCCCCAAAAATCCGTGGACGGTGGAACAATGCTTATATTTTCATCCTCCGAATGATAATCCACATTTCTTTTTTCTTTCTTAGCGGGATCTCGCCAAGATGTCGAATTGAATGATCCGAACGTGTTTATTTTGTGACTGTTAAACATAGTAAATCCACACAATGTACCGAGCAAATTTTCATAAAACTCAAAATAATACACGATAAGATAGGAGGCTAGAGAAAGCGTGGAATATCAAACTCACCTTTCCATGTCTGAAAAAACGTTGACCGATGAACAAACGAACACTTCGACGGTAGGTTGATATCCTTCTGACGCTTGACGAGCGACAACGACGAGTCTCAGGCCCAATCGTCCTCACTTAAATTTTTCCATTCAAGCCTTTTGGTAATGACGAGAGACAGTGCGGAGTCCCAGGCTTAATGTTCCCACTCCAATTCTTCCTCTCAAAGATTTCCGGGCCCCGCTTTCCTTTACTTTGCCTAGAATGCTACCCTACGTTTTCTTTGTTATTAAATGTTATCTTTTCAAAATCTCATGAATCTTTATAAAACGTTTTCTATGTAAAAAATGCGATTGTGTTCCTTCGCGATATTTTTAAATTTGCTGCATTATTGAGAGGTTACTTAATTGAAAAATAATAATAGTTATCGCCAACCGCAATTTTCGAACTACACACCAATAGTTATTTTCAAGTTAAAAATTAAGTGTCAAGTATAAACATTTTGAGCGATGGAATATATTGAACTTGAAAAAACTGATTCTTCTCAATATTGCAGCGAAGACGGCCTGGTGATGAATTGGCGTTCAAGGAATCGTGATAAATACGATCAGCATTTTAAAAAGAATAAAGTTTGATTACAAATTTTGTAATATTGTTTGCCGTTTATTTTTAAATCTACGTGTACATACGCTGATATTCTAAAATGACAAGATAATATATAAATTTGAATGCTAGATTTTCTAATAATATGATTTTAAAAATTCGTAAACTCGAAATCATAGCTCATAATTTAAAACGATTCCAATAATACATTCACATGGTCTTCATACCAAGATGACCCGTTTGACACCGCGGGAATGGCCCAGTCTTCATCGACTGAGCATCGTGTGTCTTGCTCTATTAGAGAATCCTCTGTTCTCGTATGCACCGTCTCCGATCTTTCCCTGTTTTCAAACCATTGCTGAACCATTCGTAATGACTGTTTCCTCTCGATTTCTGCAGCCCGGCGACGGTCGCCTACACCTCCAACGCCATTGCCCCATTTGAATTTTAGTGGCTCGTTTGTTGATCTTGCAAGCTCAAATTTCAATAATTCATCGGCTATCGAGCTCACTCCCTCTTCATCGACATTTATGAAAATGTCAATCCACAAGACTTCGGCAATCTCGACCGAGCGCAGAGTGCGTAGGATGATCTCGCGACTGACGATTGCTCGGGGGAGCTTCTCACAGGTGCTAGACTGCCAGTCTTCAACTTCAATGGGCGATATACCTGCCAAACCTCACGCAGACGTCTGCCGCAGTTGACCACGACAGAGCGCTAGTATGGCGAATAAATTTTCCAATTTTAATTGACCCCAATAGGACTCGAGTTAATTAACGACGATTACGAGGTGGTTGTCAAATTCTCGAGCCGCCTCTCGGAGTCGATTATACTCCACCAACAATGAGGTTTTCGTTTTAAAATTAAATATAATAATCTCCACTAAAAAATTTAATAAAATTTGACAAAACCTTTCGATGGATTGAGAGAGTATCGGAGAAAAAAAATCGAATAAAATATCGAGAAAATTTCTCTTCCCTTACTTTCCTTCTCTCGTTAAGCATCTATTTATTTTTTAAATATTTTTCTCATCATTCGCGTGAAAACATAAAAACATAAATGCGAGAATCGAACTCACGTTTTCCTCTCGCAGCAAAGTAAAAGCTTGTACATTTTTCTTGGAAAAAATTATTGCTAGCCGTGGGTTTCGAACCATACTCACCCCACAGGGAAAGATTGAGCTTCAATCCATCGCCTTAACCGATAGGCCAACCTAGACATTCAATTCCTGCGCGCCACAACAATGAGCCTTCCACGCATCGTCGTAGCCCCGCGGACCGCAGGCCATCAACGATAACACCGCATAGTACGCGGCTTCAACACTATACAGTCGTTACCGTGCTACGCGTACGATTTCGCATAATTCCTTTTTTCATCTACCTGCTTTCGACGCAATTATTCAGAAAAAATTACCAATAATTAGGCTCGAGCCTGTGCTCTAGAGCGCCAAATTTGGTACGCTCGCCATTTTTTACAATTATGTTATGAGTCTACGCCTGAAAACAGCGAGAACGCCGATTTTGATATTTATAGTAATTTTTGGTCAATAACAACGGGACGAGAAGGTGACACGGCATCTAAAGACCTTATACTGTTAATCCCTACTATAGCTGTTCCGTGTGTCATTATTTGACATTTCCACCAAGGCGTGATGCATCCGAAGACTTGAGCAGAAAGATCTATATAACAATGGATCTCGCTGCTTGAATCTTCCGAAATACTATCGTGCGCTCGCAGTTCGCCATGCAATCGTATCCTAATAGCCCTATTGTAAAACGATCAGGCCCGGCTACCTCCAGTTATCTTGACGTGCACTCAGTTACTTCCGCCCATATCTTGATGACTTTATTTGTACTTCCGTAAAATAGTTCACTAAATGGGTCTTCAAATTTTTTCACGATACTAAATAGATACTACTGAAGTAATATTTAAAAAGACCACAAGTGTTAGGCAAATCATGAAAATATTCTATTGTACAACGTTCCTTTTCAAATGAATAAATAAATCATTAAAAGTAAAACGCCACACATTGTGTACACAATGACAATAAGAATTGAAGAAATAAAAACTATTTCTACTCTCTCTCGCACTTACCTTTCTTCCCCCGCTCTGACAGGGACTATACATATTCTTGTGTGTCATAACACTGACCGTACTGGTGGCAAAAAATAGGGCTCGAACCTGTGTTTAACCGTATCACAGTGCTGGCCTTCGGCGCATCATCTTACCCCCGTGATCTAATAGTCAGCAGCCCCGCTGGCCTTCAGCGATAACACGGCATAGTATGCTGATTCAACGCTATACGGCCGTGGCGCTAGAGACGCGCACCCCCACACGCTTCCATTCTTGTTCTCCCACCCTTCACTCACGCCTCCCACCATACCACAGCTGGTCAAGCTAGTCGAGTATTCGAGTAAGGGCGGGTGGTTGGGACCTGACAGCCGATGAAGCAACATCTCTCCCGACCACCCTAGCACCTTTGGGCATCCAGGGCCCGAACGCCGAGGTGTGGTGGGGCGGCTCACACAATCACCTCCGCATACACAGCAGCGGCGGCTAGCAGCAGCCCCCACCACCAGCCGCCGCCATCTTGAAAAAATCCGTATAGGTACATTACCTACTTGCGTCCACCGTGGGTATCATTTCTCGGACGTATAACCGTTGTTCGTTTGCTTGTTGAATCTTTGCGTCCTCCTCGGTCATGATGTATTGCGAACTTTGACCTAATGGTAGTAATAAGTCATATTGTAAGATGTAGGTTGTGGCTCCGATGATTGCTGATTCCGATTCCTCAGGCATTAGTGCGATCCATTCTTCCAGGATGCTAACGGGCACGTCCTTCCATTCAGGGGGTACGTTAACTCCCGGGATGAGACACCAGTAGTATGATCTGCTGTGGTTGGTGTAGGAGTTGTCGACGGTCATGATTAACTGGTATTGGACCATCTCCTGCGGATTATAGATGGGAGTATTCGCGTAATTCGTTGTTGACGATTAGTTGTCCTTATTATAGATGTATAGAAGTATGTGGTTATTTTCCTCGTGCCCCTTTTTTTTTGTGTTATATGTATATTTTTTTTCCTCTTTTTCGTTCTTCCTTTTCCTTATCCCTTAAAATTTACGAGGTAGTAAAAGTTTTTGTCCAAATAGTTTTCTCCCTTTTCTTTTCATTCTCTCTCTATCTCGCCTTTCCCTTTAAACGGCGGTCTCGAGTCGAGTGTACGGGGTCGTGTATGCGTTCTCACTTCGTTGGTCGAAGGGTTCCACGTATTCTCGTACTAGTTTCGGGAAGGGTCCTTTTTTCTCTTTTGGGACTGGGGGATCCCGTTGGGCGATCTTATCCTTCAATCGGTTGCTCTTTCTATCGACTTGTACTGCACGAGGGGGTGGTGAGGGGAACCTGATGACTGGCCGACAAGGTGGTGTCGATGGTGGTGGTGATGGTGGTGATGGTGGTGTCGATTTCATCCTGATTGTCAAGATGCTTATATCTCCCGTATCCTACGTATTCTATGGAATGCGGGTTCTGTCCATAAGTAATTATGTTATCACGATCTCAATAATAATGAGTTCCTCCGAGTTCAATTGGTTGTTCGGGATCAGCGCCTAATCTACGCGCCCACAGCGATCGAGTTTTATCAGTGAGTCGTCTCCACTCAGGGGGTACCCAAACGTATCGTCGTGGTTGTACAGTCCGTGGCAATCGCATGCGCCAATAACACACCACATTTTCCATACCCAGGCAGGGCGGGATTGGGTTGCGATTCAGCGTGATGGATAAACTGTCGGTTTCGTAGGTCAGCCTTGGTTTATTCCATATGGGTGTAGTTTCGAAGAAATTTGGGCATCCGTTTCTCCCGTGGATAGGGACCGTCCGGTAGTCTTGCCGTTCCGGTAGAAGTACATCAATGGTCCAAAAGTATTGAACCCTTCCTAACACGATGTCCTCGAATGGTCGATCGCGTAACTGATTGACCCAATTTTCCAATCGGTCGGGAGATAAGGCCCTCCACTCCGGTGGGACGTACAGCACGATGTCCTTTTTTGCAATGTCGATTTGCAGCGCCAACTTCCAATAGCAATAGAGCCTCGTTGCTCCGGGTACTAAGCATACTGGTTTCTTCCGTCCTATTTCGATGGGAAGTATTTCGTCGGGATTGACGGGCCTCGCACTTACTCCCACATTATCGCATTGCCTTCCATTTCTACATGTGCATCGAGACATGTTGGTGATACTAACACATACAGACAATTGATGCATTAATTCTTACGTATATTTAAACATATTTTATTTATTTTTTTATATTTTTTTTTTCATATTATTTGTTTAAGGTTAGTCTACTTTTCCTCTTTTTATTTTCTACTTATAGGGCAGAAGCATTATTTTATTAGTTTAAGCCTTATTCGGGGTTTCCATGCGCATAACTCATGGAAATAGTCCCGAGAATGCGGTAAAGTTCTCAGCATATGGCTTGCATTATAGTGCATTAGGGAGTTTATTACGAAACGAAGTTGTTATATACGTACTTCTTCCGTTCTTTCTCTTGTAGCTTACTTGATATGTTAGTTTCCTAGTCTCGTTATTTATAGGTTTTCCCTTTTTTTCTCTCTCCTTCTCTTTTTTTTTTGTTTTTGTTGTATTTTTTTCCCTTTTTTTTTCGTTTTCTGGTTTTCCTACGGTATCTTAATTGGCTGAGCCATTTCCTTTGCTGTATTCGTGGTCAATGAAGAACTCCACTCCGTAATCAATGTTAAGTTTGCACGTGAAACATTTTTTTATTTGTTTCACACAGTCGGTGCAAACAGTGGCGTGATGACAGGGCAAAATCATTATTCCAATGCTTTTCTTAAAGCAACGATGGCATAGATTATTATTGACTACTTTGTTCAAAGTGCCAATGCTGATAAGTTTCGGTTCTCCCGTATTTTGCTGGATGGACAGATGTTTACGTTCGGATGGTATCTGTGAGCCCGAAGCCTTTGCTGACGGGTCAATGTTATTGTCTTAGACCTCTTCAAGGATCGTAACCTCCTGTTTCTTTTCCTCGTTGGCTGCCTCGTTCAATGTCGGTACCTGTCTACCTGCTTGGTTCTGTCCTTTGCCTCCTGCTTCTCTGATAAATTTATTTATGTCCGTTGTATATTTTCGGAGGTTTGCCAGACACGCGGCCCGTTTAACCGTATCATCCGCTTTCTTTAGTTCGATTGATTCTTCCAATAACTTTGATAGTTCGAAATCATGATTATTAGCCGGTTGGATTCCGGATCTCCGTTGGGCACGCAAGAACCTGCATTTCGAGAACCATTTAGCGTGTTGACCCATTGCTGTGTCGGTAGCCTGCCAATCGCTCAATCCTCCCCCACAATAATAACATATTGTTTCGTCAGACTTTCCCGTGGCAAAGAAACCAGCTGCTGCAAGGCTTTCCTTTGATTGCGGTGATGATGTTGGCCAATTCGCAAAACTTTTCAAGCGTTTGACATAAGCAGCGTACTCCGGATAGGTGGGTCCATCCTCAGGAGAACGGGTAATCCGGTCGGCCTTTTGCGATCCGGGGCTTTTGGTATCATAGGGTCCTTTCGGTGCGCGTGCAGCAGGTATAACGGAAGGAGGCACTCCAAGGGGTACATTACCGCAGGGAATCCTTCGGACGAATCGGCATTTATTATGCCATCTCCGATGTTCTAACAGGGGCTTGTCGTCAGCTTCCCATTCGCTTATCGTCAGTTTACATTCAAAACATGTAGTTTCATCTGCCTGCCCGGTGTAATAAAATCCTGCGGCTGCCAATTCTTCAATTGATACTTTTGGTTTCGGCCAGAGTGTAAAACTGAGTCGCCGCGTTTCTTCTAGACGATAGTCTGGACCGATGGTTTGTTGGTTCGTCGTCATTTTCCTTGGAGTCGCTTGTATTTTCCTGTTTCTTTTCTTCAGTTTGTTTTCTTTTATTTCTTCTCAGATTGAGGGATTCCGTTGATTTTTCGATTTTATATCGTTCGCGTCCTCTGGATTTTGAGCCTCCTTTAAGCAAAAATACCGATTTGAAGCTGTTGAGTTCGTAACGGTATGTAGGGAAATTCGGGATTATCATTGTGGTGCGTGTATATATGTATAAAATAGATTGTCATTCATTTTTTTTTTTTTTTAATTTCTTTCGGAGGGAGGCTTATTATTGTGTTACCAGGAGTCATCTCTGTATTATTATTTGCGCGAGGGATGGTCTTGTAGATTTTCCTTATTTTCGCCTCTTCATCTCTTTCCCTTTCTTTTACTTGTTCGAACGTCTTTCGAGAGAGAGGAACATCTGCCTTCTCTCGGGGCATGGTGTGTGAACAGGGACTCTCTTTATTTTCTCGAGGGTAGGATATATTTTTGTCTCTGGTTCGTCGCCTGCCGCTACCTCCTTGTTAACGGTGGCTTTTAATAACGGGGAGGATTCTACCTGGTCCTGTGTAGCTGACCCTTGTTTCTTCCCCTGCTGTCGCGTGGACTCTTGAGGAATTAGCTCTAGTGGAATGCGTTCTCGCGGTTTAACTCTGGGCATTGTCGCGAAAGGCGGTATCGATGCCGGCGGAAGTGATGTTAATTCCTTTGTTTCCATTCCGTGTTCCAATAGACTCATTTTGAGTGGTTCGTGGAAAGGTCGAGGAGTTTTATAATGATCCTCCTCCCTCGTTGATTTACTACTTCCCGCCTTATTTTTGCGCGGAAGGGTTGAAGTTTCGGGACTAAAATAGGAAGGTAGTGTGGTCCCTTGATGTGTAATTACAGGTACATGATAATGGTGACTCAATGCCTCGGGCCGCAGGGTTTGTTGGAGGTCACGAATTCTTGGATCAAAACCGAAATGGAACGGTTCTAAGTTGAAAGTAGTCCTGTTTCCTTCGTTTTCAGCGTAGTAGCTCGGCGGCCTAGGTTGCAACGGAGATTTATTGGTGGGTTCTTCGTCGATATTTCCATCTTCCCCGTTGTCCTTAGGAGGTTTCCTTCCCAGATGCAGTAATAGAATTGTTACCGAATCCCATATGGCTCCGATAAGATATAATGACCATCCGTATACCGTGTGTAAAGCGTATCCATGGATTATCGTATCGATAATTAACTTTACTCCTCTACACAACATTACGATGCCAATTAGACCTGCGCTAAACGTACCGAAGGTCGAGAAGTATCGCCATGATTTTTCCCAAGAGCTTTCGATTATTTTATTTATTGCCTGTTCATCAATTAAATTGGCAATAGTTCCTCCTTGAGTAATGGTGGGTTGTCCTGCTATTCCTCTCGCGACGGAGTTTAAAATAGCGGGGCGTTCAGCGGCAAACATAATATGTTCTCGTAATTCATCCAGGTCTTTTTGTGTATATATGCCACTGGTAGCAAGTGCTTGTGGATTACGGTATGTCCAGGTGTGTTCGGAAAGAGGTTTAAGTACGGTTGGTGGTGTTGCATGGATGGGTCGCGGTTCGAGCGAATACCACTCTCCTCCAACACGATACATAGACGGCACAAGGGTATTACAGGTGACCTGAGTTCCGGTCTTCTTGAGTATATGTGTGCGAGGTGTGAGATGGTAGGAGTGGTTTCCGACCTCGACAGGTAGCTATGTGTAACACTCCCGTGTCTCTCTGATTTTTACCTCTATTGGTATGCATTTCACGATATGGGCTACTTCCCCGGATAATGCGGCCGTGTCCTGGTCCTTTCATGATGTTATAAGCGAATTCGTCCGGTGATTGTTTTGCTAGTCCTATGGTGTTTTCCAAAACCCGTCTCTCGAGATTACATCTTTGTGTTAGTATATCCACATACATTTGTTTCATTTGTGTTCGTATGTACTTTTCTACGTATACGAATTTTGAATTTACGTATGCGAAGAGATCGAGATTGTTTACAGACAATGGTTCCTTTTTTATGAATGGATCCCCTTTTCGGATTTCTACAATTAGTAGTTTAGGATGTTCTGTTCGAATTAATGTGTATCCACACAGATTTGTCTGTCCCTTGGCGGGTGGAGACCGACTCTACACCTCCCAAGTCTACACGAAGTCAACTCTACACCAAAAGTGTACACCGACTGACTGTACACTCGACAAACTCTACACAAAGTAACTAGGCACTGAATTTTTCATATTGTATATCTGTACACGCCAACGGTCTGCACAAAATGTGTACACCCACTGACTGTACACGCGAAAGACTCTACACCAAATAACTCCACACTGAAATGTTAACATCGCATAACTGTACACGCCGACAGTCTGCATAAAAAGTGTACACCGACTAACTGTACACGAGAAAAACTCTACACCAAATAACTCCACACTGAAAATCGTACACAACGTAACTGTGCACGTCGACGGGTTAATACATTTCTTCTACAGTGAATGGTCCTACACGCCGATAGGTCTACACCAAATAACTCTGCGCTAAAAACTCTACACATTCTACCGATAAAATCTGTACATAAACATCTGTACACCGTTATAAAAAAACACGACACGGTGAAATGTCGACACCGAAAACTCGACACGCCGAAAAGTCGACACCAAAAACTCAACACGCCGAAAGGTCTACACCGGAAACTCGACACCACGCATAGCGAATAATAATTTCGCGATTTCTGAACCGTATTCAAAATGTTTCAAAAGAATTGACCAATTTCCCACTGCAATGGGTCTTCGATGGCGAAAACTCTATCGGTGAGTACACTTTCAAGTCAATTACGATTTTTTCACTGCGAATGACGAGTTGAGCAAGAAAATCATTTTTGGACGAGCGGCGCAATACAATTTGGAAAAATAAATGCAAATATACAATCCACTTTTGTGTTTTTATTCCATTTTTCGCGATAAATTAATCGCGCAAGAAAAAATTCATATCTTTGGTGTGAAACGAGGTATCGACTCGATTCAAAGTGCTGCACGGATTTTAAAGAACAAGTTTCCAATATACAAATTTTCATCGTTGCACATTCGATTTTTCTACCTTCGCTTGGGTTTCGAAAAATTCACCAATTTCTCACTGCGATGGATCTTCGATGGCGAAAACTCTATCGGTCAGTCGATTTTCAAGTAAATTAAGATTTCTCCACTGCGAATGACTAGTTGAGCAAGAAAATCATGTTTGGACCAGCGGTGCAATTAAATTTGAAAAAATAAATGCAAATATTCAATCCATTTTTGTGTTTTTAGTCCTTTTTTCGCGATAAAGTAATCGCGCTAAAAAAAATGCATATCTTTGGTGGTAAACGAGTTATCGACACGATTCAAAGTCCTGCACGGATTTTAAAGACCAAGTTTCCAAGATAAAAATTTTCATCGTCGCACATTCGATTTTTCTACCTTCGCTTGGGTTTCGAAAAATTCACCAATTTCTCACTGCGATGGATCTTCGATGGCGAAAACTCTATCAGTGAATGGATTTTCAAGTCAATTATGATTTCTCCACTGCGAATGACTAGTTGAGCAAGAAAATCATGTTTGGACGAGCGGCGCAATACAATTTGGAAAAATAAATGCAAATATACAATCCACTTTTGTGTTTTTATTCCATTTTTCGCGATAAATTAATAGGCGCCAGAAAAAATTCATATCTTTGGTGTGAAACGAGGTATCGACTCGATTCAAAGTGCTGCACGGATTTTAAAGACCACGTTTCCAATATACAAATTTTCATCGTTGCACATTCGATTTTTCTACCTTCGCTTGGGTTTCGAAAAATTCACCAATTTCTCACTGCGATGGGTCTTCGATGGCGAAAACTCTATCGGTCAGTCGATTTTCAAGTCTATAAAGATTTCTCCACTGCGAATGACTAGTTGAGCAAGAAAGTCATGTTTGGAGCAGCGGCGCAATTAAATTTGGACAAATAAATGCAAATATACAATCCATTTTTGTGTTTTTATTCGATTTTTCGCGATAAACAAATCGCGCCAGAAAAAATTCATATCTTTGGTGTGAAACGAGGTATCGACTCGATTCAAAGTGCTGCACGGATTTTAAAGACCACGTTTCTAATATACAAATTTTCATCGTTGCACATTCGATTTTTCTACCTTCGCTTGGGTTTCGAAAAATTCACCAATTTCTCACTGCGATGGATCTTCGATGGCGAAAACTCTATCAGTGAATGGATTTTCAAGTCAATTACGATTTCTCCACTGCGAATGACTAGTTGAGCAAGAAAATCATGTTTGGACGAGCGGCGCAATACAATTTGGAAAAATAAATGCAAATATACAATCCACTTTTGTGTTTTTATTCCATTTTTCGCGATAAATTAATCGCGCAAGAAAAAATTCATATCTTTGGTGTGAAACGAGGTATCGACTCGATTCAAAGTGATGCACGGATTTTAAAGACCAAGTTTCCAATATACAAATTTTCATCGTTGCACATTCGATTTTTCTACCTTCGCTTGGGTTTCGAAAAATTCACCATTTTCTCACTGCGATGGATCTTCGATGGCGAAAACTCTATCGGTCAGTCGATTTTCAAGTCAATTACCATTTCTCCACTGCGAATGACTAGTTGAGCAAGAAAATCATGTTTGGACGAACGGCGCAATTAAATTTGAAAAAATAAATGCAAATATTCAATCCATTTATGTGTTTTTAGTCCTTTTTTCGCGATAAAGTAATCGCGCTAAAAAAAATTCATATCTTTGGTGGTAAACGAGGTATCGACACGATCCAAAGTCCTGCACGGATTTTAAAGACCAAGTTTCCAAGATAAAAATTTTCATCGTCGCACATTCGATTTTTCTACCTTCGCTAGCGTTTCGAAAAATCCACCAATTTCTCACTGCGATGGATCTTCGATGGCGAAAACTCTATCGGTGAATGGATTTTCAAGTCAATTACGATTTCTCCACTGCGAATGACTAGTTGAGCAAGAAAATCATGTTTGGACGAGCGGCGCAATACAATTTGGAAAAATAAATGCAAATATACAATCCACTTTTGTGTTTTTATTCCATTTTTCGCGATAAATTAATCGCGCAAGAAAAAATTCATATCTTTGGTGTGAAACGAGGTATCGACGCGATTCAAAGTGCTGCACGGATTTTAAAGACCAAGTTTCCAATATACAAATTTTCATCGTTGCACATTCGATTTTTCTACCTTCGCTTGGGTTTCGAAAAATTCACCAATTTCTCACTGCGATGGGTCTTCGATGGCGAAAACTCTATCGGTCAGTCGATTTTCAAGTAAATTAAGATTTCTCCACTGCGAATGACTAGTTGAGCAAGAAAGTCATGTTTGGAGCAGCGGCGCAATTAAATTTGGACAAATAAATGCAAATATACAATCCATTTTTGTGTTTTTATTCGATTTTTCGCGATAAACAAATCGCGCCAGAAAAAATTCATATCTTTGTTGTGAAACGAGGTATCGACTCGATTCAAAGTGCTGCACGGATTTTAAAGACCAAGTTTCCAATATACAAATTTTCATCGTTGCACATTCGATTTTTCTACCTTCGCTTGGGTTTCGAAAAATTCACCAATTTCTCACTGCGATGGGTCTTCGATGGCGAAAACTCTATCGGTCAGTCGATTTTCAAGTAAATTAAGATTTCTCCACTGCGAATGACTAGTTGAGCAAGAAAATCATGTTTGGACGAACGGCGCAATTAAATTTGAAAAAATAAATGCAAATATTCAATCCATTTTTGTGTTTTTAGTCCTTTTTTCGCGATAAAGTAATCGCGCTAAAAAAAATTCATATCTTTGGTGGTAAACGAGGTATCGACACGATCCAAAGTCCTGCACGGATTTTAAAGACCAAGTTTCCAAGATAAAAATTTTCATCGTCGCACATTCGATTTTTCTACCTTCGCTTGGGTTTCGAAAAATTCACCAATTTCTCACTGCGATGGGTCTTCGATGGCGAAAACGCTATCGGTCAGTCGATTTTCAAGTAAATTAAGATTTCTCCACTGCGAATGACTAGTTGAGCAAGAAAGTCATGTTTGGAGCAGCGGCGCAATTAAATTTGGACAAATAAATGCAAATATACAATCCATTTTTAGGCACTCACTATAACAATAGGCAAAGAGTGCCTATTAAAATGACCATCCGTTGCTCTTCGGAGTCTGTCGAAGGGGTTACTCCGCAGCGCATACTCCAAAAATTTTTATTTTTCACCATTTGCTTCGGTGTATCTCCAACATCATGCGTAGTTACTTTGAAGTGACTGCGATGAATAGAAATATTTTTTTTAGCCTGCGGTGCAATGAAAACAACTTTTTGGCTGAATTTTTCTTCTCGGACGTCCGTATCACACTGTAACTTTAGATGGTGCGAACCAATTTTGTTCTCCTTCGCAGGGTTTTTTTATTACATTATTTCCAGTATGCACATTACTTTTAAAACCAATCTAAGACCTTTAAGTATTTTTTCTAAAAAATTATTGGCCACAATTTGTATTTGCCTTCAGTCAAGTGTCCGTACGGTGCCATCATAATGAACTCTACGAATCAATTTTTTTCTCCTTCGCAGCATCATTGTATTTTATCAAAAGCACTACGCACAGCAAATTTAGAGACAATCCTACATCTCTAGCTATTTATTCATCACAATTTTCCATAAAAAAATTATTTTCTCACATCTGATGTCCGTACGGTGCTGCAATTAAGAATCCTGGAAACCAATTCTTTTCTCTTTCGCAACAATATTTCATTGCATCGAAAGCACTATGCACAACAAATTTTGAGTCATTCTGACAAATATAATTTTAATTATAAAATAATTCAAAAACAGTGGTTATAACAAGATTTGCTTTAAAGGTTATGTTATTTTGATTTGCCAAAAATCCATTTTTCATCATGTTAAAAAAAAAAATTCGGTTGTGAAAAATAAAACACGAAATATCATACACAGATTCAGAAATTTTGGCGTTTTTTATTTCAAAAATAATATATTATCACCGAAAATCATTCGCAATGTTTTACCATATTTTATTCACATTTGGAATAAAAATGATAAATTTCACGTATTCATTGAACAAATTGGTAGTAAACTCACAAAAAAGATTCATCGAATATCCAAAATAATTACAATTTCCCAAATAGAACTAAAAAAAATCGCGATTATATATTTTTTCGTTTTATTCTATCTGTCAAACTTTGGAAGCAGATGACAATTTCGTAGCAGACGATACACAGATGCTCATACGTCGCGGCGCGCGTACTGTGTGGCCGGATGATTTTCAAATAAAAAAAAAATCGACATCTCGTTTCAATCTTTGTTCCTATTTTACGTAAATATAAATGGATTCTACGCGGTATAGCGCAAATAAAAAGTGTGCAATGATAAAAAAAAGAATTTTCTATCCTTCGACCGTCGAAGATTCATCGCAGCCGAAATCTTTGTCAATTATGTTCACCCGATTTATTCGTTTACAGTTTATAATAAAAACTGCAAATTATTTTTCTGGCAACGTATTTTCTCCTCTTCAAAACAAGCCAAAATAAGAGTCGAAATCTTTTTTCGCTGCCGAGATATGATTTTTTTTAAACAAAGACTAATTTTACGAATTTTCGTCAAAAAACGAATCGTTTTTTCAAATTTCTCGAAATTGCCGTCTATAATTCTTTCCTCTCAAAGAAATCGTATTTACAAACTGACTCTCCGCGTTATTGCGCAGATAAAAAGTGTGCTATGTTTAAAAATTTAATTTTTTACACTTCGACCGTCGGAAATTCATCACATTCGAAATCTTTGTCAATTTTGTTTGCTGGATTTATTCGTTTACACTTGATAAGAAAACTGCTAATGATTATTCTATCGACGTATTTCCAACGTTTTTTTTTTCAAATTTTTTCAAATTTTCGTCGAAATACGAATTTCTTTCATATGCTCACGTCTTGAAAAGTTTTTTTTTCGCAAAAAAAAAAAAACAATTGTACTCTTAAAGAACAATTATCAACAATTATTTATCAAGAAAGTGAGAAACACTGAATTTGTCGATTTTACGAGTTATTCCGTACCGAGAAACTTATCCTCGTTTGTGATTAAATAAAATTAAATAAAATACGATATGATATGATGCTAAATTTGATATTATTAAGCGACGATAAATATCAATAAAATTTCATTGAAAAACGAAAAAAATTATCAAATTTCTCAAACTTCTCGTCTCCGATACTTGTCTGTTTTACAGAGACAATAACGAGCTGATTCCATGTATTACGAAGAAGAAAAAAAATATATCTCAAATGGTAGAAATGAAATTTGTTATAAGAGGACTGTCAAAGAGCCTTCAAAGTCGAATTTTTCAAGAATTTCATCAATTTGTAAAAAAATATTTCGGAGCTATCCAAGATGACAAATTTTTGATTCGAGTAACGTACTACTTCCTCTTCAATACAAGACAGGAACCAAAACGATATATTTTTTCGTTCTCGAGATAGCATTTTTTTGCAGCATCCATAAATATCGAAAAAATTTCATTGAAAATCATAAAGAATAGTAAATTTCTTGAACTTTTCTTCTACAATGATTTGGTTTCCTACAGATAAAATAACGAACTGATTCTATCAATTATGGGGAAGAAAAAAAAACACTGAAGGGGAAGGATTTAAAGGGGATATTTGGCCTGAATGCTAAATGGTAATCGTATTGGTGACGGTACATGTTTTGTGGGTTTGTTTTATATTTATTAAATCTGGTTATAAGTTTTAAGCCAATAAAACGACTTTACTAGACATGATTTGATTCTTTAAATTAATTTGATCAAGTGCTACGTGATGCAATTCGTTATATTTGTCTCGTGTCTCAATATTTGACAATTTACCGTCAAACAAAAAGGAAATATCCGCCGTGATTATTAATAATCAATTGGTACAAAAAAGAAATATTTTTATTCGACGAAGGTTAAACACTATGAATTAATTTACGTAACTGATAAATGTGTTTCCCTCATACGTACTTTCGAAAAGAAACGCAGAGCGCGACGTATAAACATACTTCATCCGTAGCGCATAGCGCGATGTGTAAATACACTCGATACGGAGCGCGTAGCGCGACGTGCACCCCCGTGAGTGCCTTAAAAAATGTCCCTTCGGGACATTTTTCGGGGGGTTTGGGGGGCGGAGCCCACCAACGAGAGCATCTGCGCCTGCAGGGCGCTGAGACGCTTGTTGTGTTTTTATTCGATTTTTCGCGATAAACAAATCGCGCCAGAAAAAATTCATATCTTTGTTGTGAAACGAGGTATCGACTCGATTCAAAGTGCTGCACGGATTTTAAAGACCAAGTTTCCAATATACAAATTTTCATCGTTGCACATTCGATTTTTCTACCTTCGCTTGGGTTTCGAAAAATTCACCAATTTCTCACTGCGATGGGTCTTCGATGGCGAAAACTCTATCGGTCAGTCGATTTTCAAGTAAATTAAGATTTCTCCACTGCGAATGACTAGTTGAGCAAGAAAGTCATGTTTGGAGCAGCGGCGCAATTAAATTTGGACAAATAAATGCAAATATACAATCCATTTTCGTGTTTTTATTCGATTTTTCGCGATAAACAAATCGGGCCAGAAAAAATTCATATCTTTGTTGTGAAACGAGGTATCGACTCGATTCAAAGTGCTGCACGGATTTTAAAGACCAAGTTTCCAATATACAAATTTTCATCGTCGCACATTCGATTTTGCTACTTTCGCTTGGGTTTCGAAAAATTCACCAATTTCTCACTGCGATGGGTCTTCGATGGCGAAAACTCTATCGGTCAGTCGATTTTCAAGTCAATTACGATTTCTCCACTGCGAATGACTTGTTGAGCAAGAAAATCATGTTTGGACCAGCGGTGCAATTAAATTTGAAAAAATAAATGCAAATATTCAATCCATTTTTGTGTTTTTAGTCCTTTTTTCGCGATAAAGTAATCGCGCTAAAAAAAATTCATATCTTTGGTGGTAAACGAGGTATCGACACGATTCAAAGTCCTGCACGGATTTTAAAGACCAAGTTTCCAAGATAAAAATTTTCATCGTCGCACATTCGATTTTTCTACCTTTGCTGGGGTTTCGAAAAATTCACCAATTTCTCACTGCGATGGGTCTTCGATGGCGAAAACTGTATCGGTCAGTCGATTTTCAAGTCAATTACGATTTCTCCACTGCGAATGACTTGTTGAGCAAGAAAATCATGTTTGGACCAGCGGCGCAATGAAATTTGAACAAATAAATGCAAATTTTCAATCCATTTTTGTGTTTTTAGTCCTTTTTTCGCGATAAAGTAATCGCGCTAAAAAAAATTCATATCTTTGGTGGTAAACGAGGTATCGACACGATTCAAAGTCCTGCACGGATTTTAAAGACCAAGTTTCCAAGATAAAAATTTTCATCGTCGCACATTCGATTTTTCTACCTTTGCTGGGGTTTCGAAAAATTCACAAATTTCTCACTGCGATGGGTCTTCGATGGCGAAAACTCTATCGGTCAGTCGATTTTCAAGTCAATTACGATGCCCCACTGCGAATGACTTGTTGAGCAAGAAAATCATGTTTGGACCAGCGGCGCAATTAAATTTGAAAAAATAAATGCAAATATTCAATCCATTTTTGTGTTTTTAGTCCATTTTTCGCGATAATGTAATCGCGCTAAAAAAAATTCATAACTTTGTTGTGAAACGAGGTATCGACTCGATTCAAAGTCCTGCACGGATTTTAAAGACCAAGTTTCCAAGATAAAAATTTTCATCGCTACACATTCGATTTTTCTACCTTTGCTGGCGTTTCGAAAAATCCACCTATTTCTCACTGCGATAGGTCTTCGGTGGTGAAAACTCTATCGGTGAATGGATTTTCAAGTCAATTACAATTTCTCCACTGCGAATGACTAGTTGAGCAAGAAAATCATGTTTGGAAGAGCGGCGCAATGAAATTTGAACAAATAAATGCAAATATTCAATCCATTTTTGCGATTTTATTCGATTTTTCCCGATAAATTAACCGCGCTAGAAAAAATTCATATCTTTGTTGTTAAACGACGTATCGACTCGATTCAAATTGGCGTCCTGTTTTCTCAGTCTCACAGTAAACATCACAAAAACTGTGTACGGGGGCACTGGGACGCCAATTGTGTATTGGAATTTTTTATTTTCTTATAATGTTCATTGGCCCATTCGATTTAATTGATTCTTTACACATTTTTTTTAATACTGACTTTTAGGTACTTGGCGTGCCATTTTTTTTTAGTTCTTTAATTTGGAAAATTTTATTTATTGTTTACAATTTTATGCGGTAACGTTACGCCTCCTTAAGAAAATATTTTTTTAAGCACTTGGCGCTGAGACGCTACCGCGTCTCTTGACAACTCTTCCGAACTATTATTAAATAAGTGTCGAGTTAGTTGATCATACCGCTAATTATTTTAATTGTACTACTCTGATTAGAACTGATTAGAACTACTCTGAGTTAGAAATTCGCTTTGAATTTTCGAAGGCGGAAGAAATTTTAAATGAATGTCAACATCATTATCCTCAGATCGAGACTATCCATCATCAATAAATCTTGAGAAAGAAGGTAAGTGGAGAACTGTGGTATTAAGGTAAATCAATCGTTCTGTATCGCTATTCCGATAGTATGTGCATTTGCTCGGACGAAAAAAAAACGAATTGTCCGGGTATGGGAGTTATTAAGCTCGTTACAATTTTCACTAAAAGGAATTTTTTAAGTAATACTCTTCTATTTCTGTTTTGCATTGTCAGGGTAGAGTAAGTCAGAACATTATGCGTTACACGTTACGTTCAATCGTGCAGCTTTCAGGATAGAGTAAGTCTGAGTGTTACGCGTTGCGTTCACTGTGCTATTCTGAGTGTGACGCGTTACACGTTACGCTCTAAAACGTAAAGGTTACACGCACATCTTTTTTTGTAGCGCAAATAAAACATTCGCCAATCTTTTGTTGGACGACGAGAAAAACACCGTGCATGGTATCTATAAATAATTCAAAAATTGTACGGGTACTAAAGCACCGCCAATGAATTAATCAATGCTTTTCTGGGCGCATTGGCTGGACTTCATGGGTTATTCGGGTTATTCTTGTAACCGGTCGGAGTACATTACAAATATAAACATAAGCTTCGAAAACCACAGTTTTTGACTTGTACCTGAGATACTACGAAGAGATCGACCTCGACGCCAGAAACTACGAAGAGGAATATGTAGAACCCAAGGACTACGGAAGCTGGACTCAAAGAAATACAGAAAATCAATTTACACTTCGAAAACTACGAAGCAAGTCATTTCGACCTCAAGAACTATGAACAGAAACACCTGGACTCGACGAGCTACGAAGCGATACACCTTGGTGCAAAAAACTACGAAGCGAAAGACCTGGACTGTGGTAACTACATAAAGGCCGACTTGGACTCTCATAACAACGGAGAAATCGATCTGGATTGCCGAAACTTCGAAGAGTTTGACCTGGATTCTCAGAACTACGAAAAGATCGATCTTGACTCTCAAAACTACGATCAGGTCGACCTAGACTCCCAGAACTATGGAGCGGTCAACCTAGACTTTCAGAACAATGAAGCGGTCGACCTAGACTCCCAGAACTATGAAGAGGTCGACCTAGACTCACAGAACTACGAAAAGGTCAATCTTGACTCCCAAAAGTACGAAGAGGTTGACTCAGCTGCCGGACCAACAAAGAGACCCGACCTGGATTCTCAGAAATACGAAAAGGTCAATCTTGACTCCCAAAAGTACGAAGAGGTCGACTCAGACTGTCAGTGCTACGGAGAGGTCGTCCTAGACTTTCAAAACTATGAAGTGGTCGACCTAGACTGCCAGAACTATGAAGCGGTCAACCTAGACTTCCAGAACTATGAAGCGGTCAACCTAGACTTCCAGAACTATTAAGCGGTTGACCTAGACTCCCAGAACTATGAAGAAGTCGACCTGGACTACCAAAACTACGAAGAGGTCGTCCTAGACTCTCAAAACTATGAAGTGGTCGACCTAGACTCCTAGAACTATGAAGCGGTTGACCTAGACTCCCAGAACTATGAAGAAGTCGACCTGGACTGCCAGAATTATGAAGAAGTCGACCTGGACTACCAAAACTACGAAGAGGTCGAAGACGTCGACTCAGATTCTCAGTGCTACGGAGAGGTCGTCCTAGACTTTCAAAACTATGAAGTGGTCGACCTAGACTCCCAGAACTATGAAGCGGTCAACCTAGACTTCCAGAACTATGAAGCGGTTTACCTAGACTCCCAGAACTATGCAGAAGTCGACCTGGACTACCAAAACTACGAAGAGGTCGTCTCCGACTCTCAGTGCTACGGAGAGGTCGTCCTAGACTTTCAAAACTATGAAGTGGTCGACCTAGACTCCCAGAACTATGAAGCGGTCAACTTACACTTCCAGAACTATGAAGCGGTTGACCTAGACTCCCAGAACTATGAAGAAGTCGACCTGGACTACCAAAACTACGACGAGGTCGACCTAGACTACCGGAACTACGAAGAGTTCGACGTGCACTGCTGGAACAATAAAAAGGTCGACCTGGACTTCACGAAACAGAATTCTTGAATCTAGTGATTTTTGTGCAAACATTCTGATTTTTTTTTCACCCTTTTTTTTTTGTAATATGTACACTCTATATATGAAAAAAAAAATTTGAACTGCGCTCCTTTTCGTGGCTGCGAACTGTCAGTTATTTATGTGACTTCGTGGCAAGAGCATCTCCGAATATAAAGTGTCGATAGAAAAATTATTATTCGCAAACCATACGGATCGTTATCGAGCGGAATCACCGTTATTTACGGAAGAGAGACGCGTGAGCGTTATTTGGATAATCCCGCATCGTAAGATCGACGAACTTCGAGCCGGAAAACAGAAAAAAAAAATCGATTCTCGGTGCCCTCGAAGCGGCTTCGCGCGTATGTACCGTTTTCTCTACTATTTTTAGTTTCGTTTCAGTTTCATAATTATTTTTCATTTTTATCGTATCTCGCGAGTGGTTTTCCGTTCCGGGTCTTAGTGCGTGCGTAGTGCGTGGTGGTTTTTTACTCGCGTCATCGCAAGAAATGCGTCGCGAGTTTCAATCGTGTGCTCGTTGCCCGGAAACTCTTTCACGCTGCTCGACGGTAAAAGAGAAGAGTCATCAAAAACATCGGGAACGCGACGAACGAGAACGAAAAAAAAGTGGTATCGTCCCATTAATCGAAGTGTCGCGAGCGCGAAGGTTAAAGTGGTCGAGATGCGCGAAATGTTAAATTATAAAATTAAATAAAAAATTATGTGTTTGTGCGCGACGTGCGTCGGTAAAGTTACGACGGGGAAATAGTACATTACGATACGAGTGCGAAAAAACTTTTTCCGACGAGTGAGAGTTTGCAGCACGAGCCGAAGGCGAGTGTTGCAATCACACGAGTTAAGAAACAGTTTTTCGCATGCGATTCGTACAATATTTTGCAGTGAGTGAAATAAAAAAATAAAGTAAATGAAGTGAGTGAAGGAAAGTGAAAGTGAAGTTTTTTGAATATTACTTTTTTTTTTCGGAACCTTCAAAATAAGACGAGTTTTGCTGTTTTTTTTTGCTTTTCTTTTCTTGTTGGGGTATTCATTTTCATTATTGATGGTTGTGGTTCGTTTTACCAGTTTTATATGGAATTTTTAATTTTGCCTATGTGTCGCGAGTGTTTTTAACCGTTGACGAGGCGTGAGTGCGTGGGTGTGCTTTGATCGCGCGTTACCGCGAAAAACGAGTCGCAGGTCGCGGGTCATGGGTGATCACCACAATTGTCGAAAAAAAAATGATTTTACATTGCGTCGATGACGCGACGTGTCAATCGTGAATATTACTTTTTTTTTCGAAAATATCATCGCTTCCGGTCAACTCAATATTTTTTTCGATTTAAAAGTAATACTCACGATTGACACGTCGCGTCGACGCAATGTGAAATCATTTTTTTTTCGACAATTGTTAATGGAACACCGAAAAAAATTAATTTACTATTCTCGATAATTCTCTTTCTTTTAATTGCATATTACATAATATGATGACTCGTGACATTTCGCTAAATCTCTTCGGAAGTTTTCATCCACGCGTCGTTGACTTCGCTGACAGATCCACCGACACCTGAAAAAAAACACTCTTTTTTGCATTCGGTTGTATAATTATCGAAAGTGGAATCTTCCTTACCTGTCGATTTCTTTCGCTGATTCATTGTGCCGCAGGATCGTATCCCCCGACATGCGGCAACAATAGCTTTCCGTTGATAATCCGCCGATACCTGAAAAATGAAAAACACTTATTAGTATTCGAATATGTAATTTAATGTATTAGAATTTGTCTTACCTTTTGAATTCTTTCGTTGATCGATTGTGTCGCAGGTTCGTGACAAACTGTCAATCGTTTCTCGCGCCATTGGCGCATTTTCTTTCCCACTTTCCAGCGATCGTTCGAGTTCTGGTCGACTCTCCGGCAGCTCGTCGATGATGTTGAAGCTTTCGTTTTTCGAAGCTTTTTCGCTGTTATCTCCAACCATTTCATTCAGCTTATGTTGCATAACCTGAGCTTCTCGTAAGTGATCCTCGAGCGCGCGGCACTTCGACTTCGTTTCCTCGATCTTAACTTTCGCGCTTTGCGACTCTCGCAACTCTGTTTCGAGCGAATTACAATTTTCCCCAAGTAACTTCGTTTTTTCTTCGACTTCGCGTAAATTCGTAAATTCGATTGCGCATTTTTCGTTCGAGAGTTGCAACTGATTTTGAATCATTTTCAACTGATTATCAAGTTCGACTATCGTTGTCTCGCGTGACTGTAGCTTTTGCGATCACCACTCAGCGTCCCGAGCTCCGCGCGAACTCTCGAGAGTTCCGTTCTTTCAGTCTCAGACTCTTGTTTGAGAGCGGAATTGTCTTGTGCCAAAGGAAACACTTCGGTCTTCGGTCGGAAGTTCGATATTTTCGTCGGACTCGTCCTGAGCGCTGGCCAATTGATTAACTAATTCGTTTAATTATGTTATTAACGACTAATTCGTTACTTTCCTTTGCTAATCTCTCGTTTTCGACGGTGAGTTTTCCCGACCGATTTTCTACTGTGTCGAGCTGCTCCAGCGCCTCATTCTTTCTTTTTTTCCCTCTTTATCCTCCGAATGAAAATCGAGTCAATGCGACTATCAGATTCTACGGACAAGAAACGTCTGAATATCGGACGCGCGATTTCTGGCTTTCACCTGATCGTCTCGTATTCACGACCAATGCGTTTATTTACGTGCGATCGTCGATTTAAAAAAAAAAGTGTTAATTTCATGTATTCTCTGTATTATTCGAATGGATTGCCGATGATTCTTCATGTGCGCCAGTTGACGTAACGTTTATACTTCAATTCCAGTTGCATCTTGACTTCTTCCGCGAGATCGACGATTTCCTTGTATTCGTTGCGGCTCGGATGGTTCGCCATTTCATTTTCTTCGTCGTCGTCGTTTTCCTCGCCGGTATCTTCATTATTCTCGTCGTTATCCTCGGCGTTATCGTCATTCGGGCGTCGTGGAACGGACTACGACATTGGTATGATCGTCCGTCGTCCCGACGCTTCTTCCCTTCCCGATAACTTCCATCAACTCGGCGAAGCTTTACTCATCTTCAATAACGTTCTTGTACGCCGTTTCGTTGACGATTCGCGATATCTCCTCCACCGTGAGAAATTCCTTGTTGGTTTTGCTCGCCGAGAAACTCCGAATCTCGTCGTCGATACTTAAATAGGCGTTTGTCATTTTTTCCGGATCTCTGGCCCGTTCCTTTTGGACATCAGCTCCAACGTCAACTCGAGTGCACACCGACAAACACTCGAGATACCCGAGTAAAAAACTTTCCCTCAGTAACGCTATCCTCGGAAATCGAGATCGTTGTCTATTGTATACCGGAGTCTTGACTGTTCGTGTGAACCTTCGGTGATTTTCTGATGAATAAACTCGTCGGCGATCTCGACGATTGTCCGGGTTCAAAAAAAGCGTCCACCAAACTTGCGGAGTTTGCGTATTCCTCGATCGTCGCCACGATGCCGCTCGTCATGATTTTGCCGACATTTGGCAAAAGCTCTGTACTGATATCGGTCGTTTTGAACAACAAATCGTCCGCCGATTTGCCGTTTTTAGGCACTCACTATAATAATAGGCAAAGAGTGCCTATTAAAATGACCATCCGTTGCTCTTCGGAGTCTGTCGAAGGGGTTACTCCACAGCGCATACTCCAAAAATTTTTATTTTTCACCATTTGCTTCGGTGTATCTCCAACATCATGCGTAGTTACTTTGAAGTGACTGCGATGAATAGAAATATTTTTTTTAGCCTGCGGTGCAATGAAAACAACTTTTTGGCTGAATTTTTCTTCTCGGACGTCCGTATCACACTGTAACTTTAGATGGTGCGAACCAATTTTGTTCTCCTTCGCAGGATTTTTTTATTACATTATTTCCAGTATGCACATTACTTTTAAAACCAATCTAAGACCTTTAAGTATTTTTTCTAAAAAATTATTGGCCACAATTTGCATTTGCCTTCGGTCAAGTGTCCGTACGGTGCCATCATAATGAACTCTACGAACCAATTTTTTTCTCCTTCGCAGCATTATTTTGTTTTATCAAAAGCACTGCGCACAGCAAATTTAGAGACAATCCTACATCTCTAACTATTTATTCATCACAATTTTCCATAAAAAACTTATTTTCTCACATCTGATGTCCGTACGGTGCCCCAATTAAGAATCCTGGAAACCAATTCTTTTCTCTTTCGCAACAATATTTCATTGCATCGAAAGCACTATGCACAACAAATTTTGAGTCATTCTGACAAATATAATTTTAATTATAAAATAATTCAAAAACAGTGGTTATAACAAGATTTGCTTTAAAGGTTATGTTATTTAGATTTGCCAAAAATCCATTTTTCATCATGTTAAAAAAAAAACTTCGGTTGTGAAAAATAAAACACGAAATATCATACACAGATTCACAAATGTTTGCGTTTTTTATTTCGAAAATAATATATTATCACCGAAAATCATTCGCAATATTTTAGCATATTTTATTCACATTCGTAATAAAAATGATAAATTTCACGTATTCACTGAAAAAGTTGGTAGTAAACTCACAAAAAAGATTCATCGAATATCCAAAATAATTACAATTTCCCAAATAGAACTAAAAAAATCGCGAGTATATATTTTTTCGTTTTATTCTATCTGTCAAACTTTGGAAGCAGATGACAATTTCGTAGCAGACGATACACAGATGCTCATACGTCGCGGCGCGCGTACTCTGTGGCCAAATGATTTTCAAATAAAAAAAAATCGACATCTCGTCTCAATCTTTGTTCCTATTTTACGTAAATATAAATGGATTCTACACGGTATAGCGCAAATAAAAAGTATGCAATCATAAAAAAAAAGAATTTTCTATCCTTCGACCGTCGAAGATTCATCGCAGCCGAAATCTTTGTCAATTATGTTCACCTGATTTATTCATTTACAGTTAATAATAAAAACTGCAAATTCTTTTTCTGGCAACGTATTTTCTCCTCTTCAAAACAAGCAAAAATAAGAGTCGAAATCTTTTTTCGCTGCCGAGATATGATTTTTTTTAAGCAAAGACTAATTTTACGAATTTTCATCAAAAAACGAATCGTTTTTTCAAATTTCTCGAAATTGCCGTCTCTAATCCTTTCCTCTCAAAGAAATCGTATTTACAAACTGACTCTCCGCGTTATTGCGCAGATAAAAAGTGTGCTATGTTTAAAAATTTAATTTTTTACACTTCGACCGTCGGAGATTCATCACATTCGAAATCTTTGTCAATTTTGTTCGCTGGATTTATTCGTTTACACTTGATAAGAAAACTGCTAATGATTATTCTATCGACGTATTTCCAACGTTTTTTTTTTTTTTTTTTTCAAATTTTTTCAAATTTTCGTCGAAATACGAATTTCTTTCATATGCTCACGTCTTGAAAAGTTTTTTTTCGCAAAAAAAAAAAACAATTGTACTCTTAAAGAACAATTATAAACAATTATTTATCAAGAAAGTGAAAAACACTGAATTTGTCGATTTTACGAGTTATTCCGTACCGAAAAACTTATCCTCCTTTGTGATTAAATAAAATTTAAAAAAATACCATATGATATGATGCTAAATTTGATACTTTTAAGTGACGATAAATATTTTTTTTTTTTTTATTGTAAATATTATGCATACATGCGAATACGATGATTCATAATGCAGGGTGTTCCTTATGATAAACAGAATAGTATTGATAATAACTCATATAACAGTTAATAGTTTAGAAGAGATGCACGGAGTTTAAAACAGTTAGCTAGAAAGTAGTAAAGCCTTTTAACGTCCGAGAGATCGTTACTACCTAACAAATTGTCGAAACTTTCTTTCTCGTTCGACAGACCACTGATAGTGCTCACGAAGTGATCTCTTATCGGATTATATACCCGACAACTCAACAGGATATGCCTTAACGTCTCATTTTCGTTCTTACAACAAAGCAAGCAGATCTGATTAGGATCGTAGCGATGTATTGATTTGTTTATAATAAACCTGTGCGCATATGCAGAAGCCAATCTGACTTGCATTTTTGCCTTCACAAAATTCACGGCACAGCGATTCGGGTAGAAGTTAGTAAAACTGTCGGTTATACTTCTGAGTGAGTGAAATTGGTACGCGTTCGATGCATTGTATTTAATTAAGTCTGCTTCTCTTAAGTGCTGTTCGAAATTCCGAATTGTAGCGTCAGCGTGAGCTTTCCAGTATTCGCCGGTAAGATTTGACCATAAATCCTCGTTGTTTGCCGAGCCCAGTGCTGTTTTTAATTGCACTACCCAGTTGTATTTTGTGCGAGTATCATTAGTTGCAAGTTGAACTAGCCTTAATAGGCAAACTCTTGGCAGACGACTATCGTCCATCTTTAGAATTTTGATGACCCAGTTTATGGATGCTTTGATTATATCGACGGCCACGCTCCTGATACCAAGCTCCAGTCTGATGCAACAACCGGAAGTGCATTTCGGTAAATTATAAAGACGTTTCCAAAAATCCAATTGAGCCGCTTCAAGGATCGCAAAGTATCTGAGACCCCAGATTGGAGCTGTGTACAGCAGCGTGGAGGCCACCATACTCTCGTATAGCTTATTTATCGCTTCCCATGAGTCGCACTTTGCAGCTGACAAGATGGATAATACGGACGACGAGGCAATCTTGGTCTTTTTTACCGCCGAATTTGAGGACAAGAGACCGAGGGAAGAAGATGAGAATGTAACGCCTAGATAGTTGTACTTTTTTACCACATTAACCGGCTTACCCCCATATGTAAAGTTGTCTGATGCCTTTCCCAGCCTCCCACCCGCTCTGAAAACCATGACCTGAGTTTTATCCGTATTCACCGTTAGCCCGTTTTCGGTACAATAGTTTTCTAAAATATCCAGTTTGCGTTTGAGATCAACTGGTGAGTAGGCCAAAATTACCAAGTCGTCCGCATACAGCAGTATTAGTGCGGCTCTTGTATTGTTTATATCAACTCCCCTTACGTTTCTCGCGCGGAAATATGTGACCATGTCTGATACGTACAGTACAAAGAGCAGTGGGCTTAGAACTTCCCCCTGAAGAACTCCTTCGCTAACGTCTACCGTATTTGTTACGCCTGTTTTTATCTTTATTTGCAGCGTTGCAGTGTCGTATAAATTTTTTATAATGCGTATGATCTTTGAGCTAATTCCTAGAAGATGCATTTTTACCCAAAGCTTCATGTGAGGAACCGAATCGAAAGCTCTCCTAAAATCGACGAAAAGAGCGAACAACTTGCCACCCTCCTGCCTAAGCTTGGAGTGAATCGCCGTTTGGAACGTAAAAAGGTTGTCCATAACCCCTCTGCCTTTACTAAAGCCCGCTTGTTCTTCAGGAATTAGCCCATGCAGATTCACGTATTTTTCTAATCTGTCATGAATGATTTGCGTAAATATCTTGGTAATGACATTGACCAATGCAATCCCGCGATAATTTAGAGGATCCACCCGGGTTCCCTTCTTATGCAGCATACATAGTGTTACTTTTGACCAGTCGCAAGGTAGTGTCTCCTTTATCATAATTTTATTAAATAATCCTAAAACGTATAAAAACCATTCGTCGGATAACGCCTTATAGAATTCACTTGTAATTCCATCGACTCCCGGGGCTTTTCCGACTTTAGATTTTGAAATGCAAGCACGAAGCTCTTCTGCTGTAATTGGCGCGTCCAAGAAGTAATCCGAGGGTCCGGTAAAGCTGTTTGTTATTAGCATTCTTGGTTGGTAAGTCTCTCGTAGGAAGTCATTCCATGTCGCTAATGAGGGAAGTTCGCTTTGGGGGGGTTTGAATTTGCAACTTTTTACTGCTTTCCAAAAAAGGCACGGGTTATTTATGTTTGCAAAAGCTTCAATTTTCACTGTCATATATGCCTCGCGTTTGCATTTCAATAATAGTTTGTATTCTTTTTTACATTGAATATAATTCTTCAGTTCCTCGTTTTGAAATCCCGCAGCCCTGGATGCTTTTAGTGATACAATCAAGCTTTTTCTCTTGTCATTACATTCCTTGTCAAACCAAGGTTTATTTCGCCAACCTGAACCACCGTGTTGCCCTTTTTTAGTCATGCCAGCGTTTTCGGCCGACTCGATAATGGCGGACCTCATGTTAGCATACAATACGGTGACGTCGGTGGTTTCGAAATTTATAAAAATTCTTGGGGACAATTCAAGGCAGTTTTGGAATAGATCGCGATTCAACTGCTGCCATATTAACTTAGATTTGCTACTTTGCTGTTCGCCACATGCAAATTCCTCCTCCGCGCTAGAGGGGTTATCGGTAAAGAGCTCGAGACAGACGGGGAAATGATCGGATCCCGTTAAATTATATTCTACTGTAAGATCTTTAACATATTCGAGTTTCGAAGCTATGACCCAAACTAGGTCGATAACACTTGAACCGTTCGCGCTAGTATACGTAAACTGGGCCGGGTGGTCGCTGGACGTGCGACCGTTCAATAACACAAAACCGTTTATCGACATGAATTCGTTAAGTAACGCGCCCCTCGCATTTCCCCTTCTGTCATTCGATTCTCGTCTCTTATAAAGAAGAGTGTCCTCGAATATTTCCGGAACTATTTCGCCCTCCGTATCAAGACGCGCATTAAAGTCACCTCCTAACACGATAATATCGTCTGTATATCTGTCCATAATGTCTTCCAGAACTGGCTGGAATAAATTTAATAAAGCCGCGAAGTCCATCGGCGGACTGCAGTAAAAGAATGCCACAATTACGTGCCAAGGATCACTTGCACACCTCACAACACACCACCAGTTTGACACATCGATAACTTCCGATCTAAACTTCTTTTTTATCGCGCACAACAAGCCCCCACTAGCTCTGCCTCTTTGCGCTTCCCTAGTAGCAGGACTCCACGTGAGTGAGTAATTCTTCAAGTATCCGGGAATAGCAGCTGTTGAGGTTCTTTCCTGCCACGTTTCGTACAAGCACGCGATGTCGATGTCTTCCTGCGGTTCGTTGTTAGCCAGATTGTTCATTCCTTGGCAGTTCCAAAATACTATTTTTACGGCGCCTAGTTTTTTGATGCTGCTTCTTGACCGTGTGCGGTTGTGGCCGAGACCGATACCGGGGGGTTGGCCGAGGCCGATCGTTCTCGTGCTTTTTCTAAGCATTGCTTGCTGCGATCCCAGTAGTACCAGCTGCCCTCAATCTTCAGCTTGCTATATCCTATTTTAACTTGTTTTCCCTGATCTCTCAGTTCTTTAGCTTTATCCTTAACCGCTCTGTAAATTTGCATTTCCTCTGTCGTGAGTTCATGTTCTATGAAAATTCTTCTCCGGCCCAATTTCGTTTTTTCTTGCATAATTCTGTCCTTTATCGCTCGAGAAAATAATTTAGCAACCAGAATGTCATGGTTGTTGAATTTTTTCGCCGTTTTCCTCACCTCAACCACCGAGTTTATTACCCCAAAAGTATCCTCCAAGAAATTTTTTACAACATCAAAGGGGGGATCGTCACCGCATTCCAAACCTTTAATAACGATGTTGTTACTCAGCCGCGACTTTTCAAGCCCCTCGATACGTTTCTTTAATTTCGTCGTTTCTTCACTTGAGCCCGGCGTAGCCGTACAGTTTGAAGTTTCTAAACGGACCACCCTTTCGGTCAGTGCAGCTATTTCCATCCGAGGGTTAGCTTCCTCCAGTTTGACCTCCATGGTTGTGAACCGGTCATTGAATTTACGCTCCAACTCTTTCAAAGACTTCTCATAGTTTGCGCATGTTTTGTTTAGTTCCGATCTTATTTCATCCTTGATGCTACGAAACTGCTGCTTATTGGCCTCATTTGTCTCATTGAGTTTGCCCTCGATTTTTTGGAGATTGGCATTATTTTCCTTCCGCATTGCGCCGAGTTGTTCCATAATCATTCTCATGAAGTCCGTTTGGAGGGGTGTAACATTTTGCTGTGAGTAGTTACCACCTGAGACATCAGTGAGGTCTGCCCCTAGTTTACGATTATCGTCGTCGCGCGCCACTATACTATTCTCGATCATCTCGTGTGCATCGCCGCCTTTTGGCTCTTGCGGCCTCGACTTCTCTGGAGAGTACAGTACTCTGTTGCTTTTTTTGAAGGGAGTTGCAACTAGCAATTTTACCGACGTGTCCAACTCCGTGTCTTCTCTCTTCCGCTTGAACAGATCCTTAACACTTCCTTCGGAGTTGGATCTGATTTTATTTCGTAGCGTATCCGCTTTAGTCGGTCTGCCAGGCTTGCGCTTTACCTCTGGGGTGTTTCCTAGCCGTGGAGTTGAATACTCCTCCTGCGGGCTGCCAGGGGTAACGTTCGGTGTTATGTTACCGACTACTGTTGTACCGTTTCCAGATACGCTGTCAGTACCCCCAGCGCCCTCCGCCGCTTGTACGCTTGAACTATGGACATCCACCTTGGTAACTCGGGTATGAGAGTTCGCACCGAGCATGATTAGGCAAAGAAAAGAGCCTAACCTGTTTTGCTGCCCGCTGGGGTTAATTATTACGACAATAGCTAGACTAATGCTGTGGCTGTGTGCCCAATTAGCTCAAGTTGAACGTCGCGCTTCCTTTCACCACACTTACTTGTCTACTCTCCGTTACTCTGGATTTTTCCCACGTTTTCTGCGGTGAATACTGGGGAGTGCGCCAAAACGCGTGCTACTCGTACTTAGTTCGGAACAGAACCCCCAAGTGACGATAAATATCAATAAAATTTCATTGAAAAACGAAAAAAAATATCGAATTTCTCAAACTTCTCGTCTCCAATACTTGTCTGTTCTACAGAGACAATAACGAGCTGATTCCATGTATTACGAAGAAGAAAAAAAATATATCTCAAATGGTAGAAATGAAATTTGTAATAAGAGGACTGTCAAAGAGCCTTCGAAGTCGAATTTTTCAAGAATTTCATCAATTTGTAAAAAAATATTTCGGAGCTATCCAAGATGACAAATTTTTGATTTGAGTAACGTACTACTTCCTCTTCAATACAAGACAGGAACCAAAAAGATATATTTTTTCGTTCTCGAGATTGCATTTTTTTGGAGTATCCATAAATATCGATAAAATTTCATTGAAAATCACAAAGAATAGCAAATTTCTTGAACTTTTCTTCTACAATGGTTTGGTTTCCTACAGATAAAATAACGAACTGATTCCATCAATTATGGGGAAGAAAAAAAACACTGAAGGGGAAGGATTTAAAGGGGATATTTGGCCTGAATGCTAAATGGTAATCGTATTGGTGTCGGTACATGTTTTGTGTGTTTGTTTTATATTCATTAAATCTGGTCATAAGTTTTAAGCCAATAAAACGACTTTACTAGACATGATTTGATTCGTTAAATTAATTTGATCAACTTTTACGTGGTGCAATTCGTTATATTTGTCTCGTGTCTCAATATTTGATAATTTATCGTCAAACAAAAAGGAAATATCCGTCGTGAATATTAATAATCAATTGGTACAAAAAAGAAATATTTTTATTCGACGAAGGTTAAACACTATGAATTAATTTACGTAACTGATAAATGTTTTTTCCTCATACGTACTGTCGAAAAGAAACGCAGAGCGCGACGAATAAACATACTTCATTCGTAGCGCATAGCGCGATGTGTAAATACACTCGATACGGAGCGCGTAGCGCGACGTGCACCCCCGTGAGTGCCTTAAAAAATGTCCCGAAGGGACATTTTTCGGGGGGTTTGGGGGGCGGAGCCCACCAACAAGAGCATCTGCGCCCGCAGGGCGCTAAGACGCTTGTTAATCTCTGAACTTGCGGTTCTTGTCGATTCGGTTACGTGAAGTATCGAAGTTAACTTGTCTCAACAGCAACGCGAATGGAACAACGATGCTCCGCGGTCTCTGATTCTATCGTTTCCCGGCGAATTCGCCGTCAAATCGCTAATTCTTACGTCGTCGATCGAATAATCGGAATCGTCGGAAATCGAAGTAAACATTTGATCGATCGGCGCCGCAACTTCGTCATAGTCGATCGACGCGATTTCATTCCTCTTCGACGAAAAATCGTTGCTCGGAGAATTTGCGATTCTAGCGCAACGCGATCGGTGATCGTTGCTATTTCCTTGACGAGGCTTCAATCGGCAATGGAAATATTCTCTGTTAAAATGATGGCCGCTGTATGTAATTGTTATGCAACTTAATATTACGGATTTTTTCTCACTTGTCGAGTTGTTTCGTTCATCAGTTGCATCGCAGGGTCGTATCCCTCGTCGTGCCGCAGCGATCGCGTTCCGTCTATGATCCGCCGATACCTGAAAAATGGAAGAACACTTATTAGTATTCGATTATGTAATTTAATGTATTTGCATTTTTCTTACCTGTGGCGTTGTTTGGTTGATCGATTGCGTGGCAGGATCGTATCCCTCGTCGGGCCGCAGCGATTCTGTTCCATCGATGATCTGCTGATATCTGAAAAAAAAAACACATATTGCCATTCAGTTAAATAATTAAATCATTTTTGGAAGTTTTCTGACCTGTCCGGTTGTTTTGCTGATCCATTGCGCCGCAGGATGACATCTATCGTCATGCTGCAATCATCATGTTCCATCGATGATTTGCTAATACCTGAAACAAAAAAACAGACCCCTATTAATATCCTATTTATATTTTCCTTTCTTACCTGTCGAGGGGCAATTTTTCCGTGGCGACGATGTCTCACGTCGTCGCACCCGCTCTCTCACCTGTTGTCGAACTCCGTCGTTGGCCCATGGCGTCTGAAACAAATAAAAAACGTCAAATTAATTATTAAAATAATAATTTTTATAAATAGAATACTTACCGGTTTCCTGTATTTTTTCTCTGCATCGGGAAAAATAAAAACGCCGAAGTGTTGCATACGCGAACGGTCACGCGCGAAATTACTTCGATTTTTAAGACGTGTCAAAGATGTGATACGCTCCCACCCACGCACTAAAAAACGCTGTTTTATTTATGAACTCGGGAAAAACACTCGTACATTATAAAAATTCGCGAATAAACTACTTTTCCGGTGTTACAAACGAAGCGAGTTGACGTCGCAACGACGCGAGGTTATGTATCGTGTTGTCGACTCGACCCGGCTTTATGGATTTCATGGAGATAGAGAAGTATAACAGTTTAAATTAAATAACAAAATAAAAAATAAATCAAAATTAGTAGAACTTAAGCGAATTTAAAAAAAAACCGTCGCTACTTCTTTCGTCATATTAAAAATAATTATCATTATCGTACATTAATCTTTAATTATTCTAGGATGGAGGAACTTCCAGGGCAGCGACCGGGTTCGCGAATATATTTTTACCGCCGCGAACCGTACCACCTCGACTCGCGGTATATCGATACGGAATATAAATATTATCGATGCGTACATCGGTCGACGGACACGCAGTGCGCTGCATCGATATATTTATCCGAACGAGGCGACGTCACGCCGATTGGGGTTCATAATCACCCGTTTGACCGCAATGCGAGAGATGACTGCGTCTTTCGTGAAGAAGTTCGGCGATTGGCACGGGACATACTCCTCGAGCCGGATGAAGTCCTTCGACAAGCTTGTCGACAGTTCGTGAACATTTTTTCCTAAAATTTCGTCCTAAACGCCCTGATTTACGCTACCCTGAAAATGCAAAACGGGCCTAAAGAAGTTTCACTTCGAAATCAAATTAAATTTCTACAACTTGTTTAAAAAATTGTAATTTCTCTATTTTAAATCTTGATGCACGCCGCATCGCGCGCGTTTTTTTCTAGCTCATTCGTCTTGCATACCTTAAACACAAAATGTATTGATAAACTCTAAAGATTAGAATGAGTACCCTGATAGACAAACGGCACAAAATGCAGTACATGACGCAATAATTACGACACGTGCGGCACATGCCGCAAATATTGCGGTATCTGCTGCATTTCGTGTCGCTCTGTCTATTAGGGTACTTTTCTATCAAATAACAGTTACAGTTACAACCGCGTTTACTTACATAAATACATCGCTGTGCAGGAATCCGAGGGCAGGCGAACGGTGTTCGGTTCCAGCGATAATTAGTTTTATCAAACGCGTCCGAAGAGACTTACAGCCGCCAATACCGCACACTCTTGTGGAGCTCGCAAACGTGCTGGTAGATTACGGTCTGACACGCGAAATATATCGCGGCGTCGTAACTCCCGCTGATGGCTCGTCGGCACTTGTATTTGCTAGGATAGACATGCTCGAGTTTTTGTCACGCGTTCGCTGGCTGCACATCGATGGGACGTTTTCGGTTAGTCTTTATTATTTACATGTGCTATCAAAGTTCATACTTACCGTAATATGGCTATTTCTACGTCTTTTTCATTCACCGTTTTATTGAGTACATTTTGGAGACTAATATTGGTACTTCGTATTTCCTGACTATTCACGAGCACACCTTTTTTCTTGCCCTTTGAAGTGCATATTAATATGAATTATTATTCTCCGCTTTGGGAATTTTATATTGTGACGCTTCTCTTTTTCACCAAGTTCGTCACACTCGGTTACTTCGGTAATGTTAAAGTTTGGGGTGAGCGAAAAATCAAAAGGGACGGTCGATTAGGTGAAACCAGTGATTGATTAATGGAAACAAGTAAAAAATGTAATAAACCGTAATAATTCCTACTTTACCGACGCTTACTCCATTTACAATCTCTTTGGAGTAGTAATTATGATCTATAAAACACACTCGAGTTGTTTTTCCAATCGGAAACCTGAAAAATCAAATTTCTAAAGGAAAGAGTATTAACTCTTGGATGTTCCGCCTATAGCGTTGGAAACACTCGAATTGATAATGAACAATCCTAATTTACCGTTACATTTTATTAAAACAAGTGTTTTACATTCATTTTTACTCGAAAAGTTTGAAAAATGTCCGAGAAACGAATTTTTGCACTTTGAAAAGCGCGCATTTTGCCGTAATTTCCGAAAAAATGCTCTAAAAAAATAGGTGACGCTTATACATTTTTCAACTTTACAGGTTGTTATAAAAGCTAGTAGGGCAGGGTGCTTAGACCAATGTAGGGATTTTTTTTTCCATGTACAAAGGACACCGTCCCATTTTTTCATTTTTTCCCCCAAACAATACTCCAGTTACAAGGTCTTTGCGAAAAGCGCATAGCATCATTCACTCGATAATTATAAAATGCATATCAATGAGGAGCAAAAGAGAAGCGAAGCATATCAGTTACGTAATGCCATTGTTATATTCTTTTCGTAACTTGTGCATGAATCGCGGCACTTTCCATGGCAGTCTTGCAAGCCGAAAGTGGCCCATAGCATAACAGTCGCGAACCCGTGGTGAAATGATAGTCGCGCATGCGCAATTTGTATTTTATTCACTTTCGACCCTTGGGAGTTTACTTTCCACGTTTTCGCCCCTAGAGACATAACCTCACTTTTCAGTGTTCGTCTCGCGCGACTGCCATTCCAAATGCCACAGATTCATGCACTCTTTACGAAAAGTATGATGTGCAACGCGGGTCGAATTGGCGATTGCGACTCGCGTGATTGCAGCCCTCGCTTCGCTCGGACAGCAAACCGTACACTCGTTGCAATCGCCAACTTTCGCCCCTTGTTGCACAATATACTATTAAAAGCATTTTTTTATGACACATGAATGTTTTTTTACTGAAATCAGTGTGTCTTCTTAATCCACAATTTTTATTGATACTTTCAAATAGGTCGTTCCGTCAAATCCGCCAGCTACCCAGCTTTGGATTGGCTTTATTCGAGAGGGTGATAAGGTTAGCATTTATTTTCTAATTCATTAATCATTATACTTTTTCCCGCGACAGTCTAAATATCTCTGTTAGTCCATATCGTGTTGAATGCTCCTTTGAAAGTCATGTACCCGACTTTTCGTTTAGAAATTTAAATCTCGGGCAAAAATATCCCAGTCCCATAATCCCGCAACTGTAAAAACAAGACATATCTCATGCTAATATCTCCCCTCATACTAAAAAATTATCGACCCCTAATGGGGGCTGCGCCCCCTGCACCACCGCCCCGAGCATGAAGGAGTGTGCATTGGATGTGCTTCCTTTTTGCAAAGCGGAAAAGCTCATCCACTCCGACATCCTCTAAGTCAACTTACTGGACTCGAATTGACTCGGAGGCAGGGGCTCCACTGTAAGTGATGACCCACTCTGCCTGATTCATCCGCGGCCAATCACACTGGTCCCCAAGCCTACTTCTTAGCCCTTCCTAAAAGGCCGCCAGTTTTCTGTCACTTGACCCACCTTGGGGGAAACCAGCGTCATGTCTATTACCTTTTGTCTGCGGGGGAAATATGCGTTAGCTTCGACCCTTTGTTCAGGATCCCTAGATCGGTTGTAGATAGATACTCTAAAAGAGTATCTCTCTCGTTTATATTCAATCTACCCCATACGGTGTAGAGCAAGTTAGCGCCGCACTCCACTACTATGATTAGCTATTTGTTCTTGCAGTAGTCGATCAGCTTCATGAGTTTTCTTGTAGGGGGCGGGTCCTCGGAGTCGTATGGGAAGTATGCCGATGGTATTACTAGCTGCGTTAACAATGTAAAAATAGCGTCTAAAGTTCCGAGTAACGCTTGCGCAACCAGTTTGATCTCCTTCTGGCTGAGGGTCGTACCGCGGCAGACAGATAGTACTATAGCTATCCTCTTAACCGCCGTTACCGTATCCCCGCAATCTGTCGGTTGTGGTGGCACCCGGGCTTTCTTGGAGTCCTTGTCAACCTCGGGTGAGTGGAATAGGATGGCTGGCCTTCTTTGGGCCTCGGACTGACCTTTACTCAATGAGTCCCTTCCGACGATGGCAGGTTTGCCATTGGCCGCTTTTGCTGTTCCAATGTCAAGCATAACAATCTCGGAGATACCGATGCTGGGCAATTGCAAAGGTGAACGTTGCGCTGCCAGTCTAGCTTTGTGCTCTCCTCCTTAGCGCCCGCAGCATCTCTTCTTCGGCTTAGTTGCCGGAGGGGGGGTGATTGGCTTCCGATGATCCCTCATAATCTCTAGGGTCTACATGCAATCCACTGTTCTTCCTCAGCATAAGCGTGTTACTTTTCTTTTTCTTGCCAGAACCGTAACGAAGCAACAAAAGGCTGAATAGAATTTCTGTCTCTGAACCGAGGGCCCCTTATCTGCATTTATTTCAATAGTTTATTTATAAGAGCATCTTGGAACTGACCGTTTAGGTTAACATATCCTGTGTAACGCGATTTTTCCCGTCGTCTCTAAAAATTATCAGAATGCTGCTTATTTAAGTCTTTGATTGCGAAGCTCAATATTTTAAAAGAACGTTTTCCTCTCGGGAATTTTATGCTGTAAGGGCTGCCCGTGAGGTGTTGAACCCATTGGCGGAGATTCGAAGCACTAAAATCGGCGGGCCGAATGCATAGTGGTTGAGGAGGAAACCATCGGTATTGATGCTCGAGATACGGCTCTTTTAGCTCTGAAGTTACCGCGCGCTCGTATATGTGAGTCCGATGCTTTGAGGTATGGGTGGGTCTCGCTAAGGCTATAGCAATCAAATGCCCTTGGAAATTGGCTCGCTCCAAGTACGTGAGACGGCATTCTTCTGTCGTAGTGATGTATAGCATAATATTAGTGCTACACGTTCATTCTGCATGATCCAGATAACGTTCTCAAATCGATCACAAATAACGTTCTTTGGAATGCTCAAGTAACTGAAGCCCTTTGGAGATATTGATTTTATCGAACTATCAGTTAATGACAGCTTACTTTATAGATCCCCCTTGGCGAAGTCGCTGTCGAGATTTGTTAAACAGTTCTCGCCCACCAATTCATCGATTAACTAGCAGGCTATTGTTGCTCGCGCGCTTCGCGCACTCGCATTGCGTTTTCAACTATTTTAATGAATGGTTAACGGTTAATCATGACAAATATTCCTGGGCAGGTCTTATTTTCGGGATCCAGAGGCACTAATCTGAGTAATCTGAGTCTGTCGAATGGAGTGTTTCTGTCTGTCGAGTGTTTGAGTCTGTCGAATGGAGTGTTAGTCTAAGGGACTTAGATTAAATGAGTGAGTGTCCGTGAGCGTCTGTGTGTGTCTGGGAGTGTCCGTGAGCGTCTGTGAGTGTCTATGAGAGCGTCTGTGAGTGTATATGAGTATCTTTTTTTTTTTTTTTTATTTTATAGAGGAGGTTTGAAAATGCATTTACGCATACCCGAGTGGGTTATGTGGGACTCGGCCATTCCTGGCAATACCCACTAAAACATTCCTCCTCTCGACTGTATTCCCCCCCGCGGAAATCGCCCAAAAGGCTTTACTTCGCGAGGGGCAGTCTAAGCCTCAGACGGCCCTTCTAGCACGCGCTCTGATTTTAGGCGCGTCCGCCTCTCCGTTCTTCCATCTTCCTGATGGAATTCAGCTTCTCCACAATGGACGTGGCGAGGGTAACCACCGCATCCCAACCATCCTGTGAGCCAAGCAGGCACCTTCCCATGCCTTCAGGCGTCATGGATCCTCCCCATGACGCTCGGAATCGCTCCCGGTCATCGGCGAATCTCGGGCAATAGAAGAGCACGTGTTCCACGTCCTCGTCGATCCCAGGGCACACCGGGCATTCCGCGCTATCGTACACGCGAATACGATGTAGGCAGCTGCGGAAGCAGCCGTGCCCGGTGAGTACCTGGGTCAGGTGGAAAGTTGTAAGTCCACCGTGCCTGCTCGTCCACGCTCTCACATTAGGAATCACGCGGTGGGTCCACCGACCCTCGCCTGCTGAATCCCATCTCTGCTGCCATTCTTCGAAGGTTCTGCTGGACCATCGATCATCACCACGCTCTTGATCGTCGCCATCAGCACCAGTACGCCTACGCTCACGGTACACCCTGGCCCTCTCGGCTGCCAGTAGATCAACAGGAAGCAGTCCTGCGATCACCGAGAGAGCGATGTCAGACACGGTTCGATACGCTCGGGCCACCCTTAGCGCGACAGTCCGGCAGGCCCGTCGGCATGTGGCTCCGTAACTCGCATTGGTCTTCAAGGCACCAGCCCAAATCGGAGCCCCGTAGAGAATTACGGAGCTCACAACAGAGGAAAGAAGGAACCGTCGCGGCTCCTTCGGTCCCCCGATGTTGGGCATGATGCCCGCTAGCGCTCCCGCAACCCGTGATGCCTTCGAGCCCGCGTTCAGAAGATGTTCTCTGAATGACAGCCGCGCATCCAGGATGACACCGAGATATTTCAACGTGTCTGCGGTCTTGATTTTGCTACGACCGACCGTGAATGTGGCGTACGCCCTCTTCTTCGTCCGAGAGATGAGCACCGCCTCAGTCTTCTCGTCCGCCAGACTCAGCCCATGGTCGCTCAACCAGCCAGCTACTACCTCGATTGATTCGTCTCCGAGGTGCTGCACCTCATCGATGGTTTTCGCGACGACGACAAGGGCGACGTCGTCCGCAAAGGCCACCATCGATACCCCGTCTGGAAGCGGCTGCCGAAGCAGGCCATCGTACAAGACGTTCCAGAGGAGGGGCCCTAGGACCGAACCCTGTGGCACGCCTCCTGTGATGTTATAGGAGTGCGTGCCGGCGTCGGTGTCGTAAAGCAGGGTCCGGTCCGTCAGGTAGCTCGAAATGACTCTTCGCAGGTAGAGCGGCACCTTGAGATCTTGCAGGGCCAGCAAGATCTTGTCCCACCTGGCCGAGTTGAATGGGTTCCGGATGTCCAAAGCGATGATGGCACACATGCGCTTTGTACACCGGCTGCCACTGATGGCGTCCGTAGCTAGCGCCACAACCCGGCCGATGGCATCCACCGTTGAGCGACCCTTACGAAAGCCGAACTGGTTTTCAGACAGGTCTCCAGCGCCCTGTATGGCAGCCTCTAGCCTGGCACATATGACTCGTTCGAATAGCTTCCCGGTTATGTCTAGCATGCACAGCGGTCGGTACGAGGAAGGTTCGTCCGGGGGTTTGTTCCCCTTGGACAGAAGGACCAACCTCTGTACCTTCCACTGTGCCGGGAAGCATCCTTCGTGAAGACATGCGCTGAATGTATTCCCACAGATATCGGGAGCATTCAGCACAGCGGTCTTCACGGCCAGGCCAGGGACCCCGTCCAGCCCTGGAGCCTTACGGACGGTGATCCTGCTGGCAGCCATCTTCAGTTCGTCTTCCGTGACTTCTGGCGTCTCGGCTGCACCATCGTCTACCATCAGACCGGTCTCGGCACGCCGCTTCCGGTGTTCCGGGAAGAGGTGTCGGACGACCCTGTCGAGGAAGATTGGACACGTTGGAGCGGTGGCACCCCTGGGCTTGATCTTGTTCATAACCGTTTTATACGGTCGGCCCCAAGGGTCACTGTCCACTTCCTGACAGAAGTCCAGCCAGCACTTTCGCTTAGAGGCCTTGATGGCAGCCTTGAGGCGTTTCCGCATTATTTCATAGGCCGCAGCCAATTCCTGGTATTGCGGCCTATGAACAGCTCTTTGGTGCAGCCTACGTGCTCGGAAGCACTCTCGGCGTATCTCTGCGATGTCCTCGTTCCACCAGTATACTGGTGGACGACCGCGAGGGTTGGACTTCGCGGCCATGGAGGCATCGCAGGCCGCTGTGATGGTTTGCGAGAGGCTTCGAGCTCGTTCCTCGGGCGTTCCCTGCACTGTCGCTCCCTCTAGCATGCAGAGAAACGTCTCCCGGTCGAAGGTGGCGGGTGCCCATCTCTCTTTTTTGCGTCTGCACGACGCCCCTGCTGTCCTGCTGGTCAGCTGGAGCTGGTATACCAGGGCGTGGTGGTCGCTGCCCGTGTACCGATCGCTAACTTTCCAGTCGAGCCCTTCCCTCATCAGTCTAGGATCGATGAAGCTCAGGTCGATAATGGAGGTCCTGCCGCCCTTTGAGAAGGTTGGCTTGGACCCGGTGTTAGCGATTTCCAGCTCCAGTATTGCGAAGGCCTCGAGGAGGGCGCGATCGCGGTGATTGGTGCTCGCGCTGCCCCACTCCGTCGCCCATGCGTTAAAGTCCCCTCCGATGACGACCGGCAATCGGGAGGTCCTAGCACTGTCGACGATGGCATCCAGGGATCTCAGGTATTCGTCGGTGGTATCACTGGGTGGAAGGTAGCAACTGTATATTCTTATACCAGCCACCTCCACCCAAGTGAAACCGGGCCGAGGGGCGACCATCTTGTTGGATATATGGAGGTTTCCGCATACCCAGATGGCCGCCTTGCCGGTCGAGTCCCCTACCCAGTTCGGTTCACTGAGATCCCTGTACTCCTCGTTGACGATGACTACGTCTGCCTTCTCTTCCCTGACCAGCTGAAACAACAGGTCCTGGGCCACAGCGCAGTGGTTCAGGTTTATTTGGAGCACCTTAGCCATTGCTGGTCGATGCCCCAACCTCCTGCACTGCCTGTCGCCTGACTATGCAGTCCACAGCCCTGTGACCATCTTTGCCACACCGGAAGCACTGCGCCGACCGGTCGACCTCGCTCTCGCAGTCTTTCGCCAGATGCCCAGTGTTGTGGCACCGGAAGCAACGGGAGGATGTTTGGCGCGGCCGAACCCGGCAATTCACCCATCCAATCCTGAGCCTTCCGCTTTGCAACAACTTCTTTGCTGCTGCAGCGGGAAGCAGGACGCTAGCCGCCTGGGTGCCACTGTAGGAGTCCCTGAGTTTAATATCTCCAGGGGTTACCGCTCCTGGCCCAATCGCCGCAGTGATAGCCTGTGCCACCTCTTCTACGGTTGTGGCCTCGTCCATGTCCTTGATAACCAGGACTTCCCTATGAGTCAGCGTCTGAACAGCCGCCGACTCCACTAAGGTGGCCGAGACCACTGCTTGTAGCACTGGGGTCTCTACACCAGGCTTCCCCAGCTCCAGGAGTAATTCTCCAACTCGGGTCCGCCTGATGCGGGTCACCCGATCCCCCAGAGGTTTGAGGTCCGGTGCGGCTCGGACTCTGCGAAGAATGTCAGCATACGACACCTCACCCGTTGCCTTGATGTGGATCGCATCAGGACGGGGGGGTCTAAGCGATACCTTGGGCTTTGGCTGCCTTTGGTCGCGCCTGCCGGCCTCTTCTATTGGCAGCGGCTGCTGCCGCTGTTTTTTCTTGCCCCGTTTGACGACTGTTGCCCAGTCGGGGTCTTTCTGCTGGGCAACTGGCTGCTGTCTGGCTTCAGCTGGCCGGGGCGGATCCCTCTCGGGCGTCGCCTCTCTCTTCTTCTTCTTCCGCTTCTTCCTCGCCTGCGGAGACCTAGGTGGCGAGGGGCGCTCGCGGTCCAGGTCTCCGTGGGGCGCCCGGTCGTTGCGAAAGAGAGGCGAGGTTTGGCTCGACCCCTCCTTGCTCGGTCGTGCTGCCCGGGCTGCGGTTGCCGCGGGCCGCGCCGCCGCAAACTCTTTCAGCGCCCTTAGAGTGCCCCGTGCCTTGACTTTGAGCTCTGTGTGGAGGTTCTTCTTCTCCAGGATGAACCCCACCAAGGACTCAAGTTCCTTTGTTAGGCGCTGAAAAGCCTCTTGAGCCTTCAGCGTCACGCTCTCGCCACCTGCGTCACTTGTTGCATTAGATACTACAGAGGCCGAGTGACCAACCTCTGTAATACTGCGGTCGTTAGATGACGACGTCCCGGGGCCCGCTTGCTCACCCCTGACAGACGCCGGTACTGGGGATCCGAACCCCTGCACCGTAATCGTTTTTTCCGCCGTACCACTCATGACGATTTGTTGACGAGGTTTACTCCCCACTGTTGGTCCGCGGGAGGTATTTTAATTCCCTCCTACCCTCCATATCTGGAGAGCGTTCCCCTATCCGCCACCTGGGGACGCGCCACGTAGGGGTCAGTTTCCCCCTGTGGTGTATATGAGTATCTATTAGTGTCTATGTGAGTGTGTGTGTGTCTATGAGTCACTGTGAGTGCTATGAGCGTCGGTGAGAGTGTCTGTGAGTGCGAAGACAGACATACTTTTTCAGGGACTCTTGTTTATATGTATAGAGATATTCCCACACAGCTTGACTTTCTCCGTCTCCCGCCCCGTGCGCATACACATGCAGCTATACTCCTCTCTCGGTTCAGTCGAGGAGCAGCGCAAGTTCGCGAAAAGAAGTATGTACCGATAGTCACGGGAGGTAACATTAGTGATTTTGGATCAGAAGGTTGGAGATATTTTCACGGAAAATGTTTGCATGTGGGATATTTTTGCATATGGGATATTTTTCCAAATTGCATATTTTGGCATATGAAATATTTTAGTATCCAATATTTTGTAAACGGGAGTTTTTTGGGTGGGAGTATTTCATCGAGGGATCAGAAACACATAGAATATTTTCATGAAATATTATGTCATGTGGTCAAAAGTCGGGTCACCCGTAACAGTACATTCTTAATCATTACAATTCTAAAATATTGTTGTAGGGATACGCGGCAGTATTCGTACTGTACCAGAGGCGAACGAAAATGCTATATGATGCCATATGGCATCATATACTCGAGCTGTGTCCACAGCTTCGGGAAAATTTGCGCGCGGTATGGACCGATTTCGAACGGGCCGCGGTTGCGAGTCTTCGGACTAATTTCCCGCGGATCCGGATCCGGGGCTGTTGGTTCCATTTTTGTCGCGTGAGTTTTAAGTCTCTATATAATCTATGGTAAAATATGTCACTCTCTCTATAGCCATGCTACATGTTGTCTATCAATTGATATTGAAAGCAAAAGTTTTTGTGGGTTTCAAATCATGTACCTGCACACAAAATCCATCGCCATAAAGAAACAAGCGAAGACAATGAAACTCTGTCGCTTTCTTCTTTATGGCAATTCATTAGAAAATTTTATCCGTATCATATTGTCACCTGTATACAGGTTACGATATGATGGGTCTAAATTTTTGTGAGAATGATTCAAATTTTGTTCTGTGTAGCAAAATGTAATCATTTTTGTTGGAGCAATTTGATGCGCGTTCGCCTACATGCCGCGTTGCTCCGAAAACTCGGGAATTGTCGTTAGCGTTCGGTCGACGCTCGAGCGCTAGACCAATCGAAATGTCCGAAGTGTGCGAGGGTGAGCGGTATGTGTGTGTGAGAAAATAAGCGCGATCGGTCAGTGGTTCGATATCGTTGCTGTCGCGAGGCAAACGCCTATTCTATCGTCATTAAAAATAAAGATTATTACTAGCTGTGTACGAACCGAAAGTGCTTTATTTTTCTTCTCCTGTTCCTATCCTCACAATCGTCTGATACAATAATTTTGCTACACAGAGAGCTATAGGTATACCAGAGATTGCAATTAAACGATTATTTCTTTTTGGTAACCAAGAAATGAATAAGTCATTGCAGCTAAACTCCCTCCTCAAATGTTTTATATGGTGATTGCCATTCGACGGTTAGTGAAACTTAATGTTTAGTAATAGACTTCATTTGACATAGGCCGTTTACCGAAAATGGAAGTCGCTGCGCATGATCGACCCACCGACAGAAATTTTATATCTGTCGTGGGGTCTTCCTCTGCTTCCTGCGGATCAGTTTGCCGAGGGTTGTCGCGTGATAACCGCGCTTGCCGATCCGCACGCTGTGGAACCCCACGAATCGCTCAATGCGTTTACGCATTATCTCCGCCAGCAATGGGCACCCCTCGCGAATGTTACGTCCGTTCACGGAACGCCGATACGGACAAATAACGTTGCGGAGGCTTTTAATCGACACTCGACGAAAAAAATGGGCGGTGTCCATCCGAGACTTTGGGTTTTTTTGGGTATGCCCTTATGGTCAACATAGAATTCCGTTTCTATACATACGATATGAAGCATAGTGCATCAACATTAGTATGATCTGCAGAAAAATTGAAGGAAACTATCGGCGACGAGTTTATGAAATTCAACCGATGGCGAACGACGGGACAAACCGGACAAAAGCCCCGACATAAAGCGTGGGTGAGGGCCGACGAAAGGCTGGCGGAAAACCAGCGTTTACTGAGGACGGGAAGGTGATTTTGAGTCGTACTTCATAATTACGTAGTGTCGTAAATTGTGCATAAAAGTACAAAATACAGGGTGTCCCCGAATACCCGTATGATTTGGGATTTTCGGATGTGGAATTTTCGTCGGAGTAGATCACTGTTTGCAGAAGTAAAAAATTCGCAATACAGTTTAATTGCGAGGCGATTGAAATTCCGCCAATCAGGGAACTCCGATAGACCATGTAATTCACGCCCGAAAATATGTTCTATAGATATAGTCTGTGCGTGACAAACGAAAGCGATCGGCAAAAATAATCGACTCGCGGCATGTTTTGAACGACTCGCGGCTTCACGGCGAACGGTCGAACATAATGTGGGTTATGTCGTGAAATAAATTCATGCGGATGGCCTAAACCTGTTTTCGATGAATTTATTTATTGATAATATGATTTCATGTTGTTATACGCCGCTTAATCGGCGTACGTTTTTCCGCCCTTTCGGCCTCGCGAATCTGAAAAAAAAGAAAATATATAAATTTTATATATTCATAAAAATTAAATTAACGCATAAGGTAAAACGATACCTATACTTACCTGTGGCGAAGCGTCGCCCCGCAACATCCTCGTCGTCCCTCGGCGAAGTCCTCCGGCGTCGATCCCTCGTCGTCCCTCGGCGAAGTTCTCCGGCGTCGATCCCTCGTCGTCCCTCGGCGAAGTTCTCCGGCGTCGTTCCCTCGTCGTCCCTCGATGAGTCCGTCGTCGTTCCTCGGTGAAGTCCTCCGGCGTAGTTCCCTCGTCGTCCCTCGATAAGTCCGTCGTCGTTCCTCGGTGAAGTCCTCCGGCGTAGATCCCTCGTCATCCCTCGTCGTCGAAACCTGAAACAGAAAAAGAAAGCGAATTAGTATCTAATAATAATTATATGAAATATCGAAACGTGACTTACCTGGTTGACGGCGAGTCGCTGCGTCGACTAACTTTCAGCGAATCTTCGCCGTCCGATGCGAATCCTCCGCTGCGACGGAAAACTGCGTTCCCGCGACGATCTGTAAGAAAAAAAAATGTATTAATTTTAGCTCTAATCGTTCGTGATTCATAATTCGAGAATCACGAACGATTAAAACCGGCGCAACGGAAAAATCTCCGAAACATAACCACAAACTCCGCGGGTTTCGGAGACTTTATATTTTTGTTATGCGGGAGTACCGCATAACAAACGCTACGCATATTTTGGGTAATATACTAAAACTAAAACTTACCTGAGGATCGGCGGAGATATCCGAGAATCACGACACTCGTATCACCGCACTAAAAAACCACTCTCACCTGTCAAACGTCGCGTAAAAACTCGGGATTCCCTTCACTCGTGGGGGCAAGCGCAGCTGAGTCGGGGACCTCGTGTACCCGGCCCAGTGAAGGTACCGCACTTTGCCGCGAGAAGGCTACGGACTTCATAGCCTCTCTCACGAACGAAAGAGCGCCAGGAGCTCCATATAAACGGCTGCTCAGCGCACTTTTACCAAGCACGCCGCCGATCCTGGTGGCACGGGGAACTCCGCCCCTTAGGACTTTCCGTCTTCCGGCACGACGCTCATCGTCTACCACGAACGGTTAAGAACTCCGCGAGAATTTTTGAAACGCCGCCGATCCTGGTGGTAAAAAATACGCCGCCAAGCCTGGTGGTCTAAAAACTCCGCCGATCCTGGTGGTAAAAAAAACTCTCCCACGCGCCGCGTAAAACCCGCGATTTATCCGATAACTCTTTATCTTTTGTCTTACTAATTTTTACGTTTCTTTCATTTCTTAATAAACCATTCTCTTGTATATATATATTTACTCTCGTTTTTTGTGTTTTCTTTATTATTTTTCTTCACGCCGTCGTACATTGTCGCTTGTATGCCGAAGGATCGCAATAGTCCCTGCTACACCCGCCACCGACTGGCGCAGAAGCTCCGAGTTACGCAGAAGACGAATGAGACAATATGTCTGAAAAGCCGACACGCGATCGTATTCGACAGCCGCGCGTTTATCCCTCGACCATATGAAGAGCGGATCGTACTCGAACTTCCGTTGCCACCGTGGGCTCGCGAAATCGTTCGACCAACCGAGAAAAGGTCGATCTTCGAACCTCGGCCCCCGCCTCTCGAACAGACTCCCCTCTCACCTCCGCGAGAGGAATTACCGTCGACGACACTCCGAGAAAACCGGGCATCCCCGCGAAAGTTCGTACCGCCGTCGGTAAGGAAGGAGAAGCGAGGCCCTCCCGCACCATCGAAGGGGCACAGACCCGTTTCCGCCACACGCCGCGCTAAAACGCTTCCGCCGAAGCTTCCGATCGACGCCGAATTCGAAGCGCTGTACGAGCAGCTCGGTCGCGAAATAGCCGCGCCCACTCCTCCCGAGCCGTACGTTCCCACGCGCAAGGCGACTGCCCCGGTACGCCCGTTCGCGAATCCGCGCGGGAAACTTCCGATCGTCGGTAGTCCGACAAAAACCGCGAAATCGGCCGCTCCGCTGAAACCGCGTGCCGCAGCGCCGTCGCTCGAGGCCGTCCTCGCTCGCGCAAAAGCACCTACCACCAAGCGAACCGTGGAGATGATTGAGCCGCCGAGACGGGGCTCCAAAAGGCGGTAGAGAACCTCGTATTTTTTGCAAACGGCCCTTTTCAGGGCCAACACAAAAAATCCAAACATAATTTTCAGCTCCTTCCCTTCGGGGAAGACGAATCATTCGCCAACTTGGGGCCAACGCGCTTGTGTTGGTAACAATGTATGCTTGCTATTTTATCGCCTCTCTTAGCAATAAGAAGAATCGGACAAGTCGCACGTGTCCAACAACGAATCAGGTAAGTACTTGATGTGCAGGTAAGATGTTCGTCATCTCTCGAAGCGGTTTGGTAATGCATTATCAATATGATCGATGTTTTTATCGGTGCCGCTTCTTGAGATTGATTCGAACGTTAGTTTGAATCATCGATCGTACCGGAAGCAAAATGTTGGAAAGGTTGAGCGATAGAGACGACTCGACGGTGTGTCTAATATTTCTACTCGCTATCCGGTATCGTATTATCATTCTGATTGTATCGTAATAATAATACGATACCGAACAGCGAGTAAAAACGTTACACACACCATCGAGCCATCTCTATCGCTCGCCCTTTCCAAGATTGTACTTCCGGTACGATCGATGATTTAAACTGAGGCTCGAATCAATCTCGAGACGCGATACCGAATACGTCATTGATCGTGTTGATGATAGGATACCAAATATCGAACAAAGGGACGATACGCACTGACGGTTTCATCTCTATCGGATCATCGTTTTCAAAGTCGATATTCCGCTGCGTTCGATAAGAAAAATTGCAATCGATTCAATCGAACGAAGCGTAACCGAATACGCCACCGATACTATTGATAAGACGATGATACACAAGTCGTGAAAACGACAATAACTCTGGCGGTTTTACCTCTATTCGCTCGCACCGGAAGTAAGACTTCTGAAATAGCGAGCGAATAGCGGTAAAACCGCCTGAGCTTTTGCTCTTTTCATGACTTCCGGTACGATTGATGACTTAAATTGACGTTCGAACCAATCTCAAGAAGCGAGACCGAACAAAACATCGATCGTGATGGTAATGAATTACCAAACCGCTTCGAGCGATCACAAAAACCGTAAAATTATCGTTCCAATGAGGCATCTCATAGCATCTTACCTGCGCATCAAGTACTTACCTACCTACCTAGTTCCTAGTACCTAGTACTTGGTTGTCGGACCCGTGCGACTTGTGCATCAATGAAATCATAATTATCAATAAATGAATTCATTGAAAAGAGCTTTGTGCTATTCGCATGAATTTGTTTCGCGACATAACCAACGTTGTGTTCGACCGTTCTGCGTGAAGCCGCGAGTCGTTCAAAGTATGCCGCGAGTCGAGTATTTTTGTCGATCGCTTTCGTTTGTCACGCACAGACTATATCTATAGAACATATTTCCGGGCGTGAATTACATGGTCTATCGGAGTTCCCTGATTGGCGGAATTTCAATCGCCTCGCAATTAAACTGTATTGCGAATTTTTTAGTTCTGCAAACGGCGATCAACTCCGACGAAAATCCCACATCATACGGATATTCTGTGACACCCTGTATGGTGGAAACGAAATTTAGTATGCATTTATCATTTTTAACAGATACGACATTGAAGCGTTTTTGCAAGCGGCAACCACGCCTTACCAGCGGTTGGATTTACACCATGCGGCGCGAACGCTTCGAGCTGGTAAGTTTTAACATATACATATAACATTGAAAATGTTCACGATGCAATATTGTACATTCGTCCATTCGCCCATTCGTTAACCATTCGTTAAAATGGTTGAAAACGCAATGCAAGCACGTGAAGCGCGCGAGCCACAATAACCTGCTCGTCTTTAATAAGAACTAATCTTTTTTTCAGATGGGGAAGTGCAACACGAGCTACCCGTTCCTCAGCATATGCTGAATCCACAAGATGTGTTCCCAGGTAAATATGGATCAAATTAGGAATCCGTATCAAACAATTCATAAAAAAAGACCGCATCTATAGAAGTCGGTTGTTAATTGAATGTCTTTAACGGTTTTATAGTTAAATATTCATACAGTACTCTCGACAGTAACGTAATGTCTTTATAGACGATCCTGCCCAAGAGGAGCAAGTCGTCCGTCGCCGAAGGGGACCGAGACCTCGCCTTAATGCGAGGAGAGGTCGGGCTGATGGTACGTGTATTTTTTCCAACAAAATAACTGTCAATAATGAGCGATGAAACGATATAAATGGATTTTTTTTTTAATTTCATATGCTGATGTTGGCTGCTATAAACATAAATCATCAAATAGACGAATCAGACAGTGCTGGTAATTTAATATTATCGATCGATTTAATAAGTGCCATATTTATAATAAGACATGTGAGAAGGCCATTTTTAGGCACTCACTATAACAATAGGCAAAGAGTGCCTATTAAAATGACCATCCGTTGCTCTTCGGAGTCTGTCGAAGGGGTTACTCCGCAGCGCATACTCCAAAAATTTTTATTTTTCACCATTTCCTTCAGTGTATCTCCAACATCATGCGTAGTTACTTTGAGGTGACTGCGATGAACAGAAATATTTTTTTTAGCCTGCGGTGCAATGAAAACAACTTTTTGGCTGAATTTTTCTTCTCGGACGTCCGTATCACACTGTAACTTTAGATGGAGCGAACCAATTTTGTTCTCTTTCGCAGGGATTTTTTATTACATTATTTCTAGCATGCACATCACTTTTAAAACCAATCTGAGACCTTTAAGTATTTTTTCTAAAAAATTATTGGCCACAATTTGCATTTGCCTTCGGTCAAATGTCCGTACGGTGCCATCATAATGAACTCTACGAACCAATTTTTTTCTCCTTAGCAGCATCATTTTGTTTTATCAGAAGCACTACGCACAGCAAATTTAGAGACAATCCTACATCTCTAACTATTTATTCATCACAATTTTCCATAAAAAAATGATTTTCTCACATCTGATGTCCGTACGGTGCTCCAATTAAGAATCCTGGAAACCAATTCTTTTCTCTTTCGCACCAATATTTCATTGCATCGAAAGCAGTATGCAGAACAAATTTTGAGTCATTCTGACAAATATAATTTTAATTATAAAATAATTCACAAATAGTGGTTATAACAAGATTTGCTTTAAAGGTTATGTTATTTAGATTTACCAAAAATCCATTTTTCATCATGTTGAAAAAAAAAACTTCGCTTGTGAAAAATAAAACACGAAATATCATACACATATTCACAAATGTTTGCGTTTTTTATTTAGAAAATAATATATTATCACCGAAAATTATTCGCAATATTTTATCATATTTTATTCACATTCGTAATAATAATGATAAATTTCAGGTATTCACTGAAAAAATTGGTAGTAAACTCACAAAAAAGATTCATCGAATATCCAAAATAATTACAATTTCCCAAATAGAACTAAAAAAAATCGCGAGTATATATTTTTTCGTTTTATTCTATCTGTCAAACTTTGGAAGCAGATGACAATTTCGTAGCAGACGATACACAGATGCTCATACGTCGCGGCGCGTGTACTCTGTGACCGGATGATTTTCAAATTAAAAAAAATCGACATCTCGTTTCAATCTTTGTTCCTATTTTCCATAAATACAAATGGATTCTACGCGGTATAGCGCAGATAAAAAGTGTGCAATCATAAAAAAAAGAATTTTCTATCCTTCGACCGTCGAAGATTCATCGCAGCTGAAATCTTTGTCAATTATGTTCACCCGATTTATTCGTTTACAGTTAATAATAAAAACTGCAAATTCTTTTTCTGGCAACGTATTTTCTCCTCTTCACAACAAGCCAAAATAAGAGTCGAAATCTTCTTTCGCTGCCGAGATATGATTTTTTTAAGCAAAGACTAATTTTACGAATTTTCGTCAAAAAAGTAATCGTTTTTTCAAATTTCTCGAAATTGCCGTCTCTAATACTTTCCTCTCAAAGAAATCGTATTTACAAACTGACTCTCCGCGTTATTGCGCAGATAAAAAGTGTGCTATGTTTAAAAATTTAATTTTTTACACTTCGACCGTCGGAGATTCATCACATTCGAAACCTTTGTCAATTTTGTTCGCTGGATTTATTCGTTTACACTTGATAAGAAAACTGCTAATGATTATTCTATCGACGTATTTCCAACGTTTTTTTTTTTCAAATTTTTTCAAATTTTCGTCGAAATACGAATTTTTTTCATATGCTCACGTCTTGAAGAGTTTTTTTTCGCAAAAAAAAAACAATTGTACTCTCAAAGAACAATTATAAACAATTATTTATCGAGAAAGTGAAAAACACTGAATTTGTCGATTTTACGAGTTATTCCGTACCGAGAAACTTATCCTTGTTTGTGATTAAATAAAATTTTAAAAAATACGATATGATATGATGCTAAATTTGATATTTTTAAGCGACGATAAATATCAATAAAATTTCATTGAAAAACGAAAAAAATTTTCGAAGTTCTCAAACTTCTCGTCTCCAATACTTGTCTGTTCTACAGAGACAATAATGAGCTGATTCCATGTATTACGAAGAAGAAAAAAAATATATCTCCAATGATAGAAATGAATCTTGTTATAAGAGGACTGTCAAAGAGCCTTCAAAGTCGAATTTTTCAAGAATTTCATGAATTTGTAAAAAGATATATCGGAGCTATCCAAGATGACAAATTTTTGATTCGAGTAACGTACTACTTCCTCTTCAATACAAGACAGAAACCAAGACGATATATTTTTTCGTTCTCGAGATAGCATTTTTTTGCAGCATCCATAAATATCCTACAGATAAAGTAACGAACTGATTCCATCAATTATGGGGAAGAAAAAAAACACTGAAGGGGAAGGATTTAAAGGGAATATTTGGCCTGAATGCTAAATGGTAATCGTATTGGTGTCGGTACATGTTTTGTGTGTTTGTTTTATATTCATTAAATCTGGTCATAAGTTTTAAGCCAATAAAACGACTTTACTAGACATGATTTGATTCGTTAAATTAATTTGATCAACTTCTACGTGGTGCAATTCGTTATATTTCTCTCGTGTCTCAATATTTGACAATTTATCGTCAAACAAAAAGGAAATATCCGTCGTGAATATTAATAATCAATTGGTACAAAAAAGAAATATTTTTGTTCGACGAAGGTTAAAGACTATGAATTAATTTACGTAACTGATAAATGTTTTTCTCTCATACGTACTTTCGAAAAGAAACGCAGAGCGCGACGTATAAACATACTTCATCCGTAGCGCATAGCGCGATGTGTAAATACACTCGATACGGAGCGCGTAGCGCGACATGCACCCCCGTGAGTGCCTTAAAAAATGTCCCGAAGGGACATTTTTCGGGGGGTTTAGGGGCGGAGCCCACCAACAAGAGCATCTGCGCCCGCAGGGCGCTGAGACGCTTGTTTAAATTTAAGCCGATTTGGTGGACCTTCAAATAGATCCCCCACCTTCGCGAGGGAACAGCACCGAACGCGACGACGGTCAATTAGACAGTGGCGGTAAACTTTCAAAATTTAAATTGTACATATAAACAAACGATCTAATAACTGAAAACGATTTTTTGTTTTTCAAAATAAAGAAAATGACGAGAATCCGCAATCTTCGGCGGATGAGAACCGGGCTCAAGAAACCGACGAGTCTGAAACTGGCGGTAAAATATCAGTGAGAAGTCAATACGAACTGCTTTTAAAATTTCACGGGCACTTTCGACTGAGATTATTGCGCATTACCGTCTTCTGTGAATTAGAAAAAGACAAATGCATATAATGTTTATGGTAGCAAAGTATCACCGATTTTTAAATTTCACGGCGATTATATCCTAAATCGGATTAAATATTAAGATTTTTCTCACGGGGCAAAGAGGTCCGTAGACCTCGCGCGCTACCCGCGCATGCGGCCGTTCGATAAAACCAATCAACTCCACTAAACCGTAGTCGTGGAATTCGTTGCTGTAGCAATGTGAAATGAACAGCTATATAACGTTAGCAACGGCCTGAAGTTAGTTACGGTTTGAAGTTAGCCAGTTCGCGATTATCCTACATTTTTTCTCCATATTATAAAAATAACTCGCCGCGGCATCCGTCGTTGTGCAGGAACTGGCAGACAATATACTAAAGTCATTAAGTAAAGTACCAAAGTGGCTAACATCGCGGTCAAAATCACGGAGTAGCTAATGTCACAGCTGTTGCAATTAAAAAGCTTGCCATAGCAACGGTTTCTATTGTAGCGGATTTTTTCGTTCAACTGGTTTTGCCAGGCGGTGGCGGGCGCGCGGAGCGTGCGAGCCGTACAAAACCCTATTTATAGTATAGAGAAATTAAATTACTAGATGAATAGTGTAAAATTTGAGATTGCCGAAGTGCCGGTCTTTGTCGAACGTTGCGTTGTACATGAAAGATTAAAAGTGGGTACGAAAAATCGAATGCATAATTACACTCAGAACTATGTTGAAATAGCTGAATCTGAAGACAATCGTCCGCGTCGGGGGCGTGCTGTCCAACGCGATAGGGTTGGCAGGCCCGTATGCGCAGGAAATAATAATGGTGAGTAGCTAAATAACAACAAATTGTTGATGGGACGGAAGACTTTCTAATTCAATATTTCTCTAAGAATATTGTCATTACGCACCCACACGGATTCTTTTATATACAATTAAAACATAAAAATAATTTATGCATGTGGGTACCTGTAGATTTTGTTAACAATCTAAACGTATATTCCATCCCGTCAACCTGTTGCCTATTTATCCAATTACTATTCTTCGCTCTTTAGAATTACATAATACTGAGTAATAATGTCAAACCTTTTCGAAATAGCTGAACGTCAGCGAAGCCCGATGCGTCGAGGCCAGAGGGGTCGAGGCGGGAGAGCCGGAAGATTCGATGGACGACACGGGGTTAGCGACGACAGTGAGTTAAACTTTAAATTCAATTCTGTTGAAATGTATGAAATTCTAATAAAAATACAAATTATCCAATATACTGGCGCAGTGTGTCAGTTTATAAGGAACAATTTTTTTCCCTTAAACCTTCTCATAAACGAGTTTTAATATTATTTTTTGTAATTCGTGCATGGAAAGCGGTGTATTTCATGGCAGTTTTGCGGGACGAAAGTCAATTTCGTGACAGTAGTGAAAAGATAGGTTCCCGCATGTGCAGTTCGCGATTGTATCACTTTCGTCTCTTGGGAGCTTACTTTCGTCGCTTGGGGTGAAAAATGATAGCCTCACATTTCACTGTCCGTCCCGCAAAACTGCAATGAAATGCGCTGGATTCCCTGCACTCATTCCAAAAAGCATAGCTCGCAACTCGGGCCAAATTGACGATTGCAACTCGTGGGATCGCAGCCCTCGCTTCGCTGGGGCCGCAAACCTTACACTCGCGGCAATCACCAACTTTCGGCCCTTGTTACACAATATACTATTGTATCCTGCACATACCACCTTTGCATTCTTTTGTCAATTTACATGACATTCCCAGATAAAAACTTCCTGATAAAACATTAACTCCCTCATAACATACTCCCTCGATAAAATAGATGAACCGGCCCAGAATCGAGGTGGTCCCGGTCGCGGTCGCGGTCGCGGACGTGGACGTGGTCGCGGCGCGAGAGGCGCTATCCGTGGAAGACCGGCAGGCCAACGCGTAATTGTAGACGATTGTAAGTTATACTTCAAATATTATCACTTGAGGCTTTTACGAAAACGGTAGAACCTCGATCATCCGAACCATTTCTCTGTTAACCGAACGCTCGGTTATCCGAATGTTACCGCGGAATATATATTGTTGACCACCGTGGCAAAGGGTACGCGTACCTTCAAGCGTGTTGAAGCGCACTTTTCCTTTCTCAACATTAGTTCGCACATTGTCTTTCCAGAGCAGTTTCACGAGCAAAATCGGACACCACGCAGCGACTATTTTCTTCACTTTGAATCGAATTACGCAAATCACATGTACCATGGCGTGAACTCCGAGTCCGATAATACTATTATTTTAGTGATGTATGTTTTATTAATATACGTGTTATGATCTCGTATCGACGTGTCTTATAAAAACGGTATCGCGTTTTGATTATTCAAACTAGACCCGGTCCCGACGGGTTCGGATAATCAAGGTTTCACAAGGATTACAATGGTTGAGAATTTGATTATAACGTCAATCTTTTTAAGACATTAGAAATCTTTTACCATTAAAATTATTGCATGAAGCTGAGAGTAGCGACGGTGAAAATGTCCCCCGAACGCCCCCCCAACGGGTTATTATATCGGAGAGTTCCGACGAAGATGAACCGATCAACATTGTCGTGGAACGTCGCCGAAATGTCGTTCCGATAATCGAATCCGATTTGGATAGCGGCGAAAGTAGCGCCAGCGTCGAAATGGCCGTGGTTTTTGACAATCCTGCGAGGGTGTATTACGTCGATCCCGAGATTCCGGAACTCGAAGGCGACATTAACAACGGTACGAAGTTTATTTATGGAATCTCGACCGATTAAGGAGGTTCGATTATCAGACGAAATAGTCGAAATAGTCTGATGACGAAATAGAAATAGTAGAACAGTCGTTCTAGATGCTATAAGAGTTTCCATGTTTGCGCGATACAGTAAATATTTCAAAGAATTTTTGATTTTTCTATTGTATGAAATAGCAAAAATTTTAATTTACTTTTTCAACAAAATTTACACGGATATGTTCTTATAATGTTTGTATGAAGGATAACTTTATTAATGAATTTCATTTGATCGTAATATTTTCTTGAACAGAAGACGATGTCCCTATGAACGCGGAACGGGATGTACCGGAGGAAGAACCGGTTGCGCCGATTCCGCCGGTTGCCCCGATTCCGCGGGTTGCGCCGGTTGAGCCGGTTGTCATAGTGGACAGTACCGATGAGACCACCGACAGTGGTTAGTAGCCTCCTCTATCACTGATTATATCCCATCATAATAAGAGTGTATGAGCTGATTTTGCCAGTAGATAAATTGAATTCCGTATTATCCTAAAGAGAAATCCTTCTTCAGGATAAGCGTGAGGCAAAAAATCAATAATTTAACCATATTCATCAATCTCTCTAGACGAAATTCAAGAAATTGATGTGGACCGACGGCCCGGGGATATTGCGAATGCAAATAACGGTAAAGTTAACCTTTTTTATAAATAGTGAAACCTCTCTATTTTTACCATGGTTTAACTCAACCGCTCGCTCATTTGAACTCGTTACCATGGCAATGATTGCGGGCAATGAATCTCGGAATGTACACTGCGCACGCGCCGAGTCACGCAGTTGCTGGCTCTGCGGTGGAGGGGCGCGTATACCCCTTGTGGCAGTAACTGACCGAGAGTGCGGACTGTAGGTAAAATACAGAATAGCGAAAGGGTCCGGTCCCGGCAAGTTAAGAAAAGAGGGGTTGTACTGTAATATAAAATTCCGTGAAATAAAGCGGTTTTTTAACCAGACGGTTACGGGTGCCGCAGTTATCAGACGGTTTTAATCTTTCTACAGACGTGGTTGCCGTGGCAGCTGGGGCAGGTCCGGGATCAAATGCGAATGGTAATGCGATCGGTTTTTTTGTTGTTCACATATTTTTGTAAGAATTAATCGAGCGCTCTAAGTTACGAACACATAACGTTCATTTACAGCGTCTCGATCCAGAAAAAAAAATCAGCGAAAAAAGAGGCGGAAGCAGCAGCGGCGACAAGCCCAAAGCGGCGGCGAGGAGCGTCGACCGCATGGCCATAAGCGCCGACGAAAGAAAACTCAAAAAGGTAACATTACACATGTCCTATGGATGGAAAGTAGATTTACTATATCTCTTCGCGTGATTTAATTACATCATTACATTACAACTGCGGATAGTACAGCTGTATCCTTCAATAATGTCAATCCTACATCATTGTGGTGTTGGAATAACTTTATACTTTTTCATCCCATACGAAGTTTGGAATAAGAGAAAGTACTGTAATTGCTAGAAAAAATAACGTCAAATTTATAGACTAAATAACTCTTTTCATCATGACAAAATGAAAAAAAAAAATCTTTTCTCACTTTTGTCCTCATAATTGTAACCCAATCTATTATATTTCATGACCCGAATAGTTTTTTTTTGAGGAAAAAACATTTATCAGTTACGTAAATTAATTCATAGTGTTTAACCTTCGTCGAATAAAAATATTTCTTTTTTGTACCAATTGATTATTAATATTCACGACGGATATTTCCTTTTTGTTTGACGATAAATTATCAAATATTGAGACACGAGACAAATATAACGAATTGCACCACGTAAAAGTTGATCAAATTAATTTAACGAATCAAATCATGTCTAGTAAAGTCGTTTTATTGGCTTAAAACTTATGACCAGATTTAATGAATATAAAACAAACACACAAAACATGTACCGACACCAATACGATTACCATTTAGCATTCAGGCCAAATATCCCCTTTAAATCCTTCCCCTTCAGTGTTTTTTTTTTTCCCCATAATTGATGGAATCAGTTCGTTATTTTATCTGTAGGAAACCAAACCATTGTAGAAGAAAAGTTCAAGAAATTTGCTATTCTTTGTGATTTTCAATGAAATTTTATCGATATTTATGGATACTCCAAAAAAATGCAATCTCGAGAACGAAAAAATATATCTTTTTGGTTCCTGTCTTGTATTGAAGAGGAAGTAGTACGTTACTCAAATCAAAAATTTGTCATCTTGGATAGCTCCGAAATATTTTTTTACAAATTGATGAAATTCTTGAAAAATTCGACTTCGAAGGCTCTTTGACAGTCCTCTTATTACAAATTTCATTTCTACCATTTGAGATATATTTTTTTTCTTCTTCGTAAGACATGGAATCAGCTCGTTATTGTCTCTGTAGAACAGACAAGTATTGGAGACGAGAAGTTTGAGAAATTCGATATTTTTTTTCGTTTTTCAATGAAATTTTATTGATATTTATCGTCACTTAAAAGTATCAAATTTAGCATCATATCATATGGTATTTTTTTAAATTTTATTTAATCACAAAGGAGGATAAGTTTTTCGGTACGGAATAACTCGTAAAATCGACAAATTCAGTGTTTTTCACTTTCTTGATAAATAATTGTTTATAATGGTTCTTTAAGAGTACAATTGTTTTTTTTTTTTTGCGAAAAAAAACTTTTCAAGACGTGAGCATATGAAAGAAATTCGTATTTCGACGAAAATTTGAAAAAATTTGAAAAAAAAAAAAAAAAAACGTTGGAAATACGTCGATAGAATAATCATTAGCAGTTTTCTTATCAAGTGTAAACGAATAAATCCAGCGAACAAAATTGACAAAGATTTCGAATGTGATGAATCTCCGACGGTCGAAGTGTAAAAAATTAAATTTTTAAACATAGCACACTTTTTATCTGCGCAATAACGCGGAGAGTCAGTTTGTAAATGCGATTTCTTTGAGAGGAAAGGATTAGAGACGGCAATTTCGAGAAATTTGAAAAAACGATTCGTTTTTTGATGAAAATTCGTAAAATTAGTCTTTGCTTAAAAAAAATCATATCTCGGCAGCGAAAAAAGATTTCGACTCTTATTTTTGCTTGTTTTGAAGAGGAGAAAATACGTTGCCAGAAAAAGAATTTGCAGTTTTTATTATTAACTGTAAATGAATAAATCGGGTGAACATAATTGACAAAGATTTCGGCTGCGATGAATCTTCGACGGTCGAAGGATAGAAAATTCTTTTTTTTTATGATTGCATACTTTTTATTTGCGCTATACCGTGTAGAATCCATTTATATTTACGTAAAATAGGAACAAAGATTGAGACGAGATGTCGATTTTTTTTTATTTGAAAATCATTTGGCCACAGAGTACGCGCGCCGCGACGTATGAGCATCTGTGTATCGTCTGCTACGAAATTGTCATCTGCTTCCAAAGTTTGACAGATAGAATAAAACGAAAAAATATATACTCGCGATTTTTTTAGTTCTATTTGGGAAATTGTAATTATTTTGGATATTCGATGAATCTTTTTTGTGAGTTTACTACCAACTTTTTCAGTGAATACTACGTGAAATTTATCATTTTTATTACGAATGTGAATAAAATATGCTAAAATATTGCGAATGATTTTCGGTGATAATATATTATTTTCGAAATAAAAAACGCAAACATTTGTGAATCTGTGTATGATATTTCGTGTTTTATTTTTCACAACCGAAGTTTTTTTTTTAACATGATGAAAAATGGATTTTTGGCAAATCTAAATAACATAACCTTTAAAGTAAATCTTGTTATAACCACTGTTTTTGAATTATTTTATAATTAAAATTATATTTGTCAGAATGACTCAAAATTTGTTGTGCATAGTGCTTTCGATGCAATGAAATATTGTTGCGAAAGAGAAAAGAATTGGTTTCCAGGATTCTTAATTGGGGCACCGTACGGACATCAGATGTGAGAAAATAAGTTTTTTATGGAAAATTGTGATGAATAAATAGTTAGAGATGTAGGATTGTCTCTAAATTTGCTGTGCGCAGTGCTTTTGATAAAACAAAATGATGCTGCGAAGGAGAAAAAAATTGGTTCGTAGAGTTCATTATGATGGCACCGTACGGACACTTGACCGAAGGCAAATGCAAATTGTGGCCAATAATTTTTTAGAAAAAATACTTAAAGGTCTTAGATTGGTTTTAAAAGTAATGTGCATACTGGAAATAATGTAATAAAAAAATCCTGCGAAGGAGAACAAAATTGGTTCGCACCATCTAAAGTTACAGTGTGATACGGACGTCCGAGAAGAAAAATTCAGCCAAAAAGTTGTTTTCATTGCACCGCAGGCTAAAAAAAATATTTCTATTCATCGCAGTCACTTCAAAGTAACTACGCATGATGTTGGAGATACACCGAAGCAAATGGTGAAAAATAAAAATTTTTGGAGTATGCGCTGCGGAGTAACCCCTTCGACAGACTCCGAAGAGCAACGGATGGTCATTTTAATAGGCACTCTTTGCCTATTATTATAGTGAGTGCCTAAAAAGTCCGCGCGGTGAGTCCGCGCGCGTCGAGCGCTACCGTGTACTTATACCCTAATATCGTGCCCCCTAAAGTTTGACATTTTTTTTCTCTGAAACGAGACATCGGATCTGAATTCCAAAGACACTTTCATTATATAATTCGAATACAAGCTTCAAAATGCGCCTGGAATCAGCCCGATCGGTGCTCGAAATGATGAGATATCGCGGTGTCGCCCAAAAAATCCTCACTTTCACGATAAACTTTTTCTTCAGAGATTTTTCGTCTGTCCGTTGTTTGTCCGATGTCCCATCATGCCTGTGTGTTGCGTCTGTGTGTCCATGCGTGCGCCCTGCATATCGTGAACACAGCAACTTGTGATATCCGTATCCGCGATCCGCGAATAGTGCACTCGCCTTCAGTCATCGAAATAGAGGCTAAATACTAAGAGGTTATTTATAATTTTACTATCGCGAAAGGTACTAATAAAAAAAATCTCTCGTGGTAAAAAAAAGGGGATACCTGTGTGAAAAAATTATCTTAACTTAACTAATTGAAAAAAAAAGAATAAAATAAATAGTAAAAACATTTTTCTACAAAAATGTAAAAAAAAGACGCCAAGTGGTTTAAATAATGTTTGCGAAAAAAAAAATCAAAAAATAAAAAATCATAGAAGCCAAGTAAAAATAAAAATAAAAAAACTTGGCGAGTCCTTAGACCACAAATAAATGTAGTAGGAATGAAAGAAAGGACGAGCAATTTTTTTATTTTTATTTTTACTTGGCTTCTATGATTTTTTATTTTTTGATTTTTTTTTTTCGCAAACATTATTTAAACCACTTGGCGTCTTTTTTTTTTACATTTTTGTAGAAAAATGTTTTTACTATTTTTAACCTATACTATAGCCTTAGAAACTAATATTGTTTATAAAAAAAACTAATAACTCGTAGCCCTCTGATTCAATTGAAGGAGGTAAACGTAAAATTTTTTTGTCTTGGATTGTTAATCGAGATTGAAGCGACGTTATCGTTCATACGGTGCATTTGAAAGCACCTACGGAAGATAACTAGTCGTATTAAAAAGTCGCTTCAATTAAAATATGTAAGAGGCACGGGTTGTTGACAGTTCAAATGACAAGAAACACACAGCTTTTATTGTGATGGACAGAAATATAGTTTTATTAAGTCGGCACATCTTATAACGACGGATTTTTCGCTCATGAGCTCGTCAACGACTGCCGATCCTCAGCACACACATTATCAATCTCTCGTTCTCGTTCGACAATATTCGGTGATCGCAGCGCCGAATATTCTCCAAATTTAACGTCTAAGAAAACAAAGGTACATATAGCTATTCACTGCCTCACAGTTTCGGCCGTCCTGGCTTTTGGTCCGCCCTCGGACATCAAATTAAAGACGAGCAACCATTTGTTTTTTTTTTTTTTCATTTTAACGACACAAATAACAAACAAAATATTTGCAGTACAAGTTGTTGTTGTTGTTGTTTTTTTTTTTTAGGTTTCACGCATACTTAAACCTACATTGGTCGTCACGGTTATAAATCTCGGTTTTTTTTCACTCATTTTTTTTTTACTTAACTCTATAACATCCCTTACTCCACTTAGCGCTTAATTCTAAATTTTTTTTTTTTATATATGTTGTGACGTGGATTTTTTTTTCGCTCCCGTCACAAAACCCGAGAAATATACGGGTTTAAGGGACAGTACGGCACAACGGCCAACGTTCTGGCTCTCGGTAGAGTCCCTCTCGGCAATTCAACAGGGCATTAGGTAGCTTTTCGAATTTTATTTTGATTATTTTGATTTTTATTTTCGGCAAACGAGCGACGGTCTCCCGGCGTATTCACCAAAAGCATCGACAACGCCGGAATCTCCGCTACCGACGCGCGAGGGAGCGTCATCGCCGCCTCGACATTGGCAAAGGCAACGGCGAGTCCACGCCAGCTACGCTCTCGCGGACAGCATTGGTCGTCGGCGAGAGAGTAGAGAGCCGTACCAGCGCTACGGCCTCGCTGCAGAAACGAAGAGCGCGTCGCCGAGCTACCGCGCGCTCCAAAAGCGACTCGGATGATCGTCGACTTGAATATCGATCTCGTGATAGCGGACGGAGGATCGACTCGAAGCCTCACCCCTCGCTGTACTTCAACAGCGTCATTCCCGGAGAAGAATCGCATCTTTCAGCCTCGTTCTCCGGAGAAAGAATTGTTCCCGGTCTCAGCTGGACCCCAGCAGCAACAGCATCGCTCTCGTCGTGGATCGTCAACTAGCGACCACGGCAGATTTATCGATATCGCGCGCTCTCGATATTTAATTTGCGCGCGATGCGTTACCGGAGCGTCTCAAAATTCGGTTAGGGGGCCAAGCGTTAGAGTAGGCAGGGGTGGGGGTCGTAGTCCGTTTCCGCGAAATCGCGAATCGTCTCGGGGACTCAAGCGTTAACCACCGAAGAAGCAGGACGTTGCTCCCGTTGCCGACCGTGCTGTCCAGCGAGAACCGACGCCTACCACCCGCGATCTCGAAGACTCGCCGAGGAATTTCCCGAGGGGCTTCGTTTACGGCATAAATTAACCGGTAAGGCCGTCGTTCGTTTCCGGACAGGCTTTTCTTTAAAGTTCCGTACCATCTTAGTTTTGGGCCAAAAAGATCCCGAGCGATATTGCCGGGCGGTGCGTCATCGTGCATGGCAGTCAGTGTTCTGTGTAACATACGCGAATCGAAAAGCTATCGCCGGTGCCGATCGTAATTTTATTTTATTTTATTGTTTGAAAAGTAAAAGAATCGCCGAGAGGGATTCCAGTAGCTGTTAATTGTTCTGTTTTTTTTTTTATAAAATTACAAACCGCGCGAGAGTCCGTAGTTTTAGTTAATTTAATAATTCCGGAAAGATTGCCAACTTCCATCGCTTTCGAGAGCTGTTATTATTCTGTTCGTCATCTTTTGTTCATACTCGAGTCCACACGCGGCTCCTTATTTTAATCATTTTCTTGGGACTACTTTCTATTAACTTCCGACATTTTCATAATTGGTTATACTCAGTGACTTATCTTTATTGTACTCCGTTGATGTTATTTAATTTTATTTTGTGACCACGAGATGCGTGTCTTTTCCATCGATTTTAACGGACTTCGATATTTTCGCTCTCGAGAGCCCGCGTATTGAAAGGTCGAATCGACCTCTACCTGTTTGCCGCGCGATCGCGCATCGCAATTCGACCATTGCTACCGAGAACAAGGATTTAAATTTGACACGTCGAATAATCATTGTATTGTTTCTTTTTTTTGCTACCGAAAGTTGTGTTGAACAATAAAAATTGTTAAATTCGTTTGCCCGAATTTAGAGTGTTGGTTCCTTCGCATTTGGCACCTGAACCACCCCCTCTACCATTTCCCCATGGCTGCTTGCTAGCCGAGCGAATACCTCGTTCCCGACTCCTCGATAAAAATTCGTATCGAGAGTTTAGCTCTCGAGACTGGCGCCCAGAGGAGTCGTACGGTCTTGCGGGTATTTGGTTTGCGCGCGGGAATTCGCGTGACAATGTATATACTCTTACTAGCGGTCATCCATTATTGCAAGGACCCACGCCAAGGTTTCATATTACTAGGCTCCCATACACCCTCGTAGGGCCGCTGAGTAACGGAGCAATTATCAACGTCGCCGATGGCGTAACGACCGTACCGGAGACATTTTTTAACCACGTACGGACCTTTGAAACGCGGAATCAACTTTTTTGAAACACCCGGAGTACTTTCAAAATTCTTGACCATAACATAGTCTCCCTCTTTATATTCATACGGTTCTTTTCGGCGTTGGTCAACGTAGTCTTTATTATAATTTTGACTCTTGACGATATTTTCCGCGGCTTTTCCTCTAATGTCTTCCAAATCTCGGGACTCTGTTGGCGTAGCATCATCGAGGAAATCACTTATACCGTCTACGATTTCACCACGTTGCCTTACGCCAAAGAGAAGTTTACTCGGAGTTTCGTTCGTAGTTTTATGAACCGTGTTATTTAATGCGTGTTCCACGATAGTAACAGTTCGATACCCATACTTTCCAACCGAATTATCGGTAGTTTTCGCGAGCATCGGCGTCAAAACGCGGTTCACACGTTCCACCTGACCATTGGCCCTTGGTGACGCCGTTCCTACTAAAACATGTCGAATATTATTTTCCCGCACAAACTCCCGAAACTCTCCCGACGTAAAACACGTGCCTCTATCCGACACCAACACTCGAGGTCTACTGTAGTTCGCGAAATATTGAGTAAGACAATCGATCGTCTCTTTACTCGACGTCGACTTCACGGCGTACAATATAACAAATTTCGTGAACGAATCGACAACTACAAGTATGTGTTGCTTGAGCCGATGCTTTTCAATAGGACCACAATGATCAACATGAATTGTTTGAAACGGAATCTCGCCCTTGGGAATGTTTTGTAACATCCCTTCGATTTTTTCCGGAGCCGGTGTGAACGCCAGGCACTTCAGACAATCGCGAATGTGGGCTGTGATCTTATCCCTCATCCCCGGAAACCAATAGTTTTGTTTAACCGCATCTCGTACTTTCTCAGAGCTCAAATGCCCCATGTCATCGTGGTACTGTCGAATCACATGACTTTCCATGGACGCAGGCACATAAAACAATATTCTATCGTTTTTTTTTTTGGTAAACTATCCCGTTTCTCATCTCATACAGCTTGTCTTCCGACTGTTCGAGTTTGTCTCTGATAGCTACAATATCGGGATCCATGTTTTGGCACAACGCGATATTAAGCTCCATCGGATTGTTCTCAATAACTTGGACTACGTTATGCTCACGACTCAAAGCATCAACATGTTTCATTTGATCCCCGCTTCGATGTTCAATTTTGTAATCGTAATTCTCCATTTCCAACGCCCAGCGCGATATTCGTGGATTTATATCCTTCTTATTCAACGTCATCGTGACGGAGTTACAGTCGGTAACTATTTTAAACTTCAGACCCTGAAGGTAGATTCGGAACCTGCGCAAGGCATAGACGATCGCAAGAGTTTCAAGCTCGAAACTATGCATTTTACTTTCGGCTTCGGACGTTCGTTTCGGAAAATACAAAATCGGATGCAATTGTTTATCCGCTTTTGTCTGGAAAAGTATTGCGCCAAGCGAACTTGCATCTGTATGCAACTCAGTATTGTCGCGAGGACTATAAATGGCCACAACTGGTTTGCTTACTAGCTTACTTTTGAGCGCGTTAAAAGAACTGAGTTCTTCCTCCTCGAATTTAAACGGAACATTCTTTTTTAGTAACGCGTATAACGGCGATGCGATGACCGAAAATCCTTGCACAAATTTCCGAAAATACGAAGCCATTCCGAGAAACGACTGTACTCCTCGAACATTCTGAGGAATCGGAAAACGCGCGATAGCCTCTACCCCCTGATTAATGGGACTAACACCTTCTCCCGATATGTGATATCCCAAGTAATTAATACTCGTTTGCAGGAGACAACATTTATCGACGCGAAGTTCGAGATTATTCTCGACAAACAGTGTGAAGATTTTTTTCAACACTTCCAAATGTTCTTCTACCGTTTTTGTAGCTACCAGAAAGTTGTCCATGTATGGAACAAGTTCTCCCTTTCTGATCAAGTCTGACAACACCTCATTAACGTATCATTGGAATTTTGATGGAGCCGTTTTCAAACCAAAACGCATCTTAACATACTGGTATTGACCAATCGGCGTTATAAATGAAGTAAGCTTTATCGACTCCTCCGCAACGGCTACATGATGGAAACCGTCACGTAAATCAAGTAAACTAAAATACCGTTTCTCGTTGAGCGTGTCTATCAAATCCTCGATCAGTGGGAGGGGATAGTTGTCCCGTACAAGGAATTTATTCAACGTTCGATAGTCCACGCATAGTCTAAGCTCTCCTGTTTTTTTTTTACAAGAACTATGGGCGACGCGTAGTCCGAATGACTTCCCCGAATAATTTCTTTCAGCAACAAATTATCAATAGTTTTAGACAATTTTTCTTTCTCGTCGTACGACGCGGTGCATAGTGAAACGGTGTCGAATTACTTAATTCAAGCGTGATCGTTGCTTGAACTTTCGGTACCCCAGGTCTTTGTGGTTTTACGTAATAGTCTTCAAAAATCAAACGAACAGCGCTACGAATTTCGGCCGAGACTTCTGTGTTTATATTCAACCGATCTATGAGTTGTTCTTCACTGACAACGTCGATATTCATTATCTCCTTTGTCGCGTCAATGACCAAATTCGTCAACATCATGAGTTTAAAATCAAACCTTCGCAATGTGTCTCGTCCGATTATAGCAACGCTCTTCATCGCCTCGTCAGGTACAACGTAGAATTGAACATCGTGTCGAACTTTTATACGATACCGACGGAGGAACGGCGGACATCTTCAGCAAACTTATCGGACTGCCGGTATCACACAACGCACGGAGAAAAACGGGTTGCGACTTCTCCACCTCCCCGAACCGGAAACCGACGAGTTTCCAAAACTCATCGACGATCGGTGTTTCTTCGACGTTATGAATTGCTTGAGTCTTCGCGATTTCTTGAGTCTTCTTGTCGACGACTGGAGACTTCGACGGGCAGTTTCTTGATAGATGACCAGACTCGTTGCAAGCAAAACATGTTTTTTCCTTTGGTTTTTCTTTGCACTCAACAGGTACATGTCCAAACAGATCGCAATTGTGACACCGTACAGATCCTTGTTGGTCTTTTGTTTCCATTGTTTTGTGGCGACCAGCTTCTGTCTTCGGGTCACCCTTGTCTTGTCCCACCGGCGAAGTCTTCCGTTCAGGGCGTAATGTGATACTCTCAAAGGCTTCGAGAATCGACTCGACGGTACTAAATCGTTGCATGCGTGCTTGATTTCGCATACTCGGTACCGGTATTCCTTCGATCAGATGTCCCACAATCTCTTCGTTATCAACCGGAATTTTATTAGCAAAAATAATCTTGTCGTGAGTATAGTCACTGAAAGTGTCATTTGATTTCCATACCCGGCTCTCGAACTGACGACGCCGAGTAACGCGATCAACAGGAAAATCAAACATCGATTTGAATTCAGCCAGGAGAGAGTCCACATCCATATCGATATAATCGGGTTTTGACTGAAACCGCCGTTGAGCCTTGCCTTTTAGTTTCGACGCGATCAAAATTCGCGAGGAATTGGCGTCCAGATTATAAGTAGACTTTAACAACCGCACTTGTTTCTCCCAGTTTTGATACGCATCATTTTTACCATCATAATCTGCAAGTAAATCGCCAACTTTCGATACACTAATCTCCGAACGCAGACGCTCTTCGCGAACCGAAGGCTCTAACAACAAACCGCGATCCGATTGTCGTCGTAGCAATGCGTTTTCGCGCGTTACTAGTGCTAATTCTCGAGCAGCGAGAGCCGATTCTCTACGCATGATTTCTAGTTCTGTTCGCAAAGGGTCACACTCTGTTTTCGTCAAATCAAATTCTTGTTGATGTTGATTATTACGGAGTCTATCGTCATCGTACAACTCATCTCCCGAAACACTACCACCTGCTGCAGCCAGATGGTCCATCCAGGCACCAGTCGGATCGAACTCTCTTAAACGAGCAAGAACCTCGGCTTTCGTGTCCGACGATTTCAAATTATTTTTTTGCAAAATGTCTTTGAGTACTGACACCTTTAACGTAAGAGGATCCATGACTTTAAACTCGAAGTATCCGAAACGTTCGTTCGATACATAAATATTACCTATAACAGAGTATACTATATTTATATTCGAAGTGTCTAGAGTTCCGAAAACAAAAGTCGAAAACTGTTTACCTCTCTCACGCACGACTAGTTATACGTCTTCGAAATAACCGTTCCGAAAATCTCACCGGGCTCGGCTGACTCATCGCACTCACTGTACAAGAAAGTACTGTCCGACAAGAATATTCACGCACACAGCGAACTCTTCAATACTGTTACGTCACGCACTTTTTGGGAACTCTTTTCGCGAAATTTGCGCTGCTCTTCGACCGCACCGAGAGAAGCTGCACGCGTACACTCGCGAGGAGACGGAAAGACTGAGGGAAATAAAGGAAAAAGCCAAAATCGCTGTGTGTGGGAATCGCAGACAGAGGACCATTGACTAGAGAAAATCTAACAAACTTTCGAAAGCGACATCGTCGAGACGAAGTCGTAAAATAATTCTGTCTTCAAAGACATTAAAAAAATCAACATCCTCAATGAGTTCGAGTTACTCGAGCATTCCAACGTTTTGTTTGAAGATATAGGACCACGGCTCGATCACCAAAAGCTGAGCACGTGGCCTCGACACCATGCTGTGAAGAAAATTCACTAACACCAGCAAGAAACGCCGGCTCATGTACCTGGGCCAATCAACATCGAAGGTATTAGGGTGTTGCTAAGGCAGCAAGGCGCTGTCCTCCGAAACTCACCAACACCATGACCCATCGAGGCTCATAGACACGAGCGCTCGATGACTCCGTACCCCACCAACACCACGACGTAGCGAGGCTCATGGACACGAGCGCTCGACGACTCCGAAGACGACCAACACCTCGGAGCTGCGATATCGACAGCTTCACCCCCAACGACTATGCATAGGGCCCAGTGAGTTGAAAAACTTCCGATCTCCTCCGACGAGTGCAGCACCTCTCGGGCATCGTTCACAGCCACCCCCGCGAACAATAAGAGATTCCCGAATGTCGCGAATTTGACAATTAGATAATTTCCGATAGAATCACGCATGTATATGAATATTGGTCAGTTCGTCATCGATATTCAAACTTTGTAATCATATTATTTTTTATATATTTTCATGTATTTCCCCGGCTATACTTTATTGCTAGGGGTAGGTCAGGTACTTGCGCGTTACTCAGGTAACCATCATAAACCTTCTGGTCTTTTCCCATCATAAAGAGCAATTCGGAAAAAACGTCGAATTATATTATTTACGCCTTCAGCAATATCTCGCATTACTCAGAGACTAAACATTTAAATGAAAAATATCTTGCAAACCGATATTGCTTCAAAGATAAATAGTTCAATTTACGATATTTACCAGCGACGAAAGAAGAATATCGAGTTACATATGAAGTGTTTTTTTTTCAACAACCACCTCCGAGAAGTTTCTTCTAAACATTTGGTTGAAATAAATAAAGATAAGTGGTGCTCGTTCGAAGAAGCGATTCTATTCAGCTCGCTGATTTGTCACGGTTCCTAGAAAGAAAGAAAGGAGAAGACTCTGTGCTGGGAAAGAACAGAGGATTGCACGTTGTTGCTATGTCGCCACGACGGAGAAAGCCTCTGTACCAGCATACTTTTTAGGTAGGATAGAAAGAGAAGCGACCACGTGCGCGTGGCTGGTACGAACAAAGGAAGTCAAGAGCCACCCCAAAGGGGAGGTAGCGCTGTTGGCTAGCTCGCGGGCCAGCTACGGTACACGTGATCGTACCGAGAGAGTAGGGGAAGGGTGAGCCACCCGCGCAATGCATAGAGCGAACGAGAAGGCCCACCATTCATCGATAGCCGAACTTTTCTCAACCAATAGGAAGAGAGCCATAAAAATCAAGAGACAAATGCAATTCTTAGCCAAGAGTAGGGATAAAGAAAGAGAGAATAACCGAATAACAATTATTAACAATCGTTAATAATAACCATTTTTCCATGTTTTACAATAGCCAAATGTCACAATTGTCGTAAAAGTTTAACCCGAAATTTGTTAATTTGACAAATGGAAAGGTTAAACAAATTAATTAATTAATTTTTATTATTCCGACGAAAAATCATTAAGAATGAATACCAGAACACCCTGGTTATTATGAAATTTATATTGAATTTAAAATCAATTTAATTAGATCTGTCAAATCGATATCGATCGATATTTCACATATTATAGTAAAAACCGAATGAAAGTGCATGTAATAGAGTGAAGAATGAAAGCAAAATATCAATAGACTTCATTTTAATATTTTTGGGTTTGATAATTAATTAATTCTTTATCAAGAAAATTTTCATTTTTTATCAAGTATTAAAATCCGTAATTTTCCACCTAGAAAGGTGATTCAAATTCGAGACACTTCCGAAATAAATAAAAAGAATAAATTGTTAATTAACAAATCCAAAATCAATCTGGAAATAGTTAATTAGAATAATTATCGATAATCGACCGCCAATAGAAAGAGAACAAGGGAGGCGTGGAAAATCACGCCTCGACCGAAAAGTTGCCCCTTCCACCACGGTCTATGTCAAGACTATTTAAACTGTGCCCTTTATGGAGGGACACTGCCATTTTCATATTCTGTACTGCCATACTGCTACTCAACGTTTTTCAAGTCACTGATTACTCCTCCGGAAGTCAACGACGTCACTTTATTCGCGACAATTTTTCCTTTTTGTTAAAAGACTGAAATTATTTCAAGTCTAGTTTCCCGTTTCGGAATTGCGTGTGATTTGTGTGATTCTTCTTGTGTTGTGAAAAATTGTAACTAACTTTCCGTTTTCATTTATTAACTTCAGTGAAGTTAATAAAATAAAAATCTTTGTGCTTCAACTGTGTGTTTCGTTCTTCGTGAAAATCCTTCAACCGCTCGGTACTTACTCGAAGCCGAGGGTATCGACCAGCGATCCACCGACGACCACCAGCAGCAACCTCTTCGTGTTTCCTGTCCTCCGGATATTTTTGTTCTTCGGTAAGTCTTATTTTTTTCCTGAGTTTGCGATTTTTCCCCTCAACCCTTCCACTCCATTTAAAAGTTTAAGAGATGTACGCATCTCAGATTATTATCGCCCTTCTGGCAATTATAGTGATCGTGTTAATTTTTATTCTTTTGTGCGGAATTTCTATTAAAATCACCGTTAATATTCGCGATTCTAGAGTCACTCGTGAAACCCCTGTAGTACACTCGGGTGTACGAATTTATCCAGTGTCTACCGCGCGTCGAGTCACTCAAATTAATCCGCGAGTTTAATTAATTTTTCAATATCGCGATGAACTCCCCTTTGATTGTCGTGATTATCCTTAGTTGTTTTCTCATAGTTTCTATAATAGCCGCGATAGTTTGGTATCTCCGCGTTTTCCGTTCCGTTACCCCGCAAGAAGTCGTTGCAGCACCTAGTGCTCCCCTTGAATATTTTTGCCCTTATTGTCACGTTGTCCACCCTATCAATGAAAACGTTTAGATACCCCTTTGTTCCCATTTCGCGAATGAACTCTAGCCTCTTCCCGAGCGATTTTCCGCGAGGTTAGGCTCAAAACGAGGCACCCGCGAATCGTAGCCGCTTCGATACCGAGTAAATTGATTAAGTTCATTGACCGAGATGAGGCCGGCTCCTCACGTAAATTCACGATTCGCGACGTAACAATACAGACATTCACCCATAGAATATTGCATCTTGTTTCAAACAACATACATGTAATTCGAACATCGTTAAATCACGAAATTTGAAATTTCACTCGGTTTTTCACATAAACCCACAGTAGTAAAAAGCGTTCTCAAGCATTAGCCCACGATTTTTACTGTTTCCTCGACGACACTACCCAGCTTCCCTTCTCATTATAACATGATCAACTGTCCATTGTAGTTTTTGCAGGGCATTCTTCTACCCGAACGCAGACCCACCGTACGAAGCACACTACAGAACACGATCTGTTTCTCTACAATTCGTCACGACCCACGAGCGATTCGATAACACCATCACTGACTGCCATTTTCCCTTGTGGTCGAGCTGCGATCTCACCACTTCTGAACACGAATTTTAGTTTTATCTGACGGGCCATTCGTGGCATTATCCCACTTCTGAAGTTGTAAGAGGCACGGGTTGTTGGCAGTTCAAATGACAAGAAACACACAGCTTTTATTGGGATGGACGGAAATATAGTTTTATTAAGTCGGCACATCTTATAATGACGTCTTTTTCGCTCATGAGCTCGTCAACGACTGCCGATCCTCGGCACACACATTATCAATCTTTCGTTCTCGTTCGAGAATATTCGGTGATCGCAGCGCCGAATATTCTCCATATGTAACTTCTAAGAAAACAAAGGTACATTAGCTATTCACTACATCACAAATAATACTTCTCATAAAAAAACACCGATAGCTTGTAGTCTTGCCAATTAATCGAGGCAGGCTAGCGTAACATTTTTTTGTCTCAGATTATTAATCGAGATTAAAGCGACATTGTTATTCGTACAGTGCATTTAAAGGCGCCTACGAAAGGCAACGAGACACATGAAAAAGTCGCTTCGATTAAAGGAATATTTCTTATAAAAAAAAACCGTCTTCCAATCAATCGAGGGAGGCGAGAGTAAAATTTGTTGTCTTAGATTAGTAATCGAAATTGAAGCGATATTGTCATTCGTACAGTGCATTTGAATGCACCTACCAAAGACAACGAGAAATCTCGATTAATAATCTATGACACAAAATTTACGCTCGCCTCCTTCGATCGAATCAGAAGGCTACGACGGGTGATTACTTTTTTTTATAAGTAATATTATTTGAATTGAAGCGATTCGTCCATACATCTTGTTGGCTTTCGTAGGTATTCCCGAGCACACCGTATTAATGACAATATCGCGTCAGTTGCGAGTGATCATCTACGACAAAGACACTTCACGGTCACCCAACTCCATCGAATGGGAGGACTACAATTCATAAGTTTTTTGATAAGAAATATGATCGTAGATGAAGCGGTATTATCATATTATCAGTAGCACCTGCGAAAAACAACGCGATGTATGCGGAAATCGTTTCAATCACGATAATATGTCTTGTAAAAAAATTATGTTTTTTTCCTCGTTTAGATTAAAATGATATTCGGAAAAAAGGGTTACATGGACATATTTTTTTATTAATTTTATTCTGGACCATAGGGAAAACGACAAGTATAATATGAAATTGATAAAAAAGAAAAATGAGAAAGCCGAAAAATTGAATGAAAATTAAAAGAGAGATAAATGGAAAAAATGAAAAATGACACGAAGATTAAATACAGAGAAAACGAAAAATTATAATATTATTATATTATATCACCATCTTTTCTTCTACTTTTTATGTTCCGATGCGATCTTAATATAAATATTAGGTCTATGATAACTTTAATAATACTTTTTTTTTATCACAGCTCAACGTAACTTAAAAAAAATAAAAAATAATAATAGATATACTGTTACGTCCTGACGTAACTCTCTTCATTTTTCATTAATAACAGTTTTTCGCAACTCATTTTTCTGCTTATTTTCTTACTATATGCAAACCTTTCTCCTTCCAAAACAATTCATACATCTCACGGAAAATCCAAATATCACTCATCCTCATAAAAATCACGAGAAGAAATGATTTCTCTCATCAATCGTTGAACGATACTTCAGGAATGATTTTCCATTGGGAAAAATATGTCCAGGAAGGTTAAAATAATCAGCATGTAAAGTTAAAAACAGGGTAAAAGATAGATGATAAAATTATCTACCACACGAGCTAGATGCGGACAGAGGTCTCAATCCCCCTCGACACACGCACTACCCTCGGTGAAACAGCGAACTCCGTTGCCGACGTCGGTACAATCGACTACTGCATCGACTCGAGGAGTATAGATCTAAGCTTTTACCCTGCGGCCCGACCATTAAAGTTTTTCTAACTGAAGGTCAAAACGGGCCTCCAACGTAAAAAGGGGAACCTACATTACCTTATGTATGGAAATTAACCCCGACTACCGAAATAGTTTCAGTATTTCGACACCGAACAGCATTGCATAATTTTTCTGAATATACGAGTCACGCGATTGAGAGTCCGAACATTCCCCACATCATCCAACCACCCATCATTATAATGACATAATTTTCTTTAATCACGAACCTAAAAAAAATACGGTTTCATACTCCCACACGCTTTCTAATTTAACGCTAATTTAATGAATATGACCATTTTAAAAATCTTCGCAATTAAATTATAAATTACGGTATCAAATGAATCAAAGATGGTAAAATTGTCCAGAATTGCAGGAAGAATAATCGATGCAAGTTATTTGCAAACGCTATTAATGCCATGAAAATATTAATAAATTCAAAACAGCAAAATTATTTTTGAACTTAGAAGTGCTATTCGATACTAGTTAAGAGTAAAATATCATTTATGACAAGAAATCAAATATGATCATACAAAGGCTAAACGATCCTATCTTTTTTTCTTTTAGTAGATTTTTGATTGTAGATTTTTTTTTTTTTTTTTTTCGAGTTTTCCTGTGCATCCCTTTCGGCTTTTACGGCCCTTCCCGATACCCCCTATCACTTCCCACGCGCACTTCGCTAAGCTACGTAATTTCCAGTCCGTCCGCAGCCGATTTAGCTGCACTGTACCGCATTTGCCATGGACACGGGGAAACTGCGGAAAACCCGTGCCGGTACAGTCGGTCATGTTCTCCTGATTCCGCGGTGCACACACGAAAGTATTTACTTAAGAGTGGACAACGAGGTCTCAGAAAAACTGACCTCCCGCTCAACGATTGATGCGCCAGCCAGTGCGTGGCTAAGTGGTCACCCATCCAAGGACTGCCCGCGGACAGTATTGCTTGACTTGGATGATCGCCGAAGCCACCGACCTCGCATCCATCGCTGTCGGTCTATAAACGATCCTATCCTATCACTCGTTTTTTATTTTGTAAAAAACGTCTCTCTCTCTCTCTCTCTCTCCCTCTCTCTCTCCCTCTCCCTCTCCCTCTCCCTCTCCCTCTCTCTCTCCCTCTCCCTCTCCCTCTCCCTCTCCCTCTCCCTCTCCCTCTCCCTCTCCCTCTCCCTCTCCCTCTCTCTCTCTCTCTCTCTCTCTCGTGGAAGACGCGTGACAGATGAGCTCTGAGAAAGAGTAGTTTTTATGTATTAAAAGAATCTTAAATAAAATAGTGTAACGCATCGGTGCAAAGATAAATAAAGTAGCCACCAAAACAACAGGAGAAACTGTGAAAAACACGCGAAAGAATAACAGAAAACACGAGTGCAAATTGAGTGCTTTGATACATCGTTGCGACAAGGCACGGGGCCGCCATTAGCGCAGTAACAAGCCACTTCTCTTCAAATACAGTGCAACACACCTAGTGACACCATAAACATTTATCGTGCACACGGAGGAGGGGACATTTTGTCCCAGATGTGGTCCAAACTGTGAGGAGAGGCGGGACAAGGTACATTACATGCTTTACTCAACTGCTATCTCGAGTCAGCTGCCAGCGCGGAAAACAGCAGTGGCTAGCAAGTCGGGGCTCCTGAAGAACCGCCAGTGACACTCAAACGTGGGATACAGAGACGTAAAAACGTTTCATACACCTTAGAGCACGTATGAAGCAGAAATACAAAGAAATTGTGCAACCGAAGCTGAAATGGAAACAACAAAATCAATAAATTGTCAAAAATGCAAAAAAGTTGTGCAAACTGAGGTCCACTACTGCACAAAATGTTTGTAATATTACCACCCACGATGCGTAATATTGCACAAAGTGTACAATGCCAAAAATCAGCTGGTGCCATGTACAGCGAAAATCGATATTTTTAATGCCAAAAGAAAGGCATCGGAGGATCAAACAGAACAAGAGCAAACTAAAAAAAGACAGCGATATGAAGAAGAAGAAAGCGAAGAAGAAACCGAGTATCAACAAATGGAATACTATGAAGACAACGTCGCAGAAGGCTTTCGGGAAGAGATGGCGAAAATGAAGAGTGACATCTTAAAAGAGCTTGTCGGAGGAAATATCAAGAAGATGATCCAAGAAATAGTAGCTGCACAGGTAGGAAATGCGATAAAAATTCTTAAGAAAGAAATAGAATCACTGAAAGATGAAATAAAAAACTCAAGAAATAAGCAAGACATAGGGGAAGGTAACGAAGTAATTATAGACAAAGAAAGTGAACAAATAACAAAGAAAACGGCAACGTACTTGCAAATGGTAAAAAAAAGCAGAAAACAGGAAATAATAATACAACCGGTAGTCGAACAAACGAGCGAACATACAGAGAGCACGATGAAGAATAATATTAATATAATGGAACTAGGTGTAGGAATCGATAGCGTAGTAAAGGGGGCAAAAGGAAAGGTTGTAGTTGGATGTCAAAAAAGTAAGGACAGGGAGGTACTTGCGGCTGTATTGAAAGAAAACTTGGGATCGAACTATAAAGTGTACGCACCGAATAAGAAATTACCGAAAGTAAAGTAGTGGGAATAGAGGAAGAGGTAGGAATGGAAGAAGAAAGACAGTTCATTGAGAGGATTAGAAAGCAAAACGATTTTGAAGATAGAGAAAACTTTGCAATGAAGATTGTAAAAAAAAGTCAAACACGGGATAACCTATCAACGATGATAATAGAGACAGATCCCGAAACACATAAATTCTTAGTGGAAAAACAAAGATTGAAGGTAGGATGGATAAATTGTAGAGTGTATGGCTATGTAAGTGTCAAAAGATGTTACAACTGCTGGGGATATGACCACTTTGCAAGAGAATGCAGAAATGAGAAACATTATCGCAGATGCGGTGGAAATCACGACGTGACGGAATGTTCATCGGACCGGAAAGAGTGCACAAATTGTCTAAGGATGAAAGTAAACTTTAAAATTGAAGGTATAGAAACCGACCATGAGGCAACTGACTATAGCTGTGAATCATACTAACGAATACTTAACAGAAACAGGAAAAACATCTAATATGGAGCCGAATAGCAACTATCGAACGAAACAGCGTATCTGCAGAGATCATTTATCTTGCTCTTAAATGCACAAGGTTACTTAAAAAATACAGACGAAATTGAATATTTGATAGTAAAATTTAGACCGAAAATAATATGTTTGACAGAAACTCATGTGACAGAAGAAATAGACGAAACTGAATTAGAAATTAAAAATTATGAGATGATCAGATGTGATTCATACAGTAAAAGGACAGGCGGCGTGATAACTTTCGTGAACAAAAATATTAAATATAAGGTGTTACGTCAAAAATGTGGATGTTTCTCTTTTCATCCTAATTTTTAACGCGTGGTTGCGTCGAGTACGATTGAATACGCGCTGGTCAAGAGAGATCTCTCCCTCCTCTATCACTCCTGGCATCAATTATCGGCGCAACTGCCCATTTTCTAGTCTAACCGTGAGGAAATTTACTAAGGATAGGGCTTGGAATGCTATTCGTTGACTTGTCTGAGAGGTATTACGAAATATCTTATCTGTCGCGTAAATAGAATGCGGATCATAGGTGATTTTAATTATGTCGAAATATTTCAACGCGGTACAAACGATCTGGTAACCTGAATGTTGTTCTGTGAGTAATGTAGATGATGTCTGGCGACGGCTAGGCGAATTATCGGGGAGGTAGAGTGACACAGGATATTATACACACTTCTAATTATAGAAATATTGAAGAAGTTGAATTAAATTGTACTTACGTTGTTCGTTGAGGTGTTGATTGTTGCGATGAAATCGGTGAAACACGACTTTGTACGCGGGATTCTCGTAATATTCAAATTTTATTCAAAGAAAAATATCTCAGGCAGATTCAAAAAGAATGCAAGGGAATGCGAGGTTTGGAAAATACAATTGATTCCAAGACCGTTATTCGTACACAAATCTCTTTCAACAATAAAGTAAGAGAGGATTTTGACGGTGGAGCGAAGGTGACTTCGTTACAACGGATGAATTGAGAGTGACAATTTGGTGAACTGGACCGGACCAAGAAAACTCTGGTCACAATAAAAATGAGTACAATTTTTGGAGATGGAAAATATTATAAACAAACTTCTCCAATAGGAGAGCGGTACAATTCTATTCGTTGTCCGAAAAATACCCGTGATGTCTCTTTCTAATGGTGGTAAACAGAGTGCGCGGTCTCTGACTCTATCCTTCTTGCCGCCCAGCCGGAGCACCAGCCTACCGATCGGATGCGCCGGTTGCGCCTTCCGTTGACTTCCTAACTCTCCTCCTGATCTCTAATCCTGACTGTAGTTACTCTGTCCTGGTACTCTCGTGCCCTCTTTTCGCGGGCTCTTATATACTAGAAAAATGGTAATCAGAGGGGGAAGAACCCTCCCTCACGTATCCCGGGCATTCTGCTCCCCTGATGAGTAACGTTGTCCGTTCGCTATTCTCCTCTCGGCTTGCTCGAGATTCCAGGATTTCTGGAATATTCGTATTGCGAGATAATTGTAAATTTATCCCGTTTCTATTGAATTCCCTTTCCGTTCTTATGTCTAATTATTTGCCTGAGTTATTTGTAATTTTAATATTAATAATTCGTAAACAAATTACTAAAAATAATTAAGATTTGATATGTTTAACATAAGAGAGAGAGAGAGAGAAAATCAACTGATAGTTGCTGTTTGTAAAATTCTCCGGTATGTCTTCGTATTCCGAGGACGGTGGTAAGAGTCGAGAGATATGTATATTTTATTATTAATAATTTCGTAGCATTGTCATTGTTTGGGTGTCAAATTATTATATACCTGAAGGGTAAAAAATATTTCTCGGCTCTTGTACAAATTATTTCATTATAAAATATCAGCATTTTCCTAAATATCCGAAGTATCGGTAGCATAACCGGCCCGATATCTTTGGGCGTTGCCCCCCTAAGAGGCGTGCAGCAACTATTGCGCGTGCCCGGTAACAACGTCGTACGATCGTCTTATTCCCTTATATGGTCATTCCGGAACTACTGTTCCGTTGCCCGGGCGAGCTGTATGACTCCCCTCTTTCGGTGTACCTGCTAGACCTTCCCCTATCATCGTGAACTAACCTTGACGCTATGCAGCTTAGCTTACGCAACTCGTTCCTTGCCCGGGCCCCTTTTATTATCCTTACAGTGTGCCGATTCCGACTTATTTTCTGTCTTTGAAAGTGAATTCTGGTCGAATGTTAAATAATATCGATAAATTAACAATTCCATGTTAAAGGTGGAATGTTCCTGAACATTTGGATATAACCTGCGATGTTTATTTTTATACTATAAATGGGGGGGGGACCGAGTCAACTGTATGCGACGTACGTTTTCCTGCTACATGTACTTTGTAGTTGCTCACGTTACGACTTTTTCCATAAATTTTGGAAAAAAATAGTTGCGACATAAGAATAAGGAATTATTCCTGATTAATTTGATATATTGACTGATTTATAAATTTGTGCACCATGAGCCGAGAAAACGAAATTCCAGGAGTACATTTTTACTCCTGATACCAATTTATACGGTGAACATTATCGGAAGGATAATAGTTACATTAAAATATCATTATTTCATTCTCCCGATCGTAGGGAGGCATTTCTTCTGCGCGCGGTATGTGACTTTTCTCGACGGAATTGCGTCTTCGCGCTTGGTGGTTGAGCCGCCTTGCCTTCGTGACTCATCGTCGAGGCATACTTGTGTTGCATCCCGCGCTACCGCAACTCGGATCGGCGGTTCGGAAATGATTTACGACTCTCTTCCTTGAATTGTTTAGCTTTAGTAATGTAAATTTTCTGTTTCATTCGTTTGTTATTTCTCAAATTTTGACCATCTTTGCCCTTTCCTTCACCGTTACATATTGTGTTATCAAACATTATGGTGACTGCACGTGTTTCACGAAATCACAGACGTTTATTCGTCTCGACTATTTTTCGTGTCTTGGCGTGATTCGACTAATCAGCCTTTGTATGATCGTATTTGATTTCTTGCCATAAATGATATTTCACTCTTAACTAGTATCGAATAGCACTTCTAAGTTCAAAAATAATGTTGCTGTTTTGAATTTATTAATATTTTCATGGCATTAGTAGCGTTTGCCAATAACTTGCATCGATTATTCCTCCTGTAATTCTGGACAATTTTACCATCTTTGATTCATTTGATACCGTAATTTATAATTTAATTGCGAAGATTTTTAAAATGGTCATATTCATTAAATTAGCGTTAAATTAGAAAGCGTGTGGGAGTATGAAACCGTATTTCTTTTAGGATCGTGATTAAAGAAAATTATGTCATTATAATGATGAGTGGTTGGATGATGTGGGGGATGTTCTGACTCTCAATCGCGTGACTCGTATATTCAGAAATATTATGCAATGCTGTTCGGTGTGGAAATACTGAAACTATTTCGGTAGTCGGGGTTAATTTCCATACATAAGGTAATGTAGGTTCCCCTTTTTATGTTGGAGGCCCTTTTTGACCTTCAATTAGAAAAACTTTAATGGTCTGGCCGCAGGGTAAAAGCTTAGATCTATACTCCTTGAGTCGATGCAGTGGTCGATTGTACCGACGTCGGCAGCGGAGTTCGCTGTTTCACCGAGGGTAGTGCGTGTGTCGAGGGGGATTGAGACCTCTGTCCGCATCTAGCTCGTGTGGTAGATAATTTTATCATCTATCTTTTACCCTGTTTTTAGCTTTACATGCTGATTATTTTAACCTTCCTGGACATATTTTTCCCAATGGAAAATCATTCCTGAAGTATCGTTCAACGATTGATGAGAGAAATCATTTCTTCTCGTGATTTTTATGAGGATGGGTGATATTTGGATTTTCCGTGAGATGTATGAATTGTTTTGGAAGGAGAAAGGTTTGCATAGTAAGAAAATAAGCAGAAAAATGAGTTGCGAAAAACTGTTATTAATGAAAAAATGAAGAGAGTTACGTCAGGACGTAACACCTCCCCCCTTAAGATGATTGTTAGGGGAAGCCTAACGATCATCTCGATGGGTATGCATCCATATAACCATATACATAATTTTTTTTATATTTTAACGAGTGAATATACTGTGGTTTTGTTACCATCGCTCGTTCGTTTCTTAGAATGAGATTTATAAATTGAATCAAAGATAATGAATTGTTACATTTTATATTCCTTTTCTCTTTCTTTTCCTAAGGTAAGTATAAGATTGTGGCTTTATTGTCTTTTATGTAGTTGTTTTCTCTCTGCTTATGCGAAACATTCGTTTCTATGTGAATATATGATTTCTTCCCTATCTCCTATGCTTTTGGCGGATACGCTTTACGAATAATATTTAAGTAAGGCACTACTTTGGCATTAATCGAGATTAACAATTGTATAATTTGTAAAATTTAACCATAATACCCACTAACTATAATAAAATTCGAAATGGCTTCTCCTCTTTTTTTTTTATAACTAGTCGCTAACATACGCGAGTTTCGTGAGGTTGTCTTGTTGCTTGTGATTGTCGACGTGAGGTCTTCTTCTTGATAATGCATTCCAGTTTATTATAGCCATTCTTCGACGCCGAAAGCGTAAACATCGCTAGTGGTGACTACGGTGTTGAAATCCTGGCCCAGCGGTAATAAAATGTCCTCCACCATTGTGTATTTTGTTCCGCCCAAAATGACGGATCGGCCTTGGCGGGGTAATTTACATGTCCATTCCGCGAGTACGCCGTTTGGTATGTCCTTCCACTGCGGTGGGACGTAACACCCGGGTTTCAAGGGCCAATAAAGCTGTAGATATATTCTTCCTTCTCTATTCTTTGGGTGGTTGACGGCGATCGACAGGATGTACTGGACCATCTGTGAATTTTGACAATGATTACATTAATTGGATGTATATGAAGTTCTTATTCATTGTTAGAGATTATTATTATTATTATTATCATTGTTATTATCATTATCTTTTTATTAGTATAGGAGTCTATGGTATTTCGATTAAAAGGGAGGGGAGTTTATCAAAAGGGGTAGACTCACTTGACCGTCGACATAACCGTTTACTTGTTATCCGGTGTCTCTTTATTCTCCAACTCCCTCTCTTCTAGACTTCTGGCGTATTCTAATTTCCTTATCTCCTCTTCGAGACCCGAAATACTTCGAAGGGATAAATTCGAAGGTACCGCGCGGGTGTCAACTTCCAATAGTCCCTGCAGCGAGTAGCGTTCTACTTCCATATCTTCGGACGTGGCTTTGCTGGAGAGATCGAGAGCATCGTTGGTGGCTACTTCGTCGCTATTACTCTCGTCCTCACTATTCCCTTCTGCGACTGTTACGTGATTGTATTGTCCTTTGCCTATGTATTCGATGAGTTCCGGCTTCTGCGTGAGGGGTGTTAGTGTGTCGAGGTACCATCCGTACGTAGTTCCTCCGAGATGAATATCCTGGCCGAGGCGGACGGATGCTCGTCTCAACCATTGGTCGCGTGTTCTTTGGCTTAATCTACGCCATTCTGGCGGTACCCAAATGGATCGCTGTTGATAGCCAGGTGGGTCCAATGGCACTCGCCAATAACAGATGAGTTTTTCCATTCCTAGCCGAGGGCTAGTATATCGTCGGTTGACGGCAATGGGCAGGTGTCTTCCCAACCCTTGTAGTTTAAGTGGCTCGTGCCACTCAGGTACCGGTTCGTTGATCTCTGGCCATCCTCTCGTACCAGGTATGGGGATCGTAGAGTATCGTTGTCCTTGTGGCATGAGGATATCGTTGCACCACTCATATTGCGTTTGCCCTAGAGTAACATCTTCGAGCGGATTATCTCGTAATTGAGCGATCCATTCGTTCAAACGGTTCTTCTCGACTTGTCGCCATTCAGGTGGAACGTACAAGAAGAAAGGTCTATCCACGATATCTAAGTATAAAGAGAGTTTCCAGTAACAGTAAATAACAGCAGTTCCTGGCACCAGGTTTGCGGGTGCCACTTCGTTGATTCTGATTTTCAGCGTTTCCGGCAGCGGTGCATGTTGATCAGATCTGGTTTGTATTATCGTAGTAAATTCGCGTCCACATTTGCATCTTGCCATGTCTTCGGATTTCTGTTGTTAAATTGTAAATGTTGGTATTAATGATTTGTCCCATTTCGATTTTACTTCTAGTTAATAATCTACGGTTGGTTGATTATAGATAATATGTTCTTAGTTTATAGATTATTTAGCGTATATTTCCTTCGTTATTCTTATATATTTCTTATCCGTTTTTTTTCATTTATATTTCTTTCTTCAAGAAATTAGTTGTTGAAAATGGGTTCTCGGGATAGATATATATATATTGTGACGAGGCGTTACCACCGTCGTCGTAACGTGCGATATAGGCTATAGCAAAAGCCACTGGATCGTCTCTCCCGCCGAGCGTCGATAGATACACGAAAATCATCGAGCGCGTTGCTGCCGTTTATTCGACTTCGTTACAGGTGAATTCGGCAACCCCGCGAGGAGAGACAGCGAGAGAAGCGATAGACGAAGGATCTACGTGAAGCGACGCTCGATATTCGCGAGCGTTGCCCCCTCTCCTCACCGGCACGCGACACAGCGAGTCGTCGTTGAGCGATATTCGATAGACGAGCATTGTTAGAGAGACGAGCGTAGGAGAGCGTGGAGATAGGATCGACGACGATAGATAGGATAATCGGCGTTCGTCTGAGAGTAATTCGGCAGGAGTCCGAAACGTTAAAGTAACGAATAGTTTAGAGTATCGATTTCGGATATATTAGAGCCGAGAGTGGCTATAGTTCGACTGGTAGTGATCCAGTATCGAGTAAAAGCAGTAATAGTTCGCGAGGAAAGTATTAGTGGCCGTGCCGATTTTCCGAGGCAAGTGTAATCGCCGAGCGAGGCGAAGCCGCAAGGAAAGTCGAGGATAGCGAGGGCCGAGTACTCGAAACCAGGATAGACGCGAGGACCAGCAGCGGAAAAATTGTAAAGGTAGGCGAAGCCGAATTGTTTCCGTTGTAAAATTACCGGGACTGAGCAGTGTCTCACCCGGGATAGTAGACGCGTGCTATCGTTTCCTCGGCCGTGCCGGCCGCTACGACAGTTAAGCCGTACTCCGCGCGAATATTATTGGCAATTATCTCCGAGAGCGGAGTTGATATTTTGTATTTGGTTATTTTTCTTTATTTTATTTTGTGTACGAAGAACCGAAAAATATATTGAGTGTTATTATTATTATTTTATAAATTGTTGTCGGCTCGTATATTATTTTCACCCGCGTATTCAAGGATATTAATTAGCTCGTCGGACTGCACCCCTGTAACAGCGTGCAGAGGAAAAGAAGGAACAACAGTAAATCGACCTCCTTGGGAGTTGGGAGTAGAAACAACTCCCTGGCGCCTAACGGTAAGAGAAGAAAATTCAGAAAATCCCAGGGCGTCATTATTGTTGGGCGGCGGTGGTTTCAATCTACCCGAAGGGTTGAAACGGCCCGTCACAATATATATATTTATTTTTCCTCTCTTTTTTTTCAATTCACTTTCCTTTGTTTAGCCTGGGTCGAAAATAGTAATCTTACTTCATATATTCCTTCCTTTCTTTTTCTTATCGTAATCATTGATATAGCGTTCTTCCAAGCCCCCATTCCGTCATTTGTCAAGAGGCGTACGTATGCCGTTTTAAAACGTGATTATCGATATCATTATTTTTTTTCCTCTTTCTCCCTCTCTCTTTTTTTTTATATTCACTTAAAATATAGTTACGTTTTTATGTGTTTTTTTTTGTTTTTATGTTTTTTTTTTCTTTTTCCTGTTATTCACAATTGTTAAAAATTCGTATATATTTTATTATGGGTTTCCCTATCTTATTCTTACGCTAGTCTTTCTTCTAGATTTGGCCTGATTTTATTTCTCTCCAGCTTAATGTTTATCCTCCTTCTTTGGTCTTTGCAATAGGAAATATTGTTGTTTATTCTTTGTGTTTGGGCCTTCGCCCGATTCTAACCCATCAATTTTCAGTTCGTGAGATAAAGTGTTGGGGTCACTAATCTCTTCCGCACCATCTGAATAAGTAGTCGAGGTGGATGCGGCGGTGTCTTTCGGTGACACGGCTCTAGCCTTCGGCAACGTGTCATAAACCGGGCGAGTGCGTATAGCCACAGTCTCCCCGGCCCCGTTTATTTGCGCATTTGCTAAGTCTTGCATAGGGTATAATTGTTCTCTTCGGCATGAATGGGGTAGCGTACGAAAATTTGATACGGAATGTCTTATGATGTGATTGAAATCTCGGACCCTCGGGTCGAATTCATATGTTAAAGGTGGGACGGTAGATAGGTCTCCAATGGGAATTCCGCAACCCTGGTATGCGGGCGGCTGGAGTGGTTCGGTCGTTTCCGTCTCGGTGTCCATATCGCCTTTATTTCCCCTGCCCGGTTTGGGTAGTTTTTTACTTAGGTGCAATAACAGACTCGTGACAGAGTCCCAAACAGCGCCTAACAGATGTATGGACCATCCGTATACCGTGTGCAGGGCATATCCGTGTATTATTGTGTCGATAATGAGTTTAATGCCCCTGATTATGATCATTACTCCTATTACTCCTGCACTTACGTTCCCGAATCTAATGAGATACCCCCATGTTTTAACCCATGCGGATTCTACGATTTTATTTAATGCTTCTTCATCGAGAAGATTGGATAACGGACCGCCTTGAACGATGGTGGAATGTCCGGTAATTCCTCGCGCCAATGAATTTAATATCGCTGGTCTTTCCGCGGGGAACATTAGGTGATCGCGGAGTTCTTCCAATTCTCTCTGCGTGTAGATTCCACTTGTAGCTAATGCGTAGGGACTAACGTATTTCCAGGTGGGTTTTGTAAGTGGTTTGAGTACTGTGGGGGTTTGAGTTTGCATAGGGGTGGGTCCGAAAGAATACCATTCTCCATCTAATAGATACATAGGAGCGAGGAGTCGATTACACGATACATCAGTGCCAGGTTTCAATAATATGTGAGTTCGTGGTGACAAGTGAAAGGAGAAATTTCCCCTGGTTACTGGTAATTCGTTATAACATTCGGTCGTGCGGGCAATTTTTACTTCGACGGGAATACATTGGGCAATGTGTGCCACTTCTCCGGCTAACACAGCCATATATCCCGGTCCTTTCATTAGATCAAAAGCAAATTCGTCCGGAGAAATTCTTGCTATTGTTAAAGTGGTTTGCAATATTTGTCGTTCGAGATTGCAACGTTGCATCAATATATCGCGATACATATCTTTAATCTGCGTGCGAATATGTTTCTCTACGAACACGAATTTAGAGTTCATATATGTGAAGATATCCAAATTATTTACTTCAATTGGTTTTTTCGCGATGAAGGGGTTTCCCCGCGAGATTTCAACGATAAGGAGCTTAGGATGCTCGGTCTTCGTCAAAATATATCCGCAAACTTTAATCTGGTTTTTGCTAGAAAGTCCGAACGTTACGTCTCCTTCAGTGAGAGTGTATACTGTTTGTTCGTTGCCTACGTTGTAATCCGTAATTCTATCGGCAATTCCTTCGTACAAGAGTCCGTACCTTCCGGTTTTACAACTGTCTTCGGGGAGCGGATCCCAGTATGTATCGCCGCCGTCGAAATCGACGCAATGACCCTCGTTTAACTCGCAATTTGTTCCGGAGCGTAGATGTATTTTATTAGTATCTATATTTACTCGAGCGTTGTAATCTCTCAACGATATTTTCACACTTCCATGTACTATTACTTTATCCCATGTCCCGTACGGATCAGAATAAGTACTACCTTCGCAAGAACCATCGTTATAAATCGACCCTACTATATGTATAGGTCGCGTAATCGTTCCGTTTGTCGTAATCCCTGTAACCGTTGTCTGTCCTATTTTAATATTACCGTATCGATACATATCGAGACAAGATTCGCGGTTGACGCTATCTATATATCCATATTCCCCGTTGGTTACGTCCATCGTGTGGGAGTGCATTCCGCATCTTTTGATCGTTCGATAAATTTCCACTTTACATTGCCTTACTTTTATAGATGAATATTCATTGATTTGTATTAGTTGGATATAGGTGCGAGAGACGTTAACTTCCTGTTGGGGAATGTTGCATTCTCCCACTCCCAGTAGTGATACGCTGGTGATGTTTGACGTAACACCGGCGCAATCGTATCCAATCAATCCATGAGTCGGCGAGATTTGCGATTTTAACCAGATCATCGTAATCCACGCGAGAAGAATTCCGAGCTTCATTTTTCTGCAATATTATTGTGTTGTGAGACACCGATCGTTTAGCAATATTATATTCTCTTTCTCTCTTTTTTTTTATCTTTAAATTTCAAATGTTCGTTTCTACTCTATAATCTGTGGACACGAAAATTTCGAGAGTATTTTGTGCCCTGACCAATGGGAAATCCTCTCCCTCCTCCGTTGACGGGTTCAACGCGTGGAACAAGGGTTGCCGCGTTGAGTTTCCGAAAATGTCGGGAGTGGGACTTTGCGTATTTAAACGGCTGTTCCCGGGGAAGAAAAATCATTCTTGTCCTTGCACTTGAAAAATCACCGTTTCGAAAAAAAAAAATGTTTTTCGTACTGAACGCCGAACAGTTGAACGCGGCCTACTTAGAGGCTTACGCTGCCTTGCTCCGCAGCGGGTCGCAAGAGGCTTTTAATCGGAGGGTAAGTGTCGCGATTATTTATGAAGGGTGGTATATATATATCGATATATATTTTATTTTATATTTTTTTTCTTTTTAGATTACTGAATTGTGGGCCCCTCCGTCCGTCGACTTCGGGTCGGACGAGAACTGGGACGCCGAGGAGTCGGGCCCCAGTTATTTGCAGGTGCTGAGGGGCGCGGGGGTGTATCCCCCCATGCCTTCAAACTTCCCAAACTTGCTCCCGGGGTTGGAGGATCGGGACGAGGGCGATTTTTCGCACGGAGATGATCCTCTTCCGGGCTTTGATCCGGAGGACTATGCCTTTCGTCCCCGGAATCGGGAGGAGGAGGAAATGGCGGTGGATCTTGATTCGGAGGAAATGGGGACACCGCCGATATCTCGGATTGGTGAGGGGGACGAGGATCCCCCTGGGACGCCTGGCTCGCTGCGGCCCTTCGCGCAATTTAATTGGTAATTATTGTTTTTTTCACCGGTTTCCTTTTTTTTTTATTATTATTTTTTTTTATTAATTTTGTTATATTTTTTTCTGTTTCAGTTCGCGATTCCGGCCCTAATAGGGTTCCGGGCGAAGGGGGGGGGGGTTTAGTTTTAATTTATATTATTTTTTTTTTTATTAAATTTAAGTTTCTCCTCTTTTTTTTTTTAGATTTAAGTATAGTATAGATATAATACTATAGGTAGTAGTAGATTTTAATTTAAATTTTAATTCATAGGTTAGAATATAAGATTTTTTTTTTTATATACTGTTTTGTATTTTCCTCCTTTTTTTTCTAATAAATGCCCGAAAGGGCTTAAAATTAACCTTCTCGTGTCTACCCTTTTCTTTCCTCCCCTTTTTTTTTTATTATTGCGGAGGTTTAGCCTCGTTTTATAATTAACTTTTACGTCTGCGCGGGAATGTGTTGTTCTGTCAACGATTCCATTTTTTTTTTCAAAATTGCGATGAAGGCTGTTGTTCTGCCAACAGTCCTTACTTATTGCGTTGGGTTCTGTTGCTCCGCCAACAGTCTCGCTTCTATTATTATCTTGTAACGTGTCCTCTCTTCTTACTCCTTTTCTTGGTTGAGTCCTCGGGATTCCCAATAATTTGTTCGAAATTCGCTTTTCTCTTTTTTCCTTTCGGTCGAGTCTTCACGGCTCCCGTTAAATGTAAAAAAAAATATTTTTTTTTTTTATTATCTATGTATATTATTTATTTATATTTTTTTTTATTGATTTTTTTTTTCTTCTCTTTTTTTTTATTAAGAGGAAAAGTTAGTTGGTCGAGTTTTCACGACTCCCGTAAAAAAAATATATATATATTTTTTTTATATATATATTATTATATATATATTATTATATTAAAAATATATATATATTTTTTTTTATATCTATATATATTATTTATTTATATATTTTTTTCATTATTATTAAGATAGAAAATTCTGTGGTGGGTCAAGTCTCTACGACTCCCAACAATTTTTTCCTATTAAATCCCCGTTTTTCTCTCTCCTTTTTTTTTCGGCTTAGGAAAAATTTATTATTATTATTATTATATTTTATATTTAGATTATAACAAGGAATTCCTTTTAATTTCTATTTCTTCTCCCCTTTTTTTTCCATAATTAAATATTTTTTTATTTTTTTTTTATTTTTATTTGATTATTTATATTATTATTGTTTTTTTTTTCATTTCCTTTCTAAATTTTCTTCTTATTAATTCTCCGGTCGACTTCCTCTAAGAATTCCCGCCTTTTTTAAATTTTTTTTTGTTTATGATTTTTATTTTGATATATATATTTTTTTTTATTGTTACTGTTGATTATATGTTTCCTCCGATTGAGTTCCTTGTGGCCTCACCTTTTTTTTTTTTTAATAGTAATATCTATAATTATCTATATTTTCTTGAGGACTCTAAGTTGTATTCCTCTCTTATTATCTATCTAGACTTTATGGTTATTACCATTATGTTTAGATATGTTTCCTTATTCTGGCTATTATGGTCATTACTATTATTATTATTCCCTTTTATTTCGTGAACTTCATCTTGCTTGCATCCTTTTATTTTTGTCCGCCTTCTCAAGTTTCTATTTCCACACAATTTCTATACTATTTTCCCCTACTTCCTATCCTTTTTTTTTGTTCTGATTAGCTTTATTATCGATTAAAATACTTTTCCTACGTATGGGTATATATATCTATATATTTATATATTTTTCCTGTTCTATATGTATTTTTTTTTCCTTTTCTTCTTTCTCTTTTTCTTCGATCAATTAATTGTGATAACTATTACTATTTTCTTCTCTCCTTTTTTTTGTTTTTGTGGGGGTTTTTTTTTCTTTGAAAGAGATTTTATTTTTATCATCATATTACTAATTGCATTTTCCTTGGAACTGCTCGATTTCCTCATTTTTTTAATATTTATTTCCTCTGAATGTTTTTACTTATCATCTCCAATTTTACGATAAGAAAGCGTCATTGTCGTTTCCCTTGTTTATTCATATATATTTTCTCTTGTAGTATAATTATTATTTTTTTTCCTCTTTTTTTTTTTATACCGGGGTTTCTAGTAGCTTCTTCTCTTCGAGAGTTTCGTCCTCCTCTTCTATGTGGGTGTATAATTTCCTGCATATTTCTTCAAAAAGTTCTCTTTCGTCTATTTGTTGCGATCCATTTTCCATAGTGTCCAGGGTGCCAATACCGTCGTTCTCATCACCGGAACCTGGAGCTGTTTCGTACGGTGTCGAGGGCACTAAAGTGTCTTCTTCGTCTTCATCGGTGTCTTCGGGCGGATGGTAATTGAAAAGTCCGTAGCCTTGGCTTTCCATTGTCTCCACTAATTGACCTTCGGGGAGGAGAGAATCGCCTCTCCACGTGTATCTTACGCCTCCGAGGATGATGGGTTGATACATATTCTGACATAACAACGAGGTGTAACGGGCTCGCCCCTCTTTACTGAGTCTTCTCCACTCGGGGGGTACCCACAGGATGAATTTGCGCCCGTTTTCGAGGGGCAATTCGAGTTTCCAATAACAGAATATTTTTTCCATCCCATTTACAATGTCGTGGGGTATCTGTCGGTTTATCCTTACGGGTAGATGCGTTCCGTCGGAATATTGAAGCCGGGGTTCGCCCCAGAAAGGAACTTCCTCCCGAGATTCCGGCCATCCATCGCGCCCTGGTATCGGTATGTCCGATAGCCTTTGTCCCAACGGTACGAGTGCGTCGGGTAGCCATTTGTACAGAGTAGCTCCAAGAACTATATCTTCGTATGGATTATCGCGTAATTTACCGACCCATTCATCTAATACTGCCGGTTGGATCGTTCGCCACTCCGGGGGCACATAAAGATCTACTCTTCTTTTCGGAATTTCCAGATAGAATGCAATTTTCCAATAACAGAACAGCGCTTCTGTTCCCGGCACGATTACTCGGGGCCTTATTCGATTAAGACAGATCCAAAGCGTGTCTTCGTGGGTGTCGTTCATAAGTGGTCGACACCAACTGAACTCCGTACAGTAGCAGTGATGAAGAGCCATTGTTCCACACGTTCCTGTTTTTGGAAACGTTACTTACGAAATCTTAAAGTACATATGTATGTGTATTTTTTTTTATTTTTAAACTATTGAATTTTTTTCTTCTTCTTTTTTTTTATACTTTTTTTTTTATTTTTTTATTAGGTCGTCCTTATGTAGCGACTATTATAGGTGTTTGAGTTTTTATATCTAATTTATTAATTACTTATTTTTTGTTCGTAAAATGATTATTAAAAAATATTTTTTTTTTGTTTCCTTTCGTCTATAACTTCTTTTCTCTCCCCTTTTTTTTCGCGTCTACTGCTATCTGCTAATTTTACTATTCGTAATGTCCTAACAATGCATTTCCCTTTTTCTCATTCTTAGTTTGCATCCTACTCGTAGTTGGTTAATTATACGTGCTGTGACGTGATTTTTTCAATCAGCGTCACAAATAACACAAGAAGTACAATTTTCTACAGATATCGATTCTTGTTGTTATAGTTCCGGTTTTGCTGCCTCTCACTAACTTTCGCATTACGGTTTTGTTCCCGTATGTTTTCGATTCAAGATATTTTTTGCAATTATCCTATGAATTTAGTTTGATTCATTTGTTATTTTGTTTTGACTTATTTTGTTTTGCAGTTATTTTATGAATTTAGTTTGATTGATTAGCTTCAGTTTTGTCAGTTAAGTTTAGTTGGTCGGCGTACTTGACTTTACTCGGTGGTGAATCACGAAGAATTAAAAGCCCGAGTAAAGGAAAGTCCCGACAAGGTGTAGTTGCAAGACGGCAAAGTCCGGTGCAAACCCGGCACCCCGCGACATAGTGCAATGCGTGGAAGAACAGGCGGAGATTTGGTTTGAGTCCCGGGCAAGGTTGGAGCACCTTGCCGCGGTTTTGTTAGTCGAGGTGAGTGCCTTGTTCGCCCGCATTGACTAGGGGTAACGATTGCGAAGATTCCTTCTAGATCCCCGATTACCGCTAAGAATTTCGAGTCTCGTATCGATAACGTAGCGAAATAGTTGAGAGGGCAGTAGCTATCGATCGCGATCTCCGAAATAATAATCAAAATTCGTCGAGATAGTGTGATAGGCAAATCAGTCTGCCGAGAGACGCCCTCGAGGTACCTCGGACTTCTCTCGCGCTCCCGTGTTGACGTTCGGCCTATTGTTCGCGCGCTCGAGTGAGACTATCTCTCTCGCGCACACAGTGTGGCCTAGCTGTCAGTTTCTCGTTCTCGTTCCGGCTATCGCTCGAGTTTGTGAGTTGAGTGTCGCGAAAGAATTTTGTAATAAATTCTTCGCGATCCCGTGCGTGAGTGAAGCATTAGAAATAATGCTCCTTGTGCAACGGTGATAGTGTTTCAGTTCTCGGTGTATCGTGAGATACCGGTTCCCGCTCAGTCTAGGATTAATAGGAAGTTTCGGTGAGTTTTTGAATTACAAGAATTTATCGATCGCTTATAGATCCGTTATTACTACGTTCTCGTTAGCTCGCTTCGATCGTTCGATCAGCTGAGCGTTTTCGGTGCACTCGCGTGCGTTCCCGTTACTTATAGTCAATAAGAAAATTATTCTCTCGCTCGCAAGGGCTCGAGAGTCCGATTTTTTTGTTGTTTCGTTACCGTTCGTTATTTTATTGGCTAAGGATCGCGACCCTCTACCACAACCCGCATCCTGAGCAACCGTGCATTTCCGCAACCGTTTGCTTTCGCGAATACGTCGGCGTTAGTTCTCGTAACGTTTTCGTTCGTTTTCGTTTTGTCGTTGCGGAGGTCGCCGCTCCACCGACCTCCAGTTCAGTCCGGTTTGATAATTCCGGCGAAACAAAAATTATCCTTCGGAGGGCGGACGCTCCACTGCCTCCAGATCGAGTCCGGTTGTTAATACCGGCGAAACAAAATTAACTGGCGCCCACCGGGACGCCGATGCATCCGCGAGGGTGGACGGCCGAAGGTGACGTGAGTTTCGTTCGCGTTTTGCTCCCGTTTGGTTTGAGCTTTTCGATTTTTGTTTTTTTATTTATTTTATTTACAGAGTTTGCGTTAGAATTTCCGTAGAAGAAAAATACGTCACAGTGCATATATATTTTTTCGTTTCCTTCCCTTTTTTTCTTTCATTACTTCCTCTTTTGCGGCCGGGTGCCTTCAAGTACAGTTACGTTACTGGGAACGACTGAGATTCCCCGGTCTCTACAATTGTAATCGTGTACTATCGTAATCTTGGTGTATCGGAATACCAAAGCTCCGCAGATTACGCAATCGCCGTTCTTCTTGGCGCATTTGCCGCAGTAGATTGCGTGTCGGCAGGGTAAGAGTATAGTTTCGATACCGGCCGATCTGCAACCCTCACAAAGATTGTCGATAACGTACTGATTGATTTCTAGGTCATTATAGCCTGGAAGCGGTGGGGCGAGCAGCGTTATCAAGTCATCCGACGTACTAGCGGATTTCTTTGTCTTTCTTGGTTTAGTCTTGCCGGACGGGGGAGTTGCCACACCAGCCTCCTTAGGTATGTCGTTTATTGCCTCGTCGAGCGTGTATACCGTATACCCTGCTCTCTTCAATGATCCATACTCGGAATCATCGGTATTGTAGGTAGTCTCACTAACGAGGAACTCGTTAATTGCCTCCGTAAGATTTTCCAGACGACGGAGGCGAACAGCGGGGTCCTTCTTTACGAACTCCGGTTGTTCGGTTACTCGAGTGTCATTAACAGTGGGCTTCTGTACTGGGCCTCCATTCACTTCTTTTACGTAACTCGGCCCTTTTATCGAAAGCAGGTATTTGCATTTCGGAAATAGTCGTGCGTGACGTTGCCACGGTTTGTCGTTGGGTTGCCAATCCTTTAGTCCATCCGCGCAATGGTGGCAAACCACGAGGTCGCCCGTTCCCGGCCAGAAAAATCGTGCGCGAGCAAGACTCTCCTTTGTCTGTGGCGAATTCTTCGGCCAATCCTTGAAAGTCTTGAGACGTTCACAATAATCATGATACTCTGGATATCCTATATCCTCCCAGTTACGAAGCGTCATAGACGTTCTCTCTGGTTTCGGTATTTCGTTGTTTTTAGGCACTCACTATAATAATAGGCAAAGAGTGCCTATTAAAATGACCATCCGTTGCTCTTCGGAGTCTGTCGAAGGGGTTACTCCGCAGCGCATACTCCAAAAATTTTTATTTTTCACCATTTGCTTCGGTGTATCTCCAACATCATGCGTAGTTACTTTGAAGTGACTGCGATGAATAGAAATAATTTTTTTAGCCTGCGGTGCAATGAAAACAACTTTTTGGCTGAATTTTTCTTCTCGGACGTCCGTATCACACTGTAACTTTAGATGGTGCGAAACAATTTTGTTCTCCTTCGCAGGGTTTTTTTATTACAGTATTTCCAGTATGCACATTACTTTTAAAACCAATCTAAGACCTTTAAGTATTTTTTCTAAAAAATTATTGGCCACAATTTGCATTTGCCTTCGGTCAAGTGTCCGTACGGTGCCATCATAATGAACTCTACGAACCAATTTTTTTCTTCTTCGCAGCATCATTTTGTTTTATCAAAAGCACTGCGCACAGCAAATTTAGAGACAATCCTACATCTCTAACTATTTATTCATCACAATTTTCCATAAAAAACTTATTTTCTCACATCTGATGTCCGTACGGTGCCCCAATTAAGAATCCTGGAAACCAATTCTGTTCTCTTTCGCAACAATATTTCATTGCATCGAAAGCACTATGCACAACAAATTCTGAGTCATTCTGACAAATATAATTTTAATTATAAAATAATTCAAAAACAGTGGTTATAACAAGATTTGCTTTAAAGGTTATGTTATTTAGATTTGCCAAAAATTCATTTTTCATCATGTTAAAAAAAAAACTTCGGTTGTGAAAAATAAAACACGAAATATCATACACAGATTCACAAATGTTTGCGTTTTTTATTTCGAAAATAATATATTATCACCGAAAATCATTCGCAATATTTTAGCATATTTTATTCACATTCGTAATAAAAATGATAAATTTCACGTATTCACTGAAAAAATTGGTAGTAAACTCACAAAAAAGATTCATCGAATATCCAAAATAATGACAATTTCCCAAATAGAACTAAAAAAATCGCGAGTATATATTTTTTCGTTTTATTCTATCTGTCAAACTTTGGAAGCAAATGACAATTTCGTAGCAGACGATACACAGATGCTCATACGTCGCGGCGCGCGTACTCTGTGGCCGGATGATTTTCAAACAAAAAAAAATCGACATCTCATTTCAATCTTTGTTCCTATTTTACGTAAATATAAATGGATTCTACGCGGTATAGCGCAAATAAAAAGTATGCAATCATAAAAAAAAAGAATTTTATTCCCGACCACGCTATAAAGTCCACATTTCCCGCCGGGAAATAAAGTAGTACTTTATTTCCCACCTTATATTGTTATTAAAAAAATTTGTTATTAAAAAAAAATATCAGTATTATAATTTATATACGCACGCCCACCCGTGCCCGTACTTCGACGCCCGGGAGGTGCCCGAAAGGTGCCCGTACTCCGAGTTAACCCTTTTCGCCGTCGCATGTACAGAATATAGACTTTATAGGGTGGTCGGGAATAAAGTAACGTATGCCACACGGGAGGAAGTGCTTTTCACCTCGTGTGATCACAGCCCTCGCTTCGCTCGGGCCGCAAACCCCACTCGGTGGAAAACACGCACTTTCCTCCCTTGTAGCATAATGTACTATTATTCCCGACCACGCTATAAAGTCCACATTCCGTACCTGCGAGGCGGGTGGAAAGTGGCGAATTGTAATCCAGCGGGACGTAATTAACGGAGCGGGAATAAAGTGCCACTTTATTGCCCGGCGGGAAATAAAGTACTACTTTATTGCCCGGCGGGAATAAAGTACTACTTTATTGCCCGGCGGGAATAAAGTACTACTTTATTGCCCGGCGGGAATAAAGTAGCACTTTATTTCCCGCCACCGTAGTACTTTATTTCCCGCCTTATATTGTTATTAAAAAAATTTGTTATTAAAAAAAAATATCAGTATTATAATTTATATACGCACGCCCTCCCGTGCCCGTACTCCGACGCCCGAGAGGTGCCCGAAAGGTGCCCGTACTCCGAGTTAACCCTTTTCGCCGTCGCATGTACAGAATATAGACTTTATAGGGTGGTCGGGAATAAAGTAACGTATGCCACACGGGAGTAAGTGCTTTTCACCTCGTGTGATCACAGCCCTCGCTTCGCTCGGGCCGCAAACCCCACTCGGTGGAAAACACGCACTTTCCTCCCTTGTAGCATAATGTACTATTCTATCCTTCGACCGTCGAAGATTCATCGCAGCCGAAATCTTTGTCAATTATGTTCACCCGATTTATTCATTTACTGTTAATAATAAAAACTGCAAATTCTTTTTCTGGCAACGTATTTTCTCCTCTTCAAAATAAGCCAAAATAAGAGTCGAAATCTTTTTTCGCTGCCGAGATATGATTTTTTTTAAGCAAAGACTAATTTTACGAATTTTCATCAAAAAATGAATCGTTTTTTCAAATTTCTCGAAATTGCCGTCTCTAATCCTTTCCTCTCAAAGAAATCGTATTTACAAACTGACTCTCTGCGTTATTGCGCAGATAAAAAGTGTGCTATGTTTAAAAATTTAATTTTTTACACTTCGACCGTCGGAGATTCATCACATTCGAAATCTTTGTCAATTTTGTTCGCTGGATTTATTCGTTTACACTTGATAAGAAAACTGCTAATGATTATTCTATCGACGTATTTCCAACGTTTTTTTTTTTTTATTTTTTCAAATTTTCGTCGAAATACGAATTTCTTTCATATGCTCACGTCTTGAAAAGTTTTTTTTCGCAAAAAAAAAAACAATTGTACTCTTAAAGAACAATTATAAACAATTATTTATCAAGAAATTGAAAAACACTGAATTTGTCGATTTTACGAGTTATTCCGTACCGAAAAACTTATCCTCGTTTGTGATTAAATAAAATTTTTTAAAATACGATATGATATGATGCTAAATTTGATATTTTTAAGCGACGATAAATATCAATAAAATTTCATTGAAAAACGAAACAAAATATCGAATTTCTCAAACTTCTCGTCTCCAATACTTGTCTGTTCTACAGAGACAATAACGAGCTGATTCCATGTATTACGAAGAAGAAAAAATATATATCTCAAATGGTAGAAATGAAATTTGTTATAAGAGGACTGTCAAAGAGCCTTCAAAGTCGAATTTTTCAAGAATTTCATCAATTTGTAAAAAAAATATTTCGGAGCTATCCAAGATGACAAATTTTTGATTCGAGTAACGTACTACTTCCTCTTCAATACAAGACAGGAACCAAAAAGATATATTTTTTCGTTCTCGAGATTGCATTTTTTTGCAGCATCCATAAATATCGATAAAATTTCATTGAAAATCACAAAGAATAGCAAATTTCTTGAACTTTTCTTCTACAATGGTTTGGTTTCCTACAGATAAAATAACGAACTGATTCCATCAATTATGGGGAAGAAAAAAAACACTGAAGGGGAAGGATTTAAAGGGGATATTTGGCCTGAATGCTAAATGGTAATCGTATTGGTGTCGGTACATGTTTTGTGTGTTTGTTTTATATTCATTAAATCTGGTCATAAGTTTTAAGCCAATAAAACGACTTTACTAGACATGATTTGATTCGTTAAATTAATTTGATCAACTTCTACGTGGTGCAATTCGTTATATTTGTCTCGTGTCTCAATATTTGACAATTTATCGTCAAACAAAAAGGAAATATCCGTCGTGAATATTAATAATCAATTGGTACAAAAAAGAAATATTTTTATTCGACGATGATTAAACACTATGAATTAATTTACGTAACTGATAAATGTTTTTCCCTCATACGTACTGTCGAAAAGAAACGCACGAATAAACATACTTCATTCGTAGCGCATAGCGCGATGTGTAAATACACTCGATACGGAGCGCGTAGCGCGACGTGCACCCCCGTGAGTGCCTTAAAAAATGTCCCGAAGGGACATTTTTCGGGGGGTTTGGGGGGCGGAGCCCACCAACAAGAGCATCTGCGCCCGCAGGGCGCTGAGACGCTTGTTACCTTTCGTTTCGACACCGTTGTCGCAAGGGATCGGTTTACTATTCTTGGCGCGTAGACAACTTTCGGGCACCGGATCCGAGGGGATGAGCGTCACGCCGCCCATGTGCGCGTATAGTGACGGCGGTGGGCCCGAAGGGGTATCGGTGGTGACTACCGAAGGTGCGTTTATCTGCTTTACATACTCCGGTCCCTTCACAGAGAGGAGGTATTCGCACTTCGGAAACCATCGTGCGTGTTGCTCCCATGGTACGTCCTCAGGTTGCCAATCCTTTAGCCCACCTCCACAATAATGACAAAGTACTCGATCACCACTTCCCTCTCGGAAGAATCCCGCGTTGGCGTGATCCTCGGCCGTCTGAGGGGCCCATTTCGGCCAATCTTTAAAAGTTTCCATACGATCCTTAAAATCGAGAAACGCTGGATGCGCAGCCTTTTTCCAGTTCCGAAAAGTTAACGACGAATTTCCCGGTTTCGGCGTTACGTTGCCGCACATTCTTTCGCATTGTATACAAGAATGCCTTTTTCCCTCTGTGTTGGTCAGAGCCTTTTTCCTTTCCGGCCGAGGGGGAGGAATCGTCGCGGGGTCCGTACCGATAGGGACGTTGCCACACGGTAGATTCCTCACGAATCGACACAGCTCTTGATACTTTGCATGATCTCGCATGGGATCATCGTCTTCCGACCATTGGCTTATGGCGAGTTTGCACTCAAAGCATCGAACGTAATCCTTTATACCAGTGTAATAAAATCCAGCGGCAGCAAACTTTGCGGCATCTAACGTAAACTGTGGGGGACCTAGATAACTTTGTAGGCGGACCCTTTCGAAACGATAATCGGGATGCGGTGGTTGTTCAAGTGTCGACATTGTGTCAATGAATTATCCGTATATTATTTACGAGATTTCTTGTTGTGGTTTTTTTCTTCTTCTTCTTCCTTTTTTTTATAACTTCATAAATATGAGGACGTTTAATAGGTAGTATTATTCCCACGCAGTAGCTATATATCTATTTTCCTCTTCCTCCTTTTTTTTCTTTTTATTTAGTTAGGTATCTATATTTTTTTTTTGCTTTGTAAATTTCCCTGAGAGGTTATAGTGAATATTCAAGGATGTTCATAGTTTATCTTATTTGTTGTCTAACGGCTTCTTTTCTTCTTTTGGTTTTACGATGCAGGAATACGTGATTTTCGTAGCCGATTCGGATGTACAACACGTGAGCCCTCTTTTATCTTTATCCGCACGTTTCCCTTTTCCAGCAGCTCCAATACCTCGTATGGTCCGACGTAATGGTCTCCTAGTTTTCCGGGTTTCGGCCCTTTAAGCAGAAATACTGGTTCACCTACTTTGAAATTTATTATATTTATTTTTCGATCGTGAATTTCTTTAGCCTTTTCTTTTGCTAAAATTAGATTCTCACGACCGATCTGTTGAATCGAATGTATTTGCGTTACTAGCTGAATTAAATAATCGTCGTAAGTAGCGAGTCTTTCTCTTGCAGCCAGCGGCATGCTGGAGGGAGTTCTAGCTATTTTGCCAAACACCATTTCATAGGGTGTGTGTTTAGTCCCCTCGTGTACATTCGTATTATAATTGAATATTGCCAATTCGACCCATTCGTCCCAGTTTTTTTCTCCCGTCATGTATTGTTTTAAGTATTCTCCCAAGACGTGATGAGATCTCTCTAAAGAACCGTTTGACTGGGGGTGGAAAGCGGTCGTTCTAATTTTCCGGATTCTAAATAATTTAGCAATTTGTTGCATAAATTTACTCAAAAAATTCGCCCCTTGATCGGTTAATACTGCTCTCGGTGCGCCGAATTGACAGATATAATGTTTCACGAACGCTTCTGCGATAGTTACGGCTCTAGCATTAGGGAGTGTTATTGCCATAGAAAATTTTGTCAATTGATCTTGAATAGTGAGTATGTATTCATTATCTCTTCTAGTTTTTGCTATGGGTCCTACTATATCCATGGCGATCTTGTCGAATGCAGTGCCGGATGTATCGGTAATTACGAGAGGTTGTTTAGTTTTAACTCTGACTAATTTTTTTAATTGGCACTGTAGACATCGCTGGATAAATTGTTGAATGTCTGCCTTTAGATTTTTCCAATAATACTGGTGGCGAATTCTATTATAAGTTTTGCTTACTCCACGGTGTCCTCCGATATGTGAACAATGCATTTCTCGAATTATTTCGTCGTGTTCATCTTCGGGGGGTTCTCTAACTATCCCATTGCAGATTATTATCTTAAAATCGCTCTCTTCGAATATTCGCTGAATTTCCGAATGTATTCTATCCCAAGGGACATTGCAAATTGTTTCGGATTTGGCGATGCTTAATGACTGAATGCCTAATCTTCCTGCCAGGTATTCACAGTTGTGTAATACTTCTGTAATATTTTCAAGTATTTGCGTCGGGCCTTCGGTCTCGTCGTCAGAGATCGGTAGGGCAATATTAAATTTATTACCCCGTTTCACGAAGGATTGAGGGCGCTTTAATCTTAAATTTTTCGTCTTTGGCAGTTCGTTTCTTTCTTGTAATTTTTTACTACCGTCGTCCAATGGTTTACCGGTCGTAGTTATGAAATATGCGAGGCTATCTTTCCGAGTGTGAAAGAGATCTCGAGATTGTTTAACGTTTCCGATGGTACCGCGATCAATGGTTGTATCGCGATTGTTTACTCGCGTATTACCGTCGGGTTCTCTTATTCCAGTTGCATCGATATTCCTTTCTTCGTCGCTTGCTTCATCAGCATTTTCATGTTCTTCGCTAGAATTTTCGGATTCGCTTTCCTCGATTGGTATCGGCCTGTTGTTTTTTCGTTTACGATGTATAATCTCTTCTTCCGTTTCTTCGTTTTCAACTTCTAATATCCTCGGCGGTATATAGTCTCGTGACGTACCGGGCCCATAGGGGTCGGTGACGGGCGCGTGCCAAGCTTCGGCACTGTCTTCAGGGTAGCATTGTTCGGCGGGGGTTTTATGGCACGATTCATTGGCTTCTCCGTCAGGTACTGCCGATGGTACGTCCTTTACCGTAGTCTTGTCCATTAGAGTTCCAGTTGTCAACTCGACATCGCGAGGATAATTATCATTCATGTTTCCTTTTATTTCAACTGCGGCCAATGTTGCGTTGGGTGATTCGCGTTCCCAATCGCATTCCTCGAACTCATCATATACCAATGCATAATTATTCTCTTCTTCGTCGCTCTCTACGATGTCTGCCTCTTCATCGTCTGTATCGTGGTTGAGTATTTCTCTAATGTCTTCCTCCGTCAGTTGTCTTCTCTTTTTCCTTCTTGTTTCGGTGTCTTTATTGACACGGATTATAAAAATGTCGTCGCTGCCGTCAAGTTCCGGTATCGGGTTCCTTGACAATGCATCTGCGTTAACATTCGTCTTTCCGGCTTTATACACGACATCGTACTCATATTCGGCGAGTTTTAAACGCCATCGTATTATTTTCGCATTTCCATCGGTAGCACGCCGGAACCACAATAAAGGTTTATGGTCAGTTACTACCGTAAATTGCCGTCCATACAGGTAAGGCCGAAAATGAAGTATCGAATATTCAATGGCCAATGCTTCTTTCTCGTATGTATCATATTTCTCTTCGGTCTTACTCAATGCTCGAGACGCGTATGCACACGGGTGATCGTGGTTAATCACTCCTTGTGATAACATGGAGCCGATAGCGACTCCGGAGGCGTCCGTTGTCAAAATAAATGGTTTCAAGAAATCTGGATATCGCAAAACCGGAACTGTGCATAATTTTCCCTTTAATATTTCGAACGCTTCGTTTTGTTCCTGACGCCACTCGAAAGGTATATCTTTCCGAAGAAGTTCCGTGAGCGGTTTGGATATTTTCGCGTAACTTTCTATAAATCTTCTGTAGTAGCCCGTCAATCCTAGAAATTGGCGAATGTTTTTAACGTTTCTGGGTCGGGAATTCGCGAACAGCTTCGAGTTTCCTTGGATCAGGACTAACACCATCCTTTCCTATCACGTGGCCTAGATACGCTACTTCCTTTTTTAAAAATTCGCATTTGTCAGGTTGGAGTTTTAAATTGGCTATTTCTAGTCGCTTCATTAATTCCCGATAAGTGTTTTCGTGTTCCTCGAGGTTTCTTGCGTATATTACGATATCATCAAGATAAACGAATACGCCCTTCCCGAGGATATTTCCTAGCGTTAAATCCATAGTACGTTGGAACGTCGGAGGTGCGTTTCGTAATCCGAACGGCATGCGAACGAATTCAAAATGCCCGTGCGGCGTTGTAAAGGCGGTTTTATGACGGTCCCCGGCGTATACTTCAATTTGATGAAACCCAGAGGCCAAGTCGAAGACTGAGAAATATTTTGCTCCTCCTAATTGATCAAGTATTTCCGTAATGTTAGGTATAGGGTACGCGTCAGCGATTGTTTTTTCGTTGAGCGCGCGATAATCGAATACCACTCGCCATTTCTTATTGCCTTTGGAGTCGAGTTTCTTTGGTACGACCTATACAGGGCAATTATTCGGCGAGGTGGAAGGGATTATAATCCCGTTTTTCAGCATATCTTCGACCTGTCTCTCAATTTCCTTTCGCGTACACTCTGGCCATCGATACCCTCTTGTATTGATAGGTAGATCATCTGTAGTGGGTATTCGGTGCTGCAGAAGTGTCGTACAACTCAAACTTTCGCCGGGTAAATGGTACAGAAAAGCGCTTTCTTTCAAAAGATGCTCTATACTTTTCCTTTCACTATCGTTTAAACCGTCGAGTCTTAATAATTCCTTTATCTGTTCAAAACGGGCGATCGTAGCCACCTCGCTAATTGCATAGCAATATTCCTCTCTAATGATGGGATGGATTTCGCGAGAAATGGGGATGGCTCCGAGCCTCATTACTAACGCGATGTCCTTAATTTCATACGTTCGTTCGTTTTCCCTATTGTTTACACTTTTCTCTCCCTGATTTCCTTTCAATGACTCTCGGATATTTTGTTCTTTAACAACAATTGAATCTTCTTTGAATATTTCTGTAATACACAATTCTGTTTCCTCCGTATTGTTATCAATTTTTTTCGTGATTATTTTGTCCAAATCTGAATTATCTCCTGAATTTTTTCTTTCTTCGTCTGAAATTATTAAACATAACTCGTCGATATCATCCGACCTTTTATCGCTCAACGTATTCGAATTGCAAACCGAATTTACTGAAACTTTATTATCAAGGTCGCTTGCTCCTTCCATGAGTAATTGGTCTTTACTTACATATGATTCACACATAATCTTGTCAACATTTCCAGAACTGATTTTCTTTATAACGCCTGGCCTTTTACGAGACACAGAGTCGCTCATCGTATAATACCTGGAACCCGAATCGTCTATGGCGCCTGGCCTCTCACTGGGCACAGAATTGCTCATAGAACGAGAACTTGAAACTGAACCGTCTATGGCGCCTGGCCTCTCACAGGACACAGAGTCGCTCATAGAACGAGAACTTGAAACTGAACCGTCGATGGCGCCTGGCCTCTCACAGGACACAGAGTCGCTCATAGAACGCGAACTTGAAACTGAACCGTCTATGGCGCCTGGCCTCTCACAGGACACAGAGTCGCTCATAGAACGCGAACTTGAAACTGAACCGTCTATGGCGCCTGGCCTCTCACAGGACACAGAGTCGCTCATAGAACGAGAACTTGAAACTGAACCGTTGATATCGCTCGGCCCTTCACTGGGTACCGAGTCGATAATCAAACACGTATCTTTCACCATTTTAACTGGATTTCCTTTATTATTATAATCGATGGCGTTCGGCCCGGCGACGGGTCCAGTATTGCTATCTGCACGATCTTTAAAGTTTTCAACCGACTTCTCAGAATTACATTTTTTATCTTTTATTATCTCTTTGTCAATCATTGAAGCGATCAATGAATGAAGCGCCATTACAGGTACTTCTACCTCAACATTGTAGCTGTTACTGTTGGTAATAAAAATGTAAGCCTTTCCGTTATTATTTTCTACAAACCCACTCTCGAGCATAAGTCCTTCGCCTGCGTCGAGAAGCGGTAAATATCCTTCTCTGATATCTAAATTTTTAATGCGCACAAAACACAGTTTCTTTGTGTTGGCCGGTATAATCATTCTTTCTTGTCTCGAGAACGGTATCTTTGTATCTTGCATCTTTAATTGTCGTTTCTCGTAATCTATTTTAACGCGATTACCATCGAGATATTCTGAACCTAGTATTCCCTCTTCTGTGATAGAGAAATCATTGCTAACCACATGGAAAGTAGCATAACGCCCGTACGCCTGGATTTTAATGTGACCTAACGTATAGATTGAAGATTCGGTAATACCGTTGAGTTGTAAAATTTCTTGCCGGTTCACGCGTGTCTCGGGGTACAAGCAACGTTCTTTTATGATATTAGGTCCGGACCCTGTGTCAACCATAAGGGTTATAGGAGACGCGACTTCTTCACTATGTAATAAAACGGAAGGTACTGAACTTTCGTTATGCAATTTTATCGTGAAGATTTTTAAAATTCTGGGTTGGCGAATTCTACTGCTCTGATCACTCGGACAGGGTGCGAGCTCGTTGTGGCCTCTCTCGTTGCACCCGAGCTCGGGAGACCACTCGCGTTTCCCGACGTATCTTGCGCTTTACTTTCATTTGCCAGTCTCTTGGGGCACTCTCTAATGAAATGTCCCGAAGTTTTGCAATAATGACATATGAAATTATTATTTGTCTCTCCGTATGACTTTTGCGGTGTTGCTTGATTCCGGTTCGGAGGCTGCGAATTATTCGTTCGATAGGGGCATATATAGGCCCCGTGGCCGTCTTTCTTACAAATCTGGCAGTTTATAGAGGGTTGCGGCCCATACCTCAGGCCCTGGGGCACCTGTGCGTCTCGTCCGCTGACCGGCGCTTGAGCGGACCGCGGTAGTTGCGGGCAGTTCGCAGCTATGTGTCCTGTCTGCTTACACAGCTGACATAGTGCTGAGGGTTGCCCTTGATTTTTCTTGTCAGGGGGAAAAATTTTATAACATCGATCTGCCGTATGGCCACGTTTATCGCACACCTGACATAAAGTTATCATCGGGGCGGCGATTTGATTCGACTGACTGTCGTTATTTTTAGGGGGAAAGAGTCTAAAACACCTTTCCGCGGTGTGGCCGATTTTATTGCATACTTGACATACGGGGACATTCTTCTTTTCGATTTCGTTTTCCTTTGTTCCTTGCGACTGTGTGTTAACCGATTTATTCAATGAACATGCTGCGGCAGTGTGTCCTGTTTTTTTGCAAAGTTGACAATTTACTTGGTCTCCGGTTACTACATGAACATTACGCTTATTGTCGGATTTATTTCCTTTCGTTTCAGGGGGGTTTGTGGTCTCACCTCGGAGCGCGGCACGGCCAGCTAGTTCTCTCTCTATTTTTACTGCCATTTTAATGGCTTCGTCTATCGTGTTACACGGTCTCATTCTTTGTTCGATTTCGGGTTTTAATCCGTTTATAAAACACGGCGGAAGGCTCTCGGTGGTGTTTTTCTTGAAAATCTCGTCAGCTGCGCTGTTTTTTCCGAATTCGTATGCGTCTAATATTTGGTAACCGATGTCGCGTAGTCGATTTGAAAAGGTAATTACTGTCTCGTTTGGCTTTTGCTAAATAGCTCCCAATTCTCCCTGCAATTGATAAATATTGCGAGCGGGAGAGTAAATGCTTTTCAAAAAATCTGTTAATTCTTCGACCGTCTCGAAAGTGTTTAGATGAATTGTTCGTCGCGGTTCGCCTTTAATTTTTACTCTGAGTGCTTTTACTAGATTTTTCTCGTTTTCGGGTTCCAACATTTCGACTGCCTCCTCGCATCCTTGTATAAACGCGCCAAGTGACGTGGTTTTCCCATCGTATTCTGGTATTACTGCGAGTGCGTCTCGAAGGGATACGACTTGGCTGTGGTTAACCATCGTTGTACAACCTATTTTACTGTCGAGAGGCCTTTCACTATATTTACGCGGTGTCTTTCCTTCGCCCCGGTCTATAGGAGTAACGTTACTAACTTTGGTTGTAATACGTTTTTTATCTGCGTCGTCGATTAAATTTTTTCCATCAAGGTTGTCCTCTTTTGTCTTGAAAAGACTTAATAATGTTTTTTTTCTGATTAGTCCCAATGGCTTTACGACTGTACGCGTTATTGAGTTACTTAATTCTGGATTAATTTCCTTTGTATGTTTTTTTTGTGTCGTTCTTATAATTCCAAATATTTTACGTCTCAGAGATCGACCGTTTTTCGCGGAAAGATCACAAATTGTTCCTTGTGGTGTAGAATATATATCAAGATCGGTGCTGGATGCATCCGATTTAATAGACTCGTGAGGGGATCCTGGAGGGGTCTCGATAATTTTTATTGTTTTTTCGTTTCCTGAGTGGTCTTCGTGGGTTCTATTAAATTCTACTGGCGGAGCAGTGCCTTCGTCTACCTGTTGTTCTCGTTCAAAGTTTCCCTCTGAAATTTTCCTAGACGGAATTACAGTTCCCGGGTTTAAAATCGCTACGGGAGTGTTCTCCGGACTTGATTTAGGGAAGATAATAACAGTTCCTGTGTCTGAGATCCCACCGGGAGAGAGTTTTGGCGTAGATTCGGGAGAAAACGTGATTTTCTTTCAAAACGATGTCACTGGTGTTTTGGCAAAACTTTTCATAGGCGTTTTCACAGGAGAATTCATGGGAGATCTTCCTACAGGTGTCGGTATTTGTTCGGTTGTTTTCACGATCTTAACTATAACAGGGAATTCGCCCGTACTTTCCGCCTCTTCCGTTAGCTGAGCTACCTCATCGGCAGTACGAAGGATATTGGCTTCTATTGTCTCAAGTTCCGTAAAAATGTGTCCTGCTCTATCCTGTAATTCCTAGATTTCTTCGTTCGAAATTGCTTGCACCGATGTGATCTGTATATTAAATTTTCGTTCGAGTTCGCGGATCTTTGCCTCTGTATGAGGGTCAATATCAACGGTTATAGGAGTGGGTAATTTTATTGCCTCAGAATTTATCAAAGCGGGTGATGAGTTATAATGAACCTTTGTTTCCTCATTAGATTTAAAGTTGAACTCCGACTTTACAGTACCGAGATTTATCAACGCAGGACACGAGTCGTAATGTACAAGCGGGTATCGTTTCCCGAGGTTTAAAGCTTCGATAGTTTCTTTACGAGACTCACAGTATTTCGATGGTCCACTCACTTCCTTAGTTTTAGCTTTCGGTTTTGTCTTTCTTTTACGTTCCTCTGGGTATTCTCTGAGAACATCGTCGCCTTGGATTTTTAATTGAGACCGAGTCGCCGGCATTTATTTCACGATTATTTTTCATTATATTTAATTTATCGACTACTACTCCATTCTTTTATTTTTATTAATATGGGTTTATCCTCTCTTTTTATCTATTTTCCCGAAGGTTTAATCTTTCAGAATATCGACAGTGACGGAATCTACGTTTTCTCTTCCGACTGCTTATTTTTTTTAATCAAAATTTCGTTCTGCGGTAATTCCTTGAGTATAAAGAGAATAAATGACCTTACAGCGTATATAAATTTTAAGGACAATCGCGTCAAATACTTGTACAAGATGAATATTATACGAACTTAATGACGGAGTCCGAGTGGTTTGCGACACCTAAGATAAACGTGTTTCTCTTTCCTGATTTTATTGCTGCTTTTCTTGTACACGTATTTCTTAATTCCTTTGCCGTTATATCGACTCCATAAAATTATGAAAATCAATACCATCCAATAGTGTAGCATTACTGTTTATTTCTTCGTATTAAATGCCGATCTGCTCACCTTCGTGTGTTTTTTTCCCTCTTTTTTTTTTTTTTTCTAATGAAAGATTTTGAGTAGTCCTTCGTCGTCAAGCTCAATAATCTGTATTAATTTCCTTGTTTAATTAGCTTCTCCTGAAGGGGTAGATTTTTCCCCTTTTTTTTTTTTGGTAATCTAGTCTATGTAAAAATTCAGGCTTCAAACTTACGCCGCAGAAGGAACACCGCGATACCTATGTTTGCTTTACGTATTATATATATACGAGAGATTCCCCGGGCTCGCGCGCTGCGCGCGCTCGCATTTCTTTTATCAACATTATAATAATGTTTAATCACCGCCGCAACTTTTCACCAATGGAGGTCGCCGCCGCTTTTTTTTGTATTTTTACTTAGTCAGTCCCCCTTGAAGGGACTTAGAATATTTGCCCCCCCCCCCTCCCACGACCCCCCCCCCCCCTTCAGAAAAATATTCTAAGTCCCTCTAAGGGGATTCCCCCCGCCCCCTTCGACCGAAAATATTCTAAGTCCCCCTTAGAGGGACGTAGAATATTTTTCTTTTCCTCCTTAGAGGGACTTAGAATATTTTTCTTTTCCTCCTTAGAGGGACTTAGAATATTTCTTTTTTCCTCCTTAGAGGGACTTAGAATATTTTTCTTTTCCTCCTTAGAGGGACTTAGAATATTTTTGCCCTCCCCTCGATTCCTGACACGGCGGCGGCGGCGACAGCGGCGGAAACTTTATATATATAGAGAGATATTTTTTAGGCACTCACTATAACAATAGGCAAAGAGTGCCTATTAAAATGACCATCCGTTGCTCTTCGGAGTCTGTCAAAGGGGTTACTCCGCAGCGCATACTCCAAAAATTTTTATTTTTCACCATTTGCTTTTGTGTATCTCCAACATCATGCGTAGTTACTTTGAAGTGACTGCGATGAATAGAAATATTTTTTTAGCCTGCGGTGCAATGAAAACAACTTTTTGGCTGAATTTTTCTTCTCGGACGTCCGTATCACACTGTAACTTTAGTTAGTGCGAACCAATTTTGTTCTCCTTCGCAGGGTTTTTGTATTTCATTATTTCCAGTATGCACATCACTTTTAAAACTAATCTGAGACTTTTAAGTATTTTTTCTAAAAAATTATTGGCCACAATTTGGATTTGCCTTCGGTCAACGGTCCGTACGGTGCGATCATAATGAACTCTACGAACCAATTTTTTTCTCCTTCGCAGCATCATTTTGTTTTGTCAAAAGCACTATGCACAGCAAATTTGGAGACAATCCTACATCTCTAACTATATATTCATCACAATTTTCCATAGAAAAATTATTTTCTCACATATGATATCCGTACGGTGCTCCAATTAAGAATCTTGGAAACCAATTCTTTTCTCTTTCGCAACAATATTTCATTACATCGAAAGCACTATGCACAACAAATTTTGCGTCATTCTGACAAATATAATTTTAATTATAAAATAATTCAAAAGCAATGGTTATAACTAAATTTGCTTCAAAGGTTATGTTATTTAGATTTGCCAAAAATCAATTTTAAATATTGGGAAACTGCAGTTTACTTTTTTCAAATCTCTAATAATTTTTCGAAACAAAAAAAAATCAATTTTTATCTCGTATGTTTCCAACAACCCTTCTATTTTTTCTTCAATTGTTTCAATATACTTATCTCAAAACAAAATAAAACGATAGAAAAATAAAATTTCTCAAATTTCTCGTCTGCAATGTTTTACTCTCCGACAGTGTCCAATAACTAGTCAATTGATTCTATCTATTATAAGGAAAAGAAAAAATGCTTAAAGTGTTATAACCGAATTCTCTTATAGATCGACAGTCCAAGAGTCCTCGCCGTCGAATTCATCGAGAAATTGATTTTTTTTATTTTGGATGCATCCAAGACACTACAACTTTATTTTAAGCAGGGTACTACTTTCTCTTCAATACACGAACCAAGACGATATCTATGTTCGTTCTCGAGTTATAATTTTTTTACTACAACAATTAATATCAAGCAAATTCAATTGAAAATCGTATCAAAAAGCAATTTTTCTTAATATACAGCTCCAATACTTCGGGTCCTGTCCAGAGGCAATAATAAAGTGATTTTATGTATTTTAGGGAAGATAAAAACATTTAAACAGATGCATCTAAAGGGGACATTAGACCTGTTGGTAAATGGTAATAGTGTTCGTGTTGGTAAATATTTTTTGTGTTGATTTACACTCATTTAATCTGCACATAAGTGTTAAGCCAATAAAACGACCTTTACTAGATATCATTTGATTCGTTACATTAATTTGATCAAGTTCTACGTGATGCAATTCGTTATATTATTCGTAAAACAGTAAGGAAATATCAGTTGTGAATAATAATAATCAATTCGTATAGAAACGAAATGTTTATATTCGATGACGGTTAAACTATGAATCAATTTACATAAGTGATAAATGATTTTCCGCCATACGTTCTTCCGAGATGAAACGCACAGCGCGACGTATAAACATATTCGATATGCAGCGCATAACGCAAAGTGTAATCATACTCGATACGGAGCGCGTAGCGCGACGTGTATTCCTGTGAGTGCCTTAAAAAATGTCCCAAAGGGACATTTTTTGGGGGTTTGGGGGGCGGAGCCCACCAACAAGAGCCTCTGCGCCCGCAGGGCGCTGAGGCGCTTGTTTATTTTACGGTTAGATCTTTAGCTTGATGAATTCGTTATGGTTAAAAATGTTTCACCGTTTCCTTCCTTTTGTTTTTATTAAATTTGTTTCTGCAAACTACCAGATTTAGTCCCAGGATGTTGGAAACTCTTTCTTTTCCTTTCTCACTTTTTTTTTGTTTAAATTTTATGCAAGGTGCCTTACCCCCTTTTCTTTTTATGTGACTGGATATTTATTACGAATTTTTATTATCTGCTTTCTTTTTCGTTATTATTTAATTACCATTTTATTCGTCCGTATGTTTTTTTTGTCTTATTCTCTTTCTGTTCTGAAATTATTCTGGTTTTCGTAAAATTCCCGTCGCAGATCGTACCAGCTAATGTTTTCTGTGTCTACAGGTGTCGGAGTGTACTCGATAGGTTTCAATGAGTAAATGATCTGTGGCGCAATATTTTCTTTATTGTCCTCCGAAGTCCGTGCGTTTTGTCGAGCTTCTCTCAAGACTACACCGTGTTCGTGCGGAGTTTGAGAGTTGTCATTTCTCGCTTGTAACCCTTGTGTGTCCATAAGAAACGATTATTATAAAATAATAATAGAACAAAATTGAACGACTCGAATTTTGAATCTTGCAAACACCATAGAGCTGCAACTATCGCAATGCAAACTGGGGTTTAGACAGGAGAGCGTGGCCTTTGCAGCGAACTGCGCAGCGACTTAGGAAAGGGTTTCTGAGTGGGGTTGCGTGGCGAACCGCGCAAATCCCAGTTTCCAGTCAAGGTTATAAAAGGTTTACAATTTGCATTAACGCAGCGGCACAATGCTATACAGATATAGTTTGGATGAAATACGCCTTCAATTGTCGTTACACGAACTGGGGTTTAGACGGGAATGCGTGGCTTGGCAGCGAACTGCGTAGCGACATAGGAAAGGGTTTTTTGAGTGAAACTGCGTGGCGAGCCGCGTCAGTTCCAGTTTCCAGTAAAGGTTGTTGTAGGTTACAGTTCGTGTTAACGCAACGGCACAATGATTTAAAAATTACGTGTTAATTCTTCCAAGACACCGCAAACGCTGTACGAGCCGGGGTTTAGACAGGAATGCGTAGCTTTGCAGCGAACTGCGCAGCGACTTAGGAAAGGGTTTTTTGAGTGAAACTGCGTGGCGAGCCGCGTCAGTTTCAGTTTCTAGTAAAGGTTGTTGTAGGTTACAGCTCGTATTAGCGCACGGCACAATGGTTCTAAAATTTAATTGATCCTCTTTTATATGAATTACAAAAAAGAATTATATTTTTCTTTTCCGACCTCGAAGATTAATTCTTGCGAGATACTGCTAACGCTGTACGAACCGGGGTTTAGACAGGCTTTGCAGCGAACTGCGCAGCGACTTAGGCAAAGGTTTTTTGAGTGGGGTTGCGTGGCGAACCGCGCAAATCCCAGTTTCCGGTCAAGGTTGTAAAAGGTTACGGTTCGCACTAACGTAGCAGCTCAATGATATAAAATTATAGACTGTAATGGGATTAATTCCCGTTTGCATTGAATAATCGTTACTTATTTTCCACACTTTTTCTTTTCGTTATTCCTATCGTTTTGTGCGAGTGTGCGCGTATGTACGATGTTATTTCAGGAAAATCGTTTGGAATTCTATCCGCGAATATTTATTGAGTATGATTTATTATAGCGAGCATTCCATGTATCCCGGACGAGCCCCCAAAATTTTTGTTACGTCAAAAATGTGGATGTTTCTCTTTTCATCCTAATTTTTAACGCGTGGTTGCGTCGAGTACGATTGAATACGCGCTGGTCAAGAGAGATCTCTCCCTCCTCTACCACTCCTGGCATCAATTATCGGCGCAACTGCCCATTTTCTAGTCTAACCGTGAGGAAATTTACTAAGGATAGGGCTTGGAATGCTATTCGTTGACTTGTCTGAGAGGTATTACGAAATATCTTATCTGTCGCGTAAATAGAATACGGATCATAGGTGATTTTAATTATGTCGAAATATTTCAACGCGGTACAAACGATCTGGTAACCTGAATGATGTTCTGTGAGTAATGTAGATGATGTCTGGCGGCGGCTAGGCGAATTATCGGGGAGGTAGAGTCACACAGGATATTATACACACTTCTAATTATAGAAATATTGAAGAAGTTGAATTAAATTGTACTTACGTTGTTCGTTGAGGTGTTGATTGTTGCGATGAAATCGGTGAAACACGACTTTGTACGCGGGATTCTCGTAATATTCAAATTTTATTCAAAGAAAAATATCTCAGGCAGATTCAAAAAGAATGCAAGAGAATGCGAGTTTTGGAAAGTACAATTGATTCCAAGACCGTTATTCGTACAGAAATCTCTTTCAATAATAAAGTAAGAAAAGGATTTTGCCGGTGAAACGAAGCTGACTTCGTTACAACGGATGAATTGAGAGTGACAATTTGGTGAACTGGACTAGACCAAGAAAACTCTGGTCACAGTGAAAATGAGTACAATTTTTGGAGATGGAAAATATTATAAACAAACTTCTCCAATAGGAGAGCGGTAGAATTCTATTCGTTGTCCGAAAAATAGCCGTGATGTCTCTTTCTAATGGTGGTAAACAGAGTGCGCGGTCTCTGACTCTATCTTTTTCGCCGCCCAGCCGGAGCACCAGCCTACCGGATGCCGGCGATCGGATGTGCCGGTTGCGCCTTCCGTTGACTTCCTAACTCTCCTCCTGATCTCTAATCCTGACTGTAGTTACTCTGTCCTGGTACTCTCGTGCCCTCTTTTCGCGGGCTCTTATATACTAGAAAAATGGTAATCAGAGGGGGAAGAACCCTCCCTCACGTATCCCGGGCATTCTGCTCCCCTGATGAGTAACGTTGCCCCTTCGCTATTCTCCTCTCGGCTTGCTCGAGATTCCAGGATTTCTGGAATATTCGTATTGCGAGATAATTATAAATTTATCCCGTTTCTATTGAATTCCCTTTCCTTTCTTATGTCTAATTATTTGCCTGAGTTATTTGTAATTTTAATATTAATAATTCGTAAACAAATTACTAAAAATAATTAAGATTTGATATGTTTAACATAAGAGAGAGAGAGAGAAAATCAACTGACAGTTGCTGTTTGTAAAATTCTCCGGTATGTCTTCGTATTACGAGGACGGTGGTAAAAGTCGAGAGATATGTATATTTTATTATTAATAATTTCGTAGCATTGTCATTGTTTGGGTGTCAAATTATTATATACCTGAAGAGTAAAAAATATTTCTCGGCTCTTGTACAAATTATTTCATTATAAAATGTCAGCATTTTCCTAAATATCCGAAATATCGGTAGCATAACCGGCCCGATATCTTTGGGCGTTGCCCCCCTAAGAGGCGTGCAGCAACTATTGCGCGTGCCCGGTAACAACGTCGTACGATCGTCTTATTCCCTTATATGGTCATTCCGGAACTACTGTTCCGTTGCCCGGGCGAGCTGTATGACTCCCCTCTTTCGGTGTACCTGCTAGACCTTCCCCTATCATCGTGAACTAACCTTGACGCTATGCAGCTTAGCTTACGCAACTCGTTCCTTGCCCGGGCCCCTTTTATTATCCTTACAGTGTGCCGATTCCGACTTATTTTCTGTCTTTGAAAGTGAATTCTGGTCGAATGTTAAATAATATCGATAAATTAACAATTCCATGTTAAAGGTGGAATGTTCCTGAATATTTTGATATAACCTGCGATGTTTATTTTTATACTATAAATGGGGGGGGGGGGGGGGGGGGAACCGAGTCAACTGTATGCGACGTACGTTTTCCTGCTACATGTACTTTGTAGTTGCTCACGTTACGACTTTTTCCATAAATTTTGGAAAAAAATAGTTGCGACATAAGAATAAGGAATTATTCCTGATTAATTTGATATATTGACTGATTTATAAATTTGTGCACCATGAGCCGAGAAAACGAAATTCCAGGAGTACATTTTTACTCCTGATACCAATTTATACGGTGAACATTATCGGAAGGATAATAGTTACATTAAAATATCATTATTTCATTCTCCCGATCGTAGGGAGGCATTTCTTCTGCGCGCGGTATGTGACTTTTCTCGACGGAATTGCGTCTTCGCGCTTGGTGGTTGAGCCGCTATGCCTTCGTGACTCATCGTCGAGGCATACTTGTGTTGCATCCCGCGCTACCGCAACTCGGTTCGGCGGTTCGGAAATGATTTACGACTCTCTTCCTTGAATTGTTTAGCTTTAGTAATGTAAATTTTCTGTTTCATTCGTTTGTTATTTCTCAAATTTTGACCATCTTTGCCCTTTCCTTCACCGTTACATATTGTGTTATCAAACATTATGGTGACTGCACGTGTTTCACGAAATCACAGACGTTTATTCGTCTCGACTATTTTTCGTGTCTTTGCGTGATTCGTCTAATCAGCCTTTGTATGATCGTATTTGATTTCTTGCCATAAATGATATTTCACTCTTAACTAGTATCGAATAGCACTTCTAAGTTCAAAAATAATTTTGCTGTTTTGAATTTATTAATATTTTCATGGCATTAGTAGCGTTTGCCAATAACTTGCATTGATTATTCCTCCTGTAATTCTGGACAATTTTACCATCTTTGATTCATTTGATACCGTAATTTATAATTTAATTGCGAAGATTTTTAAAATGGTCATATTCATTAAATTAGCGTTAAATTAGAAAGCGTGTGGGAGTATGAAGCCGTATTTCTTTTAGGATCGTGATTAAAGAAAATTATGTCATTATAATGATGAGTGGTTGGATGATGTGGGGGATGTTCTGACTCTCAATCGCGTGACTCGTATATTCAGAAATATTATGCAATGCTGTTCGGTGTCGAAATACTGAAACTATTTCGGTAGTCGGGGTTACTTTCCATACATAAGGTAATGTAGGTTCCCCTTTTTATGTTGGAGGCCCTTTTTGACCTTCAGTTAGAAAAACTTTAATGGTCTGGCCGCAAGGTAAAAGCTTAGATCTATACTCCTTGAGTCGATGCAGTGGTCGATTGTACCGAAGTCGGCAGCGGAGTTCGCTGTTTCACCGAGGGTAGTGCGTGTGTCGAGGGGGATTGAGACCTCTGTCCGCATCTAGCTCGTGTGGTAGATAATTTTATCATCTATCTTTTACCCTGTTTTTAGCTTTACAAGCTGATTATTTTAACCTTCCTGGACATATTTTTCCCAATGGAAAATCATTCCTGAAATATCGTTCAACGATTGATGAGAGAAATCATTTCTTCTCGTTATTTTTATGAGGATGGGTGATATTTGGATTTTCCGTGAGATGTATGAATTGTTTTGGAAGGAGAAAGGTTTGCATAGTAAGAAAATAAGCAGAAAAATGAGTTGCGAAAAACTGTACTTTGCGAGTAACTTTTTTCACGTAATTTCTATTTCTGAAACTTGGCTACATGCGCATATTTCTAATGATTTAATAGTGTTGGACAATTATTATATCCTGCGAAACGACCGAGAAGGAAAAGAAGGGGGTGGTGTTTTATCAAGAAGCGCGGTAGCGCTTCGACGCCAAGTACTGAAAAAACAGTACAAGGCGTGCCGCTACTAAGAGTAACCTACGCCAATATACCGGAAGTGTATAGTGCGTTGAACTTTCGATCGATATATCTTCGCAATAAGACAACGAATCGAATTTTCATGGACACTTTTATAATGTAATTTTGGGTCAATCTTTCGAAAGAGCCTAGTTACCATTCAATTGGTTTAGCCTATTTCGAGATCTCGAGGTCGGGAATTTCACAGGGTCCAAACGATTATAAAGTGTCCTGTCCCGTATATATATGTCTGCGTCTACATCAGTTCATCGAAAAATTTGCGTGGTGGCGCGCGCGTCGTCACAGCCGGCGTAGCTGTCAGCTGTTGTCGGTGGCAAAGTTATACGCCGTCTACGTTTACATAAGTTCATAGAAAAATTCGCGCGGCGGCGCGCTCGTCGCCATAGCCGGCTCAGCTGACAGTTCTTATCGTCGGCACGTATTTTTGCGGCGTGAACATTTTTTTAAGTGTTTGCGAAAATAATAATTATGTATTGCGTATCGTGGTTTAGTGTCTCGACGCGAAGTAAAAAAGAAAAATTACGAGTTACGTGTTATACGTGTGATTTTATATCAATTATAATTTTTCTTTGCGATCTCGAACAACATAACCGGTAATCATCAAGTGGAATATGTGACGTGTTCGCCCGGTTTTGCATATAGAATTAATTTTGTTCGAACTAAATTTTCTAAGTTCGAAATTAATTTTAAAGGGAAAATTACAAAAAAATAGTAGCTTTTCAAAAAGCAGTGAAATTTCCCAAAATATTTTTTTCAAAAAAAAGGTACGCCAAGTACTGAAAAATCCGATTTGCAAATATTGTTTAAAAAAAAATGAACAAAATTTTATAAGCCAAGCATAACAGGAAAATAAAGATTCTATATAACAAAAAATGTATATTTTTTTTGCACAAAAATTGCTGTAAAAAATTGGCGTTCCGGTGTTTGCAAGCGTCACAATAAACCACTAGCATTGGAACGCCAATTTTTTTCAGCAATTTTTGTGCAAAAAAAATATACATTTTTTGTTATATAGAATCTTTATTTTCCTGTTATGCTTGGCTTATAAAATTTTGTTCATTTTTTTTTAAACAATATTTGCAAATCGGATTTTTCAGTACTTGGCGTACCTTTTTTTTGAAAAAAATATTTTGGGAAATGCTACGTACACGAATCTCTGAAAGCTGATATCTTAGTCGCATCTCCGAATACCTTTACCAATTCGCCCGAATATATGCTTATAAACGTGCAGCATAAAGACAACCAGCCTTTGTTACTCGCTTCCATGTACCGGCGTCCAAAAGGACAACTTTTCCAAGATTTCTCAGTCTCATTATCTCGTTTTTTACATGCATATCAGAATATAGTAATTATTGGGGACTTAAACTGTAATTTGCTTCTGCAAAATTTTGAGGCAAATTATCTACGCGATTGGATTTTTGCTCGGTCACTTCACCTTATTAATTCCGAAGCAACACATCACACGGCTAACTCTGACTCTTGGCTCGATGTTATGATTATTGACTGTTTTGAAAAATTATATTCTTTTGGCAAATCAGATGGTCCTTTTATTGCGGGTCATGATCTACTTGATCTAACGTACAAGTTTGACATCACACCTGTCGAACAGAAGCGTATATCTCGACGAACTACTAAATATTTTGTGCAATCTGATTTTCTTAACACTCTTCGTAATGAGTTTCGGTGGATTGATTATCCGGCTAACACGCTTCTGTCTGATGATGTAGATGGATTAACTGATACTGTATCGCAAACTTTACTTGCAGCCTTTGATAAATACACACCAATATGCTCGTTTACTGTAAAAAAATTACCCGCGCCCTGGCTCACGGAAGAACTGTTAATTCGAGTGCGAGAACGCAATCGATTATTCAAAAGTGCGAAACGTAGCAATGACGCGGTGAAATATGCGATGTGCAGACAAGTTAGGAACACGCTAAATCACGACATCAAAACAGCAAAAAGCAACTATTATTATGCAAGTCTTAATACAATCAATGATGCGAAAAGAATGTGGAAAGAATTAGAACGTCTCGGTCTCGTCAAACAAATGCTTATTTCTCCTCTACGCTTTTTCTCCGCTGACGAGCTGAATGATTTCTATTCTTCGGTCACAAATACTGTCCCGCCTTGTACACTAAATGATTGCCTTCTTGCATTATCTCGAGTACCTTAAGTTGAACATCAATTTACCTTGAACCAAATTAGTGAAGCTGAACTGTCAGCTGCTATGAAATTATCTTCAGGCAATTCGCTATCGGCTGGTGCTCATGGTATCTCTCCGTATTGTATAAATCAGGCTCTACCAGTGATATCTGAGGTTCTATTAGCTCTATTTAAGCATTAATGGAATGGAAAAAAGCATTAATCCGCCCGCTTTCTAAGACTCGATCGCCGCTCTCTCCATCCGATACGAGACCAATTGCTAATCTTCCAGAGTTATCCAAGATTTTTGAAAGGATTGTTCACAAGAAAATTTCTACATTCATCGAAGACAGCGGCTTGCTCGACCCCAGACAGTCTAGCTATCGATCTGGGTTTAGTACTCAAACTGCATTATTAAGAGTGGGGGAAGACATTCGTAGAGGTGTTGATCAGAGAAAAATTACAATTCTCATACTGTTTGACTTCAGCAAAGCTTTTGATACCGTCTCTCACATTCAGCTTATGTGCAAGCTAAAAACGTTCGGGTTTTCTCAGTCTACGCTCACCTGGTTCTTCTCCTATCTCACCGGTAGGTCGCAAGCTGTTGTCTCAGATGATAATAGTTTATCGCAACGGTGCTCGGTTACTTCGGGGGTACCTCAGGGATCAGTTCTGGGGCCCCTACTTTTTTCGCTGTTCATCAACGATATTGCCCGGTGCTTACAATTTTCGAATCACATGATCTTCGCTGATGATACGCAGATCTATCTGCAATGCAATCCGGCACAATTGGCGCAAGGTTTGACGAATATTACAAGGGATGCCGAAGCTATTTTCAATTACGCCAACTTAAATAGTCTTAAGCTCAACTTAGCTAAATCTAAAGTTTTAATACTGGGCAGTGAAGCATATATCCGCACGATAAACATCGATGATCTTCCACCCATTATTATCAACGATATTGAACTTCCCTACGTCAAAGAGGCACGCAACCTAGGCGTCATTATGTCATCAAATCTCTCTTGGAATAGTCATATACAGCAAATATCCCAAAAGGTTCACTACACGCTATACAAGTTAAAATACCACCGTCATTCTCTTTCAAGCCAGCTTAGGGTCAAATTGGTTACGACATTGATTTTTTCACATATTGACTATTGTAGTCTAGTGTATCATGATCTCACAGATGAACTCAATGCTAAATTACAAGTCTTGATCAACGATACAATTAGATTTATTTTCGATTTAAGAAGAGACGAGCACATCACTCCGTATCGCCGCCAACTAGGATGGTTATCAGTTAAGGACAGACGCCTGTATTTTCTGGGAATCTATGTTTACCGAATATATCACAATCAATCTATTCAGTATCTAGACGAGCTGTTTATCATAAAGGACCCTGACGTGCGGAGTTCATCTAGGCTCACCTCTCGGGAGTACTTCCACATTCCTCTGCACCGTACAGCTACCCTCCGAAATTCATTCCACCTTTCGGCTGTTTACTTCTGGCACATGCTCCCTGACTCGGTAACCTCGGAACAAACGCTTTATTCATTTAAACGAAAGCTACGTAATTATCTATTTCACCGTGAGCAGACAGGTGCTTTGTTACTACTGATGCGCGCATTTATATTTACATTTATATTTAAGTATTTACTTTATAATTCCCGAAATTGTTATATTGTTATTTCTTTTGTTTAAAATTTTACTTACTCTCTTGTGATTCTTCAGTTTAATTAGTCTATAAGTTTCTTTCTCTGTGCTTATAGTATATTGCCCCATAGGCAACTAGGGCATTAATAAATATCTATCTATCTATCTATCTCTCTCATCACCATCATTTCAATCCGTTCGGAAACACTCGTCGCCTAACTACGTACGAAATCTTGCAAACAGTCGTCGGAACTGAATTGTTTCTCCACATTTCAAGTTTTAAAGTTAAATAATTTACTATCACGGCGCGGACTGTTAACGAACGAGGAAACGGAAAGGCATAAAGAAGATTTATAGCTGATTGTTGTTCGAACACTCACCACCGCCCGATCACAATCACGGAAAATTGAACGAAAATTCAAAAAAGAAAAACAAAATTACCGAAAATTGAAAAAAGCGAAAGATGAAAAAACGAAAATTAATTAAAAAAAAAAATTAACGGAAATTAAAAAAAGAGGAAAATAAAAAATTGTGGGAGCCCGTTAGCGGCACCTTCGTGCTCTTCCTCTCTTTCTTCCCCGGACACCTGGGCGATTCTATAATGAAAAAAAGAAATTGAAAAAACATCAATATTAGTTAAATTGTTCACGATATTCTTAAGGGGGCTGAGTCACCTAAAAAGTAGAATGTTCATTATTTTTTTTTCTATCTGAAAAAAATAAAAAATAAAAATTCGATTGTATTTTCATAATCTATATATGATTAATTACTTTTTAAATTTTTTTTGAAGTTTCCAAGTTTGTCAAAGCGAAAGCAGAGATGGTCAAACTTTTTTTACTTGTCGCAGGATTCAGACCGCAGGAATGAATCAATTTTGACTTTTCATAGCTCATTTTCTTCGCTGGCGTATTTATTATGGAACGAGTTCAGAAATTGTTTTTTGAAGGACCTCCGATGGAGCTATCGAAGAAAATGTGGAAAAAAATGTCATTTTCACATGACTGCGATGCTCTTTTTCCAGATTTCATACTGGATTTTTCCATACTGTTTTCAAATAAATAAGTTTTATCAGTACAGTAATTTTTTCCTTCTCTTAACGTTTTGTTGAACCCGAATTTGATATAACTCGAAACTAATGACAAGACTATGCGATATAGTGGGAAGGAAAAAAAAATGTATTCATCATTGATAGTCAAACGAACCTCGAAAGGCAACGCTCTTAATTTTTCGCTCCAAATACATTGTACGAATGACAACATCGCTTCAATCTCGATCAATAATTGGAGACAAAAAAATTTGATGCTCGACTCCCTCGATCGAATCGGAAAGCTGCAAAATATAATTTTTTTTAGTAAGAAAATTATTTGAATTGGGGCAACATTTCCATATGTCTCGATGGCTTTTGTAGGTGATTCCGAAATATTATTTTAATCAAAGCGACTTTTTCATATGTCTAGTTAGGCACTCACTATAATAATAGGCAAAGAGTGCCTATTAAAATGACCATCCGTTGCTCTTCGGAGTCTGTCGAAGGGGTTACTCCGCAGCGCATACTCCAAAAATTTTTATTTTTCACCATTTGCTTCGGTGTATCTCCAACATCATGCGTAGTTACTTTGAAGTGACTGTGATGAATAGAAATATTTTTTTTAGCCTGCGGTGCAATGAAAACAACTTTTTGGCTGAATTTTTCTTCTCGGACGTCCGTATCACACTGTAACTTTAGATGGTGCGAACCAATTTTGTTCTCCTTCGCAGGGTTTTTTTATTACATTATTTCCAGTATGCACATTACTTTTAAAACCAATCTAAGACCTTTAAGTATTTTTTCTAAAAAATTATTGACCACAATTTGCATTTGCCTTCGGTCAAGTGTCCGTACGGTGCCATCATAATGAATTCTACGAACCAATTTTTTTCTCCTTCGCAGCATCATTTTGTTTTATCAAAAGCACTGCGCACAGCAAATTTAGAGAAAATCCTACATCTCTAAATATTTATTCATCACAATTTTCCATAAAAAAATTATTTTCTCACATCTGATGTCCGTACGGTGCCCCAATTAAGAATCCTGGAAACCAATTCTTTTCTCTTTCGCAACAATATTTCATTGCATCGAAAGCACTATGCACACCAAATTTTGAGTCATTCTGACAAATATAATTTTAATTATAAAATAATTCAAAAACAGTGGTTATAACAAGATTTGCTTTAAAGGTTATGTTATTTAGATTTGCCAAAAATCCATTTTTCATCATGTTAAAAAAAAAATTTCGGTTGTGAAAAATAAAACACGAAATATCATACACAGATTCACAAATGTTTGCGTTTTTTATTTCCAAAATAATATATTATCACCGAAAATCATTCGCAATATTTTACCATATTTTATTCACATTCGTAATAAAAATGATAAATTTCACGTATTCACTGAAAAAATTGGTAGTAAACTCACAAAAAAGATTCATCGAATATCCAAAATAATTACAATTTCCCAAATAGAACTAAAAAAATCGCGAGTATATATTTTTTCGTTTTATTCTATCTGTCAAACTTTGGAAGCAGATGACAATTTCGTGGCAGACGATACACAGATGCTCATACGTCGCGGCGCGTGTACTCTGTGGCCGGATGATTTACAAATAAAAAAAAATCGACATCTCGTTTCAATCTTTGTTCCTATTTTACGTAAATATAAATGGATTCTACGCGGTATAGCGCAAATAAAAAGTATGCAATCATAAAAAAAAGAATTTTCTATCCTTCGACCATCGAAGATTCATCGCAGCCGAAATCTTTGTCATTTATGTTCACCCGATTTATTCATTTACAGTTAATAATAAAAACTGCAATTCTTTTTCTGGCAACGTATTTTCTCCTCTTCAAAACAAGTCAAAATAAGAGTCGAAATCTTTTTTCGCTGCCGAGATATGATTTTTTTTAAGCAAAGACTAATTTTACGAATTTTCATCAAAAAACGAATCGTTTTTTCAAATTTCTCGAAATTACCGTCTCTAATCCTTTCCTCTCAAAGAAATCGTATTTACAAACTGACTCTCCGCGTTATTGCGCAGATAAAAAGTGTGCTATGTTTAAAAATTTTATTTTTTACACTTCGACCGTCGGAGATTCATCACATTCGAAATCTTTGTCAATTTTGTTCGCTGGATTTATTTGTTTACACTTGATAAGAAAACTGCTAATGATTATTCTATCGACGTATTTCCAACGTTTTTTTTTTTTTTCAAATTTTTTCAAATTTTCGTCGAAATACGAATTTCTTTCATATGCTCACGTCTTGAAAAGTTTTTTATCGCAAAAAAAAAAAAAAACAATTGTACTCTTAAAGAACAATTATAAACAATTATTTATTAAGAAAGTGAAAAACACTGAATTTGTCGATTTTACGAGTTATTCCGTACCGAAAAACTTATCCTCGTTTGTGATTAAATAAAATTTTAAAAAATACGATATGATACGATGCTAAATTTGATATTTTTAAGCGACGATAAATATCAATAAAATTTCATTGAAAAACGAAAAAAAATATCGAATTTCTCAAACTTCTTGTCTCCAATACTTGTCTGTTCTACAGAGACAATAACGAGCTGATTCCATGTATTACGAAGAAGAAAAAAAATATATCTCAAATGGTAGAAATGAAATTTGTTATAAGAGGACTGTCAAAGAGCCTTCAAAGTCGAATTTTTTAGGAATTTCATCAATTTGTAAAAAAATATTTCGGAGCTATCCAAGATGACAAATTTTTGATTCGAGTAACGTACTACTTCCTCTTCAATACAAGACAGAAACCAAAAAGATATATTTTTTCGTTCTCGAGATTGCATTTTTTTGCAGCATCCATAAATATCGATAAAATTTCATTGAAAATCACAAAGAATAGCAAATTTCTTGAACTTTTCTTCTACAATGGTTTGGTTTCCTACAGATAAAATAACGAACTGATTCCATCAATTATGGGTAAGAAAAAAAACACTGAAGGGGAAGGATTTAAAGGGGATATTTGGCCTGAATGCTAAATGGTAATCGTATTGGTGTCGGTACATGTTTTGTGTGTTTGTTTTATATTCATTAAATCTGGTCATAAGTTTTAAGCCAATAAAACGACTTTACTAGACATGATTTGATTCGTTAAATTAATTTGATCAACTTCTACGTGGTGCAATTCGTTATATTTGTCTCGTGTCTCAATATTTGACAATTTATCGTCAAACAAAAAGGAAATATCCGTCGTGAATATTAATAATCAATTGGTACAAAAAAGAAATATTTTTATTCGACGAAGGTTAAACACTATGAATTAATTTACGTAACTGATAAATGTTTTTCCCTCATACGTACTGTCGAAAAGAAACGCAGAGCGCGACGAATAAACATACTTCATTCGTAGCGCATAGCGCGATGTGTAAATACACTCGATACGGAGCGCGTAGCGCGACGTGCACCCCCGTGAGTGCCTTAAAAAATGTCCCGAAGGGACATTTTTCGGGGGGTTTGGGGGGCGGAGCCCACCAACAAGAGCATCTGCGCCCGCAGGGCGCTGAGACGCTTGTTGTTATTATAATCGTCATTCGCTTTGTAGAAATTTTCTTGCGCTAATTTAAACGCATTCGAACTATAGGAAGTCTCCGATTTAATTTCGCGAATCTCTTCGTTCAATTTTCTGCAATATGAATTTACGAATATACCGATTGTAAATAAAATACGATGATAAAAGTAAACTTTGCAAGTTATTCTTACGCCACATTTTCTTCGATCTCTTTTTCCTTGGATTCTCGCATTACCTCGACGCCCTCTAAGTCTAAGTTTTTCTTTTTCAATTTTTTTTTTTTTATAGTGAATGAAAATACATGTCAGTTACAACGCGTGTGTCCTAGTTTCGCGATAATTTTCACGAACGTCAGACTAAATAGGAAAACAAACTTTCTTTTTAACGCGGTCCTTATTAAAAAATAACTGTTAACTTTGATTATTCACTGTGTGATTATTAAGAATTTATAACCGATAAATCGCGTTGTAAATCGTTCTCTTCTTCGGATTCGTTCCAATTTTGTAGAAACGCTCCAATATCCACTTCAGACAAGGCGTTGAAGTATTTCGAATGTTCTTCGGTCGATGCTACACTAGAAAAATTTTCTTTTTGCCTTCCGAAATCGTTGTATCTTCTACAGTACAATCACGCCGCATCGAATCGTCTCTATACTCCATCAACGTTGCATCTTCTTCAGTACAATCGAGAAACTCGTAGTTCACGTACTGTGTATCCTCATTATTCTCGATTGTTTCGATGATTTCACTTTCGGAATCCCGGACGTCAGCAACTTTTGTACATATAGTGCAATCGACGGTGAAATGTTTGCAAACCGGATCATTTCGAGCGGTCGACTCGTTGTTGCCTAAGTCTTCGAATACGGTGCTTCGAATACGGTGCAATGCTTCGGCGTCGACAGATGACCGTTCTGTCCAATTAATATAATAGACATTAATTCAATAAATAGAATATACATTAATTCAACTATAATAACTTTATCTTGGCACATAAGTAATAATAAATACCTAGAGAGAGAATAGTATCATGCGTAACGTCCTTCAGAAACTGTATATATATATTTTTTCTTTCTCTTCGCGAAACAGTCGTGAAGTCACCCAATGCGTCCCAAGCCTCGATCAATGTCTTAGATCGATGCTGCACTTTTCTACTGCCGAGCCGAAAAGGGCCTTGTTCCAATACTAAGAGATCGCAGGGGGTTCTTTCTTGTATTCTTTTCAATCCTCCTGTTATATAGAATAGTATGTGATTCAGATTGTTGCATTACAGCACGTAAGATTATTTAAATAACAAAGAGGCAACTTTACAATACCTATGAATTTATAGAACTCTGGTTTTGTAGCCATTTCCACTTTTAACGATCGATGATATCGTTCGATCGCATTGTTCGTTCGCCGCGCTTCTTTGTAAACGCAATACGACGCCGGTCCCTTCCTTCTCAACCAAAACGCCTCGTAATATTCGAACAAATCATCCATAATCTCGGACAGAGGACTATTTTTACGGAGACGTTCGCGAAGATCGTCGAAGGCCTCGAATATATATTCATCGGGCAACAACGCTAAATTCATGATATCCCTTTCGAAGCGACACGCCTCTGCGTGTGTATGTGGAACATTCTTTATCACGTGTGTCATGATTCGCAACCGTTGCCGATACTTTAGAATGGCCTATACAACACGACCGGAAAGTGATGCGGTTTAAGGTAACACTATTTTTTTTCCTTTTTTTTTTCATTAATTTTTTGTTTCTTCTTTTCATTTATTTTTAGACGATTTCACCACGGGAAAAAGCTGATGAAACATCACGCCACCTTACCACCTCTCCAGGAGAAAGTTACGTAACGCGCCGCAAGGGGCCCAGTGGCACCTTAGCAACAGCGGAGCCGGCCCTGAGGAAAACGCGCTGACGTCACCAATGGTTAAGCATAGGGAACGGTCACGTGACATCACGCCACAGTTCCCCTTCTACAAACGATTTACATAACGGCGAAAATGGTATAAAAGCTGCGAACGCGAGCGAACGGGATTGCAGTCTACGTTCAACACTCACACCTTACGTTTCACGTACAATTTAACGAAGCTACGATTAATTATTAATCTATTGAAACTTCGAATATCGTTCGTTAATTGTCAGGACAATTGCGAACGCTTAGAGACCTCCCTTGGTACGTTGGCCCCGAGTAATTTCTCGGAAGTTCGCGACCAGGGCGATTGAATCCGTGAGTACCACCCCTGGATAATTTTCCAGAAGTGTGGGTTGCTTCTTCGCCTATACGTGACAGAGTCCAGATAACGTGATTTTCACGTCGTAGGAGAGGCATTGACAGAATTAGGGTGCGCTGACAGAAGAGTTGGAAACACTTGTCGTTCCCATTGAGAAATCAATATTCTCTTTGCCGAACGAGGCCTGTACGGTCAAATATACGCGACATCCCGTGAGCACGGAGTCACTTGCCAAGTTGTCCGGTCACTGTCAGTGCGCTGAATCTTCTTTATTTGCCACTCACACTCTGCCACGTATCGGTGTCCCAGTTAGCTCACCGATAGTTTAAGGCAAGAAGCGTAAACCGCGATCGATGTTGCCAAGGTAAGGCTTTGTATACGTTTAAAAGCGCGATATTGAGAGGGTATTAAATATTTACTCGACAATCGAAACTCGATCGACAGGGCCTTTATTACTATCCAAATTCCGATGATGACACTACACGTTGCGAGGCGTTGAGCTGGTACATCCGCCTTTACAATCGGTCGTGTCTGAGGAAAGGAACAGCGAGTTAATTAAGAAGCGAGAGTCGCAACAGAGAGGAGTTAGAGTCATTTTATTTATTGCATTGAGCAAAGAGCTCCACGGGAAGCGTACCGCTCAACCCGGTGATCTTAGAGTCATTAAACTGAAGAAAATAAAAGAAAAGAAACAAATTTAAACTATCTATTGCAAACGATTGTTGGCCGACAGTGGACCGCGGGGAATTCCGGCCACTCCTTTATTTATAACCTAAGTTTTTCGTAAAAGAATTGAGTGTAAAGCTCCTTGCAGGGCTCTACGAGACTTGCAAGTATAGTCGAGAGGTGCTCACGCAGCGCCCTCGCAGTGCGATCCCTTTTCCATCTCCGAGTTGTTATCGTCGAGGTCGTGGGCCCTGAGAGTATATTTCTCAGACGTTTCCGCGATATCCGATATCTCGCGAGATCAAGAAAAGGGTATATCAGAGAACTCCGTTAGCGCTCGACGCTAGGCTACCTCGCAGGCATCCGATGCATGGGGGCGCGACTAGACTGGGGAACGAGAGCGAGCTCCTAACGCTACGACGAGGACTAGAGAACGAGAGTGCACACCCTGCGCCACGCAACCGCGCAAACACCGCCGTAACGGGACATGATAGGCGCGACTCTTCCTATTCTTTAAATTCACCTACCCGGTTGGGGGGAAAACAGCTCGTACAGCCCGAAAGATCTCGCTCCCTCATTCAATAGGACAGTCACACCCCCGCATAGCCGATGATGACGTGCGCAACACTCGCAAGCGTGGCAAACGTGAGTGAACACCACCACGACTGAGGCGATTCATCTACAAAAAACATTGTTCCACCGTCCGGTCCCGTACCCAAACCTTTGGTATCATTCGCCGAAACCTGGGTTACTTAGGTTTACATTTCCGTGACTACGCAAAAGAAGAGACGAAATACGAAATTACCGTGTTAAATCGGGAGGAAAACCGATAAACGTATAGTCACGAAAATTTGTAAAAGTTTCAATATGTAAGTTATTTTTTAAATGAATTGTTGTTTTTTATTTTTTAGATGCGGGCGAACGAACGGAAAGAAATTTAATAAAACACGATTTTTTAGTACGTCCCACGCCTAATAATAACCGATATGCATGCAAACAATACCTTTACATTACATGGCAACACAAATTAGGATTTTAGAAAATGTACTTTATATCATAATAAATACTGTGATTGGAAAAGCCCGTAATTCTTTTCGTCAATATTCTTTTTCCTGTAACTATTGAGACGTGTCTCATAGGCAGCCCACTAGAGGTAAGTGTAGAGAGTATAGCGCGAGAGCCCGCGTGGGCTCCGAATCCCCTAACTGTACAGTACGCGCCGATAGTCGACAAGGCGGCCGCGAGATGCCGTATTTTCTCGCGGACAGATGAGCGACAGCGCGAGCGTAAAAGGGCGAGCGCGAATCGAATAGTCACCGAGTTCTTCAGAGAAGAACAGGTACGATTTCCTTTTTTGTTACCTCCGGGTCCCCAGAGCCTTCGGTGACGTTGGCTCCAGGTGTACTCAATTTCCCGAACCAGGGTGCACACATCTTCGGTGACGAAGTAGTGGGCATTCCTGTAACCAGTCACCGCTAGTAGGGTCGCGAGTAGGTAGGTAACCCGAAAGGGAGGGAGCCGGAAGCGAGTCGCGGATCGACCAAGTGGTGACACGGTTGGTAAACGATCTCGTGGGAGCCGAACTCTCCGACGAGGGCCCTGTTCTACGGGTACGGGAAAATCGCGGTCGACAGGTTCGAATGATATTCCTGTGGGATACTCCGTAGTCACGGCAGAGTAGAAACGAAAGTAAAAATCACTCTTAATAATAGTTTACTCCCAGACTTAAACAAAAAATTTAAATCATGCAACTTGTAAAAAGAAGAAACTTCATCGATACAACGGCGTCGATTGTAAAATACATTGTCTCTCATATCGAGCTTCGACTCGCTACGCGCAAAAGACTGCAACGAAAGGAAGATGATAGAATAAAAAGGGGAATAACTAGTAGAGTTAAATTTTCACGATTTACCGACGTTCGGTCGATAAATCGCTTTTCTGTCTTTCGTCTTGGATAAAATCGTAACTCAAAGAGTAAAGTCAGTATGAATTAATGCGTAAAAGGAGAATTTCGCATGATTCAAACATTTTCCGTTTGCTTTAGCGCCATCCGCGTGTAAGGCAACTAATAAACGTTATATTGTACAGAAATTGATAATTACAGCTCGCCGGGAACTCGAGTGTGTTTCGAAATCTTTAGAATAAATAGAAAACGACGAAAAGGGTAAGCGTCGATATTACAGATTCCTATGTATCACATTTTCTAATTTTTTAATAAAAAGAACAATATCACCGAATCGACAACGTCTAACGATTATTTGCTCGCCCCGAACCCCTAACGTGAGCCTCCGAACCGGGTGCGTGGCACCGGCCAAAAAGGTGAATGTTACAACTGGCGCCCAACGTGGGGCGAGCGAAGGGGTCGATTCGGTGACCATGACTAGAGAAAAACATACAAAAACGAAATAACGACGGGTAAAGTCACGAGAAAAATAACTTCGCGATAAAAATAGTTTACTCGCGGGTTAAACTCTGTAAAATTCATACACTCGCGAATAAAATAAAAAAGACGGTTAATTTGGCGATAAAAAATCGGGTTTTCGCGGAGGATAAAAAATAAATAAAATAATTAAAATGGCGGAAAGGCCCAACACACCGGAGATTGGAGGAGAGGACTTTCAGGAGCAAGAAATACAGGAGATCCCGAAGGACGCGGAGGGGCAGGACAAAATGGGAGACACCCAAACACAGGCGCAATTCGCCGACTCTGGAGTCGGTGATGCCTCCGCTATACTCCCGCCGGATCTGGATTTAACCACGACGGTCTCGGTTCCTGCTCTTAAACACTATTTCGCCCAACAATTCGGGAATTTTGGTCCAATAAGGACCGAAAAAAACAAAGGAACACGAGCAAAGGAAATTGTACCAAAGCCGAAGCCGAAGGAAGCGACATTGGAGGAAATATTAAGGGCCATCAGGGAAACAAACCACCGTCTAAATAAAATCGAGACAAACCAACAACAACACAGACAGGAAATCGAAAGCTTCAAGACTGAATTTAAGCAAAGTCTTGAGAATTCGCGAAAGGAGACTTTGCAATACATTCGACTGGAGGTCCAGAAAATGGACGAAAAATACAGCGACCATTTTACGGTCTTGCAAACCGCGATGGCAACCGAAAACTACAATTTGACGGAGTCAATAAAAAAATCAGCCAAGGAGGCGCAACAACGATCAAATGAATTAGCTTCGAGGATGGCATCGTGTGAAGTGACGGCAGCGCAACAACGACTAAATCTATCTGAAATAGACCAACGACTAAAAAAGTTCGAGGAGAACAGTCGAGAGATGCTGGCGAACAGCACACATCTTCCAGGAATGGGCCAACAACCACACGGATTCGTTCAGCAACCAGAACAAAGGACTGACCTGACTTTCGATACGGAAAATGACGCACCACGCGTGAATAAAATCAGATTGTTCCCACCAAAGTTCGATGGATCGGGTAAACAAAGACCAATGAAGTTTATCCGCGAATTAAAACAATACTGCGAGGCAACGAGGCCAACCCGAGCGGAATTCCACTACTTAACGGCCCAATGCTTCGAATAAACGGCCAAGGAATGGTGGATGCTCGTCGAGGAAGGAATTGACAACATCGATGAATTAGAAAAAAGTTTTCAAGCGAGATACTGGAGCGAAGAAATCCAATTCAAAGCGAGAAAGGCGCTGGAATTTGGCCATTTTGACGAAGGGGGACAAAACACTCGCGCTGAATATGCGACGAGACTTTTTGGGACAGCGAGGGATCTTACTCCCACCCCAAGTGATGGTGAAATCATAAACGCACTTTCAAGGCATTTCTCAGAGAAGATTCGCGCTACAATGATAGCTAGGGGTATTAATTCTTTGGAAAAGCTAATCCTTCTCCTCGAGAAGTTTGACCAAGCTGGACCAATAAATTCCCGACGGACCAATGCCCCGAGAAATGGACCAGGCAGGTTTGATAATAATAAAACGAACAGACCAACGGATCAAGGAGGTGGCCAAACGGGGAGTAACTATAATAGACCGAACAAACCATGGAATACGAACCGACAGCCACAACAACAAAACAAATCGACACCAGCTAATAAAAATCAGACGGTGGCAGCAATCCAGGTGGAGAAAACCAACGAAGCTGTACCGTCTACATCAAAACAGGAAAACTAAAGATGGTTGTACCCCCATCCAATGAAGACGGAAAACCGGATACAACAACTAAGCGAAAAACAAAGAGGAAGAAGAAAAAGAAGAAAACCGCGGACATTAACACAATTTTTACGGACATTCGGGAGTATCTCATGGGCGAAGAGATAAACGGGGAAGAAGTTCAACTGACAGAATGTCCAGAAATTGACACTGTCATAGAAGGCATAAGAACAACTGCGTTGACGGATCTCGGTAGTAAAATAACTGCAATTTCCGAGGAGTTTTACCTGTGTAACTTGGAGACGCTGCAACACTGTCCAACGTTACCGGTAACAGGAGTAAGTGTAAGGGGCGCGCTTCGAGGGAGACCCGTAAGGGTGAGAAAACAATTAATGGCGTCTACTGGAATAGGTGCGGCATTAATACAAATTAAATACTTGATCATCCCAGGGCTTATAAGGGACAGTATTCTCGGGGTGGACTGTTTAACGGCGTTAAAAAGTGTTGTCGATCTCGAAAATGGGACAATAAAAATCCAAAGTGGTGGACGATCTGAGGTCGTAATGATTAGGTCAGCTGAACCAAGGAAGGTCACTGCCAATCAACCCGAGACGTCAATAGAAACCACGGAGGACAATCCCTCGAGCGACACACCGCGCAATTCAGTCATCCCCCGTGAAGAAGCAAGGCGAGATAAGTTTCCTCGGGATATATCAATGATAATTAAAGAGGAGGAAGAGGATGCGATAACGCAAGGAGAGATTATGGAGAAGATAGAAGAAGCGACTTACATTGGAACAGAAGAGTCAGTTAAAGGACATCTTATGGAAGTACCGGCGAGTTTTTCGGAAGTCGCCGGGAAAAATAAGTGTCTACGAACACGAGTTACAGGTTACAAGCGATAAACCAATCGTGGGATACACCTATGAGATTCCGTTTAAACACTTAGAGAAGGTGGATGCAGAAATAGAAAAACTACTGAAATACGATATCATTCAACGTTCAACGAGCCCTTGGATCAACCCGATGACTGTAGTAGCGAAAAAGGACGGAACGGTGCGATTATGTTTGGCCGCAGCGGAAATTGAATCAGCAATTGATTAATGATAACGAATGTACGCCGCACATCGAAGAAATATTTCAACGATGCCACTCGGTAAACGTAATGAGTAGTTTGGATTTGACCAGTAGTTTTTGGCAAATTCCACTACACCCGAACTCGTATAAGTACACTGCGTTTAGGCACCGCGGTAGGATTTACGAATTCAAAGTTACACCATTCGGACTGAAAACGAGCACAGCAAGTTTGTTGAGAGCATTAGATATTGTATTAGCTAATCTTGGGGGAAACGTGATTAATTTCGTGGACGACCTGCTGTGTATCTCTAATACATTCGAGGAACACATGCGGCATCTAACTGAATTATTTCAACGACTCGAGGAACATGGAATGACTCTAAAATTAAACAAGGCGAAGTATTTTAGAAAGGAAGTAGATTTTCTGGGTCATGTCTTAACGACGACGGGAATAAAGCCACAACTCGAGAAAATTCAAGCGATTCAAGAATTTCCAGCGCCGAAAAACATAAAACAGCTCCGCGGATTTTTGGGTTTAGTTAATTACTATACCAAATTCACTAACAGACACGCGCATGAGTCGGTGACTCTGTTAGAACTTTTGAGAAAGGGAGTAAAATGGAGATGGAAGGAAGAAGAGGAATATGCGTTTAATCGAATAAAGAAATTATTTATCAGCGATGTTTTACTGAAGCATCCTGACCCCTCGAAGGAATACATTCTACAAACAGATGCAAGCGATTATGCTCTCGGAGCAACTCTTGCGCAAAGAGACGAAAAAGACGAATTAGGCGTAGTCATTTTCGCAAGTCGGACCCTCAAAGGTCCCGAACTAACGTATACCACTACCGAAAAAGAATTATTAGCTATTGTTTGGGCTTTGAAGAAATTTAGAACTTACTTAATGGGAGCGCGAATACGAGTGATAACTGACCACAAGGCGGTCATTTTTCTAAAAAATTGCAAACTTTTGAACGACCGTTTAACCCGATGGATACTCGCGATTCAAGATTATGATATCGAATTCGAACATTGTCCCGGGGTCCGAAACGTCATCGCGGACGTACTTAGTCGAATAGACGAAAGAGGAAAAGACATAAAAAAACCCAGTGGGCGCGAAATTGTTATCAACGCTCTGTTGATGCAGAGACCATCAAGGGAAATCGAAGAGCGTATTCGCAATATCGCAACAGAACAAAAAGAAGACGAAACATTAAACGCCCTTCGCGAAAAACATGCGGTAGATAACGAAGACTCTAAATATCATATTGAACGGGATATTCTGATGGACAAAAACAAAAAAATCGTTTTACCAACATCATTGCTAAAACCATTAAGTATCGAAACACACGAAATGTACGGACATATCGGGTCGAAAAAGGTTTGGAAACTTTTACAGGAAGACTTTGCGCATCCGCGGATGCAGCGCCATATTCGACAGCTTTTAGCAAAGTGTGATTCCTGTCAGCGAAATAAGGTGCCTAACCAACATTCCTACGCCGCGCAGCAGAATATTGTCCCGGAGAGACCGGGGGATCTCGTGTCGATCGATTATTTTGGACCATTGCCATCAGCACAAGCGGGAATGAGATACATTTTGGTAACAATTGATGATTTTAGTAAATTTGTCAAACTTTATCCTCTCAAGGCAGCTACAGCGCCAGCGACAATCGACCGGATCTTCAACCACTACGTCCCGAACTACGGAAAACCAAGAAAACTCCAGTTCGATCACGGAACACAATTCACCTCAAAAAATTGGTTAGATAAGTTAGCTAGCGAGGGGATCCAACCAGTGTTCTCATCGATCCGGCATCCGCAAGGTAACGTTGTAGAAAGGGTTAATAGAGAGTTAGGGAGATTTTTTCGATCATTACTAGCTGATAAAGAAACACACTCGAGCTGGTTGAAATGGGTTGCCGCCATTGAGGATTGCATCAATGAGACACACCACGAGACGACTGAATTTACACCAGTCGAGCTACAACTAAACATGAAACCTCTGCGAGTATGGAGGGAATGGATTAAAGTCCAAAGGAGGGGGGAAGAACCTCTGGAGCAAAAATTGATGTTGGTACAAGAGCGTATTCGAAGAAAGGGAAGACAACGAGCGCAAAAATTTGACAATGCGCATAAATTAATTAAGTTTGAAGAAGGGGAACTAGTTCTCGCAAAAGCTTGCAATGTAAGTGATCCAGCCAACAAAAGAATAGCTAAATTCTTCTCAATTTATGAGGGCCCATATAGAATCAAAAAGAAAATTGCCGAATCCACCTACATCTTGGAAAATGAGTCCAACAATCTAGAAAGGGGGATGTATCACGCTTCAAATCTGAAGAGATACCAGCAATAGGAGATAGTATCTGTTTTTGTTTTGTTTTGTCTGTTTATTTGAGTTAAAAGGAAAAGAAACGGAAAATAATCGGAATTTCCGTTGTTTTTTTTTTTCTTTTTTTTTTTCCCTTTTCTTCTGTTCGCAGCAGTGAAAATGAATAAAAGAGAAATCTCTACGCAAACCGAAAAGGGGTTTTTGGTCCACCACTTCTGTGGTGGAACCCCAATCCCCGGGGATTGGGAATACCAGCCAACCCCCGTAGGCCTCAAAATTATTACGGCCGGCCGTTGGGCAGGAATAGAAAAAGAGAAGGGGTCAGTAGGACGCGGATGCCAGACGACCCTCAGATACGTTAAAAAAAACATGCAGACGATGGACGTGACGGAAAAAGAAAAGAAAGGATGGGACAAGGAAAGACGAAGATTGGAAGAATTGGGAGGAAGGAAGAGGGATCAAAGGATTCTAAACGAAAGGGAGATGATAAAAATAAAAAGGAATAGAGACAGGCATAGGGAGTGGATAATAAGGAATAGGATAAGGATGAGAAGTGAGAGGGACGACAAAATAAGGGAGGCAATGGAGGAACTGCAGAAGTGGGTGGAGAAAAAAGAGAGGGAATTTGAGGCGGCAGAGGCCGCACTCGCCGAGCAGATTTCCTGCGAAAAAAGAACCTCCGCACCCCCTATAACCACACCCCCCTCAAAGAATTTAACAACGAAATAAAGGAAAAGATAAGGCTGTTGGAGGTAGTGCTCATCGACATCCGCAAGGACAACGTCCCTCCCCCAACAGCTCCGTCGAAACTGAAAATATTAAAAATCGAGGTTTTTAAGAAACCCCTTATCTCCATCCGCCGCCGCGCATAAAGTGGAAGGTCATATAAAAAAAGAGAGAAAAATGTATATTTTTTTTGACACGATGTAAATATTGTTCGCCGTCAGGCCTTTTCTTTTGATATTAAAACGATTTTTATTTTTGTTATAACATTTTTGAGAGAGAGTCCGAGACTCAAGCCGGCAATCAATAAAAGCCAAGTTTCAGTTTACCTCGTCTCGAAATTCATTTGAAATTCCTTGATATCCAAAAGATGACGATGAACAATATCCGAAACAAAAAGGCCCCAATAACATCCTGAAAGGAAGTTATTGGGTCCGGAGGGGCGTTGAGACGTGTCTCATAGGCAGCCCACTAGAGGTAAGTGTAGAGAGTATAGCGCGAGAGCCCGCGTGGGCTCCGTATCCCCTAACTGTACAGTACGCGCCGATAGTCGACAAGGCGGCCGCGAGATGCCGTATTTTCTCGCGGACAGATGAGCGACAGCGCGAGCGTAAAAGGGCGAGCGTGAATCGAATAGTCACTGAGTTCTTCAGAGAAGAACAGGTACGATTTCCTTTTTTGTTACCTCCGGGTCCCCAGAGCCTTCGGTGACGTTGGCTCCAGGTGTACTCAATTTCCCGAACCAGGGTGCACACATCTTTGGTGACGAAGTAGTGGGCATTCCTGTAACCAGTCACCGCTAGTAGGGTCGCGAGTAGGTAGGTAACCCGAAAGGGAGGGAGCCGGAAGCGAGTCGCGGATCGACCAAGTGGTGACACGGTTGGTTCACGATCTCGTGGAAGCCGAACTCTCCGACGAGGGCCCTGTTCTACGGGTATCGGAAAATCGCTGTCGACAGGTTCGAACGATATTCCTGTGGGATACTCCGTAGGCACGGCAGAGTAGAAACGAAAGTAAAAATCACTCTTAATAATAGTTTACTCCCAGACTTAAACAAAAAATTTAAATCATGCAACTTGTGAAAACTCACGAAGAAACTTCATCGATACAACGGCGTCGATTGTAAAATACATTGTCTCTCATATCGAGCTTCGACTCGCTACGCGCAAAAGACTGCAACGAAAGGAAGATGATAGAATAAAAAGGGGAATAACTAGTAGAGTTAAATTTTCACGATTTATCGACGTTCGGTCGATAAATCGCTTTTCTGTCTTTCGTCTTGGATAAAATCGTAACTCAAAGAGTAAAGTCAGTATGAATTAATGCGTAAAAGGAGAATTTCGCATGATTCAAACATTTTCCGTTTTCTTTAGCGCCATCCGCGTGTAAGGCAACTAATAAACGTTATATTGTACAGAAATTGATAATTACAGCTCGCCGGGAACTCGAGTGTATTTCGAAATCTTTAGAATAAATAGAAAACGACGAAAAGGGTAAGCGTCGATATTACAGATTCCTATGTATCACATTTTCTAATTTTTTAAAAAAAGAACAATATCACCGAATCGACAACGTCTAACGATTATTTGCTCGCCCCGAACCCCTAACGTGAGCCTTCGAATCGGGTGCGTGGCACCGGCCAAAAAGGTGAACACTATATTATTGGTGCAAATCAACGGTACGTACTCTCTCGCAACTTCGACGTGAATGTCCTTCGGATTTCTCGGCATCTGATTAACACCATCGAAAAGAGCTTTTCGATAATCGGCCTTTTGTACGATAAATGCATCTTTACACTCAGTCGTGTGTGCTTCCGTTATCCGGAATGTTCCGTTCTCATGTAATATGCCCTTACCGGGGCATTCCAACAAATTCGGATTATAGAAGGATAAGCGACTTTACGTGAATGAAGGAAAAAGGAATCATGGGATTAAATGTTAGGATGATAGTTATCGACGCCAAGTCGCGGCTTGGTACATACGTCGTTGTTTCACCCGTTAGTTTACTGGTATAGCTCCCACGTCGGTGATATCGGTATATCCCGATCGTTATTTCGCCATATAAAGTATTCGGCATTTTAGCCAGTATTATCGGCTTTTCTCGCGTTTTTCGTCGTTTCTTCGGGACTGCATCCGCTGACGTACTCTGCACATTTTTTCCCGTCGATAAATTAATACGGCGACCCATTTTTTTTCTAATTAAAAAAAAATAACCGCTGCTCTGGCATTGCCTCTGTCACTGACAATCCAAGACGTTATTTTTTTTCGATCCGTAGAAACGGTTATCTTTTATCTCGTAGTTTTGTTTTGCAATAATTATAATAACGTCGTCGTCGCCTACTGTCTACTATTTTCAAAGGAATATACCACCCCCCTGCATTTTTTGATTAATACTTCGTTCTTCTATCATCGGATAATAATTATATTCTTATCATTATTGTTGTAATATTATTATTATTTGGCTCAATGATTCATAAGCATTTTTCCTCGATAATTTTTTTTTTTCTTTCATAAATATACAAATCGTTTCCAGATCGCGCGTGTTATCGTTAGAAAAAAAAGATTCAAGAGACAAAAAAAGTTTACCTTTCAAACCCCTCGCAGTCCGTTGCCTTTTCTTCTCGTTCGACACCTCGAGTTCCAAAATTCTCGAGCTCCGAATCCCTTGTCTCCGCTCGATCCCGAAAAACACGATTCTGCTGCTGCTCCTCGACATGCCCTGACGCCCTCGACCCCTCGCTGTAGCCCTCCTCCTCGACGCAAATAAGCATGGATGATAATCCTGAACCTGATCGATAAAAAAAACTCGTGCGTTATAAAATTAACTTTTAATCCATTTTTAGGCACTCACTATAACAATAGGCAAAGAGTGCCTATTAAAATGACCATCCGTTGCTCTTCGGATTCTGCTGAAGAGGTTACTCTGCAGCGCATACTCCAAAAATTTTTATTTTTCACCATTTGCTTCGGTGTGTCTCCAACATCATGCGTAGTTACTTTGAAGTGACTGCGATGAATAGAAATATTTTTTTTAGCATGCGGTGCAATGAAAACAACTATTTGGCTGAATTTTTCTTCTCGGACGTCCGTATCACACTGTATCTTTAGATGGTGCGCACTAATTTTGTTCTCTTTCACAGGGTTTTTTTATTACATTATTTCCAGTATGCACATCACTTTTAGAACCAATCTGAGACCTATAAGTATTTTTTCTAAAAAATTATTGGCCACAATTTGCATTTGCCTTCGGTCAAATGACCGTACGGTGCCATCATAATGAATTCTACGAACCAATTTTTTTTTCCTTCGCAGCATCATTTTGTTTTATCAAAAACACTATGCACAGCAAATTTGGAGACAATCCTACATATTGTGACGTGGTTTTCCTACCGCGTCACAAAAATGTAATGATTACTGGCGGGTGCACGGATTGTCGGGAGAAGCGACGTTCTTGCTCTCGGGGGGAAGGGGGGGGGGGAGTCCCTCCAAGGCATTCGGACAGGGTTAGAGTAGGAATACAAGAGCATATAACTAATTTTCCCCGATTTATTGCATTACATAGACATAGCTCCCGAACGCACGGCAATCTTCACGACCAGCGATATCGATCAGGTTCAGGTACGAGCAGTCATGCACGGCGATACCATCGTCGATGTGTCACCAGAGGTCTCGAGTGCCAACGTCAGCGGAGGCTGCAGCAGCGCGGCAGACTCCCTTTTACTGCCGTCGGGATCTCGTCGGCAACGGAGATTATCGCCAGAGGCAAATCCTGCGAAGCCTCACCCTGTGCCGAAGCACGGAATGGATTCTTTGCGCTCTCGTCCGTCGCGGGATCGTCGATACACCATCCCCGCGAGAGCTTGAGGAGCTCTCGACTCGCCGTTCGCGCATTTGAACTGTCACGCGGCGCTTCTATGAACTGTAACTCTATTCGGGGAATCGCGACCAATAATCTTGAGAGACGAGCGATCGGTGTAGGCCAGGGTGGAGGAGAAAGGGGTTCGCGAGCTCTCGGGTTAGAATCGACTCGGGGACTCGATCGTAGGAACCCGATAAGGAAGGACGTGGCTCTCGGATAGAACCGTGCACATCGTCACCTCGAGAATATCGGTTTCTCCCTGATTCGCGATTTGGGATCCCGGTACGGAGAAATTCGCGGGATTCTCACTACGGCAACATTCAACGGGGTAAGAGCGTCGTGCGTGTTCGGTTTGAGACTAGAGAATTGAAGGGGGCGAATTAAACTCGCTATTGCGGGGACGGCGCGTTTCGTGTGCGAGGCTCGGGTTCTAACTGGTCGGGGAAAATTTGTTTGCCTGATAATTAGTCTAGCATTGGAAGCCTTGAAGGGTTTTTCTCGAATTTCATCTCTTGGACTTTCTTTTATATTTTGACTATTGTATTTTACTTTCCTCACTTTGGTGTATTTTATTTCGTCAAGTCTTTTTCTTTCTTTTTTTATGTTTTTTTTTGTCTTGTATTTTTACTCTCCAAAATCCGCGAGAGAGTCCGTTAGATTTAGTTCTCGCGTAACGGTCAGTTGCAAGGGCAGCTCGACTTCCAATTCTTGCGACGCGACGCTTTCACGTCGTGATCGCGCGCAGCCGTTGACTCCCGGCGTGTGTCGAGCGATCTTGCGCGGAAAATCTGTAACGTTTTGGCGCGTAATTGGACGTATAAAAATTGTTCTAAATTATTCTGTATTCTAATATTCTCTGTGAGCGAGAATTCTTGTAACGATCTTTGGCGGGATATTCGTCGATTCACAACTCCGCTCCCGGTATCATTTGTACAAATAAAAGAATCATTCTCGGTGTCCGAAATTGAGTCTGTTCTTCCGTTCGCGAGAGCGACTCGAACCACTCCCCTCTACCATCTTCCCGGGCTGTAACCAGCCAAGCGTCAGATCGAGGGAATTGTTGTATCGATGAAATAAATTTGTCGCGAGAATTCCAGGTTCTCGCAGCTGGCGCCCTTTCGATAGGACACTCGTTACAATTTTTGTAATCGTAGCGAGTTCGCGGGGAAAACGGTTACAATATCTAACTATTTATTCATCACAATTTTCCATAAAAAACTTTTCTCTCACATCTGATGTCCGTACGGTGCTCCAATTAAGAATCCTGAAAACCAATTCTTTTCTCTTTCGCAACAATATTTCATTATAACGAAAGCACTATGCACAACAAATTTTGAGTCATTCTGACAAATATAATTTTAATTATAAAATAATTCAAAAACAGTGGTTATAACTAGATTTGCTTCAAAGATTATGTTATTTAGATTTGCCAAAAATCCATTTTTCATCATGTTAAAAAAAAACTTCGGTTGAGAAAAATAAAACACGAATTATCATACACAGATTCACAAATGTTAGCGATTTTTATTACGAAAATAATATATTATCACCGAAAATCATCCGCAATATTTTACCATACTTTATTCACATTCGTAATAAAAATGATAAATTTCACGTATTCACTGAAAAAATTGGTTGTAAACTCACAAAAAAGTTTCTTTGAATATCCAAAATAATTATAATTTCCCAAATAGAACTAAAAAAAATCGCGAGTATATATTTTTTCGTTTTATTCTATCTATCAAACTTTGGAAGCAGATGACAATTTCGTAGCAAACGATACACAGATGCTCATACTCTGCTCGTACTCTGTGACCAGATGATTTTGAAATAAAAAAAAATCGACATCTCGTTTCAATCTTTGTTCCTATTTTACCATATGCCATATTTTACCATACAATACAAATGGATTCTACGCGGTATAGTGCAGATAAAAAGTGTGCAATCATAAAAAAAAGAATTTTCTATCCTTCGACCGTCGAAGATTCATCGCAGTCGAAATCTTTAGCAATTATGTTCACCCGATTTATTCGTTTAAAGTTAATAATAAATACTGCTAATTTTGTTTCTGGCAAAATATGTTCTCCTCTTCAAAACAAGACAAAATAAGAGTCGATATATTTTTTCGCTGCCGAAATATGATTTTTTTTAACAAAGACTAATTTCACGAATTTTCGTCAAAAAAAGAAACGTTTTTTCAAATTTCTCGAAATTGCCGTCTCTAATGCTTTCCTCTGATAGAAATCGTATTTGCAAACTGACTCTCCGCGTTATTGCGCAGATGAAAAGGGTGCAATGTTTAAAAATTGAATTTTTTACACTTCGACTGTCGGAGATTCATCACATTGGAAATCTGTGTCAATTTTGTTCGCTCGATTTATACGTTTACAGTCGATAAAAAAACTGCTAATGATTATTCGAGTATTTCCAACGTTTTTTCAAATTTTACAAATTTTCGTCGAAAAACGAGTTTTTTTAAATATTCTCACGTCTTGCAAAGTTTTTTTTCGCGAAAAAAACAATTGTACTCTTAAAGAACAATTTTAAACAATTATTTATCGACAAAGTGAAAAAACACTGAATTTGTCGATTTTACGAGTTATTCCGGACCGAGCAACTTATCCTTGTTTCCTTCTTATCCTTGTTTGTGATTAAATAAAATAAAAAAAAATTACGATATGATATGATGCTAAATTTGATATTTTTAAGCGACGATAAATATCAATAAAATTTGATTGAAAAACGAAAAAAATAATCGAATTTCTCAAACTTCTCGTCTCCAATACTTGTCTGTTCTACAGAGACAATAACGAGCTGATTCCATGTATTATGAGGAAGAAAAAATATATATCGCAAATGGTAGAAATTAATTTTTTTATAAGAGGACTGTCAAAGAGCCTTCACAGTCGATTTTTTCAAAAATTTCATCAATTTGTAAAAAATATTTTGGAGCCATACAAGATGACAAATTTTTTATTCGAGTAACGTACTACTTCCTCTTCAATACAAAACAGGAACCAAGACGATATGTGTTTTCGTTCTCGAAATAGCATTTTTTTTGCAGCAGCCAGAAATATCGACAAAATTTCATTGAAAATCACAAAGAATAGCAAATTTCTTGAACTTTTCTTCTACAATGATTTGTTTTGCTACAGATAAAATAACGAACTGATTCCATTTATTATGGGGAAGAAAAAAAACACTGAAGGGGAAGGATTTAAAGGGGATATTTGGCCTGAATGCTAAATGATAATCGTGTTGGCGTCGGTACATGTTTTGTGTGTTTGTTTTATATTCATTAAATCTAGTCATAAGTTTTAAGCCAATAAAACGACTTTACTAGACATGATTTGATTCGTTAAATTAATTTGATCAAGTTCTACGTGATGCAGTTCGTTATATTTGTCTCGTGTCTCAATATTCGACAATTTATCGTTAAACAAAAAGGAAATATCCGTCGTGAATATTAATAATCAATTGGTACAAAAAAGAAATGTTTTTATTCGACGAAGGTTAAACACCCTGAATTAATTTACGTAACTGATAAATGTTTTTCCCTCATACGTACTTTCGAAAAGAAACGCAGAGCGCGACGTATCAACATCCTTCATCCCTAGTGCATAGCGCGATGTGTAAGTACACTCGATACGGAGCACGTAGCGCGACGTGCACCCCCGTGAGTGCCTCAAAAAATGTCCCGACGAGACATTTTTCGGGGGGTTTGGGGGGCGGAGCCCACCAACAAGAACATCTGCGCCCGCAGGGCGCTGAGACGCTTGTTATTTAATTATATTCATCAGATAGGGTTATTAATTATGTTTTTTCTCTTTTCAGATTTTTTGGATTCAGGATTCATTTGTCATTGTTCGCAGTGGAGGAATCGACATCGTCACCACGGGAGATTGTCAATCAACCACAAGGTAAGTTTTTCTCCAAAAACTTATATTTATTTTTTAGATTCTAATTTTTTTTTTATTTCAGATATTCAACAAGGGACGCCGAGGGACAACGACAAGGGACAAAGAGGAACAAAGGCGGAGGATGATAAGGAACAGCAAACGACCAACAACAGGGAATGCCAAGGGTTCGACAACGACATCGAAGAATCAATGATTAGGACAACACTGGAGATCGACGACAAGGGACGCCAGAGGACAATGCCGAGTATTCATGAAAGGGTTCATCCCATATATATTGACACGTGTCTCATATGCAGCACACTATAGGTAAGTGTACAGAGTATAGCGCGAGAGCCCGCGTGGGCCCCGACTCCCTCAAAATGTATAGTACGCGCCGGTAGTCGGCAAGGCGGCCGCTAGATGACGCATTTTCTCGCGAACGGATAAGCGACAGCGCGCGCGTAAAAGGGTGAGCGCGAGTCGAATTGTCACCGAATTCCATCAATACCTCCGGGTCCCCAGAGCCTTCGGCGACGTTGGCTCTAGGTGTACTCAATCTCCCGAACCAGGGTGCATACATCTTTGGTCACGAAGTAGTGGGCATTCCTGTTACCAGTCACCGCTAGTAGGGTCGCGATAGGTAGGTAACCCGAACGGGAGGGAGCCGGAAGCGAGTCGCGGATCGACCAAGTGGCGACACGGTTGGTTCACGATCTCGTGGAAGCCGAACTCTCCGACGAGGGCCCTGTTCTGCGGGTATCGGAAAATCGTGTCGACAGGTTCACACGATGTTCCTGTGGGATACCCCGTAGGCACAGCAGAGTAGAAACGACATTAAAATTCACTTGTAATAATAGTTTACTCCCGAATTTTAAATGAAAACTTAAACGATGCAACTGATAAAAATTTATGTCAACGAACGAAGCTCCGTCGATACAACAGTATGGATGGCAGAATTTATCGTTCTTCGTATCGAGGATTTGACTCGTTACGCGTAAAGTCTTTCGACGGGACAGAATGGTAGAATAAAGGGGAAGTACGTAGTAGAATTATTTTGATGTACGATTTACCGACATCCGGTCGATAAATCGAGTGTGTTTCACAAAATGTTATATAAATAAAAACCGATTAGAAACCCGCGTAGAAAAAATTAGTATGGGATTGACTCTGGGAGGACGATGGGCGAGAGGCTGGGGTTTGTTTGGGATTGAATCTGGGAAGCACTATGGGCAGTCATCTGGGTTTTGGGACCCGGCTGGATGGTTTCCCAGACCTTTTCCCATAGCTTCAGTGGACGGGGGAAATCCTCGTGCAATCAATCCCATACGCTTTTCCAGATTCTCTCCCAGCCGTCGCATACGAACGGGGATCCTCGTGCAATCAATCCCATATGCTTTTCCAGATTCTCTCCCAGCCGTCGCGTACGACCGGGGGAATCCTTGCGCGATCAATCCCATACATAGAATCCCATGTTATGTGTAAGTGAAAGAAGATGGAAAAATAGATTTTGTCAAATGGAAGAAAAAAATAAAAAACGAAAAAATATGCCTAAAACCAATTTTTTTCGACGGATATGAGTTCCCCGAGCAAAGTTAAATGCTGCTGTACGTAATCGGCGTTTGAAATTCGATGTAGGTCCCAAAAATATTGTAAAGTATTGGATGAGTTTAACATAGATCTTTTAATTTATTTATCCAAGCTTTTCCCAGTCCATCACATTATTTTTGGGGCCTTAAATGAAATTTAACCGCCGATTATGTACTACAGCGCTTAACTTTGCACTGCGAAATCATATTCGTTGAAAAAAATTAGATTTGAGCATATTTCTTCGTTTTTCATTTTTTCCTTCCATTTGACAAAATCTATTTTTCCTTCTTCTTTCATTTACACATAATATGGGATTCTATGTATGGGATTGATCGCGCGAGGATCCCCCCGGTCGTACGGTACGGCCGGGAGAGAATCTGGAAAAACGTATGGGATTGATTGCACGAGGACTCCCCCCGTCCACTGAAGCTATGGGAAAAGGTCTGGGAAACCATCTAGCCGGGTCCCAAAACCCAGATGACTGCCCATAGTGCTTCCCAGATTCAATCCCAAATAAATCCCAGACTCTCGACCATCGTTCTCCCAGAGTCAATCCCATACTAATTTTTTCTACGCGGGAAGGTAAGCGTCGATATTACTGATTTCAATGTATCATATTTTAAATATCTTGTAGTATATTTGAATAAAGAAAATCATATCACCGAATCGACAACGTCTCACGACTTTTTGCTCGCCCCGAACCCCTAACGCGATCTTTCTAGACGAGTGCAAGGCATCGACTAGAGGGTGAACGTTACAATATATATATATAAGAATAAATAAATGACATGCAAAAAAATATTTGCAGCTATATTCATCGACTTTTTGTTTATTGTACTTACTTTTTGATCCTCGTTCCACGCGTCATTTTTCCCGTTCTGAGTCGGACTTATCGCGAATATCGTTGCTACGCCTTCAGCATTGAAACTGGGATTCTGCGATTATTCCTGGGTTCCGGAATATGCGTCGTCGCATATCCTGTTAAAATATCGAAGGTACCGTTAAAATCATTTTAATCGGCAATACGATGATTGTCGCAAACACCGAAAAAAAAAAAAATGAAAATTCGGCCGCAAAGCCGAATGATCAATTGTCCTTACCTTAACGGGCATTGTTTCCAGGGTACATGGACCACTATTATCACTATTATCACTATTATCTGCATGTCGAGATCGTCGCACATAAATTATCGGAACTCGTAACGAAACACTAAATATCTGTCGCCACGTTCCAACTCACTGTTCGATATTCGATACACTTGTCGACACGTACCAAAATGGCGGCACCGCACACTCGCTAACGCACGCCGTTATCTCCTCGCAAGTCCAAAATTACGATTCGACTCGTATTACACATGGTCGCGGGCGATTCGCACTTGACACAACCTACCTCAATGAACTCTCACTTGAAAAGACCGGATGAAGAAGAAAAGGGCTTTCGGAGCAGAGTGCCACGTGGCATTTGCTCCAGGAGCTGTCTCTCGTTCTCTCGCGGGAATATTGTGCGGAATCTGCTTACACTTATTGGCGCTGCTATTTTAAATAAGTTGAGTCGGTACATGAAGGTTTAAATATAAAGACGTCGGCGTTGAAGTGAGCTCGTAAAGGGAGCTCTTGTCAAATTAAGTGTTGATAACGCCGGGTTCCGTGTAAGACTGAGTTGCTATCGATGATCAATCTCATCGATAGCATTATCCCGGAAACGCTATAAAAGAGCCGCTACGCCTTTCCTGTAGCGACGAGTTGTCGCACTGTCCGATTGGCTGCTGCGAACGAAATATTCGAGCGACGGAAGTCGAGCGTCATTCGTGGAGATGCGGCGATGGTAAAGCCGCCACCACACTACCCCCCTCCTAGCAACCGCACTAGGTTGGGAAATGAACAGTTTTCTGGCTTCTGGGTCCAGCGTATATCCTTGGCGGTACGTCGGGACGAGGAGTTAATAAAGGCGGAGCAACAGGGACAGAAATTCTTTTTTAAGAATAAAATTTGTTTTCTTGGGAATATTTTGACTAGTTGATTGCGACGTTGACTGCTGCACAGGCCAAGTTGACGATGAAGATGAAGACGATGGTACCGATGTCTGCGATGAAGTCGATGGTGTGGATAACCGTGTTAATGATGAGGGTATCGACAACGGCGTTGACGAAGGATGAGCGACAATTCGATTACACGGCTCGTCGTTTCGTGATGATCCTTGACTCGGTACCGTTTCTTTCTGCTGTAACAAATGCCTCGACGAATGCTGGTTTCAAACGATCCGTTGACACTGTAACAGATTCGTTATTAATTCGGATTTTGAATACAACGTCAGATACGCGCTCAATAACTTCGTAAAGACCCTCAAACGGTTGTTCGAGAGATCTTTTTGCGTCGTTTTTTAGAAAAACGTGTGAACATTCAAATAAAGTTTTATGCATGAACGGTCGCACATTCAAATGATGCGCTGTCGGGACCGGTCGAATTCCACGCTTGAAACTACGCAATCGATGAACGTAGATTTGCTGTTCTTCATTTCCCTCGTAGTCAATAAGAAACTCTCCTGGGATGCGTAGCGTTCGAAGCGGGATGATAAGCGGTCGTTCGAATTCTCTCACATCCGACGAATTTAAGTAGCGCATTCAAAAGTGCAGATTCGAATTGAGATTCGCGATCCGTGGTGATCGTAACGAGCGCACCGTAACGTGAAATCAAGCATGCGAAAAACGCATTGACGACTGTATCGGCAGTAATATCATGAATCGAAATAGCCTCGAGCCACCTTGTAAAACGATCGATGATTGTGAGGCAATAGCGATATCCTCTCGATGTTGGCAAAGGTCCCACGATGTCAATGTGCACATGACCAAAGCGTTCATCCGGTATCGAAATATGTTTTGGGATGTTACGATTCTATCGTGACACTTTGCTCTGTTGGCAAGGAAGGCAAGTTCGAGCCCATTCGATGATATCCTTTCTCATCGATGGCCAGACAAATTTTCGCTGGATGATGTTCTTCGGTGCGCGGCCGCTAGGATGACAAAGTCCGTGAGTTGCATCAAAACCCGTTTTCGGAGCGATTTCGGGATGTACGGTCGAACATCACCGTTCGAGAGATCGCAGAAAACTGTTTTATCGGCGTTATCGACTCGTAAAGGTCGAAGATCAATCGACGTAGATGTCGAAGATGTCGTCGGTAGAGAAAAGTGTCGGCTTGCTGATGGTTTCAATCCTTGAAAGAGCGTCGGCGATAACATTATCGGTACCGGTCACATGAACAATGTTTGTTGTAAATTGTCCAATGTAATCGAGTTGACGAAGTTGACACGGTGATGCTTTGTCGCTACGCTGTCGAAACGCAAAGACGATTGGTTTGTAATCCGTCTTTATCAACAGTCGACGTCCTTCGATCATACACTGAAAAAATTTGAGGCTTGAGAAAATAGCAAGTAGCTCGCGATCATACGTGCTATATTTCGTTTGAGCGGGTGATAATTTCTTCGAGTAAAAACCCAGCGGTTCCCATTTTCCATCGCAAAACTATTCGAGAACAGTACCCATTGACGTATCAGACGCGTCCGTCTGAAGGGCAAGTGAGGCGCTCTCGAGGGGATGAGCGAGAAGGGATGCGTTGGCGAGTTGGTTTTTGCACTCGAAAAATGTTCTTTCCGATTCTTCAGTCCAAACGATCGGACGTTTGTCGTTCTTTTTCGCGCCCACGAGATAAGCGTTCAATAACACTTGTGATCGAGCAGCGTTTCGTACAAAACGACGATAAAAATTCAATATACCGAGAAACCAACGAAGTTCTGAGATGTTATTCGGTTTCTTATAATCGAGAATCGCTTGCACGCGATCGGGGAGAGGACGAGTTCCGAACTCATCGATCTCGTGCCCAAGGTACCGTAGTTTCTTTACCGAACACGCACTTCGCGACATTGATCGTTAAACCGTATTCCTCGAGAAGTTCGAAAACGATACGCAAATGTCGCGCGTGTTCTTCGCGATTTTTCGAAAACACGAGTAGATCGCCAATATAACAAAAAACAAAATCTAAATCGCGTGTTACAGTGTCCATAAATCTTCGAAAAGTTTGTGCTGCGTTGCATAGTCCGAACGGCATGACACTAAATTCAAATAGACCGAACGGAGTAATTACAGCAGTTTTCGATCTGTTTTCAGGCGCGACCGGTACCTGATAATACGCGCGCGTGAGATCGATTGTCGAAAAAATTTTACAACCGCGTAATCGATGGGTAAAATCGTGTAGATGTGGAATGGGATACTTGTCTGGTTCGGTGACGCCGTTGAGTCGCCGATAGTCTCCGCAAGATCTCCATTCTCCCGATTTTTTTCGGACAAGATGTAGAGGCTGTCTGATCGATGAGAAATTCCTTGTTCCATCATGAGCTTAAAATCCGATCTCGCAGCATCGAGTTTTTCTCCCGTCAAACGACAAGCTCGTTCTGCGATTAGAGCGCCTTTGGTAACGATGTGGTGTTGTACATCATGTGTTGGTACCTTTGAAAAAACAAAAGGCTTCGTGATCGCCGAAAATTCGGTGAGAAGATCACGAAAAGGCATATCTCCCGCAATAGTCGAAATCAAAATACGAGCGTCGTACGAGAGCGTGCCAATGGAAGAAAGAATCGTCTCGTTATCGATTAATCGTTTTCCTTTCAGATCGAGGAGAAGGCCGAAATGTGCCAAGAAATCAGCTCCGATGATGCACCGGTTAACGTCAGCGACAGTAAATTTCCAAGGATAATTACGACGCAGTTTCAAATGTAACGGCATTGTTTTCTGATCGTACGTGTGTATCACAGTATTATTTGCGGCGTATTGTTTGTATTCAGTCGGTACCGTTCCGACGCCTTTAACTTGCGCGCGCGGTATCACAGAAATGTCTGCCCCCGTGTCAACGAGAAAATTCCCACCGGATTTATCGTCGTGTATGATGAGACGGTACGATTTAGGGGGATCAGACTTTGGAACGTCGTCGGTTACCATCTCTACGTGCGACGACGCTGTTAGTTTCCCGAATGATTATCTCAAGAAATCCACGCACACGGACGATGACAATTACGATGACGTTTTGGTACCGAATCTATGATGATAATAACAAAGTTTCGAGTTACCGTCGTTGTTAGTGTTATCCTTGTTGTTGTTATTCGACGACCAAGGGAACTTCGATCTCGATCGGCTTCGTTGATTGCCCTTCGACTGTTGACCGCTACCATTGTCGAATTTGTCGAACCGCGTTGACAAAGCTTCAACCCGCTTGAGAAGATCGCGTTGAAAATTCTCCGATGTACCGTTGACCGCACTGACGTGCGCCGGATGTTGAAGATCCATGATTTTATCGGCTAGCTGCGCGAGCTTATTTAGATCGGTCTCACTTGAAGTCGATAGTATCGCACTTTCTTGTTGCGGTAGTTGCTCCAAAAACATTGATTTAAGCAACTTATCGTCGCACTGTCCCGACGATAAATTTCGCATATGTCGAAGATAATATGTAGGCTTTTGTTCGCCGAGCAATTCTCCTTTCAACAGTTTAGGAATTTTACTCTCGGATGATTCGGAGAAAGACACGAGAATTCGAGCTTTTTTAGCCTCATATTTATCGTTCGCGGACGGATTACGGATTATATCGGTAACAAAAGGCAAGACCGTAGCGTCGAGATTCGCGAGTAAATATTGATACTTCGTTTCATCAACGGTAATTCGCGCGATACCGAAAGCAGCTTCGACTTGAAGGAACCACACGGCTGGTTCGTGGTTCCAAAACGGAGGTAATTTCGCGATACGAGACATGTGAATCTCGACTGGCGCGTTATCATTATCGTCAGCCATATTTTCGGTCCCAATTCACGAATTTTTACAAAAATACAGAGTGAACGGTATTCGGAAAACGATGGATTCACACACGCGACTGAACACTGCTTCTATCCGTTGCCAAAAACACTGATCGCAGTCAAAAATGTATAAAAATGCAGCGGGGATATTCCACAACGTATTATTATTACAAATGGAGTAAAACGGTGTTATAAAAAGTCTTAAAATGTTCGATAGTACTAAAGTTCATTTGCGGTGCTCCAAACGCGGCAGGAGGCACGTTGCGCAATAGTTACCGGATCCGATTTTACTCCGAAATTTTTCACTCGCGTTGTACCACGTCGGGGTCACCAAATTATTGTGGGGAAACCGCTTATACTTATTGGCGCTGCTATTTTAAATAAGTTGAGTCAGAACACGAAGGTTTAAACGAAAATAATATATTTTATTGAATATAAAGACATCGGCGTTGAAGTGAGCTTGTAAAGGGAGCTCTTGTCAAATTAAGCCTTGATAACGCCGGGTCCCGTGTAAGACTGACTTGCTATCGATGATCAATCTCATCGATAGCATTATCCCGGAAACGCTATAAAAGTGCCGCTACGCCTTTCCTGTAGCGACGAGTTGTCGCGCTGTCCGATTGGCTGCTGCGAACGAAATATTCGAGCGACGGAAGTCGAGCGTCATTCGTGGAGATGCGGTGATGGTAAAGCCGCCACCACAATATTTAACTCGTTGCGCCATCTATCGTGCATACATCAGCTTATACGGTTTTTCTTTATCTGGTGATTTTTCGGCGAAGATCGACTTAGGCGAAAATCTCGTCGGCGAAAATCGTACCCTACCAAAAAAATGTTACGCTCGTTTCCTTCGATCGAATCGGAAGACTACAAGCGATTGGTTTTTTTATGAGAAATATTATTTTAATTGAATCGACTTTTTCATACGTCTAGTTATCTTTCGTAGGTGCTTCAGAATGCACCGTATGAACAACAACGTCGCTTCAATCTCGATAGATAAACCAAGACAAAAAAATATTGTGCTCGCCTCCCTCGATCGAATCGGAAGGATACGAGCTATTCGTTTTATTATAAGAGAATTTATTTTGATTGCAGAGACTTTTCCATAAGTCTCGTTGTCTTTCGTAGGTACTTTCGAATGCATCGCATGTATGATAATGTCGCTTCAATTAAATCGATAATCGATATGAAAAATTTCGTAACTTTTAGCCTTCCAATCCAAACGTGGAGAAAAAAGCGTGAGCGTTTTAGGTATAGGATCATTATTTTTAATTGAAGCATCTTAGCTATTGACACGGTATACTCGGAAGCACCGACAAGAGCCAACAAGACGTGTCTGAAAGTCGCTTCAATTCAGAAAAAGATACATCAAAAAAAAAATACCCTCGGATAAGCTCTAATCCTTTCTTGAATTAGAGCCTATCCGAGGGTATTTTTTTTGGTTTATGCATCTTTTTTCGATTTGCAACAGGCTCCATTAACTGCAGGCTCAGTATTGCAACGGCTATTTGTGATTGATTCAACAGTTTGTGTTTCAACAGTCAATAAGTGGAGTTCGGTTGCACCCGACAAACAGCTGTACGACGATATTAAGAATTTGTGTTTTTCTTAATTGAAGCAATGTTGTGTAAAGCATACGATTAAACAAAATGGTTCACTTACCGTGGAGCGTGTAATTTGACTTCGCTTCGATTACAATAATGGTCCATTGACCAAAAAAAAAATACCCTCCAATGGGTTCCAATTCATTCTTGAATTCGTACTGTAACGTTAACCTCTTCGACCGATGCCTCGCACTCGGTCTCGAGGATCGCGTTTGGAATTCGGGGCGAGCTGGCGCTGAAACTTAAATAAATATCGAAAGGACAGGAATTTTTCTTCTAATTCCTCGTGTGAACCAAATATTTAACTTCTTCTATAAAAGTAAATTGAAATATTCGAATTTATCGACAGAATGTCGGTAAATTGCGCAAAAGCACGATTCGAACAATTATTCCCCTTAGTACTACGAGAAACAGAATTTTACAGAACAGAAGAACGAGAACAGAATTTTTTCTTGGAAGTCTCGACTTCCTCGATAAATAATTGCAATACCCGAATTTACCGGTGAAATATCTGTAAAACAGAAAGATGATTTAAACTAAATTTTTCCCTTAATTCCTTGTTTATACGCAGGAATTAATTTTAAACAAGACTCATCGAAATTCGATGAAGATCAAAAATTTCCCCTGCTTTATCGGCCGAGCATCCCTTATCCATACGAATATTGGTAAAGCGCGTAAGATTTAAATTTTGAATTATTTTACGCGGGTGACTCTATTTTAAATTAGGAATTTAAATATCGTAACTACTCTGCCGTGCCCACGATATACCCCACGGGGATAACGTGAGAAACTGTTCTCGCGTTCTCCCGGCACTCGTGTAATAGGGCCCTCCTCTGAGAGTCCGGCTTCCACGAGATCGTGAACCGACAAGTGTCACCACGTGGCCGGTCCGCGACTCGCTTCCGGCTCGCTCTCGTCAGGGATACCTCCCTATCGCGGTCCCTACTTGCGTGGACGTGGGGTACAGGAATGTGGGAAGCTACGTCGCCGACAACCTCCCGCACCCTGGTTCGGGAAGATTGAGTACTCGTAGAGTCACCGAAAGCTCTTCGGACCCGAAGGATTCGAAGGAGAATTCACCTGTTCAGCGTCGCCGACAGAACTGGTGACGAGTCTTCTCGCGCCCGCTGATTTATACCCTTTTTCAGCCAATCAGAGAGCTCGAATGTCTCTGATTGGCTTTTACCAAAAGACCAATAAGTATGCCCGATTTATGAATACGAATGAACCAATAGATTTTGAAGTTCCCCGCGGGAGAAAAGCGCGGGGAATTCAAACGCCGAAAATGACAAAATCTCGTAAAATCAAGAAAAATCGTATAATGGATAGAAATATTTTAATAATTTTCACTGAGCGGGAGCTGTATATGCTTCCCGTCTCAGTACCTATCGGAGGATATTTTTTTTGGCATAAATTTTTTCTCTTATTATGCTAACACCGTTTATCATATTCTATGTGCATATCCTTTACGATTTCCAATCTTATTGACCTGACAGAAAATCCGATTATTTTTCATCGCATCTCTAACCTGAAATTATTCGTTTCGTCGCATTGTACAATCCGCGAACCCCGCACGAACCTCAAACAGGCACATAACCTTTGCATCTTCTCTTTCGTACGATCACACGTAACAGCACTGCACAATGACAGGACGTGGAAAACCAACCGTCTCAATCCGCCGTGAACGGAGACTCTGTCTGTGTGACGATGTAGTGGTGAATTGAACGTTGCCAGCTCTCCGCATGGCAATATGGAACTGTCCAACGCGCCAAAATGGCTACTCCTGGTTGGTTGAATTATTCAAATTTATAATGATTATAATTAAATAAATATTGCGAATTTCGGCAAACGGCTAAATAACTTTGCTCAGGACACGACAAACTACTATTTGGCAAAAGGTGTCGAAAACGTCATGAATTACCCTGTATATAGGGGACAGGACACTTTATAATCGTTTATAATATCGTTTGGACCCTGTGAAATTTTCGACCTGGATATCTCAAAATAGACTAAACCTATTGAATGGTAACTAGGCTCTTTCGGAAGATTGACCCAAAATTACATTATAAAAGTGTCTATGAAAATTCGATACGTTGTATTATTGCGAAGATATATCGATCGAAAGTTAAACGCACTATAGACTTCCGGTATATTGGCGTAGGTTACGCAGTAGCGGCACGCCTTATACTATTTACTTACCTTATACATAGCGTTATGCGCTACGTATCGAATATGTATATACGTCGCGCTGCGCGTTTCATCTCGGAAGAACGTATGGGGGAAAATCATTTATGACTTATGTAAATTGATTCATACAACGAAAGGATTCGTAGTCATTCGAAGTCCAACGTTGCCGTCCAGTCGTCTCTCTCATTGACACCGCCGCCCGCCGCCCGCGATCGTCGCTCAATATCTCGAGCGACGATAAATTAATATCGTTGCCGCTATCTGACACCTCGCCCGTCGATCGAACGAATTATCGACCGACGTCAAGTACCGTCTTCTCTCTCTCTCTCCACCGCCTTCCGCCGCGCTGACGACGGAGAAGACTTCCGTGAAGAACGAGCGTTACCTCAGCCTCGCTCGATCCGTTAATTAGAATAGACGTCTGTGGACGATTGTCCTGTTCCCTGACGTTTTGTATGGGAATCGCCCAGCGTTATTGTATTAAAGAGTGTGTGATATCTGCGAATAATAGTTTTCCCTCCCGCGTGACTATTTTCCCCGACCCTCCCCCGACATTTTTCCCCGTAACAATCTCAGTACAGTGACCGGTCTGCAGTATTTTCGTCGTATATTTTCCAAGTCTCGCCATTTGCCGGCGACGACTCGTGCACGTGGTGAGTGGCGTGCGAGATTATTTTACATGCGAAATTATTTTGCGATTATTAAGCAAGTGAATTAATCGCAATTGTGTATATTTTTTCGATCCTGTATTTTCCCCGTATATCGCCCAGACGTCCCTGAAAATCGTGTACCGGCCGAAGGCATTAGATTGCGAGCCCACAGATCGGTTGACCCTCCTCTGAGCTCTCTGCTGTCCCTTCGAGTTTGCCGGCCATTCCGTATATCGTGTAAAGTTGAATATTTGCCGACTCATGTCGAATCGCATAACGGCGTTGCCCCGTGAGAGATAACTGGCGCCCAAAAATATTGTTTGCATAGTTTTCCTCCAATTTTTGAGATATTTTTGTTAGTAATTTCCCCGCGGTTTTCCCTGTGATTTTTCCGACGACCCGTCGTCCCTTGGCCGAGAATATTCGATAGTCCTGTTAACATTTTCCCTTGTCACGAATCGCGTACGCCTCGCGGATCGCCTCGTGGCAACCACCATTAAATTCTTTCGTTACTTTTCCCCGATCCTCCCCTCGCACGTACGACCCAGAATTATTATTTATTCTAGTCATTAATACTTTGTAGAATTTTCTTGATTATTTTCATCGTATTTTTCCCCGATTCACTTTATTAATTTTTAGCCCCCCCGAGTCCGTTGCCCCGCACAATTTTAACGTCGTCCCCGTTTATCCCCGAAATTTTCTCGTCGTCGCGAGGCACGCATATGGTTGCCGATCGCCTCGTGGACTTTCGCCGCAAAGTATTATTGTTAGTTCAGTTATTATTTGTATTATTTAGTTGCGATTATTATTAAGATTTATTTGCGTTTATTTTGGTTGATTATTTTCTTTTATTTTAGTTACCTATTATTTTCGAGTATTCTTTCCGTTATTAGTTATTTTGCGACAGTATTACTTCTTATTTTCTTTCCGATTACTTTTGTATTATTTGTTTTCCCCGAGTTTATAATAAAACTCTATTTCTTTTGTCAATCCCCCCACCGCCTACGATTATTTAATTTTCCCGTTGTCCCCCCCCCCCCCCCCCCCCCCGAATACAATTTTCAACGTAAACCCCCGTTACAAAACATTTCGTTTTTATATGTATTGATTATTATTATTCACAACTGATATTTCCTTTTCGTTTTACGATCAATATAACGAATTGCGTCGCGTAGAACTTGTTGAAATTAATGTAACAAATCAAATGATATCTAGTAAAGGTTCTTTTATTGGCAGAACACTTATGACTAGATTAAATGAGTATAAAACTAACACACAAAACAATTATCAACACGAACACCATTACCATTTAGCATTCGGGTCTAATGTCCCTTTTAAATGCATCTCGTTAAATGTCTTTTTCTTCCCTAAAATACATGGAATCACTTTATTATTGCCTCTGGACAGGACCCGAAGTATTGGAGCCGAATGTTCAAAAAATTTGCTTTTTGTTACGATTTTCAATGAAATTTTCTCGATATTAATCGTTATAGCGAAAAAATTACAAGTCGAGAACGAACATAGATATTGTTTAGATATAGATATTGATAACGTTAACCCTCTAGCCGATGCCTCGCACTCGGTTAGAGAGAACGCGTTAGGGGTTCGGGGCGAGCAAACAGTCGTGAGACGTTGTTAATTCGGTGATATGATTTTCTTTATTCAAACATATTGCAATATATTAACAAGCGTCTCAGCGCCCTGCGGGCGCAGATGCACTTGTTGGTGGGCTCCGCCCCCCAAACCCGCCGAAAAATGTCCCGAAGGGACATTTTTTAAGGCCCTCACGGGGGTGCACGTTGCGCTACGCGCTCCGTATCGAGTGTATTTACACATCGCGCTATGCGCTACGGATGAAGTATGTTTATACGTCGCGCTCTGTGTTTCTTTTCGAAAGTACGTATGAGGGAAAAACATTTGTCAGTTACGTAAATTAATTCATAGTGTTTAACCTTCGTCGAATAAAAATATTTCTTTTTTGTACCAATTGATTATTAATATTCACGACGGATATGTCCTTTTTGTTTGACGATAAATTGTCAAATATTGAGACACGAGACAAATATAACGAATTGCACCACGTAGAAGTTGATCAAATTAATTTAACGAATCAAATCATGTCTAGTAAAGTCGTTTCATTGGCTTAAAACTTATGACCAGATTTAATGAATATAAAACAAACACCCAAAACATGTACCGACACCAATACGATTACCATTTAGCATTCAGGACAAATATCCCCTTTAAATCCTTCCCCTTCAGTGTTTTTTTTCTTCCCCATAATTGATGGAATCAGTTCGTTATTTTATCTGTAGGAAACCAAACCATTGTAGAAGAAAAGTTCAAGAAATTTGCTATTCTTTGTGATTTTCAATGAAATTTTATCGATATTTATGGATGCTGCAAAAAAATGCAATCTCGAGAACGAAAAAATATATCTTTTTGGTTCCTGTCTTGTATTGAAGAGGAAGTAGTACGTTACTCGAATCAAAAATTTGTCATCTTGGATAGCTCCGAAATATTTTTTTACAAATTGATGAAATTCCTAAAAAATTCGACTTTGAAGGCTCTTTGACAGTCCTCTTATAACAAATTTCATTTCTACCATTTGAGATATATTTTTTTTCTTCTTCGTAATACATGGAATCAGCTCGTTATTGTCTCTGTAGAACAGACAAGTATTGGAGACGAGAAGTTTGAGAAATTCGATATTTTTTTTCGTTTTTCAATGAAATTTTATTGATATTTATCGTCGCTTAAAAATATCAAATTTAGCATCATATCATATCGTATTTTTTAAAATTTTATTTAATCACAAACGAGGATAAGTTTTTCGGTACGGAATAACTCGTAAAATCGACAAATTCACTGTTTTTCACTTTCTTAATAAATAATTGTTTATAATTGTTCTTTAAGAGTACAATTGTTTTTTTTTTTTTGCGAAAAAAAACTTTTCAAGACGTGAGCATATGAAAGAAATTCGTATTTCGACGAAAATTTGAAAAAATTTGAAAAAAAAAAACGTTGGAAATACGTCGATAGAATAATCATTAGCAGTTTTCTTATCAAGTGTAAACAAATAAATCCAGCGAACAAAATTGACAAAGATTTCGAATGTGATGAATCTCCGACGGTCGAAGTGTAAAAAATTAAATTTTTAAACATAGCACACTTTTTATCTGCGCAATAACGCGGAGAGACAGTTTGTAAATACGATTTCTTTGAGAGGAAAGGATTAGAGACGGCAATTTCGAGAAATTTGATAAAACGATTCGTTTTTTGATGAAAATTCGTAAAATTAGTCTTTGCTTAAAAAAAAACATATCTCGGCAGCGAAAAAAGATTTCGACTCTTATTTTGACTTGTTTTGAAGAGGAGAAAATACGTTGCCAGAAAAAGAATTGCAGTTTTTATTATTAACTGTAAATTAATAAATCGGGTGAACATAATTGACAAAGATTTCGGCTGCGATAAATCTTCGATGGTCGAAGGATAGAAAATTCTTTTTTTTTATGATTGCATACTTTTTATTTGCGCTATACCGCGTAGAATCCATTTATGTTTACGTAAAATAGGAACAAAGATTGAAACGAGATGTCGATTTTTTTTATTTGAAAATCATCCGGCCACAGAGTACGCGCGCCGCGACGTATGAGCATCTGTGTATCGTCTGCCACGAAATTGTCATCTGCTTCCAAAGTTTGACAGATAGAATAAAACGAAAAAATATATACTCGCGATTTTTTTAGTTCTATTTGGGAAATTGTAATTATTTTGGATATTCGATGAATCTTTTTTGTGAGTTTACTACCAATTTTTTCAGTGAATACGTGAAATTTATCATTTTTATTACGAATGTGAATAAAATATGGTAAAATATTGCGAATGATTTTCGGTGATAATATATTATTTTGAAAATAAAAAACGCAAACATTTGTGAATCTGTGTATGATATTTCGTGTTTTATTTTTCACAACCGAAGTTTTTTTTTTAACATGATGAAAAATGGATTTTTGGCAAATCTAAATAACATAACCTTTAAAGCAAATCTTGTTATAACCACTGTTTTTGAATTATTTTATAATTAAAATTATATTTGTCAGAATGACTCAAAATTTGGTGTGCATAGTGCTTTCGATGCAATGAAATATTGTTGCGAAAGAGAAAAGAATTGGTTTCCAGGATTCTTAATTGGGGCACCGTACGGACATCAGATGTGAGAAAATAATTTTTTTATGGAAAATTGTGATGAATAAATAGTTAGAGATGTAGGATTGTCTCTAAATTTGCTGTGCGCAGTGCTTTTGATAAAACAAAATGATGCTGCGAAGGAGAAAAAAATTGGTTCGTAGAATTCATTATGATGGCACCGTACGGACACTTGACCGAAGGCAAATGCAAATTGTGGTCAATAATTTTTTAGAAAAAATACTTAAAGGTCTTAGATTGGTTTTAAAAGTAATATGCATACTGGAAATAATGTAATAAAAAAACCCTGCGAAGGAGAACAAAATTGGTTCGCACCATCTAAAGTTACAGTGTGATACGGACGTCCGAGAAGAAAAATTCAGCCAAAAAGTTGTTTTCATTGCACCGCAGGCTAAAAAAAATATTTCTATTCATCGCAGTCACTTCAAAGTAACTACGCATGATGTTGGAGATACACCGAAGCAAATGGTGAAAAATAAAAATTTTTGGAGTATGCGCTGCGGAGTAACCCCTTCGACAGCCTCCGAAGAGCAACGGATGGTCATTTTAATAGGCACTCTTTGCCTATTGTTATAGTGAGTGCCTAAAAATGTGTTACACAGAAATCTGTATTATCGACGCTTACCGTTTTCATCGGTTTTATTTATTCTATAATTTGTGAAACACACTCGAGTCATCGGCGAGCTGTAATAACCAATTTCTGTATGAGATAAAGTTCATTAATACTTTATACGCGGATGGCGCTGAAGAAACGAAAAATGTTTCGAGTCATGCGAAATTCTCCCTTTACACATCGAACCATAATGATTTTATTGAGTTCATTCTTCAAGTCGCGATTTTACTTGAAAAGAAAGACAGAAAAGCGATTTATCGACCAAATGTCGGTAAATCGTAAAAGTTAATTCTACTAATTTTTCCCCTTTTATTCTACCATTTTCTTTCGTCGAGATACTTTATGCGTAACGAGTCAAAGCTTGATACGAGAGGCGATGAATGTTACCATCGATACAGTTGTATCGACGGAGCGTTCTTCGTGGACATGAATCTTTACAAGTAGCATTATTTAAGTCTTCATTTCAAATTAGGGAGTAAACTATCATTAAAATGTGAATTTTAACATCGTTTCTACTCTGCCGTGCCCACGGTGTATCCCACAGGAATATCGTGCGAACATGTCGACACGATTTTCCGATACCCGTAGAACAGGGCCCTCGTTGGAGAGTTCGGCTTCCACGAGATCGTGAACCAACCGCGTCACCACTTGGTCGATCCGTAACTCCCTTCCGGCTCACTCCCGTTCAGGTTACCTACCTATCGCGGCCCTACTAGCGGTGACTAGTAACACGAATGCCCATTACTTCGTCACCAAAGATGTGTGCACCCTGGTTCGGGAGATTGAGTACACCTGGCGCCAACGTCACCGAAAGCTCTGGGGACCCGGAGGTACTGAAGGAAAAAGTACCTGTTCTCTCTGTGGAACTCGGTGACCGTTCGACTCGCGCTCGCCCTTTTACGCGTGCGCTGTCGCTTATCCGTTCGCGAGAAAATGCCGCATCTGGCGGCCGCCTTGCGAATCACCGGCGAGTATTTCACTTTCGTTAAAGTAATGACTTATGCGAACTCTCGTGCGTCATACTGTATACTACTGATAGTGTGCTGCCTATGAGACACGTCTCAATATTGTCTTGATTCTTATCGTGTATTGAAGAGAAAGTAGTACGTTGCTCAAATAAAAAGTTGTAGTGTCTTGGATGCGTCCAAAATTAAAAAAAAAATCAATTTCTCTTTGACCGTCGATGTATAAGAGAATTCGGTCATAACACTGTAAGCATTTTTTCTCTTCCCTATAATAGACAGAATCAATTCGTTATTGTCACTGTCCGAGAGTAAAAAATTTCAGACGAGAAATTCGCCAAATTTTATTTTTCTATCATTTTATCTTGTTTGGAGATAGGTATATGGAAATAATTGAAAAAAAATAGAAGGGTGGTTGGAAAAATACGAGGTAAAATTTAAATTTTTTTTTGTTTCGAAAAATTGTTAGAGATTTGAAAAAATTAAATTGCAGTTTCCCAATATGTAACGTTATATACATTAAAAAATGAAAAAAATGAGACATTCCCTTCCCTTCCCTTGAGACATGTCCTTCGGGACATTTTTTAAGGCACTCGCAGGGGTACACGTCGCGCTACGCGCTCCGGATGAAATATGTTTATAGGTCCCACTTCGCGTTTCATTTCGAAAGTACGTATGAAGGAAAAACATTTATCATTTACGTAAATTGATTCATAGTGTTGAGCCTTCATCGAATAAAAAAATTACTATTTTAGGCTAATTGATTATTATTATTTACGACGGATATTTCCTTTTTGTTTGACGATAAATTGTCAAATATTGAGACACTAGACAAATATAACGAATTGCATCGCGTAGAAATTGATCAAAATAATTTAACGAATCAAATCATGTCTAGTAACGCCGTTTTATTGGCTTAAAACTTATCACCAGATTTAATGAATATAAAACAAACACACAAAATATTTACCAACACCACCACCATTACTATTTACCATTCGGGTCTAATGTCCCCTTTAAATGCATCTGTTTAAATATTTTTTTCTTCCCTAAAACACGTGGAATCACTTTATTATTGCCTCTGGACAGAACCTGAATATTCAAAAAATGTCCTTTTTGTTATGATTATCAATGAAATGTACTCGATATTAATCGTTGTAGCAAAAAAAAATTATAACTCAAGACCGAACATAAATATCGTCTTGGTTCTTATCGTGTATTGAAGAGGAAGTAGTACTTTGTTCAAATAAAAAGTTGTAGCGTCTTGGATGAGTCCAAAATAAAAAAAAAATTCAATTTCTCGATGAATTCGACGGCGAGGGCTTTTCGACTGTCGATGTATAAGAGAATTCGGTTACAACACTTTAAGCTTTTTTTTTCTTCCCTATAATAGACAGAATCAATTCGTTATTGTCACTGTCCAAGAGTAAAACATTTCAGACGAGAAATTCGAGAAATTTTATTTATCTATCGTTTTATTTTGTTTTGAGATAGGTATATTGAAACAATTGAAATAAAATAGAACGGTGGTTGGAAAATATAAGGTAAAATTTGATTTTTTTTTGTTTCGAAAAATTGTTAGAGATTTGAAAAAATTAAATTGCAGCTTCCCAATATGTTGAGGATTGGTATGCTTTTTGGCCGCGAGAGGTGCACGTTCAGAGTAGTAAAAAAGATGGCGAAGAGAGCGTCGCCGTTGCGAGCTCTCCGAGAAATATAGCAAAAAATACAAAAAATACAGTCCACTATTCATTTATCAAACCGAACAAGAAGCATCAACAACATAAAATGGTCCTTTGAAAGTGAAAAGTTCCACGTATTGAAGAAAATCAGCAACACCGTGTCGGCGAACGATCCGAGATCCACCGAATGCGGGACAACGGTCCATACATCAAAAGTGTCGTGTCGTATAACGTATAAAAACAGCGACAATAGCAACGAAAAGAACTACACGTTTGCGAATATCGACAGCGTCGTTCTAGGAAGACAATCGAGATCATCGTGAAAGCAGCGAGATCGGCGAAATATCGAGCTCATCAGGCGCGTATAAGTGCGAAGATTCGCGTAAGGGCCTCGAGACAAAGCGTCGAGTCAAGCGTCGAGTCAACCGTCGAATACGAGTGAGATAGACTATATCGAAAAATAACAACGGCGTCGCGCGCGAGTACCGGTGAGCGTATACGGTCGAGCACGAAGCGTCGAACGAAAGAATAACAACAAGGCGTCGGGCGCGCGTGTACCACCGAACGGTCGCGATCGAGCGCGCACCGTCGAACAAGAAAATAAACGTTTCGCGCGTAAGGACGAGAACAGCAAGCACGCGGTACTATATTAAAGTCGGAAATAACGAGGTGCGACGTAAATCTTCGTTGATTTATAAAACAGACGCGAGGTTAGAAGATCCGTGCGTGAACATCTGGAAATTATAACAAGCGTCTCAGCGCCCTGCGGGCGCAGATGCTCTTGTTGGTGGGCTCCGCCCCCCAAACCCCCCGAAAAATGTCCCTAAGGGACATTTTTTAAGGCACTCACGGGGGTGCACGTCGCGCTACGCGATCCGTATCGAGTGTATTTACACATCGCGCTATGCGCTACGGATGAAGTATGTTTATACATCGCGCTCTGCGTTTCTTTTCGAAAGTACGTATGAGGGAAAAACATTTATCAGTTACGTAAATTAATTTATAGTTTTTAACCTTCGTCGAATAAAAATATTTCTTTTTTGTACCAATTTATTATTAATATTCACGACGGATATTTCCTTTTTGTTTGACGATAAATTGTCAAATATTGAGACACGAGACAAATATAACGAATTGCATCACGTAGAAGTTGATCAAATTAATTTAACGAATCAAATCATGTCTAGTAAAGTCGTTTTAGTGGCTTAAAACTTATGACCAGATTAAATGAATATAAAACAAACACACAAAACATGTACCGACACCAATACGATTACCATTTAGCATTCAGGCCAAATATCCCCTTTAAATCCTTCCCCTTCAGTGTTTTTTTTCTTCCCCATAATTGATGGAATCAGTTCGTTATTTTATCTGTAGGAAACCAAATCATTGTAGAAGAAAAGTTCATGAAATTTGCTATTCTTTGTGATTTTCAATGAAATTTTGTCGATATTTATGGATGCTGCAAAAAATGCTATCTCGAGAACGAAAAAATATATCGTCTTGGTTTCTGTCTTGTATTGAAGAGGAAGTAGTACGTTACTCGAATCAAAAATTTGTCATCTTGGATAACTCCGAAATATTTTTTTTACATATTGATGGAATTTTTGAAAAATTCGACTTTGAAGGCTCTTTGACAGTCCTCTTATAACAAATTTTATGATTTGCGGAAAATTCATCGAAAACATTTCATCGAAATACAATTCATCGAAAACAATTAATCGAAAATACAATTCATCGAAAACAAATCATCGAAAATACAATTCATCGAAAACAATTCATCGAATTTACAATTCATCGAAAACAATTCATCGAAAATAAAATTCATCGAAAATACAATTCATCGAAAGTACAATTCATTGAAAGTACAATTCATCGAAAACAATTAATCGAAAATACAATTCATCGAAAATACAATTCATCGAAAATACAATTCATCGAAAATACAATTCATCGAAAATACAATTCATCGAAAATACAATTCATCGAAAATACAATTCATCGAAAATACAATTCATCGAAAATACAATTCATCGAAAATACAATTCATCGAAAATACAATTTATCGAAAATACATTTCACTGAAAATCCTGCTTTGACACGACGACGGATGTGACGAAATAATTTCTCGAGTGGAATCGTATGATGCCTAGAATAGTGGGGTCCGTGCGGGGCACGGCGAGGTGTGTATGGAAATAATAACGTAAATAATTCCGATTTTTTCACCTATAGCGGAAATTGTATTTTCAACGAAAATAAAACTTTCCGAATACCCGACGAAGGTTGCGTAGAATTGTCTGCAGTAGCTGTTTTTCTCTTTTCCCGCTCTTAGCGTTACCCAGAGTCAACGAACGTGGACGTGGCAGGAATCTGACTCCATATTTTTTTTTTTTTTCATTTTTTTTTTTTTTAGTTTTATTATATTTTTTTAGTTTTTTTATTTTTTTTTTATTTTTTATTTTTTTTTTTATTTTTTATTGATTATTGGTATTGGTAGAGTTAGTAGTTTTTTTTTAATCTGATAATCTGATAATCTTCTTTCGTATAGAATTCCGCGGTCACAAAATAATTGAACTAAATATATCCATGAGATAACGATATTGAAGGTGTAACGAGTAATCGATCGATTAGCGATTTTTTTTTATATTTTCGCTCACCTCGTTCATCTCCTTTATAATATAACATAAAAATAAATAGATAAAAAATTAAATAATAATGGTTGTTTAAATAATAATAAAAATAAAATACTTGATTAAACGACCTGTTTATAAATTCTGCGAAAGAATATCGAAATCCGCCTTTTATTTTACAAGGAAATGCAATTAGCAATTGCTCGGACGTAGTCAATTTTATTGATGTAAATTGGCTTGTTAAGGTTCTCTACGATAACCAACAGACGCTCATTTAGATTTTTATATTTTTTCACTTGAGGTGCACCTTCGATCGCGTTGCGAATCTGAACAAGTGTCATTTCGGTCCTTGACTGTTCAATTTTCAAACTTGTGATCAAGTGCCACAATGTTGGCTTTTTCGATTTTATGATCTCATTAAATCCACGGTGCCACCCCTCTATATTATTGTTCGTACGCGGCAAGTTTCTTTGACACGCTTCATAATGATTCCAAAACTTAATTGGAAATTTCGCTGCACGGCGAACTCCTCGTCGGTCCGTTCGACCAATATATTGTTCTTCGAACGAGAAGAGAAACTCATCCGTGTCTGTGTCCGGATCGACAAAAACGTCGGTGATGATTCGATCAAAGACGTTCTCGACCATGTCAATCGGAACGAACGCAAGCGCTGTCAATAGCTTAATGTTCTTTGCGAATTCTACTTCGGTGTCGTATCGCGATTTCAAATTATGCGCTTGAACCTTTCTATATACGGCCTGATTGAAGTGGAAGTTACAAAAACGTACGTTTACGTCTGGAAAAATACTCATGAACGCCTTCGCTGCGGCACGCTCCATATCAATCATTATCGTCGACGGATTCAAAGTCGGTTTTGCGTTTTTGAGTTCTTGAAGCATCTCAGTATAAATAGCTTCGGACTTTCCCGGCAACAGTACAAAAATCGTCGGTACGACTTTTTCTTCAATTATTGCGTGTATCGTGTACAGTTGCTCAAAAAGCGCTGGACAGGCGTCGAATGTTCCATCGGCGAACCAGTGCTCCGAACCAGCGAGCAAATTCAAATTTTCGTCTGTCCCAAAAATGAGAATACGATCCTCAACGCTTCCCTTGTCATAGATCAGAAAATTTTCGTTTTTTTCCGTTTCGCACATTTGTCGAGGAAGAACGATGTTCTCCCGAGACGACGGATGGGGAGGATAATCTTCTTGGGCAGTACGAACGTGTCGTATCGTTCTCTTCAATGAGCTGGCGCACGGCATTTTAGAAATAACCGACTCACTCATTGAAGACGAAGCCCTGGCAATTATTTCATGGCCACTTATGGTAGAAGACCGAGCCGTATTTTTCATCGAGACGATCAGTTTTTCTTTTGCAACGACATCTGCTTCACCACCATGATTGTGTTCGACCTCTTTTAGGATTTCATCGTTGCAAGTGATAACCCGGCCTTTGCAATGATCCGTTTGAAAACGAACGCAACGCCAATACGTTCTTTTACCGTGGTCGCGATCGCGACTATATAAGAAGCCTTTTGAAAGCAATCGCGGTTGCCCCTTTTCACTTTCTACGAATTCAAGTGGCATTGTGTTCATGAAACAATAACCACATATATATATAAATATTTATATAGACATATATCAACAAATATAAGTATATAATGTGTATGATAATTTTAGATTCCGGTTCGACCCTTAATAATACGAATTTGATGGTCAAATTACAAGTAACTGAAATATTACATTAGACTACTGCATCGTGACAGATAGACCAATGGACTCTACACTCGACGACGTTCAGATACCAAATGATGTTGGAAGTGATCAGCTCTTGCATCTATAGCCAACATAGACTCCGATACTACTACCAGATTTTGTTTGGTAGAGGGTAGTGGAGGGAAGTTCGCCGTGCGGTAAGTAGTGATGGATGGATGGATGGAAAGTAAAATAATAAAAATATATATAAAGATACCGACGCCGCCGCCGCCGTGAATAAGAATCGCGCGAAGGGCAAAATATTCTAAGTCCCTCTAAGGGGGTTTCGAAGGAGGCAGCCGCGGTGGTCGGCGGCGGAGAAAGAACCAAAAATATTCCTCAAATGGATCTTAGCTCAAAATATTCTAGGATTGACGAGCGAGTGCGCGAAGCGCCCGAGCCCGGGGAACTACTAGTGTTTATATATAATTGTTATATCGATAACTTTACATGGGTTTTCAACGATATGGAAATAAAACTACAATTCAATAAAAAACATGAAATATCTAGGGAACTAAGTGTCCTAGTAATCTAGATTATATCTGAGGATTTTTATAACTCCTATATGGAATGTTACATAAAACGGATTAATCAGATTTTGTTTATGTATTATACTTTAGTTGTTTTTCAAATTTTAATGATGAGGTTGAGTCTCTATTCGCTATATTGCGAACATGTGTTTGTTTGTTTAAGGAATTAACTCGATCAAACAATAATGACTTTGTTCAATAAAAGAATTTAATGGTTTAGTTATAATTATAATTCGCTTTGGATAGTGTTAGTCTCAAAGTCACCAAATTTCCAACTGGGCGTCGAACCCAGGACGTAACAATAGTAAATCAAATTATAAATAACAATTTGTAGGTGACTTTTCCCCACGGATTCGCGCACACAGCGCTATTGAGGGAAAGGTGTAATAAACGTTGTCGTCACTATAACGATAATGATTAGTACTTTATTCAGTAACAAGAATATGATAAAACAAAGAAATAAAAACGTCTATGGCCTAAGACGTCCGCTGCGCGTCGTAGGCTCTCGCCAACTCTCTTTCGTTGGGGGGGGCCTCTGTGCTCGGGAAAAACAAGGGGCGGTCGACCGTTCCGCTTGACGACTCACCAATCGTACAAGCTAATCTTTCGGCAGCTCGAATAATTTCGCGCGAAATTTTAAAAATCGCCTACAGTCGGCCAGCCTGACATTATGGCCGTCCCGGCCATATCGAAACAAAAAATTTTCTTTTAATCTCAAACAAAGCTCAAACACACAAAAATTACATTGTTTTTTTTACAAAGTATAAATTAAGATTAAACTTATAATATAGTTTTAACTCATACTCCTCATTCGCGAAGATATGGTTTCATCTGGTCCACGGCAACCACACCATGGTAAGGCAACTGTGTGACCTGAAAGCCCTCTATATCGCTTACTACGTAGCGGTCGGAATCCAATACTTTTGTTACTACGTACGGTCCTTTATATTTCGGTATCAACTTCTTATTACTACCTGCCGAAGTATCGACATTGCGAATCATAACGTAATCGCCGTCACTATAACGTTTCGCTTCTTTATGTTTTTGATTGTAGTAACGCTCGTTCTCTTTTTGGTTTTTATTGATTTTCTCCGAGGCGGATTCTCTTATCGCTACCAAATCTCGCTCATCGTTCGCATACGATTCGAGGATTAGTCGAAGACTATCGTTTATTTCGTTTCGTTGATCGATTCCGAACAACAATTTACTCGGCGTTTCTCCCGTTGATCGACATACAGTATTATTAATCGCGTACTCGACTTTATTCAGGACTTGATCCCATTTACTCGGATCATCGCAAAGTTTCGCGATCATCGGTGTCATTACACGATTAAACCGTTCAACTTGGCCGTTTGCGCGCGGTGTAGCAACAGCAACCAGAACGTGTTGAATACATTCACTATTTGTAAACGCCTTAAACTTATCTGAGGTGAACGCAGTCCCTCGATCACTAACTATTCGTCGCGGTTTGCTATACGTTTGACAATAGTTCCGAAGATGTTTAATCGTTTCTTCCGAGGTCGTCGATTTACAAGCGTATAATTTTATGAATTTTGTAAATCCATCGACGATTGACAGAATGTGTCTGTATCCACGACCAGTTTTCTCGAAGGGGCCACAATGATCGATATGAATCGTTTCGAACGGCAAATTTCCTTTCGGTATGCTATGCAGCTGTCCTTCTTTTTTTCCACTCGCAGGAGAAAACTCTATACAGCGCAGACAATTCGTAATATACTCTTTTACTTTCGCTCTCAAGCGCGGAAACCAGTAAACTTTACTAATATTGTCAACGACTTTATCAACTCCGACGTGACCGACGTCGTCGTGACATGTACGGATTACGTTATTTTCCATCGATGAAGGTACGTATAACAATAATTTTTTATTCTTATCCTTTCGGTAAACGAGACCATCGCGTAGCTCGTAGTACTTATCTTCCGCAACGTTCAATCGGTCGCGGATTTTCAAAATATTAACGTCGCGGTCTTGTTGTATCGACAATGTTTGTTCGAATGTTTTTGCCTCCAGAACGAAAATGCTGTGGCAACGACTTAACGCATCTACATGACCCATACGCGTACCGGGTCGATGTACGATTTCGTACGTGTATTGTTCCAAGAACATAGCCCAGCGATAAATTCGCGGGTTAACAGTTTGTCGACTTAGTGTGAGGCGAAAACTGTCACAATCGGTGACGACTTTAAACGGTATCCCGGCGAGATAAATATGAAATCGTTTAATCGCGTAAACCACAGCGAGACACTCGAGTTCAAAGCTGTGGTACTTCGATTCTGCGTCCGTCGTTCGTTTACTAAAATAAAAGACAGGACGAATTACGTTATCGGTCTGTTTTTGCAGCAAAATCGCGCCGAAGCCGCTCGCGCTCGCATCGCAATGCAACTCTGTTTCGAGATTCGGCGAATAAATCGCTAATATCGGCTGTGAGGACAGTAGTTCTTTTAACTTCTCGACAACCCGATGTTCTTCCGGTCCGAACTTGAATGGAACGTCTTTCTTTATCAGATCATATAGCGGTTTAGCTAGCACAGAGAAATTCGGAATAAACCGGCGGAAATAACTAGCTAGACTTACAAATCGGTGAACTTCTTTAGTGTTTCGCGGTACCGGATAGTTAGTCAGGGAGTCGATGTTTTGCGTACTCGGCCGTATGCCGTGCTCGTCAATCAAATATCCGAGATACGTGATCTCCGTTTGTATAAAAAAACACTTATCAAGTCTGAATTGCAATCGATATCGTCTCGCTATTTCAAATACTTCTTTCAAAATGCTCAAGTGCTCGTCGATACTTTCGGTAGCGACCAAAATGTCGTCAAGATATAGTAAAATCTTTTTTTCTCGAATAAGTTTCTCAAAAGTTTCGTTAATGAACCTTTGGAATACGCGCGGTGCATTTGTCAACCCAAACGGCATACGCAGAAACTCGAACTGTCCCAGCGGTGTTACGAAAGACGTATATTTTACTGAACATTCGGCCATTTTCACGTGATAAAATCCATTTTTCAGATCCAAACTACTACAATATTTTTTATCTTTCAAACGATCGATATGATCGTCTATCAATGGTGTCGGGAAATTGTCTTTTACTGTAATTTTGTTTAACTCGCGAAAATCAACGCATAGTCGCGATTCGCCATTCTTTTTCCGTACGAGAACGATGGGACTCGCGTACGGCGATTTACTCGGTCTAATCGTACCTGATTCCAAAAGATCATCGAGAATTACTCGCAATTTCCCTTCGTCGGAATACGTTAGTCTCCTAGGCCGGAAAGTAATCGGTTGTTCGTTTTTTAATGAGATTTTCATTTCCGGTTCCGGTTCTCTCGCATCTCTATCCCATTTAGCAACGTACTCACTATCGTACAATTCGCGTACTCTTTTCGCCATTCCCGGATCAATATTCGGATTGACATTGAGTTCCTCGTTAACTTTGACTGGAGTTTCGAGATACTCTATTCGCATAATCTCAGAGATAAAGTTAGCTTCGACCGACGCGTCGCTAATTTTTTTTATTTTTATCGTCTGACCCAACTCAATTTTTAGTAACGGGTTTCGCGTAAAATCTCGTCCAAGCAAAACTGCGCACGACATCGTTTCGTTCGGTACTACAAGGAAACGTAACTCTATCTCGATTCCCTCGATTTCGACTAATTTCGTGAATGTACCCAAAACGTGAACGGGAGATTTATTTATCCCTCGAAAGTTCTCACCGTTAGGCGGTACAGGCTCACGCAATTTCGCGGGTACGTACTCGCTTTGAATAAGACTTACGGGAGATCCTGGATCGACTACCGCCACTACTGAGAAACCTTGATTATCATTTCTCTCTGCCGGGTCTAGAAATTTAAGTCGCACAAAATACGGATCGCTAATATCTATCGGCTCGATGAGATTTGTTGCCTTCGCCGTTGCAGACACGGACTTCTTCGATTCTTCTTCGGTGCAGTCCCTCTGCAAATGATTCTTCGAACCGCATCGGAAACACGATCCTCTCTGTTTCTTCGGTTGCGGACACGCAGGGGCAAGGTGCCCTTTTTCGTTGCAGTTATAACATTTAACTGATCTCTGTTTCGTTGACGATTTCTCGTTCGACGACGTGGAACCTCCTTTGGACGACGATGAATTCCGTTCCGTCGACGCTTTCTCGTCTCTCCCAACCTTTGGCTCTTGATCGTTCGATTTTTTAAAATCGCGTTCAGCGGACTTCTTCGTTTGCAGCGATACTTTTCTGAATGATTCCAGTAACTCCGCGTGAGTGTCGAATCGTATAATGCGTGCCTGGTCACGCAGATTTCGATCAGATATACCGTCGACGAGATAATCGATAATTTCATCGTCATCGATCGGCACACGGTTCGCCATGATTAATTTATCATGATAATATTCGGTAAACGATTCACCTGAATTCCAGATTCTCTGTTCGAACTCCTTCCGCAATATCATCTTCGACTGTCGTAGATCGAACATCCCCTTCATTGTTGTCAGCAGGTTTTCGATGCTCTGCGTAAGATGGTCCGGTTTAGAATGAAACCACTCGAGAGCACGCCCTTTTAACTTTGAACTGATCAAAATTCTCGTCGCGCTATCGTCCAAGGCATACGTTATTCGTAATAGACGTATTTGTTTCTCCCACTTCCAAAATGTACCTTCGCTACCGTCGAACTCGCACAACAAATCACGAACGGCTCTTACATTTTCGATTATAGGTATACCACTACGTCTACCCCCACCGTCACTCGATCGATCTGTACCTCGGCTATCCGCACGTTCTCGTCTCATCAGTTCTAATTCGCGTTGGAGAAGGGCCCTCTCTTGTCGTAATAGCTCATTTTCTCGTCGCACGAAATCATTTTCCAACGCAGGATTCACGATATTCTCCGCGTCTTGATTTCTATCTCCACCCGCAGCTCCTTCGTCCGGCGGCTGTTGTTCGACGAACGCCTCGACATTTTGCACCCGATTGACACGCTCTTCGTTTAGAGTTGCCCATATATTCGGATCGTAATTCGTCAACCGATTTACCAATTCGGTCTTATTACCGACCGACGTCAAATTTTTTTCCCGCAGGATTTCTTTAAGCTCGGCGACCGTATACTCGTTCGGTTGTTTTTCCGCCATCGCGTACTTTGTCGTTACACACACGACTGTTAATACGCGCTCTCTCGCACTCAGCGTCCTCACTGTTTATAGTCGTAACCCCGCACAGCGACGGTTATCACGCTCTATTCTCGCACTCAGCGATGTTTACTACGCGCACTCTCTCGCACTCAGCGTGAAGCGTCTGAAACAAAGAATCGCGTCGTACTACCGGCACACAGCTTCGATAATTCGACGGTACGTACAGACACACAGTCGATACGTATTTTCGTACACACAGCTCGGATATTCGCGGCACACAGCGCGAAATATTAATCAATTCACTCGACGTAGAATTTACTTTTTTTTTTTAATTCAGTCCCGCGTATCACACACGTACCATGAATTCACGACAAATCTACGGTGAATTTACAGCAAATCTACGGTAAATCCCACTTCTGAAAACTTGTAGGTGACTTTTCCCCACGGATTCGCGCACACAGCGCTATTGAGGGAAAGGTGTAATAAACGTTGTCGTCACTATAACGATAATGATTAGTACTTTATTCAGTAACAAGAATATGATAAAACAAAGAAATAAAAACGTCTATGGCCTAAGACGTCCGCTGCGCGTCGTAGGCTCTCGCCAACTCTCTTTCGTTGGGGGGGGCCTCTGTGCTCGGGAAAAACAAGGGGCGGTCGACCGTTCCGCTTGACGACTCACCAATCGTACAAGCTAATCTTTCGGCAGCTCGAATAATTTCGCGCGAAATTTTAAAAATCGCCTACAAATTAATTAATTACTGAATTTCTATATTCACGCTACAGTTTTTTTCGTAAGAAGTATAATAAAAAATCAAGTAAATAAATGATTGATAATAATTGTTAATGAATCGATGCAATAACAAATCTGATTAATTAAGAGAGAAATACTTTGAATCCATATTACTTAAAAAATGAGAAAATGAGGCTAGAATCGGTTTACGGACGCTATACATACTATTGATGATAAAATTTATGTTGTAAGTAGGGGCTTCGCCCCAACAACTCCTCAGAGAGGCTCCGCCGGTGCCATCGCAAAAAAAAAAAATTTCGCGTTGATAAGTATTTAGAATTGACGCTAGCTCAAATTGCGAATACAATTTTTTTTTTACCAAACTCTGTATTTCATCGTGCAGTTAAAGATTCATGTGGGGGAGGTAGACAAATTGAAAAAAAACGAGTTACAAACTTTAAAAAAGGGGGGCACGGCGAGGTGGAAATAGTATAGTGTGTGAAATCGTTTAACGCGTAGAATAGTGGGGTGCGTGCGGGGCACGGCGAGGTGGTCGTGGAAATAGTATGATGTGTGAAATCGTATAATGCGTAGAAAAGTGGGATAAAGTGGGGAAAAGTGTGAAATCATATAATGCGTAGAAAAGTGGGATGCGTGCGGGACACGACGAGGTGTGTGTGGAAATAGTATAGTGTGTGAAATCGTATAACGCGTAGAATAGTGAGGTGCGTGCGGGGCATGGTGAGGTGTGTGTGGAAACAGTATAGTGTGTGAAATCGTTTAACGCGTAGAATAGTGGGGTGCGTGCGGGGCATGGCGAGGTGTGTGTGGAAATAGTATAGTGTGTGAAATCGTATAACGCGTAGAATAGTGGGGTGCGTGCGGGGCATGGCGAGGTGTGTGTGGAAATAGTATAGTGTGTGAAATCGTATAACGCGTAGAATAGTGGGGTGCGTGCGGGGCACGGCGAGGTGTGTGTGGAAATAGTATGATGTGTGAAATCGTATAATGTGTAGAAATAGTGGGGTGCGTGCGGGGGACGGCGAGGTGTGTGAGGAAATCGTATAGTGTGTGAGATCGTATAATGCGTAGAAAAGTGGGATGCGTGCGGGGGACGGCGATGTGTGTGTGGAAATAGTATAGTGTGTGAAATCGTATAACGCATAGAATAGTGGGGTGCGTACGGGGCATGGCGAGGTGTGTGTGGAAATAGTATAGTGCGTGAAATCGTATAATGCGTAGAAAAGTGGGATGCGTGCGGGGCACGGCGAGGTGTGTGTGGAAATAGTATAGTGGAATAGTATTACACATACTAGGTGTAATTATATAACGCGTAGAATAGTGGAGTGCGTGCGAGGCACGGCGAGGTGTGTGTAGAAATAGTATGATGTGTGAAATCATATAATGTGTAGAGAAATGGGGTGCGTGCGCGTACCCGGTTTTCCCGAAAAACAATTTCCCGAAAGTAAAGTATCCCGAAAATACAATTTCCCGAAACCACAATTACCCGAACGTACAATTTCCCGAAAATAATATTTCCCGAAAATATGCAACGCGGAGCATTCAAAGGTTACGGCGATTTTCACGTTTTATTTTTATATTGCTAAGGAATTCCCGGACGCAGACCACGATTCCACGTACTGCTTTTCCAAAAAGCATACTATTTCCACACACCCCGCGCCTCGCCCCACACGTAGACCATCATTCCAAGTACTACAGTACTTTCGAACAGTACTATTTCCACACACCACTCGCCGTGCCTAGCGCGCAGACCTACAATATTTGCACATGAAATACTACTTCAAGCCAGGAGGGGGTGGGTTCTTTCGGGCAAAAGTATTTTCGGGAAATTATATTTTTGGGAAAGTATACTTTCGGGAAATTGTCTTTTCGGAAAACTGTTGTTTTGGAAAATGGTAGTGTTGGGAAATTGTCTTTCGGGGAACCGTTTTCGGGTAAACCGTGCGTGCGGGGCTACGGCAAGGTGTGTGTGTGTGGAAATAGTATAAAGTTCCTCGAAATCGTATACTGTAAAAAAATCGGCGGGTTCGTGTGCACCCGCGACTTCAGATGAGCATACACGTACATCTTTCGCCACGCACAAAAAACTCACAAGCACAAGCGTTCTTTTTTCGTCATGCATCAATAATTTTCGAAAAATTGTATTTTCGATGAATTGTATTTTCGATGAATTGTATTTTCGATGAATTGTATTTTCGATGAATTGCATTTTCGATGAATTGCATTTTCGATGAATTGTATTTTCGATGAATTGTGTTTTCGATGAATTGTATTTTCGATTAATTGTTTTCGATGAATTGTAATTTCGATTAATTGTTTTCGACGAATTGTCATTTCGATGAATTGTTTTCGATGAATTATGTTTTCGATGAATTGTTTTTGATGAATTGTATTTTCGATAAATTGTATTTTCGATGAATTGTTTTCGATGAATTGATTTCGATGAATTGTATTTCGATGAATTGTTTTTCGATGAATTTTCCGCATACGCAAATTTTATTTCTACCATTTGAGATATATTTTTTTTCTTCTTCGTAATACATGGAATCAGCTCGTTATTGTCTCTGTAGAACAGACAAGTATTGGAGACGAGAAGTTTGAGAAATTCGATAATTTTTTTTCGTTTTTCAATGAAATTTTATTGATATTTATCGTCGCTTAAAAATATCAAATTTAACATCATATCATATCATATCGTATTTTTTTTATTTTATTTAATCACAAACGAGGATAAGTTTCTCGGTACGGAATAACTCGTAAAATCGACAAATTCAGTGTTTTTCACTTTCTTGATAAATAATTGTTTATAATTGTTCTTTAAGAGTACAATTGTTTTTTTTTTTTGCGAAAAAAAACTTTTCAAGAAGTGAGCATATGAAAAAAATTAGTATTTCGACGAAAATTTGAAAAAATTTGAAAAAAAAAAAAGTTGGAAATACGTCGATAGAATAATCATTATCAGTTTTCTTATCAAGTGTAAACGAATAAATCCAGCGAACAAAATTGACAAAGATTTCGAATGTGATGAATCTCCGACGGTCGAAGTGTAAAAAATTAAATTTTTAATCATAGCACACTTTTTATCTGCGCAATAACGCGGAGAGTCAGTTTGTAAATACGATTTCTTTGAGAGGAAAGGATTAGAGCCGGCAATTTCGAAAAATTTGAAAAAAACGATTCGTTTTTTGACGAAAATTCATAAAATTAGTGTTTGCTTAAAAAATTCATATCTCCGCAGCGAAAAAAGATTTCGACTCTTGTTTCGGCTTGTTTTGAAGAGGAGAAAATACGTTGCCAGAAAAAGAATTAGCAGTTTTTATCATTAACTGTAAACGAATAAATCGGGTGAACATAATTGACAAAGATTTCGGCTGCGATGAGTCTTCGACGGTCGAAGGATAGAAAATTCTTTTTTTTTATGATTGCACACTTTTTATCTGCGCTATACCGCGTAGAATCCATTTATATTTACGTAAAATAGGAACAAACATTGAAACGAGATGTCGATTTTTTTTTTATTTGAAAATCATCCGGCCACAGATTACGCGCGCCGCGACGTGTAAGCATCTGCGTATCGTCTGCTACGAAATTGTCATCTGCTTCCAAAGTTTGACAGATAGAATAAAACGAAAAAATATATACTCGCGATTTTTTTTAGTTCCATTTGGGAAATTGTAATCATTTTGGATATTCGATGAATCTTTTTTGTGAGTTTACTTCCAATTTTTTCAGTGAATACGTGAAATTTATCATTTTTATTACGAATGTGAATAAAATATGGTAAAATATTGCGAATGATTTTCGGTGATAATATATTATTTTCCAAATAAAAAACGCAAACATTTGTAAATCTGTGTATGATATTTCATGCTTTATTTTTCACAACCGAAGTTTTTTTATTAACACGATGAAAAATGGATTTTTGCCAAATCTAAATAACATAACCTTTAAAGCAAATCTTATTATAACCACTGTTTTTGAATTATTTTATAATTAAAATTATATTTGTCTGAATGACTCAAAATTTGTTGTGCATAATGCTTTCGATGCAATGAAATATTGTTACGAAAGAGAAAAGAATTGGTTTCCAGGATTCTTAATTATAGCACCGTACGGACATCAGATGTGAGAAAATAATTTTTTTATGGAAAATTGTGATGAATAAATAGTTAGAGATGTAGGATTGTCTCTAAATTTGCTGTGCGTAGTGCTATTGATAAAACAAAATGATGCTGCGAAGGAGAAAAAAATTGGTTGGTAGGGTTCATTATGATGGCACCGTACGGACACTTGACCGAAGGCAAATGCAAATTGTGGCCAATAATTTTTTAGAAAAAATACTTAAAGTCTTAGATTGGTTTTAAAAGTAATGTGCATACTGAAAATAATGTAATAAAAAATCCTGCGAAGGAGAACAAAATTGGTTCGCACCATCTAAAGTTACAGTGTGATACGGACGTCCGAGAAGAAAAATTCAGCCAAAAAGTTGTTTTCATTGCACCGCAGGCTAAAAAAAATATTTCTATTCATCGCAGTCACCTCAAAGTAACTACGCATGATGTTGGAGATACATTGAAGCAAATAATGAAAAATAAAAATTTTTGGAGTATACGCTGCGGAGTAACCCCTTCGACAGGCTCCGAAGAGCAACGGATGGTCATTTTAATAGGCACTCTTTGCCTATTGTTATAGTGAGTGCCTAAAAAACGATCTTCAAACCGGATTTATCGAAATAAAATAAATGTCTCGAATCGGAACAAAGTTTAACAAAAAACGAAGAGAATTCATCGCAGAATTCATCGTAGAATTCAACGTAGAATTCATCGCAGATTCATCGTAGAATTCATCGTAGAATTCATCGCAGATTCATCGTAGAATTCATCGTAGAATTCATCGCAGATTCATCGTAGAATTCATCGTAGAATTCATCGCAGATTCATCGTAGATTCATCGTAGATTCATCGTAGATTTATCGCAGAATCAACGAACTGAGACAAACGTCGAGAGGGAGCCAGCGGCACGCCAGCAACGAAACAGGTTAGTGGTGAATCGCATTCCTGTATTATTCTCCCCGAGTCCCTTTCCTCAAAATGGCTGAGTTAAAAAAGCTAATCGGTAAACGAGGTACGATTAAGGGACAATGTCTTTGTCAAGGGACAAAGTAAGTGACAATGTTTTTCGGTCACGTATCACAATGTACTGCCGAACAAGTCGAGCAGCTTCCTGCTCGCATTCTCAAAGCAGAAGAATTATGTACAGATTCGAAGAAATGCAAGAGCTGAAATATTAAAACGCGAAGCTCAAGAAGCACAGCAACTACCTCCGACAGCCGCCGATATGCAGGCGTTGGAGGAGGAGTTTTTAACTGAGCGAAGAACATTTGACGATTTATACTTCGAAGCAATCACGAAAGCGCAACGATTAGTCAGAGAAGCAAGGCTGCCTGAACCTCGGGGGCAACCCGAGCACGTAAATAATGCAGTAAACGACGCGACACGGAAATGTAACGTAAAACTCCCACTGCTTGAATTACCGAAATTTGACGGAAATTATAATCAATGGATGCAATTTCGAGACACGTTTACATCGGTAATACACACCAGGGAGGATCTTTCGAGAGTGCAAAAAATGCAATATTTAAAAAGCGCTCTCTCCGCGGAAGCCTTGCAGTCGATCGAGGCATTGGAAACAACGGAAGCAAACTACGATGCAGCGTGGGCGCTACTAAAAAAGCGCTACGAAAATAAAAAGCTAATAATTAATACACATCTCAAAGAGTTATTTGAACTGCAGCAAGTAGCTAAAGCGGGTAGTCACACTATACTACGGCGTCTAATAGATACAGTACGAGAGCATATTCGCGCATTAGAGTCTCTCAATTAACTGGTAGGCCAGTGGGATACGATTTTAATCTATTTAGTTGCCAGTAAACTCGATTACACAACACGAAAAGATTGGGAATTGTACGCGGCAAAAGACAATCCTAATAATTTACCGACGTTGGATAACTTATTCGAATTCTTGACGCAACGTTCCCATACGCTCGAGCTCGTCGAAGGCTCGAAACCAAAACAAGAAAGCGGTAAACCACTCGTTCAGCCGAACGTTCAGAAGAAATTTGATAAAAAGGTCAGCATGGCAACAACTTCCGCACCCTCGTGCACATATTGTCAGGGGGAACATTACATTCACCGCTGTGAAGGATTCGGAAAGCTATCGCCGCAAGAGAAGAATCAAGAAGTGAGAAAGCGACAGCTTTGTTATAATTGCTTGAGAAAAGGACATTACGTACAAGCGTGCACAGCATCGACGTGCAGAAAATGTTCGGAAAAACATAATACATTGTTACACAGCGATCAAAAAGAAGAACCAGCTGCTTCATCGAAGAAGAAAGAATCGACTACGCAAGCGAAAGCCGTGCTCATGAGCAATCTCGACGCGAAGACAGACGAGTCAAAGGCCGATGTCGAAGCAAATATCGAAACGAATGTCGAAACAAATATCGAAACGAATGTCGAAATAAGTATCGAGGAGACAAATGAACAGAAGAACGAGGAGGTTCCGGTAGCGACGCATGCTGCACGGCAACAATCCTCCCAAGTTATTCTCGCGACAGCGCAGATTCAGATCTACAACCTAAACGGGAAATTGATGACCTGTCGGGCATTGCTAGATCCCGGATCACAATCGAATCTCATAACGAAGAATCTTGTGCAAAAGCTTGGCTTATCGCGAAAAAAGGTAAACATTCCCGTCAGCGGAGTGGGCCTAAAGTTATCAAACGTAACGGAAACGTCTCAAGTACGCATAAAGTCTATGCACAACAGCTACAGTACAACACTTGAGTGCTTGATACTGCCGGTAATCACAGAAAAACTACCGCAATTGCAAATCGATTCTACGATACTCAAGATACCCAGTAAGCTAAATCTGGCGGATCCGAATTATCACACGCCTGGCAACATCGACTTGTTGATCGGAAGCGCAAGCTTCTGGAGTCTTTTGTGTGTAGGACAAGAGAAATTAGAGAAAAACCAACCATTACTACAGAAGACGTTACTAGGATGAATTATCGGAGGCGAATTGGTCGACAAACGATTATCGGGAGAACACACGAGTTGTCAGCTACTTAGCACCCGAAATCTCGACGATCAACTGGAAAAATTCTGGATGATAGAAGAGTTTCAGCCTAAGAAATTTCTGAAAACGAAAGAAAAAATGTGCGAAGAGTACTTTGAACAAACTACGACAAGACAAGACGATGGTAGATAAGTCGTACGACTACCGAAAGATCCGTCAATCATTTTAGGAAATTCTGAAGATTTCGCCCTGCGAAGACTCTATGCATTGGAGCGCAGGTTGAATCGAGACTCGAATCTGCGACAGGAATAGAACAAGTTTTTAAAAGACTACGAAACACGAGGACACACGTCAGAAGTTTTAAGAGAAAACGTTGGTAGGAACGAAGATAGTTTTTATCTGCCTCACCAGCCGGTTATACGTGAGACTAGTCTTACGACGAAAGTAAGAGTAGTGTTTGATGGATCAGCAAAATCCGCATCGGGAGCATCTCTAAATGACAAGTTGCTTACAGGACCGAATCTTCAAGAGGAATTAATCGACATCGTCTTACGTTTCCGCTGCCATCGATACGTACTCACAGCAGACGTTGCTATGATGTTCAGGCAAATCGTGATGAACGATCGTCAGCTGCAGCAAATATTTTGAAGATACGCCTCGAACGAACCCGTAAAAATATATACGTTAAACACGGTCACGTATGGTTCGTCGTGCGCGCCATATCTCGCAATCCGATGTTTGAAACAACTAGCCGAAGAAGACGAAGCAAAACTGTATCCGGCGGCAGCAAAAGCATTACGTTTCGATTTTTACATAGACGCAGTTTTGACTGGCTGCAGTACCGTCGAGAAAGCGATCGAACTACAGCAGCAGTTGCAGACGTTGCTTGCCAAAGGACAGTTCCCTCTACGTAAGTGGAGAACGAACGAACCAAAAATACTCGATCAATTGAAAAAAGAAAATAAAGCCGACGATTTGCTGATCATCGACAAACAATAGCCATTGAAGACGTTGGGATTACTCTGGAATGCTTCACCGGACACACTGCAATATCTCGTAGGCACCACCGAAGAGGGAAAGCCGACAAAAAGACACATATTATCGTTGATAGCGAGAATTTATGATCCACTAGGCCTCATCGGACCCGTGATGATTACCGCGAAGATGATCATGCAAGATTTATGGAAGTCAAAGCTCTCATGGGATGAGCCTGTTCCGCAAACTATGTACAGCAATTGGCTGAGCTACTATAGTTCTTTACCGAAAATAAACGATTTAATAATTGCAAGAAACGTGAATCCAGGAAAAAATCGGAACAGTTCGATATACACGGTTTCGGTGATGCTTCCGAGAAAGCGTACGGGGCTTGTGTATACTGTTCATACGAAACAAGCGACGGAGAGGCAAAATCGTTTTTGCTATGTTCAAAGAGTCGCGTCGCACCTTTGAAAACGATATCATTGCCAAAATTGGAGTTGTGCGCAGCATTAGTGCTTGCCAAACTAATCGATTCAGTAAAAAATGCGTTACAAGGAAAAGTACGAAATATCTATTTATGGAGCGACTCTACGATTGTTCTCTCTTGGGTAAAAACGAGTCCTCACGAGCTTAAAACGTTCTTTGCAAATCGCGTAGCAGGAATTCAGACGCTCACCGCGAATGCAGAATGGAATCACGTGCCTACCGACGACAACCCGACGACAACCACGTGGAGTTTCCGTAGAAACAATGATCGACAATCGACTGTGGTGGCACGGGCCCACATGGATGTCATCGAAAGAAAAGTGGCCTCCGCAACACACTCATCAAATCCAGGACGATCCTGGTCGAAAACCGGAAGTAATCCTGGCGATTACTCGTACGAAATGTACGACTCTTGAAAAATACTCGAAGTTAACGAAGCTTCAACGAATATTCGGATACGTCGTCAGATTTATTCAGAATGCAAAGGGCGGACGCGAAAAAGGAAATCTGACTGCAACGGAGTTGGATAAATCGATGATTTGTATTCTTCGTATTGTTTAACGCGAGAGATTCACACAAGAACTCAACGATCTACGAGCTAAACAGCCGATAGACAACAAGAGTCCCCTTCGGCAACTCAATCCGTTCGTCAACGACAACGAGTTAATTCGAGTGGGCGGACGTCTACAGAACGCTGAGATATCCGCGAACCAGAAACATCCGATCGTACTGCCGTCAAAACATCACGTGACGACACTCATTTTTTGATTCGAGCACCTCAAATTGCGACATTGCGGACCTCCGCATCTACTGAGTTCTGTCCGTTGAAGTATTGGCCGCTATCCGGTAGAAGAGAAGCGCGCTAAATTACGCAAAGTTGCGTACCATGTTTTCGATATCGACCTCGCACTTTAGATCCGATGATGGCAAACTTACCTGCTGATCGCGTAACCGAAGCCATCCGACCGTTCGATGTATGTGGCGTCGACTACGCCGGTCCGTTTGAGATACGAGAGAGTAAACGACGAGGAAGAATCCCTACTTCCAAAGCGTACATCGCTGTTTTCATATGTTTTAAAACAAAAGCAGTGCACCTTGAACTCGTGAGCAGTCTAAGTACAGAAGCTTTCTTAGCTGCTCTCAAACGATTTGCAGCACGACGAGGAACATGCTCTCATATGTATTCGGATAATGGAAGCAATTTCGTCGGAGCTGCGCGAGAACTCAGTGAAATTTACGAATTCCTAACGAACGAAGAAACCGCGATATCAACGGCGCTTACAGTGGCAGCAAATCACGTGGCACTTCATACTGCCGCGTGCCCCTCACTTTGATGGTTTGTGGGAAGCCGCTGTTAAAAGCGTAAAAAGACATTTGTCAATAACCGTAAAAAATCTTATTTATACGTTCGAAGAATACTACACGTTGCTCACAGAAATTGAAGCAATATTGAATTCGAGACCTTTGACGCAGCTATCCTCCGATTCAAACGATTGTACCGCACTCACACCTTCCCACTTCCTCACAGACGATTCACTGCTACACCCTGCCGAGAGACACTATATTGATGTACCTAATAATCGCCTAAGCCGTTGGCAGCATTTACAGAAGCTGAAAGAACATTTCTGGAAGCGATGGAATTGCGAGTATCTTCAGCAGCTGCAGACGAGAACGAAATGGCAAACCGACGGCCAAAACATAGAAGTTGGCGCTCTGGTACTTCTCATTGAAGATAATTTACCACCCCTTCAGTGGAAACTGAGCCGTGTGATCGAGGTCCATCCCGGAGACGAAAACGTGGTGCGCGTGGTTACCGTTCGAACGGCAACTACAGTTTACAAACGGGCAGTTAGAAAAATGTGCGCATTACCCTACGACACGGTCAACTATCTTTAACTGACCCGAAAAAAAAAAAAAACCATTTAAAAAAACGACAACGTTATATTATTTTATAAACTTTGTTCATTTATTTAATTTTTTTTAATTTTGTGAAAAAAAAAAAATGTGTGTTCTATTAGACCGAGCGAATATCGAAAATTATCAATACTCGCTTCTCGGATGTTGTTGAATATTCGCTTCTCGAATATTTCCTTTGTTTGCTTTACTTTATTATTATTATTAATAATTACGTTATATCCAATCAAAAACCTTTAGTTGAAAGCCGTTCTTTCAAGGCGGGCGGGATTTTGAGGATTGATATGCTTTTTGGCCGCGAGAGGCGCACGTTCAGAGTAGTAAAAAAGATGGCGAAGAGAGAGCGTCGCCGTTGCGAGCTCTCCGAGAAATAAAGCAAAAAATACAAAAAATACAGTCCACTATTCATTTATCGAACCGAACAAGAAGCATCAACAACACAATATTTAAAGTTATATACGTTAAATAATGAAAAAAAATGAGATTTTTTTCGATTCAAATCATCCCGCCACAGAATACCAACGTCGCGGCGTATGTGCACTTTATCATGTCTGCTATGGTATTATCGTCGGCTTCCGAGGTTTGACAGATAGAATGAATGGAAAAAAATAAATGGTCGCGATTGTGTTCAATTTTACAAATTGCAATAATTTTGGATATTTGATGACTGATAATTGATGATTTCTTTGTGAAATTATAAGCAAGTTTTCAGTGCAATCGCGAAATTTTTTATTTTTATTATGAATGTGAATAACGTATATAAAATATTGTGAATGATATTCGTTCAAAATATATTATTGTCGAAATAAAAAGAATTAATATTTGCCAATCAATGTGTGATATTTCGTATTTTATTTTTCGCAAACCAATTTTTTTTTTGACATGATAAAAAATTGTTTTTTGAAAAATTAAAATAACATAACATTTAAAATTATTCCTCACTAAAAATAATTGGATAATAAAAATATTACGAAATGTCAGAATGTCTTCAAATTTGCTGTGCATAGTGTTGTCGATGCAATGGAATATTGCGGAAAATTAGAAAAAAAAATCGTTCGTAGGTTTCAGAATTGCAGCGCCGTATAGACATTTGAAGATAGAAAATCGATTTTTAAATGGAAAATGCCTATTGGAGCAGTGGGTTTATCGCCCTAGCAATTTGGGGAATCGAAGAGTGGGAGAGCGCTATACGAGGTGTGTAGTCAAATACGTGTAAAAGGGCTCGGGGCTCGTCGGCATACTTCGGTTTTCCGAACGGGTATCAGACTCTCGCTAAGCGTCGCTCTACCGGCGTCTCTCGCTCTACAGTAAAACCTCTCTATTAGTCCAAGCGCTGTTTCGGAACCTCTCTAATAGTCCAAAAATAGGTGTAACTCTGCCTTCGCTTCGTAGCCAATGAGCAAATCTCTGTCAGGGACGACCTATGTTAAATAGGACCCTGTCGGTACAAGGCTGTACGACTCTAAACAGTTACCCGGGTATTTTTTAAACTTTCCTTCGCGTTTCAAGAATTTTTATTTTACTGCATCCAAATCGACACAGATACTTTGTCAGAAAATCTATACCAATGCAGTTGATTGCATTTTTGTACAAAATGCTAGATCATCTTTAGTCTAGTGCATTACAACACAACAGACAGAGTTAAAGCTTATCAAAAAATTACGATTAGTTGTTATAATAGTATATATTATAATGTTCTATGATATTACATTTTTGCAGTTATTATAATAATACTAGCTGTCCGACTTCTCCGTTTTCGTTTTCGGCTGGAACACGCTATTAATGAATATTACGTTAATTATAACATTATTTTGACTCCAATTTCTAAATAAAGTTATAAATAAAGTAACCTAAATACAACCTTTAAAAAATAGTCACACCGTTCTGCTTAATTAAAAAAGCTCTTTTCATTATAATGAATACTAGAGGTTCCCAGGGCTCGCGCGCGTAGTGCGCTCGCATTATTTTTATCAACATTACAAAAATATCTCATCACCGCCGCAGCTTTGCACCAACCGGCGCTGCCGCCGCTTTTTTTTTGTATTTTTACTTAGACAGTCCCCTCTAAAGGTACTTAGAATATTTTTGTCTCCCCCCTTCGACCGAAAATATTCTAAGTCCCCCTTAGAGGGAAAATATTCTAAGTCCCTCTATATAGAGAGATATTTGAAATTATTATAATAAGAGCAATGCAAAGAATATCAATATTTTTATTATAATCATTAATTAATATACTATTGAACTTTTGAGTGGGCATAATTAAAATTATCTTTTGTTCTCCACATTATTTCGGTTGTGATAAATCGCATTTCTTCTAACTGCATTGAATGATTTTTTTGACAGTTCCAATGAGATTGAAACCATTTTTGATACGGTGTCAAGGCATATCGTATCCAAATCATACTTTTGTTATTCATCATCGACGATGGATTTACTAAAAATTTAAGTAGACTTGCAAACAATATAGCCATACATATCTTGGAAAATTAACTATGTAAGTCGCTATACACTTACAAAACTAGTGTTCAAATCACTGTACTGCACAAGAATAATAATTTTATGATTCACTAGCGTCTTTTCTTATTCATAATCTTTATTGTTATTGTATATGAACAAAGAACATTGAAAGGACTGTACTCTGTAAAAAATTGATAATTCAATGGTTTAGTACTGGATATTTGTATGCGTAATCAATAAATTTAATGTACAAGTTTATGCATAAAAACTTTTACTCATGGTATATTACATTTTTAGCAAATTTTTTTGAAAGTGTAAACAAAAATAATCTTCTGGCACGAATTGAATACTATACTTTGTAGGCATAACGTTATAAATTTGAATTCGGCAACGGCGCACAGCCGTGTACATAGACGCTAGGATTAGTTACTTTGCGTAGGTAACAGGTAGGAGGAGCCTCTGGACTATTGGAGAGGTTCGGTTTGGACTATTGTAGAGGTTGGACTAATATAGAGGGACTAATTCAGAGGTTTTGCTGTACTTCTTAGTCGATCGTTGTGCTGCGCACACGCTACAAAAGTGTTAATAAAATAATTCAAGTGTGTTCAAAATCAAGCGTCATGTTTATTTATTTTCTGTTCCCCCAATCCTTTCCTCATAAACCTGTGGTGCCTCGCGATCTTCTATCAAAAGGTTCAATAATGCCTGCAAAAAAGTTCAGAGACGTCGAAGTGTCTTCAAATTTGCTGTGCATAGTGCTTTTGATAAAACAAAATAATGTTGCGAAAAAAAAAAATGAGGTTCGTAGACTTCATAATTCGAGCACCGTATGGACATTTTGTGGAACAAAATTGAATTTTTATTTTGAAACAACTCATTAAAGGCTTTGCAGTAGTTTCAAAATGATTGTGCACAATGGTCATGATATGATACATCACCTCTGCGAAGAAGAGAAAAATTGATTCGCACAGTCCAAAGTGACAGCACCGGACAGAAACTTGTCGAAGCAAAAATAGATTTTTTTTGTTAAGCAAATATTCAAATGCTTCGAAGGGGCTTCAAAATATATGTGCACAATAGTGATGATATGATACATCATTCCTGCGAAGAAGAGAAAAATTGCTTTGCACAGTCCAAAGTTACAGCACCGTACGGACACTTGTCGAAACAAAAATGGATTTTCTTTGTGAAGCAAATATTCAAATGCTTTGCAGGGGCTTCAAAATGTATGTGCACAATGGTGATGTTATGATACATCATTCCTGCGAAGAAGAGAAAAATTGCTTCGCACAGTCCAAAGTTACATTGTGATACGGACGTCTAAGAAGATAATTTCAGTAATAAAGGTATTTTTATTCAACCGCAGGCGAAAAAAATATTTCCCGTCATTGGAGCCACTTCAAATTAACTACGCATGATGTTAGAGGCACACCGAAGTAAATGCTGAAGTACTACATTTTTTGGAGCATACGCTGTGCAGAATCCCCATCAAAAGCTGTGTGAAGAGGCTTCGCTGGTCATTTTAATAGGCACTCTTTGCCTATTGTGATAGTGAGTGCCTAAAAAGTGACAACTCATCGATTTCCGGCCAACGAAGCTTGGGCTTTAGAGTGGAAACGCGTTGTTAATAATCCTGAACTAGAAAAATTCACAGCAAAAGAACTTAATAAAAAGTTTTCAGTTTGCAGACTACATTTTACGGACGATTGTTATTTAAAACAAACGCAAAAGCCAATGAGGAAGCCAGAAACTACCGTTGTTGCTGCTTCCTCCGAAAAGTATTGGTGATAATAACGTTGCAGTGTCGAACTCTAAATCTTTGTTGCCGAACGAAGAGACAACTATTTTGCAAATGGCTTCGTGTCCCGAGATTTCGGAAGCAAATATCGTCACTTCAAATGGGTCGGAATGTTTGATGGAGATATTTTCACAAGAAGTAGAACCTCTGGGGCCATCAACACCGTGCCAAACCGTAGAAACTCTTTCAGCTTCATCATCAATAGAACAAACGCCAGCACGTGCTTTTAAACGATCAAGGTTAGTGAGAAGTGCGGCTCAGTTATCGCCGAAAGCTCGGCAATTGTATCGTGGGATGCAAGAAGCTCGTAAGAAGTACCAACAATATGAGAGGAAGTTATCATACGTTGAACAGAAACTTACCGAGTGTGCGAATCCAGAGGCTCAAGAAATAACGAGAAAGTTGCTCACGTCTCAGCAACAACAATTTTTCGACATCGCGACTCGCGATTTCGGAAAAAATGCCTCGAGTCGAAGATATACTGCGGAGGAAAAGGCTCTTGCCCTCGGATTGTGGAAGACATCACCGAGTGCATACCGCCATCTTCGCACTATATTTCCGCTTCCGAGTGCGACAACATTAAGAAAGACGCTATCGAACCTAGATATAGATACAGGGCTCAATCGTTTGATTCTCCAGTCATTGAAAGAAACGGTTGATGAAATCAAAGATCCTCGCGATAAATTCGTGTATCTGTGTTGGGACGAGATGAGTTTAGCACCTCATCTTCAATACGATACAAAAACTGACAAAATCGTTGGTTTCGAGGACTGGGGAACCCGACGAACGCCGATTTTTTCTAATGACGTTTCAGTTTTCATGGTATCCGGAGTTAAAAATAAGTGAGTATTGCCTTTGAGCTTCAATTTCTGTAGTGCTGCAACAAAGTCGAATCAATTGATCCCTCTGATCACAGCTCACGTAGAAGCTTTAGAAAAAGTTGGCTTGACAGTAATCGCGACTGTCTGTGACCAAGGAGCACCAAATGTTGCCGCGATAAAAAGTTTGATGCAAGGAGGCAGAGAGCAGTCACTAAAGAATAATGAAGAATGCGAAAGCAATATCATGCTTATTGTCAACACGAGAGTAGTCCCACTGTACGATCCTCCGCATTTACTTAAATGTTTGCGGAATAATTTCATCACCAAGCATTTGGAGTTTAGATTAAATGGTGAAGGACAAACGTTTTTGGCTAAGTGGAGCCACATTATGTTATGGTTTCATTTAGATTCCAGGCAGGAGGAGGCGTATCGCGGAGCCAGCAAACTCACCGTCGACCACGTGGAACCAAAAGGATCTGCCAAGATGAAGGTTAAATACGCGGCTCAGGTGTTCAGCAAAAGCGTAAGCAGTTCGACGCATCTACTGGCGAGTTGTGGTTAGTATAAAAATTTAACTTTACGTAACAATATATGTACATTTCTTTGTATTTATCTACAAGATTTTAAAAATAATTATGTCGTTTGGATTTTCAGGACCAGAAACAACAACGGAGGCCACATATTCCATGCCATGAGAAGCGAAGGATACGAGCCGGCTTCTGAACTTCGGCAATAGCTTGTTCGATTCGGTGAACGGAGCACACGGCAGAAAAAATAATACAGTGCTACGAAGTGCAGTAAGCTTGTATTCCACGCACATGAATTTTTGGACGAGCGCGATCGAAACCATTCGCAGCATGAAATACATCGATGCGAAATCAATGAAGCCGGCTCGATTGAATACACCCTGTCTCCGTAACTGGATTATAACAATCGAAGGATTGAAAAAAATTTGGGAAGGTCTTGAGACAGAGAACTTTGATTCTTTTTTACCGAGACACGTGAGTCAAGATTGTTTGGAAAACTTCTTCGGATGTTTGCGTGATCAGAGCCATCAGGATAAGAATCCATCGTCTTACCAAGTTACTGGAGCATACAAAGCTCGTTTGATTCAAAATTTCCCGCGTAGAAAAAATTAGTATGGGATTGACTCTGGGAGAACGATGGTCGAGAGTCTGGGATTTATTTGGGATTGAATCTGGGAAGCACTATGGGCAGTTATCTGGGTTTTGGGACCCGGCTAGATGGTTTCCCAGACCTTTTCCCATAGCTTCAGTGGACGGGGGGAGTCCGCGTGCAATCAATCCCATACGTTTTTCCAGATTCTCTCCCGGCCGTACCGTACGACCGGGGGGATCCTCGCGCGATCAATCCCATGCATAGAATCCCTTATTATGTGTAAATGAAAGAAGAAGGAAAAATAGATTTTGTCAAATGGAAGGAAAAAATGAAAAACGAAGAAATATGCTCAAATCTAATTTTTTTTCAACGAATATGATTTCGCCGTGCAAAGTTAAGCGCTGTAGTACATAATCGGCGGTTAAATTTCATTTAAGGCCCCAAAAATAATGTGATGTACTGGGAAAAGCTTGGATAGATAAATTAAAAGATCTATGTTAAACTCATCCAATACTTTACAATATTTTTGGGACCTACATCGAATTTCAAACGCCGATTACGTATAGCAGCATTTAACTTTGCTCGGGGAACTCATATCCGTCGAAAAAAATTGGTTTTAGGCATATTTTTTCGTTTTTTATTTTTTTCTTCCATTTGACAAAATCTATTTTTTCATCTTCTTTCACTTACACATAACATGGGATTCTATGTATGGGATTGATCGCGCAAGGATTCCCACGGTCGTACGCGACGGCTGGGAGAGAATCTGGAAAAGCATATGGGATTGATTGCACGAGGATCCCCGTTCGTATGCGACGGCTGGGAGAGAATCTGGAAAAGCGTATGGGATTGATTGCACGAGGATTCCCCCCGTCCACTGAAGCTATGGGAAAAGGTCTGGGAAACCATCCAGCCGGGTCCCAAAACCCAGATGACTGCCCATAGTGCTTCCCAGATTCAATTCCAAACAAACCCCAGCCTCTCGCCCATCGTCCTCCCAGAGTCAATCCCATACTAATTTTTTCTACGCGGGTTGCATTCACGCCATTCGCTGAAAGCAAATTGCGAAAATGATAATGGCAGTATGCTCTTGAATTTGACGAGAGCGCTGGACAACCGCGATGCGCTTCAAAATGATGCTGCTGTTCAGCACAATATTCAAGACGATAGCCCGCTTCCATCCGAAGAAGGATCATTCGTAGGCAACAAAAAACCGGAGGAAGCAATCTTAACAGCTGTCAGAGAATGCGCAGCATTTCGAGTAGCTACAGCAATTTTGAAAAGGGTTGACAATTGCCAACAATGTCAATTATCGATATTTTATTGTGAGCCACAACAGGATTGTAATAGTAATATCTCGGAATCGGAGAAAAAGAACGTTCTTTGCTCGAGTTATGCTAATAGTTTCAAGCGCTGCTCCGAAATTTTAAAAGCAACTCTCCCACGCATCTCGTATCAACGAAAGTTCGTTTCAAACTTGACAAAATATTTGGCTGCGGACAAACCGATGGCATGGATGAGGTGGCCTCGACACATGGCAGCAGTGAAAGCCCTATTTTACAAACGTGTAATAACTTGGTACGTAAATTGTTTTTGCATTAACTGAATCCGATTAACCGAATCCTGAAGGGAAAAAATGTCAGTTTTTCCAATCATTCAAACTGTATGGTGAAACAAGCTCGCGCCTACAGAGCCAAGCACAGCAAATAATATATTTTTGTTAATACTAATGAGACACCGAAATTGTTTATCCAGACTGACATGTGGATTATACCACTGATAAATGCAAATATGTAAATATGTAATATGTGAACAATTGTCAATATAGAATATTTAAAAATTATAATTTAGTATCATACTTGGTATCGTGAATTTAATAAATGAAATTATATATGTATATATGTAATATTTCAAAAATCGTAGTTAACTGTTATACGTCTTATACCATGTACATTTAACTTTTCATCTTCTCTTACTATCGTCAGTGAATTTCAAATAAATTATTTTACATTTTATCTAAAATAATGTTGTATTTTTTCGTTACATGCGATATTCATAAATCCCAGGTTTTTCCGATACAGCAAAAATATTGCAAGTATGAAATTGAATGTATACTTTCGGTATGGTAATATTTATAACGAGTAATTTTTTACAAGGACGTTCTCAGAATGAATTTTCTATAAAATCTTAAAACTTCATAAAGTAAGAATTTATTAGGACAATTTGTCTACGAATACTCACAAGGTCTGCGTAGCACAGTGGTCAACGCGTTCGCTCCTCACTCCGTCAACACCAGCGAACCGAGTTCGATCCCCGCCTGAGGCGCGTAATTTTTCGACGATTTTTATGTGTGTTTTTAATGCGTTTGAAATATCGATGACTGTCTATAAATGTATTTAAAGTATGTCCTCGATATATGTCTTAAACGTGTTGTAATAAGAATATATTTCATCTTCTCTTTCATCATTTTTCATCTTCTCTTACTATTGTCAGTGAATTTCAAATAAATTATTTTACATTTTATCTAAAATAATGTTGTATTTTTTCGTTACATGCGATATTCATAAATCCCAGGTTTTTCCCATACAGCAAAAATAATGCAAGTATGAAATTGAATGTATACTTTCGGTATGGTAATATTTATAACGAGTAATTTTTGACAAGGACGTTCTCAGAATCAATTTTCTATAAAATCTTAAACTTATGCTTACTTCATGAAGTATGAATTTATTAGGACAATTTGTCTACGAATACTCACAAGGTCTGCGTAGCACAGTGGTCAACGCGTACGCTGCTACGAATGATAATCGTAGAATTTTTATTAACGAGCTGGAATCGTTACTTGATAAACTAAAGGCCCAACACGAAAATATATACTTCATACTAATCGGAGACCTCAATGCTCGCCGCATAGCATGGGGGGACCGTGTGAACAACCAACGTGGTAAATATTTCGCGCAATGGGAAGAAGAGCGGCGACTAGAGTATAAGCTAAATATCATACCTCCAGCGCAAGCCACATTTAAACCGGCGGAATCATTCTTAGATATCGCACTAGTCGACGCAAGACTAAAAATAATAAATTTAACAGACGAAAAATTGACAACTGTCCCGTATGACAGCGACCACGCGGCAGTATCCCTCACGATGCAAACTGAAGACGACCCCACCGACAAGAAATTCAGATGCGAGTATAGCGAGGAGGAACTTCAAAGCCACCAAATGGGACAAATTTAACAAAAAACTCGAAGAAGAATTTAGGATGCCCATTCCCGTTAACCGGAACTTATCGATAGAGGAAATTGATGACGGTCTCAATAATACAAACGTAGCGATTCACGAAACAATCGCGCGAACGGTACCGATAATAAAGTCTGTCGACAGCGTACTAAAATACGTTAATCGAAAGATATCGAAGCTACAAAAAAACAAATCTCGTATAGTGTCGTTACTGCACACTCTGCGTACTACCGATCCTGCGGCGCGTCGTCGAGTCACCCGAGAAGCAAAAAAAATTTTGAAAGATACGAAAAAAGCGCTCCATCATGAATTCCGCATAGTTTCCGAAAAATATTGGACTAACCAACTAAAAAAAATTTACTATCGTAATGCTGAAACGTTCTTCCCGAGCATTAATAGGTTATTGAGACCGCGGCAGCGATTATCCATAGGCGATATGCACATCGATCAAAATAACGAGACATTAATTAATCGTAGCACGTGCGAACGGGAAAATGCGCACGTCGCCGATGACAAGTTTATATTTACTTCAACAGCCGACAAACTTAATATAATTGGGGCATTCTTAGAGTCTATCAATTCACCGCGACATCTAAATACCGGAACTAGAATTAAAGAAATCGTCGATGCCACAGCGGAACACATTAAAACAGAATTCACACGTAACAGAGAGAACAGCACCACTTTGACTCATTTCTCACTACAAAACTCAGCGCTCCACCCTATCGCCCCCGGTAACGATATCAATCCATTCTGCACCATAGAATCAATCAACAAGATCTTAAAACACCTACCAAATAAGACGTCAAGCGGTCTTGATATGGTGTCTCCTATAGTATTAAAGCATCTTCCGATGAAAATAGTCCGTGCCATAACGGTGCTATTTAATAATGCGATAAATTATTCCGAGGCACTACTTCCCGAAGAGCTGGAAAAAAGCGAAGGTACTTCCCATATTAAAAAAAGATAAATGTCAGAATAACCCGTCGAGCTATCGCCCCATAAGCTTAACACCCAGCTTAAGCAAAGTCTATGAAGCAGTCATAAACGACAAAATACTAGCAGTTTGCGTACAGAATAATATAATCCCGGACATGCAATTCGGATTTAAAGCCAAGCACTCAACCACCTACGCAATCCACAAGTTATTCTCGAACGTGAACAATCTAGTTGGCAATAGCCAACTGATCGGCGCTGCATTGCTCGACCTCGAGAAAGCGTTCGACTCAGTCTGGCTAAACGGCCTGTTATTTAAGTTAAAAAAAAAAAACATTTCCCAAACTGGTTAGTTCACGCTATATGGGACATGATATCTAACAAGGAATTCATCACTTGGGATGGAGTATCGTTATCCTCAGAGACATTTCAAATCCGCGAGGGTCTGCAGCAAGGAACGGTGAACTCCCCCATATTATTTAACATCTACACGAGTGACATTTTAAGACTATTCAACATCAACAACAATGGTAATACCTCGGCAATCGCGTTCGCGGACGATTTGATAGTTTACACGAAAGGTAACAGAGTCCCTGCGATTCAGTTCGAGCTCGAAGAAACGGTTGAAAAAATCAATAAGTACTACGCTACGTGGAATCTACCGCTCAACCCCTTAAAGTGCGAGACTATTTTATTTCGGAAGCCTTTAGTTTTACTATCGGCAAAAAGCAAAGCGGGTAGCAAAGATTTTCATATTGAAACCACGGTGCCTGAAACGAACGAAAAAGTGCAAATACCGCAGTCAGTCAAATATCTAGGAGTATATATTGACTACTTACTCCGAGGTAACATACACATCAGTATGCAGATCGACAAAGCGACTAAGGCGCAGCGGGCGAATCTCGCCGTTTTTTATAACAAACACCTCTCACGGAAAACTAAAATAATCATGTATTTATTGCTCGTGCGGCCAATAATAGCTTATGCTGCGCCAATCTGGTGGAACATCAATCACACGATGGCAGAAAAACTTAGGGCCTTCGAACGCAAATGCCTCCGTGTGTGCCTACATGTGTACCGCTCCGAACACTCCGAATTCAGGCGTTTTGTGAATAACCAAACGATATACGATCTCGCTAACATCCCGAGAATCGACAACTTTATAATAAAGCTCGCGCGGGATTACTTCGCAAATCTGCCGCGAGTTAATAACGAGGTAATACAGGCTGTATCCGCACAAGACGAGGCACTATCGCAAAGGCAATTGAGAATAGGCTACATTTCACCACAAGCCTTCATATATTGCGACAGTAAAGGATTACTGCAAAACGAAAAAAACATCCCGTTAATATTCCATTGGAAAAGAAACAAAGCGAATAAGCGCATCTCGCTCGAATATGGCGATCTCGACCGATTCCCAGATAATTTTTCGGGCTCGACGGCAATTGCCTCGAGAGATTTTAACGACTTCCACCGACTTAATTTTCGAAAATATTCATGGATAAACATGAATAGTCCCGGTATAGGAGGACTCCGTGAAAGAATCACAATACGTCAACAAACCTTATTACGAAACTTACGCGATCGACGAGTGATAAATCCGTGATAATGGTAGACAATAGGAACAGATTATATCATGTGACGAGGCGTTGTAAACGCTCTCGCATCACGCTATAGGTAGGGCACGCGCGAGAGTCTTTGTTAGCGCGCGCACAGAGTCGATCCCCGCGGAACCCGAGAAAACTGAAAAATATAGAACATATGTCTGCCGGAGAGCCGTCTTATATTTTTCAGATACGCGAAAAGTCGTAGCTACGCCGGTTACCGCGCGAGGAGAAGACAATAGGAGAGGAGCCGCGAGGAACCAAATAAAAATTGCGGAAGTACAGCAAGGGAACCGTCGCGACCCCCTTCCCCTCAGCTATCGGTCCGCGTAACGAAGTACGGGCGAGGAAGCGTTACTCTCGCCGGAAGCGTGCTAAAAGTTAGACGCATTATTATAACTCTCGCCAGAAGCGTGCTAATAGTTAGACGCAAAATTAGAACTCTCGTTAGATGCGTGGAAAAAGTTAGACGCATAATAGTAGAATCGATCAGTAGTGAATCGAGAAATATAGTGAGCTAATAAACGAGCGATAAGGGATTCCGTGAAATTGTATCTCCGTGAGGGAGAAGTATCGAAAATCAACGTCCGCCGAGGAGAATTAACGCCGTGTCGACGGCCGATAGAAGACCGTTGTCTTGAGGAAAGCTGAGGGAAGCTAGAAGGTCGATCGCATCGCGTCGCGGATAATTAAACAGGTAGGTGCACGTGGTGCCCACCATCTTTGGTTTTCTGTATGCCGAGAGCGATACGCGGATCGCAGAGTGCTTTCTCGCCCGTACTCGGCAAATTACCGGTTAAGTTTTCGAATAATTCTCGTCGCGTCGACGAACGATCGAGAAAATAATTTACGTTGAGTCCCGCGAGTCAAAATTATTGTATTTGTTGCGAACGAATCGTCGTTCGGAGAGAGCCCGTCGAAGAGGCTAAAATTTTGTGTTCGACTACGGGAAATAATTGAATAAATACCGTTTTATTGCTTTTATTTCTTGCGTAGTGTGTGAAAAATTATTTGATTTGTTGAATTTACTTCGCGCCCGAACTGCACTCCCTATCCCGCTAGCCGTGTAAGTTAGTTGTAAGTTTGAGATAATAGAGGATCTGAGAATACCCTGGATATCGGGTGATAGATATCCTGGCGCCCAGCAACAATTCGGCGTGAATCAGAGGGAAAGGTAAGGGAATTGAAAAACAAGGGCGTCATTATATTTTGGACGGGTCGCGGATCGAAGTAAAGTCCGAGACTTCGAAAAGCACGTCACAATCAATAAATAAAAAGAAAAACGATAAAAGGTAATATGAATTACCAGCTTGTATATATTGTATATATTTGTTTAGTACATAAATTAGCTTGTAAGAAATCTGGAAATCTGAGAATGCTCAGGGGTTTTTTTCTGATCCGGATATCGCCGGCTTTTTTATCCCCGCTTCCTTTCATTGCGCGTCCTCCAGAGCGTGTATGACCTGCCGACTGAAAAAGTTAGTTCATAAATAGCGTATTATAATACCAGGCACGATGCCTGCAATAATGGTAACCTTCGAATTCCGTATGCCGGCGGATATGAAGATTATAAGCACATTGTTAAATGTATACGAATTTTTGGTTTTTGTTCGGCTTTTGTTGTAACCATTCACACATGACTGTACACCTTAATACAATAAAACAAACTAATTAAAAAAAAAAATCAACACGTACGCTCCTCGCTCCGTCAACACCAGCGAACCGAGTTCGATCCCCGCCTGAGACGCGTAATTTTTCGACGATTTTTATGTGTGTTTTTAATGCGTTTGAAATATCGATGACTGTCTATAAATGTATTTAAAGTATGTCCTCGATATATGTCTTAAACGTGTTGTGTAATAAGAATATTAAATCGGTAAAAAAAAAAATTTTTTTTTTTTAATTAAACTTGCAAATTTAAATTGAACTATTGACAAATTTAATAGTAGTAAGGTGCAGGTATAGGGAGACGACGGCTTCCCCCTCCCCTCCGCCCTGTCGTCTGCCCCCACCACCCCCACCACTACGGAGCCTATCCCCTCCCCAGCAGGGTCCGTTAAGCCCCGCCCCTTGGGTTTATGGGGCCCAATGAGACGTGGGTAGAAAAATGCCCGGAGTCGTGATTGGCTGAGCAAAATTCCCCGAGCTCTTATTGGCCGCTGCAAATTCTCCGAGTTCTTATTGGCCGGGTTATTTTTCTATTCTGTCGTTGTGTTATTTACCGGCATCTTTTCCATATCGGTATAGCATGGAAAATCTCCCGAGCTATGGTTGATCGAAGGCAATTCCCCGAGTTCTTATTGGTCGAGTTATTTTTGAGTGGTGCCATCGACTGCTCATCAACGCAACGTATTTTTAATACCGATATGGTTCTATTAAAATTGCCGTATCATGATTGGCTGAAGTAAATTCCTCGAGCTCTCCTTGGTCGAACCGTTTCACCAAGAAGGCCTTTGAGATATTTACTTTATTTTTAATATTGTCAATATTCTACAGGTAAAATCAAGTAACAAAAACACAATTATGTAGTATACCAGTTTATTCATTAGCTAGGCGTTCTGTACAACCCTAACCACCCCCGTTTAATAAAGATTATAATTTTTACCAGTCCATGGAATTAAATGTAAATGCATATACGATAACCTTATAGCTAAGGGCAAGTGACGCAGTGCCGGGAACAGCAAAAAATTATTCTTAAATGTACATATAATAATTTGAGACCGTAGCGAGAGGTACTAATAGTAGTAGTAATGCTCAATGTATAAAAGTGACAACCGTTCATCATACAGGTGAATACAATGTTAATAATACTGATACAGCTGTGTGTGTGTGTGTGTGGGAGTATGTCCCGAACAGCACAGCAGGGCGCCATTGGGCCGTTGGGTGTAGGCATGGGACAACTGGTACATGTACCAAGGGTCCTGATGCTTACGCGTTCATTTCTTTTTTGCCTCGAGAGTTTTTCTCAACTCGTTCGTAATAAATGGAACGCACAACACTGACAGTTCCAGGAACACGATTCCAAACGTGAATTCCACAAACGAGGGGTCTAGACGAAGCTGAATAGCCTCTTTCAAAGACTTGACATTATTTTTTATCAATTCTTTGACGCGTGCTTCGTCGACTTTTTCTGGTTTTTCGTCCGCTGGTATATGTAGTAGCAATTCCGCGCAGAGTACATCGGCACATTTCTGTACATGCTCGACATTGCGGTGCAAGCGTCGAAAGCGTTCGTCGGTACATACCATCACTGCGAGGAGACCATCGAATGTTGGCTTTTGCATCACAATAGCAGTCGAATACTTTTTACGTTTCTTTGGCGGACACTCTATGCCTTCGTCCTCGTCCTTCTCAGCATGGCGTTCCTCACGGCGGATGTCAAACGCGATAGATTTCGCCCCGAAACTCGAGGTAAAGTGTATCTCACAGTCGTCAATACGGATGGGTGATGGAGTGCGCCAACCCGATCCCCCGGCGATTTTTTGACTTCCGTTGAAGAACGTCGAAAGGGCGGGTAGATGTGTCTGCAGCAAGCTCCAACTCTTCGAATCGAAGACTATACCGCCGGCAGCGGTATTGTTCTGAAGCTTGACAATCGGCTGTATCCTTCCATCGGCACGAGGCTGCAGTCCAATACTCACCTTTTTCGTCTCAGAATTGTTGAGTGTATACGATGTACCGAGAATAAGCGGTGTCTCCAACCGTCTTTTCTCGTCGTCCGCAGGAGGTCCACGCATTGTTACTGATTGCGGACCAGTGCCTCGAAGATCTTCAACACTGATAGCTTGACTCATGTTGAGCGCTTGCACAAGGACACAGCAATTACGAGAAACCCGCGACAACGAATAAAAGGAACTCACGACACTGGCTCCAAATGTTCTATAGCGATGTCACGGGCCTGACTGCCGATCTCTCATGTGAACGTCTGCTTATATGACTCTTTGGGGTGCCATAGCGGTGGCGTCTGCATGTAGATCGTGCTATGCGTGGAGGGGAGAACCGGTTCATCGTCGTGGTGAAGAACGGCTGGTGGGGTGGGGGCAGTTATAGTATATGTAACGTTAACAAGCCCATATGTTAACTTTTTCAGGGGAAAGTCGTTACAGATGAATAGTTATCGAGAAAAAGATATCGATCTTAACCTGCTGTGACACACCGTAGACTACCTGTATAGGTTGACGCTGGATTCAAGATAAAATCTGAGGGGCGGTTGAAATGCACTGCTGTGTGCTATCGTCTATAGAGGCCATAAAAATGGAAATAAATGGCTAGTGGTCGAAGGTTGTTTTTTACTTTATAGCTCCCCAGGTCAAGAATGGACCGTTGGAGTACGTTGGTTATCCAGGATCGTAAAAATTAAAACAGATGATTGTTAAATCACAAGCGCATCGGACGTCTTACATCTTCGGTTTAAATGCCCCTGCGACATGTAACCCACCCTGCTGTGCTGCAGGCTCGGGCCCCCCTTTACAGGTGTATTGTTGTCCGATGTCACTAGAAAAATTGTGTCGGTGTAATGGTTAAAGGGCTGGCACTTGTTCTCATGTTGCGCGGTCACCCACGGTTCAGTGTCGTACGCGCGCAAATACTTTTTAACCTAAAGGTCTTCCAAGACCTCGCGGTTGGAGCGTGCCAGTTCTCCGGGCACGTAAAATGAGAATAGATGGTTAAATGAGAAACGCATCGAGCGTCTTACAATTCTATGTTTAAAAGGCTCTGTGAAAACCTTACGCCCCCAGCTGTGATGCAGCCTCGGTGCTCTTTACAGGTGTTTTGTCATTCTGAGTCGCCTGAGAAATCGTACTAGCGTAACGGTTAAAGGGTAGACACTTGATGTCATGTTGCGTGGTTACCCTTCGGCCGTGGGTCGCACTTGCGCAAATATTCGAGTATTCAGAAAATGTTGACTTAGCGGGTGACGACCCAATAGAAAGTGTTAGCCCATCGGGGGTGTCGAGGCGGCCGAAAACACTACGCGACACCGTTCGTATTGTTTTGCCTTTTTTTCCTCAGAGTTTAGAACTATTGTCGCATGGTTTGCGCGGGCAAACTCGATACAATAGCGCTGATTTTAAGTTTTTTCGTTTTTTGACCGCGCTGCCGTAAGACTTTAGTGTGTATAAAATGCTTCGGCGCGGAGAACGATTTCTAGAAAACGTTCGGCGCAATTGTTACCGAAACCGTTGTTACCCCACCCCGTTTGTTTTTACTTTTTGCGCTAACTAAACGACCAAGAGAGTGGGGACAAAACTATAAAGGTTTTGGAGACACTTGTCTAGGCTAATTCTCTTTCGAGAAGTCTCTCGTGACACTTCAAGGGATCGCATATCGTGTGATTTTTGTGTTACGTGATTTTCTTAGAAGCTTTGCCGTTTTCGAGTGGTTCCAGTGAAGTGTCAATAGCGATCAGTGTGAGATCTTCTAGTAGAGTGTGTTCGTGTGCGTGCATCTGCAGTTGTCCGTTCGCTAATTTTACGCAAAAAAAAAAAAAAAATGTATTGTGTTTATACGCAATCGCTTGACATGGCAATCACAAAAACAATACAGTTGGTGCGGCTGAGAAATGCCGTTGTAGCGCGGTTCGCTGCAGCGCAGGGTATAGGAGGACATCGGAGTGGCGATTTCGAGGAGGCCGAGCGGCGAATGCGATGGCTTGTGCGTCGGATGTCACTTCGCGAAATTCAGCGTTCGTTCGAACGCGGCACATTCGAAGATTCCCACCAGGCTGTTGTGATTGCTGGTGAGGTTGTGTGTGAGAGAGCCGCGTCTCAGTGTCCAGGTCTTCGAGGGTTGATGACGCGCTACGCGCATATACAGCGGATGCGTTTGAGACCACCACTCGACGACGATGCGCACAACGTCGACGACACCGATACTGACAGTGACAACGATGGCGGTGCTGATGCATCTGGCTATGCGGAGGCTGCATCACACGAAGATGCATACGTTGCATCGACGCCCGAGGACAACTATGAAATCACCAGTACAACCGCTGGTGATAACGGTGGCAGCTCGTCAATCGACCACTATACCGGTGGTAATAGTGCCAGCGCCACTAGCACCGCCACCGAAAACACCGGGGGAATGCAGCAGAGCTGCGTTTTGTCGACAGAGGAGGGTATTTCGGACGCCGAAACCGAGATCTACGACGCTGGCGACCACACCGACGACCACCGCATGGATCTCGAGACGTCGAGTACCCGCAACGACGACGAAGCGTTGCTCGATGCTGAAATTCAGGGGATATTGGAGCGGGCATCACCCCCATCGGCTGGTAAGTGCCAAATTAAATTAAACGTATGTAATTGTCATAGCCACAGACGACCTTCAGATCGTTTAACATTATTTTGTTAAACGTGTAGGTGTCGGTGTCTGGCCGTTAGAGGGGTACCAGACATTGCTCGCGGATCCCCTTGTCGACCATAGCGTTGATCCGATGTGGGGCACCCGGGGCTGGTCCGATCTCCAGAGTCTGTTGACCACGCGTGTCGAACACGATCTGGCCAGCCCTGTGTCCTCTAGACACTACGACCCCGTGTCGAATCGCTCCGATGACGGCTCAACCTCGCCGTATGACTCGGACTCTGATGCCGGTTCGTCCGATTCACGGTCTCATTTGAGACGCGTACCGTGGATCGATTCATCATCATCATCATCATCATCATCATCATCATCATCATCATCATCATCATCATCATCATCATCATCATCATCATCATCATCATCATCATCATCATCATCATCATCATCATCATCATCATCATCATCATCATCATCATCATCATCATCATCATCATCATCATCATCATCATCATCATCATCATCATCATCATCATCATCATCATCATCATCATCATCATCATCATCATCATCATCATCATCATCATCATCATCATCATCATCATCATCATCATCATCATCATCATCATCATCATCATCATCATCATCATCATCATCATCATCATCATCATCATCATCATCATCATCATCATCATCATCATCATCATCATCATCATCATCATCATCATCATCATCATCATCATCATCATCATCATCATCATCATCATCATCATCATCATCATCATCATCATCATCATCATCATCATCATCATCATCATCATCATCATCATCATCATCATCATCATCATCATCATCATCATCATCATCATCATCATCATCATCATCATCATCATCATCATCATCATCATCATCATCATCATCATCATCATCATCATCATCATCATCATCATCATCATCATCATCATCATCATCATCATCATCATCATCATCATCATCATCATCATCATCATCATCATCATCATCATCATCATCATCATCATCATCATCATCATCATCATCATCATCATCATCATCATCATCATCATCATCATCATCATCATCATCATCATCATCATCATCATCATCATCATCATCATCATCATCATCATCATCATCATCATCATCATCATCATCATCATCATCATCATCATCATCATCATCATCATCATCATCATCATCATCATCATCATCATCATCATCATCATCATCATCATCATCATCATCATCATCATCATCATCATCATCATCATCATCATCATCATCATCATCATCATCATCATCATCATCATCATCATCATCATCATCATCATCATCATCATCATCATCATCATCATCATCATCATCATCATCATCATCATCATCATCATCATCATCATCATCATCATCATCATCATCATCATCATCATCATCATCATCATCATCATCATCATCATCATCATCATCATCATCATCATCATCATCATCATCATCATCATCATCATCATCATCATCATCATCATCATCATCATCATCATCATCATCATCATCATCATCATCATCATCATCATCATCATCATCATCATCATCATCATCATCATCATCATCATCATCATCATCATCATCATCATCATCATCATCATCATCATCATCATCATCATCATCATCATCATCATCATCATCATCATCATCATCATCATCATCATCATCATCATCATCATCATCATCATCATCATCATCATCATCATCATCATCATCATCATCATCATCATCATCATCATCATCATCATCATCATCATCATCATCATCATCATCATCATCATCATCATCATCATCATCATCATCATCATCATCATCATCATCATCATCATCATCATCATCATCATCATCATCATCATCATCATCATCATCATCATCATCATCATCATCATCATCATCATCATCATCATCATCATCATCATCATCATCATCATCATCATCATCATCATCATCATCATCATCATCATCATCATCATCATCATCATCATCATCATCATCATCATCATCATCATCATCATCATCATCATCATCATCATCATCATCATCATCATCATCATCATCATCATCATCATCATCATCATCATCATCATCATCATCATCATCATCATCATCATCATCATCATCATCATCATCATCATCATCATCATCATCATCATCATCATCATCATCATCATCATCATCATCATCATCATCATCATCATCATCATCATCATCATCATCATCATCATCATCATCATCATCATCATCATCATCATCATCATCATCATCATCATCATCATCATCATCATCATCATCAGCGTCGTCGTCGTCGCCGTTATCAGTAAAACCGACACCGGTACCGTCGCCATCACCATCGTCACCGTCGGCATCGCAATCCTCGACAGCGTCGGCATCTTGGGAGGCTGAAGCACAAGCAGTGGTTGCACAATTGGTGAGTGCTAGAAATATCGAGGCGCAAATAGGCGGCGGTACGGTGCAGCCGGGTTACGCTAATAGATTTAATATAGAAATAGAAGATAGCGATAATCGTGAAAACGCTAACGGTGACGACAACGACAATGAAGGTCTCGGTGCTCACGGCTTCGGCCACGGCGATAACGGGAGCATTGACGGCGCAGACGCGATAGCTGATGATGACGATGTGGTTTTGCCAGAAGGTCGGCGATTCAAACTGTTAGGTGATCACCGGGATCATTATTCGGCGCGCTTTAAAATAATGACGCGACAAAGTAGAATCGTATTAGAAACACCGCCATCGGGGGTAAATCCGATTTCGTGGATTCGAAACGCGATTCGGGATATTCACGCGTATTTCGTGACAGGCCGCTCACCTGACGACAGAATCGGTGTTGCATTCGATGCCGAGTGTATGACCGATGGTATGGCCGGTATATCGCTGAGGCCCATATGGCGTTTTAATTACGAGGAGTTGTGGGATTTACTTTGTAGCGTTAATCAGAGTGCCCGTATTCTGTCCGTATACGATACGCTTGTGTTCACGGTCACCTATGTGGACATGGTGAACGGCACGGGGGACATCGAGCTTGACAGTAAAATCGTCGGTAACCGGTCAATCGTTTTAATTGGTAATTCGGACAATTTATGTTTTCCTCGCTCGATCGTCGTAGCCCTCGCGAACTATCGTAATAAGAAGGATAGGAGTGTAGGGTCAAAATCGTTTTACGAGCGGATTCGTCATAAGAATTCGAAGCTTCAACGAGCGAAAGCTGAGAAGCTCGTTCAAGAGGCCGGTGTAGAGGTCCCGGAACGCGGTTGCAGTACGGTTGAAGTAGAGTATTTTCAGGATTGGTTTATGGCTGCGAGAGTTGCTATAGTAGTTTACGAATGGGAATCTCTAGGCAGCGGCGCTGAGCCCATCTTCAATGGGCAGGCACGGTTCGAAAATATACCGCCGCTTATCGTAATAAACATTGCATATTTTAAAAACGCGAAGCATTTTTCGCCGATTACTAATCTCTTGGCCGCCGGGGGTTCCAGAAACTTTTGCATCCCCTGTAATCTATCGTACAGGCTTTTACATCTGCATCGGTGTAAAAGCAAGTGTCCGCGTTGCTACGCGTCGCCACCGTGTCGTGTTAGTCCCGAGGACGAAGCCGATAACGATGGCGAAACGTGGGAGTGCGCTGATTGCAATAGATTTTTCCATAGCGCCGAGTGTTTTGCTACGCATCTCAGACCCCGCCAAAGCCGTGTAGTAACTCCAAGATCCGAGCGAAAATCGGTTTGTGAGACCGTGCGGTTTTGCAAAACTTGTAAAAAATTGTTTGACACAACAGAAAAAGCGCATGTATGCGGCAAAAGCTTCTGCCCGTTATGTAGAACCGCGCACGGCAATAACGAGCAATGTTATATGCAACCACTCGCAGCTCGTAAGCAGTCAGATCCGGAAAAACATCCGCGAAGCCTATTTATTTTCTATGACTTTGAGACTCGTCAAGATGACCTAGATGACCTTTACAGTAAGACCCCGGGTGACGACACGCGTGAACACGTCGTAACGTTGTGCGTTGCCCAGCAGATGTGCGAGCTATGCTTGACCACCGTCGACAATGTAGTCCCCGGTGAGATTTGCCGATGGTGCGGTGTTCGCGAGCATATTTTTCGCGAATCGCCCGTCTCGGAGCTCGTTAATCTCGCTGTACGACGCACAACGGCTTTTAGTAAAATAGTTTGTATCGCCCATAACGCCAAGGCCTTCGACGCCCAATTTATATTGCGCCATGTTGTCGAACATTGCAACGATATGGGGATTCCCAAACTCATCCTCACGGGTAATTCGGTAATGTCGATGCGCATCGGACGCACGGTATTCATCGACAGTATGAATTACTTTCATATGCGTCTCAGTGCGCTTCCGGGGGCTTTCGGTTTCAAGGATAGAATGGGGAAAGGTCACTTTCCCCATCTATTTAATACGCTGGAGAATCAGGGGTATCGAGAAGCGCTACCGGCAGCAGAGTATTACTCGCCGGACACGATGCGCAGTGAGGATCGCGATAGTTTTTACGCTTGGTACGCCGAAAGAGCCGCATCCAACGAGATTTTCGATTTTCAGCAGGAGATCGTGAAATATTGTTCGTTGGATGTCGATATTTTGAGAAGAGCGTGTAAGGAGTTTCGAAAAATATTTATCGAAGCCGGCGACGTTTGTCCGTTCACCGAGGCCGTGACAATCGCGTCGGCGTGCTCGAAAATATTTAGACGCAACTTTTTACAACCCCGCACAATAGGCCTTATACCGACGGGCGGCTACCGACTTGCCGATCAGCACTCTAAACAAGCCAACGAATGGCTTTTATGGGTAGAAAATTGTATAGGTTGCGAGATCGTGCATGCTAGCAGGGGCCGTGAATTCAGGCTACCGGAGGGTCATCGCGTCGATGGCTACCTGGAGGAAAACGGCGTGCGGTGCGTTTTTCAATTTCACGGCTGTTATTGGCACGGTTGTCCTAATTGTTTCCCTTACAACCGCACCGCACCATCTCGAGCTAACGACGAGTGCTACGAACGTCGTTACGAGCGTACCCTAGCGGCAGATGCCAAGCTAAAGTCTCTCGGATACGAACTACACACGATGTGGGAGTGTGAGTTCAAGAATCTTCGTAAAGCCACCCGCGTAGAAAAAAGTAGTATGGGAAAGCGTATTTACCTGTGTATGGGATTTCGATGGGAAATCGCATGGGAACGAGTATGGGAAAGGGTTTGGGAACGGTATGGGTTTTGGGACGGAGCCATATTCACTCCGTACGCTTTTCCAGAGTCTCCCCCAGCTATCCCATATGACCGGGGAAACCTCGCGCAATCAATCCCATATCTGTTATCCCATATTATATGTAAACGAAAGAAGAAGGAAAAATTAATTTTATCAAATGGAAGGAAGAAATGAAAAACGAAAAAATATGCCTGAAACCAATTTTTTTCGACGGATATTAGTTTCCCGAGCAAAGTTAAATGCTGCTGTACGTAATCGGCGCTTGAAATTCGGTGTCGGCCCCAAAAATATTGTAGAGTATTGGTTGAATCTCACATAGATCTTTCAATTTGTCTATCCAAGCTTTTTCGAGTACATCACAATATTTTTGGGACCTTCAACGAAATTGAAAGGCCGGTTATGTACTACAGCATTCAACTTCGCTCGGAAAACTCATATTCGTCGAAAAAAATTAGTTTTCCGCATATTTCTTCGTTTGTCATTTTTTCCTTCCATTTGGCAAAATTTATTTTTTCTTCTTCTTTCATTTAAACGTAACATGGGATTCTATGTATGGGATTAATCGCGCGAGGATCCTTATGCTGGGAGAGACTCTGGAAAAGCGTATAGGATTGATGGCGCCAGGATTCCCGCGGTCGTACATGATGGCTAGGACAGGGTCTGGGAAAGCGTATGGGGTGAATATGGCTCCGTCCCAAAACCCATACCTCTCCCAAACCCTTTTCCATACTACTCCCCATACTATTTCCCATCGAAATCCCATACACAGGTAATGACGCTTTCCCATACTACTTTTTTCTACGCGGGCAATCCAGCGATTAACGAGTACCTTCGCGATCACCCGCGCCGGTTGACCGAGCAACTCAACCCTCGCGACGGGTTTTATGGTGGTCGTACGGGCAATACGGTAACGGTGTACGATGCTGCGGAGGGCGAACAAATCAGCTACATCGATATCTGCTCTCTGTATCCATACATATCAAAGACTGGGCGGTTCCCCACGGGGCATCCGAAGATTTATGTGGATACAGAGTGCGATTCGTTGCTGAATGGTTCGTATGACGCGCTCGGCACGTCGATCAACGGTATGATACGTTGCACGGTTTTACCCCCTCGCAACCTCTTTCATCCGGTGTTGCCTGTGAGGATGCACCAAAAGTTGCTTTTCGCGCTATGCCGCTCGTGTACCGAACAACAGGTGCAAACGGATTGTCCGCACGAGGACAAAAACGAGCGATCCTTCACAGGTACCTGGGTGATGGACGAGATTCGGAAGGCTATCGACGTTGGCTACGAAATCGTCAAAATATCGATTATGTGGGTTTACGAGATGACTCAATACAGCTACGAAACGCGCGAAGGGGGCCTCTTTACGGCGTATATAAATACGTTCTTGAAAATAAAACAAGAGGCTAGCGGCTGGCCAGTAGAATGCACCGATGCAGACTCGCGGGCCGAATACATAGAGAGTTACGAGCGCGCCGAGGGTGTACGTTTAGAAGCTGATAAAATCGTAAAAAATCCCGGTCTACGCTCCGTTGCTAAACTCTGCCTGAACTCGTTCTGGGGTAAATTCGGCCAACGAGCTAATTTGTCACAGACGACAGTAGTAAACAATCGCGAACAATTGTTACTAATGCTCGGCGATAACGACAAAGAAGTTCTACGATTATTACCCGTGAACGACAGCGTGCTTTACACCCATTGGCAGTGTATAGAAGAGGCTGTAGTACCGTCATCCGAAACGAGTGTCGTCATCGCGGCGTACACAACAGCGCAGGCTCGTCTCAAATTGTATAGTTATCTTGAACGGTTAGGACGACGGGTGCTGTATTACGATACTGATTCTGTAATATACAGGAGTAAAGGTGAACCCGGCGAGTGGGTGCCGCCGCTCGGTAACTTCCTCGGCGACATGACCAGCGAGCTAAAAGAGCCGAACGATTATATAAAATCGTTTGTCTCAGGAGGCCCAAAATTTTACGGCTACCAGGTCGTGAACAGCTCGAAACCCGAGGAAGTTACCAAAACTGAGTGCAAAGTGAAGGGCTTGAGTTTAAAGTACGAAAATTCACGAAAAATTAATTTTGCTTCGATACGGCGAATGATTGAGGCCGATTTACCGCGCAATAACGTAGAGTCGATGACTCTGAATTTTTCGACAATTCAGAGAACAGCCCTTCACGACGTTGTAACAAGGCAAATGTCGAAAACTTGTCGCGTCGTATGCCTAAAGCGGCGGCATGTAACACCCTCGTTGTCCCTGCCGTTCGGATACAAAGAATAGCCGTTCATTTAACAGCCGTTGTCATTGTCGTTGTCGTTGTCGTTGTCGTTGTCGTTGTCGTTGTCGTTGTCGTTGTCGTTGTCGTTGTCGTTGTCGTTGCCGTTGCCGTTGCCGTTGCCGTTGCCGTTGCCGTTGCCGTTGCCGTTGCCGTTGCCGTTGCCGTTGCCGTTGCCGTTGCCGTTGCCGTTGCCGTTGCCGTTGCCGTTGCCGTTGCCGTTGCCGTTGCCGTTGCCGTTGCCGTTGCCGTTGCCGTTGCCGTTGCCGTTGCCGTTGCCGTTGCCGTTGCCGTTGCCGTTGCCGTTGCCGTTGCCGTTGCCGTTGCCGTTGCCGTTGCCGTTGCCGTTGCCGTTGCCGTTGCCGTTGCCGTTGCCGTTGCCGTTGCCGTTGCCGTTGCCGTTGCCGTTGCCGTTGCCGTTGCCGTTGCCGTTGCCGTTGCCGTTGCCGTTGCCGTTGCCGTTGCCGTTGCCGTTGCCGTTGCCGTTGCCGTTGCCGTTGCCGTTGCCGTTGCCGTTGCCGTTGCCGTTGCCGTTGCCGTTGCCGTTGCCGTTGCCGTTGCCGTTGCCGTTGCCGTTGCCGTTGCCGTTGCCGTTGCCGTTGCCGTTGCCGTTGCCGTTGCCGTTGCCGTTGCCGTTGCCGTTGCCGTTGCCGTTGCCGTTGCCGTTGCCGTTGCCGTTGCCGTTGCCGTTGCCGTTGCCGTTGCCGTTGCCGTTGCCGTTGCCGTTGCCGTTGCCGTTGCCGTTGCCGTTGCCGTTGCCGTTGCCGTTGCCGTTGCCGTTGCCGTTGCCGTTGCCGTTGCCGTTGCCGTTGCCGTTGCCGTTGCCGTTGCCGTTGCCGTTGCCGTTGCCGTTGCCGTTGCCGTTGCCGTTGCCGTTGCCGTTGCCGTTGCCGTTGCCGTTGCCGTTGCCGTTGCCGTTGCCGTTGCCGTTGCCGTTGCCGTTGCCGTTGCCGTTGCCGTTGCCGTTGCCGTTGCCGTTGCCGTTGCCGTTGCCGTTGCCGTTGCCGTTGCCGTTGCCGTTGCCGTTGCCGTTGCCGTTGCCGTTGCCGTTGCCGTTGCCGTTGCCGTTGCCGTTGCCGTTGCCGTTGCCGTTGCCGTTGCCGTTGCCGTTGCCGTTGCCGTTGCCGTTGCCGTTGCCGTTGCCGTTGCCGTTGCCGTTGCCGTTGCCGTTGCCGTTGCCGTTGCCGTTGCCGTTGCCGTTGCCGTTGCCGTTGCCGTTGCCGTTGCCGTTGCCGTTGCCGTTGCCGTTGTCGTTGTCGTTGTCGTCGTCGCTGTCGTCGTCGCTGTTACCATAGTTAAATAATAATAATAATAATAATTTAAACCACTTGTAAATATTGTATTAATAAGTCTATGATAATTCTTTGTATATACTCGGTATGTCTACAATAATTCTTTCAAAAATGTCCATATTAATAATAAAAAGAAAAAAGTTTATAATAATAATAATAGCTTATAATGTATATTTTCTACGTATAATGTATGTTCAATGTATAAGTAAATATTGTAAATATCAAAAATAATTATACCGTAAAAATTAATGAGTTTATCGGAGTTTTATATTTTATACTTGTAAATTTTCATATGTCTTCGTCGTTATATATATATATATAAATACTAGAGTTTCCCCGGGCTCGCGCGCTACGCGCGCTCGCTTTTTTTTTATCAACATTATAATAATGTTTAATCACCGCCGCAACTTTTCACCAATGGAGGTCGCCGCCGCTTTTTTTTGTATTTTTACTTAGTCAGTCCCCCTTAAAGGGACTTAGAATATTATTTCCTCCCCCCCATTCGCCATTACTCCTTCGACCAAAAATATTCTAAGTTCCCCCTTGAAGGACTTAGAATATTTTGATTTTCCCCTCCCACCACCCCCCCCCCCCCCCCCCCCTCAGAAAAATATTCTAAGTCCCTCTAAGGGGATTCCCCCCGCCCCCTTCGACCGAAAATATTCTAAGTCCCCTTAGAGGGACTTAGAAATTCTTAAAATATTCTAAGTCCCCCTTAGAGGGACTTAGAATATTTTTCTGAAGGGGGGGGGGTCGTGGGAGGGGAAAGTCAAAATATTCTAAGTCCTTCAAGGGGGGACTTAGAATATTTTTCTTTTCCTCCTTAGAGGGACTTAGAATATTTTTCTTTTCCTCCTTAGAGGGACTTAGAATATTTTTGCCCTCTCCTCGATTCCTGACACGGCGGCGGCGGCGGCGGCGGCGGCGGCGACGGCGGCGGCGGCGACAGCGGCGGAAACTTTATATATATAGAGAGATAAATAAAAAAACGTTTAAAAATAGCCGTGTATTGTGTCCTGAGTTTCATTCATTGTAGGCTAGGCGGCACCACATTCGCCATGTAAGCTCAAAGGAGCGCATGTATCCGCGGAATATCAGCTCACCAGGGGGCCCGCGCGCTCGCCATCTCACAAGCTGATGCAGCGAGCGAGCGGGTCTGTATTAGCTTAACCACCGCCGCGCACACATCGAATCAGCTAGCAGCGACGTGTGTCCTCCGCGCCGCCGCCGCCGCCGCCGCCGCCGCCGCCGTAAGCGATCAGCTTATCGCGTGATAGTTTTAAGACGCGCGGAAATATCACGGAAATCGAGCAGGTTTGAACAACCGACCAGTGAAATGGATGTACGGTGGAAGCATCCATGGACCTCGTTGATTTGCGGGCCAACAAGCTGCGGAAAGACCGTTTTCGTTCGGCGATTCTTACGCAATCTAGCGGCGATGTGCGACGTCACGTTTGACCGTGTATTATTTTACTACGGCGATAATCTTGATCCGGATACTGCGAGTTTATTGAAAAATTCTCAGGTGAGTCAATCGGGTACAATAACAAAGGTCGAGTTTCACGAGGGATTGCCACAACCAGCGGATTACCCGAGTGACAATAATTTAAAAAAATTGGTCATCATCGATGATTTAATGAGGGAATCGTCGAATAATACCATAGTAGACTTATTCACGAAAGGCAGTCATCATAAAAATATTAGTGTTATTTTTATAACACAGAATATTTTTCATCAAGGTCACGGTCAACGAGATATTTCTCTAAACGCGAATTATATTGTGATATTTAAAAATCCTCGAGATCGCGCTCAAATTCAACACCTCGCGAGGCAAGTATATCCGGAGGATCCAAAATTTTTAACCGAAGCGTATTACGACGCTACGTCGCAGCCACACGGATATCTGCTACTCGATCTTAAGCAATCCACCGCGGATATTTGTCGATGCCGTACAAATATATTTCCCGATGATGGACAAATGCATGTTTACGTGCCAAAAAATAAACGAGGCTATCGTCAGTAGCGTCGACATCATTGAAAGCGGAGCTAAAGCGTATTAAGAGGCCGGTATCAGCGTGTTTTGAACAGTCGAGCGTGCGCGTCAGTTGTGCAAACATCGAAGCGACATCATGACGGTAAAGAAGAAGAAAAAGAAGAGGGCCGTGTGCTCTGCGCGATCACCGATCGGTAAACGTCATGCGGCCCTCCTCAACGCGCTCTGTCACGCTAGTAAGGAGCAGCAAAGAGCTCTGCTGCGCAACGCCGACGAAACATTGGTCAAGTGTATATGCGAATGCGCTCTGAACATTTTACACGGCGTAGTACAGCTTAAAAAAGGCGTAAAAAACCGCTTGAAAAAGTATAAAAACATACTACGACAGCTAGCACCGTGGTCTGCAGCTAAACAACACGGTGGTGGCGCCGGCTATAAACGACGGAAATTCAATTGGCGAGAAAAAAAACGTCTGATGATGCAGAAAGGCTGTGGCGCATTTTTGCCTCTTTTATTAGCGCCCATTATCACAAGTTTGGTTAGTAGGCTGTTCGGCGGCAGCGGGAGTGGAAGTAAGGATACGTAGTGTAAACTCACGACTATATGGAGCACGCGAAAAAAATGATTTTGGTACCGGCGGAGGAAGCTGTCGCTTGGAAAGACCCGATGACCGGTGGAGGTGGACCGCGCGCCCCTGCAACTGTACCATCAACCGTACAGACTCCAGGCGATCCTGTATCGCGACTCGACGCGGAACTTTCGGGGATATTGCATTCAAACAAATATCGTGACGACGCCCAAAAGTCGAAACAATATTTACAAGTGCTACAGAGGTATTTATTTCTCATTGAAGCACGAAACGGACCGATAGATTCAACGCTTCCTGGAGCCACATCGTCAGCGCTCCTCCAGCGGCAAGCAACACCGACGAGTGAAACTTTCGATGACACAAAAATCATAAACAGCGTGCCGCAAGCTTATCATCGTAAAGCTACATCGCTCATGAATTTCCTACGCAGTTCGCCGGGCGCAGCGCAGCGAATCAGGTGGGACAACGAGGGACGCGTTACTATAGACGGCATGCTCGTACCTAATTCGAACATTGTCGATCTTGTTAATGACGCAGTGCGCTCGAGAAAAGACTTCAAAGCCAACGGACGGCGAGCGTTCATAAAGAGTCTAAGGGACACAGCTGTGCCACAAGAATTTATCGGAAACAGTGCATTATGGGATCTAGCAGCTGTACCGACGAGTGTTAAACGCAAACGAATAGAAGTAGAAGACGAGACAGAGATTGGTGACGAAGTCGACGACGACGACGACGACGATGACGACAGCCAGGAAATACGGGCCAATGGTAAAAGCGTCGTTAAAGACACACGTACCGCCGCTGGTAGTAAGACTCCAAAGAATCGTGAAGATACAGTCAACAGTCGTAGAGGGCTAACAGCCGACTATACACCGACGAGGGACTCATCTAAGACGAAGAAAAAGACGACGAGAAAGAAGAAGGCTACAGCGCCAAAAAATTCAGAACTAGCGGTTAAGCATGTCTCTAAGCGGCAGGCGAGAATGCACGAGGGACCTCGACCATTTCCAAGATTTGAAGCAAAGGACGGACCCGTTGTAATACCACGGGGTTTTGCGCACTGGCTTAAACTATGAACAGCCCTCGCACACTGTCTATAGACAGTGAGGTCTGACAACGTCTGCGAAGACAGAAGAGAGAGAGAGAGAAAGAGAGAGAGAGAGAGAGAGAGAGCGGTTAGTGGAAATGACGGCTTTTGAAAAAACATATTACGACCCGGCGCATCCCGCTGGCTACGGAGGCGCTCGTGGTCTAATAGTACGAAAAAATAAAGTATCCGACGTTTACGACTGGTTAACCCAACAGGACGCGTACACTATTCATAAACCAGTCAGACGTATTTTCCCGAGACTATACTACAGTGTTACTAACGTGGATGATGTTTGGGAGGCCGACCTCGTCGATTTACGATCATTGAAAAGTTACAACGACAATACGGCTTACCTACTCACGGTTATTGACGTATTGAGCAAGTACGCCTGGGTCGAAGCGTTGCACGACAAAACGGTACACGCTGTAACAAACGCATTTAAAAGAATTTTTGAACGAAGCGCCGGCCGAATCCCGGGCCATCTACAAACCGATAAAGGCAAAGAATTTGTCGGTAAAGAGCTGCAAGAATTTCTGAAGAAACGTGATATTGGTTTTAGAGTTACACGTAATCCCGACATAAAAGCGGCAATCGTCGAGCGGTCGTAAAAGCGTCGTAATACACATCGCTATATCGATATTCTTCAACAGCTTGTTGACGCGTACAATCACGCGAAACACTCGTCAATTAAGATGGAACCAGCCGCTGTGACTTTGCACAATGCTCATGTAGCGTTTGAAAATATGAAAACGCCTCTTTGAGACAACGCGAGAAAAGGCGTTTCACAGGGGTTAAATACAAGTGCGGCGATTACGTGAGGATTAGTCGAACAAAAGGCACCTTCGAGAAGGGTTACGAGCGAAATTGGAGTGAAGAAATTTTCCGTGTCACAAAAGTAGTAAATCGTCAGGGAATCCTCGTTTACGAGCTACACGATCTCGAAGGCGAGTTAATCGACGGCTTCTTTTATACAGAGGAAATAACGCCTGTACACGAGAAACGAGTGGCAGAAAACAAAGAATTCAAAATCGACCGTGTAATACGTACAAAAGGCCGAGGTGCTAATAAACAGCTTTTTGTAAGCTGGGTCGGATATCCGTCGAAATTCAACTCTTGGATACCTGCATCTAACGCCCACGACCTCGGTGGTTAACATAGAGAAAACTTCGTATCATGTACAACGACGAAAACTTTTTTCTCGTGCTGCCGAGCAATAGTAGTATGAAGTACTTTCCCGATAACACTACGATAAATTTTACTACACATCTTTCGCGCGAAATAACCCTGAACGGACACTGGGTCGTGGGTTTAACAGAAATTCACATACCGTGTACGATGATACACATCCAACGAGATGAGACGGAAATTCAGTGGACACGATGCGGCAAAAAAGATACAAAGATCAGTTATATACCGTACGGCGTTTATAAAAATCATGAAGAATTAATGAGAAATATAAACGGCTTGAATGGTATGAGCGAAGCAGGTATACATCTAGTCAATGCTAAAAAAGCAAGCGGTTACACGGCTATAGAAGGTAAAAGATGTGACGAAGAGATTGCTGAATCACTGAATTACCTGCAGATGAGCGACAAGCTCAGACGCGTGTTTGGTTTTAACTTGACACCGGGCAAGGATTGGGAGAGCGCCGGGGCTTCGTACGTAAGCTTCGTCCGTGGGACACAGCGCGAAGGGCAAATGCCCGCCTGTATCTCTCGCGCCCTAAACGACCAACTCTTCATCTATACGGACCTGTGCGTACCCTACACAGTTGGTGACACGCAGGCTGCTCTTTTACGCATAGTGAATTTGAATACAGCAAAGTATACGTATGGCTCGACGCAAGTTAAATATTTTTCACCGCCAAATTACATACCGTTACTTAATAATTGCTTTCGTACGATCGAGATAGATATAAGAGATACTCTGGGTAACCCAATCGCATTTGAGTACGGAACGTTAACGCTTACGCTTCACTTTAAGCGTGTATCATAGAGGAAATGGCGACTCAATACACTGCATATTACGAGAATCAAATCGGTGGCGGCGGTCGTATCGGCAGTGTATTTACGGGAGCGCGTTATCAGAGGGGTCACTGAATCGGCCGATTTCTCGGCGGTCTTTTCATAAGTGTTCTGCCACTCCTTACAAAAGGCGGCAAAGCTATAGGGCGTGAGGCTCTACGTACCGGCTTGCACGTTATTGAAGATGTAAGCGGCAACCATATTCCTTTCAAAGAGTCACTGAGACGGCGCGCGACCGAGTCCGGAGAAAATTTAAAGCGAAAAGCAGACGAGAAGATCGCGCTACTAATGAACGGCTCTGGTTATAATAGTGCGATCGCCGCAAGAACGATGCAGTCACTAATCGGCCGTGCACCTCGGCGTACCTCCGCTAATAAACGGTTCATCCGTACGGTGCGTGGTAAGAAAAAGAAGAAGAAGAAGAATAGCACAACATCACGACTGAAGAAGAAGAAGAAGACGACGAAGCGCCGGACTACAACGGGGAAAGTGACAAAAGGGCGAAAAATTAAGAAGAAAAAGAGACCCGTTGATATTTTCGGCGACGCTTAAAGATGTCTTTCCTACATTCACACTCGTGCGAGTGTATGAAGTCTGAACTGGACTTATTCACTATACCGCCAACGCAAACATCTGTAGAAACGTCTCAATGGGTTCACTACAAACCCGTCTCTTCATTGTCCGACGACGGACCCATCGAGTTTGTCGTACCGGGTCACGGGGAGGAATACCTGGACCTGGCGCACACGATGATCGCCGTAAGCCTAAAAGTTTTGACTTCAGGTGACTCGCAGTACAAGGTTGCACCTGTAAATAATTTTCTGCACAGTCTCTTTAATCAGGTAGACGTGTTCTTTAACCAAAAACTTGTTGCACCGCCAAACAACGCATACGCATATCGAGCATACATTGAAACATTGCTCAACTATGGCCCTGCAGCAAAACAATCGCATCTCACAACTGCTTTGTGGTATACCGACAATCCAGGCTCTTTTGAGACGATGCCTAGCGCGAAAACGGTTCCGGTCAATAGTGGACAGGAAGCACGAGCAAAACATATTAAAAGAGCCCGTACCCTCGATATGATTGGCCATTTGCACTGCGACATATTTAATCAAGACAAATTTTTGTTGAATGGCGTTGAAGTACGGTTGCGGCTCGTACGTTCAAAAGACGATTTTTGTCTTATGGAGACACCGGTACAAGGTACTACGCACAAGGTGCTAATCCACGACGCGACGCTATTGATAAGATGAGCAAGAATTAGTCCTGGAGTACTTATAGCTCATGCTAAAACACTGACTAAGACGACAGCCAAATACCCTATAACACGTGTGGAGGTTAAGTCGTTTACCATGCATAGCGGAATCGTCGGTGATACGCTGGACAATGTAATACTTGGGCAGTTGCCGAAACGCATAATACTCGGTTTCGTGTATAATAGGGCGTTCAACGGTGACCGAACCCTGAATCCCTTTAATTTTCAACATCATTCGATAAATTTTCTATCACTCTATGTTGACGGTCAGCAAGTACCTGGAAAGCCGCTGCAGCCGGAGTTTGAGGGTAACCAAACCTGGATAGATAGTTATCACACACTATTTTCAGGCACAGGTATACATTTCCAAAACGAGGGGCTAGGCATTTCCCGCAATGACTACGCAGGAGGCTATTGCCTATTCGCTTTTGACTTGACGCCTGATTTATCGGCTAACTGTTTCACTCACTGGAATCTCGTGAAACACGGCAGTGTAAGGATCGAGGTACGCTTCGCTAGACCCCTAGGCAGTACAATAAATTGTATCGTTTACGCAGAATACGACAATGTTATTGGAATAGATGCAGCACGTCAGGTTATCACCGATTTTAGTGCCTGAGCGTACAAAGAAACAGCCGAGCGGCCACAGCATCTCCCCCCTTCCCCCGCATACTGAGTCTCGCGCAGAGGCCCCGCCAAGCGTCTGCGTACGCACCCCGTGGAGAGGGCGCTATCGGCATAGCCTGAAACCGTATTTAAGACCGGCTGCTTGCACACACTCGACACCAGTTTGCCTCACGCCTTCAGCATGGACGCTATTATTGATATTCAAGCTCTATATGGGAAAAGCGGCGAGTTTTTACCAAAGGAGATTGCCGTAACCACACTGCAAGGCGATCATTTCGGTCATTGGGTTATCGATCCACCATACGATTTTGGTGAACTACCTAAAGAAGTGCGCGCAAGTAATAACCGTCTAACGTGTTTTCATCATGGTCTCGAGTGGGTTGACGGTGATACACCGTTGTCAAGAGTATACACCGCTCTAAAGGCCATGTGCCGTTACGCACTTCGTATATACACAAGGGGTGCGCAGAAGGCAGAAATTCTACAAGATGTACTGGGACGTGACATTATCAACCTGGAGGAGTACGAAGGACCAAGTTTCAAAAACATGCCGGCCTACGATACCTGGTGCATTTATCACGGCGTGTCAAAGGAGGATGCTGCAAAATGCGCTTTAAATAACGTAGGAAAAATTAAACGCTGGCTTCGGACTCAGGTTTCAGATTTCGTAAATCCTATTTACTCGGAACCGCTGGGCGCCACGGTGAGAAAAGATCGGCAAAATGATACGCCGAAGAAAGCGATACACATCGACATTCCATCCGATACAGATCGAGCATCCCTCGAGGGCGAGTATATATCAAAGATACCCTCAAGCGGAGTCAGCAGTGCTGCACCGAACACCTGCGACGGAACGGTACCTGCAGAGGGTGAAATAGTTGCCCTCTACCGCAATAAACAACTCTCACCACCACCACCACCAAAACGACAACAAACGCCTACAGCATCCCGCGGCGCTCACCCGCATAACCATCATCATCATCACCAGCATTCTCGGAAACGTCGCCCCCACTCTGGACCAGGGTGCACGCACAATGAACAGCCTGGAAGTACTGGAGGCTCTACAACATGTCTCAGCACAGACGAAAGGAGTCTTCCCCGCCGATCGCATCCCGAGTCGCTGGTCTAGACCCGCAGCCATCGTCGCCAACACTGACGATCACACAAAACCAGGAACACATTGGGTAGCCATATACGTCGACAACAATGGCCACGGGATCTACTTCGATAGCTACCTCCACTTATCAACAAATATCACAATCGACTACGAAGAAATACCTCAAGCTACCAGTGGAACACAAAACCCCTGCAGTCAATCAAGTCTCGAGTGTGTGGAGAGTATTGTATTATGTTTCTTGATTATATGTGTCGGGGTTTCAGTCTGGCTACTTTTGGCCGGCTATTCTCGGCAAATAAGGTGAAAAACGATAATATTGTGCGACGCTACTACAAGAAACTGCGATATGTAAAACGTAAACGTCGGCGGTATAGTGTAAACGCTCGATACAACGTTCTTGACGGCTCCGAGAATCCATGTACAACACAGTGTATACAAACGTGCACAGCCCGATTCGGCTGCTATCTCTAAAGCATCAAATAAATAATAATAGAAAAAATCCGGTGTATGGTATTCAATACAGTCCCACTCCCACCATCGTCGATGCATCGTCAGCAGGTATAAAAACCGCCGCAGACGCCCAAAGAGCCACAGTTCTTAAAGAATCGTGGAAATACACACAACTCTGGTAAGATGGAAATCATTACTGGTATTCTCGTAATCGACTGTAGCAGGGACCCTCTGGAGCTAACCACGGAAGAGCTGGAATACATACCGAAGCCCTTGCTGCTGCGCCACTGGGGCGAATTCATCGATATCCTATGGGACAAGCTACCTGAACATATTCGACGGGATCCCGGTGTTGCATCATACAAAGGCTGCACAGAACATTGGGCTCCGGCGAATCTACAAGAGCAGCTCGAAGGGTACCCGCCGGCCAGAAGAGAATGCGACGATTGCCTGCAGGCGGCGCTCGAACAAGAGTCAACCGCACCGTCGTCGCCCGAGTCAACCTCACCACCGACAGTGACACCACGCATCGATATCAAGAGCGACGCACCGCCACTTCCAGCGAAAAAGAACAAACCGGTACTAACTATGACGGAACCATCGCTAATCACCGATCTCTAAAACCTATATTCGCACACAAAAATTGTACAAAAAAATCAAAACGCAAGATGAACGAATAAACCGAGATATTTTTGTAAATGGCCTTTTCAATGCTTGAGCGACATTTCCCCCTTCACTCGACATTGAACACAAAGCCCTTTACCGACTGCATGATATTGCTAGCATTGGAAGCGATGGGTCCAGGGAAAAATAACTCGTGTAAAAGATGCAGGTAAATAACACAGCGGCAGAATAGAAAAATAACCCGGCCAATAAGAACTCGGAGAATTTGCAGCGGCCAATAAGAGCTCGGGGAATTTTGCTCAGCCAATCACGACTCCGGGCATTTTTCTACCCACGTCTCGTTGGGCCCCATAAACCCAAGGGGCGGGGCTTAACGGACCCTGCTGGGGAGGGGATAGGCTCCGTAGTGGTGGGGGTGGTGGGGGCAGACGACAGGGCGGAGGGGAGGGGGAAGCCGTCGTCTCCCTATACCTGCACCTTACTACTTTTAATTACATCTAGATAAGTGATTAAAGTATTAATCAACAGTATCAATGTACGGTACTGGCATTTATTTATGCGTATCACATCAAGTATCTGGTATAAATTTAATCGAGCTTCAATATACGATTCAAACGATGATATTATTTCGATATACTCGAAGAACGCCGCGGCGGGCGTCGAAACCGACCTGCGGGAAATGGGGCAAGGTAAGGTTGGGTTAGCGGTTAGTGCTCTACTCTGCCGCAAGAGAGCGTCTGTCTAAGGATCGCGCTCTAACACGGGACCTTTCTCCCACTGCCTCAGCCTCGATCGAGATCGGTGTACCACTGTGCTACGCAGACCTTGTGAGTATTCGTAGACAAATTGTCCTAATAAATTCTTACTTCATGAAGTAAGCATAAGTTTAAGATTTTATAGAAAATTTATTCTGAGAACGTCCTTGTCAAAAATGACTCGTTATAAATATTACCATACCGAAAGTATACATTCAATTTGTGACGTGATTTTTTCAATCATCGTCACAAATAACACAAGAAGTACAATTTTCTACAGATATCGATTCTTGTTGTTATAGTTCCCGTTTTGCTGCCTCTCAGTAACTTTCGCGTTACGGTTTTGTTCCCGTATGTTCTCGATTCAGGATATTTTTTTGCAGTTATTCTATGAATTTAGTTTGATTTATTAGCTTCAGTTTTGTCCAGTCAAGTTTAGTTGGTCGGCGTACTTGACTTTACTCGGTGGTGAATCGCGAAGAATTAAGAGCCCGAGTAAAGGAAAGTCCCGACAAGGTATAGTTGCAAGACGGCAAAGTCCGGTACAAACCCGGCACCCCGCGATATAGTGCAATGCGTGGAAGAACAGGCGGAGGTTTGGTTTGAGTCCCGGGCAAGGTTGGAGCACCTTGCCGCGGTTTTGTCAGTCGAGGTGAGTGCCTTGTTCTCCCGCATTGACTAGGGATAACGATTGCGAAGATACCTTTTTGATTCCCGATTACCGCTAAGGATTTTGAATCTCGTATCGATAACGTAGTGAAATAGTTGAGAGGGCAGTAGCTATCGATCGCGATCTCCGAAATAATAATAAGATTTCGTCGAGATAGTGTAATAGGCAAATCAGTCTACCGAGAGACGCCGTCGAGGTACCTCGGACTTCTCTCGCGCTCCCGTGTTGACGTTCGGCCTATTGTTCGCGCGCTCGAGTGAGGCTATCTCTCTCGCGCACACAGTGTGGCCTAACTGTCAGTTTTCTCGTTCTCGTTCAGGCTATCGCTCGAGTTTTGTGAGTTGAGTGTAGCGAAAGAATTTTGTAATAAATTGTTCGCGATCCCGTGCGTGAGTGAAGCATTAGAAATAATGCTCTTTATGCAGCGGTGATAGTGATTCGGTTCCCGGTGTATCGTGAGATACAGGTTCCCGCTTAGTACAGGATTAATATGAAGTTTCGGTGAGTTTTGAATTATAAAAATGTGTCGATCGCTTATCGATCCGCTTTTGCTACGTTCTCGTTAGCTCGCTTCGATCGTTCGATCAGCTGAGCGTTTTCGGTGCACTCGCGTGCGTTCCCGTAGCTTATAGCCAATAAGAAAATTACTCTCGCTCGCAAGGGCTCGAGAGTTCGATTTTTTTGTTGTTTCGTTACCGTTCGTTATTTTATTGGCTAAGGATCGCGACCCTCTACCATAACCCGCATCCTGAGCAACCGCGCATTTCCGTAACCGTTTGCATTCGCGAGGGCGGTGAGAATTAGGATTAGATTCACGTTTCGTTTTGTCGTTGCGGAGGTCGATCGTTCCGTCGGCCTCCAGTTCAGTCCGGTTTGATAATTCCGGGGAAACAAAAATTATCCTTCGGAGGTTGGACGCTCCACCGCCTCCAGATCGAGTCCGGTTGTTGATACCGGCGAAATAAAAATTACCTGGCGTCCCCGGGAGCTCGTTGCCCTCGTGGAGGCAAACGGCCGAAGGTGACATAATTTTCGATTTCGTTTCGTTTCGTAATTTCGGTTTTTTTTGGTTTTTAGAGTTCGCGTTATCGATTCGAAGAAAAATACGTCACAAATTTCATACTTGCAATATTTTTGCTGTATGGGAAAAACCTGGGATTTATGAATATCGCATGTAACGAAAAAATACAACATTATTTTAGATAAAATGTAAAATAATTTATTTGAAATTCACTGACAATAGTAAGAGAAGATGAAAAATTAAATGTACATGGTATAAGACGTATAACAGTTAACTACGATTGTTGAAATATTACATATATACATATATAATTTCATTTATTAAATTCACGATACAAAGTATGATACTAAATTATAATTTTTAGCTTAAATTACGAAATAATTTCCGATAGATTAAATATGACTTTTATTACCGTAGTACTTAATTATCGATCACTGAAAATGAATGTTACAAATAAAACTCGCAAATATTGAAACTCTACTCTACTCTGCTGTATATTGACTACATAAATATTATATCTACTAAAGTTATTATTTATTATTTTTAAACTCATGTCGATGTTATAACGTAAAAAGTCAATTAACTTTCGTAAAAATGAAGGATTGATATAATATCGCTTCATAATTTCGAATGGGCTACAAAAATGCTACCTTTTACTCCTGTATAACTATTATTATGCAATCTGATCCATTTTTTTTATTATATTGACGTCGTAACTGTACTCGATCTATGAAAAGATGGTTTGATAGATCGGCTGCTGAGAAAAAGAAGCACACATCCCACACCATTTGACATGGAAACGATAGGCTCTTATCTTTTCGTACAGTCGATCTATCATTATGCTTGCGTACTATGATGTACTGTGCTCAAATTCATTTGTAGAAATACGTGAAAAATGAAAAAAAAAAAAAAATGCATCGGCCCGGACTTGAACTCCAGACCTTATAAGTCATGAAATCAACGGTGTTCAATCCTCAGCGCTATACAACGCAGCTCTCGAGTTATCAACGGAGCGAGTGAGACAGATGATCTATTGCTTTCTCTCTTGCGAGTGCAGCGCCTCTGTTGCGGTGATGCGGGAACTTCCAAGGAAATCGTCGCCCATGCTACCTTTTGCCCACTGCCGCTGGCCACCTCGACGCAGATCGGTGGGGGTCGATTCGAGCAATTGCTCGATGAAACCCCCGTTGACGACGACGATTACGACGATGATGACAACAACAACAATAACAACAACAACAGCGAAGCGCCCGAGGAGTCGGAAACGAATATTTTCGGCGAGTCGGGTGTTGAAGAAGAGATTCGGTCGCAATCGGCATCAACGGAAGGTTCGACCACCCGCAGCGATGTCGAACGCACCGTTGTGCTGTCGGACACGCCCTCAACGGAGCAACGACCCAAAACACCAGAGAGTGAGTCGAAAATTATATATCGTGTAGAGAGTAGACGTTATTTTAATAAGTTTAAGACGCACGGTACAGTTATGACTGTAAAAATCCGCGAACCTCCGTCGAATGTAAATTTGGTAGAGTGGCTAGAGGACGCAATACGCGAATTGCATAGGCTCCTTGTGAGTGGTTGTGAGCCGACTGATATGGATGGCGTACAATTTCATTCAAACGCGTTCACGAGAGGTCCGGCGGGGATTTCGTATAGATCCGTGCATGATTTTATTTTTGAAAATTTATTTACCGCGATCAATAGTGCATCGCAGAGTGCCGCGGGGTTTTGCATTGACGATTCTTTCACGATTACGTCAAATATAGTCTCGATGCCGGTAGGGATGGGGAGAGCAAAGAATATCAAGGGGGAGGATTTTTGGAAAAAAAGAACGGTAATTGAATTTAAAAATAAAGACAAACTCTGTCTACCCCGGGCGATCGTAGTTGGGGATGTCTATTCGTCACGGCGAGTTACAGAAAATGTGGGATAACGTACATAGGGATAGATCGCGTTTGCAGCAAAATTTAGCTGAAGAATTCGTTAGAGAGGCATCTATACAGGTGCCTGAAACGGGTTGCGGTATACCTGAGCTGCAAGCGTTCCAGCGAGTTCTTGCCTGGGAGGGGGCCGCGTTAGTAGTGTTTGAACGCGAAACTTTTGGTAGCAGCGAGCAGGCCGTCTTTAACGGCACTGCTATGGTGTTACGCTGTGTAGGAAAAGTATTGCGTACAATCAACCTGCTGCTAGACGGCAATCATTACGGCTTGATTTTAAATCTCGCCCAAGCAGCCGGTGGTGCGTTTTTCTGTACGCCATGTGGGCTAGCATACAGCAGCGTCGTGGCACACCGCTGTAGCCAAAAGTGTCCCTGCTGTATGACCAGGCCACCCTGTAACTCGGACGCCCCAAAGATCCGTTGCAACGAATGTTGGCGCTTCTTTAGGGGCGTAGAGTGTTTACAGAGGCACAAAGCTGTAGGTACGCATGGCGCACAATCGCGCTTGTGCGATATGTTGCAAACCTGCAAAACCTGCTTAAAGCAGGTATATAAGAGAGATCGGGGAACTCACAAGTGTGGCCACTTTTTCTGTAGGACTTGCAATGAGCTTAAGCCTGAAAATCACCAGTGCTTCATGCCTCCATTGCGTCCAAAGAAAGAGTACGATCGTGCCGACTTGTTTATATTTTATGATTTTGAGACGCGGCAGGAGCGTGAAATCGAGGGCGTGAACGGCATATACTGTCACGATGTAAATCTGTGTGTTAGTCAACAGCGATGCACGAATTGTATAGGGTTGACAGAAGATGTGTGGGAATGTAGTCTGTGCGCCCCCGATAACGAGAAAATTTTTAGCCAGAACCCGCTTGCAGAATTTGTAAATTATACGCTGAAAAAAAGAGACGATATCGGAGGCATTATCTGCATTGCCCGTAACGCGAAGGGTTTCGACGTCCAGTTTATTCTAAAATATATTGTCGAGGAAAAACGTGAAGCACCGCGGCTAATCGCAAACGGTACTAGTATCATGGAAATGAGAATCGGGAAAGTAAGGTTCATCGATAGGTTAAATTATTTCCACATGTTTCGCAGCAAGCTCCCAAAAGCCTTCGGCTTAGGAGAAAATATTTTCAAGGGTGTCTTTCCGCACCTTTTTAACAGAGTAGAAAATCAGCAGTATAAGGGCCCGGTACCTCCGCTCGCAGACTGCGCTCCAGACACAATGTCGGCGTCGGATCACAAACAATTTTTATCGTGGTACGAATTAACTCAACGCGCGGGGTACGAGTTTGATTTCCAGAAGGAAATTGTTTCGTATTGTAGAACCGATGTAACGATCCTTCGCAAAGCGTGCACCGCGTTCCGCAACATTTTTATAGAGTGCGGTGAGGTATGTCCGTTCACCGAAGCCGTGACCATAGCCTCCGCGTGTAATAAAGTTTTTAGACGAACATTATTAGAAAAAAAAATAAAATCTCCGTTTTGCCGCGAAATGGGTATCGCAGAGCCGATAGACAGTCCGAAGTAGCGATTGAGTGGCTTCTTTGGTGCGAGCACACTTTCGGAAAACAAATCGAGCACGCAGGGCGGGGCCGGGAATACAAGCTAGCCGACGGTACGCGTGTCGACGGCTACGTACGCACGGACGATGATGTGCAACACGTGTTGCAATTCCACGGCTGCTTCTACCACAGGTGCGACAAATGTTACACCGACCCTCGTAAACGCGAAGAAGAGTGGTTCGGTAGCACGCTAGACGATCGGTTCATGCGTACGTTGAACACTTTGGCGCGTATAAAATCTCTCGGGTATACTCTTCACGAGATCTGGGAGTGCGAGTATGCCCGGGTGAAAAGTAAAAATCCGGTCATTAATGCCACGGTAAATGATCAACCGATTCTCGCCAATCAGCCACTCAATCCGCGCGACGCGTTTTTTGGAGGCCGCACGGGTAATACGCGGAGTTATTGCGCGACTAGCGGTGCAGAGAAAATCCGTTACGTTGATGTCTGCTCGCTTCATCCGTACATCTGCAAGTACGGTCGTTTCCCCGTTGGTCACCCGACGGTATACACGGCCGATACGGTTCAGCAGGTAATCCGTCCCCAAAACGATTTAACCAAAGTCGAAGGGTTCGTCCGATGCACAGTGTTGCCACCTCTTAATCTTTATCATCCGATACTCCCCGTACGCATGCACAATCGGCTAATGTTTGCATTATGCCGAGCATGCTGCGAGGAAATGCGTCAAGGGCCTTGCCCCCACGTTAACGAGGATGATCGGACTTTCGAGGGTACCTGGGTATCGTGCGCGCTTCAAAAAGCTGTCGAAAAGGGGTACAAGATTATCGCTGTACAAGAGATCTGGCAGTACGCTGTAGAGCAGTACGATAAAGCTAGCCACGCGCCCGGACTCTTTGGCGGTTACATTAATCTCTGGCTTAAGATAAAGTAAGAGGCTAGTGGATGGCCAAGTGAGTGTACATCGGATGAACGTAAAGCGGAGTACGTAGCGAGTTTTCTCGAGGCCGAGGGGGTACAATTGGATCGTGAACGAATCGTCAAAAATCCGGGTTTACGCTCCGTTGCAAAACTCTGTTTAAATTCCTTCTGGGGTAAATTTGATCAACGCGAAAACCTCCCAACGACCGAGGTTATCACAACGCGTCAAAGGCTTTTGGAACTCTTGTGTGACCAGAGTTGCGAGGTAAACAATATTATAACGGTCAACGACGACGTTATGTATATTTGCTGGCAGAAAGCCGGAGAAAGCTTTGAGATAAATCCTCGCGTAAACGTCGTGATCGCTGCGTATACAACGGCGCAGGCAAGATTGAAATTATATTCGTATCTTGAACCGCTAGATAAACGCGATGAACTTAGCGATTACGGTAGCGGTAGTTTTATTAAACGCTTCGTCTCGGGTGGACCTAAATTTTACTGATATTTAGTACAGACCGCCGAAGGTCGAGAAATTGCTACCTTCAAAGTCAAAGGCGTCGGCCTTAATTATAATAATGGACAGCAGATCAATTTTGAATCTATCTGCAGACTCATTCGTCTGCAGCCATTCGTCTGCTTTACGGAAGCAGACGATTCGTCTGCAGCTTTACGTCTGCTTTTCTTATTGAATTAAACTTTACGGATATGCTTGTGCCAGGCTGCACAAGCATATCCGTAAAGTTTAATTCAATAAGACGAGACGCTTATCAGCAGGTAGTTACGCGGCCCGAAACTAAAACATGCAAGCCTTCCTCGTCAAGAGACGAAGATGGGGCGAATTTGATTCGGTGCCGTATGGCTATATTGTGGCTAGTGGTTTATTGTGACGCTTGCAAACACCGGAACGCCAATTTTTTTCAGCAATTTTTGTGCGAAAAAAAATATTTTTTGATATATAGAATCTTTATTTTTCTGTTATGCTTGGCTTATAAAATTTCGTTCATTTTTTTTTTTTAAACAATATTTGCAAATCGGATTTTTCAGTACTTGGCGTACCTTTTTTTTTTTGAAAAAATATTTTGGGAAATTTCAATTCTTCTTGACAAGCTACTATTTTTTTGTAATTTTCCCTTTAAAATTAATTTCGAACTCAGAAAATTTAGATCGAACAAAATTAATTCTATATGCAAAACCGGGCGAACCGCACTTCACATATTCCACTTGATGATTGCCGGTTATGTTGTTCGAGATCGCAAAGAAAAGTTATAATCGATATAAAATCACACGTATAACACGTAACTCGGAATTTTTCTTTTTTACTTCGCGTCGAGACACTAAACCACGATACGCAATACATAATTATTATTTTCGGAAACACTCAAAAAAATGTTCACGCCGCAAAAATACGTGCCGACGATAAGAACTGTCAGCTGTGCCGGCTGTGGCGACGAGCGCGCCACCGCGCGAATTTTTCTATGAACTTATGTAAACGTAGACGGCGTATAACATTGCCACCGACAACAGCTGACAGCTACGCCGGCTGTGGCGACGCGCGCGCCACCACCCAAATTTTTCGATGAACTGATGTAGCCGTAGACATATATATACGGGACAGGACACTTTATAATCGTTTGGATCCTGTGAAATTCCCGACCTCGAGATCTCGAAATAGGCTAAACCAATTGAATGGTAATTAGGCTCTTTCGAAAGATTGACCCAAAATTACATTATAAAAGTGTCCATGAAAATTCGATTCGTTGTCTTATTGCGAAGATCGCAATAAGAAAGCGTTGATCGAAAGTTCAACGCACTATACACTTCCGGTATATTGGCGTAGGTTACTCTCAGTAGCGACACGCCTTGTACTGTTTTTTCAGTACTTGTTTAATTTACAAACTACTAATAAGTTTGTAGATTTTTGTAAAAAAAAAAGCACTTAATTTTAGGAGCTGGATGCATGTGGGATCGCTATCCCGATTTATGGATGTGCCCCGCCTACCTAACTTCGAGAGAAACGTCCGGCAGTAACAAAATGTAAAAATAAATAGAATAAAATAAATTAAAAAATTGTTAACCGCAGTAGTAGCCAGTTTTACTTTCCTATCATGCATCCCAATAAGCTTACAAGCGATGCATGTATAACCGCGCGGTTAATAAGGTCATTGCATCACACTGTGAATATTAGCTAATTTACAGTGTAACCGCGGGGCGGTATACGGGAAAATTAGCTTATTCTTTTCGCGGGGCAACGGCGGCGGCGGCGGTCACCCCTAAAGAAAACATTTTCGGTAATAATAATAACAAAAAGTTTATTTTTTCTTTTTACCCTTATGTTTTAGAATCATCGGTTTCACGGCTGTTTAGCGACGGTGTTGCAGAAATTTTATATATAAGTTTAGAAGGCGATGGGTATGTCGACATATGGTCGTGAAAACAAAAAAGAAAGAAAAATGAATTTAAAAAAAATATATAATTATAATTTTAGTATAAAATAAAAAAAATGTAAAAATAGTTTTGTTAAAAATAAAAAAAAAACGATAGAAAAATATGAAACCGAGTATTTAATATCCTTGTAGCTCCCCAAGTCCTTCACTAGCCGATATGGATCCGCGCTGGAAACACCCATGGACGTCGATTATTGCCGGCCCGACAGGCTGCGGGATAACAGTCTTTGTAAAAAAATTTCTAAAAAATATTTCATACATGGCCGACGTTAAATTTGCTCGAATATTATTCTATTATTCAGAGTGGCAGGACGGTTATAAAGATTACACCAAGGAAATAGAATTTCTGGAGGGGCTGCCGCAAAACTCCGACATAGCTGGTGACTATCGTCCAAAGCTCTTGATAATTGACGATCTAATGCGCGAATCTTCAAATGGCGAAATTGTAGATTTATTTACAAAGGGTAGCCACCATAAAAATATAAGCGTAATTTTTATTACGAAAAATATACTCCATCAGGGTCGTGGTCTACGCGATATCTTGTTAAATACGAATTATATTGTAGCTTTTAAAAATCCACGCGATCGCGCTCAAATCACACATCTGGCTCGTCAGATATATCTGGAAGATGCAACATTTTTACAAGAAGCGTATCACGATGCTACAGCGAAACCACATGGTTATCTGCTTCTAGGCCTTAAACAGTCGACACCTGATGATTACCGATTTCGTACCTGCATCTTCCCGGATGATCCGCATAATTTTGTTTATGTACCGAAGCGAGGCAGCGGCGCCCGCTAGCCAAAGTATGTATAAATCATCGTCACTGAGTACATAATCACCATTCGGCTCTCGGCTATGGCCCCATCAACAGCGGGTACAACTTCTATCGGGAAAAAAAATGTAATTCTGCTTCATGCCCTCTGTCATCTGGATAAACAGCAGCGCGCTTTGCTATTACGTTCAATAGATAAAAACGGCGTCAGATCTATTTGCGAGTGTGCCTTAAATACTTTGAATGGCACCGTCCCATTGAAAAAATCCGAACGCTCGCGTCTATCAAAGCATAAAAAAGTTTTGCGACGGCTTGTAAATAAAGCCGGTGGCTGGAAAACGAAGAAACGCGTAATTGTGCAAAAAGGGAGCGAGTTTTTATTACCCCTTGAGACAAAATCGTTTCTCGTCTAACCGAATTGAAAAGACTTTTCACCCGACGCGGCTGGATCAAGGCTGTTGGGGCTCTAATTGACAAACTTTTCCTTTTTTTACGTCAACAAATTTCGACTGAGTTGGGCGCCAGCTGGTTCGGTCCAGCAACCTTAATAAATTATCTAATTTATTCCGACAAGAGACATCTTAACCCCATGAGGGGGTACTTGGACGATCCGATTAAGGAGAGCAGGAAGTTAGAAAGAAGGAAGCAATAGCGTTTCACAAATATTTATTCAGATTCGACTTACAGTTTGACGTGACGCAGTTCCTTTTTTCTCGACTCGAATGTTCGGCACAACTCCTCGCTCTAGTCGACTCTGGACCCAAGTATTTATTCGCACACAAAACCCTTACAGCGGCGACTACAATACGTACTACGCAGAGTACCCAAAGTCAAGACGACACACAATCCGCTCACGCAACGTGCCCTACGCAGAGTATCGAATTATCGACCGTCTCGCGACCCCATCGATTCGACGATCTCGTATTGCGCGCACGCGCTCGATGTTCTCTCCTAGTCACGCGTCTGGTCGTCGATACTCTCTCCGTCTCGCGTGAGCCCTTACTATAGGTTGCCGAAAGTATAGCAATTCCGGGTCGTCACAGTGTCCAGCGCGCGACAAAGGTTTTCGACTTCTTACAGATACGCGATGTTGCCGTACTTAAAATTACGGACTGCCGAGAAGTCGCGCCGATTCTACTACAACATTGACAGATCGAAAACTCCTGTCACACCCTTCACCTGCCGATCTCAGGCACGGTGTTGTCTAACGTTTTCGCCCGTATTTGGCAAGATGTAGCATGCAAAAACAATGGTTTTAGTACCTCAAGAAGCTATCCCAATACACGCGTCACTAGAGCAGGTTCGATCCGTTCAAACACCGGGCAACACACTCAGCAGGCTCGATGCCGAAATGGATGATATACATCGATCGATAACACCTTCGAACGAGCGTGAAAAGTGGAAACTTTATCAGCAAGTATTACAGCGTTATCAATTATTCACGGATGAGGAGCGTCGCCCCAAAACTAGCCCGCCTCCTGTGAATGCTGAAAAAACTGCGGAACAAATATCTGAGGAGTCGGCGCAAACGGTTAAAAAAGAAGCGGTAGCAGGAGTAGCTGATGAGGTTATATTAGCAACTGTGCCGAAAACATATAAAAAGCAGGCAGAGCAGTTGTTGAAACATCTCCACAGCACTCCTGGCCGTAGGCTAACATGGGATAAAACAGGGATGATCTCTATCAAACGGGAACCGGCCAAGGGAACCAACATAGCAGAGCTCGTGGATAAAGCTATGCACGAAAGAAAAACGGTGCGAGCCCCAGGCCGCGAGCAGTTTGGTGCTGAACTCCGTCGGCTGGGGGTCCCTCGAGACTTCATCGGTAATGCGAGTTTATTGTATGAGAATCTTTCATTGGACGCTGCTATAAACGACAACCTGAGCGGCCTCGATGCATGAACATCGTCAAATATTGTACACACACCTAACATGAGCTTAAATTCCTCCGGCGGTAGTACGGGAAAGCGCCGTACGCCGACTAGTGATTACTTAAACAAATCGTGGAAAAAACTGAAGATTTAATGGCTTTATTGGACAAGTTTTATTACGATCCAGCGCATCCTGCCGGATATGCCGGTGCACCGAATTTACTTCACGCAGCCGATAAAGAAAAGATCTCCCGCGATGATGCTATTAACTGGCTGAGAGCTCAGTATACTTATACGCTACACAGGCCAATACGGCGTAGATTCCCGAGACGACACTATGCGGTGGATAATATTGACGATGTGTGGGAGGCCGATCTCGTCGACTTACGAGCCCTCAAAGATGATAATGATGGCACTATTTATCTTTTGGTGGTGATTGACATCCTTAGCAAATATCCATGGGTCGAAACGCTGCGAGATAAAACATGCGTTGAAACCACTGAGGGGTTTAAACGAATAAGGTCTAGGAGTAGCGAACGAGTACCCGTATGGCTACAGACAGATCGCGTAAAGAATTTGTCGGCGGCATTTTGCAACGATTTTTGAAGCCCCGCGGGATACGTTACCGTGTTCCTCGAAATCCTGATATTAAAGCAGCAATTGTGGAGCGTTTCAACAGAACATTGAAAGAGCGCATGTTGCGATATTTTACGCACAAAAATACTCGGCGTTATATCGATATATTACAATCTATAGTATAGGCCTACAATAACACAAAACACTCGACAATCGAGATGCCTCCTGCGGCCGTTACCCGATACAATGCCTCCATAGCACACGCAAACATGGCGAGACGCTATAAAACGTATCACAAAGTACCTAAATACAAGGTCGGAGCGCTTGTACGTATCAGTAAAGCGAAAGCAGCGTTCGAGAAAGGTTACGAGTCTCGCTGGACAGAAGAAATATTCACGATTCACAAGTTTCTCACAAATAGACAACCACCGATTTATGAACTGACTGACCTAGGAGGTGATGAAATTGATGGTTTTTTCTATGAAGAAGAATTGAGCCTTGTCGCATAGAACACCGACGAAGAGGAGTTTGTAATCGATAAAATTCTCAAAAGTAAAGACAAAAGGCGTAATAAACAACACTTTCTTAGCTGGGGAGGGAATCCGCAAAAATCCAACTCCTGGATCTCCGCAGCTGGTATAATAAGTAAAAAATGAGTAATCAATTCTATCTCGTCTTGCCGAGTAACAGTAGTATGAAGTACCATCCCGGGAATACAGTGACACACTATGTCACCCAACTACCAAGCCCGCTGAGAATGTCTGGAGAATGGGCCGTGGGCCTGACGGAGATCCAATTTCCGCGTACCTTTCTTCATATAGACGACACAAGCAGCGCGCACCGTACGGCGTCACCAATTACAGCTTCGTTTAGTCCTCGTGAAGTTGTTCGACCTAAATTCAAACAAAAGCCTAAAATGCTAACGGCATCCACGGATAGCACCACCAATAAAAACAGCAACAACAAGCGATTATCTACCCCGGACGCCGCAGCCGGTAGAGCCAAACGAGTATTCGTCAAGACCCACAAGACTCATGAGGTCGTAATCCCCGCAGGCCTCTACAAGTCTGTCATAGCTCTAATCGACACTATTAACGATACAGAAGTATTTCAAGAACATATTAGAATCGAGTACGACGAGAATATTACTGGATTAGTGAGTATAAGACCTATAGTGAGTATTTGCCTCATTTAATACATTTAGACGCTAAACTCGGAAAAGCCTTAGGCTTTGCACCCCGGAGCACCCCCATGGACGTGTATAAACAGTGGAAATTCTTTGCCGACTATCCGGCAAACCTATCCCTTGCTCTTCCTGACAAATTATTTGTATACACAGATATTTGTGAAAACTATATAACCGGAGATGTCCAGACTCCTCTTTTACGCATCGTGCCAGTGGACAACACAAATTATATTTATGGCTCTACTCAAACAAAATCATTCGCGCCGCCAGTCTACATATCCTTGATATGCACTGAATTCAGTACAATCGAGATAGATATAAGGACCGACACTGGCAAGCCAGTACCATTCCAGAGCAGGACGCTGACAGTTACACTTTAAGCGTATATGATAAAAATATATCGTCATGGATATTGATCGTTACGATTGTCAGGTTTGGTGGTGGAATTGATCGTGTTTTCATTCGTGCTCCCTATCAGCGTGGTCATGGCCTAGGGAGCTTTCTGAGCGGTTTATTTCGGCGTGCGCTGCCTTTGCTAACTCGGGGCGCGCGAGTTGTTGGTAAAGAAGCACTACACACGGGTATGAATATATTGGATGATGTTGTGCATAATACACCGTTCAAAGACGCCTTTAGAACGCGCATAGCTGAGAGCGGGAGAAATTTAAAACGAAAGGCTGAGGAGACACTTGAGAACCTCATGAGAGGGTCGGGATATAAAACGCCCACCCGTGGCCACCAGTACCAGTCGATGTTTGGTCACCCGAGTTGGCACATCGGTACTCAACCACTTGCAGCTCTAAGATATACCGAAAGTAGTAGCCTGAAGAAGAAGAAGAAGAAAAAATCACCGAAGACAAAGAACAAGTGTTTAAAGTGCGAGTGTTTAAAATCGGAGCTCGATTTATTCACTCTTCCACCAACGCAAACAAGTATAGAGGCCTCACAGGGGGTCCATTATAAGCCTGTTTCGTCGCTAACAGACGATGCGCCAATTGAATTTGTTATACCAGGCCATGGTGACAAGTACATTGACTTGGCTCACACGATACTTAGCTTCCGTGTTAAGCTACAACCTGGGAGCGGCGAGGTTGATGAACATGATAAAGTAGCGCCCGTAAACAACCTACTACACTCATTGTTTAAGGGGACTGAGTCACCTAAAAAATCGAAAAGTAAAAATTTTTTTTTGCAGTATATATAAGTTTAATGAAAAATTCCATTTTACCTCCATAATATATATGTGTTAGACTACCGCTGTGAATTTTTTTGGAGACCTACAGTGTATTCCGGTGTAATGCGCAATGGTCAAACATTTTTCCTTTGCCGCAGCTTTCGGACTGAACAAAAGCATCAATCTTTGCTTGCGATGTCTTATTTTCTTCGTTAGAGAGTTTATTGCGGAACGAGTGCGGGGATTTTTTTTTGAAGCTTCGCTGGCGAAGCTATGAGTTAAAAACTACCAAAAAATTAACTTTTTCCACTTTTTGTCTTGTCTTGTCAACCACTCACATAATGGCTTGCGATAAATCCATTTTTGATCGCATGAAAAATCCCCGCACTCGTTCCGTAACACTGACTGTTACGAAGAAAATGAGCCGTCGCAATCCGAAATTGGTGGAGCCATTCTCTCTGAAACCTGCGGCAAGCGAAGAAAAATAATATGGAAAAAAATGAATTTCACAGATTAATGAAAATAACCAACTTGGGTGATCCGCAATAAAAAAAATTATTTAAAATTTTTTTTTTGTCGCATAAAAATGTACACTTATTTTTTCTTTGACATAAAAATCAGATTTTCTTTTTTGGTTTTTTTTTTTTTTCACTTCATAAATCTCGTAAATGCAAAAAAAATGTTTAAAACATAAAAAAAAATACTCAAATATACGTCAAATGTGACGTTTAAAAAAGAGGTTAAGTCTACGAGACTTTTCGCTTTGCGACACTGTCACTGTGAAAAACATTTTTACACTATTGCGGGCAAAAATACAGAATATATTCCGTTCATTCGGAAAAACTGTAAACACTGACACATAACTAATACACTGAGTTTACAAGCTCAGTTTTTTACCCGATTGACACAATCGAGTAAAAATCATCGCTGCTACATTACGCCGGTGTATCGCAGACTCAAAACAAAGCGCGGTAGCGGAGATAATCTGAGTTGCATCGATTAGACGTAACGACCCTTTGTTCGGTAAATCGTTACCTACCGAACGCAGTTTCGACATCGATTGTTTTTTTTTATGTTCCTTTCTCGATGTTTCTTATTCTTCTCATTAGAAGAAAAAAAACATGCGGAGATGCGGTATTCCGGCATTGTTCGTGTTGCATTTCGGCATTTTTTTTTTTCACGCATTATTTATTTCTAACACTACTAAAATGCTTCTAACTTCGGTAATTTTTTAAATTTCGATCTAAAATTTGGTGTGTATGTAGTCCACCGCATGTACATTCATAAAAAAAATAAAAAAAAAAAAAATAAAAAAATAATTTTTAGGTGACTCAGCCCCTTAATCAATTAGACGTGTCGTTCAATTAGAAGCTTGTATCATCTCCAAATAATGCTTATGCATACCGCGCATATATGAAAACACTACTGAACTACAAGACTACAACGAAAGCTCACCAATTCAGGGCCAGCATGTGGATAGATGACACATCACCAGACTTTGACTCCGAGCCGGTCTTAACCGCGCGCTCAGCGTCTGGTATAGCACCCCTGCAGAAGAACAAAGGTTTAGCGGCCCGCCAAGCTCTGATGTCGAATGGTAAAGCGGTAGATCTTCTCGGATATCTACATTCTGATATTTTCAATCAGGAGAAGGTTTTACTCAACGGTGTCGAATTACGCCTTCGGCTTGTACGTTCGAGAGATGCTTTCTGCCTTATGGATGCGTCAGGAAAAAGTTATAAACTACATATTTCGGATGCGAGCCTCATTGAGCGACGTGTTAAAATCAGCCCCGGTATATTAGTTGCTCACGCTAAAGCTTTAAGTAAAGGAACGGCAAAATACCCTTTTACGCGTGTAGAAGTGAAACCATTTACCATCCTCGCCGGTGTTCATGGTGAAACACTCGATAACGTTATACTCGGACAGCTACCAAAACGAATGGTGATTGGTTTTGTCTCAAATAAAGCGTTCAATGGTGACAAGTTACAGAATCCATTCAATTTTTATCATTATTCAGTGAATTTTCTTTCACTGTATGTGGACGGTGTTCAAGTCCCCAGCAAACCTCTGCAACCTGATCATTTTCACGGGCTTAACACTCAAGCCTATCACACCCTGGTTTCCGGAACTGGTATACTCTGGGATGACGATAATTGCGATATATCAAAAGACGCGTACGCCCATGGCAATTGCTTGTACTGTTTCGACTTGGAGCCCGACATGTCCGCTGGTAGATCCGGTCACTGGAATCTTGTACGCCACGGTATTGTACGCATAGATGTGTGGTTTGGGGAAGTTTTAACGGAAACGGTAAATTGTGTAGTATACGCGGACTTTGATAATGTAATCGAGATTGACGTGTCTCGACAAGTAGTGGTAGACTTTTCAGGATAAGGCCGTGTGTGTATGTGTTTTTTTATTCTTAATAATAAATTATACTGTAAAAATAACAAGGATTTTATAAATAAATACACCAAAGACAAAATTACAAATTATTGTTCTTTTACTTAATTACAAGCCGCTCAAAAGCAGCTATTAATTCCTCCATTTTATTATTATCCTCAACGAAGTTTTCTTCAACCAGCCCAGGGCCTTTCTCTGCTCTTTGCTCTTCTCTGGCCTTCCCAGCCAGTAGCACTTCGTCTTCATACGCCGGCCTCAAACTATCTTCACCGGCGTTCTGCACCAGATAGATATTGTGAGGAGTTTTTCCGACTCCAGCACTTTATGGCCCCGACAACACCATTCCCGCCGCCGGGGCGATAACGGAACGAACCCACGACGAGATAATAATCTTCACACATCTCGGGGTACCCGGGCGCCAGGTACTACGTACCGCCGATCAACGATCGGTTTTTTGTTAGACCCCGAGATGTGCCCTAGGGTCCCCGTACGGCGGGGCAAGGCATACGGCACTGAGACTCGGCTAGCTCAGCCCGCCTGGGAGAAAAGTAGAGGGGGGTGGACGGGGAGAGTAACGAAACGTCCAAATTAAATTTACTGTATAATTTTATTACGGTTTGGAAAATATAACTGGTGGTGGAACAAAAGCCAGTAAGTCGATAGATAATAGGTAAGATACGCAAAAGATAATTAGATAATACCGTGGCAAAAATTACTGGAGAATCGCAAACGAGTAGGTAATCGGAGATAGATATTAACTCGGTAAAGACATCTCGTTACGATTCTCGAAAATACTACGTGATACCGGTACAAGATAACAAGATAATATATTAGCAAAATGACTGGAGCATCGCCAACGAGTAGGTAAACGTGAGTATGCTAGTAACGGAATCTCGTGACGGTGCTCGCCAATTGTGAGGAGTAGCAACAAAAAGATAATCAGATAATATTGCAAGGACGGGATTGGAGAATCAACGATGAGTAGGTAGATGATAATAAATAATCGGCACACGTCAGTAACGAAACCTCACGTCGATTCTCGCCAATAATACGGAATTGTGGTAAAAAGATAATTAGATAACGCTGCCTTAACGTGACTGGAGAATCGACAATGGGTAGGTAAATGCTGTTAAATGATCAGTAAACGCCAGTAAAGGAAGCTCACGTCGATCCTCGCAAATAATAATGAATAATAGTAAAAAGATAATTAGATAATTTTGTGATAACGTGATTGGAGGATCGGCAATGAGTAGATAAATGCTATTAAATAATCGGTACACGCCAGTAAAGAAAGCTCACGTCTATCCTCGCAAATAATAATGAATAATAGTAAAAAGATAATTAGATAATTTTGCGATAACGTGATTGGAGGATCGACAATGAGTAGGTAAACGCTCTTAAATAATTGGTAAACGCCAGTAAAGAGAGCTCACGTCGATTCTCACACATACTAGGAAATAGTAGCAAAAAGATAATCAGATAATATTGGAAAAATGTGATTAGAGAATCGACAATGAGTAGGTAAATGTTCTTAAATAGTCGGTAAACGCCAGTAACGACAACTCACGTCGATTCTCGCAAATAATAGGAAATAGTAGCAAAAAGATAATCAGATAATATCGCAATAACTTGATTGGAGAATCGACAATGAGTAGGTAAACAGATATCAAAAAGAATCCTCGCAAAATTATTACTGCGCGTTAATTCAGATAATCGCCGGAAAATAAGTTGACGAATAACGCGAATCGGGATTCGCCAAGGGGTTGCGACTGCCAGAGTTATGTGTTCTAGAAAACGATACGGAACGTACTCACAGTAATGCTGGGATCATTCCCCATGGCGCGAAACACCACGAGAGAATCACCAGATAAAACACACGAAAAATCGTCGACCAGAGCCGAGTCGGTCGGTCACTCGCGTCGCACCAAAAAAAAAACTAACACTTAACGTCACTAACAAAACGCGAACCGATTCGCCAAAAATAATTAACCCGAGTTAATTACTATGAAAGAACTTAAAGAAACGCGAGATTCCGATCGACTCGCACAGAGATACGGGAAGCCTCGAGCTCACCTAATATTCAAACAGCCGAGAGAGCGAAGAAGACACGTGTTGTCGATCCGCCGGTACGTCCAGAACTAATTATTCGCACCTCTCGGATGATCGGCAAGACCCCCGGTTTACCTCCCCCAATTCTCACACGATACCTCAGCGAGTCGAGCCATAGAGGAATTCCGGGAATTCATCGATGACGTACGATTCGCCGAATGTAGCGAGACCGTTGTTATTGTTCGCGCGTAAGAAAATGTATCGGAGCTCGTAGGGGAAATACGGTGCGAGGGATAACGACAACAATGAACGCGTGATCGCGCGAAGTACAGTCAGGGCTCAAATCACAACGAAATATTCGAGAATTTTCGAGATTCTTTCTCGAAGGATCCGACGGTGGGCGATAGCAACGGGGGGAGACCTCCCTCGTGAGGACAAGGCGTCCCTCCTCCTCACGGTGGGTCCACTCGACAATATACGCTGCACCCCGTTGCATCTTTTCCCACTCGAACCCCAATAGCGAGACGCCGTTTAACGCGGACTATGAATCGCGAACTTCTCGCGGGGATGGTGCAGCTCTTAGCCTGCTAAGTCGGGGGTGAATCGGCGACACTGTGTATCGGTCATTGGACCGCATTCACCCCGGCATCCATTTTACCACGAATCCTGTCGTTCGGTATTCGCTTGCAATTAATTTAAACTCCCTTGCGAGTTCACTTGAACTAACGATTACTGTACCGCGCGCGACCCGCGACATCCCTCGCATCGAATAATCTAACTTTCTTGCCCGGCTGTCTCACCCGATTCTCCGGCTCTGTCGCGATGTAAACACTACTGTGAGACGGACGAGAAAAATAAAAGAAATGAAAGTCAATGCTTCTAACTAGGCCGGTAGGTAGCAAGAATAATAATTTTGCGAGGTAGGTAGTATATGCTAAATAGGTAAAGATAGTATTAATTATTACATTTAACGAAAAAGAAACGCAAAATTAAAAATACGGGATTGGAGTTCTGGACGACCGACTCGATGTGACGTCCAATGGGTCGTAAAGCCGACCCACTACCCATTGCCTCCTCCTTCCGGGTGGCGAGACGGAATGTCACGTCACAAAACCTCCCTCCCGAAAGTTTGCCAGGCCTTTTGATGGTGAACGGCGCTTGTCGAGTCCAGATTTGCGTTGAAGCTTCCGTCAGGGGACTCCTGTCTCTCTAGGTGTTATGGCTGTGGGCAGGGGTCGACTAACCCCAATTCCTCGGCTGGAACAGAAAATCAGGCGAACCCGAGCCCAAAGCTCCCAAAAATCGGCCAGCACGCTGAAGGCGTGCCGGTCCTCCCTGTGTTCCGGTCGAATAAAAAAAAAAACATAAATAAATGGCGGTAATAGGTAGCGCTGAATCGAATACACTGTGAGTACTTGACAAACGAAGCTTTTAATGACCCGAGGCCTATAGCCCACAAAAAAAAAAATATTTTAACAAAATCCGAGCACTGTACTCTCACATCCGAGCGTTGTTCCACAAATAATACCAAATTAAAGTCTTTCTATGGCCGTCCATGCTTCCGATTTGGCGGTTTTGCCAAAAAAAATAAAATAAAATAATACAGGGAAGCCCAAACTAAGATGAAGAAATAAGAAAGGAAGGAATAAAGGAAAAAAAAATAAATTAGCGGATAGACAAAAGAAAAGACTAAAATAAAACAAAACCAAAACAAAAAAAAAATTAACGGGGAACTTCCTCCCGTTAGGTGCGGGACTTACAGAGTAGAGTTATACTCAGGCCCAAAATAAAACAACCCAAAAATAAAAGAGAACTAAAAGAAAGGTAAGGTCAGTAGAATAAAGGAAAAGAAGGAAAAAAAAATCAGAACTAAACAAAAATAAAAAAGAAAAGGTAACGGGGAAATTCCTCCCGTTAGGTGTGGGACTTACAGAGTAGATTTGTACTCCGGCCCAAAATAAAACAATTCAAACAAATCCAAAAAGTAAAGGGGAAAAACAAAGAAAAGAAATTGGACGGAACCGACGCGGCGCTGCCGTCAGCGAGTGGGTGTCGTGTAACTCGCGATTTGCGTGAAGGAGATCCGATGGCCGCTGTTTCACCACCAGGGTTCCTCGGTGGTGGGTATTCGGCCAGCTTGGAGGTGCGGTTTCCCTAGTCTCGCGGCGTCCTCGTTATTCGCGCCGGGGCGAGTAGCCCACCAAGATACTCCGTGCAATGGGCAATTTCGGATGGTGACCCCCGGGTACCCACAGCGGAAACAGTGCGTCTGCGGGGGTTCGCGGCAGTTCGGTTTTTTGTGGCCTGGGTCGCCGCAATTGAAACATCGCCCGTAGTGAGGGCCTGCGGCAAGGGATGACCCCACTCCTACGGGGCTGCGTTCCCGAGCACGCGAAGGTCCGGCGGTGCTGCTATCCGGTTGCGGTCCCCCAGAAGCGGACCGCCTGACCTCCTCGCTTCGCTCCGTATTGTCGGCTTCGCCTACGGTTTGCTGTAAATCACCCTGGAGCGTGAGTCCCGCGAAGCTACGCTCCACCTGGGAGCCCATAGACCGCGTCTCCACGGCCACGGTTTGGGTAGAAGCCTGTACCCTCTGTGGGCTAAGATCCACTTGACTACCCATTTCGCGCAGCGTTACCGCTGAAGTTTGGGTTCCGGAATCGCGGGAAGGCTGGATATCGTGGACCTCCAAACATGTCGCGTAACGCACCCGCAGGTTGAGGCCCTCATAGACGGGGCAAAACCCCGTTCGTTGGTGCGTGAGGGCGCGGATCTGGGCTATCAGCGCGTCCAAAAACCCTTCCCGCAAATAGGCAACCGCCAATAGTTCGCGAACGAACGGGCGGATCGGGTCCCAAAGTGGATTCGAGTCTACCTCGATATCTTCCACCATTTCCTTCGCGAGCCTGATCTCCTCGACGAGATGATCACCCGCGAAATCTTCAACGCCTCCCGCGTCGTCCGAGTCGCTGGTTCCCGCCTTGCTGATCCAATCGTAGTCCGGCTCGGGGTGAGGTGGGGACGCAGGATCGTACGCCGTTTCCCTAAACCTCTCGGGGCTCTCTTCGCCGGCCAGTACGAAGTCCGATTCGGGGTTCGATGGTGAAGCGGGATCGTAGTCCGATTCCCTCATCCGGTCGCTGCTCCCCTCGCTGTCACCGGCCATACTATCGTCGTCCCCGTCAGCGGCGTTGAGGGTTTCTCCGTCGAGGTGAGGTGTTCTACTCGGTGTCGGCACCGAGGGTGTCCCCAACACCAGGGTTTCGGCCTCGGACGGTTCCGAGGCGCTGCCATCCAGGACGGCGATGGACGAGGATGACGAGGACTCATTACCGGGTTCTATTTCCATTAGGGAGTCGTCTAATGGGTCCACCAGGCGGTAGGCCGGAGACGGTGGTGGATTCGCGCCACTCCGGCTTGGCCCCGGGATTACGCCGACGGCCTCCTCGTACGAAGGTGGAGGCGACTCGGCTTCGACAAATACGAAGTCGCGAATTGTAGCGCGCGGTGGTGGCGGCGTTGCACTACCCGATGAACCGGCCTCCAACAGGTCACGTAGGCTCGGGGAGGACGCGTAACGGGCCATTTCGGAAAATGCCGCGAGTGACTTCCAGGACAAAAAAAAAATAATCGGAAAAAAAACTGAGCTGTGAACAAGCGGAATGACGCGAGTCTTTTAGCGCGATCCCGGAGAGTCGGGTGAGAGTGGTTGGTTAGGTATTATAAGGTTTTAGGTCTTGGACGTGCACTTTACCCACGTAAACGTCGTCCAGGTCGGACAGTTCCATCACCAAGGGAGACATGCGGTTGGAAATTTTGAAGGGGCCGTGAAACGCAGTAGCCAGTTTGGCCGCCACGTGCCCGGCTGCCGAAGAGAGGATTCTTTGCCTCTTCATTACCAGGTCACCTACTTGATATTCGCGATCCCGACGCGATTGGTTATACCGCTCGGCTTGCCGCTGAAAGGCCTCCTCTAGGGAGTGCTGAACAGTACTTCGCAAGTCCTCCAAACGTTTCATTCTTTCTGCCCAATTATGGGGGGTGTTAAGGACCACCTCCTGGTTGGGGAAACGGACCACCAAGCTCGTCGGTTTTGGTTCTCGGCCGAAGTTTAGAAAAGCGGGACTCGAGTCGATTGAACTATGATGCGCGGTATTGTATGCGAAGCGGAACTCGTGAAGGTGCAGATCCCATTCCCTATGATCGTTTTCGAGATACGCGGTGATCATTGTCTTGACCACCCGGTTCACCCTCTCTACGGGGTTTGACTGGGGGTGATACGGCGGTGTCGTATGATGGGTGATTCCCACGCGCTCCGTCAGGGCCTTGATATCGCGATTGTTAAATTCGGTCCCGTTATCGGTGAGTAAGACTCGAGGTGCGCCCTGTTACGTCCAAACTAGCGTTGTTTCTTTACTAGTTTGAAATATAACAGTTGTCTCCGTTGTAATCGCACGCGCTGGTCAAGTGGGTGTTAAACCAACCTTTACCACACCTGGTGTCGATAAGGAGGACAACGATTTCTCCTTTTTAAAGCCTAACCTTGCGGATAATTGCTTGGGATGGAGCCCTTAAGAGTGCTTGTTAAATGCGTGTCGTAGGGTGTAAACTAATTAGTAGAGGGTTTGGCGTCTCTCAGGCAAAGAGAGAGATAGAGAGGAAATCTTCGGTGAGACGGCAGCTACCTGCCGTTTTCTGACCAGGTGTCGGAGCACGCGACACGGTTAAACGAGATTTTGGTGGTCACTTCAAATCACTGGGTTGCAAGAACAAAATGAAATAATGCACTGTTGATAAATAAATAAACAGGTACTTACGGTAATAAACGGTGCTTTCCTGGTGTTCGTGGATATAGAACTTTCTTCACGTTGGTTTAATTCAAAAATGAATTTAAAGAAAAAAAAATTGATGTGTTTCACGGAAATGCAGGTAGAGTTAATACTTTTTAATGTCACAAAAAAAATATGAGTAATACAGGATAATATTGAACAAAAAAAAACAATGGAGACCAAATGTCTATATGGTTGGAATTCCTAAAACTCGCGAAATACAATGTCAAATTATAGACTGAAGAATTAATTCCGTTTCTCTGAGTCCTGGATTTAATACTGACAACTCGAAAGTCTGAAAGACAATCGGGTTAAAACTGAATTTCGAAACAATGGATAACTGATTTGAGCGGTACTACTGTGGTATCTTGAACAAATAAATGAAAGAATATGCTGAACAAAACTGAAGGAATATGCTTGAACAAAACTGAAAGAATAACTTCCTCTAATAACTGGGTAAAGTGCGCTCAACAAAACTGAAGGAATATCCCCCGATAATAACTAAAACGGTATGCTTATGAAACTGAAAGAGGTGTGCTCCTGAGCGTACAATTTCGGGGGTTTTTATACCATTTTTCTTGGTGACAAGTAGAGGGGATGTTGCTATGCGAGTGTCTTTTTGTATATCTATTCGGTATAAAATTCTGGTACAGTAACGAGAAGATGAGGTGATGCTACCGATCTCATCCCTGATTGGTCCATGATCTTAAGTCCTTCTTTTAGGCGCAATGCGTTTATCGGGCCCCGCGCCGTGGATGACGGGGTGGGGTATCGAAAAGTAAAAGGGCGCAGACGAGATCACGTAGGCATCAATCCCCTCCTTTTCTCGTTTCCGTTTTCCGGGAAGTCATTACCAGAAAGATTTTTGTTGGTATGCAGCCTTTTATGGCTAAATACTTTATATGTAAAAAGGTCGCACGAGTTCCAATCGGACTATAGAATTTCGTCAACTGTCTAGACAAATAAAAACCGGTATTGAACAGTGAAAATACGCTCTCCTATGTCTTCGGAATTTTATACGTATTACGTGAATTATAAAATTCGTAGTTTCTCGTAAGACTCTTATAACCAGGACTCGCTTGTTCCTAACAGAAATGAATATAATAATGAAATATAATAATGAATATCATTGATATAAACCATAACCTATTATCGTGAACTAATTATTTAGTACTTGATTAGTTTGTACTCGTCTGTCTGGATAATAATGCAAAAGTATAATTCTATATTACTAATGAAATAAAAGAAAAAGCAATAAATCTTTTCCATGTTATTTCGTCCAGGGGCGTGCCATGGAAAAGACTTTCCTCGGCAAATGCTTTACCGTTAACTCCTTTAGTCATTTGTTTAAACAAGTGGCGTACAAGTTGTCCACGGCTAAGAATTTCTCGAAGGACGAACTAAATTAATATTGTACGTGTAGTAATTTCTTTACAGTCGGAGAGTTTATGGACAAGTTTTCTGCCTGTTGCGAGAGAACTCTTTTTCGTTACTCGGCGGTTTTATACCTGAACTGTCGAATGCCAAACGTTGTATAATTTTCAGAAGGTGAAAATCCCTTTTCGTTTTTATAATGGTATCATTCTCCGTGTAATTACTACTACGTACTTAATTAATACCATAAGGATAAACACAGGCGTTCAAGAGAGCAATTCCTGGGGGTGAATTGTCTATTATTATTTCTTTTTAAATTGACTATATTCTCAGTTTCGTTTTTCTATTGATCATTACTTTATTATTTTCTTCAGAAGTCTGACCTCTATTGCTTTCCGATGTGTTATAATGAGAGGAATCCGTGGTTTACTAATTATTTAAGGATTAATTAATTAAGATTTAATAGAAGATATTTCCTTCTTCCTGCTAAAATCAAGGTCATGAGCCCCGTCTCCTTTGTTTTAACTTGTGGAGTTCGGTTCAACTAAAACACTGTTTAAAGCGTTTCCCTTAACGAGGATAACTTGTCGACCCGATTCCATGTATCTAAACCCGACGGTTTTAATCGACTGTCTGTAAATTCCTCCCTGAATGGTTTCGAGCCATGGTAAAATAGATTTACTGATCTACGGGGAGGTAGTCGATATCGATACTAGTAGGTCCCAATGGTAACTGTCAGCGGGCCGCGTTTCTTTTAATTCCTTTTTGGCTCTCCAGGGGAGCGCTCAGGAGAGGGGTCAGAGACCGCCTTTCTCGACCTCCGCCTGTGAGGCCCGGATCTGTTTTACCCTGTTTCATCGGTATCGACTCGCTAAGGTAGGACACCGATTTTGGAAAGACTCTAGGCTACCTTGACACTGATTAAGCAGTAGGTAAAATAGATATTGTTAAATGAAGAATTTTTAGATCAGATTCCCCTTTTTACTTCCACAAAGAAGGTTTAGGCTCAACTGCTATTGAGGGTAAAGCAGAAAATAAACTATGCGTTACGCTGGACGTAACACCTCCCCCCCTTAAGCCGATTATTAGGGGAAGCCTAATAATCGCCTCCGCGGCGCGGGGTGAAACTGAGAATTTTTTTTTTGGATTACGACTTGTTTTCTCTTGGCTCTATGTTTATTCTTAAAGATATATTTCTTGATATATATATTTTAATGTTACCATTATTTCCTTCCCTAAGGATTTACCCGAATATAATTTATAGAGTAATGTATTCCCTTTCCTTTTCTCATATTATGAAGTTATAAAAGTTACTACGTTTGTTGTTATATATGAATGCGTGGATGTTTGTATGTGCATGTGTATGTGTGCGTGTACGTGTACGTAGGTATATGTGTATGTGTGCGTGTACGTGTATGTATGTATATGCATTTGTTCCTCTTATTTCCTATTAATTTTATATTTTTATTATTCTAATTCTTATCTTTAATGATGGTTCTTGTAGTTGAGTGGTGTTATAAATTGAGCGGTTCAAGTCGTAACCGTCTGCGACCTTGAACCTCCCTTAGTAATGCGTCAACCGTTGGTATCATTTCTCGGACGTATAACCGTTGTTCGTTTGCTTGTTGAATCTTTGCGTCCTCCTCGGTCATGATGTATTGCGAACTTTGACCTAATGGTAGTAATAAGTCATATTGTAAGATGTAGGTTGTGCCTCCGATGATTGCTGATTCCGATTCCTCAGGTATTAGTGCGATCCATTCTTCCAGGATGCTAACGGGCACGTCCTTCCATTCGGGGGGTACGTAGACTCCCGGGATGAGACACCAGTAGTATGATCTGCTGTGGTTTGTGTAGGAGTTGTCGACGGTCATGATTAACTGGTATTGGACCATCTCCTGCGGATTATAGATGGGAGTATTCGCGTAATTCGTTGTTGACGATTAGTTGTCCTTATTATAGATGTATAGAAGTATGTGGTTATTTTCCTCGTGCCCCTTTTTTTTGTGTTATATATATATATTTTTTTCTTTTTCTTTCTTCCTTTTCCTTATCCCTTAAAATTTACGAGGTAGTAAAAGTTTTTTTTTCGAATAGTTTTCTCCCTTTTCTTTTCATTCTCTCTCTATCTCGCCTTTCCCTTTAAACGGCGGTCTCGAGTCGAGGGTACGGGGTCGTGTATGCGTTCTCACTTCGTTGGTCGAAGGGTTCCACGTATTCTCGCACTAGTTTCGGGAAGGGTCCTGTTCTCTCTTTTGGGACTGGAGGATCCCGTTGGGCGATCTTATCCTTCAATCGGTTGCTCTTTCTATCGACTTGTACTGCACGAGGGGGTGGTGAGGGGAACCTGATGACTGGCCGACAAGGTGGTGTGTCGATTTCATCCTGATTGTCAAGATGTTTATATCTCCCGTATCCTACGTATTCTATGGAATGCGGGTTCTGTCCATAAGGAATAATTGTATCACGATCCCAATAATAATGAGTTCCTCCGAGTTCAATTGGTTGTTCGGGATCAGCGCCTAATCTACGCGCCCACAACGATCGAGTTTTATCGGTGAGTCGTCTCCACTCAGGGGTACCCAAACGTATCGTCGTGGTTGTACAGTCCGTGGCAATCGCATGCGCCAATAACACACCACATTTTCCATACCCAGACAGGGCGGGATTGGGTTGCGATTCAGCGTGATGGATAAACGGTCGGTTTCGTAGGTCAGCCTTGGTTTATTCCATATGGGTGTAGTTTCGAAGAAATTTGGCCATCCGTTTCTCCCGTGGATAGGGACCGTCCGGTAGTCTTGCCGTGCCGGTAGAAGTACATCAATGGTCCAAAAGTATTGAACCCTTCCTAACACGATGTCCTCGAATGGTCGATCGCGTAACTGATTGACCCAATTTTCCAATCGGTCGGGAGTTAAGGCCCTCCACTCCGGTGGGACGTACAGCACGATGTCCTTTCTTGCAATGTCGATTCGCAACGCCAACTTCCAATAGCAATAGAGCCTCGTTGCTCCGGGTACTAAGCATACCGGTTTCTTCCGTCCTATTTCGATGGGAAGTATTTCATCGGGATTGGCGGGCCTCGCACTTACTCCCACACTATCGAATTGCCTTCCATTTCTACACGTGCATCGAGACATGTTGGTGATACTAACACATACAGACAATTGATGCATTAATTCTTAAGTATATTTGAACATATTATATATATATGTTCGGGATTCCGTGTCGCAAGGCAGCGGCACGAGCGACTCTCCTCGCAGCGCGAACGATCCGTTGCGCGGCAGCACCTCACGGGCGCAGCCGGCTGGCAACACGAGGCATCGTGGAAGGATCTAGAATCGACCACGATGTTCTCGCAACGGCTAGCCGGCCGGCGGCAGCCATCTTAGCTTTTTAGTATTCATCGATACGTGCCACGCGCCACATCGCTGCTGATCTTTTTCGATATTCTTTGTCTTTACGCGCTCGATTACTAATGTAATCGCACTCATAAAAATCAGGAGAACTCACTCTCAACGGTTGTCGCACCGGGCGCAATCGTAAATTTACTGTGCATCCTCATTCGAACGATCTCATTCTCAGCACGTGGACTCGCCAAACTCGTGCATACAATCGTGTACTCACCGGCGCGATCTCAACGCTGTACGCGTCAAATTAATATAATTTCGTCGCGGCATCGTTCTAGTGTAAAACTCATCTCAATAGTGTAATTCAATTCTGTGAATTTTCTCAATGACATTTTAGTGATCGACTCGCGACATTTCACTCATTGACATTGATCTCATTTCACTCGTTGACTGCGCAACGCAATATTCAGTGACATTATCTATTCTTTCATCTAATAAAGACGTGTGTTTTTTGTTCACATTTTTTCACGAAAGTATACGAACTTTTATTTAACACCCTTTGTCACGATCATCCTACATCCCGGCAAAACTCTCAGCAATTCTCAAACAATATATATATATTTTTATTATTATTATTATTATTTTCTTATTTTTTTTTTTCATTTTTTTATTTTTTTTTTTTTATTATTTGTTTAAGATTAGTCTACTTTTCCTCTTTTTTTTCTTACTTATAGGGCAGAAGCATTATTTTATTAGTTTAAGCCTTATTCGGGGTTTCCATGCACATAGCTCATGAAAATAGTCCCGAGAATGCGGTAAAGTTCTCAGCATATGGCTGGCATTATAGTGCATTAGAGAGTTTATTACGAAACGAAGTTGTTATATACGTACTTCTTCCGTTCTTTCTTTTGTTGCTTACTTGATATGTTAGTTTCCTAGTCTCGTTATTTATGGGTTTTCCCTTTTTTTTTTCTCTCCTTCCTTTTTTTTTTGTTGTGTATATATTTTTTTCCTTTTTTTTTTCGTTTTCTGGTTTTCCTACGGTATCTTAATTGGCTGATCTATTTCCTACATATTTTATATCTCCGCTCTCTCTTTTTTTTTTTTATTTTCCTTTTCTCCTTATTAATATTATTGTCATTATTATTATTATTATTATTATTATTATTATTATTATTATTATTATTATTATTATTATTATTATTATTATTATTTTTTTTACTAAATTCTACTTTTATTTAAAGATTGTAAAGTTATGCGAGGTAGAATTCGTTTTTCCTCTTTTTGTTCTCCCTGTATTTTTCCTAGACTATAATTCAGGGATAGTACGGGGTGCGATAAGTGTCAAGCCATTTCCTTTGCTATATTCGTGATCAATGGAGAACTCCACTCCGTAATCAATGTTAAGTTTGCACGTGAAACATTTTTTTATTTGTTTCACACAGCCGGTGCAAACAGTGGCGTGATGACAGGGCAAAATCATTATTCCAATGCTTTTCTTAAAGCAACGATGGCATAGATTATTATTGACTACTTTGTTCAAAGTGCCAATGCTGATAAGTTTCGGTTCTCCCGTATTTTGCTGGATGGACAGATGTTTACGTTCGGATGGTATTTGTGAGCCCGAAGCCTTTGCTGACGGGTCAATGTTATTGTCTTTGACCTCTTCAAGGATCGTAGCCTCCTGTTTCTTTTCCTCGTTGGCTGCCTCGTTTAATGTCGGTACCTGTCTACCTGCTTGGTTCTGTCCATTGCCTCCTGCTTCTCTGATAAATTTATTTATGTCCGTCGTATATTTTCGGAGGTTTGCTAGACACGCGGCCCATTTAACCGTATCATCCGCTTTCTTTAGTTCGATTGATTCTTCCAATAACTTTGATAGTTCGAAATCATGATTATTAGCCGGTTGGATTCCGGATCTCCGTTGGGCACGCAAGAATCTGCATTTCGAGAACCATTTGACGTGTTGGCCCATTGCTGTGTCGGTAGCCTGCCAATCGGTCAATCCGCCCCCACAATAATAACATATTGTTTCGTCAGACTTTCCCGTGGCAAAGAAACCAGCTGCTGCAAGGCTTTCCTTTGATTGTGGTGATGATGTTGGCCAATTCGCAAAACTTTTCAAACGTTTGACATAAGCAGCGTATTCCGGATAGGTGGGTCCATCCTCAGGAGAATGGGTAATCCGATCGGCCTTTTGCGATCCGGGGCTTTTGGTATCATAGGGTCCTTTCGGTGCGCGTGCAGCAGGTATAACGGAAGGAGGCACTCCAAGGGGTACATTACCACAGGGAATCCTTCGCACGAATCGGCATTTATCTTGCCATCTCCGATGTTCTAACAGGGGCTTGTCGTCAGCTTCCCATTCGCTTATCGTCAGTTTACATTCAAAACATGTAGTTTCGTCTGCCTGCCCGGTGTAATAAAATCCTGCGGCTGCCAATTCTTCAATTGATACTTTTGGTTTCGGCCAGAGTGTAAAACTGAGTAGCCGCGTTTCTTCTAAACGATAGTCCGGACCGATGGTTTGTTGGTTCGTCGTCATTTTCCTTGGAGTCGCTTGTATTTTCCTGCTCCTTTTCTTCAGTTCGTTTCCTTTTATTTCTTCTCAGATTGAGGGATTCCGTTGATTTTTCGATTTTATGTCGTTCGCGTCCTCTGGATTTTGAGCCTCCTTTAAGCAAAAATACCGGTTTGAAGCTGTTGAGTTCGTAACGGTATGTAGGGAAATTCAGGATTATCATTGTGGTGCGTGTATATATGTATTAAATATATTATTATTCATATATATATTTTTTTTTTTTTTATATTTTCTTTCGGAGGGAGGCTCATTATTGTGTTACCAGGAGTCATCTCTGTATTATGATTTGCGCGAGGGATGGTATTGTAGATTTTCCTTATTCTCGCCTCTTCGTCTTTTTCCTTTTCTTTTACTTGTTTGAACGTCTTTCGAGAGAGAGGAACATCTGCCTTCTCTCGGGGCATGGTGTATGAACAGGGACTCTCTTTATTTTCTCGAGGGTAGGATATATTTTTGTCTCTGGTTCGTCGCCGGCCGCTACCTCCTTGTTAACGGTGGCTTTTAATAACGGGGAGGATTCTACCTGGTCCTGTGTAGTTGACCCTTGTTTCTTCCTTTCCTGTCGCGTGGACTCTTGAGGAATTAGTTCTAGTGGAATGCGTTCTCGCGGTTTAACTCTGGGCATTGTCGCGAAAGGCGGTATCGATGCCGGCGGAAGTGATGTTAATTCCTTTGTTTCCATTCCGTGTTCCAATAGACTCATTTTGAGTGGTTCGTGGAAAGGTCGAGGAGTTTTATAATGATCGTCCTCCCTCGTTGATTTACTACTTCCGCCTCATTTTTGCGCGGAAGGGTTGAAGTTTCGGGACTAAAATAGGAAGGTAGTGTGGTCCCTTGATGTGTAATTACAGGTACATGATAATGGTGATTCAATGCCTCGGGCTGCAGGGTTTGTTGGAGGTCACGAATTCTTGGATCAAAACCGAAATGGAACGGTTCTAAGTTGAAAGTAGTCCTGTTTCCTTCGTTTTCAGCGTAGTAGCTCGGCGGCTTAGGTTGCAACGGAGATTTATTGGTGGGTTCTTCGTCGACATTTCCATCTTCCTCGTTGTCTTTAGGGGGTTTCCTTCCCAGATGCAGTAATAGACTCGTTACCGAATCCCATATGGCTCCGATAAGATATAATGACCATCCGTATACCGTGTGTAAAGCGTATCCATGGATTATCGTATCGATAATTAACTTTACTCCTCTGCACAACATTACGATGCCAATTAGACCTGCGCTAAACGTACCGAAGGTCGAGAAGTATCCCCATGATTTTTCCCAAGAGCTTTCGATTATTTTATTTATTGCCTGTTCGTCAATTAAGTTGGCAATAGTCCCTCCTTGAGTAATGGTGGGTTGTCCTGCTATTCCTCTCGCGACGGAGTTTAAAATAGCGGGGCGTTCAGCGGCAAACATAATATGTTTGCGTAATTCGTCCAGGTCCTTTTGCGTATATATGCCACTGGTAGCAAGTGCTTGTGGATTACGGTATGTCCAGGTGTGTTCGGAAAGAGGTTTAAGTACGGTTGGTGGTGTTGCATGGATGGGTCGCGGTTCGAGCGAATACCACTCTCCTCCAACACGATACATAGACGGCACAAGGGTATTACAGGTGACCTGGGTTCCGGTCTTCTTGAGTATATGTGTGCGAGGTGTGAGATGGTAGGAGTGGTTTCCTACCTCGACAGGTAGCTGAGTGTAACACTCCCGTGTCTCTCTGATTTTTACCTCTATTGGTATGCATTTCACGATATGGGCTACTTCCCCGGATAATGCGGCCATATATCCTGGTCCTTTCATGATGTTATAAGCGAATTCGTCCGGTGATTGTTTTGCTAGTCCTATGGTGTTTTCCAAAACCCGTCTCTCGAGATTACATCTCTGTGTTAATATATCCACATACATTTGTTTCATTTGTGTTCGTATGTATTTTTCTACGTATACGAATTTTGAATTTACGTATGCGAAGAGATCGAGATTGTTTACAGACAATGGTTCCTTTTTTATGAATGGATCTCCTTTGCGGATTTCTACAATTAGTAGTTTAGGATGTTCTGTCCGAATTAATGTGTATCCACACAGATTTGTCTGTCCCTTGGCTGTTAGTGCAAAAATCACATCTCCTTCCGTCAATGAATACATTGTTTGTTTGTATGTGGTGTCGGTGTCGGTGGTTCGTTTGGCGGGGCCTTCGTAAAGCACACCGTACCGTTTGGAATGACAGCTGTCCTCAGGGTAAGGCTCCCAAAAGGTATCGCCTCCGTCAATATCGACGCAATGACCCTCACTAAGCTCACACCGCATACCTGATCTTAAATGAATTCTGTTGGTATCTACATCAACGTCCGCAGAGTAATCACGGAGAGAGATCTTAACCGTGCCTTTTACATATACTTTTTCCCAATTTCCGTAGGGGTCAGAGTAATATACCCCTTCACACGATGCATCTTGATTTACAGTTCCGGCTATCGAGATGGGACGCATTATTGTGCCGTTAAGCATTGCTCCATATATTTCGGTTTGTCCAACTTTTATTTTCCCTGTCTTGTGAATTTCGGAACAAGCGTCTCGCGAAAGGGTATCGATATACGCATATTCTCCGTTGGGCACGTCCATCCCATGCGACCACATGCCGCATCGGCGAATTACGCGATATATTTCGACTTTACATTGTCGTACTTGTATAGAAGAATATTGATTTAATTGTAATAGTTGGATGTGGACCGCGGTTTCGTTCACTTCCTGTGTAGGAATGTCGCATTCGCCGATCTCGAGGAGTGATACAGTTGTAATATTCAAAGTGGCGCCGGTGCAATCGTATCCGATTATTCCCTCCACCGGGGGTAGGGAATATAGCAGGAGTAAGAACGCTATTCCTCGGGCGAGTAACGCCTTTTCCATCTGTAATGTCAGTGATTTTATATGTAGATTTTGGGCGCGGCAATGCTCCTAGGATCGACAAGAAAAGGGAAATAAAACGGGTGCGTGGCACCGATTGGTGAGGTGCGGAGCAACTCCGTTGGTCTTTGAGTCGTAAGCGATTAATATTCAGATAGGATGGGGGAACAAGATCTCTCGGAGTGTATCGAGGTGTTTAAAAACCCAGTGCATTCCGAGATTTCTTTTATTCGTTTAACCCTTTCTACATTGAAAGGGACTTCGTCATTTTCCGCCGCTCTAATACGGACGCGATTCGATTATGCCGCGTGTGAACGAGCCTATGACTCCTTCATTGCAGAGGTTGCTTGATAGCAATCCTCATGTACCGGATACTATTTCGATAAAAGTGCGACAAGGAGTTCGTCGTATACGTTTCCTTCGGAGGATGTTGAACGAAGCAAGGTAAAAGGCTTTACGTGTAAGTTTTTTTTTTGTTGAATTCCTTTCTTCTATTTTTTTTTCGGCCCCCTTTTTTTTCAGCTGGGATTTGTCATACGAAGATATCTTCGATCTTCGCCGACTTTTCTCGATGGAAATAACGGCGCCTCCAGGGCGGCTCGAGGGGTTCGTTGCAGGGCGTCAGGTCGTGCAACGGCGTCTCTATCGGCATCTTTGTTGGTACGTTTTCCTTTCTCTTTCTCTTTTATGAACCGATGGGTTATTTTCCTTTCTCTCTCTTTTTTTTATTAGGATTTTATTTATTTCTTGTTCTCTCTTTTTTTTTTCAGCGTTGCGCGTTGTGTGCTTAGCTAATTGCTAATTGTCACTTTCCGGGAGAATTTATTTCCATTGTATATTTTTTTGTAATAAAATGTCATATCATTTATCTCGTGTGTTTTTTTTTTTATTTCGTTTTTTTTTTTATATTTCTTGTTCTAGTTTTTTTTTTCCACTATTTCTTATTCGTTGTTTTCTTTAGATGGAAATGTATATAATTTAGCAAAGGTATGTTCATAACTATTTTCATTGATGTTTGAGAAGAGATTTTTTTTTTTTTTCTCAAGGGTTGGATTGGTCGTCCTTTTTCGTTTGCTTAGCAGATGTCTCGCTCCCCTACTCCTTTTAATTGGGCCCTTTTTTTCGAGGCGTCCGGTTTTTCCTCGTTGACCATTGGCTGTTCATCCCCGCTTCTCTAAAATTTTCCACGGGGTAACCTCCCTCGATTTAGATATAAAAAGGCCAGGTTTCCACAGTTTCCTCATCAGTATCCTCTTTTCTTTTGGTTTGAATATACTAATCCAAAGAAAAACTACCGTCATGCCGTTCTACGGAGAATTTTTCGCCAACGAGGAGCTCGACTTCTTTGAAGTCGACGAGGTCCTCCGGACCGTCTATCCGGCAGCGGGGACTCGCTGCCTGAGAGGAAAGGCTTTCGAGGAGCTGGTGGCTCGGACCCGGGCTGAACGTCGGGCACGCAACCCGTAAGTGTATTTTCTTTTCTTAATTTTATTATATATTTTTTTGTAATTTATATATTTTATTAATAAGTTTTTCTTCTTTTTTCTTTTCCAGTTGGCGTTTCGAGACGGAGGATAGGTTCGCCCTCCGGATCCTCTTCGGAATCGACCCTTATCAGGTCGATTTTGAAGATTGGGACTTCGAGTCCCCAATTCTGGTGGCGAGGGAAATTTCCCTCTACGAGGATGAGGGGGCGCGGTACGCGCATTATTACGCGGAGATGCATAGCCGCAAGGTGTGGGTGCCGGAGCCCCTACCACCCATCGCCTGGGAGCCGGAGACCCCTGAGGTCTCTATCGTTTTCGAGCGGCTGCTCCAGGTCGCTCCTCCACCCAGTCCGGCGAGTCCTCCTCCGGCCGATCGGGGAGTTCCGGGGGGCCTCGTGGTCCCGAGGCCGCGGCGGCCATCGCTACTAGAAGAGCTGTCGCGGCTCTTCCCAAACCTGGGCCGGGGCCTGTTGAGGAGGCGGAACCGCTCCCCGCCATCAAGGGGCCATTTACGACGTAGATTGGTGAGGTTTTGTCATGTATTTTTTTTTTTTTTTTTTTTTTTTTTTTTTTTGAACCTATATTTGTTTTTTTTTTTTCCAATGTTTTTAATTTTGTTTTTTCTCTTTCTTTTGTTGCAGGGGTAGAGGTTCTTCGCCGACTCGTCGTACTCCCCCCCCTTTAGTAATATTAAGCGTTTTTTTTTTTTTTATATACCTTTATATTTTACTTTTAAGTTTTTTTTTTTTTTTTTTTTTTTTTTTATGTAAGATCTTTTTTTTTGTATTTTAGTTTTAAGAATATTTTTTTTTTCTTTAATCTTATGCGGCGTGTGCCACTAGGCTTAAGAAGATTTTTTTGTATTTTGTATTTGTATATTTTTTTGTATTTTGTGTGGGTGGGAGGTCACATTTTTTTTCAAAATATACGTCCCAAAGGGGACATTTTAAATGTAACATTTTCTCTGATTCGGCTTAGTCCGATTATCCCCTTCTCCTTTTTCCGTCTTGTTTTGTTTTTAAATTCGTCTTTGTTTGTTGGTTTCGTTGTTGTCTCGTGTTTGTTCGTTGGTTTCGTTGTTGTTTCGTCTTCGTGGGTTTGCGTTTTCGTTTCGTCTTCGTTGGTTCATCGTTGTTGTTTTGTTCTTCGTGGGTTTACGTTTTCGTTTCGTCTTCGTTGGTTTATCGTTGTTGTTTTGTCTTCGTGGGTTTGCGTTTTTCGTTTCGTTTTCGTTGGTTTGTCGTTGTTGTTTTGTCTTCGTGGGTTTGCGTTTCGTTTCATCTTCGTTGGTTTGCGTTTCGTTTCGTCTTCGTTGGTTTGTTGTGTGTGTTTTTCCTAATACTTCTTTCTGCGTCGTATTTGTCATTATTTTTGTTGTTTGTTTTATTCAATTATTTTTTTTTTATTTGATATATTTTTTTGTTGTTCTTCGTTTAATTATTATTATATATTTTTCGTTTATATATGTTTATTTTGTATGCGCTTATGTGTATTTATAAGTGTTATATGTACATATGTATATATATTTTTGAATATTCGGAGAGATTTCTCCTTTCTTTTTCAATAAATGCTCCACCGGGGCGATTTAAACTGATTTTTCTTGTGTTCGTTTTTTTTATTAGTATTATTATTTTTTTTTTCTTTCACTCGCTCGTCGTTATTGTTATTATTATTATTATTATTTTTAATAATATTATGATTATTATTATTTTTATTATTATCATTAATATTATTAGTGTGGATTTCTTATATATTTTTTTTTTTATCCTCCTTCGTATGTTTCTATAATTGTATGTAATTGTATTTTTGTGTTGTGAGGGTGGGTTTCTTCTTTTCAATAAATGCTCCACCGGGGCGATTTAAACTGATTTTTCGTGTTTTGTGTTTGTTTATTATTATTATTATTTTTTTTTTTTTCACCTGTGTTTTTTTTTCGATTTTATATTGCTTATTAATTTTATTGCTATTATATTATTATTATTATTATTACTATCGGTATATATATTTTTTTTCGTCTTTTCCTTTCTCTTTTTTTTTTCTTATATTTACATAGCGTAATGTTTTTCCCAGTGAATGCTCTGGCAGAGGTTTAATGAGTCATTTTCCCCTCTTTTTTTTTATTGATTAACTCTTAATTGCTTTATTTTTGAATATTTTTAAAGAGGAGATATTGTTATTTTTATTATTATTTATTTGTTTATTTAACGCCTTCTTATTTCTTCTGCCACTTTGTTTTATATTATATTACACATTTTTTTTTTTTTTTTTTTTTTTCCTGCGTTTTTCCTCCGCGGGGCATCTTGTCGGTCAGTTGTTACGCCTTTTTTTTCTTCAGGGGTCTCTTACGTTTCCTGAATCGGCTGGATTTACGGAAGATTTTATCGAAGAGGTTCTAGCCTGTCGGTTCTCGTTTCTCTCTTTCTCGTTAGCTCTCCTTCTTCTCAACGTTCTGCCCCACGTGGGTCTATTCTATTCAGGTACGGTTGTCTCTTTCTTTCCTTTCTTTTGGTGGGTATCCCGTTTTCCAAAAGTTGAATGCCATTTTTTTTGTCTCCCTTTCTCTTCTCCTATTAAAGCCTTTTACCCGGCTATTGCCTTTATTTTCCTTAAAATTATTTACCCTACTTTATGTATTTGATAATACTATGCTGGTCGTGTCGTTAATTATTTCATTATATATATATATATATATGTACATATTTTTTCATTCGTGAGGGGTGTTTTTTTTTTTTATTTTCTGCAGAGGGCTTGGAGAGTGCGTATAGTACTTTTAGCCAGATCGTGAGCCTCTTGCACCATTGCTGGGCTTATTTGTTTGTCATACTCGCTGTAAACGCGTTCAGGCAGGATTACCATGCGCCGTACGCTGACTATGTCCTCATGGCAGAGGTCGCATTGATTCGAGGCCATACCACAATCGTAGCAAGCTACTGCATGCGCACAGGGAATATAAATTCCTGATACTCGATTTTCTCCGCAATAACGGCAGAGGTTGTCGAAAACAATGTCGTCCAGTCTGATGCCTGGTGCAATGAATCCACTAGGTATATAATCTACGAGAACATTCTTCTCGAATTCGCGCAACGGCGGTTTTCCTGAGGTGCTCGGTTTAATTCTCTTTTGGCAAAACGTTCTATAGTGATCCATAACCTCGGCGATGGTGGGACCGGAGTCTCCTTGTCTCCTAACTTCCTTGATATCCTCGTGTCCCTTTCTCTCCCGCAGGTATAGACAGTCCTTATGCCAGCAAGCGTGTTCTTTCCAAGGGTCGTCACCGGGAACCCATCTGTGCAACTCGCCTCCGCATGAGAAACATTTTACTCGATCACCCTTTTGCAGGTAGTAGAATCCCGCATCGGCCATTCTTTCGGGAGTTTGTTCCAATGCAATCGGCCAGTCCTCATATGTCTTGAGCCGTTGCTCATATGTAGAATATTCTGCATGCGGTGCCGGTCCGATATTAATTACCTGACTATACGAAGGCCTTGGCAAAAATCCTGGGATGAACCTCGGCGGATCTGGTATGGATCTTGTTTCGCCGTATGCTCTGGGGGGTACTATTGCGCTTATTGCAGGTGTAGGAGTTTGCGTTGACCGCGGGGGTTCTGGAGCTCTCATTTTACACGGTTGATGTGTTGGTGGCAAGGGATCGTCACCGCTTTGAACTGAACCAGACGCTCCAGAATTGCTCCTTGTCTTTCTTTTACCTTTTGGTGGTATATCTACTCTGCTTCCGACCACCGCTATCCTTTTCTCGCTCGCTGCCTCCTTGTTGGCAGACCGTGAACTCCCTTCTCCCGGCTCAGGGCAAGAGAGACAGAGATTATTATTTCCCTTCTCTATATTTTCGTGTTGATTCTCGGAGATAATTTCGTCCCTTCCTCCATGATCCATTGGTGATACCGGGGAATTGGGGGGTCCGATAGGGCTTGGTGGAGCCGGTGGTAGTTCTGGCGTTTTTGGGTGGTCCGGCGGAGTCGGAAGGATTATTGCTCCTGATGCTGTTAAACGCACATAGTGTTCGATCGGAGGGTCTTCTTGATAAGTGGCCGTTCTCTTTTGCATCCATGGGGGAAGCCTCTCTCTTTTCTTTTCGTCCATCGGTATATTACCGCATGGAAGTCCGTGCGCGAAACGGCATCCTATCGATTCCAATTTATGCTCAGTTAAAGGATCCTCGCCGATTTTCCAATCATGCATTATTATACCGCATTCAAAGCAGATAACATCGTCACCTAGGCCCTCGTAATAAAATCCAGCGGCAGCGAGTGCCTCGGGTTTCAGGTACGGTCGCGGCCATCCGACAAAACTTTTCACTCTCTCTGTCTCACGCCGATATCGGTGGTATTGCGGCTGCTTCCGGCTTTTCGGTGTTTGAGTCGTGTTGTTCGAAACACCTGCAGACTCTCCAGTGTCGCCTGTTCCCATCATTTTCGTACAGGTATGTGCGACTTCTTCACTCGCTCTGGGTGAACGACGCACGTTTTGCCTTTGAGTTGAATCCGCAGATTACCCTTTTCCAAAATGTCCAATATCTCGAAAGGTCCTGTATATTGATCTCCTAATTTCCCTGGCTTTGGCCCTTTAAGCAGAAAGACGGGTTCGCCAACCTTGAACGTAACTGGATCGATGTGGCGATCTCTATATATCTTGGCTCTCTCTTTAGAAGCTATGAGATTTATTCTTCCTATTTTTTGAATCTCGTGTATCTGTGTAACTAATCTTGTCAAGTAATCGTCGTACGTTGCTAGCTTGCCGAGGTCGTCAAGAGGAAAATTCGAGGGGGTTCTTGCGATTCGACCGAATACCATTTCGTAAGGGGTGTGCCTTGTGCTCTCGTGAACGTTCGTATTGTAATTAAAGATAGCTAATTCCACCCAATCATCCCAATTATTTTCTTGGGTTGTATATTGTTTGAGATATTCGCCGAGAGCGTGATGTGATCTTTCTAATGAACCGTTCGACTGTGGGTGAAAAGCTGTAGTTTTAATCTTCTTGATTTTAAATAACTTTGAAATTTGTTTCATAAAGTTGCTCAGAAAATTCGTGCCTTGGTCGGTCAATACGGCTCGGGGAGAACCGAAGTTGCAGATAAATCTCTTAACGAATGACTCAGCTATGGTTACAGCTTTGGCGTTCGGTAGAGCTACCGCGATTGAAAATTTTGTTAGTTGATCTTGTATAGTAAGTATATATTCGTTTTGCTTGTGAGTTTTCGGCAATGGTCCCACGATATCCATAGCAATTTTTTCGAAAGCCGTAGGGGGTGTATCGGTGATGACCATCGGTTGTTTTGTCTTGACTCTCACCAATTTTTTTACTTGACAATTCAAACATCTTTTTATATAGTTCTGAACGTCCTGTTTGAGATTTTTCCAATAGTAATCGTGTCGAATTCGATTATATGTTTTGCTCACACCTCTGTGTCCGCCAACGGCCGAACAGTGTTTTTCCGTTATTATTGCCTCTCGCTCTTCTTCCTTTGGTTCCCTGATAATTCCCAGACAGACTATTATTTTTATGTCTGTTTCTTGAAATAATTGGTGGATTTGAATTACGATATCGTTCCATTGTATATTGCAAATCGCATAAGATTTTGCAACGCTGATTGATTTCAAGTTTAATTCCTCTGCGAGGTTTCGGCAGCTTTTTAAACTTTCGACGATATTTTCAAGAATTAATGTTGGTCCGTCTCGTATTTCGTCTCGAATAGGCAAAGCAATAAAATATTTATTATTTCGCTTAGACAAGGCTTTCGCTTCTCGTAATTTCAATTTTCTTAAATTGGGCATTTCTTCTCGGTCTACCAATGATTGCGCCCCCTTATCCATCGGCAGCCCCCTTGTATCCACGAAAAACATCATGCTATCTTTACGACTGTAGAAAAGATCTCGAGATTGCTGGATAGTCTTAGACTTTTCCCGCTGTGCTCGGACGTCAGGTAAATTAACTTTGAGTCTCTCGCACTCGTTGCCGGGTGTGCAGCGTGGGGTGCTCTCGTCGTCGGAATTCTCCGAATCGCTGTAAACCAGCGGTTGCCGACCATCTTTTTTTCTTATAGGATTGTCCTCAATATCACTACCCTCGTCCGAAAGTTCGGTGTCTTCCTTCGTTAGCTCGTTGTCAATATCCTCGAGATCTCCGGTCGCCTGAAGAGGTGCACTGTCTTCGTGCATGTTACCGTAGCTTATCCTAGTATCGGTAGTCTCGTTAATTCTTCGGCTGCAGCTTTCTCCGAAGGTTTCCTGATCTTTTCGTTCCGGCGTGGGATTCCTCCCTCGGGTTGATTTTTTATGACTTTTTGATGGTCCGGCTGAGTGGACTTTCTCGTAATCCACGTTGCCAAAGTCGTCCCCGCTTTCTTCAGGCACGTCTCCTTCTTGTGTCCCGCCGGCTGGTTCAAGGGCGCCGCTCGTCGAGGCTTCGCATATGTTGTCAGGGTCTGGAGGCTCCCACGGATCCTCGTCGGCTTTTAATAATTCCTCATCTGGATCTATGGTTTCATCGACGTCTTCGTCGCTATCTAAAGTTAAATACTCGGCAATTTCCTCGTCGGTTAATCCGCGTGCCGGTTTATGGCGCGTTTTAGTCGTGGGGTTGGTGCGAATTATAAAGATGCCGTCGGGACTAATGGGTTCACAGACGGGATTTCGAGAGAGAGCATCAGCATTTGCGTTGGTCTTTCCTGCTTTATATACTACGTCATATTCATATTCGGCGAGTTTCAGCCGCCATCTCAAAATCTTCGAGTTTCCGTCCGTGGCTCGGCGGAACCATAGCAGTGGTTTATGGTCGGTTACTACCGTGAATTTGCGTCCGTATAAATAGGGGCGATAATGAAGGATGCAATATACTATTGCGAGAGCTTCTTTCTCATAGGTATCGTATCGCTCTTCGGTTTTGTTGAGGGCGCGGGAGGCATAAGCGCATGGATGGTCACGGTTAATTTCCCCTTGAGAAAGGATACCGCCGATAGCTATTCCTGAGGCGTCGGTCGTTAAAATAAAAGGTTTCGAAAAATCTGGGTACCGTAACACAGGAGCGGTGCACAATTTTTCCTTTAAAATTTCGAAAGTCTCCTGTTCCTCGTTATGCCATTCAAAGGGTATTTCCTTCCGAAGAAGCAGAGTGAGTGGCTTTGATATTTTTGCATAGCCATCAATAAAACGTCGATAATAACCCGTTAGTCCCAAGAATTGGCGAATATTTTTAACGTTCTTGGGCCGAGGAAATTCGCGTACTGCCTCGAGTTTTTTAGGATCGGGCTTAACTCCGTCATTGCCGATGATGTGTCCTAAATAAGCGACTTCTTTCTTTAAAAACTCGCATTTATCAGGTTGTAGTTTTAGTGTTGCCACTTCGAGCCTTTTCATCAGTTCTTTGTAGATGGTTTCATGTTCTTCTAATCCTCGCGAATAAATAACGATATCATCCAGATATACAAATATTCCTTTTCCAAGTAGTCCGCTTAGAGCGAGATCCATAGTTCTTTGGAAAGTGGGCGGGGCGTTCCGAAGTCCGAACGGCATACGAACGAACTCGAAATGGCCTCGTGGCGTCGTAAATGCGGTCTTATGCCGGTCCAAAGGACTGACTTCTATTTGATGAAATCCTGATGCTAAGTCGAACACAGAAAAATACTTTGCGCCGCCTAATTGGTCCAGTATCTCGGTTATGTTAGGGATGGGATAAGCATCGGCAATAGTTTTTTCATTAAGGGCCCGATAGTCAAATACCACCCTCCATTTTTTATTTCCTTTAGAGTCGTTCTTTTTTGGTACTACCCACACAGGGCAATTGTAAGGAGAGGTCGATGGTACTATTACTCCGTTTCTTAGCATATCGTCGACTTGTTTTTCTATTTCGTCCTTTGTACATTCCGGCCAGCGATATCCCCTCGTATTAATGGGCAAATCATCCGTCGTGGGAATTCGATGTTGTAATATTGTCGTGTGTGTTAATGCTTCTCCCGGCAAGTGATAGAGGTGAGCGCTGCTTTGTAATAAGGATTCGATGCTGGTTTTTTCTTCCATATTTAATTCATCTAATCGGAGGAGAGATTTTATCTTCTCAAAGCGATCTTTCGTGTCGAGGACTGTGAGTGTAAAACAGAAACTTTCCTTTAAAAAGGGTTGTAGGCAGCTGGATCGTAACTTCTCCGCAAGTTCGAGGTTTACGACGGTATAACTTTTATTATTTTTTGAAAGAGTGTCATTATTTACTATTCTTCTCTGGTTACAAGTTTTCTTATTCGTCAAGGATTCTACATGTCGCATGGCCATACTATCTTCTTCGTATTTTGTAGGTAAATTTCACATTTCCTCGGGATCAGTTTCATCCTCATGAGTTTTCGTATTCGGCTTCGTAATTTCGTGGTATCTCGTAGTACATTCTTTTTCTTTTCCTTGTTCTTCCGCCTCACTTGGGCGATTATAAATTTCATTGACTTCAGACTCTTCGACTTGACCACTGTAAACTCTCTCGGTCATACCTAGACCCCTAGAGCTACCTGGGCTCACGTCACAGTCTTTAGCAGCAACAGAATTATTTTTTTCATATTCCTTATCAACTTTAACTTCCTCACTTTGTACTGATGTTAAAACGAAATCATCACGAAATTCCTGGGCCTCACTTGATTCCCCTGTGGATTCGTATAGCGATGTTTTTGTAGATTTACTTGATTTTTCTTTAGATATACACTCGTCTTTATTATTTATCAGCGATTGTCGGGTCACAATAGTTATACTTTGCGGTTCAGTTGTCATCTCAATTTCCTTGGTTTCTTTAATATCCTCGTTCATCCTTCCTGCATCCCTCCTGTTCTCCTTGGATTCCAAAGGTCCCTCGGGCTCCGATTTCACCGAGAGCGCAGTATCTGCGGAATTTTTCCCCTTATTTTCATTACTCGTTATTTCCTTTTCTATGCCAGTTGCCTTTTCCGTGAGTAGTTCTAGTACTGGTACTTGCAGATTGATCGTGTAGAGATTATTATTTGTAACATAAATGTACGCCTTTCCATTTTCGTTGGTAACCAATCCGGTTTCTATCTCAACTCCCTTTCCAGCTTCCAGAGTGGGCAGATATCCCTCACGAATTTCCAAATTTTTTATTCGAACAAAACAAAGTTTTCGCGTTTGTCCCGGAATTATTATTGTTTCGGGGGTAGAGAATGGAATTTTTAGATCTTGCATTTTTAAGTGCCGTCTTTCGTAGTCGATTACAACTCTATTTCCGTCCAAATATTCCGATCCCAGTATTCCGCCTTCGTAGATGGGGAAATTATTCTCTACTACATGAAATGTAGCAAATCGTCCGAAAACTTCGAGCGTCACTCGTCCAAGGGTATATATTGAATTGGTGGTAATTCCGTTTAATTGTAAGATCTCGTTGTCGTCGATCACCGTTGTTGAGTTTACGAATTCCCTTTTGATGATATTCGGTCCAGCTCCAGTGTCAACCATTAATATTATAGATGTTGTTAAATTTTCACTCGTTAACTCGATCGTCGGGACGCTGCTTTCCCTGTGCAATATTACTGTGTGAATTTTTACTGTTCGTGTGGATTGGATACTACTGAGATCACGTGTATTGGGTGCACGCTCTGGGTGGTCCCCGCAGCACCCGTCGTCGGGAGACCGTTGGAGTTTCCCGGAGACGTATTATACCGCGATTCATTGGCTTTTTTCGCCGGGCACTCTCGAATAAAATGGCCGGTTTGTTTGCAATAATGGCAAGCGCCGGTTGTTTTTGGATCGCCTTTAGTGGTGTCTGCGAAAGTTTGCTGCTGGGACGAGGCGCATTGAGCTTGATTGTGGCGGTAAGGGCATAGATATGCCCCGTGTCCATTCTTTTTACATATTTGACAGACGATATTGGCTGCCTGCGTGAACTGCAAACCTTGCGGCACGGGATTGTTGCGAGTGTTCTGATTGCTCGTTATTTTTTTAGCATGGCCTGGCAACAGGTGACAATCTTGCACCGTATGTCCTTGATTTTTACATAGTTGACAGATAACAGATGGCTTCTCTTGATTTGATGGAGGGAATAGTTTATAGCATCGATCAGCAGTATGACCTCTTTTGTTGCAATGTTGGCACACGGTAATTACGGGGGTGTTGGGCGTGGGGTCATTATTTTTCTTAGGAGAGAATAACTGGAAGCATTTGCTGGCCACGTGTCCTTTCTTGTCGCAGTACTGACAGGTGGGTACTACCTTTTCTGGGCTACCTGAGTCCGTAGATCCCGCCGCGTTGTTTACAGGTTTGTCGGGGCAGTTCACAGCTATGTGTCCAGGTTTGCTGCAAAGCTGACACTCGGGTGTCTCGCTGCTAATTGCCCGGATAGGACGTTTACCCTCGACTCTCGCATCCTTGGTGTTTTCTGAACTCCTGTTACCTTCGCGCAAAGCAGCTCGAGCTATTAATTGTTTTTCGATCTTTACTGCTCTTTTTACTATGTCGTCGATCGTTCCTTCCGCTGTCATTCGTGCTTCGATTTCCGGTTTTAATCCTTGTATGAAACATGGAGGGAGGCTGGAGGCAGTGTTATCTCTGAAAGCCTTATCTGCGGGTTCGTTATTTTCCGATTCGTAAGCTTCCAGTATTTGGAAACCCAAATCACGGATTCTATTTGCATAGGCCACTACGGTTTCTTCGGGTCGTTGATATATAGAGCCGAGTTCTCCCTGTAATTGATATATATTTCTCGCGGGCGCATAGATACATTTTAAAAATTTATGCAACTCCTTCATGTTCCTAAATGTCTGTTGAGCTATTGATCGTCGGGGTTCGCCGACGATTTTTATTCTGACTGCCTTGACTAATTGCTCCTCGCTAGAGGCGTCCAACATCTCTAATGCCTCTTCGCAACATTGGATAAACAGATTCAGCGAAGTGTTAACACCGTCATACGTGGGGATGACGCCCAAAGCGTCTTTGAGGGACACTTTTAGCCCGGAGTTAGCCATGATGTTCTTCTGTTCGGGGGTGTCTCGTGGAGTATTTATGGGAGGACTTCTTGTATTTTTTGTTTCGGGCGTCTCAATTTTACCCGTAAGCGTTTTATCGAGATCAATTGGTTGTTTTGAGGCTGTAGAGATTTCTGAATTTGATTTTGGCTTGGTTCCCGGTGTTCGGTTTGCGCCTTCTCCTATGATTGGATATAGATTACGCCTAACTGCGTCAAGTTGCGGGAGAAAAGTTTTAGGCACAGGATAATCGCCTTCCGGTGTATAAAATTCTTCCTCACTCGTATCAAACTCAGCGAGGCTCTTATAAATTGTCTGGTCTGCGAACGATATGTATGTTGAGTTTTCTCCAATGTCTTTTTCAGAAAAATTATCAATGATCGTATGTGTACTCTCGTTATCGGACTCGGTGGTCGTATCGAGGAGATGGGGTACCGGCGTATCGGGTCTCCGTGAAGGGTCTGCGAGCGTTTCAACAGTGTTTCGCTCGGTTGATTTAAGTTCCTCCGCTTTCAACCTGTCCTCAGCTATAGACAAACTCTGGGCTCTAACGCTTAATATTTCGTATTGTTCTTCTAGGTACCTTTGATTCGCCGTTACTTCGTCTGTCTCTTCTTGTTCGATTACCTTCTCTATTACCTGTATCTGAGTGTCTTCTTTCGCTGCTTGTGTCTCTTCTTCAAGGTTTTCCTCCTCTTCTTCTTTGAGGGATTCGTCTATGGTTGGTATTTTTTTAGGAACTGTTCCCGCTTCCGCGAGTAATGACTTGTTACTTCTGCTACTTCTTCGTTCGTTTACGTATTGGTGTACAATGTGGTCAGGAATAGTGGTGTTTGAACGAGTTGATCGGGTGGAACGGGACGATGGTTCGCTTTTTCTCTCGGGGTTAGTAGAACTCATTTAGATTCCCAAAAGGAAGTGGAAAGGAATTATTTCGTTATTATTATTATTATATTTATTATCCTTATTCAATTTTACTGCTCGGCGTATTTTATTTCCTTAAGACCGTTCTTACCCTATGCTTGTGAGAGCGTGGTTTGATGAAAGATATTTTGTACTGTGTAATAATTTTGTTCTTTCGGTGTCGGTTGGTTATGAACAAGTAGCAATAGCTCTTAATTAATTTTCTCAAAAGCTTTAAAACGGATTTGGTTAGCATATAGAAACTGGTTATTTTCCTCCTCTATCCTTTTTTTTATGCCTTACCGCTTGTGTTTTTTTTTTCCTCCGGCAAATAAAATAATTAGTTTACAATTTTATTGAAACCAGCTTTCGGGGATAACAAAAGATTCTGTTGGTTTTATTGGCGTGATTATTATTTGGGCTTCTTCGAACTTACTAACTCGCGGTTTGTTCTCGAATAACTTGAAAGATTTCACCGAGAGAGGCTTTTTCCAAATTTCACAAAATATCGCCTCGTTGGAAGTTAAATAAAGAAAGTCTATTTCCACCAATTCCCTGGTCGATCTGTCTTCTAGTGATGGGGCGATAGGATTTGATTCAGCTACTGGTTTTTGATTGCTTTTGTTTCTTACTAATGCTCGTATTTTTCGTCGCCAGCCTCCTTGCTTCGGCATATAACCTGTCTATTGCCCCTTTATTTATTTTTTTTTTGTACACAGGGTAGGAAATTCGGGTATCGTTACTTTTTATAGAGGTGTTAGCGTTTGTTTGGAGAAAATGTTTGTGTATTGTTTGTGTTTTGTTTGTGTTTGTTTGTGTGTGTTTGTGTTACTTCATCAACTTGTTCGCCTATGTAAGCGTTTAAACAAATGATGGCTTATAACTAATTGTGTTCTTCATCAACTTGTTCGCCTATGGAAGCGTTTAAACAAATGATGGCTTATAACTAATTGTGTTCTTCATCAACTTGTTCGCCTATGGAAGCGTTTAAACAAATGATGGCTTATAACTAATTGTGTTCTTCATCAACTTGTTCGCCTATGGAAGCGTTTAAACAAATAATGGCTTATAACTAATTGTGTTCTTCATCAACTTGTTCGCCTATGGAAGCGTTTAAACAAATGATGGCTTAGGAAGGTAGGAGGAAATGAGAGGGGCGTGTACAGTTGTGTTATTTTTTTTTTGTGTTACCCCCTTTTTTTTCCCCTTTTTTTTTTTTTGAGATTATCTTCTACTCCCCTTTTTTTTATTTAAATGTTTAAACAAGCACTCTAATTATCCCGGACGAGCCCCCAAAAATTCTGTTACGTCCAAACTAGCGTTGTTTCTTTACTAGTTTGAAATATAACAGTTGTCTCCGTTGTAATCGCACGCGCTGGTCAAGTGGGTGTTAAACCAACCTTTACCACACCTGGTGTCGATAAGGAGGACAACGATTGCTCCTTTTTAAAGCCTAACCTTGCGGAAAATTGCTTGGGATGGAGCCCTTAAGAGTGCTTGTTAAATGCGTGTCGTAGGGTGTAAACTAATTAGTAGAGGGTTTGGCGTCTCTCAGGCAAAGAGAGAGATAGAGAGGAAATCTTCGGTGAGACGGCAGCTACCTGCCGTTTTCTGACCAGGTGTCGGAGCACGCGACACGGTTAAACGAGATTTTGGTGGTCACTTCAAATCACTGGGTTGCAAGAACAAAATGAAATAATGCACTGTTGATAAATAAATAAACAGGTACTTACGGTAATAAACGGTGCTTTCCTGGTGTTCGTGGATATAGAACTTTCTTCACGTTGGTTTAATTCAAAAATGAATTTAAAGAAAAAAAAATTGATGTGTTTCACGGAAATGCAGGTAGAGTTAATACTTTTTAATATCACAAAAAAAATATGAGTAATACAGGTGATAATATTGAACAAAAAAAAACAATGGAGACCAAATGTCTATATGGTTGGAATTCCTAAAACTCGCGAAATACAATGTCAAATTATAGACTGAAGAATTAATTCCGTTTCTCTGAGTCCTGGATTTAATACTGACAACTCGAAAGTCTGAAAGACAATCGGGTTAAAACTGAATTTCAAAACAATGGATAACTGATTTGAGCGGTACTACTGTGGTATCTTGAACAAATAAATGAAAGAATATGCTGAACAAAACTGAAGGAATATTCTTGAACAAAACTGAAAGAATAACCTCCTCTAATAACTGGGTAAAGTGTGCTTATAAAACTGAAAGAGGTGTGCTCAAAAAAACTGAAGAAAGTGTGCTCAACAAAACTGAAGGAATATCCCCCGATAATAACTGGGTAAGATGTGCTCCTGAGCGTACAATTTCGGGGGTTTTTATACCATTTTTCTTGGTGACAAGTAGAGGGGATGTTGCTATGCGAGTGTCTTTTTGTATATCTATTCGGTATAAAATTCTGGTACAGTAACGAGAAGATGAGGTGATGCTACCGGTCTCATCCCTGATTGGTCCATGATCTTAAGTCCTTCTTTTAGGCGCAATGCGTTTATCGGGCCCCGCGCCGTGGATGACGGGGTGGGGTATCGAAAAGTAAAAGGGCGCAGACGAGATCACGTAGGCATCAATCCCCTCCTTTTCTCGTTTCCGTTTTCCGGGAAGTCATTACCAGAAAGATTTTTGTTGGTATGCAGCCTTTTATGGCTAAATACTTTATATGTAAAAAGGTCGCACGAGTTCCAATCGGACTATAGAATTTCGTCAACTGTCTAGACAAATAAAAACCGGTATTGAACAGTGAAAATACGCTCTCCTATGTCTTCGGAATTTTATACGTATTACGTGAATTATAAAATTCGTAGTTTCTCGTAAGACTTTTATAACCAGGACTCGCTTATTCCTAACAGAAATGAATATAATAATGAAATATAATAATGAATATCATTGATATAAACCATAACCTATTATCGTGAACTAATTATTTAGTACTTGATTAGTTTGTACTCGTCTGTCTGGATAATAATGCAAAAGTATAATTCTATATTACTAATAAAGCAATAAATCTTTTCCATGTTATTTCGTCCAGGGGCGTGCCATGGAAAAGACTTTCTTCGGCAAATGCTTTACCGTTAACTCCTTCAGTCATTTGTTTAAACAAATGGCGTACAAGTTGTCCAAGGTTAAGAATTTCTCGAAGGACGAACTAAATTAATATTGTACGTGTAGTAATTTCTTTACAGTCGGAGAGTTTATGGACAAGTTTTCTGCCTGTTGCGAGAGAACTCTTTTTCGTTACTCGGCGGTTTTGTACCTGAACTGTCGAATGCCAAACGTTGTATAATTTTCAGAAGGTGAAAATCCCTTTTCGTTTTTATAATGGTATCATTCTCCGTGTAATTACTACTACGTACTTAATTAATACCATAAGGATAAACACAGGCGTTCAAGAGAGCAATTCCTGGGGGTGAATTGTCTATTATTATTTCTTTTTAAATTGACTATATTCTTGGTTTCGTTTTCCTATTGATCATTACTTTATTATTTTCTTCAGAAGTCTGACCTCTATTGCTTTCCGATGTGTTATAATGAGAGGAATCCGTGGTTTACTAATTATTTAAGGATTAATTAATTAAGATTTAATAGAAGATATTTCCTTCTTCCTGCTAAAATCAAGGTCATGAGCCCCGTCTCCTTTGTTTTAACTTGTGGAGTTCGGTTCAACTAAAACACTGTTTAAAGCGTTTCCCTTAACGAGGATAACTTGTCGACCCGATTCTATGTATCTAAACCCGACGGTTTTAATCGACTGTCTGTAAATTCCTCCCTGAATGGTTTCGAGCCATGGTAAAATAGATTTACTGATCTACGGGGAGGTAGTCGATATCGATACTAGTAGGTCCCAATGGTAACTGTCAGCGGGCCGCGTTTCTTTTAATTCCTTTTTGGCTCTCCAGGGGAGCGCTCAGGAGAGGGGTCAGAGACCGCCTTTCTCGACCTCCGCCTGTGAGGCCCGGATCTGTTTTACCCTGTTTCATCGGTATCGACTCGCGAAGGTAGGACACCGATTTTGGAAAGACTCTAGGCTACCTTGACACTGATTAAGCAGTAGGTAAAATAGATATTGTTAAATGAAGAATTTTTAGATCAGATTCCCCTTTTTACTTCCACAAAGAAGGTTTAGGCTCAACTGCTATCGAGGGTAAAGCAGAAAATAAACTATGTGTTACGCTGGACGTAACAGCCCCAACGGGATATCACCGCATCCTCCAGAACTTCGACGATCTTACAACCGTTTGCCTGCCTCAGGGCTTGGCATTCGATCCATTTACTAAACAGGTCCTGAACCACTAGGATATAACTAAACCCTGCCTTGCTACGCGGTAAGGGCCCCATTATATCGGCCGCAATCGTGTCCCACGGTTGCGTAAGCACTCGTTTCCCCATTAGTCCTACGGGGGCCGCTTGTTCGGCCTTGCATCGTTGGCACACCTCGCACCGGCGAACGTATTGGACCACGTGACGAAACATGTTCGGCCAATAGTAGAAGTTGGACAATCGCCTGACTGTTTTGTCGATTCCCATATGTCCGGCTTGCGGTACATCGTGGGACTCGCTAATAGCCTCTTGCCGATTCTCGAGGGGTAGTACCAGCTTCCAGGCGTCCAAGTCGCATACCTCCAAAGCTGGTAGTTGAGGCAACCGATGGTAATATAATAAACCACCTTCCACTTTCCAGTCTGGATACCGGTCGGGGTTTCGAGTAACTTCGCGCACCCGATCGGTATACCAACGGTCTTGGCTCCCAACCTTGGGTTGAATGAGGGTGAGGGTATCCTCTGGGATTCGCGACAACGCATCCGGCACATGGTGCAAAGCCCCCTTTCGGTGGACGATCTCATAATCGTATTCCTGCATTTCTAAGGCCCATCTACCGAGGCGTCCGGTGGGATTCTTTAAGTTGTGCAGCCAACGTAGACTCGAGTGGTCGGTAATCACCGTGAAATGTTAACCTTCCAAGTAACAACGGAATTTGTGTATCGCCCAAATCACCGCAAGGCACTCCTGTTCGGTGGTGGTGTAATTCTTTTCAGGATCTTTCAAAGCTCTACTGGCATACGCGATGACGTGCTCCACCCCGTCTTTCGACTGGGTAAGCACGGCGCCTAGGCCTACGCTACAGGCATCGGTTTGCAAGCTAAACGGTTGTTCAAAGTCAGGACAGACTAGCGTGGGTGGGGAGGCCAAACCCCGACGGATCTCCTCAAAGGAGTCTTGTTGTTCTTTACCCCATACGAACGGTTGATTTTTCCTTAGAAGCCGTGTTAATGCCGTCGCTAATTTGGCGAACTCCGGGATAAAGCGCCGGTACCAGGAGGCCATTCCGAGGAATCGCCGGAGTTGCTTCAGATTACGAGGAGCTGGATACTCTAATACTGGCGCGACTTTATCCGGATCTATTTGGAGCCCTTGGCGGTTAACCAGGAAACCGAGGTATTTGACCTCCGAGCAACAAAATTCGCTTTTTTCCGGATTAATGGTAGGCCGGCGAGCCGAATTTTCCGGAGGACACGACGCAACCACCGAACGTGGTCGTCGAACGTAGCGGTGACAATGATAATATCGTCCAAGTAAACGTAGACATGCGGCTGCATCTCTGGGCCCAACAGGCGGTCCAGCAACCGTTGGAAGGTAGCGGGCGCGTTAGTTAACCCAAACGGCATTCGACAAAACTGGAAGAAACCCATTCCGGGGACAGTGAACGCGGTTATCACGCGACTGTTCTTCTCCAGCGGGACTTGAAAATAGGCCTGACTCAGGTCGAGAGTGGTGATATAGTTGGCGCTTCGGAGGCGGTCTAGGATGCTATTCATAAGGGGTATCGGGTAGGCGTCTTTTTTAGTCACTGCGTTGACCTTACGGAAATCTAGGCAGAACCGCAATTTACCATTAGGTTTCTTTACCATCACGATTAGGCTAGACCATTCGCTAGCCGAGGGTTCGATAATCCCGTCGGCCAACATTTCCCGAACCGCTTCGTGAATCGCCTTCTCGATAAAAGGCGATACCGCGTAGGATCGCTGCTTGATGGCAGGGAGGCCGCCGACGTCGATCCGGTGCTCTGTTAAGTTGGTGACCCCGGGTTTAGCGGGGGCCGTTGGGATTTCTTCAGCTATTAGCCGATCGAGGATACGAACCTCGGCCGCCGAGATTTCGCGCAGCCCACAACACAGAGATTGCATTGTCTGATTCTCCGAACGTACTTCGAAAGGGAAGGATTGTAAGGGGCTGGTCTTACTAAACCATCGGGCGTTTTCGAAGTCGACCACGAACCTGGCGGCACATAAGAAATCCAGACCGAGGATACAAGGTAACACCAAGGCGGGTAACAGATACGCCGTAAATTTGAATTGTTGACCGTTCAGAGTGATCGTCGGGCTGACGGTTTCATAAGCGATAGCCTTCTGACCTCCCGCCATTTCTACTCCTCGCGGTTGCGCGAGTTCACGGGCCACGCCCAGGTCCGCCATCCATTGGATTGCCGCCGGTCCGAGGATAGTCCGGCTAGAACCGGAATCTACGAGTGCCCGAATCGGCCAGCCTTTGACCGTAAACGTAATAAAGAAAGCTGTGGCGCTCTCTTCTGTTTGCAAATTACCGCACCAGATGGGGTTGTTTACTCCGGCATCCTTCATTAACCTACGAGTGGTCTTAGGAGGGTTTTCGCTCGACCGCGGCGAAGCCCCATTTCTTAGTTTCCCGAAAACGAACAATTATTCGTCTTAGCTCCCGCCTTGCCGCAGCGGTAGCAGAAAATTTTACGAGGCTCCTTACATTTACCTTATCTATGCCCGGTCTGTTGGCAATTCCAACACGTAACGGCTGGTCGCTGAATCGCGGCGGGTGGAGTTGCGGCTTCCGAGGATGAGCCGGAGGGGCTTGCATTAGGGTTAGCCGTCGTAGTGGTGGCTCGTGCGTTTACCGGGTTCGACGACGGTTTCTTCGCAGCTGCCCCGCGTAGAAAAAATTAGTATGGGATTGACTCTGGGAGAACGATGGTCGAGAGTCTGGGATTTATTTGGGATTGAATCTGGGAAGCACTATGGGCAGTTATCTGGGTTTTGGGACCCGGCTAGATGGTTTCCCAGACCTTTTCCCATCGCTTCAGTGGACGGGGGAGACCTCGTGCAATCAATCCCATACGTATTTCCAGATACTCTCCCGGCCGTACCGTGCGACCGGGGGGATCCTCGCGCGATCAATCCCATACATAGAATCCCATATTATGTGTAAATGAAAGAAGAAGGAAAAATAGATTTTGTCAAATGGAAGGAAAAAATGAAAAACGAAGAAATATGCTCAAATCTAATTTTTTTCAACGAATATGATTTCGCCGTGCAAAGTTAAGCGCTGTAGTACATAATCGGCGGTTAAATTTCATTTAAGGCCCCAAAAATAATGTGATGTACTGGGAAAAGCTTGAATAGATAAATTAAAAGATCTATGTTAAACTCATCCAATACTTTACAATATTTTTGGGACCTACATCGAATTTCAAACGCCGATTACGTACAGCAGCATTTAACTTTGCTCGGGGAACTCATATCCGTCGAAAAAAATTGGTTTTAGGCATATTTTTTCGTTTTTTATTTTTTTCTTCCATTTGACAAAATCTATTTTTTCATCTTCTTTCACTTACACATAACATGGGATTCTATGTATGGGATTGATCGCGCAAGGATTCCCCCGGTCGTACGCGACGGCTGGGAGAGAATCTGGAAAAGCATATGGGATTGATTGCACGAGGATCCCCGTTCGTATGCGACGGCTGGGAGAGAATCTGGAAAAGCATATGGGATTGATTGCACGAGGATCCCCGTTCGTATGCGACGGCTGGGAGAGAATCTGGAAAAGCGTATGGGATTGATTGCACGAGGATTCCCCCCGTCCACTGAAGCTATGGGAAAAGGTCTGGGAAACCATCCAGCCGGGTCCCAAAACCCAGATGACTGCCCATAGTGCTTCCCAGATTCAATCCCAAACAAACCCCAGCCTCTCGCCCATCGTCCTCCCAGAGTCAATCCCATACTAATTTTTTCTACGCGGGGCGTTTGACTGAGTCGCGGGACCTGGGGCTTTAACGATCGCGGTCCGACGGCGACCCGCCCCGGGGCTCTGAACCGCGTTTACCTTAGCGGACTCTGGACCGACCTCTAATTCTAGACGCTAAGCCCTCCGCCGGGACCTCCAGGGCCGAGTGGACGTTTTTAAGTGCCCCCGGCTGAGGAGCGCGCTTCGCTCGATACGCCAGCTCCGGGCATAGGGATTGTTCCGGTCCGGGGGGAGCTCTGTACATGCGAGCGGCGAGATAGCTTTTCTCGATTCGTACCGCGATGTGCTCGAAGGAGTCGAAGTCGAATAAGTCGTCGCGATGGATCGCGATTTGTAATTTCGGTAGCATGTTACGGTGGGCCGATGGGATTTGCTCGGCGTCACTCCACGGAGGGTTCAAGCGCGCGAATAGGCCGCGAAGGCACGTTAAGTAATCGGCTACGGGTTCATCGGGGCCCTGAGTACGCCGCATTATTTCCTCACGTAACGTAAATTGATAATCCGGGTCGCCGAAGCGTATCCTGCTGGCCGCCACAAAATGGGACCATGACGTCCACCGATCCCGGTCGTTACGGTACCATTGCAATGCTACCCCGGTTAGGAAAAACGGCAAGCAACGGAGGAGATCCCCGTCGTCTACTGGGAACAAGGCGCGGCCTTCCATCACGCGTGTTAGGAAGGTCTCTACGTCCTCGCCCTTTTTGCCCGAGAACGAGATGTTCCATTTACGCACCGTGTTGAGGACCACGGACGGTGATGCGTGGCCCCGACCGGAATTGTAACTCGAACCGCGGTTAGGCTCCCCCAACGGGCGATCGAATCCCGGGTAACCCAGGTTACCGGGTGCGGAATCGAACGTCGCGGAGGGTCCCATGAAGGTCGAAAAGAAAGGCGCGGGGGCGTTGGAGAACCCTGGCGGTCCCCCCGGCTGAGTCGTCACCGGTACAGACGTCACCGGCGCGGTGACCGGTGGCGCTGCTAACGTAGGGTTTGTACTCACCGATATTATGGGCTGCGGGAAGCTCACCGCGGGGTTACCCCAGTAGAACGGCGGTGACGTGTAATGCAGGTTCCTGGGATTTGGCCATACACTGGAACCCGCCATGCCCAAGCTCGAATCCCAAGGATGAGGCCCCTGCGGTGCGGACGGCTGGCTGAACGCGGTCAAAGGGCCGGGTCCAGCCGAAGACCACTCCTGGCGGCCCTCACTACCACCCTCCGCTACTGCGGAGGAGGTCACTGACACGTCCGGGGAATCCTCGGCCATTCTCCTAGGCGAGTGTCAGCCTTTTTTACCCGAAATCCCTTACTTTTCTCCCGCGGGGCAGGCACTTCAAGACGGATCCGATAGGCGATACGGTCGTCAATCAGTCGTAACGCGATAGGTAGTAGTGAACCGATAGGTAGCCGAAGATCGACAGGTAGTAGATCAACTAGTTAGCCGAAATTCGGTAGGTAATAACACGCGGTAAGTAGCCCAAAACTCGGTAGGTAGTAGAAACCGATAGGTAGCCGAAGATGGGCAGGTAGTAGATCAACTAGTTAGCCGAAATTCGGTAGGTAATAACACGCGGTAAGTAGCCAAAACTCGGTAGGTAGTAGAAACCGATAGGTAGCCGAGAACTTGTAGATAGTCGAAACTCGTTGAGTAGCCGGGAACTGACGGGTAGTAGCAAACCGATAGGTAGCCGATAACCGATAGATAGTAGCGCACTGGTAGGTAGCCGAGAACCGGTAGGTAAATGAAGGCAAACTGGTAGATAACCGATAACCGTTAGGTAGTAGAGAACTGTTAGGTAGCCGTGAACCGGTAGATAGTAGCTGACTGAAGATAGTAGAACCGCTCGCTATGACTTCGTAACACCAACTGACCATTTGCTCCGGCGTTCTAAGGTACCCGGTCCAAACGAGAAGATGGGGGGGGGGGGGGTCGATCCAAGCTAAATAGCCCCTATCACAATCCCCGTAAACATGTTGACGATCGTGTGACTGGGGTACCTACGGTTAATCCGCGGATTAACACCTATTGTTCAAGATGTTTATCGTTATAGTCGAGTTCCGCTAACGACATACAATAACCGGCGCGACAACGAAGAGCAAAACATGTTTGGCAACACGACCAGGCGTACGCGGTTACTGGGAACTGAGTGTTGACGAACTCGCGCCGATGGCTGCGAAGTTCGGGTCAACCGCTCGACCTGCGGGATGTCAACAACGGAATCCGAGCCGAAACGGGCACCAAAAAAAAAAAATAATATTCCTTCCCGTCTCAATAACAAGGTGACAAATATTGTGGAACTCGCTCGGATTATTAAGATTGTTATTGGCTACGGATTAGGTTCTAATACCAGGTACAAAACAATGTATATTATCTTAAGAATATCACGGAATTCTTTTGTTCCGTGTCCGAAACTTCTGGCAGTCGCAATAATAGGTAGAGTTCTATGTTTACGTTACTCGGGGCCCCACGTTGGGCGCCATTTTGTGAGGAGTTTTTCCGACTCCAGCACTTTATGGCCCCGACAACACCATTCCCGCCGCCGGGGCGATAACGGAACGAACCCACGACGAGATAATAATCTTCACACATCTCGGGGTACCCGGGCGCCAGGTACTACGTACCGCCGATCAACGATCGGTTTTTTGTTAGACCCCGAGATGTGCCCTAGGGTCCCCGTACGGCGGGGCAAGGCATACGGCACTGAGACTCGGCTAGCTCAGCCCGCCTGGGAGAAAAGTAGAGGGGGGTGGACGGGGAGAGTAACGAAACGTCCAAATTAAATTTACTGTATAATTTTATTACGGTTTGGAAAATATAACTGGTGGTGGAACAAAAGCCAGTAAGTCGATAGATAATAGGTAAGATACGCAAAAGATAATTAGATAATACCGTGGAAAAAATTACTGGAGAATCGCAAACGAGTAGGTAATCGGAGATAGATAGTAACTCGGTAAAGACATCTCGTTACGATTCTCGAAAATACTACGTGATACCGGTACAAGATAACAAGATAATATATTAGCAAAATGACTGGAGCATCGCCAACGAGTAGGTAAACGTGAGTAAGCTAGTAACGGAATCTCGTGACGGTGCTCGCCAATTGTGAGGAGTAGCAACAAAAAGATAATCAGATAATATTGCAAGGACGGGATTGGAGAATCAACGATGAGTAGGTAGATGATAATAAATAATCGGCACACGTCAGTAACGAAACCTCACGTCGATTCTTGCCAATAATACGGAATTGTGGTAAAAAGATAATTAGATAACGCTGCCTTAACGTGACTGGAGAATCGACAATGGGTAGGTAAATGCTGTTAAATGATCGGTAAACGCCAGTAAAGGAAGCTCACGTCGATCCTCGCAAATAATAATGAATAATAGTAAAAAGATAATTAGATAATTTTGCAATAACGTGATTGGAGGATCGGCAATGAGTAGATAAATGCTATTAAATAATCGGTACACGCCAGTAAAGAAAGCTCACGTCGATCCTCGCAAATAATAATGAATAATAGTAAAAAGATAATTAGATAATTTTGCGATAACGTGATTGGAGGATCGACAATGAGTAGGTAAACGCTCTTAAATAATTGGTAAACGCCAGTAAAGAGAGCTCACGTCGATTCTCATACATACTAGGAAATAGTAGCAAAACGATAATCAGATAATATTGGAAGAATGTGATTAGAGAATCGGCAATGAGTAGGTAAATGTTCTTAAATAGTCGGTAAACGCCAGTAACGACAACTCACGTCGATTCTCGCAAATAATAGGAAATAGTAGCAAAAAGATAATCAGATAATATCGCAATAACTTGATTGGAGAATCGACAATGAGTAGGTAAACAGATATTAAAAAGAATCCTCGCAAAATTATTACTGCGCGTTAATTCAGATAATCGCCGGAAAATAAGTTGACGAATAACGCGAATCGGGATTCGCCAAGGGGTTGCAACTGCCAGAGCTATGTGTTCTAGAAAACGATACGGAACGTACTCACAGTAATGCTGGGATCATTCCCCACGGCGCGAAACACCACGAGAGAATCACCAGATAAAACACACAAAAAATCGTCGACCAGAGCCGAGTCGGTCGGTCACTCGCGTCGCACCAAAAAAAAAACTAACACTTAACGTCACTAACAAAACGCGAACCGATTCGCCAAAAATAATTAACCCGAGTTAATTACTATGAAAGAACTTAAAGAAACGCGAGATTCCGACCGACTCGCACAGAGATACGGGAAGCCTCGAGCTCACCTAATATTCAAACAGCCGAGAGAGCGAAGAAGACACGTGTTGTCGATCCGCCGGTACGTCCAGAACTAATTATTCGCACCTCTCGGCTGATCGGCAAGACCCCCGGTTTACCTCCCCCAATTCTCACGCGATACCTCAGCGAGTCGAGCCATAGAGGAATTCCGGGAATTCATCGATGACGTACGATTCGCCGAATGTAGCGAGACCGTTGTTATTGTTCGCGCGTAAGAAAATGTATCGGAGCTCGTAGGGGAAATACGGTGCGAGGGATAACGACAACAATGAACGCGTGATCGCGCGAAGTACAGTCAGGGCTCAAATCACAACGAAATATTCGAGAATTTTCGAGATTCTTTCTCGAAGGATCCGACGGTGGGCGATAGCAACGGGGGGAGACCTCCCTCGTGAGGACAAGGCGTCCCTCCACCTCACGGTGGGTCCACTCGACAATATACGCTGCACCCCATTGCATCTTTTCCCACTCGAACCCCAATAGCGAGACGCCGTTTAACGCGGACTATGAATCGCGAACTTCTCGCGGGGATGGTGCAGCTCTTAGGCTGCTAAGTCGGGGGTGAATCGGCGACACTGTGTATCGGTCATTGGACCGCATTCACCCCGGCATCCATTTTACCACGAATCCTGTCGTTCGGTATTCGCTTGCAATTAATTTAAACTCCCTTGCGAGTTCACTTGAACTAACGATTACTGTACCGCGCGCGACCCGCGACATCCCTCGCATCGAATAATCTAACTTTCTTGCCCGACTGTCTCACCCGATTCTCCGGCTCTGTCGCGATGTAAACACTACTGTGAGACGGACGAGAAAAATAAAAGAAATGAAAGTCAATGCTTCTAACTAGGCCGGTAGGTAGCAAGAATAATAATTTTGCGAGGTAGGTAGTATATGCTAAATAGGTAAAGATAGTATTAATTATTAAATTTAACGAAAAAGAAACGCAAAATTAAAAATACGGGATTGGAGTTCTGGACGATCGACTCGATGCGACGTCCAATGGGTCGTAAAGCCGACCCACTACCCATTGCCTCCTCCTTCCGGGTCGCGAGCCGGAATGTCACGTCACAATATACATATGAAAGTATATATATATTGATATTATGTACGTATAAAAAAAATGCTCGGTTTAATAATAATACATACCCCTGAACACCGCTGCCTTCGCTTCACACGTGCTTTATACTGTCGTCTGCGTATATGCCACATTTTGTCGTGTGGTTTCGGCTGTCGTTTTCGACTCTCCAGCCAGATGAAAATGTTGCGGCCCTGTTTTTGAAGATCTTTATTCGATTTCCAACCTTGCTTCAAAAAGTTCTCTGCGAGACTGCCTTTGGACTTGCGTCGTTGCTTCATGGTCGTAAAAGATTCGAGTTGTAATTCTGATGCGACCGAACTGTTCTCATCAGCCGAAAACATGCACTAAAGCGTAGTGAAGAGGGCCGTGTTGGTTTTTTTTTTTGGGCCTAGTTTGAATTTAGAGTGGTTGGTTTTGATACCCCCACTACCGGTATTCGTTATCTCGGGAGTTGCGTCGTTTAAATTTAGAGTGGTAGTAGTTCTGATACCCCCGCTACTGATATTTGTTATCTCTAGAGCTGTGTCTGCAGCGCTGGACTGCAGTACAATGTCAGCCTTCAACGGGTGTAGTTTAGTTTTCCGCCCATATTACGCTGAAGAAAAGCAAAGGTACGATGGATTACGTCGTCGATATTCAAGGCTTCTACGATAAAGACGACCATTTCATTGCTAAGGAAGTAGCCGTGATCGCCCTCGATAAGGCTTTCGTTGGACATTGGATCACATCGCCAACACATGTTTTCTCGGATCTCCCAAAACTCGTGAGAGCAAAGAATAATTGGGCTATTTGTCATCACCATGGTCCACTCAGACACCACTCAGAAAACTACACGCAAATCTAAGACAAATTACACGGACAGCGGGGATAATTTATACTCGTGGTCGCGAAAAAGCGAAATAACTGCAAAACATCACAGCCAGGGAGATTAAAAACCTTGAAGAGACCGCCTACCCGTCATTCCACGATCTACCGCCCTCGGCAGAAGTCTGTATTCACCACGGTCTCTTGAGACGAACCGAAGTGTCATGTGCTTCAAATAACTCTACAAGACTGAAAGTGTGGATTCTTCGAGACGTATCTGTTACATCCGTACTCGTACCAACTGTACGCTTGCCATCGGATCCGATAAATCTGAAGAAGAAAATGCCGCATAGTTGTTACTCGCCATCCGTATCAGGCGATGAATACGATCCAGATTGGCCAAGCATTGAGGGGTTTGCACGCGGCGGTGACGAGAAGTTTTCGCGCAGCAGATCAGATCCCAACTCTGTTGACGAGACCGACTGCCCTTGTTGTTAACACCGATGACCACACACGACCTGGATTCCATTGGGTCGCAATTTACATCGACGCTGGAGGACGTGGATCGTATTTTGATAGTTATGGCGTGCCGCCGCTTATATCAAATCATATTCGCCGCTTGCGCAAGAACTGCATCCTCTACCGCTGAAACACTAAGCAGATTCAAAGCTTCTCAGTAGTATGCGGTGCGCTATGGCGCCCCCCACTCCTATCCCCACTCCTGCCCCCTCCACTTTTTGAAAGTAGTGGGGGTGGGAGTGGGGGTAGGCAGCCTCCCCCCTCCTTCCCCCTCCGCTTCGGTCCCGTTTCGAACTCGGTTTGAAGTGGTGGGGGTAAGAGTGGGGCAGGCTTTAAGGGAGGTAACCATAGCACACCACTTTTTTTAATTTTAAAAATAAAAAAATAATAAAAAAGACTCACCATTTTATTAGGCCTGTCTGTTACCCACACCGTTTTTTTCTATTTACACTTTTTCACTCCTGTCTCTCTCACTCACTAATTGTCACCTTTTTTTTCACTCCTGTCTCTCTCTTTCTATTTACACTTTTTTTCACTCCTCTTCCTCGTCGCGGTCACTGCCGGTGTCGTCGTCGAGCCCCTCGTCGTCCGAATCTCGATCGTAGGGGATGTCCGGATCAATCGCGTGAAGTACAACCTCGGTAATATCATTATGCATACGATTATACAATCGTATGATGAGCAATGGTGTCGAAATTTGCGCAATTTACGGGGAAGTTTTCTCATCAGACGTTCGCAGTTCATTCTATACAGGACGCCCCTACGTGTCATTGCAAAAGCGTACAAAAAGGGAATATTGAACGGATATCGTGTTTTAACGTGTGTTTTCGACGAATTACGTCATCGCGGTGTCGAAGAATCACAGAGTATTCGCGGTATTGCTGATGAAATTAGAGGTAAGTTATCAATAATTAATTGACTAAAGACGGTTGGGTGTATTTTATTGAAGTGGCCAATCACTGTACCTCGCGAAAATCGAATCGGCACAGTGATTGGCACTCTCGCGAGGTGAAAGGGTGAATCGAATCGATGGTACCCCCGTGATCGGCGATCGCCTGGGCTCCCTCGTTTTCGAGTTATTACTCAAATTAGAGTATTTCAGATTTTTTTTACATTTTTCAGTATACAGACAACTTCTGTCTGCTACAAGCGATGATGAAGCAGCTCTCATAGAGGAGACGCGCGCGGTAGAAGACCGCGATTTGTGGCTACAGGGCCAGTATGAATGCCGTAAGTCTTTTTTCGTTAAAACGTCAAACATATTAAATAATTAGTAATAATGAAAAAAATTAGCAGAGACGGAGACAGCATCCGAAAAAGAAGAAGAAGAAGATGACGACGATGAGGACCCTATAACTACTGCTGTTATAGAGGCAGCACGTGCTGTAGATGCGGCGGAACGACAACAGCATGCACAAAATTGTAAGTAAATTGAAATCTTGAAAAAACATTATTCTAAATTTACATAATAATAATAATTTTGAAAAAATAGGGGACGAAACACCAGGACCTTCAGAGTCTGCTCCGGATGCGTCAGATAGTGTGTGGGATTATGCGGAAAATCAGTTAATGATTTATCCACTGGGCATTCTATTACCACCGCCATCACCACAACCAGAGGAGTCAGAAGCGGGGGCACAAGCTGCTCCTGCAGAACAGCCTTCAGGAGAAGTGATAACTTCACCATCACCACCACCACCACCACCACCACCACCACCACTACCGGTACCGTCAGATCAACCTCAGGAAGAGAGTTTGCCACTAGAACCGTTGGCTCAGGAGGAGGAGGGGGAAATACGGAACCAGCCGAGACAGTTACCCCTGCAGAGAGATGGTGATGCGTGGTTCGAGCATCTGATGATGGAAGATTCAGGTAAATTACTCTTTTACCCTAGACGTATGCTCCTTGTTAGAAAGAAAAATAAGAGCGTCTATTTTCTATCAGGATATTCGACAGCTGTCTCACGGTGAATATAGAATGAAGATGAACATCAGTGAAAATATGTTTACCTAAACTGCTTCTTTATGTTCAAAATTTGTTAATAAAGCTGAATAAATACAAAGGTAATTAATTCCCCCCCCCCTACTACTATTCTTTAGACATACAGTCGGGAGCAGGGAGACAGCGAAATACATGGCCGTTTAACGACATACAGTCACCAGGAAATCGCATCGAAATTCTTCAGGACATTACACGCTACTTTAAGCGCTTCAAATTGCGTGGACGAGAAACGATTATGCGCATCCGTAGTCCACCACGCGGAACTAGCGCAATGAGCTGGATTGAAGGAGCGTTCAACGATGTTCTCACGCACATTACAAACTCGTGTGAGGGAGGAGATTATGTAGGCATATCATTTACTGCCAGTAACGTGGCGTATGGTCCTGTCTGGCTTTCTTTTCGTCCTGCTCGCGATTACGTATTCGAAGATATATGGGAACTCATAAGTAGCGTGGGTCAGAGCTCGGAATCTTTCATATTCGATGATGAATGTCGTATAAAAACGTGTGTTGTCAAGGGTGTTGAAGGTAAAGGGCGGCGAAAAGGTTTATCGTACGAGGGTGTATCAAAGAAATCTATTTTTAGTCTACCTCGTTCGTTGGTAGCAGCACGTGTGCATGCGGACCGAGGCGAAATACGCACGGGGGAATTACATAAAAAATGGCTACAAGTGAAAGAAACTAATCGCTCAGCACCAAAAAATCCAGCACTCGAGCTAACTCAGTGTGCAAAGGTTAAAATACCAAAGAAAGGATGCCGTGTAAATGAAATTCGTCAATATCAATATTACTTGGCTCAAGAAGGAATAGCCATTGTAGTTTTCGAATTTTTGAGTCTGGGTCAGCGTAAACGAAAATCCATCTTCAATGGTACGCAAACCGTCTTGAACATAGTAGGTCAAGTACGGCATACGTTATATTTTGTATTACGAGCGTTCGCAACATTTCCAGCCGATTCTTAACCTTAGAGGAGCAACAGGCAGTACAGGTTTTTGTACGCTATGCGATACGCTTTATCGTAAGGTAGATCATAGCTGTCTAGGTGAGCCTTGTCCACAATTTTTTACCACGCCCTCATGTAATTTGCGGACAGAAAAACCATCATGTGTAGAGCGTGTAATCGAGTTTTTTGGAGTGAAAAGTGTTTTGAGAGACATCGTGCCCGTAATCCGATAACGAAAATGCCGAGTGTTTGCGAATCTATCAAGTGCTGCCCCAACTGTTTTTGCACGCTAAGACCGCTAGATTACAAAAAAAAGCACGTGTGCGGTGTAGGTTTCTGCAAAACATGTAAAGATCACAAACCATTTAACCATTTATGCTTCATGAGTCCACTCGTTCAGGAGAAAGATAACGAAAACAAAAATCAACTGTTCATATCTTATGATTTTGAAACACAACAGTGTACACCCTTGAAAGGCACCACAGATACATATGTACACGAACCGAATCTCTGCGTGGCTCAGAGGGTGTGTACCGAGTGCAGCGATAACAAATCCATCGAGGATCCTTGCAAGTTCTGTGACATACATGAGTTTGTATTCAAGCATAATCTGGTAGCTCAACTTGTACAGCTAGCGATGGAAGAAAATGAAATGTTTCGAAAAAGATTTTTAATTGCTCATAATACAGGCGGTTTCGATGCGCAGTTTATTCTACGCTATCTTATCGACGAAAAAAAGACGCAGTTACCATCGTTGATAATGAACGGTACAAAAATTATTACCATGCGGACCGGAAAACTTGTGTTTCTCGATAGTCTTCACTACTTTCATATGCCTCTAAGTAAATTACCAAAATCTTTCGGACTACCTGCCATGGCAAAAGGTGCTTTCCCGCACCTATTCAATAGACTAGAAAATCAGAATTATATTGGGGAACTGCCACCGATTGAATATTATTCCGCTGACCGTATGTCAACAGCTGAGCGCAACGGTGTATTCAAACCCTGGTACAACGATATGAAAAACACGCAATATGTATTCGATTTTTAGAAAGAAATCGTTTCCTACTGTAAGAACGACGTTACGATTTTGAGACAAGCCTGTATGGCTTTCCGGAAAATGTTCATTGACAAAGGGAATGTTTGCCCATTCGGAGAGAGTACGACGATAGCCTCGGCCTGCTTACAAATATTTCGGAAAAATTTTCTCAAACGCGATGCTATTGTTATCATTCCTAGAGGGGGTTACAGATGGGCCAACAATCAGTCAAAGAAAGCAGTTTCATGGCTCTTATGGATGGAGCATTCTCTCGGTCAGCGTATCATTCACGCCGGTCGAATGCGCGAGTTCAAGCTATCTCAGAATTTGTTGGTAGATGGTTATTACGAGGTTTCTGGTTAGACGCATGTGTTGCAGTTTCATGGCTGTTACTGGCACGGTTGTCCGGGTTGCTTTCCGATGAAGAGAGATCGAGACTACGGAGACGGTCTATCTATGGACGAGCGTTACGAGAGAACGATAACGGTAGCTAATAAGATACGTAGCAGCGGCTACACGTTGACAGAAATTTGGGAGTGCGATTATGAGCGTATGCTGGAGACGAATGAGCAAATGAACGAACTTGTACAGAATCATGCTTTGACGACATGTCAATCATAAAATATTGTATGTCAGTTATATAAAACATGACGACACTGTGATGCCGTCGGGTATAGCAAATTCTGTAATCGCTGCCTATACAACAGCGCAAGCACGCTTGAAACTGTACAGTTACTTGAAGCGCCTAAGACAACGTGCACTGTATTGCGACACCGATTCGGTTATTTACGTGACAAACAATAATCCTACCGAGTACGAACCACCGATAGGACAGCTCTTGGGAGATTTGACAGACGGATTAGAACAGGGATGTTAAATCAAATCGTTCATTTCCGGAGGTCCAAAATTTTACGCATTCAGAACGTATTCTGTTGCTGACGGTACCGAAAGTGAAATGTTCAAAGTTAAAGGTATAACACTCAATTTTGCAAATAGTCAATTGATTAATTACGACACGATACGTTCCTATATAGTTGACGACAACGACCACGACGACAAAGTAGAATCAATTGAGATAAAATATAACGCGATTCGTCGTACACCATTTCACGATGTCGTCACACGGGTAGAAAAAAAGAAATGTAAACCGTCAAGCGTGAAACGACGACCTCATGGCCAATATGGCTCTGTCCCGTGCGGCTACAAGTATCCTTAAGTAGGCTTATCCAAAAATGTATATATATATCTCTCTATATAAATAAAGATTCCGCCGCTGTCACCGCCGCCGCTGCCGCCGTGTCAGGAATTGATACATACTTATGAGACACCCGGTATATGAGACCCGTCAGAAAAATATTCTAAGTCCCTCTAAGGGGGATTAGGGTCCCTTACAGGGACTTAGAATATATTCGGTCGAAGGGAGCGAAGGAAACCCCTTAGAGCGACTTGGAAAATTTTTTGAAGGGGGGGGGGGGGGTCGTGGGAGGGAAAGGTCAAAATATTCTAAGTCCTTCAAGGCGGGACTTAGAATATTTTTGGTCAAAGGAGTAATGGCGAAGGGGGGGGGGGGGAGGGGAAAAATATTATAAGTCCCTTTAAGCGGGACTGACTAAGTAAAAATACAAAAAAAAGCGGCGGCGACCTCCATTGGTGAAAAGTTGCGGCGGTGATTAAACATTATTATATTGTTGACAAAAGAAAAGCGAGCGCGCGAGCCCGGGGGAACTCTAGTATATATATTGTGACGTGCTTCTCAAAAGTCTCGGACTGTACTTTGATCAGCGACGCGTCCAAAATGTAATGACGCCCTTGTTTTTCAATTCGCTACTCTCACCTGTATTTTCCCTTCCGCCGAATTGTTGCTGGGCGCCCTGGAATCTCCCGATATTCAGGGATTCTAACGGTTTTCCTTACTCTCTAATTAATACTATCTTACACGGCTAGCAGGATAGGGAGTGCAGTTCGAGCGCGAAGTAATTCAGACACCAAATACATTTTTCGTACAGTACACATGAAATAAAAGCAATAAAACGGTATTTATTCAATTATTTCCCGATGTTTTAACACAAAAATTTTCAGCCTTCACGATCGGCTACTCAAAACGACTTTCGTTCGAATAACACAATTTTAATGACTCGCGGGACTCAACGTAAATTATTTTCTCGATCTGTCGTCGACGCGACGAGAATTATCCGAAATTTAACCGCTAATTTGCCGAGTACGGGCGAGAAAGCACTCTGCGATTTCGCGTAACGCTGTCGGCATAAAGTAACCAAAGATGGTGTGCACCTCGTGCACCTACCTTGTCAATTATCCCCGAAGCGAGGCGATCGTCCTTCAACTTCCTCGGACTATTCCTCAAGACAACGGTCTCCCTATCTCGGCCGTCGACACGGCGTTAATTCTCCTCTGCGGACGTTGATTCTCGATATTTCTCCCTCTCGGAGATGAAATTTCACGGAATCCCTTATCGCTCGTTTTAGCTCACTGTTCTCAACTATTTCTCGAATCTTTTATTCGATTATCTAATGCCTTTGTTCTCACACTAAAGAAATTACTACGGAACGTCTAACTAATGGCACGCGTTAAGCGAGAGTGATGCTCGCTCGCCCGTACTTCGTTACGCGGACCGGTAGCTGAGGGGAAGGGGGTCGCGACGGTTCCCTTGCTGTACTTCGGCAATTTTTATTGGTTCCTCGCGGCTCCTCTCCTATTGTCTTCTCCTCGCGCGGTAACCGGCGTAGCTACGACTTTTCGCGAAATCTGAAAAATATAATACAGCTTTCCAGCAGACATGTGTTCTATATTTTTCTGTTCCCTCGGGTTCCGCGGGGATCGACTCTGTGCGCGCGCTAACAAAGACTCTCGCGCGTGCCCTACCTATAGCGTGATGCGAGAGCGTTTACAACGCCTCGTCACAATATATAGTGTTAAAAATAAAAAAAGGGCTTAGTCATAGAGAGTTTACTTATTCGCGCAAATGGACACGCGGTAGAAACATCCCTGGACTTCGATGATCTGCGGACCCACGGGCTGTGGTAAAACGTATTTTGTGAAAAAGTTTTTAAACTATATCGCGTGTATGAACAGCGAGCCGTTTGAGAGAATTATTTTTTATTATTCCGAGTGGCAGTCGGCATACGCCGAGTACGGCACGACGATTGAATTCCACGAAGGCCTGCCGCAGAGTGCTGATTACGCAAATGATCCGCGCGCTAAACTCATAATAATAGATGATTTAATGCGCGAAGCATCCAACAATAGCGTTATAGATCTTTTCACAAAAGGCAGTCATCACAAAAACCTCAGCGTTATTTTTATCACGCAAAACTTATTCCACCAAGGCCACGGACAACGAGATATTTCATTGAATGCTAACTATATCGTGGTTTTTAAAAATCCGCGTGAACGCGTTCAAATTCAACACCTTGCGCGTCAGGTATATCCGAAAAATCTCCGATTTTTACAAGAGGCCTATCACGATGCAACGTCTAGGCCTCATGGTTATCTACTGCTGGATTCGAAACAATCTACACCCGATAACTGCAGATTTCGCACATGCATTTTTCCCGATGATCCGCATCATTTTGTGTATGTACCACGCAAACAAATAAAAAACAGTCGCACACGGGACGAGCTTCCAGTATTACGTTTGTAATGGACAATAACGGATCGCCAGTCAGTACGGAACTGCGTAACACCATTTTCCTGCATAAAGAAAAGGAATCGTCAATAGCTCCCGCGTAGAAAAAATTAGCATGGGATTGACTCTGGGAGGACGATGGGCGAGAGGCTGGGGTTTGTTTGGGATTGAATCTGGGAAGCACTATGGGCAGTCATCTGGGTTTTGGGACCCGGCTGGATGGTTTCCCAGACCTTTTCCCATAGCTTCAGTGGACGGGGGGAATCCTCGTGCAATCAATCCCATACGCTTTTCCAGATTCTCTCCCAGCCGTCGCATACGAACGGGGATCCTCGTGCAATCAATCCCATATGCTTTTCCAGATTCTCTCCCAGCCGTCGCGTACGACCGGGGGAATCCTTGCGCGATCAATCCCATACATAGAATCCCATGTTATGTGTAAGTGAAAGAAGATGAAAAAATAGATTTTGTCAAATGGAAGAAAAAAATAAAAAACGAAAAAATATGCCTAAAACCAATTTTTTTCGACGGATATGAGTTCCCCGAGCAAAGTTAAATGCTGCTGTACGTAATCGGCGTTTGAAATTCGATGTAGGTCCCAAAAATATTGTAAAGTATTGGATGAGTTTAACATAGATCTTTTCATTTATCTATCCAAGCTTTTCCCAGTACATCACATTATTTTTGGGGCCTTAAATGAAATTTAACCGCCGATTATGTACTACAGCGCTTAACTTTGCACGGCGTAATCATATTCGTTGAAAAAAATTAGATTTGAGCATATTTCTTCGTTTTTCATTTTTTCCGTCCATTTGACAAAATCTATTTTTCCTTCTTCATTCATTTACACATAATATGGGATTCTATGTATGGGATTGATCGGGCGAGGATCCCCCCGGTCGTACGGTACGGCCGGGAGAGAATCTGGAAATACGTATGGGATTGATTGCACGAGGACTCCCCCGTCCACTGAAGCGATGGGAAAAGGTCTGGGAAACCATCTAGCCGGGTCCCAAAACCCAGATAACTGCCCATAGTGCTTCCCAGATTCAATCCCAAATAAATCCCAGACTCTCGACCATCATTCTCCCAGAGTCAATCCCATACTAATTTTTTCTACGCGGGCTCGAAGCGTGTGTGAATGTGCCCTCAAGCTCCTTCGTAATAGCACGCCACCGCATATATCCTGCAATAAAAAAAGTAAAGACCTTCAACGCATCGTCAAAAGTTTGACAGTTCTACGCCTGTAATGGCACGAAGCGGTTCACCTCTCTGTAAGAAGCACATTGCCATATTGCAAGTTCTACAGCATCTCAACAAAGATCAGCGCGAGGCTGTTTTGCGCAAAGCCGACTCAGCTACGATACGGTGCATTTGTGAGTGTGCTCTAAACATCCTTCGCGGCAATGTGCCGTTGAAACCAGAGAAAAAGAAGAAATTGCAGCGACATGCACATGTTCTCCGTCGCCTGGCCGCAAAGAAAGGTTGTTGGAAAAGTAAGAAGCGCTACGTTGTGCAGAGCGGTGGATTCTTGCCGCTCTTACTAGCACCCATATTGGGTACAGTTCTGTCAAATCTGATAGCCAAATAATAATAATGGAGCATACAAGAAAAATGGTACTTGTACCCGAAGAAAATTTGTCTCAGTTGAGTACGCAAAATCATCGGCAGGCAATTTTCAACGATGCTACGGTATCACCCGAGACACGAGCTATCGGCGCTACCTTGAGTCGATTGGATACGGAGATGAATGAAATTTTGAAGTCTAACATCTACAAGGATGATAGGGAAAAGTGGTCTGCATATTTCGCTGTACTGCAACGCTATCTTCATTTTGTCGACAGCGAACGATCTTAACAATACTTAACACTTGCGGCAAAAAGTGAGCCGACTCCCGTGCATATCTATGAAAAGAAGAAGAACTCAGCGCATATGCATGATTCTGTGATAAACGAAAGTATACCGGCAAAGTTTCGCACAAAGGCGAAACTTCTATTGCGTCGGTTGCACAAGGTACCCGAACCGCATTTTTCATGGGACTCTGCGCGTGTTGTCTCTATTAGTGGTAAACCCATTAAAGGGTCGAATATTGTTGATCTTGTGAACGATGCCATGCGAGCGAGAAAAGCCCGAAAGCCTGAGGGGCGAAAAGCGTTGGCCCGGTTTTTGCGAGAAATACAAGCACCGCGGGAATTTGTTGGAAATGAGGAATTGTGGGCTGAAACACGAGCCAATTCAACAGTGCAGCCTATCGAAAGCGGTGACGGTAGCGGCAGTAGTGTTGCCTACTGCGAGAGCAATAAAGAGGAGAATGAAGAAGAAGACATCACTGGTATAGAAACGGAATTCTACAGCGATACATATCAATCTGGTCGTAGCGGTGCTGACAGCGACAGCAGCAGCAGACCTAGTACCGCTCGGACATCAAAGGGCCGTATACAAAAGGGAGGATCTATATATAATAATAAGAAGAAGAAGATTAGGCGTGTAACCTGAGCAAATCTTAAATTATGAAAACATTGGAAAAAGTGTACTTTGATCCTGCCCATCCTGTATCGTTTTCGGGAGCTACTAATCTACTACGTCTGGCGCGCAATAAAAAAATGAGTGATGATAAAACATTACGATGGCTGGAGACTCAGGAAGCTTTTACCAAACACAAGCCTGTGAGACAACGGTTTCCACGACGTTTCTACAACGTGCGAAATATTGATGATGTTTGAGAGGCTGATCTTGTAGATCTACGCTCTCTCAAGGACTACAATGACGGCTTTGTCTATCTTCTCGGAGTCATCGATGTTCTCAGTAAATACGTTTGGGTTGAACCCCTGCGCGATAAGACGGCTTCATCGGTGTCTAAAGTGTTTGCACGTATATTAACACAAAGCAAAGGAAGATCACCGATCTGTCTTCAATCGGATAGAGATAAAGAATTCATTGGTGCGGCCTTTCAAGCTCTACTGAAGAAGAAGTATATTTTATTTCGAGTTGCGAGAAATCCCGATATAAAAGCCTCTATCGCTGAAAGATTCAATAGAACATTGAAGGAAAGGATGTGGCGCTATTTCACGTATTCTCGACAGAAGCGATACATTGACGTTTTACAGAATATTGTTTCAGCATACAATCATACGACGCATAGCAGCATAAAAGTGGCTCCTACAGATGTAACGCTTGTTACAGCCGCTTAGGCGCGGTCCAATTTAATAGAGCGCTACTATAAAAAAGTAAAGTGTAATGGATGGCCAGGTACGCGGATAATAATAGTTAAATGATAAGTCGTAAATAGGTTGAAATACTAATAAGAGCATATTTATTAGTCGTAGAATATATTAGAGAATAGGGAGAGTGTACCGTCTAACACCACGGGTAGTCAGAGATGAACTCATTAATTAAGAGTCGAAGCAAAGGGCTTCGACGCCGGTAGCTAGTATTCTTACGCGCGTGAGGTATACCTCCGCGCGCTGATAAGGACCGTCGCGCGGATGCTGGTCGCGCGACAGCTTGACCGTTGCCGTGAGACGGTGATCCTATTGTCGCTCTCACGGCAAAGTGCTGACAGCCAAAAATGCGAGTTATCTCGCTTCTCGGAAGGAGAAGCGAACGTGGCGAAATATTATGCGTAAATAAATATTACTTTAGAAAAAGATTTTTTTTTAATATAAGGGGACCGTTACAAAAGCGACAAAAAGAAAAACACGCCAAATATAAAATAGGGGATATCATGCGAATCAGTAGCGCGAAAGCAGACTTTGCAAAAGGTTACGTAAGTGGCTGGAGTAACGAGCTCTTTAAAGTACATCGTGTATCGAATAGCCGCCAACCTACAGTATATATTGAGACGGGAAGCATATGCAGCTCCCGCTCAATAAAAATTATTAAAAAATTTCTATCCGTTATACTATTTTTTCTCGACTTTACGAGATTTTGTCATTTTCAGCGTTTGAATTCCCCGCGCTTTTTTCCCCCGGGGAACTTCAAAATCTATTGGTTCGTTTGAATTTAAACAAGCGTCTTAGCGCCCTGCGGGCGCAGATGCTCTTGTTGGTGGGCTCCGCCCCCCAAACCCCCCGAAAAATGTCCCTTCGGGACATTTTTTAAGGCACTCACGGGGGTGCACGTCGCGCTACGCGCTCCGTATCGAGTGTATTTACACATCGCGCTAGGCGCTACGAATGAAGTATGTTTATTCTTCGCGCTCTGCGTTTCTTTTCGACAGTACGTATGAGGAAAAAACATTTATCAGTTACGTAAATTAATTCATAGTGTTTAACCTTCGTCGAATAAAAATATTTCTTTTTTGTACCAATTGATTATTAATATTCACGACGGATATTTCCTTTTTGTTTGACGATAAATTATCAAATATTGAGACACGAGACAAATATAACGAATTGCACCACGTAAAAGTTGATCAAATTAATTTAACGAATCAAATCATGTCTAGTAAAGTCGTTTTATTGGCTTAAAACTTATGACCAGATTTAATGAATATAAAACAAACACACAAAACATGTACCGACACCAATACGATTACCATTTAGCATTCAGGGCAAATATCCCCTTTAAATCCTTCCCCTTCAGTGTTTTTTTTCTTCCCCATAATTGATGGAATCAGTTCGTTATTTTATCTGTAGGAAACCAAACCATTGTAGAAGAAAAGTTCAAGAAATTTGCTATTCTTTGTGATTTTCAATGAAATTTTATCGATATTTATGGATACTCCAAAAAAATGCAATCTCGAGAACGAAAAAATATATCTTTTTGGTTCCTGTCTTGTATTGAAGAGGAAGTAGTACGTTACTCGAATCAAAAATTTGTCATCTTGGATAGCTCCGAAATATTTTTTTACAAATTGATGAAATTCTTGAAAAATTCGACTTCGAAGGCTCTTTGACAGTCCTCTTATAACAAATTTCATTTCTACCATTTGAGATATATTTTTTTTCTTCTTCGTAATACATGGAATCAGCTCGTTATTGTCTCTGTAGAACAGACAAGTATTGGAGACGAGAAGTTTGAGAAATTCGATAGTTTTTTTCGTTTTTCAATGAAATTTTATTGATATTTATCGTCACTTAAAAATATCAAATTTAGCATCATATCATATGGTATTTTTTTAAATTTTATTTAATCACAAACGAGGATAAGTTTTTCGGTACGGAATAACTCGTAAAATCGACAAATTCAGTGTTTTTCACTTTCTTGATAAATAATTGTTTATAATTGTTCTTTAAGAGTACAATTGTTTTTTTTTTGGGAAACAAAACTTTTCAAGACGTGAGCATATGAAAGAAATTCGTATTTCGACGAAAATTTGAAAAAATTTGAAAAAAAAAAAAAAAAGTTGGAAATACGTCGATAGAATAATCATTAGCAGTTTTCTTATCAAGTGTAAACGAATAAATCCAGCGAACAAAATTGACAAAGATTTCGAATGTGATGAATCTCCGACGGTCGAAGTGTAAAAAATTAAATTTTTAAACATAGCACACTTTTTATGTGCGCAATAACGCGGAGAGTCAGTTTGTAAATACGATTTCTTTGAGAGGAAAGGATTAGAGACGGCAATTTCGAGAAATTTGAAAAAACGATTCGTTTTTTGATGAAAATTCGTAAAATTAGTCTTTGCTTAAAAAAAATCATATATCGGCAGCGAAAAAAGATTTCGACTCTTATTTTTGCTTGTTTTGAAGAGGAGAAAATACGTTGCCAGAAAAAGAATTTGCAGTTTTTATTATTGACTGTAAATGAATAAATCGGGAGAACATAATTGACAAAGATTTCGGCTGCGATGAATCTTCGACGGTCGAAGGATAGAAAATTCTTTTTTTTTATGATTGCATACTTTTTATTTACGCTATACCGTGTAGAATCCATTTATATTTACGTAAAATAGGAACAAAGATTGACACGAGATGTCGATTTTTTTTTATTTGAAAATCATCTGGCCACAGAGTACGCGCGCCGCGACATATGAGCATCTGTGTATCGTCTGCTACGAAATTGTCATCTGCTTCCAAAGTTTGACAGATAGAATAAAACGAAAAAATATATACTCGCGATTTTTTTAGTTCTATTTGGGAAATTGTAATTATTTTGGATATTCGATGAATCTTTTTTGTGAGTTTACTACCAACTTTTTCAGTGAATACGTGAAATTTATCATTTTTATTACGAATGTGAATAAAATATGCTAAAATATTGCGAATGATTTTCGGTGATAATATATTATTTTCGAAATAAAAAACGCAAACATTTGTGAATCTGTGTATGATATTTCGTGTTTTATTTTTCACAACCGAAGTTTTTTTTTTAACATGATGAAAAATGGATTTTTGGCAAATCTAAATAACATAACCTTTAAAGCAAATCTTGTTATAACCACTGTTTTTTAATTATTTTATAATTAAAATTATATTTGTCAGAATGACTCAAAATTTGTTGTGCATAGTGCTTTCGATGCAATGAAATATTGTTGCGAAAGAGAAAAGAATTGGTTTCCAGGATTCTTAATTGGGGCACCGTACGGACATCAGATGTGAGAAAATAAGTTTTTTATGGAAAATTGTGATGAATAAATAGTTAGAGATGTAGGATTGTCTCTAAATTTGCTGTGCGCAGTGCTTTTGATAAAACAAAATGATGCTGCGAAGGAGAAAAAAATTGGTTCGTAGAGTTCATTATGATGGCACCGTACGGACACTTGACCGAAGGCAAATGCAAATTGTGGCCAATAATTTTTTAGAAAAAATACTTAAAGGTCTTAGATTGGTTTTAAAAGTAATGTGCATACTGGAAATAATGTAATAAAAAAATCCTGCGAAGGAGAACAAAATTGGTTCGCACCATCTAAAGTTACAGTGTGATACGGACGTCCGAGAAGAAAAATTCAGCCAAAAAGTTGTTTTCATTGCACCGCAGGCTAAAAAAAATATTTCTATTCATCGCAGTCACTTCAAAGTAAGTACGCATGATGTTGGAGATACACCGAAGCAAATGGTGACAAATAAAAATTTTTGGAGTATGCGCTGCGGAGTAACCCCTTCGACAGACTCCGAAGAGCAACGGATGGTCATTTTAATAGGCACTCTTTGTCTATTATTATAGTGAGTGCCTAAAAATCGAGCATTCTTATTGGCCTTTTGGTAAAAGCCAATCAGAGATATTCGAGCTCTCTGATTGGCTGAAAAAGGGTATAAATCAGCGAGCGCGAGAAGACTCGCCACCAGTTCTGTCGGCGACGCTGAACAGGTGACTTCTCCTTCGAATCCTCCGGGGCCCGAAGAGCTTTCGGTGACGTTAGCTCTACGAGTACTCAATCTTCCCGAACCAGGGTGCGGGAGGCTATCGGCGACGTGGCTTCCCACATTCCTGTACCCCATGTCCACGCAAGTAGGGACCGCGATAGGGAGGTATCCCCGACGAGAGCGAGCCGGAAGCGAGTCGCGGACCGGCCACGTGGTGACACTTGCCGGTTCACGATCTCGTGGAAGCCGGATTCTCCGAGGAGGGCCCTGTTACACGAGTGCCGGGAAAACGCGAGAATAGTTTCTCGCGTAGTCCCCGTGGGGTATCTCGTGGGCACGGCAGAGTAGCTACGATTTTTAAAATTTAAAGTAGAGTCACCCGCGTAAAATAATTCAAATTTTAAATCTTACGCGCTTCACTAATTTTCGTATCGATAAGAGATGCTCGGCCGATAAAGTAGGAGAAATTTTTGTATCCTCGTCGAATTTCGATGAGTTTTGTTTAAAATTAATTGCTACGCGCAAACGAGGAATTAAGGGAAAGATTTAGTTTAAATCATCTTGCTGTTTTACCGATATTCACCGGTAAAGTCGGGTATTGCAATTATTATCGAGAAAGTCGAGACTTTCAAGATAAAATTCTGTTCTTTCGTAGTACTAAGGGGAAATATTTGTTCGAATCGTGCTTTTTCGCAATTTACCGACATTCTGTCGATAAATTCGAATATTTCAATTTACTTTCATAGAGGAAGTTAAATATTTGGTTGACACGAGGAATTCAAAGAAAAATTCCTGTCTTTTCGATATTTATTTAAGTTTCAGCGCCATCCGCGAGATACTGATCAACTAATATTGAATTTGATTTTGGGAAAAGATTTGTAGCTTTACGAAAACTCGAGTGTGTTTCACTAGACGTTAAGGCGACAAAATAAGGTAAGCAACGACATCGAGGAGATCTGAATATTGTATTGCAAATTTTATGAGTTTTTCAATAAAAATTTACTCTTTCACCAATTCGACAACGTCTAACGATTTTTCGCTCGCCCCGAATCCCAAACGCGATCCTCGAGACCGAGTGCGAGGCATCGGTCGAAGAGGTTAACGTCACAATATCTTGCGCGATCTTCAAAACGAGGATATTGACGGCATCTTTTACGAGGCTGAACTGTCAAGAATGCGTGAGACTATTGAAACGAAAAAAAAGAGTAAGTAGAAAGCAATTAGAATGAAGGATGGATTTTATATTGTGCTGCCTAGCAATAGTAGCATGGATTATTATCCTGATAACACAACAACACGTTACACCACTCATTTGCCACAGCACGTGACGTTGCATGGCAGTTAGTCTGTTTCATTAGCCGAAATTCAAGTACCTATGACCATTTTGCATTTCCCTCCTGAAGGAGAGCGAAATTTTATCAGTATAGTCACAAACGCTGTGCCCCCAGGTACAGATGAAGACATAGATTTCAAAGAAGATCGCGTTTGTGTGCCGTGAGGAATCTACCGGAATATAGATTCACTAATTGAAGTCATTAACGAAATTTCATGTGTTAAAGGTCACTTAAGATTTCATTGTGGACGTAATGGTTATGGTACGGTAGAGGCAATTTGCGGCAATTGTAAAGGTGTAGAACACGCATTCTTTTTCTCACAGGATCTAAATAAAATTTTGGGTTATACCCATAGTAAGGTTATCGTAGTTCAAAGAGCCACCACGTACGCTGCTCAAAGACCAGCGAGTCTTACGAATGGTGTGCCAAATATGTTTTTCGTTTATACCGATATGTGTGAACCCTACATAACAGGTGATGTGCATACACCTCTGCTGCGTATTGTACCGTCAGCAGCTGCTGATAATTCTAATTTCGGATCCACGAAAATTAAAAGCTTTTCACCACTGCGCTATGTGCCTCTATTGCGAACCAACTTTCAAACTATAACTATCGATATGAGGGATAAATTCGGTGAGCCGATTCCATTCGAGTACGGGGCATTGACGGTAACGCTACACTTCAGACGCACAGATTAATAGAATGAATCTGTACAACGAGTACTTTGATACGCAAATAGGTGGTGGTGGTGTAAAAACAGGTTATGGAGGTATAAGTAATGTATACGTTGGCTCGCCGAACCAACGAGGCCTCGGGATTGGCAGTTTTCTTGGGGGTCTCTTCAGGGGCATCATACCTCTCTTGAAACTAGGTGCACGAACGGTCGGTAAAGAGGCCCTACGTGCAGGTGTTAATGTAGCTAGTGATGTATTAGATTCAGGGATGCAACCGCGAGAAGCTTTCAAAACGCGCTTGCGTGAGTCTGGTCAAAACCTAGAAAGTGTTACGTCAAAAATGTGGATGTTTCTCTTTTCATCCTAATTTTTAACGCGTGGTTGCGTCGAGTACGATTGAATACGCGCTGGTCAAGAGAGATCTCTCCCTCCTCTACCACTCCTGGCATCAATTATCGGCGCAACTGCCCATTTTCTAGTCTAACCGTGAGGAAATTTACTAAGGATAGGGCTTGGAATGCTATTCGTTGACTTATCTGAGAGTGTTCGGGATTCCGTGTCGCAAAGCAGCGGCACGAGCGACTCTCCTCGCAGCGCGAACGATCCGCTGCGCGGCAGCACCTCACGGGCGCAGCCGGCTGGCGACGCGAGGCATCGTGGAAGGATCTAGAATCGACCACGATGTTCTCGCAACGGCTCGCCGGCCGGCGGCAGCCATCTTAGCAATTAGTATTCATCGATACGTGCCACGCGCTACATCGCTGCTGATCGTTTTCAATATACTTCGTCTTTCACACGCTCGATTACAATGTAATCGCACTCACTAAATTCAGGAGAACTCATTCTCAACGGTTGTCGCACCGGGCGCAATCGCAAATCTATAGTGCATCCTCATTTGAACGATCTCATTCTCACCACGTGGACTCGCCAAACTCGTGGATGCAATCGTGCACTCATCGGCGCGATCTCAACGTTGTCCGCGGCAAATTAATATAATTTCGTCGCGGCATCGTTTTAGTGTAAATCTCATCTTAATAGTGTAATTTAATTTTGTAGACGTTCTCAACAATATTTTAGTGATTGACTCTCATTGTTTAATCATTGACATTGATCTCATTTCACTCGTTGACTGTGCACCGCAATATTCAGTGACATTCCTTAATTTTACATCAAATGAAGACGTGTGTTTTTTGTTCACATTTTTTCACGAAAAGTGTCGGGACTTTTACTTAACACCCTTTGTCACGATCATCCTACATCCCGGCAAAACTTTCGGCATTTCTCAAACATTTTGTGAGTTCAGCTGGACCTGCTGCCATGCAGCTGCGGAGATAATGCAGACGCTCGAGAGCGCGAAAAAAATGTTTCGTATAGTCGTGAAACTCGCGTAGTAAGGATCGAGAGCAAGATGGATGCGCGGGAGAGGGGTCAGGGCAATTAAATAAATTTACTTCGAGAAACGCATTACAGGCATTTGAGCGTTGTCTTTATTTCACTATACATTTTGAGAGTACCGCATAGAGTGAAAAATACCTGTCGAGTTCTTGAGCGCTCCGCGTGATAATAAATCGACGGTGAGACGCGACGCCGTTGAGTCGACCGTTGAACTGTCCGTTGGCGATGCCGAGAGTAGCTGAGTCGTTGAGATTCTCCTCGATGAGCGCTCCTGTTCGCGAATATGCGTTGAGTTGTCGCACACACCTCTTCCACTATCACTGAGCTGATCGCGAGAATATTCCGATGACGAGAAGACCGAGAGAACGTCCGAGAGTATCCGAAAACCGTAGAGACGCGAGAACACACGTGGAGTTCGCACAATGCCGATACTGATAATGGCCGCCGTCGTCCAGTGCCGGTAGTCTCGTCTCTTTCTCGTCGATCAGTGATCGATGCCGGAGCGTGCTGCCGCGCTAGGAGAGCGCGGCAGTCCGGAAAATAAACGATCGTTCGCAACATTCCCGCCCGCCATCTCCGCGTCCGCGGAGATGTTATCCCTTGGTCCCTTCTGTGAGCAGAGGGACGAGTTTCACAACTGGGCGAGTGAGTGTGGTCGTTGCGGTTTTCAGGGTAACAACCCGAGTTAGTCCATCGCGCCCTGGATGAAGAGCGGTGACTCGAGCGAGAGGCCATCTCCCTGGCGGGGCTCTCTCGTCACTGATGAGAACCAGAGAGCCGATCTGAATTGCATCTTGAGAGTGCTGCCATTTCGAGATCGCCTGTTGTTGATGCAAGTAATGAGTTGACCAAACCTTCCAAAATTGCTGCGTCTTCTGCTGGAGTAGTTGCCAATGAGAGAGGCGAGCCTCTCTGAGATCGAGTACTGAAGGCTCAGGTATCGTCGTCAGAGCAGAGCCGACAAGAAAGTGTCCGGGTGTTAGAGCTGAGACATCCTCTGGATCGTCGCGAAGAGGTTCCAACGGCCTTGAGTTGAGCAGAGCCTCGATCTGCGTGAGCAGCGTAGCCCACTGTTCATACGTGAGCAATGCATTACGTACCGTTCGCCGAAGATGGTATTTGACGGATTTTACGGACGCTTCCCATTTTCCGCCCATATGCGGAGCTGCTGGGGGGTTGAATACCCAGCTGATTCCCTCTCTCGAGAGTTCCAGAGCCATCGTCCGATGTTCACGGGCGCTTGCCGTAAACATCTGTTTGAGAGTTGCGTCGGCTCCGAGAAAATTCGTCCCGCAGTCCGAATACATTGCCGTGGGGATGCCTCTCCGTGAGACAAATCTCCGAAAGGCTGCGAGGAACGCTTCCGTTAAGTAGTCCGTGACAACGTCCAGATGAAGCGCCGAAGTGCTGAGGCAGACGAACACACAAAGCCAGCCTTTGTGAGTTTTAGCTCCTCTACCTTGCCACGACTTGACCATGAGTGGTCCAGCGTAGTCCAAGCCTGTGTGCATGAACGGGCGAGATGGTGTAACCCGGCAAAGAGGTAGTTGGCCCATCAATTGACGGGCACGGATCCCCCTCTGCCGAGCGCACATCACGCACCGAAGCACATGAGCTCGTACCGTACTCCTTCCTCCAAGAATCCAAAACCGTTGCCGAGTATGAGATAGAGTGAGCTGAGTCCCGCGGTGAAGAGTTCTCCGATGAGCTTCGTCGATTATCAGCGACGACAAGTGCGAATGCCGTGAGAGAATTGCCAGATGTTTACTCTCTTCCTTGAGAGCAGAATTGTCGAGCCGTCCACCGACTCTGAGGACACCATCTGCGTCGATAAAGGCCGGCAACCTGCTCAGAGGATGACCTGGCGGAAGAGTATCCCCCTTCGAGAGCATCCTGAGTTCCGAGGCGAACGATGCCGCCTGAGATGCTTTAACCCAAAACTGCTGTGCACGATGCAGTTCCGAGGGTAGCAAGAGTCGTCCGATGGGTGCTTTCGGTAGTCGCTTTAGCCGATCAATCACCCTGAAACACAGAGCCGTTACTCTCAGAAGTTTAAAGTATGAAGAGTACCTGAAGAGCAGATCCCATTGACAATCAGGTTCCGGAAGAGCCCCCACAAGCGAAACCCCTGGCCTCGCCTCTGAGCCGCTAGCCACCTCAGACACGTCTGTCTGAGAAGGCCATTTTTCCCGGGGCTGAGTGAGCCATGATGGCCCTTGCCACCACAACGTGAGAGCTGCCAGTTCTTGCGTTGTCGCCCCGCGCGACGCGCAGTCAGCGGGATTGCACGTTCCCGGCACGTGCATCCACGAGCAATCCGGTGAGAGATCCTGGATTTGCGTGACTCGGTTCCGCACGTAATCCTTCCACCGAGAGGGATGAGCTTTGATCCAGGTGAGAGCAACCTTCGAATCCGTCCACAAAAATACCTCATCGATATCAAGACCCTCTTTCTTCCTGATATGACTCACGAGCTTCGCCAGAATGAGAGCACCAGAGAGCTCTAACCTCGGGATGGTTAGTCGCTTCAAGGGTGCGACCTTTGTTTTCGAGCAGATTAGTGACGTCACTTTCCCCGTGGACGGCGAGTCGACCGTGAGATACACCACGGCCGCCATGGTAAGCTGTGACGCGTCCGAGAAGCCATGCAGAGTAACACGTGCCCCCTGGCATGTGTTGAACCACCTTGGAACAGAGAGACTAGCCAGTTGAGTAAACTCTTCTCTTACCGCCTGCCATTTTTCCGCCAGAAGAGCTGGGAGTGGTTCATCCCATCCGAGTTTATGCAGCCAAAGCTCCTGGATCAACGCTTTGGCGCGAATGGTAACCGGTGAGATAAAGCCGAGAGGATCGAAGATCTTCGCGACCTCCGAGAGAACCACGCGTTTTGAGACCTTGCCGGTAGGCGAGCTTGACCGAGAAACAAACGTGAATTTGTCATCCTTTGGCGACCATTGAACCCCGAGTAATTTGGTTGTGCAGTCGTCGAACTGGATGGTTTGCTGATCACCAGATGACCCAAGCTGTGCGAGAACCAAAGGACTCGTAGCATGCCACTTAGCCAACGGGAATCCTCCCGCGTGACAGAGTCCCTTCAACTGTTGAGCCGTTTCCAAAAGAGCTGCTTCTGTGTCAGCACCGCCAAAGATATCATCAACATATCTTCCGTACAAGAGGGAAGGCACTGCCAACGGGAAGTTGTGCCCCTCATCTTCAGCGAGCTGAAGCATAGTTCGCACCGCCAAGAACGGCGCTGATTTCGTGCCGTACGTCACGGTGGTGAGACGATACGGTACCTCGTTGAGCTTTTCATCGACACAGAGGATGCGCTGAAGGTCTTGATCCCCTTCGTGCACTCTGATTTGACGAAACATCTTCGTCACATCCGTCGCGAAGAGATGTCGAAGATGCCGAATCCATATGAGAACGTCCGAGATGTCCAAGAGCAAATTGACACCAGTGTGCATGAGATCGTTCACCGAGTATCCTGATGCGGAGGCGCTAGATCCGTTGAACACAACCCGAAGCTTTGTTGTAGTTCGCTCAGGTCGTAACACCCCATGATGCGGCAGGTAGTATGCCACCAGATCCTCCGAGCGTTGAGCCGGTACTGAAGCGCGAGCCATATGCCCGAGCTTCTCGTATTTCCCCAGAAACTGCGTGTACAACTCTTTGTACACGTCATCCCTTGCAAGCCGTTGCAAAGTTTTGCGGAGACGATGACGCGCCGTTGAATACGAGTCGCCCAGCAATGAGACGGGAGCCTTGAGAGGGATACGCACGATGTATCGTCCTTCTTCATCCCTCGTAGGAGTCGACCGGAAATGATTTTCGCACTCCTGTTCTTCGGGCAAAAGAATCGCCGTCTCGTCTGTTGGAACTTCCTCTTGTTCCCAAAATTTCGCGAGAAGATCCTGAAGAGCTTGAGAGTCATTGTCGATCCTTCCAACGAGCGAGACGTTCTGATGAGCAGTTACCCCTTGAGTTGTCACTGGGCCGAGAATTAACCATCCGAAAATTGAGCATTGCGCCACTGGCATTGAGCGAGATCCCCTTATCACCTCGGGCTTGATGACTTGTCCATAGACGTCTGCTCCGAGCAACACGTCCACTGCTCGAGATTGATAATACAGCGGATCAGCGAGTTCGAGATTCTGCAGATGAGGCCATGCATCTACGATCACGTCGGCAGATAGTAACGCCGCTGCGATCTTCCTAAGCACGTGAGCTCGAACCATTACACTCTCCGACGAGTATACCGAAGCCAAAGAGAGTTGAACGACCCCCTTGGTCTTTGTCGTGTGAGTGCCTCCAATGCCCGTAACGATGAGCGGAGACCATTGTCGAGAGAGATGCAGAGCTGACACAAGCTCGTCAGCGATGAAGCTGAACTCTGATCCAGGATCAACGAGAAGTCGAACCTGATGAGTCGTCGATGACGCGCGTACAACTGCGACGGCAGTTGCAAGCAACGACTGAGAAGATGGGATGAGAGCTTGAGTCACTGAGAGAGCTGATGACTCGTGAGATATTTCCGTGCGAGCTGTGTCCGGGTGAGAATTTCCAGCCTCGTCCTGGCTAAAAGACGATCGAGTTGTCCAAATCGAGTGCGACGCGCGAAGTGAGCGAGCTGAATCCTGGAGAGCGACGACCGCATAACCTCCCTATTGGGAGGTCGAGCTCGTTCCTTGCTGAGCTGCGCCTTGAGTTGTTGCTGGTCGAGCTGATGCGGATGCCTCGTGCAGAAGGGTGTGATGTTTCCCCTTGCAAGTCTTGCACAGTTGTGCATTTCTGCAGACACGAGCGCTATGCCTCCCCAGGCAATTGAAGCACAGCCGCTTCTCGACGACCAGCGAGCGTCTTTCCTTCGCGTCCCTATGCAGGAACGAGGCGCAAGCCGTGATATAATGCGACCCTTGGCAGCAGTCGCATGCGTAGGCCGAACGAGAAGCGCCGTATCCCTGAGCCGATGCTTGTAGAGCCGATCCCCGCTGCTGAGTTGTCGATTGAGTCGATCCGTGAGGCTTCTTCTGAGCTGCGACACCTTGAGGTTGTTCCGTCGTCTCGAGAGCGTCTGCGACGGACATCACGAAAATGTATCGGCAAATCAACGTACACAAGGACGATTGGGATCTACAGAGAATTCTGTGGCTCGACGAAGAACTCAACGAGGCTCATTATCAACTCACCACAGTGACGTACGGTACTAAAGCAGCTCCGTATCTCGCTGTGCGAACTCTACTGCAGCTTGCCGAAGACGAAGGTCACCGCTACCCACTCGCAGTGCCTTCACTCCTCAAGGGGAGATATGTCGACGACATATTTGGCGGCGCAGATTCTGTCGAGCAACTCATCGAGATTGCAACTCAGTTAAAAAATATGTGTCACGCGGGAGGGTTCCCTCTCGCTAAATGGCAATCGACACACCAGGATCTTCTCACGGCTGTAGACTCAACACAGGAGGCAGCACCAGTCATCACATTCGACGATTGCGCAACCAAGATACTCGGTCTCAAATGGCTTCCATCAGCCGACGAATTCGCATTTTCAGTGCATCTCAAGGAAAACTCTGGTAAATTTACGAAGCGACTCATATTATCTGAGGTAGCGCAGATATTTGATCCACTCGGCTTCATCTCACCCGTCACGATTCGAGCCAAGGTTCTTCTTCAAGAGCTTTGGTTACACAAAATCGGTTGGGACGACTCAGTGCCATCCTCTGTAGCAACACGATGGCAACTCATCCGAGAAGACTTGAAAAATTTGGCCAACATCTCAATCCCCAGGTGGTTCTACACTTGGAGCGACTCAACGGTAGAAATTCATGGCTTCTCAGACGCGTCGCAACTCGCAATGTCGGCAGTAGTCTACATTGTGACTAACTCACCGTCCACTGGCGCCAAATCGGCTCTCGTTTGCACAAAGACGAAAGTCGCTCCGCTCAAACAGCTAACCATCCCGAGGTTAGAACTCGCTGCAGCGCTGCTACTCTCAAAACTCATCAGTCAAACCCAGAGAACTCTTCAGCTACCAGTCACATCGACACATTTGTGGACGGACTCTCAAGTAACACTCACGTGGATCACAGCACCCGCTTCGCGTTGGAAAGACTTTGTAAGAAACCGAGTCTTACAAATCCAACAACTCACCACCAACGCTCAGTGGAGGCATGTCCCTGGCACGTCAAATCCAGCAGACGGCCCTTCCAGAGGACTGACCACTCAGCAACTCAAGGATCATCCAACCTGGTGGACGGGACCACCATGGATGATAAAATCTCAGAACTCATGGCCTCGCCAACCAACAGTCTCAAGCGACTTCAGCGCCCCTGAAGCTCGTCCGGGAGTAGCGCTCTTCGTAGCCACCCCGAAGGTTGATTATCACTGGGATTTAATTTACAAATTCTCATCATTGCAGAAACTCATCCGGATAACAGCAATCTGCTTCAAAGTTATCGCGAGACTGAAGAAGCAACTCACTTCTACGCCTGTAACCATCGCCTCATCACGTGAGATGGAAGCAGCAAAACTCTTCTGGGTAAAGGCTACTCAAGCGGTTTTTTTCGCAGAAGAACTCAAGACTCTCAAGTCGAACTCAGCCTTTGGGAAGACTCACGCCTTCTCACGCTTAACTGCCTTCCTTGATCACGAAGGAGTTATCCGAGTCGGCGGGAGACTCAACGAATCAATGCTCTCCTCAGAGAGCAAACATCAAGCTATATTGCCTCGGTACTCACGTTTGTCAGAACTCATCATTCGAGAATCTCATTACGGGAGAGACTCTCCCCGCAGCGCGAACGATCCGCTGCGCGGCAGCACCTCACGGGCGCAGCCGGCTGGCAACGCGAGGCATCGTGGAAGGATCTAGAATCGACCACGATGTTCTCGCAACGGTTCGCCGGCCGGCGGCAGCCATCTTAGCTCATTAGTATACATCGATACGTGCCACGCGCTACATCGCTGCTGATCGTTTTCAATATACTTTGTCTTTCACGCGCTCGATTACAATGTAATCGCACTCATTAAATTCAGGAGAACTCATTCTCAACGGTTCTCGCACCGGGCGCAATCGCAAATCTATAGTGCATCCTCATTTGAACGATCTCATTCTCACCACGTGGACTCGCCAAACTCGTGGATGCAATCGTGCACTCATCGGCGCGATCTCAACGTTGTCCGCGTCAAATTAATATAATTTCGTCGCGGCATCGTACTATTGTAAAACTCATCTCAATCGTGTAATTTAATTTTGTAGACCTTCTCAACAACATTTTAGTGTTTGACTCGCATCATTTAATCATTGACATTGATCTCATATCACTCGTTGATTGTGCATCGCAATATTCAGTGACATTCCTTAATTTTACATCAAATAAAGACGTGTGTTTTTTGTTCACATTTTTTCACGAAAAGTGTCGGAACTTTTATTTAACACCCTTTGTCACGATCATCCTACATCCCGGCAAAACTTTCGGCATTTCTCAAACATTTTGATCCGGCTCGAAGGACCAAAATGTTTGAGAAATGCCGAAATTTTTGCCGGGATGTATGCCGGGATTGATCTCATATCACTCGTTGATTGTGCATCGCAATATTCAGTGACATTCCTTAATTTTACATCAAATAAAGACGTGTGTTTTTTGTTCACATTTTTTCACGAAAAGTGTCGGGACTTTTACTTAACACCCTTTGTCACGATCATCCTACATCCCGGCAAAACTTTCGGCATTTCTCAAACATTTTGATCCGGCTCGAAGGACCGAAAATGCCGAAAATGCCGAAAGTCCACGTGGTGAGAATGAGATCGTTCAAATGAGGATGCACTATAGATTTGCGATTGCGCCCGGTGCGACAACCGTTGAGAATGAGTTCTCCTGAATTTAGTGAGTGCGATTACATTGTAATCGAGCGCGTGAAAGACGAAGTATATTGAAAACGATCAGCAGCGATGTAGCGCGTGGCACGTATCGATGAATACTAATTGCTAAGATGGCTGCCGCCGGCCGGCGAGCCGTTGCGAGAACATCGTGGTCGATTCTAGATCCTTCCACGATGCCTCGCGTTGCCAGCCGGCTGCGCCCGTGAGGTGCTGCCGCGCAGCGGATCGTTCGCGCTGCGAGGAGAGTCGCTCGTGCCGCTGCTTTGCGACACGGAATCCCGAACATTCTCCCGCCATCATCACAGGGTTGATGATGTCTTCATATGAGGTGATCCTTGAGTCGCACTGGAAGCGGTGCGAGCTTGGTGATGGGCCTGGTGAGTGTGGTTGTTGCTGTCCTCAGCGTAACCACTCTGGTGAGTCCATCCTTGCCAGGGTGTAGAGCTGTGATTCTAGCCAGCGGCCATTTGCTGGGGGGGAAGCGCTCGTCGGTTAAGAGTGCGAGCGTTCCCACTTGGATGTCGTGCGAAGGATGATGCCACTTTGAGATTGCCTGCAGTTGTTGCAGGTAATGAGTGCTCCATTGCTTCCAGAAGCATTGAAATTTCTGTTGTATGAGTTGCCACCGGTCTAGGCGAGCGATGTTGAGATCCATGAGTGACGCTTCAGGTAGAGATGTGAGGGCGCTTCCGATTAGAAAGTGTCCAGGTGTGAGTGCTGATACGTCGTCTGGATCGTCGCTGAGTGGTTCGAGAGGTCGTGAGTTGAGAGTTGCTTCGACTTGCGTGAGAAGCGTGGTGAGTTCCTCGAACGTAAGTTGCGTCTCGCCGATGGTGCGTTTGAGGTGAAATTTGACTGATTTTACTGCGGCTTCCCATTTACCGCCCATGTGTGGAGCTGCGGGTGGATTAAATTGCCACTGAGTGCTGTCATTTGTCAGTAGCGAGGCAATTCTATGATGTTCTTGAGTGCTTTGCGTGAACATCTTCCGTAGAGTTGCATCTGCTCCGATGAGGTTGGTTCCGCAGTCGGAGTAGAGCTTGCCGGGGATTCCTCGTCGTGAGATAAACCGTCGATATGTGGCAATGAATCCGTCGGTTGAGTAATCGCTCACGACTTCGAGATGTATCGCCGAGGTCGTGAGACAGACGAACACGCAGATCCACCCTTTTGATAATTTCGCTCCACGGCCTTTCCACGTTTTGATGGTGAGTGGACCAGCATAGTCAATGCCGGTGTGAGTGAATGGTCTCGATGGTGAGACTCTAGCCATCGTTAGTTGTCCCATCAGTTGTTGAGCACGAATTCCTCGCTGCCGTGCGCACGTGACGCAACGAAGAACGTGAGTTTTTACCGGTGCTCGACCTCCGATGATCCAGTATGAATTCCGTATGTTTGCCAGTGTAAGCTGAGTGCCACCGTGGAGCGTTCTGTAATGAGATTCTCGAATGATGAGTTCTGACAAACGTGAGTACCGAGGCAATATAGCTTGATGTTTGCTCTCTGAGGAGAGCATTGATTCGTTGAGTCTCCCGCCGACGCGGATAACTCCTTCGTGATCAAGGAAGGCAGTTAAGCGTGAGAAGGCGTGAGTCTTTCCAAAGGCTGAGTTCGACTTGAGAGTCTTGAGTTCTTCTGCGAAAAAAGCCGCTTGAGTGGCCTTTACCCAGAAGAGTTTTGCTGCTTCCATCTCACGTGATGAGATGAGGGTTACAGGCGTAGAGGTGAGTTGCTTCTTCAGTCTCGCGATAACCTTGAAGCAGATTGCGGTTATCCGGATGAGTTTCTGCAACGATGAGAATTTGTAAATTAAATCCCAGTGATAATCAACCTTCGGGGTGGCTACGAAGAGCGCTACTCCCGGACGAGCTTCAGGGGCGCTGAAGTCGCTTGAGACTGTTGGTTGGCGAGGCCATGAGTTCTGAGATTTTATCATCCATGGTGGTCCCGTCCACCAGGTTGGATGATCTTTGAGTTGCTGAGTGGTCAGTCCCCTGGAAGAGCCGTCTGCTGGATTTGACGTGCCAGGAACATGCCTCCACTGAGCGGTGGTGGTGAGTTGTTGGATTTGTAAGACTCGGTTTCTTACAAAGTCTTTCCAACGCGAAGCGGGTGCTGTGATCCACGTGAGTGTTACTTGAGAGTCCGTCCACAAATGTGTCGATGTGACTGGTAGCTGAAGAGTTCTCTGGATTTGACTGATGAGTTTTGAAAGTAGCAGCGCTTCAGCGAGTTCTAACCTCGGGATGGTTAGCTGTTTGAGTGGAGCGACTTTCGTCTTTGCGCAAACGAGTGCCGATTTGGCGCCTGTGGACGGTGAGTTAGTCACAATGTAGACTACTGCCGACATTGCGAGTTGCGACGCGTCTGAGAAGCCATGAATTTCTACCGTTGAGTCGCTCCAAGTGTTGAACCACCTGGGGATTGAGATGTTGGCCAAATTCTTCAAGTCTTCTCGGATGAGTTGCCATCGTGTTGCTACAGAGGATGGCACTGAGTCGTCCCAACCGATTTTGTGCAACCAAAGCTCTTGAAGAAGAACCTTGGCTCGAATCGTGACGGGTGAGATGAAGCCGAGTGGATCAAATATCTGCGCTACCTCAGATAATATGAGTCGCTTCGTAAATTTACCAGAGTTTTCCTTGAGATGCACTGAAAATGCGAATTCGTCGGCTGATGGAAGCCATTTGAGACCGAGTATCTTGGTTGCGCAATCGTCGAATGTGATGACTGGTGCTGCCTCCTGTGTTGAGTCTACAGCCGTGAGAAGATCCTGGTGTGTCGATTGCCATTTAGCGAGAGGGAACCCTCCCGCGTGACACATATTTTTTAACTGAGTTGCAATCTCAATGAGCTGATCGACAGAGTCTGCGCCGCCAAATATGTCGTCGACATATCTCCCCTTGAGGAGTGAAGGCACTGCGAGTGGGTAGCGGTGACCTTCGTCTTCAGCAAGCTGCAGAAGAGTTCGCACAGCGAGATATGGAGCTGCATTAGTACCGTACGTCACTGTGGTGAGTTGATAATGAGCCTCGTTGAGTTCTTCGTCGAGCCACAGAATTCTCTGTAGATCCCAATCGTCCTTGTGTACGTTGATTTGCCGATACATTTTCGTGATGTCCGTCGCGAAAATGTGGCGATGATGACGAATCCAGGTGAGGACATCCGTGATATCTAGCAGAAGATTCTGCCCCGTGTGCATGATGTCGTTTAACGAGTGTCCAGATGATGTTGGGCACGAGCCGTTGAAGACGACTCTCAGCTTTGTTGTTTTGCTTCCTGGTCTGAGTACCCCACGGTTCAGTAAGTAGTAAACTGGATGGGGTTGAGTTCGTGCTTGTGGCCCGTCGGAAGAGACCCTCAACCCTCCGGATGTTTTTGAGGCATCTGGTGCTAAGGTCATCCCTCCTTCAGAGACACAAGCGTTGAACTCGCCTGAGTGAGTTGAAGATGATGGATTTGGTGAGATCCGAACCATGTGACCAAGCTGTTCGTATTCCTTCATGAAGTTCTTGTAGAGTTCCTTAGACGATTCGTCCTTCTGGAATTTTCTGAGTATTCTCTTGAGACAATGGTGAGCTGCCGTGTATGAGTTTCCCAACAAATTCGTTGAAGATGTGAGTGGTAGTCGGACAACGTAGCGACCCGTGGAGTCGCGTGTGTGCGTTGATTTGAAGTGTTCTTCGCACTCGAGTTCCTCTGATGAGAGTGCGCTTGCGGAGTCCGATTTGAGTTCCTCTTGTACCCAGAACTTCGTGAGTAAATCCTGCAGCTCAGAATTATCTGGTAGAGTGCGAACATGATATGAGACACAAGGCGATGAGTCAGGTGAGTTTACTGGACCGAGAACGAGCCAACCAAAAATGGATAGTTGGGCTATTGGCATTGATCTTGATGCCTTAATGATGTTAGGCTTGATGATCGTGCCGTATGAGTCAGCGCCTATGATGATATCAATGGCGCGCGGTTCAAGAAAGTTGGGATCGGCCAGTTTTAACTTTTCGAGATGAGGCCATGATTGCGTAGGTAATTGGAAGGATGGTAGAATGGAAGAGACTGTTGAGAGGCTGTGAGCTCGTACCGTAACTTGCAAGTTTGCATTGAGAGATTCAAGAGTGAGTGTTACGATACCGCGTGTTTGTTTAGTCCTTTTCCCTCCAATTCCGATGATTGGTGTGGATGAGTGCTGTCGAAGAGATTGAGTTGCGAGATGAGTGCTTCTGATACGAAGGTGAGTTCCGATCCAGGATCGATGAGTGAACGGGCCAGTTGAGTGCGACAATCGGATGAGTAAACTTTTGAGAGCGCTGTGGCTAGCAGCGTAGTTTGTTGAGTGCGAGGAGCAGCTGATGAGTTGACGATTGCACCGAGCTCCTAGCGAGGAGCTGCTGATGTTGATGGTTGAGGTGCAGGAGCTGGTTGAGTTGTCGTCGGCCGTCTTTGTTGCTCATGCAACATGGTGTGATGACTGCCACCACATGTCTTGCAGACAACTGATGACTTGCATGCATGGACACTGTGACGTCCCATGCAGTTGAAACACAGCCGACGTTCCTTCACGACGTTCGTTCGTTCGGTCGCATTCATATTCCGGAATGTAGGACACGAAACGATGAAGTGAGTGCCCTTGCAGCAATCACATGAGAACGCTCTGTGCTCCGGTTGAGTTCCACTTTGCTGAGATGATCCGTGGTGAGCTGCGGCCGGTTTTCTTTCTGGGATCGCCTTTGAGTGCGATGGCTGCTGAGCAGCAGCCTCGATCCTCTCAAGAGCGCGTACTCTCGAAGTGAGAAATTCCTCGAGCCTCTTGAAAGGAGGGTAATCTTGAGATGAGCCCAGTGAAGTTTCCCAGGCCTCCCGCGTAGAGGGATCCAAATTGTGCCATACGTGATGCACGAGAATGAGATCGTCCAATTGTTTTATCATCCCCAATGACTCTAGAGACATCCGAGCCTCTGAGACCGTACTCTGAGAAGTCGACTTTGCCGACTTCTTTGTGAGTTTCTCCAACCTGCAGATCTTGTCGAGCTGAGCCTGTACGAGTAGACGTTTGTTCTCGTACCTGGCGTTGAGTGCTTCCCACGATGGTTGCAGCGAACTCCCAGCGAGTGAATAATTCGCGATGAGTTCAGCTGGACCTGCTGCCATGCAGCTGCGGAGATAATGTAGACGCTCGATGTCGGTGATGCGTGAGTTACTCATGATGAGTCCTTCAAACATTTCCTTGAATCGCGGCCAATCAGCGTATTCACCGCTGAACTGTTGAAGCTTGATGTCAGGTAGCTTGAGTTCAGCTCGTGCGTCTGGTGAGTTCGGCCTTGGAGGAGGTAGCTTGGCGAGGATTGCGGTTTTCGCCCGCGTGAGTATTTTGCGAGTGCGTCGATACAGCTTTGCCTCCCTCCCTTGAACGTCGTCGGCAAAGTACTCATGATCGACGTAGGCGGGCCAATTGAGTTCAAAGTATGTATGAGTTGATCTGAACTCCTCATGCAGCGCTTCGAGTTGTTCGAGTTCCGAATCGACGTCGTTGAGTGCGAGTTCAGACGGGTCTTCAGGGAGATCGTCTGCGATTGAGTCGATACAAGCGAGCCGGTTGAGTTGACTCTTGTATTTCAAGGTGAGTTCAGTCGGTAAACGCGCGGGTGAGTTTTGCCTTGAAGAGCGCGCGCTGAGCTTTTCCCTCACCTTGAGACCTGATGTGCTCGCTTGAGAAGGATCGATCTTTTCAACCTCTTGAGTAGGAGGTGCGTTGAACCGCTCCTCTTTGGTGAGTTAAAACGTCTCCTCGATGATTTCCGGAGTCGTACGACCGGAGCTTTGTTTCGACATGTTGAGGATCTGGATGAGTGCGCACTTCACGAAATTAATGTTCGAAAAAATCGATGAGACGATTTATAACCGGGTTGAGATCCGTCGAATTTGTTTAACGTCGAACGAAACGCGTTAAACGAATTTTCGGGTTTTTTTGAGTGCACTGAATTTCGCGAAACGATGAAATGTCACACGAAAATTTGGCAGAAAATTCGCGCAACACAAAATCGCGATGAGAACGTCCGAAATTCACTGTTATTATGCGTAAACTATATTTCGTTGAGATAAAAACCGCGAAGCACTGTGAGTATTCACGATGTCGAGTGAGAATCGTTCGAGAAAATGAGTGCGACAACGTGATTGGCGGAGTGCCGACGAAGAACGAACGCGATTCGTCGGTTTGAGAACAAGAGCGGTTGACATCGACTGTTTACCGCGAGAGCGTCGGTGAACGATCGCGTGACTCGAGAGCGCGACGGCGATTGGCTACTGAACGACGCCACACGATGAGTTGCACAATTGATGATTTTCCGTTGAGATTTTGCACCACAATTTTCACACAGAAATTCACAAAATTCACTCGAGTGTTCACTACTTGTCACGATCCGGCTCGAAGGACCAAAATGTTTGAGAAATGCCGAAAGTTTTGCCGGGATGTCGGATGATCGTGACAAAGGGTGTTAAGTAAAAGTCCCGACACTTTTCGTGAAAAAATGTGAACAAAAAACACACGTCTTTATTTGATGTAAAATTAAGGAATGTCACTGAATATTGCGGTGCACAGTCAACGAGTGAAATGAGATCAATGTCAATGATTAAACAATGAGAGTCAATCACTAAAATATTGTTGAGAACGTCTACAAAATTAAATTACACTATTAAGATGAGATTTACACTAAAACGATGCCGCGACGAAATTATATTAATTTGCCGCGGACAACGTTGAGATCGCGCCGATGAGTGCACGATTGCATCCACAAGTTTGGCGAGTCCACGTGGTGAGAATGAAATCGTTCAAATGAGGATGCACTATAGATTTGCGATTGCGCCCGGTGCGACAACCGTTGAGAATGAGTTCTCCTGAATTTAGTGAGTGCGATTACATTGTAATCGAGCGCGTGAAAGACGAAGTATATTGAAAACGATCAGCAGCGATGTAGCGCGTGGCACGTATCGATTGTGACGTATTTTTCACCTAACGAAACTCTAACTCAACTCTATAAATAAAATTAAAAAAAAACCAAAAATCGAAAAGCTCAAACCAAACGGGAGCAAAACGCGAACGAAACTTACGTCACCTTCGGCCGTCCACCCTCGCGGATGCATCGGCGTCCCGGTGGGCGCCAGTTAATTTTTGTTTCGCCGGTATTAACAACCGGACTAAACTGGAGGCCGGTGGAACGACCTCCGCAGGGTAGATTTTTGTTTCGCCGGAATCACCAATCCGGACTGAACTGGAGGTCGGTGGAACTACGACCTCCGCAACGACAAAACGAAACGGAACGAAAACGGTACGAGAACTAACGCCGACGCATTCGCGAAAGCAAACGGTTGCGGAAATGCACGGTTGCTCAGGATGCGGGTTGTGGTAGAAGGGTCGCGATCCGAGGTCAATAGAATAGCCACGAGAAACGGAGATCGAAACCTCAACGTTAAGTTAAGCGGGACCGAAAAATAATAATTTGGCTAAGAAGCCACGGGATCACACGTAGGTGCATCGGAAACGCTCCGCTGATCGAACGATCGAAGCGAGCTAACGAGAACGACACAAAAGCGGATCGATAAGCGATCGACAAATTTCTATAATTCAAAAACTCACCGAAACTTCACTTTAATCCGGTAATGAGCGGGAACCTGTATCTCACGATACACCGAGAACCGAATCACTATCACCGCTGCACAAGGAGCATTATTTCTAATGCTTCACTCACGCACGGGATCGCGAGGAATTTTTTTACAAAATTCTTTCGCTACACTCAGCTCACAAAACGCGAGCGATAGTCGAACGCGAACGAGAAACCGACAGCTAGGCCACACTGTGTGCGCGAGAGAGATAGCCTCACTCGAGCGCGCGAACAATAGGCCGAACGTCAACAACACGGGAGCGCGAGAGAGACCCGAGTTACCTCTAGGGCAGCTCTCGGTAGACTGTCAATTTGCCTACGAAAATTCGTAACGAATTATGATAATTATTTTCGGGAGCTTGAACGGTAACTACTGCCCTCTCAACCATCTCATGACTTTACCGAATCGAGAGCCGATACTATACGCGGTAACTTGAACGAATCTTCGCAATCGCTTCCCCCTAGTCAATGCGTGAGATACAAGGCTCTACTCAACTATAACGCAGCGCAAGGTGTTCCACCACTCTTGCCTGGACCAAACGATACCTCCGCCTGATCTCAACGCATTGCACTATCTCTTGGGGTGCCGGGTTTACACCGGACTTTGACGTATTCGCAAGACTCTTCGCCGAGTCCTTCCTCTATTTGGGCTCTTTATTATTACTTCTTACACCACCAAATAGAGTCGGAAACGTCGACAAAACTGAACTAAAAGAAATCTGAAATCGTGAACCAAACTAAGCAAACGGAATCTGAAATCGTGAACCAAACTAAGCAAACGGAATCTCAAAACTCGAACTGATCTAAAATAATAACGATAATGAAGCTAATTGGGAATAATTACAAAAAAATAATACAAAATAAACTGCAAAAATCTCGATCGATAACTCAACGAGAGCGTGACGGTATCTTAAGTCGCTGGGAGAGGCAGTAACGCGAACTTCAGCACTAAAATCGTAATTTCCATGCGAGTAACGGTAGTTTTGGGTTTTTGTGACGTCGATTCCAAAAAATCACGTCACACGATGAATACTAATTGCTAAGATGGCTGCCGCCGGCCGGCGAGCCGTTGCGAGAACATCGTGGTCGATTCTAGATCCTTCCACGATGCCTCGCGTTGCCAGCCGGCTGCGCCCGTGAGGTGCTGCCGCGCAGCGGATCGTTCGCGCTGCGAGGAGAGTCGCTCGTGCCGCTGCTTTGCGACACGGAATCCCGAACAGAGAGGTATTACGAAATATCTTATCTGTCGCGTAAATAGAATGAGGATCATAGGTGATTTTAATTATGTCGAAATATTTCAACGCGGTACAAACGATCTGGTAACCTGAATGATGTTCTGTGAGTAATGTAGATGATGTCTGGCGACGGCTAGGCAAATTATCGGGGAGGTAGAATGACACAGGATATTATACACACTTCTAATTATAGAAATATTGAAGAAGTTGAATTAAATTGTACTTACGTTGTTCGTTGAGGTGTTGATTGTTGCGATGAAATCGGTGAAACACGACTTTGTACGCGGGATTCTCGTAATATTCAAATTTTATTCAAAGAAAAATATCTCAGGCAGATTCAAAAAGAATGCAAAAGAATGCGAGTTTTGCAAAGTACAATTGATTCCAAGACCGTTATTCGTACAGAAATCTCTTTCAATAATAAAGTAAGAAAAGGATTTTGACGGTGAAGCGAAGCTGACTTCGTTACAACGGATGAATTGAGAGTGACAATTTGGTGAACTGGACTGGACCAAGAAAACTCTGGTCACAGTGAAAATGAGTACAATTTTTGGAGATGGAAAATATTATAAACAAACTTCTCCAATAGGAGAGCGGTAGAATTCTATTCGTTGTCCGAAAAATACCCGTGATGTCTCTTTCTAATGGTGGTAAACAGAGTGCGCGGTCTCTGACTCTATCCTTCTCGCCGCCCATCCGGAGCACCAGCCTACCGATCGGATGCGGCGGTTGCGCGTTTCCGTTGACTTCCTAACTCTACTCCTGATCTCTAATCCTGACTGTAGTTACTCTGTCCTGGTACTCTCGTGCCCTCTTTTCGCGGGCTCTTATATACTAGAAAAATGGTAATCAGAGGGGGAAGAACCCTCCCTCATGTATCCCGGGCATTCTGCTCCCCTGATGAGTAACGTTGCCCCTTCGCTATTCTCCTCTCGGCTTGCTCGAGATTGCAGGATTTCTGGAATATTCGTATTGCGAGATAATTGTAAATTTATCCCGTTCTATTGAATTCCCTTTTCTTTCTTATGTCTAATTATTTGCCTGAGTTATTTGTAATTTTAATATTAATAATTCGTAAACAAATTACTAAAAATAATTAAGATTTGATATGTTTAACATAAGAGAGAGAGAAAAAATCAACGGATAGTTGCTGTTTGTAAAATTCTCCGGTATGTCTTCGTATTCCGAGGACGGTGGTAAGAGTCGAGAGACATGTATATTTTATTATTAATAATTTCGTAGCATTGTCATTGTTTGGGTGTCAAATTATTATATACCTGAAGGGTAAAAAATATTTCTCGGCTCTTGTACAAATTATTTCATTATAAAATATCAGCATTTTCCTAAATATCCGAAGTATCGGTAGCATAACCGGCCCGATATCTTTGGGCGTTGCCCCCCTAAGAGGCGTGCAGCAACTATTGCGCGTGCCCGGTAACAACGTCGTACGATCGTCTTATTCCCTTATATGGTCATTCCGGAACTACTGTTCCGTTGCCCGGGCGAGCTGTATAACTCCCCTCTTTCGGTGTACCTGCTAGACCTTCCCCTATCGTCGTGAACTAACCTTGACGCTATGCAGCTTAGCTTACGCAACTCGTTCCTTGCCCGGGCCCCTTTTATTATCCTTACAGTTTGCCGATTCCGACTTATTTTCTGTCTTTGAAAGTGAATTCTGGTCGAATGTTAAATAATATCGATAAATTAACAATTCCATGTTAAAGGTGGAATGTTCCTGAACATTTTGATATAAACTGCGATGTTTATTTTTATACTATAAATGGGGGGAACCGAGTCAACTGTATGCGACGTACGTTTTCCTGCTACATGTACTTTGTAGTTGCTCACGGTACGACTTTTTCCATAAATTTTGGAAAAAATAGTTGCGACATAAGAATAAGGAATTATTCCTGATTAATTTGATATATTGACTGATTTATAAATTTGTGCACCATGAGCCGAGAAAACGAAATTCCAGGAGTACATTTTTACTCCTAATACCAATTTATACGGTGAACATTATCGGAAGGATAATAGTTACATTAAAATATCATTATTTCATTCTCCCGATCGTAGGGAGGCATTTCTTCTGCGCGCGGTATGTGACTTTTCTCGACGGAATTGCGTCTTCGCGCTCGGTGGTTGAGCCGCCTTGCCTTCGTGACTCATCGTCGAGGCATACTTGTGTTGCATCCCGCGCTACCGCAACTCGGTTCGGCGGTTCGGAAACGATTTACGACTCTCTTCCTTGAATTGTTTAGCTTTAGTAATGTAAATTTTCTGTTTCATTCGTTTGTTATTTCTCAAATTTTGACCATCTTTGCCCTTTCCTTCACCGTTACATATTGTATTATCAAACATTATGGTGACTGCACGTGTTTCACGAAATCACAGACGTTTATTCGTCTCGACTATTTTTCGTGTCTTTGCGTGATTCGACTAATCAGCCTTTGTATGATCGTATTTGATTTCTTGCCATAAATGATATTTTACTCTTAACTAGTATCGAATAGCACTTCTAAGTTCAAAAATAATTTTGCTGTTTTGAATTTATTAATATTTTCATGGCATTAGTAGCGTTTGCCAATAACTTGCATCGATTATTCCTCCTGTAATTCTGGACAAATTTACCATCTTTGATTCATTTGATACCGTAATTTATAATTTAATTGCGAAGATTTTTAAAATGGTCATATTCATTAAATTAGCGTTAAATTAGAAAGCGTGTGGGAGTATGAAACCGTATTTCTTTTAGGATCATGATTAAAGAAAATTATGTCATTATAATGATGAGTGGTTGGATGATGTGGGGGATGTTCTGACTCTCAATCGCGTGACTCGTATATTCAGAAATATTATGCAATGCTGTTCGGTGTTAAAATACTGAAACTATTTCGGTAGTCGGGGTTAATTTCCATACATAAGGTAATGTAGGTTCCCCATTTTACGTTGGAGGCCCTTTTTGACCTTCAGTTAGAAAAACTTTAATGGTCTGGCCGCAGGGTAAAAGCTTAGATCTATACTCCTTGAGTCGATGCAGTGGTCGATTGTACCGACGTCGGCAGCGGAGTTCGCTGTTTCACCGAGGGTAGTGCGTGTGTCGAGGGGGATTGAGACCTCTGTCCGCATCTAGCTCGTGTGGTAGATAATTTTATCATCTATCTTTTACCCTGTTTTTAGCTTTACATGCTGATTATTTTAACCTTCCTGAACATATTTTTCCCAATGGAAAATCATTCCTGAAGTACCGTTCAACGATTGATGAGAGAAATCATTTCTTCTCGTTATTTTTATGAGGATGAGTGATATTTGGATTTTCCGTGAGATGTATAAATTGTTTTGGAAGGAGAAAGGTTTGCATATAGTAAGAAAATAAGCAGAAAAATGAGTTGCGAAAAACTGTTATTAATGAAAAATGAAGAGAGTTACGTCAGGACGTAACAAAAGAAAAGCAGAGGCAAAAATTGAAACTCTAATGAAGGGTTCCGGGTGTAAAGCGGCTAAAGTTAGTTATTTGATGCATTCTACGGGTGGACGCGAGGCTCGTCTCATCGTTTCGAAAAAACGAAAGAAATCGAGCGTGAGAAGAAAAAGCAGGGGAAAAGTAAATAAGAAGACGAAGAAGAAGAAGAAGAAGTGTGTGAAATGAAAGTTGAGTGAATTTATCAGGAAAAAAAAGAAGAAGGTAAGAACTGTGGCTGATATTTTTGCCTAGATACAGAGAGGGGGAAAAAATGGCTTTCTTACATGCTCATTCGTGCAAATGTATGAAGTCAGAGCTGGAGCTATTTACGCTGCCTCCAACTCAAACGACAATCGAGGGTTCGCAATGGGTATACTATAAGCCAATTTCATCATTGACAGATGATTCACCTATCGAGTTTATAGTGCCGGGTCACGGCGATGAGTACATTGATTTAGCTCATACTATGCTGAGTCTGCGTGTTGAAATACCAAGGACATCCACAAAAGATACGCCTGTTAAAATGGGGCCTGTCAATAATTTATTGCATTCAATGTTTAATCAGGTAGATGTATACTTGAATCAAAACCTTGTATCACCACCTAACAATGCTTATGCGTACAGGGTTTTTATCGAAACACTCTTGAATTATGGTCAAGGCGCAAAAACTTCTCATCTTACGAGTGTTCTATGGTACACAGACACAGCTGGTACAATGGACGATTTGGGTGACGGTAATATCGGTCTTAATAATCGTAGTAGTTTTCTAAGTGACGGCAAAACAGTCGATCTTCTTGGACATTTGCATTGTGATATTTTTAATCAAGACAGATTCTTGTTGAACGGCGTTGAAATGCCGTTGAGGCTCGTACGCACCAGCGACGCGTTTTGTCTCATGAGCAATTCGAAAAATTGCAGGATCTGCATTGCCGAGGTATCGCTTCTTGTGCGTCGCACCAAGATAGCTCCCGGCATACTGCTAGCTCACGCAAGAGCTCTATGCAAGGCTACAGCCAAATACCCCTTAACGCGCGTAGAGGTTAAAGCAATATCAATGCCTGCGGGTGTACATGGGGACACTTTGGATAATGTTATACTGGGCCAATTGCCCAAACGTGTAATTATAGGTTTCGTGGATAATAAAGCATTCAATGGCGACCGCACGCTAAACCCATTTAATTTCCGAAATTATGGTATCAATTATCTCTCGCTATACGTTGATGGCGTACAGATACCTTCGAAACCTCTGCAGCCAGAATTTACCGATATCCCCCGATATGTCGATGCCTATCATACATTGTTCTCAGGCACTGGTATTCATTTTCTTAATCAGGGTAACTGCATATCGCATTCATCTTATCCATGGGGCTATTGTCTTTTCGTATTTGACCTTAACCCTGATCTTTCGGCAAACAGTAATAGTCATTGGAATTTGGTGAAACACGGTAGTCTCAGAATAGAAGTACGATACAATGAAATATTCAAATAGAATAGAAAATCAAATAGAATATCAAATAGAAGTACGAGTCACTGACTTCGACAGCTAACTGCATCGTGTATGCTGAATATGATAACGTGCTGGAAATCGACTCGTCCAGACAGGTTATTGTAGACTTCAGTAGCTAGTCCATAGGCGATTCTTCAGTTTACCCTGAGAGCTCGAAACGTCAAGATGTCGAGCGCTCCTGTGAGTGTCATAATTGATATCCAAGGTCTAAAAGATAAATTTAATAACTTTTTGCCTAAAGAAGTTGCAATTGTTTCATTGACTGGCGAGTACATCGGGTATTGGCTTGTAAAACCGCCGTGCGCGTATGCAGATTTGCCGCTCGATATAAAACGACAAAACGTGTGGCTTAAAATTCATTGTCATGGTATAGCGTGGACTGGGGGTGACACATCTTTAGAGGCAATTGAGCAAATTCTAAAGAAAACAGCTGAACAGGCTGATAGATTATTCACCTGAGGAGTTATTAAATCAACGTATTTGACAAATCTCACAGGCTGTTTTGTTGTAAAGTTGGAAGAAGAAGACAACGAGCATCCGACGTCGTTCAAAAGACTTGATAGCGGTCGCGGTACTCGCTGCATATATCACAGTTTGCTGCATACGAGACCGTCGTACAATTGCTCTCTGGACTACGCAACAAGAATCAAAGAGTGGCTTTGTCATAGTGATAGATTTGACCACTTGTGGGAATATAGAACCGTAGGTTCCATAGACCAGAAAGGACCTGAGGAAGTGGATAAAAAAAAACTAGAGTTAACAAGCGTCTCAGCGCCCTGCGGGCGCAGATGCTCTTGTTGGTGGGCTCCGCCCCCCAAACCCCCCGAAAAATGTCCCGGAGGGACATTTTTTAAGGCACTCACGGGGGTGCACGTCGCGCTACGCGCTCCGTATCGAGTGTATTTACACATTGCGCTATGCGCTACGGATGAAGTATGTTTATACGTCGCGCTCTGCGTTTCTTTTCGAAAGTACGTATGAGGGAAAAACATTTATCAGTTACGTAAATTAATTCATAGTGTTTAATCTTCGTCGAATAAAAATATTTCTTTTTTGTACCAATTGATTATTAATATTCACGACGGATATTTCCTTTTTGTTTGACGATAAATTGTGTCAAATATTGAGACACGAGACAAATATAACGAATTGCACCACGTAGAAGTTGATCAAATTAATTTAACGAATCAAATCATGTCTAGTAACGTCGTTTTATTGGCCTAAAACTTATGACCAAATTTAATGAATATAAAACAAACACACAAAACATGTACCGACACCAATACGATTACCATTTAGCATTCAGGCCAAATATCCCCTTTAAATCCTTCCCCTTCAGTGTTTTTTTTCTTCCCCATAATTGATGGAATCAGTTCGTTATTTTATCTGTAGGAAACCAAATCATTGTAGAAGAAAAATTCAAGAAATTTGCTATTCTTTGTGATTTTCAATGAAATTTTGTCGATATTTATGGATGCTGCAAAAAAATGCTATCTCGAGAACGAAAAAATATATCGTTTTGGTTCCTGTCTTGTATTGAAGAGGAAGTAGTACGTTACTCGAATCAAAAATTTGTCATCTTGGATAGCTCCGAAATATTTTTTTACAAATTGATGAAATTCTTGAAAAATTCGACTTTGAAGGCTCTTTGACAGTCCTCTTACAACAAATTTCATTTCTACCATTTGAGATATATTTTTTTCTTTTTCGTAATACATGGAATCAGCTCGTTATTGTCTCTGTAGAACGGACAAGTATTCTAGACGAGAAGTTTGAGAAATTCGATAATTTTTTTCGTTTTTCAATGAAATTTTATTGATATTTATCGTCGCTTAAAAATATCAAATTTAGCATCATATCAGATCGTATCTTTCTAAATTTTGTTGAATCACAAACGAGGATAAGTTTCTCGGTACGGAATAACTCGTAAAATCGACAAATTCAGTGTTTTTCACTTTCTTGATAAATAATTGTTTATAATTGTTCTTTAAGAGTACAATTGTCTTTTTTTTTTGCGAAAAAAAACTTTTCAGGACGTGAGCATATGAAAGAAATTCGTATTTCGACGAAAATTTGAAAAAATTTGAAAAAAAAAAAAAAAAAACATTGGAAATACGTCGATAGAATAATCGTTAGCAGTTTTCTTATCAAGTATAGACGAATAAATCCAGCGAATAAAATTGACAAAGATTTCGAATGTGATGAATCTCCGACGGTCGAAGTGTAAAAAATTAAATTTTTAAACATAGCACACTTTTTATCTGCGCAATAACGCGGAGAGTCAGTTTGTAAATACGATTTCTTTGAGAGGAAAGGATTAGAGACGGCAATTTCGAGAAATTTGAAAAAACGATTCGTTTTTTGACGAAAATTCGTAAAATTAGTCTTTGCTTTAAAAAAATCATATCTCGGCAGCGAAAAAAGATTGCGACTCTTATTTTGGCTTGTTTTGAAGAGAAGAAAATACGTTGCCAGAAAAAGAATTTGCAGTTTTTATTATTAACTTTAAACGAATCAATCGGGTGAACATCATTGACAAAGATTTCGGCTGCGATGAATCTTCGACGGTCGAAGGATAGAAAATTCTTTTTTTTATGATTGCACACTTTTTATTTGCGCTATACTGCGTAGAATCCATTTATATTTACGTAAAATAGGAACAAAGATAGAAACGAGATGTCGATTTTTTTTTATTTGAAAATCATCCGGCCACAGAGTACGCGCGCCGCGACGTATGAGTGTATCGTCTGCTACAAAATTGTTATCTGCTTCCAAAGTTTGACAGATAGAATAAAACGAAAAAATATCCTCGCGATTTTTTTTAGTTCTATTTGGGAAATTGTAATTATTTTGGATATTCGATGAATATTTTTTGTGAGTTTACTGCCAATTTTTTCAGTGAATACGTGAAATTTATAATTTTTATTACGAATGTGAATAAAATATGGTAAAATATTGCGAATGATTTTCGGTGATAATATATTATTTTCGAAATAAAAAACGCAAACATTTGTGAATCTGTGTATGATATTTCGTGTTTTATTTTTCACAACCGAAGTTTTTTTTTAACATGATGAAAAATGGATTTTTGGCAAATCTAAATAACATAACCTTTAAAGCAAATCTTGTTATAACCACTGTTTTTGAATTATTTTATAATTAAAATTATATTTGTCAGAATGACTCAAAAATTGTTGTGCATAGTGCTTTCGATGCAATGAAATATTGTTGCGAAAGAGAAAAGAATTGGTTTCCAGGATTCTTAATTGGAGCACCGTACGGACATCAGATGTGAGAAAATAATTTTTTTATGGAAAATTGTGATGAATAAATAGTTAGAGATGTAGGATTGTCTCTAAATTTGCTGTGCGTAGTGCTTTTGATACAACAAAATGATGCTGCGAAGGAGAAAAAAATTGGTTCGTAGAGTTCATTATGATGGCACCGTACGGACACTTGACCGAAGGCAAATGCAAATTGTGGCCAATAATTTTTTAGAAAAAATACTTAAAGGTCTTAGATTGGTTTTAAAAGTAATGTGCATACTGGAAATAATGTAATAAAAAAACCCTGCGAAGGAGAACAAAATTGGTTCGCACCATCTAAAGTTACAGTGTGATTCGGACGTCCGAGAAGAAAAATTCAGCCAAAAAGTTGTTTTCATTGCACCGCAGACTAAAAAAAATATTTCTATTCATCGCAGTCACTTCAAAGTAACTACGCATGATGTTGGAGATACACCGAAGCAAATAGTGAAAAATAAAAAATTTTGGAGTATGCGCTGGAGTATTTTGGAGTATGGAGTATGCGGAGTAACCCCTTCGACAGACTCCGAAGAGCAACGGATGGTCATTTTAATAGGCACTCTTTCCCTATTGTTATAGTGAGTGCCTAAAAATGTTTCGCTAGTGCTGCTGCTGCTCTCGCTGATGATGACTGCTTCGAAGGAGATGGTGACGAAACCGATTGATAACAATTATGAACAGTCTTCAAATTCTTTATCGTCTGCGCGGCATAGAAAATCATACAACAGGAGTGTATCCCGCAGACCGTATGCCGAATGTGTTACCGAAACCGATAGCCATTATCGCGAATACAGATGGCCACAAACTGCCCGGAGCCCATTGGGTCGCCATGTACGTCGATCGAAGTGGACATGGATGGTTCTTCGATAGCTACCGAATCATACCGAACCATCTCATACGTCTCCGGAGAAACTGTTGACTCTTTCAATACAATACTACCCAGCTTCAAAGCGCTAGTTCACAATGCTGTGGACATTATTGCGTCATGTTTCTTTATTATATGTGTACTGGTCTCGGTATTCATAAGTTTAAAAGTGTATTTTCAAATAATTTTGAGCGGAATGATAAAGAAGTTTACAACTATTACGTGGCGTATATTAATAAAAAACATAAATTAATTGCTGCTGGTAATAATAATACTGGTGCTACTGTAGGGGGCAGTTACAATAATAATAAGAAGAAGAATTGTGTATTTAACAATAGATATTTACACCGCATACAGAGTTGCTGTTCTCGTGAACGCTGTCTGTAATTATCATAAATTTATTTAATAAAAAAAACATATAAAAAAAGAACACAACGAGTTCCTTGTCTTAATCAGTCTCCCTGCAGCAAAAAAATGTCCGTAAGCCGTTGGCTACCGCACTTCGAATATACTCGTAAGTTTTCATATTTGCAATAAAAGCGCTGTATCAGAAAAATCGAGGGAAAAAATCGAAGGCTGTCTATGGGCTATCGAGTTTGCTCAAGTATAAGCGTTTTGTAATTCTTCGAAAAGTGAGATCTGCATGAATCGCGAATACTGTTGAGTTTAGTATGAGTCACTGCCATAGCAACAAGTAAAAGCGTGCTGTCATTCTATACGTATCACCTTGAAAGGCACGTTCATCTGTATTAATCATCGCCGCCATTTTCTTTGAAAGTCGGATCAAGCAAATATTATTATTGTATTTCACGTGAGGTTGAGATTTGCAGGAGTGGCGAATACTCCTACAACAGTGCAGTCTGTATTCAAAAGAGGTCTCATACGGTGATGTCATTTCTTCTTCTCAAAATGGTGGTGGTGGAGGCATCAAATAATTATTTGGTCGGTTGCCATTGTTCTCATTAGTCGTTCTCCGATCACGCTACCGACACCAATTCCATACGGAGAAAACAGCGCGAATTGAAAAAGCGGATAGAAATACACTTGCGAAATATCAGGGCTATTAAACGGTTAATACAGTCAAGAACTGAGCTTTGCCTTCTAACACACTCATTTAAGCACTTCAAAATCTAAAATGGATTTCTCGCGAATCAACAAGGTAGGAACATTCACGGAGTTTCTACCGTTAAAGAAGCTTTGTGAGCTGAAGGCAGATACAGACTACAAGATCACCAATATCAGATATGCCAATACTAAATGGGGGCCAAGAATCACCATCGATGTGAAGAATGAGTTTACATGCTTTCTACCATCACGCTTCGTCAAAGCTTTCGATGAAGACGCTGAAATGTTTCGACAAATGGAAAGATCGGCTCAAGATGGCGCATTGAGCATGCGGTATCTTGGGACAGAATATAATAATGTCGAGTTCAAAGCAGCGCCTCAGTGATTAGTGCTGCGAAAACCATTCGGACTGGCACACCTATTTTTTTTTTTTTCGAGAGCTGCATTATGGTTGGACTGACTACGTTGAAGTGGAGGGGGCTAGGTGTGGAAGCATCTTGGGCCAGAATATAATAACGTCGAGTTCTAAGCAGCGTCTCAGTGCTACTGCAAAACCCATTCGAAGTGACACACCTATTTTTTTCGAGAGTATTATTATGGCTGGTACTGGCTACGATCTTGTGTTTGATATTCAAAGTTTTAAAGACAAGCACAATCAATTTTTATTGAAAGAAGTAGCAGTCGGATTAGTGCATAAATTACGCCATAGAGATTTATGGATTGTCGCACCACCTTACGATATTAGTGAGTTACCGCCGCAAGTACTTGCAGAAAATGATTGGTTAACCGTCAATTATCATGGAATCCCATGGTCCCAGGATGGCATTTCTGTTGAAGAACTATGCGACGAGCTGGACGGAGTTGCGGAAGGTGCTGGTGATGACGCTATTCTTTCGCCAGAGGTCATGATGCTGTAAAATTTTTGGAAGAAGCTACTGGTCGGAAATTTGAAAATTTGGGCGACAATGAAGATTTACCATTGAGGATTGATCCGTCACCGTCGGCAACAGTGTGTTCGTGGCATGGTCAACATGGCGCCTATATCATCATCTATAATTGTGCTCTCGTCAATGTAAAAAAACTCCAATATTATCTTAACTCCTTTCCACTTGATAGAATGTGGAAAGATATCGTTAGTTTTCCGGAACGTTAACGTTATCTTAATCGAAGAATATAGAATGTGGAAATATGTAGATGTAGCCGAAATGATTATATTATTTGGGTACTGTAAAAGTAATCATAATAATAATATGCAATATGCAGTATGTGATATGAAAAAAATAAAAAAAACCGGTGCGCTATGGCTATCTCCACTGAAGCCTACCCCCACTCTTACCCCACCACTTCAAACCGAGCTCGAAACGGAACAGAAGTGGAGGCGGGAGGAGGGGGGAGGCTGCCTACCCCCACACTCACCCCACTACTTTCAAAGCGTGGAGGGGGCAGGAGTGGGGATAGGAGAGGGGGGCGCCATAGCGCACCGCATACTACTCTTCTCTTTAAATGTGTGTGGCCAGTTTTGTATTATGTTCCTTTATCATATGTCTCGTGGTGGATCTCTTTTACAATTTGGGAATCTTTTCACCTCGGACCTCAAACGAAACGATCGCATCGTAGGCCGTTTTTACAAACGGCTAATGCAGAAACTACGGGGTCGTGCTGAAGCTATTGATAGACATATTGATATTCTGTAAATTCATTAACAGACGGTGGTGTTTACGCAAGAAACTTCGTTCAACACTGCTGTGCACGACGACGTTTATAAGATTATTTTTTTTTTTTTACCAACAAGATAGAAATGTACACACTAGGTTTAAAAAATAAATAAAATATTTATCATAATTTATTTTTTCTTCACTTACCTCTTCTCGGCGCAATTATTTAGAAAATAAATGTATTGCTAGATGTGGGTTTCGAACCATACTCCCCCACGGGGGAAAGACGGAGCTTCATTCCAGCGCCTTAACCGCTAGGCCAACCTAGAACATGGAATTCCTGCGCACCACAACACTAGGCCTTCGGCGCATCAGCGTAGCACCCCCACGAACCGCTGGCCTTCAACGATAACACTGCACAGTACGCGAATCCAACACTATACACCCCGCTAGCGCGCTACGCGTACGATTTGGTACAATTAAAAAAAAAAAAATACCAATAAATAGGCTCGAACCTGGGCCCTAGAGCGCCAGACGCGGGCCTTCGGCCCACACATATCCCCACCCAGTGGGCAAAAGGTAGCATGGGCAACAATTTCCTTAGAAGTTGCTGTATCACCGCAACAGAGGCGCTGCACTCACAAGAGAGAAAGCAATAGATCATATGTCTCACTCGCTCCGTTGATAACTCGAGAGCTGCGTTGTATAGCGCTGAGGATTGAACATCGTTGATTTCATGAGTTATAAGGTCTGGAGTTCAAGTCCGGGCCGATGCATTTTTTTTTTTTCATTTTTCACGTATTTCTACAAATGAAGTTGAGCACAGTACATCATAGTACGCAAGCATAATGATAGATCGACTGTACAAAAAGATAAGAGCCTATCGTTTCCATGTCAAATGGTGTGGGATGTGCGCTTCTGTTTCTCAGCAGCCGATCTATCAAACCATCTTTTCAGAGATATAGTACAGTTACGACGTCAATATAATAAAAAAATGGATCAGATTGCATAATTATAGTTATACAGGAGTAAAAGGTAGTATTTTTGTAGCCCATTCGAAATTATGAAGGGATATTATATCAATCCTTCATTTTTACGAAAGTTAATTGACCTTTTACGTTATAACATCGATATGAGTTTAAAAATGATAAAAAATAACTTTAGTAGATATAATATTTATGTAGTTAATATTAGGGCTGTACACTTGAGCCGGCTTAGCCGGCTACAAAATCTTATCCGGCTAATGACTTAGCCGTTTCGCCGGCAAAGCCTGATTAGCCGGCTTAGCTTTCTTGACGGCTAAAAATTAGCCGATTTTAGCCGGCTAATTTTTAATTCTATTTTCCAGAGCTGGGTAAAGTACTTGAACTACCAAGACTTCAAGTACTTGGTACTACAAGTACTTTGTACTTTATTTGTTGACAAGTCCTCTCAGTACTTCAAGTACTTCAAAGATACTTGAAATTTGTACGCTGACGATAATTTCCCACCTGGAAAAATTCGACACGTAATAAAGGAAGTTTATTCCAGGAAGTTCGTTAAAAACGACGACATCGAATCAACAGAATTTCGTTTCAATGTAGAAAAGGCGGCAATTGAAATTGCGACGTTGCTTCCCCAAAGGTTAGACTTCTGTTTTCGTAACTTTCTGTCTATTTTGGATTTCCCATCCGTTCCGTGAAGAAAACTTGTTTTTAACCAACTTTAACTCCTACCAATTTATACCAGTTTTTCAACTCGATGTCTCGAAAACTATCAAAATTAGAGTAAAATCAAATTATTTCGAAAAATTCAAAACGCTAAACATTGCGACATCTTAACAGATTAACGACGACATCTTAACAAATTTATACCCAGACTTTGTATACTAATAACCTACTTGTAAACCAAATTTCAGCTCGATATCTGAAAAATTATGAAAATTATAGTAACACACACACACACACACACAGACACACACACACACACACACACACACACACACACACACACGCTCTCCAGATATGGAGAGCGTAGGGGAACGCTCTCCAGATATGGAGGGTAGGAGGGAATTAAAATACCTCCCGCGGACCAACAGTGGGGAGTAAACCTCGTCAACAAATCGTCATGAGTGGTACGGCGGAAAAAACGATTACGGTGCAGGGGTTCGGATCCCCAGTACCGGCGTCTGTCAGGGGTGAGCAAGCGGGCCCCGGGACGTCGTCATCTAACGACCGCAGTATTACAGAGGTTGGTCACTCGGCCTCTGTAGTATCTAATGCAACAAGTGACGCAGGTGGCGAGAGCGTGACGCTGAAGGCTCAAGAGGCTTTTCAGCGCCTAACAAAGGAACTTGAGTCCTTGGTGGGCTTCATCCTGGAGAAGAAGAACCTCCACACAGAGCTCAAAGTCAAGGCACGGGGCACTCTAAGGGCGCTGAAAGAGTTTGCGGCGGCGCGGCCCGCGGCAACCGCAGCCCGGGCAGCACGACCGAGCAAGGAGGGGTCGAGCCAAACCTCGCCTCTCTTTCGCAACGACCGGGCGCCCCACGGAGACCTGGACCGCGAGCGCCCCTCGCCACCTAGGTCTCCGCAGGCGAGGAAGAAGCGGAAGAAGAAGAAGAGAGAGGCGACGCCCGAGAGGGATCCGCCCCGGCCAGCTGAAGCCAGACAGCAGCCAGTTGCCCAGCAGAAAGACCCCGACTGGGCAACAGTCGTCAAACGGGGCAAGAAAAAACAGCGGCAGCAGCCGCTGCCAATAGAAGAGGCCGGCAGGCGCGACCAAAGGCAGCCAAAGCCCAAGGTTTCGCTTAGACCCCCCCGTCCTGATGCGATCCACATCAAGGCAACGGGTGAGGTGTCGTATGCTGACATTCTTCGCAGAGTCCGAGCCGCACCGGACCTCAAACCTCTGGGGGATCGGGTGACCCGCATCAGGCGGACCCGAGTTGGAGAATTACTCCTGGAGCTGGGGAAGCCTGGTGTAGAGACCCCAGTGCTACAAGCAGTGGTCTCGGCCACCTTAGTGGAGTCGGCGGCTGTTCAGACGCTGACTCATAGGGAAGTCCTGGTTATCAAGGACATGGACGAGGCCACAACCGTAGAAGAGGTGGCACAGGCTATCACTGCGGTGATTGGGCCAGGAGCGGTAACCCCTGGAGATATTAAACTCAGGGACTCCTACAGTGGCACCCAGGCGGCTAGCGTCCTGCTTCCCGCTGCAGCAGCAAAGAAGTTGTTGCAAAGCGGAAGGCTCAGGATTGGATGGGTGAATTGCCGGGTTCGGCCGCGCCAAACATCCTCCCGTTGCTTCAGGTGCCACAACACTGGGCATCTGGCGAAAGACTGCGAGAGCGACGTCGACCGGTCGGCGCAGTGCTTCCGGTGTGGCAAAGATGGTCACAGGGCTGTGGACTGCATAGTCAGGCGACAGGCAGTGCAGGAGGTTGGGGCATCGACCAGCAATGGCTAAGATGCTCCAAATAAACCTGAACCACTGCGCTGTGGCCCAGGACCTGTTGTTTCAGCTGGTCAGGGAAGAGAAGGCAGACGTAGTCATCGTCAACGAGGAGTACAGGGATCTCAGTGAACCGAACTGGGTAGGGGACTCGACCGGCAAGGCGGCCATCTGGGTATGCGGAAACCTCCATATATCCAACAAGATGGTCGCCCCTCGGCCCGGTTTCACTTGGGTGGAGGTGGCTGGTATAAGAATATACAGTTGCTACCTTCCACCCAGTGATACCACCGACGAATACCTGAGATCCCTGGATGCCATCGTCGACAGTGCTAGGACCTCCCGATTGCCGGTCGTCATCGGAGGGGACTTTAACGCATGGGCGACGGAGTGGGGCAGCGCGAGCACCAATCACCGCGGTCGCGCCCTCCTCGAGGCCTTCGCAATACTGGAGCTGGAAATCGCTAACACCGGGTCCAAGCCAACCTTCTCAAAGGGCGGCAGGACCTCCATTATCGACCTGACCTTCATCGATCCTAGACTGATGAGGGAAGGGCTCGACTGGAAAGTTAGCGATCGGTACACGGGCAGCGACCACCACGCCCTGGTATACCAGCTCCAGCTGACCAGCAGGACAGCAGGGGCGTCGTGCAGACGCAAAAAAGAGAGATGGGCACCCGCCACCTTCGACCGGGAGACGTTTCTCTGCATGCTAGAGGGAGCGACAGTGCAGGGAACGCCCGAGGAACGAGCTCGAAGCCTCTCGCAAACCATCACAGCGGCCTGCGATGCCTCCATGGCCGCGAAGTCCAACCCTCGCGGTCGTCCACCAGTATACTGGTGGAACGAGGACATCGCAGAGATACGCCGAGAGTGCTTCCGAGCACGTAGGCTGCACCAAAGAGCTGTTCATAGGCCGCAATACCAGGAATTGGCTGCGGCCTATGAAATAATGCGGAAACGCCTCAAGGCTGCCATCAAGGCCTCTAAGCGAAAGTGCTGGCTGGACTTCTGTCAGGAAGTGGACAGTGACCCCTGGGGCCGACCGTATAAAACGGTTATGAACAAGATCAAGCCCAGGGGTGCCACCGCTCCAACGTGTCCAATCTTCCTCGACAGGGTCGTCCGACACCTCTTCCCGGAACACCGGAAGCGGCGTGCCGAGACCGGTCTGATGGTAGACGATGGTGCAGCCGAGACGCCAGACGTCACGGAAGACGAACTGAAGATGGCTGCCAGCAGGATCACCGTCCGTAAGGCTCCAGGGCTGGACGGGGTCCCTGGCCTGGCCGTGAAGACCGCTGTGCTGAATGCTCCCGATATCTTTGGGAATACATTCAGCGCATGTCTTCACGAAGGATGCTTCCCGGCACAGTGGAAGGTACAGAGGTTGGTCCTTCTGTCCAAGGGGAACAAACCCCCGGACGAACCTTCCTCGTACCGACCGCTGTGCATGCTAGACATAACCGGGAAGCTATTCGAACGAGTCATATGTGCCAGGCTAGAGGCAGCCATACAGGGAGCTGGAGACCTGTCTGAAAACCAGTTCGGCTTTCGTAAGGGTCGCTCAACGGTGGATGCCATCGGCCGGATTGTGGCGCTAGCTACGGACGCCATCAGTGGCAGCCGGTGTACAAAGCGCATGTGTGCCATCATCGCTTTGGACATCCGGAACGCATTCAACTCGGCCAGGTGGGACAAGATCTTGCTGGCCCTGCAAGATCTCAAGGTGCCGCTCTACCTGCGAAGAGTCATTTCGAGCTACCTGACGGACCGGACCCTGCTTTACGACACCGACGCCGGCACGCACTCCTATAACATCACAGGAGGCGTGCCACAGGGTTCGGTCCTAGGGCCCCTCCTCTGGAACGTCTTGTACGATGGCCTGCTTCGGCAGCCGCTTCCAGACGGGGTATCGATGGTGGCCTTTGCGGACGACGTCGCCCTTGTCGTCGTCGCGAAAACCATCGATGAGGTGCAGCACCTCGGAGACGAATCAATCGAGGTAGTAGCTGGCTGGTTGAGCGACCATGGGCTGAGTCTGGCGGACGAGAAGACTGAGGCGGTGCTCATCTCTCGGACGAAGAAGCGGGCGTACGCCACATTCACGGTCGGTCGTAGCAAAATCAAGACCGCAGACACGTTGAAATATCTCGGTGTCATCCTGGATGCGCGGCTGTCATTCAGAGAACATCTTCTGAACGCGGGCTCGAAGGCATCACGGGTTGCGGGAGCGCTAGCGGGCATCATGCCCAACATCGGGGGACCGAAGGAGCCGCGACGGTTCCTTCTTTCCTCTGTTGTGAGCTCCGTAATTCTCTACGGGGCTCCGATTTGGGCTGGTGCCTTGAAGACCAATGCGAGTTACGGAGCCACATGCTGACGGGCCTGCCGGACTGTCGCGCTAAGGGTGGCTCGAGCGTATCGAACCGTGTCTGACATCGCTCTCTCGGTGATCGCAGGACTGCCTCCTGTTGATCTACTGGCAGCCGAGAGGGCCAGGGTGTACCGTGAGCGTAGGCGTACTGGTGCTGATGGCGACGATCAAGAGCGTGGTGATGATCGATGGTCCAGCAGAACCTTCGAAGAATGGCAGCAGAGATGGGATTCAGCAGGCGAGGGTCGGTGGACCCACCGCGTGATTCCTAATGTGAGAGCGTGGACGAGCAGGCACGGTGGACTTACAACTTTCCACCTGACCCAGGTACTCACCGGGCACGGCTGCTTCCGAAGCTACCTACATCGTATTCGCGTGTACGATAGCGCGGAATGCCCGGTGTGCCCTGGGATCGACGAGGACGTGGAACACGTGCTCTTCTATTGCCCGAGATTCGCCGATGACCGGGAGCGATTCCGAGCGTCATGGGGAGGATCCATGACGCCTGAAGGCATGGGAAGGTGCCTGCTTGGCTCACAGGATGGTTGGGATGCGGTGGTTACCCTCGCCACGTCCATTGTGGAGAAGCTGAATTCCATCAGGAAGATGGAAGAACGGAGAGGCGGACGCGCCTAAAATCAGAGCGCGTGCTAGAAGGGCCGTCTGAGGCTTAGACTGCCCCTCGCGAAGTAAAGCCTTTTGGGCGGTTTCCGCGGGGGGGAATACAGTCGAGAGGAGGAATGTTTTAGTGGGTATTGCCAGGAATGGCCGAGTCCCACATAACCCACTCGGGTATGCGTAAATGCATTTTCAAACCTCCTCTATAAAATAAAAAAAAAAAAAAAAAAAAACACACACACACACACACCACAGGGGGAAACTGAAACCCCTACGTGGCGCGTCCCCAGGTGGCGGATAGGGGAACGCTCTCTAAATATAGAGGGTAGGAGGCAATTAAAATACCTCCCGCGGACCAAACAGACCCGGGGAAGAAACCCAGTTAACAAATCGGTATGGGCAGTACGAAGGATATTACGTTTACGGTGCAGGGGTTCGGATCCCCAGTACCGGCGTCCGTCGGGGGTGAGCAAGCGGGCCCCGGGACGTCGTCATCTAGCGACCGCAGTACTACAGAGGTTGGTCACTCGGCCTCTGTAGCATCTAATGCTACAAGTGACACAGGCGGTGAGAGCGTGACGCTGAAGGCCCAAGAGGCTTTTCAGCGACTAACAAAGGAGCTTGAGTCCCTGGTGGGGTTTATCTTGGAAAAGAAGAACCTCCACACTGAGCTCAAGGCAAAGGCACGTGGTACCCTAAGGGCGATGAAAGAGTTTGCGGCGGCGCGGCCCACGGTAACTCTAGCCCGGGCAGCACCACCGAGCAAAGAGGGGTCGAGCCAAACCTCGCCCCTCTTTCGCATCGACCGGGCACCCCACGGAGACCTGGACCGCGAGCGCCCCTCGCCGCCTAGGTCTCCGCCGGCGAGGAAAAAGAGAAAGAACAAGAAGAGAGAGGTGACCCCTCAGGGGGACCTGCCTCGGGCAGCTGAAGCCAGGCAGCAGGCAGTTGCTCAGCCGAAAGACCCCGACTGGGCAACAGTTGTCAAACGGGGCAAGAAAAAACAGCAGCAGCAGCCGCTGACAATAGAAGAGGCCGGCAGGCGCGACCAAAGGCAGGCAAAGCCCAAGGTTTCGCTTAGACCCCCCCGTCCTGATGCGATCCACATCAAGGCAACGGGTGAGGTGTCGTATGCTGATATTCTTCGCAGAGTTCGAGCCGCACCGGACCTCAAACCTCTGGGGGATAGGGTGACCCGCATCAGGCGGACCCGAGCTGGAGAATTACTCCTGGAGCTGGGGAAGCCTGGTGTAGAGACCCCAGTGCTGCAGGCAGTGGTCTCGGCCACCTTAGTGGAGTCGGCGGCTGTTCAGACGCTGACTCATAGGGAAGTCCTGGTTATCAAGGACATGGACGAGGCCACAACCGTAGAAGAGGTGGCACAGGCTATCACTGCGGCGATTGGGCAAGGAGCAGTAACTCCTGAAGATATTAAACTCAGGAACTCCTACAGTGGCACCCAGGCGGCTAGCGTCCTGCTTCCCGCTGCAGCAGCAAAGAAGTTGTTGCAAAGCGGAAGGCTCAGGATTGGATGGGTGAATTGCCGGGTTCGGCCGCGCCAAACATCCTCCCGTTGCTTCAGGTGTCACAACACTGGTCATCTGGCGAAAGACTGCGAGAGCGAGGTCGACCGGTCGGCGCAGTGCTTCCGGTGTGGCAAAGATGGTCACAGGGCTGTAGACTGCGTAGTCAGGCGACAGGCAGTGCAGGAGGTTGGGGCATCGACCAGCAATGGCTAAGGTGCTCCAAATAAACCTGAACCACTGCGCTGTGGCCCAGGACCTGTTGTTTCAGCTGGTCAGGGAAGAGAAGGCAGACGTAGTCATCGTCAACGAGGAGTACAGGGATCTCAGTGAACCGAACTGGGTAGGGGACTCGACCGGCAAGGCGGCCATCTGGGTATGCGGAAACCTCCATATATCCAACAAGATGGCCGCCCCTCGGCCCGGTTTCACTTGGGTGGAGGTGGCTGGTATAAGAATATACAGTTGCTACCTTCCACCCAGTGATACCACCGACGAATACCTGAGATCCCTGGATGCCATCGTCGACAGTGCTAGGACCTCCCGATTGCCGGTCGTCATCGGAGGGGACTTTAACGCATGGGCGACGGAGTGGGGCAGCGCGAGCACCAATCACCGCGGTCGCGCCCTCCTCGAGGCCTTCGCAATACTGGAGCTGGAAATCGCTAACACCGGGTCCAAGCCAACCTTCTCAAAGGGCGGTAGGACCTCCATTATCGACCTGACTTTCATCGATCCTAGACTGATGAGGGAAGGGCTCGACTGGAAAGTTAGCGATCGGTATACGGGCAGCGACCACCACGCCCTGGTATACCAGCTCCAGCTGACCAGCAGGACAGCAGGGGCGTCGTGCAGACGCAAAAAAGAGAGATGGGCACCCGCCACCTTCGACTGGGAGACGTTTCTCTGCATGCTAGAGGGAGCGACAGTGCAGGGAACGCCCGAGGAACGAGCTCGAAGCCTCTCGCAAACCATCACAGCGGCCTGCGATGCCTCCATGGCCGCGAAGTCCAACCCTCGCGGTCGTCCACCAGTATACTGGTGGAACGAGGACATCGCAGAGATACGCCGAGAGTGCTTCCGAGCACGTAGGATGCACCAAAGAGCTGTTCATAGGCCGCAATACCAGGAACTGGCTGCGGCCTATGAAATAATGCGGAAACGCCTCAAGGCTGCCATCAAGGCCTCTAAGCGAAAGTGCTGGCTGGACTTCTGTCAGGAAGTGGACAGTGACCCTTGGGGCCGACCGTACAAAATGGTTATGAACAAGATCAAGCCCAGGGGTCCCACCGCTCCAACGTGTCCAATCTTCCTCGACAGGGTCGTCCGACACCTCTTCCCGGAACACCGGAAGCGGCGTGCCGAGACCGGTCTGATGGTAGACGATGGTGCAGCCGAGACGCCAGACGTCACGGAAGACGAACTGAAGATGGCTGCCAGCAGGATCACCGTCCGTAAGGCTCCAGGGCTGGACGGGGTCCCTGGCCTGGCCGTGAAGACCGCTGTGCTGAATGCTCCCGATATCTTTGGGAATACATTCAGCGCATGTCTTCGCGAAGGATGCTTCCCGGCACAGTGGAAGGTACAGAGGTTGGTCCTTCTGTCCAAGGGGAACAAACCCCCAGACGAACCTTCCTGGTACCGACCGCTGTGCATGCTAGACATAACCGGGAAGCTATTCGAACGAGTCATATGTGCCAGGCTAGAGGCAGCCATACAGGGAGCTGGAGACCTGTCTGAAAACCAGTTCGGCTTTCGTAAGGGTCGCTCAACGGTGGATGCTATCGGCCGGGTTGTGGCGCTAGCTACGGACGCCATCAGTGGCAGCCGGTGTACAAAGCGCATGTGTGCCATCATCGCTTTGGACATCCGGAACGCATTCAACTCGGCCAGGTGGGACAAGATCTTGCTGGCCCTGCAAGATCTCAACGTGCCGCTCTACCTGCGAAGAGTCATTTCGAGCTACCTGACGGACCGGACCCTGCTTTACGACACCGACGCCGGCACGCACTCCTATAACATCACAGGAGGCGTGCCACAGGGTTCGGTCCTAGGGCCCCTCCTCTGGAACGTCTTGTACGATGGTTTGCTTCGGCAGCCGCTTCCAGACGGGGTATCGATGGTAGCCTTTGCGGACGACGTCGCCCTTGTCGTCGTCGCGAAAACCATCGATGAGGTGCAACACCTCGGAGACGAATCAATCGAGGTAGTAGCTGGCTGGTTGAGCGACCATGGGCTGAGTCTGGCGGACGAGAAGACTGAGGCGGTGCTCATCTCTCGGACGAAGAAGAGGGCGTACGCCACATTCACGGTCGGTCATAGCAAGATCAAGACCGCAGACACGTTGAAATATCTCGGTGTCATCCTGGATGCGCGGCTGTCGTTCAGAGAACATCTTCTGAACGCGGGCTCGAAGGCATCACGGGTTGCGGGAGCGCTAGCGGGCATCATGCCCAACATCGGGGGACCGAAGGAGCCGAGACGGTTCCTTCTTTCCTCTGTTGTGAGCTCCGTAATTCTCTACGGGGCTCCGATTTGGGATGGTGCCTTGAAGACCAATGCGAGTTACGGAGCCACATGCCGACGGGCCTGCCGGACTGTCGCGCTAAGAGTGGCCCGAGCGTATCGAACCGTGTCTGACATCGCTCTCTCGGTGATCGCAGGACTGCCTCCTGTTGATCTACTGGCAGCCGAGAGGGCCAGGGTGTACCGTGAGCGTAGGCGTACTGGTGCTGATGGCGACGATCAAGAGCGTGGTGATGATCGATGGTCCAGCAGAACCTTCGAAAAATGGCAGCAGAGATGGGATTCAGCAGGCGAGGGTCGGTGGACCCACCGCGTGATTCCTAATGTGAGAGCGTGGACGAGCAGGCACGGTGGACTTACAACTTTCCACCTGACCCAGGTACTCACCGGGCACGGCTGCTTCCGAAGCTACCTACATCGTATTCGCGTGTACGATAGCGCGGAATGCCCGGTGTGCCCTGGGATCGACGAGGACGTGGAACACGTGCTCTTCTATTGCCCGAGATTCGCCGATGACCGGGAGCGATTCCGAGCGTCATGGGGAGGACCCATGACGCCTGAAGGCATGGGAAGGTGCCTGCTTGGCTCACAGGATGGTTGGGATGCGGTGGTTACCCTCGCCACGTCCATTGTGAAGAAGCTGAATTCCATCAGGAAGATGGAAGAACGGAGAGGCGGACGCGCCTAAAATCAGAGCGCGTGCTAGAAGGGCCGTCTGAGGCTTAGACTGCCCCTCGCGAAGTAAAGCCTTTTGGGCGGTTTCCGCGGGGGGGAATACAGTCGAGAGGAGGAATGTTTTAGTGGGTATTGCCAGGAATGGCCGAGTCCCACATAACCGACTCGGGTATGCGTAAATGCATTTTCAAACCTCCTCTATAAAATAAAAAAAAAAAAAAAAAAAACACACACACACACACACACACACACACACACATACATACACATTTCGTAAAAATCATTTTTCTCGACATTTCACACCATCAAGAGGCGCGGTAGCGCCTCGACGCCAAGTACTAAAAAAAAATTTTTTTAGCGTGGCGCTACCGCTCCTCTTATACTCAAGAATGCCGGAAGTCAATCTTTAATCGATGATTTCTCGGCAATTCGGGTTCGGAGAACATTTTTAATGAAACTTTTATAATATAATTCGCACTCAAGCTTTCCAATGCGCCTAATTACAATTGAATCAGTTCAGGCGAAGCCGAGATCTCGGCATCGTGACCGTCGAAGGGTCCGATTTACGATTAAAATGTGTCCTGTTACGCTGCGTTATAGGTTGTGCGCATGCGCGCGTCTCGATTTTATACGACCGATCAGCTGTTCTTGTGCTCTATATATTATATATATATGTCTACGTCTACATCAGTTCATCGAAAAATGCGTGCGGTGGCGCGCACGTCGCCACAGCCGGCTTAGCTGTCAATTATTATCGTCGGCACGTACTTTTACGGCGTCAAAAATTTTTTTGAGTGTTTCCGAAAATAATAATTGTGTATTGCGTATCGTGGTTTGGTGTCTCGACTCGAAGTAAAAAAAAAAAATACGTGTTATTTTATATCAATTATAATGTTTCTTTGCGATCTCGAACAACATAACCGGCAATCATCAAGGGGAATATGTGACATGCCGTTCGCCGTTCGGATCTAAATGATCCGATACGTCGAAATTAATTTTCAAGTTAAAATTTTTTAAAAATATTAGCTTTTCAAAAAGAAGTGAAATTTCACAAAATATTTTTTTCAAAAAATTAAAAAGGTACGCCAAGTACTAAAAAATCCGATTAGCATGTATTATTTAAAAAAAAAGAACAAAATATTATAGGCCAAGTGCAACAGAAAAAAAGGATTCTATATGACAAAAAAAATTGTTTCTTTTGCAAAAAAATTGCTGTAAAAAATTGGCATTCCAATGCTAGTGGTTTACTGTGACGCTTCCAAACACTGGAACGCCAATTTTTTACAGCAATTTGTTTGCAAAAGAAACAATTTTTTTTTGTCATATAGAATCCATTTTTTCTGTTACACTTGGCCTATAATATTTTGTTCTTTTTTTTAAATAATACATGCCAATCGGATTTTTTAGTACTTGGCGTACATTTTTAATTTTTTGAAAAAAATATTTTTAAACATACTGGCATGAAATCTCGACTTTTTTTTTTCATGAAAACAAAGCTTGCCCCGCGGCGAGCTTTATTTTACGGGGAAGCAAAAAACATAAGCTAAACTTGAATGGAAATTGCGCAAACAAATTGCGCTAGTAGGACTCGCGAAAAAAAGGCGGCAATTGAAATTGCGACATTTCTTTCCCGTGGGGTTCTCCCTTTTATCAAAATTTGTGTTATAGTATTCAGTTCTATCAATTTTGGCTTCCCCGTCCGTCTCGTAAGAGAAGTTTCGGGTTCGACCGACTGAAACTCCATAGGTAGTTCAAATGCGAACCTTTCTTCAGAGTTTGATAAATTCAAAATGCGATAAAATTTGAATCACTCAACGGATTCGATCCATATTTATCTAACGCCTAGTTGATGTGATGATACTTGAATGACAAGATCTAAATCGATGTCTCAAGGGTTGTGGAAATTTCAAAGAAAACAACATTTTTTTTTTAATTCAAAATACCATGAATTTTGAACCACTCTACGGACTCACGTCAAATTTATTCTAGAGCCTTTATTCGATGTTTGAAACATTAACGTTCACAAAGCTTGTATTGTGAAGAAGCCAAATTATGGAAGTTGAAGTAGAAACTTATTTTTTGCAACAATTTCCAAATGCTATAAAATTTGAATCCCTTAATGGATTTTTTTCAAATGTAATCCCGAGCATTATTTAATGATAATCTACTTACAAACCAAACTTCAGCTCGATATCTCGATCATACAAAAAAAAAACACATTAAAAAAGTTGTAACGAAAAATCACTTTTTCAAAAAAAAATCAAAAAGCCGTAAAATTTGAATCCCATGATGGATCCTCTCCAGATTCAATCCCAACTGTTGTCCATTGAAAATATATGTTTGGTGCAAATTTCCGCCTGATCGGTAAAAATTTACAAACGCTATCGCGGTAACAAACAAATGCGCGCACACACACACACGCACATATATATTGTTAAGTCCGGGCTTATTTATTTATTGGAATTAAAACAACCATTAATCCGTACCAATATTCCCCACCACCATCAGCGGTCCCACGCTGATGATGGTGGTCTCATGTTCAAAAGCGCTCTAATCAACGCTTTCTCACGAATGGATGCTGAGCAAAGTCAGCAATCCCACGGTAGAAGTCAGGGTGCTGCACACCTCCAAGATGTGCTACGCCCTGCAGTGATGCGAGTAAAAATTATTACGCGGCTAGAACCGCGCTACTTTTCAGCAGTCTTATACCGGAGCTCGACCCACGAGGTCGAGTCCGGAAAAACCAAATTTTCCCAACGGCAACTACAAAGTTGAACGCGCGAACAAAAGTGAGACAGTAGGGCTCGACCAGCGGAGGTCGAGCCCGATAAAAATTCGAACATTTGAAATTCAAAATTAAAATTATTTATCCGTTTGTAACGGAACCGTTATTTTTGTGAAAGGTGTGATTTTAATAAAAAGGGTGAAAATCATAATTTTTAAATCGATTAAATTAATCTAACCTGCATCCGATGGTCTCCGATCCCAGAGCGGGTCATCCCGCTCTAAAACGGAGAAAATACAAACGTTCATACGTGCTACCTCCACATGCTGGGACGTAACAATATACAGACATACATACAGACATTTTCAAAATCAATTAACCGTCATTTGACTGAGCACTAATAATAAGCAATCCATTGGAATAGTAGAAAATTCTAATTCCGCCAGAACATACTTCTATGATATGGGTTGATAATTTATTGGAAAAATTAAGTCTTGTCTATTTGCCCATTTTTTGAATAAAATGGGCAAATAGACAATTCGGGCGAATAATAGGAAGTCTATTTGGTTTACTTTATATACCTTTTTTTCCCCAATGTACCTCGATTTTTCCAAAATAAATTTTTTTACGTATTGTAACGGTACAGGGACCTATCTTTACCCGGTCCACTGGCAACCGAAGTGCGAGGCGACCGAAGCTCCGCCCACGTGGAACGCCGAGGCGTATCACGGGGAGAGATAAGAGCAATCGGCCGTTATCCGTAAAATCGAAATCGATCGAATGATCAAGCGCGACGCCTGGTACACCCCGGCAGACTCGAGGCCGCGCCCGCTCGCGAATCGAAGCACAACGTAAGGCGAAAATGCCGTTGTAGAAGAAAACTCGAATTCGAGTTAACGAAAAATCACCGTTGCATCGGCGTCATCGATCATACGATCAGTGACGCAGATAACGGGACTCGAAGAAGGGTATAAAAGCCCGAGCAAAGCGAAAATTTCGCTCAGTCTTCTAAAACCTAGAACCGCCTATACTCCTTGTAGAAGCAAACCCCAGACATCTCTGGCCTTTGCGGATACTCCTGAGAAAGCCAAATCTCCCTGCAGTTAGCTCTATTAAACATAAAAGTCACGGGATAGCCCAACTCGCACGACAAAAAAATAGAATTAACTCTTGAATCTTGAGCGAGCCAAGCTCCGCGAAACGACGGTAGCTCAACGTCAAAACGCGACCTCAGTAGGCGACATTAGTTGATAAGAGATTCGATTAATTGCAACAACTAAATTTCTCGAGCAATCAGAGTCTAATACGTAAAACTCGTTACTCGGTACGCCTGGTATCCCCGTGCACTTCTGCCGTAGATGGGGGCGTAACGAGTAAATTCGAATCGTTGTTTTCTCGTCCCCGAGCACTTCTGCCGCAGGCGAGGAAAATAAAAATTTGTTAATCTAGAATCCTTGAGCCAGGACAGCTCCACTGCCGACCGTCCCGGAAGGCAGTGAATTTTGCCTTAGAATCAAACGAACGAAACATTTCAGAGGTATCTCTGCTTGGTCGAGGCAAGTCGACAGAATACTTGCGAGTCTGCGGACTCTTACAATAAGCGCCGCAACCCGTACGGGCACTAGGCAGGCGGGGCGCGGACACACACACGCATCATTCACACATCTTCGCGATCAGTCGTACGATACACAAAATATCATCCATCCTTTCCCCGAAACTAATGATGAAAATCGGCTTCGTCTGTGGACACTGTTGCGACCGAGAACTCTGAAGTTTTTTCCTTCCCTTCGATAGCCCAGAGCACGACACAACACACCGACAGAAAAAACAAATAAAATTACAGTATATTTTCTGAACATGACGTCCGTGTATAGAGTTAACTGTGTATCGAGCGGAATGTTGTACTTGAAGGGAAAAAAAGTACTTCAGTACTTGCAGTAAAGTACTGCAAGTACTTCGAAGACTTCTCGCTTTTCAAGTACACAAGTACTTGAAGTACTGTACTTCAAGTATCAAACAAGTACCATTTACTGGAAGTACCGCTCAACTCAGCTATTTTCCTTTACGCAATGCAAAAATAAGCGTTTTCTGCGTGCTTTTGTATTGACGTAAGCACAGAAAATGCTTATTTTTGCATTGCGTAAAGAAAAATAGAATTAAAAATTAGCCGGCTTAAATCGGCTAATTCTTAGCCGTGAAGAAAGCTAAGCCGGCTAAACCGGCTTAGCCGGCCAAACGGCTAAGTCATTAGCCGGATAAGATTTTGTAGCCGGCTTAGCCGGCTCAAGTGTACAGCCCTAGTTAATATACAGCAGAGTAGAGTAGAGTTTCAATATTTGCGAGTTTTATTTGTAACATTCATTTTCAGTGATCGATAATTAAGTACTAGAGTAATAAAAGTCATATTTAATCTATCGGAAATTATTTCGCATTGAAATTATTTCAGCACGATAGATTAAACGCTACTTTTATTACTGTAGTACTTAATTAACTATCACTGAAAATTAATTTTACAAATAAAACTCGCAAATATTGAAACTATACTCTACTCTGCTGTATATTAACTGCACAAATATTATAACTACCAAAGTTATTTTTTATTATTGCTGAAATAATTTCAGCACGATTAAACACAACTTTTATTACTGTATTATCAAAACGAAAATAATGGAACATAACGGGTCATGGACAATAAACTTTATTGCGACCCGTTACAAGGTCGTCATGGTTCATGCAAGTTTGACCCGGTCGCCAATGTGCGCCGACCAACGGTACTTGTTACCTGTTAGTATTATTGTTAAGAAATCGATGGTGCATAATTGACGACTTCAATATCATCTGATTGGTCGCAAGTGCGCCAGGTATTTGTACGTGATTGCTATAATTACAGCGGGCAACGACAGATTGTTTCATTCAATATCGCAACGTGATCGAGTTCACAGTGAAATTTATCTGTTTTGCGTTATTTGAATTCTTGATCGATATAGTGTTGTGGTGAAAGTTTCGACAATTCGTTCGAGTTCTTCACAATCATGTTTGTACCGAGAAAAACTTTAAGCACGAGTAAGCGACTGAAATTCATAAATTAAAAAAGTGACAACTCATCGATTTCCGGCCAACGAAGCTTGGGCTTTAGAGTGGAAACGCGTTGTTAATAATCCTGAACTAGAAAAATTCACAGCAAAAGAACTTAATAAAAAGTTTTCAGTTTGCAGACTACATTTGACGGACGATTGTTATTTAAAACAAACGCAAAAGCCAATGAGGAAGCCAGAAACTATACCGTCGTTGCTGCTTCCTCCGAAAAGTATTGGTGATAATAACGTTGCAGTGTCGAAGTCTAAATCTTTGTTGCCGAACGAAGAGACAACTATTTTGCAAACGGCTTCGTGTCCCGAGATTTCGGAAGCAAATATCGTCACTTCAAATGCGTCGATATGTTTGATGGAGATATTTTCACCAGAAGTAGAACCTCTGGGGCCATCGACACCGTGCCAAACCGTAGAAACTCTTTCAGCTTCATCATCAATAGAACAAACGCCAGCACGTGCTTTGAAACGATCAAGGTTAGTGAGAAGTGCGCCTCAGTTATCGCCGGAAGCTCGGCAATTGTATCGTAGGATGCAAGAAGCTCGTAAGAAGTGCCAACAATACGAGAGGAAGTTGTCATACGTTGAACAGAAACTTACCGAGTGTGCGAATCCAGAGGCTCAAGAAATAACAAGAAAGATGCTCACGTCTCAGCAACAACAATTTTTCGACATCGCGACTCGCGATTTCGGAAAAAATGCCTCGAGTCGAAGATATACTGCGGAGGAAAAGGCTCTTGCCCTCGGATTGTGGAAGATATCACCGAGTGCATAGCGCCATCTTCGCACTATATTTCCGCTTCCTCCAGTCATTGAAAGAAACGGTTGATGAAATCAAAGATCCTCGCGATAAATTCGTGTATCTGTGTTGGGACGAGATGAGTTTAGCACCTCATCAAGAGACGCGGTAGCGTCTCGACGCCAAGTGGTTAAAAAAGTAAAAAGTCCGCGCGGTGAGTTCGCGCGCGTCGAGCGCTACCGTGTACTTATACGCTAATATCGTGCCCCCTAAAGTTTGACATTTTTTTTCTCTGAAACGAGACATCGGATCTGAATTCCAAAGACACTTTCATTATATAATTCGAATACAAGCTTCAAAATTCGCCTGGAATCAGCCCGATCGGTGCTCGAAATGATGAAATATCGCGATGTCCCCCAAAAAATCCTCACTTTCACGATAAAATTTTTCTTCAGAGATTTTTTCGTCTGTCCGTTGTTTGTCCGATGTCCCATCATGCCTGTGTGTTACGTCTGTGTGTCCATGCGTGCGCCCTGCATATACAATGGTATATGCGGAACGAACGGTTAGCTGTTACCGATTCCAAGTGTCAGTTCGTGAACACAGCAACTTGTGATATCCGTATCCGCGATCCGCGAATAGTGCACTCGCATTCAGTCACCGAAATAGAGGTTAAATACTAAGAGGTTATTTATAATTTTACTATCGCGAAAGGTACTAATAAAAAAAATCTCTCGTGGTAAAAAAAAGGGATACCTGTGTGAAAAAATTATCTTAACTAATTCCAGGCGAGTGGTAATTTCAATTAAGGGGACTGAGTCACCTAAAAAATCAAAAAGTCAACATTTTTTTTTGCAGTATATATAAGTTTAATGAAAAATTCCATTTTACCTCCATAATATATATGTGTTAGACTACCGCTGTGAATTTTTTTGGAGACCTACAGTGTATTCCGGTGTAATGCGCAATGGTCAAACATTTTTCCTTTGCCGCAGCTTTCGGACTGAACGAAAGCATCAATCTTTGCTTGCGATGTCTTATTTTCTTCGTTAGACAGTTTATTGCGGAACGAGTGCGGGGATTTTTTTTTTGAAGCTTCGCTGGCGAAGCTATGAGTTAAAAACTACCAAAAAATTCACTTTTTCCACTTTTTGTCTCGTAACCACTCACATAATGGCTTGCGATAAATCCATTTTTGATCGCATGAAAAATCCCCGCACTCGTTCCGTAACATTGACTGTTACAAAGAAAATAAGCCGTCGCAATCCAAAATTGGTGAGGCCATTCTCTCTGAAACCTGCGGCAAGCGAAGAAAAATAAAATGGAAAAAAATGAATTTCACAGATTAATGAAAATAACCAACTTGGGTGATCCGCAATAAAAAAAATTATTTAAAAATTTTTTTTGTCACATAAAAATGTCCACTTTTTTTTCTATCACATAAAAATCAGATTTTCTTTTTTGGTTTTTTTTTTTTTTTCACTTCACAAATCTCGTAAATGCAAAAAAAATGTTTAAAACATAAAAAAATATACTCTTACGTCAAATCTGACGTTTAAAAAAGAGGTTAAGTCTGCGAGACTTTTCGCTTTGCGACACTGTCACTGTGAAAAACATTTTTACACTATTGCGGGCAAAAATACAGAATATATTCCGTTCATTCGGAAAAACTGTAAACACTGACACGTAACTAATACACTGAGTTTACAAGCTCAGTTTTTTACCCGATTGACACAATCGAGTAAAAATCATCGCTGCTACATTACGCCGGTGTATCGCAGACTCAAAACAAAGCGCGGTAGCGGCGATAATCTGAGTCGCATCGATTAGACGTAACAACCCTTTGGTCGGTAAATCGTTACCTACCGAACGCAGTTTCGACATCGATTGTTTTTTTTATGTTCCTTTCTCAATGTTTCTTATTCTTCTTATTAGAAGAAAAAAAAAACATGCGGAGATGCGGTATTCCGGCATTGTTCGTGTTGCATTTCGGCATTTTTTTTTTCACGCATTATTTATTTCTAACACTACTAAAATGCTTCTAACTTCGGTAATTTTTTAAATTTCGATCTAAAATTTGGTGTGTACACCGCATGTACATTCAGAAAAAAAATTTAAAAAAATAAATAAAAAAATAATTTTTAGGTGACTCAGCCCCCTTAATAAATATTACGCGTGTGATACAAAAAAAAATCTTTAAAAATAAATAATTTAAATTAATAATAATAAAATAAATGAAAAAAAAGAATAAAATAAATAGTAAAAACATTTTTCTACAAAAATGTAAAAAAAAGACGCCAAGTGGTTTAAATAATGTTTGCGAAAAAAAATTCAAAAAATAAAAAATCATAGAAGCGAAGTAAAAATAAAAATAAAAAACTTGGCGAGTCCTTAGACCACAAATAAATGTAGTAGGAATGAAAGAAAGGACGAGCAAAGTTTCTTTATTTTTATTTTTACTTGGCTTCTATGATTTTTTATTTTTTGAATTTTTTTTTCGCAAACATTATTTAAACCACTTGGCGTCTTTTTTTTACATTTTTGTAGAAAAATGTTTTTACTATTTCTTCAATACGATACAAAAACTGACAAAATCGTTGGTTTCGAGGACTGGGGAACCCGACGAACGCCGATTTTTTCTAATAACGTTTTAGTTTTCATGGTATCCGGCGTTAAAAATAAGTGGGTATTGCCTTTGAGCTTCAATTTCTGTAGTGCTGCAACAAAGTCGAATCAATTGATCCCTCTGATCACAGCTCACGTAGAAGCTTTAGAAAAAGTTGGCTTGACAGTAATCGCGACTGTCTGTGACCAAGGAGCACCAAATGTTGCTGCGATAAAAAGTTTGATGCAAGGAGCCAGAGAGCAGTCACTAAAGAATAATGAAGAATGCGAACGCAATATCATGCTTATTGTCAACACGAGAGTAGTCCCACTGTACGATCCTCCGCATTTACTTAAATGTTTGCGGAATAATCTCATCACCAAGCATTTGGAGTTTAGATTAAATGGGGAAGGACAAACGTTTTTGGCTAAGTGGAGCCACATTATGTTATGGTTTCATTTAGATTCCAGGCAGGAGGAGGCGTATCGCGGAGCCAGCAAAATCACCGTCGACCACGTGGAACCAAAAGAATCTGCCAAGATGAAGGTTAAATACGCGGCTCAGGTGTTCAGCAAAAGCGTAAGCAGTTCGACGCATCTACTGGCAAGTTGTGGTTAGTATAAAAATTTTACTTTACGTAACAATATATGTACTGTCACGCGAATTCCGGCGCGCAAACCAAATACCCGCAAGACCGTACGACTCCTCTGGACGCCAGTCTCGAGAGCTAAACTTTCGATACAAATTTTTATCGAGGGAACGAGGTATTCGCTCGGCTAGCAAGCTGCCATGGGGAAATGGTAGAGGGGGCGGTTCAGGTGTCAAATGCGAAGGAACCAACACTCTAAATTCGAGCAAACGAATTTAACAATTTTTATTGTTTAACACAACTTTCGGTAGCAAAAAGAAACAATACAATAATTATTCGACGTGTCGAACTTAAATCTTTGTTCTCGGTAGCGGTGGTCGGATTGCGACGCGCGATCGCGCGGCAAACAGATAGAGGTCGATTCAACCTTTCAATACGCGGGCTCTCGAGAGCGAAAATATCGAAGTCCGTTAAAATCGATGGAAAAGACACGCGTCTCGTGGTCACCAAATAAAATTAAATAACGTCAACGGAGTACAATAAAGATAAGTCACTGAGTATAAACAATTATGAAAATGTCGGAAGTTAATAGAAAAGTAGCCCAAAGGAAATCATTAAAATAAGGTACCGCGTGTTGACTCGAGTATAAACAAAAACTGACGAACAAAATAGTAACGGCTCTCGAGAGCGATGGAAGTTGACGGTCTTCCCGAAATTATTAAGTTAACTAAAACTACGGACTCTCGCGCGGTTTGTAATTTTATAAGAGAAACAGAATAAACAACAGCTAATTGAATCCCTCTCGGCGATTCTTTTACTTTCCCAGCAATAGAATAAAATAAAATTACGATCGACACCGGCAATAGCTTTTCGATTCGCGGATTTTCTACAGGACATTGATTGCCATGCACGATAACGCACCGCCCTGCAATATCGCTCGGGATCTTTTTGGCCCAAAACTAAGATGTTACGGAACTTTAAAGAAAAGCCTGTCCGGAAACGAACGACGGCCTTACCGGTTAATTTATGCCGTAAACGAAGCCCCTCGGGAAATTCCTCGGCGAGTCTTCGAGATCGCGGGTGGTAGGCGTCGGTTCTCGCTGGACAGCACGGTCGGCAACGGGAGCAACGTCCTGCTTCTTCGGTGGCTAACGCTTGAGTCCTCGAGACGATCCGCCGCCCGCTATCACGAGATCGATATTCAAGTCGACGATCATCCGAGTCGCTTTTGGAGCGCGCGGTAGCTCGGCGACGCGCTCTTCGTTTCTGCAGCGAGGCCGTAGCGCTGGTACGGCTCTCGACTCTCTCGCCGACGACCAATGCTGTCCGCGAGAGCGTAGCTGGCGTCCCGCGTAGAAAAAATTAGTATGGGATTGACTCTGGGAGGACGATGGGCGAGAGGCTGGGGTTTGTTTGGGATTGAATCTGGGAAGCACTATGGGCAGTCATCTGGGTTTTGGGACCCGGCTGGATGGTTTCCCAGACCTTTTCCCATAGCTTCAGTGGACGGGGGAAATCCTCGTGCAATCAATCCCATACGCTTTTCCAGATTCTCTCCCAGCCGTCGCATACGAACGGGGATCCTCGTGCAATCAATCCCATATGCTTTTCCAGATTCTCTCCCAGCCGTCGCGTACGACCGGGGGAATCCTTGCGCGATCAATCCCATACATAGAATCCCATGTTATGTGTAAGTGAAAGAAGATGAAAAAATAGATTTTGTCAAATGGAAGAAAAAAATAAAAAACGAAAAAATATGCCTAAAACCAATTTTTTTCGACGGATATGAGTTCCCCGAGCAAAGTTAAATGCTGCTGTACGTAATCGGCGTTTGAAATTCGATGTAGGTCCCAAAAATATTGTAAAGTATTGGATGAGTTTAACATAGATCTTTTAATTTATTTATCCAAGCTTTTCCCAGTACATCACATTATTTTTGGGGCCTTAAATGAAATTTAACCGCCGATTATGTACTACAGCGCTTAACTTTGCACGGCGAAATTATATTCGTTGAAAAAAATTAGATTTGAGCATATTTCTTCGTTTTTCATTTTTTCCTTCCATTTGACAAAATCTATTTTTCCTTCTTCTTTCATTTACACATAATATGGGATTCTATGTATGGGATTGATCGCGCGAGGATCCCCCCGGTCGTACGGTACGGCCGGGAGAGAATCTGGAAAAACGTATGGGATTGATTGCACGAGGACTCCCCCCGTCCACTGAAGCTATGGGAAAAGGTCTGGGAAACCATCTAGCCGGGTCCCAAAACCCAGATGACTGCCCATAGTGCTTTCCAGATTCAATCCCAAATAAATCCCAGACTCTCGACCATCGTTTTCCCAGAGTCAATCCCATACTAATTTTTTCTACGCGGGGTGGACTCGCCGCTGCCTTTGCCAATGTCGAGGCGGCGATGACGCTCCCTCGCGCGTCGGTAGCGGAGATTCCGGCGTTGTTGATGCTTTTGGTGAATACGCCGGGAGACCGTCGCTCGTTTGCCGAAAATAAAAATCAAAATAATCAAAATAAAATTCGAAAAGCTACCTAATGCCCTGTTGAATTGCCGAGAGGGACTCTACCGAGAGCCAGAACGTTGGCCGTTGTGCCGTACTGTCCCTTAAACCCGTATATTCGTCGGGTCTTGTGACGGGAGCGAAAAAATCCACGTCACAGTACATTTCTTTGTATTTATCTACAAGATTTTAAAAATAATTATGTCGTTTGGATTTTCAGCACCAGAAACAACAACGGAGGCCACATATCCGACTTCTAAACTTCGGCAATAGCTTGTTCGATTTGTTGTACGCCGCCTTCTGCGGCGTACTATTTTTCCGCTCGTCGTCTCGAGTTCTGAAACGAAAAAGAAAAAACTATCAGAATATAAAAATCACACAAAAAATACTTACCGATGCGATACGTGGTCGTCTTCCTCCGGCGTAGTTCCTCGGCGTAGTCGTCGATGGCAAGTTCCTTCGGCGTAGTTCCTCGGCGTAGTCGTCGATGGCAGTTTCCTTCGGCATCGTTCCTCGACGGCCATCCCCGTCGTCCTACGATGGTGTCCTCGGCATCTCTCGATGGCGATCCTCAGCAGCATCCCTCGTCGACCTGAAAAAAAAAGGAAACATTAATATTAGAAATAAGTTAATACACATATTGAAATATTACTTACCTCGAATGGAGTCGCTGCGACGACGAATCCTCCGCTGTCTCCTACGATGAATCCTCGTCGATAGATTTCTCGACGCTGGAGATCCCCACTGCGCCGGGAAACAAAAACACATTAATCTCCAACACCTGTAAAGGATTAATAATTCACTGTAATCACTTTTATTTTTTTAAATCGATCGGGATCTCTCAAAATTCTGAGCTCCCCGATCGCTGCACTGCGAAGTTCCAAGAACTTCGATTGTTACCACTGTTATTTTTATTTTTTCACGAAACACCGCGACTCAAAAATTTCGCGAAAATAATTACTTAACTATTTCGCGTACTGTTTCGCACATTCGCGAGTTCTCTTTCGAGAATTTATCAGAAATCTATAACTCCGCGAAATGTCAAAAACCATCGCGAGAAGTTAAACCCGTACCTCTCGCGATCACCTCGAGCGCAGCCGCTCGCCGCGCGAGATTCGAAACAATCAGTCGGAAATTAGTTCCGACTCGGCCGCTAGGTGGCGATTTCGCAAGAATAGCGAACCCGAATTGTTACTTGCTAGCTATTTAAGTCGCGCAAATTCCATGTAAAAATCATTCGGTATTGTGCTGCCCGTACAAACGCACCAATTTTTGAGTCTCACTGCAAAGTGAATGGAAATAACAACTCGTGATATAATTTTTATATAACGCAGTTATAAAATTTCTTTCCTAGGTTCCCCAAGCGCCGTTCTAACGGCGATCTTCAAACTCTTCGTCGTTTTCACGACGCAATTCGCAACTCGTCGTTCTCACGGCGCACATCGAGGTTCCACCGAACAGGTGGCCAGCGGTCTCCACAAATCTCGTTGTTTTCACGACGAGTGCCAAGACTCCGCCGAATAGGTGGCCAGCAGTCGGGAACCCTCGACACATCGAGCAATCCTTGCCGGAGATAGTCCTCTACGGAACTTCGCTGCGGGAATCCGCAACTCTTCGCCCATTTCACGGTACTCTTCGCCTACTCGTCATTTTCACGACAAGTCCCGAGATCCCACCGAAAAGGTGGCCAGCGATCTTCACAGAACTCGTCGTTTTCACGACGGGTGCTCTTCGCATACTCGTCGTTTTCACGACAAGTCCCGAGATCCCACCGAACAGGTGCCCGCGTAGAAAAAATTAGTATGGGATTGACTCTGGGAGAACGATGGTCGAGTGTCTGGGATTTATTTGGGATTGAATCTGGGAAGCACTATGGGCAGTTATCTGGGTTTTGGGACCCGGCTAGATGGTTTCCCAGACCTTTTCCCATCGCTTCAGTGGACGGGGGAGTCCTCGTGCAATCAATCCCATACGTATTTCCAGATTCTCTCCCGGCCGTACCGTACGACCGGGGGGATCCTCGCGCGATCAATCCCATACATAGAATCCCATATTATGTGTAAATGAAAGAAGAAGGAAAAATAGATTTTGTCAAATGGAAGGAAAAAATGAAAAACGAAGAAATATGCTCAAATCTAATTTTTTTCAACGAATATGATTTCGCCGTGCAAAGTTAAGCGCTGTAGTACATAATCGGCGGTTAAATTTCATTTAAGGCCCCAAAAATAATGTGATGTACTGGGAAAAGCTTGGATAGATAAATTAAAAGATCTATGTTAAACTCATCCAATACTTTACAATATTTTTGGGACCTACATCGAATTTCAAACGCCGATTACGTACAGCAGCATTTAACTTTGCTCGGGGAACTCATATCCGTCGAAAAAAATTGGTTTTAGGCATATTTTTTCGTTTTTTATTTTTTTCTTCCATTTGACAAAATCTATTTTTTCATCTTCTTTCACTTACACATAACATGGGATTCTATGTATGGGATTGATCGCGCAAGGATTCCCCCGGTCGTACACGACGGCTGGGAGAGAATCTGGAAAAGCATATGGGATTGATTGCACGAGGATCCCCGTTCGTATGCGACGGCTGGGAGAGAATCTGGAAAAGCGTATGGGATTGATTGCACGAGGATTCCCCCCGTCCACTGAAGCTATGGGAAAAGGTCTGGGAAACCATCCAGCCGGGTCCCAAAACCCAGATGACTGCCCATAGTGCTTCCCAGATTCAATCCCAAACAAACCCCAGCCTCTCGCCCATCGTCCTCCCAGAGTCAATCCCATACTAATTTTTTCTACGCGGGTGGCCAGCGATCTTCACAGCACTCGTCGTCTTCACAACAAGCGGACTTCTCGCCGGGGAATTCTTCGCGGAAGTCTCTTCCCCAACGCAACTCCACATCGAGCAAATATCTCGGCCGAGGTATTTACCGGCAACTCCAGCCGAGACTTGGAAGTCGGCGACGGGTTTCGCGCCAAGAAACCCCGATGGCTCGAACAGCCAATCCCTGGACAGGGATCCCCCACTGCCATAGGATTGGCCCGCTGATGGGCCTCCAGCCGGGATATAAGGAGGGCCTCTGGCTCGACTAGATCATTCGGCTTCGCACAGTCCTAGGTGCAACATCGCTCCCCGCGATCTCCACTGGTAAAGTGTTCCGTTCCTCGCTGTTAAAGTGATTTATCTCCACTGTTAAAGTGCCTCATCTCCACTGCTAAAGTGAAACCTCACCACACCGCTAAGGTGTCTCGTTCTCCACTGCTAAAGTGGCCAGCAATACTCTTTCAGGTACACCCACTGCCCAGTGGCCAGCAATACTCTTTCAGGTACCCCCGCTGACAAGTGGCCATCGAGACTTTTTTCAGCCAGACCACACGTTCCCTTTCCTTCCCTTTCATCCTTGTTACTCACGCCAAAGCGCGGGTATCCATTCGTAGCATGAAATACATCGATGCAAAATCAATGAAGCCGGCTCGATTGAATACATCCTGTCTCCGTAACTGGATTATAACAATCGAAGGATTGAAGAAAATTTGGGAACGTCTTGAGACAGAGAACTTTGATTCTTTGTTACCAAGACACGTGAGTCAAGATTGTTTGGAAAACTTCTTCGGATGTTTGCGTGATCAGGGCCATCAGGATAAGAATCCATCGTGTAATAACTTGGTACGTAGATTGTTTTTGCATTAACTGAATCCGATTAACCGAATCCTGAAGGGAAAAGATGTCAGTTTTTCCAATCATTCAAACTGTATGGTGAAACAAGCTCGCGCCTACAGAGCCAAGCACAGCAAATAATATATTTTTGTTAATACTAATGAGACACCGAAATTGTTTGTCCAGACTGTCATGTGGATTATATACCACTGATAAATGCAAATATGTAAATATGTAATATGTTAACAATTGTCAATATGGAATATTTAAAAATTATAATTTAGTATCATACTTTGTATCGTGAATTTAATAAATAAAATTATATATGTACTAGAGTTTCCCCGGGCTCGCGCGCTACGCGCGCTCGCTCGTCAATCGTAAAATATTTTGAGTTAAGACTCATTTGGGGAATATTTTTGCTTTCTCCGCCGCCGACCACCGCGGCTGCCTCCTTCGAAACGCCCCTGGAAGGGGGACTTAGAAGATTTTTCTCTCCCCGCCACCCTGCTGTGGCGACCGTTGCTATGAGGATGGTTTCTATGGGGACCGTTGCTATGGCGACGCTTACTATGACGACGGTTGCTATGGTGACCGTTGCTATGGCGACCGTTGCTATGGTGACAGTTGCTATGGTGACAGTTGCTATGGCAACCGTTGTTATGACGACCGTTGCTATGACGACCGTTGCTATGACGACCGTTACTATGGTGACCGTTGCTATGGCTGTTGCTAAGGGGATCCCCCCCCCTCCAGGCAAAAATATTCTAAGTCCCTCTAAGTCCCTCTAAAGGGGACTTAGAATATCCCCCTCCCCCGACCGCTTCGACCGAAAATATTCTAAGTCCTGAGCAAGCGGGAGCGGGGCGGCAGGGGAAGGGTCGAGCGGGGCCAGGAGAAGAGAAAATATTCGAAGTCCCCCTTAGACGGACTTAAAATATTTCCCACCCGACCCCATCGACTGAAAATATTCTAAGTCCTGAGCGAGCGGGATCGAGGCGGCAGGGGTCTCGATTCCTGACACGGCGGCGGCGGCGGCGGCGGCAACAGCGGCGGTAACTTTATATATATACAGAGATATATGCAATATTTCAAAAATCGTAGTTAACTGTTATACGTCTTATACCATGTACATTTAACTTTGCAGCTTCTCTTACTATTGTCAGTGAATTTCAAATAAATTATTTTACATTTTATTTAAAATAATGTTGTTTTTTTTCGTTACATGCGATATTCATAAATCCCAGGTTTTTCCGATACAGCAAAAATATTGCAAGTATGAAATTGAATGTATACTTTCGGTATGGTAATAATTATAACGAGTAATTTTTTACAAGGACGTTCTCAGAATCAATTTTCTATAAAATCTTAAAACTTCATGAAGTAAGAATTTATTAGGACAATTTGTCTACGAATACTCACAAGGTCTGCGTAGCACAGTGGTCAACGCCTTCGCTCCTCACTGAGGCGCGTAATTTTTCGACGATTTTTATGTGTGTTTTTAATGCGTTTTAAATATCGATGACTGTCTATAAATGTATTTAAAGTATGTCCGCGATATATGTCTTAAACGTGTTGTAATAAGAATATTAAATCGGTAAAAAATTTTTTTTTTTAATTAAACTTGCATATCTAAATTGAACTATTGACAAATTTAATTACATCTGGATAAGTGATTAAAGTATTAATCAACAGTATCAATGTACGTTACTGGCATTTATTTATGCGTATCACATCAAGTATTTGGTATAAATTTAATCGAGCTTCAATATACGATTCAAACGATGATATTGTTTCGATATACTCGAAGAAAGCCGCGGCGGGCGCCGAAACCGACCTGTGGGAAATGGGGCAAGGTAAGGTTGGGTTAGCGGTTAGTGCTCTACTCTGCCGTAAGAGAGCGTCTGTCTAAGGATCGCGCTCTAACACGGGACCTTTCTCCCACTGCCCCCAACCCACCATTCCGGGATCTCGTGCCAAGCATCAGCATCCCTAGTCATCTCCTACTCCAGAGGACCCATATGCCCCTTCCATCATACTCACGCCCCACCACTCCGCGACAGGGTCATGCTAGTCAAGTGCCCTAGTAAGGGCGGGTGGTTCTGAGCTGACCGTCGACGGAGCAACATCTCTCCCCAGCATCCCCAGCCACCCGCTCCTCCAGAGGACCCCGGCTGCTTACTTGGGAGCAGTAACACACACGTAGCGAGCGGCGAAATACTACTCCCATCACGAGTGGCCGACATTTTGAAAAAATCCGTATAGGTACCGTCCCTGCTGCCGTCTTATCGCGCAGGGGTTCAACCCAAACGTATTTACTGAGAACATTGATGACTACGAGAAGATAGACAAAGCCGTCATTGTAGTCCTTGAGTGAGCGTAGATCTACAAGATCAGCTTCCCAAACATCATCAATATTTCGCACGTTGTAGAAACGTCGTGGAAACCGTTGCCTTACAGGCTTGATTGGTAAAAGCTTCCTGAGTCTCCAATCATCGTAATGTTTTATCATCACTAATTAGGCACTCACTATAACAATAGGTAAAGAGTGCCTATTAAAATGACCATCCGTTGCTCTTCGGAGACTGTCGAAGGGGCTACTCCGCAGCGCATACTTCAAAATTTTTTATTTTTCACCATTTGCTTCGGTGTATCTACAACATCATGCGTAGTTACTTTGAAGAGACTGCGATGAACAGAAATATTTTTCAGCCTGCGGTGCAATGAAAACAACTTTTTGGCTGAATTTTTCTTCTCGGACGTCCGTATCACACTGTAACTTTAGATGGTGCGAACCAATTTTGTTCTCCTCCGCAGCATCATTTTGATTTATCAAAAGCACTATGCACAGCAAATTTGGAGACAATCCTACATCTTTAACTATTTATTCATCACAATTTTCCATCAAAAAATTATTTTCTCACATCTGATGTCCGTACGGTGCTCCAATTAAGAAACCTGGAAACAAATTCTTTTTTCTTTCGCAACAATATTTCATTGCATCGAAAGCACTATGCACAACAAATTTTGAGTCATTCTGACAAATATAATTATTATTATAAAATAATTCAAAAACAGTGGTTATAACTAGATTTGCTTCAAAGGTTATGTTGTTTAGATTTGCCAAAAATTCATTTTTCATCATGTTAAAAAAAAAACTTCGTTTGTGAAAAATAAAACACGAAATATCATACACAGATTCACAAATGTTTGCGTTTTTTATTTCGAAAATAATGTATTATCACCGAAAATCATTCGCAATATTTGACCATACTTTATTCACATTCGTAATAAACATGATAAATTTCAACCGTCGAAGATTCATCGCAGTCGAAATCTTTGGCAATTATGTTCACCCGATTTATTCGTTTAGAGTTAATAATAACAAACGCCTCAGCGCCCTGCGGGCGCAGAGGCTCTTGTTGATGGGCTCCGCCCCCCAAACCCCCCGAAAGATCGCTTTGGGACATTCTTTAAGGCACTCACAGGGATACACGTTGCGCTACGCGCTCCGTATCGAGTATGATTACACTTTGCGTTATACGCTGCGTATCGAATATGTTTATACGCCGCGCTGCGCGTTTCGTCTTAGCGTGCAAACACAATTGGGGCAGCACTTGATAGATTCGCAAACACTCGGCATTTTCGTTATCGCATTACGGGCACGGTGTCTCTCAAATCACTTTTCACCCTAAAAAACTCGATTACACGCTCTACACATGATTGTTTTTTTGTGTGCAAATTACATGAGGGCGTGTTGAAACATCGCGGACAACACTCACCTAGACAGCTATGATCTACCTTACGATAAAGCGTATCGCATAGCGTACAAAAACCCGTACTGCCTGTTGCTCCTCTAAGGTTAAGAATCGGCTGGAAATGTTGCGAAATGTTTGCATACCATTTGTTTGAGAATTGCTGAGAGTTTTGCCGGGATGGAGGATGATCGTGACAAAGGGTGTTAAATAAAAGTTCGTATACTTTCGTGAAAAAATGTGAACAAAAAACACACGTCTTTATTAGATGAAAGAATAGATAATGTCACTGAATATTGCGTTGCGCCGTCAACGAGTGAAATGAGATCAATGTCAATGAGTGAAATGTCGCGAGTCGATCACTAAAATGTTATTGAGAAAATTCACAGAATTAAATTACACTATTGAGATGAGTTTTACACTAGAACGATGCCGCGACGAAATTATATTAATTTGACGCGTACAACGTTGAGATCGCGCCGATGAGTGCACGATTGCATCCACGAGTTTGGCGAGTCCACGTGGTGAGAATGAGATCGTTCAAATGAGGATGCACAATAAATTTACGATTGCGCCCGGTGCGACAACCGTTGAGAGTGAGTTCTCCTGATTTTAGTGAGTGCGATTACATTGTAATCGAGCGCGTGAAAGACAAAGTATATTGAAAACGATCAGCAGCGATGTAGCGCGTGGCACGTATCGATGAATACTAATGAGCTAAGATGGCTGCCGCCGGCCGGCGAGCCGTTGCGAGAACATCGTGGTCGATTCTAGATCCTTCCACGATGCCTCGTGTTGCCAGCCGGCTGCGCCCGTGAGGTGCTGCCGCGCAACGGATCGTTCGCGCTGCGAGGAGAGTCGCTCGTGCCGCTGCCTTGCGACACGGAATCCCGAACATTCTCCCGCCATCATCACAGGGTTGATGATGTCCTTATATGAGGTGATCCTTGAGTCGCACTGGAAGCGGTGCGAGCTTGGTGATGGGCCTGGTGAGTGAGGTGGTTGCTGTCCTCAGCGTAACCACTCTGGTGAGTCCATCCTTGCCAGGGTGTAGAGCTGTGATTCTAGCCAGCGGCCATTTGCTTGGGGCAAAACGCTCGTCGGCGATGAGAGCGAGCGTTCCCACTTGGATGTCGTGCGAAGGATGATGCCATTTTGAGATTGCCTGCAGTTGTTGCAGGTAATGAGTGCTCCATTGCTTCCAGAAGCATTGAAATTTCTGTTGTATGAGTTGCCATCGGTCTAGACGAGCGACGTTGAGATCCATGAGTGACGCTTCAGGTAGAGATGTGAGGGCGCTTCCGATTAGAAAGTGTCCAGGTGTGAGTGCTGATACGTCGTCAGGATCGTCGCTGAGTGGCTCGAGAGGTCGTGAGTTGAGAGTTGCTTCGACTTGCGTGAGAAGCGTGGTGAGTTCCTCGAACGTAAGTTGCGTTTCGCCGATGGTGCGTTTGAGGTGAAACTTAACTGATTTCACCGCAGCTTCCCATTTACCGCCCATGTGTGGAGCTGCCGGTGGATTGAATTGCCACTGAGTGCTGTCATTTGACAGTAGTGAGGCAATTTTATGATGTTCTTGAGTGCTTTGCGTGAACATCTTCCGTAGAGTTGCATCTGCTCCGATGAGGTTCGTTCCGCAGTCGGAGTAGAGCGTGCCTGGGATTCCTCGTCTTGAGACAAACCGTCGATACGTTGCGATGAATCCGTCGGTTGAGTAGTCGCTCACGACTTCGAGATGTACTGCCGAGGTCGTGAGACAGACGAACACGCAGATCCAACCCTTTGATAATTTTGCTCCACGGCCTTTCCAGGTTTTGATAGTGAGTGGACCAGCATAGTCAATGCCGGTATGAGCGAATGGTCTCGATGGTAAGACTCTAGCCGCCGGCAGTTGTCCCATCAGTTGTTGAGCACGAATTCCTCGCTGCCGTGCGCACGTGACGCAGCGAAGAACATGAGTTTTTACCGGTGCTCGACCTCCGATGATCCAGTATGAATTCCGTACGTTTGCCAGCGTAAGCTGAGTGCCGCCGTGGAGCGTTCTGTAATGAGATTCTTGAATGATGAGTTCTGACAAACGTGAGTATCGAGGCAATATAGCTTGATGTTTGCTCTCTGAGGAGAGCATTGATTCGTTGAGTCTCCCGCCGACTCGGATAACTCCTTCGTGATCAATGAAGGCCGTTAAGCGAGAGAAGGCGTGAGATTTTCCGAAGGTTGAGTTTGACTTGAGAGTCTTGAGTTCTTCTGCGAAGAAAGCCGCTTGAGTGGCCTTTACCCAGAAGAGTTTTGCTGCTTCCATCTCACGTGATGAGATGATGGTTACAGGCGTAGAGGTGAGTTGCTTCTTCAGTCTCGCGATAACTTTGAAGCAGATTGCAGTTATCCGGATGAGCTTCTGCAATGATGAGTATTTATAAATTAAGTCCCAATGGTGGTCAACCTTGGGGGTGGCTGCGAAGAGCGCGACTCCCGGTCGAGCTTCAGGTGCACTGAAGTCGCTTGAGACTGTTGGTTGGCGAGGCCATGAGGTGTGTGATTTTATCATCCATGGTGGTCCCGTCCACCAGGTTGGATGATCCTTGAGTTGCTGAGTGGTCAGTCCTCTGGAAGGGCCGTCTGCTGGATTTGACGTGCCAGGGACATGCCTCCACTGAGCGTTGGTGGTGAGTTGTTGGATTTGTAAGACTCGGTTTCTTACAAAGTCTTTCCAACGCGAAGCGGGTGCTGTGATCCACGTGAGTGTTACTTGAGAGTCCGTCCACAAATGTGTCGATGTGACTGGTAGCTGAAGAGTTCTCTGGGTTTGACTGATGAGTTTTGAAAGTAGCAGCGCTGCAGCGAGTTCTAACCTCGGGATGGTTAGCTGTTTGAGTGGAGCGACTTTCGTCTTTGCGCAAACGAGAGCTGATTTGGCGCCTGTGGACGGTGAGTTCGTCACAATGTAGACTACCGCTGACATTGCGAGTTGCGACGCGTCAGAGAAGCCGTGAAGTTCCACTGTGGAGTCGCTCCAAGTGTTGAACCACCTGGGAATTGAGAGGTTGGCCAAATTTTTCAGGTCTTCTCGAATGAGTTCCCATCGTGTTACTACAGACGATGGCACTGGGTCGTCCCAACCGATTTTATGTAACCAAAGCTCTTGAAGAAGAACCTTGGCTCGAATCGTGACGGGTGAGATGAAGCCGAGTGGATCAAATATCTGCGCTACCTCAGATAATATGAGTCGCTTCGTGAATTTACCAGAGTTTTCCTTGAGATGCACTGAAAATGCGAATTCGTCGGCTGATGGAAGCCATTTGAGACCGAGTATTTTGGTTGCGCAATCGTCGAATGTGATGACTGGTGCTGCATCCTGCGTTGAGTTCACAGCCGTGAGGAGATCCTGGTGTGTCGATTGCCATTTAGCGAGAGGGAACCCTCCCGCGTGACACATATCTTTCAACTGAGTCGCAATCTCGATGAGCTGATCGACAGAGTCTGCGCCGCCAAATATGTCGTCGACATATCTTCCCTTGAGGAGTGAAGGCACTGCGAGTGGGTAGCGGTGACCTTCGTCTTCGGCAAGCTGCAGTAGAGTTCGCACAGCGAGATACGGAGCTGCTTTAGTGCCGTACGTCACTGTGGTGAGTTGGTAATGAGCCTCGTTGAGTTCTTCGTCGAGCCACAGTATTCTCTGTAGATCCCAATCGTCTTTGTGTACGTTGATTTGCCTGTACATTTTCGTAATGTCCGTCGCGAAGATGTGGCGATGATGACGAATCCAGGTGAGGACATCCGTGATATCTAACAGAAGATTCTGCCCCGTGTGCATGATGTCATTCAGCGAGTGTCCAGATGATGTTGGACAGGAGCCATTGAACACGACTCTCAGCTTTGTTGTTTTGCTTCCTGGTCTGAGTACCCCATGGTTCGGCAAATAGTAGACTGGATGGGGCTGAGTTCGTGCTTGTGCCCCGTCGGAAGAGACCCTCAACCCTCCAGATGGTTTTGAAGCATCTGGTGCTAAGGTCATCCCCCCTTCAGAGACACAAGCGTTGAACTTGCCTGGGTGAGTCGAAGATGATGGATTTGGTGAGATCCGAACCATGTGACCAAGCTGCTCGTATTCCTTCATGAAGTTCTTGTAGAGTTCCTTGTACGATTCGTCCTTCTGGAATTTTCTGAGTATTCGCTTGAGACAATGGTGAGCTGCCGTGTATGAGTTTCCCAACAAATTTGCTGAAGATGTGAGTGGTAGTCGGACAACGTAGCGACCCGTGGAGTCGCGTGTGTGCGTTGACTTGAAGTGTTCTTCGCACTCGAGTTCCTCTGATGAGAGTGCGCTTGCGGAGTCCGATTTGAGTTCTTCTTGTACCCAAAACTTCGTGAGTAAATCCTGCAGCTCAGAATTGTCTGGTAGAGTGCGAACATGGTATGAAACACAAGGCGATGAGTTAGGTGAGTTTACTGGACCGAGAACAAGCCAACCAAAAATGGATAGTTGGGCTATTGGCATTGATATTGATGCCTTAATGATGTTCGGCTTGATGATCGTGCCGTATGAGTCAGCGCCTATGATGATATCAATGGCGCGAGGTTCAAGAAAGTGGGGATCGGCCAGTTTTAATTTTTCGAGATGAGGCCACGATTGAGTAGGTAATCGGAAGGATGGTAGGATTGAAGAGACCGTCGAAAGGACGTAGGCTCGTACCGTAACTAGCAAGTTTGCATTAAGAGATTCAAGAGTGAGTGTTACGATACCACGTGTTTGAGTAGTCCTTTTCCCTCCAATTCCGATGATTGGTATAGATGAGTGCTGTCGGGCGAGATTGAGTTGCGAGATGAGTGCTTCTGAGACGAAGGTGAGTTCCGATCCAGGATCGATGAGTAAACGAGCCAGTTGAGTGCGACAATCTGATGAGTGAACTTTTGAGAGCGCTGTGGCTAGCAGCGTTGCTTGTTGAGTGCGAGGAGCAGCTGATGAGTTGACGATTGCACCGAGCTCCTAATGAGGAGCTGCTGATGTTGACGGTTGAGGTGCAGGAGCTGGTTGAGTTGCCGTCGGCCGTTTTTGTTGCTCATGCAACATGGTGTGATGTCTGCCACCACATGTCTTGCAGACGACTGATGACTTGCATGCATGGACACTGTGACGTCCCATGCAGTTGAAGCACAGCCGACGTTCCTTCACGACGTTAGTTCGCTCGGTTGCATTCATATTCCTGAATGTAGGACACGAAACGATGAAGTGAGTGCCCTTGCAGCAATCACATGAGAACGCTCTGTGCTCCGGTTGAGTTCCACTTTGCTGAGATGATCCGTGGTGAGCTGCGGCCGGTTTCCTCTCTGGGATCGCCTTTGAGTGCGACGGCTGCAGAGCAGCAGCCTCGATCCTCTCAAGAGCGCGTACTCTCGAGGTGAGAAATTCCTCGAGCCTCTTGAAAGGAGGGTAATCCTGAGATGCGCCCAGCGAGGTTTCCCAAGCCTCCCGCGTAGAGGGATCCAAATTGTGGCATACATGATGCACAAGGATGAGATCGCCAAGCTGTTCTATCATCCCCAATGACTCTAGAGACATGCGAGCCTCTGAGACCGTAGAGATGATTTTTTCAAGCCCTTTTGCCGACTTCTTGGTGAGTTTCTCCAAGCGGCAGATCTTGTCGAGCTGCGCCTGTACCAGTAAACGTTTGTTTTCATACCTGGCGTTGAGTGCCTCCCAAGACGGTTGCAGCGAACTCCCAGCCAGTGGATAATTCGCGATGAGTTCGGCTGGACCAGCTGCCATGCAGCTGCGGAGATAGTGTAGACGCTCGATGTCGGTGATGCGTGAGTTACTCATGATGAGTCCTTCAAACATCTCCTTGAATCGCGGCCAATCAGCGTATTCACCGCTGAACTGTTGAAGCTTGATGTCAGGTAGCTTCAGTTCAGCTCGCGCGTCTGGTGAGTTCGGCCTTGGAGGAGGTAGCTTGGCGAGGATTGCAGTTTTGGCTCGCGTGAGTGTCTTGCGAGTGCGTCGATACAACTTTGCCTCCCTCCCTTGTCGTCGGCAAAGTACTCATGATCGACGTGAGCGGCGGGCCAGTTGAGTTCGAAATATGTGTGAGTTGATCTGAACTCCTCGTGTAGCGCTTCGAGTTGTTCAAGTTCTGAATCGACGTCGTTGAGTGCGAGTTCAGACGGGTCTTCAGGGAGATCGTCTGCGATTGAGTCGATACAAGCGAGCCGATTGAGTTGACTCTTGTACTTCAAGGTGAGTTCAGTCGGTAGACGCGCGGGTGAGTTTTGCCTTGAAGAGCGCGCGCTGTGCTTCTCTCTCACCTTGAGACCTGATGTGCTCGCTTGAGAAGGATCGATCTTTGCAACCTCTTGGTTTGGAGGTGTTTCGGATCGCTCCTCTGTGGTGATTTCAAACGTCTCCTCGATGATTTCAGGAGTCGTACGACCGGAGCTTTGTTTCGACATGTTGAGGATCTGGATGAGTGCGCACTTCACGAAATTAATGTTCGAAAAAATCGATGAAACGATTTATAACCGGATTGAGATTCGTCGAATTTATTTAACGTCGAGCGAAACGCGTTAAACGAATTTTCGGGTTTTTTCTGAGTGCACTGAATTTCGCGAAACGATGAAATGTCACACGAAAATTTGACAGAAAATTCGCGCAACACAAAATCGCGCTGAGGACGTCCGAAATTCAAGTTTATTATGCGTAAACTATATTTTGTTGAGATAAAAACCGCGAAGCACTGTAAGTAATCACGATGTCGAGTGAGAATTGATCGAGAAAATGAGTGCGACACCGTGATTGGCTGAGAACTGTCGAAGAACGAACGTGATTCGTCGGTTCGAGAACAAGAGCGGTTGAGATCTGCTGTTTACGCGAGAGCGTCGATGATCGATCGCGTGACTCGAGAGCGCGACAGCGATTGGCTACCGAACGACGCCACACGATGAGTTGCACAATTGATGATTCTCCGTTGAGATTTCCCGATGATTTTGCACCACAATTTTCACACAAAAATTCACAAAATTCACTCGAGTATTAACTACTTGTCACGATCCGGCTCGAAGGACCAAAATGTTTGAGAATTGCTGAGAGTTTTGCCGGGATGGAGGATGATCGTGACAAAGGGTGTTAAATAAAAGTTCGTATACTTTCGTGAAAAAATGTGAACAAAAAACACACGTCTTTATTAGATGAAAGAATAGATAATGTCACTGAATATTGCGTTGCGCCGTCAACGAGTGAAATGAGATCAATGTCAATGAGTGAAATGTCGCGAGTCGATCACTAAAATGTTATTGAGAAAATTCACAGAATTAAATTACACTATTGAGATGAGTTTTACACTAGAACGATGCCGCGACGAAATTATATTAATTTGACGCGTACAACGTTGAGATCGCGCCGATGAGTGCACGATTGCATCCACGAGTTTGGCGAGTCCACGTGGTGAGAATGAGATCGTTCAAATGAGGATGCACAATAAATTTACGATTGCGCCCGGTGCGACAACCGTTGAGAGTGAGTTCTCCTGATTTTAGTGAGTGCGATTACATTGTAATCGAGCGCGTGAAAGACAAAGTATATTGAAAACGATCAGCAGCGATGTAGCGCGTGGCACGTATCGATGAATACTAATGAGCTAAGATGGCTGCCGCCGGCCGGCGAGCCGTTGCGAGAACATCGTGGTCGATTCTAGATCCTTCCACGATGCCTCGTGTTGCCAGCCGGCTGCGCCCGTGAGGTGCTGCCGCGCAACGGATCGTTCGCGCTGCGAGGAGAGTCGCTCGTGCCGCTGCCTTGCGACACGGAATCCCGAACACCATTGAAGATGGATTTTCGTTAACCTTTTTTTCGTTTAACTTTTGTGCGCTGAGTTAGCTCGAGTGCTGCATTTTTTTGGCCTGAGCGATTATTTTCTTTAACTTGTAGCCATTTTTTATGTAATTCCCCCATGCATATTTCGCCTCGCTCCGCATGCACACGTGCTGCTACCAACGAAGGAGGTAAACATATCATGATTACAGATCGTTAAAATAGATCTCTTTGATACACCCTCGTACGATAAACCTTTTCGCCGTTGTTTATCCTCAACATCCTTGACAACACACGTTTTTATACGACATTCATCATCGATATTGAAAGATACCGAGCTCTGACCCACGCTACTTATGAGTTCCCATATATCTTCGAATACGTAATCGCGAGCAGGACGAAAAGAAAGCCAGACAGGCCTGTTATACCACCGAAACCCAGTTAGCTACTCTGAGTCGGCGGTTTCGAAGATCGTCTTCGAAATTATGTAATAGGGAATACCAGTCAAAGGTTATAACCCAAGTAAAAATTGAACCGAAGGGTTAATTACAAAAGAATACTTTATTTGTTGAAACTTTTACACGTAGATACAGTTTGTATGTTCCAATATCCCCTTGGTACAGTTGTGTAGTTCGCGCACGGTGCGTTCACACAGGTTTCACAGTTCACACAGTTCGACGTGTATCAATTAACAAGATTATTACCTTAGATCTTGCCGGACCAAACGTACAGTTCACGAGTCGATGAACAACTGCCTGACACTCGATCTCTGTTCCCTTTATATGAACGGAGATCGATGTCAGATCGTATATTTTATGTTATTATTTACCGTGACCTCGCGTCCACATTTTACCGAGCGTAAAGTGGAGCGTTCGACTCAGCGGATTCCCTTGATGATGGGCATCATCTCGATGCTCTCATTTCATCATCTTTTGTTTGATATCTTTTACCCTAAACTCCGTATGAATGCTATTTCGCCCCCTATTTCGAGTATTTTTCAAAATTATTATTATTATGTAAATTTAGAACAATGTTTTTTCAAGATTTCAATACTTAGAATTTTCTGCATGCTGTAGTCGTTCCGCCTTATCTACAGCACATGCTGCCTCTATAACAGGAGTAGTTATAGGGTCCGCATCGTCGTCATCTTCTTTTTCGGATGCTGTCTCTGTCTCTGCTAATTTTTTTTCATTATTACTAATTATTTAATAGGCAATTGATGACTTTTTTAAGAAAAAAAGGCTTACGGCATTCAGGCTGGCTCTTTAGCCATAAATTGCGGCCTTCTACCGCGCGCGCCTCCTCTATGAGAGCTGCTACGTCATCGCTTGTAGCAGACAGAAGTTGTCTGTATACTGAAAAATGTAAAAAAAAATCTTAAATACGCGAATTTCAATAAAGTTTTCCTCAAAGAGGAAAACGACGACGATGACGACCACGACGACGACGATGACAGTGACGATGAGTGAGAGAGAGACAGGTGTGAGAAGGAGAGAGACAGGAGTGAAAAAATAGTGAATCTTTTTTTAAATAAAATTTTTATTTTTAAAATTCGTAAAAATATAATAATAATAATAATAATAATCTTCTTGCACTCGAGCGCAAGAGGAGCTACGGAAGGAGCGCAGACACCAGACGACAGGACGTGGCATCAACGGAAAGAGACAGGACCTTGCAGAGGTGGCAACAACGATGGATAGAAGAAACGACAGGAAACTGGACGAGACGACTGATAAAGGACCTGAAACCGTGGTTCAGTCGGGACTTTGGAGACGTAAACTTCTATGTTACCCAATTCCTGACAGGACACGGTTACTTTAGACGGTACCTACATAAAATGAACAGAGTACGAACCGGTCTACCGGTCTGTACATACTGTGGTCACGAACGGGACGACGCGGAACACACCTTCTTCAGATCTGACCGCTGGACAAGACTGCGACAAGAAACAGAATCGGTGGTCGGAAGCATCACCCCGGACAACATCGTCGAGGTGATGCTCCACGGAAACTGGCAATGGCAAAATATCGCCACATACATAGAGACAATACTGAGTCGTAAACACGCGGACGGCTGCCTGACATGACAGACTAGACGCGACAGATAAGACAGAAACAGAACCTACATACAACATGAAAAGACAAACACAGACAGAACCCCCGATCAGAAGTAATATTAACATAGTTCCTGGTCGGGGGCGGACGCAAAGGAGGTGGCGGTTTAGTGGGTAGGCCAATCTGGAGTCCCACATTTGCACCAGTCCGCATGGCTGGGGTGAATCCGTAAAAAGGATTCCGCAACTCCTCGGAAAAAAAAAATAATAAATAATAATATTAATAATAATCCTGTGTCGGGTTGCCGGTCCCGCATCGGGCGCCTCCCCAGGTGGCGGATAGGGGGATGCCTTCCAGACATGGATGGTACCGAAAACAATCAGGGTGGACCAAAACCAGGCTACACACATACACACACACACACGCAAACACTAACACAAACAAGCCCGAGTGACACACCAGTGCTGCAAATGTTCGGGGACCCTATAAACGGGCCACCCTGGGGGAACGAGGGCTCGGGGTTCCCTATAAACGGGGACTCCCGAAAAGCGAAAGCGCGGGATCCCTATAAACGGGCTCCCCCGGAGTGAATGGACTGGCAAAGTCACTGCAACGGGCACTCAGACCACGCACACGCAACACTAGGTGATGGCGCTGGAACTCTCCTGCCCCTCTCCGCTGCTGGCAGCCCCAACGCTAAGCGCTAGAGGGTACCCCGAGTAAACCAGGCCTGATGCTCCTGAGTCGCTGGATAGTACAGGGGCCCGGGTCCCCTTAGCCGGGTGGATGTAGCTGCCCTATCAACCAGCGAAAAATCCCCATACTGTAGTAGTGCCGGGTGGCGGGGGGGGGGGGGGGGGGGGGCCTCGGTAAGGCCACTGGTGCCAGTGGAGGGGCAGTCGGCAGAGGAGGCAAAGCGGCGGTGGAGCCCTAGCAACCCACACCCAAACGACACGCTCACACTCACAACGAAAAGGAGTAGGAGGAAACGAAAAACATGAAAAGCACGATTAACGAAAAACGGTCAAACGCATCGGCAACCACGGGGCTCCCAAATCCACCACGCAGGGACCAGACAACGGACGGGCGGTCAGGACAGAAAACGGGACTGGCCCCGTATAGGATGGAAACCCCGACACCACGGGCCATCCATCCTGGCTCACGACCAGGACAAAACAAGGACAAAGACAAAAAACACGGACAGGACAATACTGAGCCTGATGAAACGCGACAGGGTGGATAGCAAATCGAGCGTGGGGAGCGCGGCAAGCTACTCGTCTGCCATCGAGAGCGACTACCCAAACCCAGCACCACAAACAGGACAGACGGAAAATACAAATCCACACAACACCACACTGAAACGAGACGAAATAGACGTAACAGAGCTACTGAAGCTCATACAGCGGACGGCGACAAAAATGGCCGAGGGAGCGTCCATACAGAAAAATATGAACATGATGGTGAAAAACGGTATCAAAACCATCCTCGAGGCAGCAGGCGTTGCGCTGAATTAGCGTAGCAACACTGCCCGAGGGGATGCACGACAGACACGGAGACTAAAATGGAGACGAAAAGACAGGAAACGCCACGGACGAAACGTAAACGGGAGACGACCGGGATCACTCCGGAGACCTCACAAAGAGGGCTCCGATTACGGAACCGGCTGCCTCCTGGCAAACGGTCATAAACAAGAAGACAAAAAAGACAGAACAGAAAATTAGAACAAACGAGACGGACGCTGACGCCCAGAGACGTCCAGAGAAGCACAAATCGTACTCCGACATAGTACGCAAAATAAGAGCGACGGTCGACCTGACGAAGAGTCATGTACAGGTGACAACTTTGAGGAAGACAAAGAACGGACTGTGTCTTTTAAAGATACAGACCAACGCGGACGGACGAGAGGACTTCAGACACTGTTACGTCTCAGATTGAGCTTGCGACTTTTTAAAAAGAGGTGATAACAATAACAAGGGCCTCTGTTTAAGCGAGAATGTGCTCGTTAGGGGTTTGGCCCACGCTGGTTACTTTCGATCTTGAGGAATGCACGTAGCTTACCATTGTTTTGCAGGCGTGGAGTCGGGCTGCTGGGCGTAGCGGGTTGATACTCTTGGGGATTCTTATTCCAGCGTCACAAGAGGAATCAAAGGCGATGTGAGTTCCACCGGGACGATGCGTGACTCTACCCAGAGTTCTTTGTTGGCGGTGTGTACAAGTACGTATTTACGCACCCTGGTAGCGAGACACGCGACATTGACTACCATCGGTTTCTTTATGCTTCTAAGTTCCGAGAAAGACGCGTCGGAGATTGACTCTAACTCGAGATATAACTGTTTAGATTTATTCGGCACGTTGTGTCCAGTAACTGTTTTGTCTTTCCTACTTTCGATAGCGATAGCCCGACGAAGTAATCACTTCACGCCGCCACGACGCCTGGCCATAGAAATATTTATGCGACGTGAGACGAGGTTCGATAGAGACGAGTCCGACTAATGCGAGTAGGAGATTCTGGGTACGAGGAATGAATTCCGCGTGCGCGATAAGAGTGCACCGCAAGAGCTTCACAAAAGCTTTGGTTTCAATTTTGATAAAAGGTGAAAATGGAAAGAATTCCGCGTGCACGATAGAAGAGCACCGCAAGAGATTCAAAGGTATTGGTCGAGAGATACAGCCAGCGTCCGCTGTAGGAGAGCACCGCAAAGCCGTTGGAAGGCAAGAGGATGATTGTCGGTTCCTTCTCAACGAACACACTCTCTACTTCACTTCGTTTCAGGAATAATGAATTCTAATTTTTAGGTCGCTTGAAGAGCTGGAATCTACGGGTAAGTATTAAGGTAAGTACACTTTCTTTTAATAAAGGTTAACACTTAGGTCAAGAGGTAAAAGTAGGTTATATTCTTAGTTCGTCGCGTGATTTATATACAAGGTGTTTTACACGACGTTTCGTTCGCGAAGCGATTTACGATACAACTTTGATATACGAGATATTCTTACGGTACTCTGAACTAGTCCGCCTGGTAGCTTCTCTTACTGTACTTCACTCCAGGATATTCGCGTTACAATTGTTACTCTGCCGGACAGCGATTTGTCTGGGGCAGAGGTTCGATGATCACTGAGGAGCGGAGCGCTTGTACCGTACTTAAGGCCTTACCGGTGGTGGAGGTAGACGCACGTGGTGCGTAGGCCCCAATGCTACGCTAGGGGTGAGTCACCATGTTTACGTCTCGGTGACTCGTACTATACTACGAGTTCTATGCTATAGGATGAGTCATGCTATACTATGGGTTACGTACTACAGATTGTGTCACGCTGTTTGTGTGCCACAGTGCTCGGCTTGATTGTGTGCCACGTCACTGATGGGCAACCAGGGTGACTCCATAGTGGAAGTTCGTCTGAATGACGAACTGTAGATTGAATGACTAAACTATAGCTTACTATACGCTTACTCCTACAGGTATGCGTTCGTCCAGATGACGAACTATAGGACACTATGCTTAAACTATATATGTATATATGGATATACTATAATGGGTTTTTATCTATGTGTTGGAGTCGATACGAGGACGTAAAACGTCCCCGGGGAAGACCGAACATAGTGCCTAGGCTCTATGTGTGACCGGCGAAAAGCCGCTCACTAAATTCCGGATCAACTCCAGAAAGTCGAGATCGTTCCTGTTGTGGTAAGACCAGATACGCTGATGGCGCCGTTGGTGGAGTAACAACCTCTCCCAGTGGTTGTTCGACGAACTGCGTGTTCTGTTTTTCGATTTCTCGTTTGTGGGTCAATGTCACGAGTAAGCCGGTGATGGAACTCCATCATGCACCAAGGAGGTACAAGCTCCAGCCGTACAATGAGTGGAATGCATACCCGTATATGCAGGTGTCGATGATGAGTTTGATGATTCTGGCGATAAGGAATATCCCAATCAGCCCTGCACTAGCTATTCCAAGCTGTAGAAATCCGTTCCGGATACGTCGTGTCGCGTTGTCGGCTATATGGTTCAATGTATTCTCATCGAGAAGTCCTTGGAGAGAGATGCTTCTTGCTGGCACTTGGTAGCTTGCTGAGCCCCGTGCAATTTTTGATCCGATCCCTCAATTTTTCAATGTCACTTTCAGAGTAAATGCCACTGGATGCCAGGTTTCCGGGTATTGCGTACTTCCACGTTGGCTTTGACAACGGCTTGAGTTGTTGAGGTGGTAAGACTTCGATAGGTTGCGGGGTAAGACGGTACCAGGTTCCCTCGATGAAATACTGTGTTAGCAACACCGGGTTACATTCGATTTGTGTTGCAGATTTTAACAGCATCCTTAATGTTGTTGACAGGAACAGTGGCTCGTTCTTATATGTCACGGGGATCTCGTGATATCACGCGTTGGTCCTACAAAGTTTGCATTCAATGGGGATGCATTTTACGATGTGGGCCACCTCTCCGGCGACGACGGCCATTTAGCCGGGCCCCTTCATCACGGTGTAAGCAAACTTCTCAGGTAAGATTGCTGCGGTTGATAATGCGTTTTGTAGTACCTGTCGTTCGAGTCTGCACCGCTGAATGAGCACGTCACGGTAGAGTGTTTTCATTTGGCCTTGCACGTGTTTATCGACGTAAACGAACTTGGAATTGATGTAGGTAAAGATGTCCAGGTTGTTTACTGATACCTTCTTTTGTGTTAGTGGCGACTGTCCTTTACATGTTTCCAGGATGAACAGCTTCGGATAAGAGTGAAACCACACATGGATAGTGGGTATTCAGTCTGTTTCGCCAGCGCGAAGGTTGTTGATTGTGTGCTGAGTGTGTAGACGTCTGGTGTTCGCGTCCCGTTCTCCGTTGATTCGAGTCTGGTGGCGATGCCCTCGTGTAGCACGTCGTATCGAGTGAGACCGCAAGAGTCAGCTGGAGCCGCCGTCCAAAATGCGCTGTTACTGTGAACGTAAATACAAGTGTCGTCCGAAAGCGAGCATTGGGTCCCAGATTGGACGATGATTTTACCCCGTGCCAGGTTGACGATAGCGCGATAGTTGTAGAGGGCTATTTTCACGGATGCGGTGACGAAGACTTTGTTCCAGTTTCCATAGGCGTCGCTATATTGCGTTCCTTCGCAGTTGCCATCAGCATCGACGGTACCGCCTATAGTGACCGTTCGGTAAATGGTTTCATTTCGACGAAGACCCAGTAGTTCTGCTGTGAAGCTGAGTCTTATCATTCCAGTTTCTTGAAGGCGTCGGCACGCGTGTTGGTCCAGGTCGTGCAGGTAAACCTGGCGACCTCCCTGAACGGCTGATCCATGTGAATGCATGCCGCAATGTGTCATGGTGCGGCCGATTTGCACCTTACACTGGATGACGTCGGTGCTATCGAATTCCGATAGCTGGAGCAGTTGCATGTATACAGGAGTCGGTTTTGGTTCGAGGAGCGGCACATCGCAATCTCCTACTCCGTTGAGAGAGAGGGTGGTGATATTGAGTGTGGAGCCCCCGCAGTCGTATCCGATGAGAGGCTGGCCGAGTCGTACCAAGAGGCTAGTCACAGCAATGAATGTGAGTAGCGTCGGTTTCATTCTTTCTGCAACACATACGGTTTAGCCTTGAGCTTAGTTAGACGAAGCTTGTTCGTGTGAACGACTTTCGGTTTGCCTTTGTAATTAATGATAACGGTCCCCCCCCTGATAACACGTCTACTATTTTGAAGGGTTCGGTATATTGGTCGCTGAACTTTCCGGTGTTGGGTTCTCTTAGTATAATAACTGTATCGCCGACTCCAAAGCGTTGGGGATTGGTGTGTTCATCGTAGTAGTTTTTAGATTTTTCCTTAGCGCTACGCAAATTCTCTGCTGCCATTTCTTGAAGCCTGTGGATTTTGGTAAAGAGCTCCTATAGGTAATTTGCATATGTCGGGTATTCTTGTTCACCGATGTCGTCGCGGCCGGATGGTTGTCTTGCCGTTCTTCCGAAGACCAACTCGTGCGGAGTGAATCCTGTATCTTCGTGACAACTGGTATTGTAGGAGAAGCTTGCCATTTCTAGGAAGTCATCCCATTCGTGATTTGTGAACGTGGTGAGATCGCTCGATCGATCCATTTGTTTGAGGATGATAGGCCGTGGTTTTATATTGTTTTATGCGGAACTTTTTGGAAATATTTTTCATAAGCGTGCTGCAGATGTTCGAGCCCTGGTCGGTGAGCAGTGCTTTGGGCGCACCAAATCTTGCGACGAACGATTTAGTAAATGCGTCGCTGATATTTATTGATGTTGTTCCTTGTAGTGGGATTGCCAGTGAATACTTGGTTAGCAAATCCTGGATGGTAAGTATGTGAGTATTTCCTTTGCTGGTAGTTGGAAGAGGGCCAACGACGTCCATAGACACTTTGTCGAAGGCTGCTCCCGGTGTGTCGGTTATAACCATAGGTTGCTTCGTTTTTATTCTAACTTTTTTAGTTGGCAATTCCTACAGTGTTGTATATACTCTTGGATTTGCGTTTTCATATTCTTCCAAAAATACCTTTGTCGAATACGTTTAAATATTTTGGTGACACCTTTGTGTCCGTTGAGCAATGAGTCATGATTTTCTGCAATAATCTCCTTTCTTTCCGTTTCGGGCGGAATTTCGACAAGCTGTTTACAAACTGTGATTCAAATGCGTAAGTCCGAAAGATTATCTTTTATAAGTTTCAGAATATCGTTCCAAGGGATTGAATCTAATTGTTCTGTTTTTGCGATACTCATCCTGTGCAAATTTAGTTCCAATACAACGTTCCTAAGGGAAGCTATTGTCTCAGCTATATCGTCGATCGAAGAATTTGCTCTTAAATCTGCTTTTATTGGTAACGCTAATAATTTCTTTTTCCGATTTGCAGTTACGCGGACACTACAGAGAGCCAAGTCTTTTAGGACTGATAGCTTCTTCGCTGCTTCGACATCCTTGGCACCCGCGTCGACCGGTTTTCCCTTATTTGTCACAAAATAAGCTAAGTTATCCAAATGCATAGTTTATTTATCTCTAGTTTCGATAATTTCCAGCGTCATCGGTGCTTCTGGGTTTTTATCGTACGGTGCCGAGATTGGATTAAAGATGTCGTCATCTGTGTCTGATGATGCATCGTCTGTTAAATTGTTTTCAGATTCGGAGCTTGACTCATCAAGAGGAGTCACTGAAGGGGGATCGACCTTTGAGGTATTACTATTCGCTTCATTGTTTCCCGAACTTGATCTCGTCGATGTCCCTTTTTCAGTGAGTCAACTTTTTGGATTTGTTTCGAAAATCAGTGAACTATCGCTATCTGATTCATCATTTATTTCTCTAGCTGGAGCAACGAGTGCGTCAGGTTGCTCTGGTGGATTACACGAGAGCGCATCGGCGTTGCTATTTATTCTGCCTGGCTTATAAATAATTTTATATTGATAATTCGCTAGTTTTAATCGCCTATGGACAAGACGATTAGCAGGGTCTTTTACAGAGCGTAGCGAAACTGAAGGTTTGTTGTTCGTAACCAAAAGAAATTCTCTACCGTATACGTATGGTCTGAATTGAGCTACGGCGTAGACAATTGCCAAAAGCTCTTTTTCGATCGTAGAATAATTTTCTTCCGGTTTGCTTAACGTGCGTGAGGTGTATGGTATCGGTCGGTCTTTGCCGATTGTACCCTGACTAATAACTGTGCCGATGGTGTAGTTCGAAGCGTCGGTTGTTATAATGAACGGTTGTGTAAAATCGGGATGCTGAAGGACAGGAGCATTACATAGCGCATCTCGAAGAGTCGTCAAGGCTTGCTCCTGTGCGTCAGTCCACTTAAATGTCGCTTGTTTTTTCAAAAGTTGGGTCATCGGCCTTGCGATACCCGAAAAATTTTCAATAAAACGGCGGTAGTAACCTGCCAGACTAAGGAACTGTTTTTGTCTTTGTAGGATTAGTTGGTCTTGGATAGTTTCTAATAGACTCTAGTTTACCGGGGTCCGGTTTGACTCCGTCCTCACTAATGACATGCCCGAGATAGCCGACTTCCTTGCGGAGAAATTCGCATTTGTCAGGCTGCATCTTAAGATTGACTTTTCTGTGTCTATCTGATAGTTTTCTAAATTTTATCTCGTGCTCGTGAAGCGAGTTGTCATAAGTTACTATATCGTCAAGGTACACGAAAAGTTCGGTACTTTGGAGTCCGCTTAAAACCTTGTCCATGAGACGTTGGAATGTGGCGGGTGCGTTTTTAAGTCCGAACGGCATTCTGTTAAACTAATAATGACCGAAAGGTGTGGAGAATGTCGTCTTGTGCGCGTCGTGTGGATTTACCTCTATTTGGTGAAAGCCACTCGCGAGGTCGAAGACTGAAAAATATTTCGGGCTACCGAGCTGGTCCAATATCTCTGTTATATTAGGAAGAGGGTATCACCGATTGTTTTTTCATTCAGGTTGCGATAGTCAATGACCATGCGCCATCTGGGGTTACCGTGAGAGTCCGCCTTCTTCGGAACTATCCATAGCCGAGAGCTATAGGGCGAATTTGACGGTTTAATAATAACATTTTTCAGAAAATCCGTGACGTTTTTCGTTATCTCGTCTTTCTGTGCGGGTTGGAAACGATACTGACGCGTGATCACCGGTTGTTCGTCTGTTGTTACGATCTTATGATCTATTGCATTCGTTGAGTCGAGAAATGTATCCGGAATGTGAAATAAATCGTGGCTTTCGTGAATAAGTTTAATTACGCTCTCTCGTTCTTCATCATTAAGATGGTCTAAACGGAGTAGGCTTGTAACTTGATCAATTTTATTGCTCGTATCAGATGGATTTATGGTGAGCATTCATGCGTTTATAGTTGACTCGGATCGGGCGTTATCTACGTTTACGTTGAAAGTTTCAAGTGTCACTGTTGGGATGGAGATTTTGATATCCCTTTCTGTTGTGTTAAACGCCTTGAGACAGGCCATGCCGTTTATATTAGAGACGATAACTTCGCCTGCATAAACACCTATACCGAGTTCGAGTCGTGGTATATACCCTTCTTTAATTTCGTCGTTCTGAACCCTGACCTGGAAAACACATTCCGATCTACTGGGTAACGTTACCGTGTTGGAATTTTTAAACTTGATTTGATGATGTCTCCATCCCACGATTTCTTTGTCCCCGTCCATCGCGGCTCGATTAGTGCCATGAAATTCTGATCCCAAAATTGCAGCTTGTTAAATTGGGAAGTCATTTTCGACGACATAAAATTCGGATTCCGTCCCGACTATATCTTGTGACGGGGGTTTCTGTCAGAACTTATATTCAGGGAAGACAATGGAAAAATTAAATAATCGCGGGGGGTGGGGGATACTTAACAGAGAAATAGAAATTTATTATAAAATCGGAAGAATAATACAACAAGAAATCGGAATGAAAATAAGAAATAATAAACTAAGAAAAATAGCGAAGATCGGATAACTAAGAATAAAAAAAAAACTGATAACTCGAAAATAATAATAAAAGAAAATAAAGAACATAATCAACCAAAATGATCGCAGCTAAATAATAGCAAAAACAATAACTCAAAAAAGAATACTCGGTGTCGAAAATGTCGGGGGCAAACGGGGACCGGGGGCTAAAAATTAATAACGAAATCGGGGGAAAAGGCGAAGGAATTAATCAAGAAAATTATACAAAATAATAATAATTCGCAAAAATAATAAAGATTCGAACAACTGATAATTCTCGGTCGTACGGGCGAGGGGAGGATGGGGGGAAAATAATAAAAAAATTAGCGGTGGTTGCCACGAGGCGATCCGCGAGGCGTACGCGACTCGTGGCAAGAGAAAACGTCGACGGGACTATCGAATATTCTCGGCAAAGTGGACGACGGGACTTCAGGAAAATTACTAGGAAAATCGCGGGGAAATTGCTAATAAAAATAACTGACAAAAATCTGTCAAAAGCCGGGGGACAACTATGCAAACAATATTTTGGGCGCCAGTTACCTTTCACGGGGTAACGCCGTTATACGACTCGACATGAGTCAGCAAATATTCAACTTTACACTGAGTACGTAATGGCCGGCAAACTCAAAGGGACAGCAGAGGGCTCAGGGGAGGGTCAACCGATCTTTGGGCTCGCAATTTAATGCCTTCGGCTCATATACGAATTTCAGGGACGTCAGGGCGATATACGGGGAAAATACTCGATGGACAAAATATACAATATTGCACACGATTAACTTACTTACTTAAAAACTTCGCACGTAAAAATAATGTCGCACGCCACTCACCACGTGCACGAGTCTTTGCCGATAAATGGCGAAACTTTGAAAAATAGACAATGAAAACTGAAGTGATTACCTGTCACTCCACTGACTTTACTCACGGGAAAATATCGAGGGAGAGTCGGGGAAAATTATCACACAGAAGGGAAAACTATCCTCACTAATATCACACACACTTGGTACAATTAATTCACGCTGGGCGATTCCTTTACAAAAATGTCCGGGAACGGGGGAATTGTCCACACACGTGCGCTTTGTCTAACGGCTCGAACGAGTCTGAGATAACGCTCGTTCTTCTTCTCGGAAATCTTCTCCGTTGACAGCGCGTCGGAAGGCGGTGGAGAGAGAGAGACAGAAGACGGTACTCGGCGTCGGTCGATAATTCGCTCGATCGACGGGCGAGGTGTCAGATGGCGGCAGAGATATTGATTTATCGTCGCTCGAGCTATTGAGCGGCGATCGAGGGTGGCAGGCGGCGGCGTCCGTGAGAGAGGCGACGGGACGGCAACGGTGGACTTTGCCCAGCGACGAATCCTGTTGTTGTCGAGCGAATATCTTCCTTCGCTGTTTCCCGCTCGCTCTCTCTAGCTCGTGCGTTGTCTCTGCTGTTCGGTCTCTCTCAGTGTGTTGGGTCTCTTGCTGAGCGTTACCTTGCCTAGGCGCGGGGGTACGTGGGAGGGAGGGGGGCTACTATTTCGTGCGGTGATGTTAAAGGGGCTCCGTGGTGAGCGGAGCCTCGACTCGAGTACGCAAAAATAATTGTGCGAATTTACTTCGTTATAATCTATTTTCACTCTACCAGTCGTATATACTGGGTCTTTCGAAATTCCTTGCCGACGCAAAATGGAGAGTGAATCTATATCAATATCGTCTTTAAGAGCTTGATGTTTTATCAAATTTGGGTCAGACCCCGAGTTCACAAGAAAATCGCATTTACCCTTAAGTTGTGGAGCATCGATCTCGACTATGGGGATAAAGGGATTACGAGTTAATCGCACGTTTGCGTGTACGACGATTCGTTATCGTTCTGACACTTGTTCATTTCTATTTGGATCGTTTATACCGGGTTCTCGTTCTTTCTCTCCGGCCGTTTCGCACCCGAGCTGGACAGTCGGGAATTCTCGTTTCCCGCCTTTGTGTTTTCATCGGCAATGCATTTAAAACAATGTTCCCGCGTATGACCGACTTTGTTGCAATAGTTGCACGTCGCATCTACTGTATAGTCCCGTTTATCTTTACCGTCTTCTTTTAAGGCACTCACTATAACAATAGGCAAAGAGTGCCTATTAATATGACCATCCGTTGCTCTTCGGAGTCTGTCGAAGGGGTTACTCCTCCGCAGCGGATACTCCAAAAATTTTCATTTTTCACCATTTGCTTCGGTGTATCTGCAACATCATGCATAGTTACTTTGAAGTGACTGCGATGAATAGAATTTTTTTTTTAGCCTGCGGCGCAATGAAAACAATTTTTTGGCTGAAATTTTCTTCTCGGAAGTTCGTATCACACTGTAACTTTACATGGTGCGAACCAATTTTGTTCTCCTTCGCAGGGTTTTTTTTATTACATTATTTCCAGTATGCACATCACTTTTATTCTAAAAATTTTTTCTAAAAAATTATTGGCCACAATTTGCATTCGCCTTCGGTCAAATATTCGTACGGTGCCATCATAATGAACTCTACGAACCATTTTTTTTCTTCTTCGCAGCAATTGTTTTATTAAAAGCACTATGAACAGCAAATTTGGAGACAATCCTACATCTCTAACTATTTATTCATCACAATTTTCCATAAAAAGATTATTTTCTCACATATGATGTCCGTACGGTGCTCCATTTAAGTATCCTGGAAACCCATTCTTTTCTCTTTGCAACAATACTTTATTACATCGAAAGCACTATGCACAACAAATTTTGAGTTATTCCGACAAATGTAATTTGAATTATAAAATAATTCAAAAATAGTGGTTGTAACTGGATTTGCTTCAAAGGTTATGTTATTTAGATTTGCCAAAAATCCATCTTTCATCGTGTTAAAAAAAAAATATTGGTTACGAAAAATAAAACACGGAATATCATACACAGATTCACAAATGTTTGCGTTTTTTATTTCGAAAATAATATATTTTCACCGAAAATCAATCGCAATAAAAATGATAAATTTCACGTATTCACTGAAAAAATTGGTTGTAAACTCACAAAAAAGATTCATCGAATATCCAAAGTAATTACAATTTCCCAAATAGAACTAAAAAAAATCGCGAGTATATATTTTTTCGTTTTATTCTACTAGCAGTGAGCGCACGCTTCGCGCGCGTAGCTTTATCTCTCTATTTAATTTTTTTTTCCACTCGACTTTATTATTTATTTGAACTGTCAAAGTTTGTCAATCAACTATCAACTATCAACTATCAACTATCAAAATGCAACATAGCTGAAGTTGCTTGTCTAACAGCATTAGCTTCAGCCCCTTCTGACAGCCAATCAGGCAACGAATAAAGCGACAACAATACATGTATCGAAATTTCGATATATTTTAGCCACGGATTTTTTGAAGAAGGATCTGTCAAGCTTTGGAAGCAGATGACAATTTCGTAGACGATACACAGGTGTTCATACGTCGCGGCGCGCGTACTCTGTGGCCGGATGATTTTCAAATAAAAAAAAATCGACATCTCGTTTCAATCTTTGTTCGTATTTTACCTAAATACAAATGGATTCTACGCGGTATAGCGCAGATAAAAAGTATGCAATCATAAAAAAAAGAATTTTCTATCCTTCGACCGTCGAAGATTCATCATAGTCGAAATCTTTGGCAATTATATTCACCCGATTTATTTACAGTTAATAATAAAAACTGCTAATTTTGTTTCTGGCAAAGTATGTTCTCCTGTTCAAAACAAGACAAGATAAGAGTCGATATCTTTTTTCGCTGCCGAGAGATGATTTTTTTTAAGCAAAGACTAATTTTACGAATTTTCGTCAGAAAACGAATCGTTTTTACAAATTTCTCAAAATTACCATCTCTGATCCTTTCCTCTCATAGAAATCGTATTTACCAATAGACTCTCCGCATTATTGCGCAGATAAACAGTGTGGAATGTTTAAAAATTGAATTTTTTACATTTCGACCGTCGGAGACTCATCACATTCCAAATCTTTGTCAATTTTGTTCCCTCGATTTATTCGTTTACAGTCGATAAAAAAACTGCTAATGATTATTCTATCGGCGTATTTCCAAAGTTTTTTCAAATTTTACAAATTTTCGTCAAAAAACGATTTTTTTTTTCATATTCTCACGTCTTGAAAAGTTTTGTTTCGCGAAAAAAAAAACATTGTACTCTTAAAGAACAATTGTAAACAATTATTTATCGACAAAGGGAAAAACACTGAAGAACACTGACTTTCGGAGCCATCCAAGATGACAAATTTTTGATTCGAGTAACGTACTACTTCCTCTTCAATACAAGACAGGAACCAAGACGATATATTTTTTCGTTCTCGAGATAGCATTTTTTTTTGCAGCATCCATAAATATCGACAAAATTTCATTAAAAATCACAAAGAATCGCAAATTTCTTGAACTTTTCTTCTACAATGATTTGGTTTCCTACAGATAAAATATCGAACTGATTCCATCTATTATGACGAAGAAAAAAAACACGGAAGCGAAGGATTTAAAGGGGATATTTGGCCTGAATGCTAAATGGTAGTCGTGTTGATGTCGGTACATGTTTTGTGTGTTTGTTTTATATTCATTAAATCTGGTCATAAGTTTTAAGCCAATAAAACGAATTTACTAGACATGATTTGATTCATTAAATTAATTTGATTAAGTTCTACGTGATGCAAATCTTTATATTTGTCTCGTGTCTCAATATTTGACAATTTATCGTCAAACAAAAAGGAAATATACGTCGTGAATAATAATAATCAATTGGTACAAAAAAGAAATGTTTTTATTCGATGAAGGTTAGACACTATGAATTAATTTACGTAACTGATAAATGTTTTTCCCTCATACGTACTTTTGAAAAGAAACGCAGAGCGTGACGTATAAACAAACGTCATCCGTAGCGCATAGCGCGATGTGTAAATACACTCGATACGGAGCGCGTTGCGGGACGTGCACCCCCGTGAGTGCCTTATAAAATGTCCCGATGGGACATTTTTCGGGGGGTTTGGGGGGCGGTGCCCACCAACAAGAGCATCTGCGCCCGCAGGGCGCTGAGACACTTGTGTATTTTTAGGACGTGAATCGGGGAATTTGAGCCAACATTTGTCGAATGTGTGGCCCGTTTTACTGCAATGATCGCAAGAGGATTTCTCCGCGGTCGATGTTTTAACTTGTACCGAAGGAGAGACGGGTTTTGGCTCGGTTTTATGTGAGAAGTGACCTCTATCGCGTTCGATTTCTTTTTCTACGCGAATCGCACTTGCATATGCGGACGCAAGATTTGAATAGCCCTCGAAACGTAAGCAAATTCTGAAGTCTGGCGGAAGGCCCGCGATGAAACACAAAAGAGTTTCGTTCTCAAAATACTTTACTCTTTCAACCGATACAACGCCGAGATCCCTAGTTTCTCCGTCGATTATAGCGCAGTGCAAGTCTTTGACGCGACTGATGTAATTGATTATGTGTTCGGACTTTCCTTTTACTATACTTTCGAGTTCTCCGCGATTTAGACGCACCGAAAATAGTTTTGAGTTTGTCTATGAACTCGTCGATAGACGCAAAGACATCGTCCTCAACTGCCGTACAGGCTTTATCTTTTAATTTATTGCGAAGAAGTCGCGTTAAAGTTGGTTCGCCCTCTGGAGGAAACATCTCCTTGAGGCGATTGCATGCTCTTACGAATTTTATAACCGGCGTACTTGATTCATTGAAAGTGGGTGCCGATTCTAACGCATCTTTATAAGACAACTGAGGATAATGATCACGAGGGGCCGTCGGGCGAGTATTACGACTCGTCGAGAATTCCTGGCGAAAACTACTATTAAGTTGTTGGCGACGAGAGTCGCGCAGTTCCGCTATTTCATCTTTAAAACTTGAAAACTCTCTAATTAATGCTCTCAGTGTTTCGGCCGCAGGTGTGGGTTCTGGCGGATTGATTGGATATCTTATTGCCTCGTTGAGACCTTCCTCGTTTAGAACCATCTGTTCGGCGGCAAGACGATCGGCTTGCTCTTTCACGCGGTTCATGAATTGCGTTTCACGTTCTTTCAACTGTTCACATCTTTCTCGAGCTTCGCGTTCGCGATCTTGAATTAATTTTTCTTGCTCTACTAGTCTCTGTTGCTTAACAAGAAGTTGATGCTGGAGGATCTTAATTTCGTCCTCCTTAAGAGGTTTCGGGTTTTTAGACGAGCGAGTTTCCGGCATTTTTAATTTCATTAATATGGACGGGAGGGTTCAAGGAAAGTTCCAACGCCTATCCCACCGCTGTCACTAGAAAAGTTACTGTTACGTCTCAGATTGAGCTTGCGGCTTTTTAAAAAGAGGTGATAACAATAACAAGCGCCTCTGTTTAAGCGAGAATGTGCTCGTTAGGGGTTTGACCCACGCTGGTTACTTTCGATCTTGAGGAATGCACGTAGCTTACCTTTGTTTTGCAGGCGTGGAGTTGGGCTGCTGGGCGTAGCGGGTTGATATTCTTGGGGGATCCTTATTCCAGCGTAACCAGAGGAATCAAAGGCGATGTGAGTTCCACCGGGACGATGCGTGACTGTACCCAGAGTTCTTTGTTGGCGGTGTGTACAAGTACGTATTTACGCACCCTGGTAGCGAAACACTCGACACTGACTACCATCGGTTTCTTTATGCTTCTAAGTTCCGAGAATGCCGCGTCGGAGATTGACTCTAACTCGAGATATAACTGTTAAGATTCATTCCGCACGTTGTTTCCAGTAACTGTTTTGTCTTTCCCACTTTCGATAGCGATAGCCCGGCGAAGTAATCGCTTGACGCCGCCACGATGCCTGGCCATAGAAATATTTATGCAACGTGAGACGAGGTTCGATAGAGAAGAGTCCGACTAATGCGAGTAGGAGATTCTCGGTACGAGGAATGAATTCCGCGTGCACGATCGAAGAGCACCGCAAGAGATTCAAAGGTATTGGTTGAGAGATACAGGCAGCGTGCGCTGTACGGGAACACCGCAAAGCCGTTGGAAGGCAATAGGATGAGTGTCGGTCCCTTCTCAACGAACACACTCTTTACTTTACTTCTTTTCAGGAATAATGAATTCTAATTTTTAGGTCGCTTGAAGAGCTGGAATCTACGGGTAAGTATTAAGGTAAGTACACTTTTTTTAATAAAGGTTAACACTTAGGTTAAGAGGTAAAAGTAGGCTATATTCTTAGTTCGTAGCGTGATTTAAATACAAGGTGTTTTACACGACGTTTCTTTCGCGGAGCGATTTACGATACAATTTTGATACACGAGATATTCTTACGGCACTCTGAATTAGTCCGCCTGGTAGCTTCTCTTACTGTACTTCACTCCAGGATATTTGCGTTACAATTGTTACTCTGCCGGACAGCGATTCGTCTGGGTCAGAGGTTCGATTATCACTGAGGAGCGGAGCGCTTGTGCCGTATTTAAGGCCCTACCAGTGGTGGGGGTAGACGCACGTGGTGCGTAGGCCCCAATGCTAGGCTAGGGGTGAGTCACCATGTTTACGTCTTGGTGACTCGTACTATACTACGAGTTCTATGCTATATGATGAGTCATGATATACTATGGGTTACGTACTATAGGTTGAGTCACGCTGTTTGTGTCAGTACTCGGCTTGGTTGTGTTCCACGTCACTGATGGGCAACGAGGGTGACTTCTTAGTGGAAGTTCATCTGAATGACGAACTGCAGGTTGAATGATTAAACTATAGCTTACTATACGCTTACTCGTACAGGTATGCGTTCGTCCAGATGACGAACTATAGGATACTATGCTTAAACTATATATGAATACTAGAGTTTCCCCGGGCTCGCGCGCTACGCGCGCTCGCTCGTCAATCGTGAAATATTTTGAATTAAGACCCATTTGGGGAATATTTTTGCTTTCTCAGCCGCCGACCACCGCGGCTGCCTTCTTGCTATGACCGTTGCTATGGCGACCGTTGCTATCGTGACAGTTGCTATGGTGACAGTTGCTATGGCAACCGTTGTTATGGCAACCGTTGCTGTAGCAACCGTTTTTATGGCAACCGTTGCTATGGCGACCGTTGCTATGACAACCGTTGCTATGTCGACCGTTTTTATAGCAACCGTTGCTATGGCGACCGTTGCTATGGTGACCGTTGCTATGACAACCGTTGCTATAGCGACCGTTGCTATAGCGACCGTTGCTATGGTGACCGTTGCTATGGCGACGGTTGGGTCGAGCGGGGCCAGGAGAAGAGAAAATATTCTAAGTCCCCCTTAGACGGACTGAGAATTTTTCCCCCCCGACCCCATCGACTGAAAATATTCTAAGTCCCCCCTGAGCGAGCGGGATCGAGGCGGCGGGGGTCTCGATCCCTGACACGGCGGCGACGGCGGTGGCGGCGACAGCGGCGGAAACTTTATATATATAGAGAGATATGGATATATTATAATGGGTTTATATCTGTGTGTTGGAGTTGATACGAGGACGTAACACGCGCACTACAAGACGCGGGCTGCGACCTCCAAGATCCAATTGGAGATCATGGACCTGGACTGCGTGGCGACCGAAGCCGACGTCAGACAGGCACTGCAACGAGAGGCAGGACGAGATTCGAACTTCGGAGTCCATATTTTCGGCCAAAACCGGGCCGAACAGTACACTGCTCGTCAGTAATGCCTGGTCTGAGAGGTTAAGAGTGATATTGCACACATATACAATGCCATTAGTTCCAAATTTATGCCATGTGCCGCTGCCTCCATCGAAGGGCGAAAATAAGGGGCGGGTTATTGTGACAGTTGCGAAAGTATCGAAATGCAGGTTATTGCTTATTGGTTATTGGTTATTGCTGTGTTAACTTCGCAGCAATAAAGTGGCGGCGTGAAGCTCTGAAACATAGCCTACGTTAAATTCACAGCGATGTAGTCGTTGTGATACTTACGCAGAGATTAATTCGCTGCGTTGATTTTGCAGAGATTAATTCGCTGCGTTGATTTTACAGAGATTAAGTCGCAGCATTGATTTTGCAGGGATTAAGTGGCAGCGATGATTTTGCAGAGATTAAGTCACTGCGTTGATTTTGCAGCGATGATTCTGCTGCGTTGATTTCGCAGCAATAAAGTGGCTGCATTAACCATTGAAACATCATTGCCCGGAACGCATTTTAATGAATATAAAAAATCAAAAACCACTCACCCTCAAATAAATAAGGTCAAAATGCACAAAAAAAATTAAAATAATTATAAAAAAAAAGAATAATGAAGCAAAGAGACTGCGACATCAAACGAATTCTGAAAATAATAAATTTTACGGTGGTTCGTAGCTCATATGGTTTTTTTTTCAGAATTCTTTTCATGTAATAGACTGTTTCATTAATCTTTTTTTTTTTTTTTTTCATTATTCGTTCGTCCGAGAATCCTTGTATCGTCACTTATCAAGACTTAGGTCATTTTCTTGGAGCAGATATCGAGAACACACGTTTTTAGTTGCTAAGGGACGCTATTCGTTTGTTTAATAAAGAATAACACGAGAGAGTTTTTAGAAATGCGTTGAAGCGAACGGACGTGATATTTGGACCGCTTACGTGAATAAACCGTTTTCTTGAAACGAATCGTCGTGTTTGATTTAAATTAATGCGGAATATATGTGTTACGTCCCGATTAGCAATTTTCACTCTATCTCGGTCAAGAAGAGTAGAGAACCCTTCCTTTACACGTTTTTCAGATGTGACGCTTTATCGGGAATTTTGCCCCGTTTTGAGCCTAACCTTTCGGAAATAAACTGGGGATAGGGCGTCGAGTGCATTCGGCGAAATGTATTAGCCAATGAAATGCAGAGAGTCTTTAATTACCGGTTAATTTACTCGTAACTATCCCACTAGTTAACTTCTTACTCTCGCTCTACTCCAGACACTTTACTCACGTGGTAATCTCTCTCTTTCTCTTTCTAATCTATCTCCGTCTCAGACTTCACGCGCGACCATTGGCCGTACGCGCACATTTTCTATCCTCTTCTCTCTCTCTCTCTCTCTACACTGTACTTTCCACACTTGACGTTAACTTATTTTGAAATCGTTGAAATTAACGAATGAACAACTGTATTGAAACAAATGGAATTAAAATTCAAAAAGAAGAAGACTTCATGAAATTCAAAAAATAACTCAATAGACTAAATGTCCAGAACATTTGTAGTGAAATAAGAACACCCTCGACTTACCATAGGAGGTTAAAAGATGGATTTCGAAAATAAAGGTGTGGACTTATGTTCGGGTGGAAACCGACTGATGATAATCTTCCTTCAAATTTCCCTGGATAAGATGAATGACAGGATGCGAATGTTGAATGAAACGTTTAAACGATTATGATAATCGCCCAAACGAATAAACGAATATCGAAATAACTCGAAGTTTTGGTGGAAGAATGTTGTTTTTCGTTTTATTGAAATATAATGAAACTTGATACAAAAATACTTTTTAACAAAAATTTGAATTTACAACTGGAGAGTATCTTTGCTCGACAACTCTTAAATTTGAATAAATGGGAAAATTAATTAGAATTTATAATTGAACTGATGGTACTTCAAAGTTTGAGTTCTCCTGATGAAAGGTGACAGGACTGTCGTTCGATTATCTCCGTTGTAAGTCCGTCGATGGAGTGATTTAATTCCGTTGTCGTGCTGTCCAAGTTGACGATAGAAGGCGGGGAGGGTAGTTGATAAGACTCTGCGACTCATCATTGGTGCGAGTTGCGTTATTGTCGCACCTCGTCCTTTGACACCTTTGATGCACTTCCCCCACTCCTTCGTAGGCTATTAATTTTCTGCTGTTGGATTTGTTAATTATTTCTCTGATTATACAATATTATTAAATTTGTTTATCTTTTCTTCTGCGATCTCCTTTACGGATTCTTGAGTTTTCTATAGAAATTTAAATGGTGTTTTTACGTTGATTTTTATTCGTTTCATTATTTCGAATTTTAACAATCCATTCAATATTTTCCCTGTTCGTTTATTTTGACAATTTTACTTCTCATGTTTAACTTTTCTATTTCCCATTTTTAATCTGTTTTACCACTTGCTTATTATTTAGGGTTATTTTATTTCCCCCCGATTAATTATTATTTGTTTAATTATTAATTACTCCTTATTTACGTATTCACTCTTGATTAACTCAGTCCTATGCGTTTTCTCTGTTATTTCACCGTTTTCCGCCTTTTTCAGCGTTTAAACCCATCTATCGATATCGATATTTTTGCTGTCCGTAAGGTGCTGCTCTCAATACCGTTAACGGGCGATTTAGGCGTTACTCGCCTCGCGCCAGGCACCGTTCAAGCGGGAGCTGCACCGACACATAAATTCGCGTATCATACATGTTTTCTTATCTCTTACTACTCGAGTTTCTCTATACCGAATTCTTTTTCTTTCTTTTTCATGTCTACCTGATTGTAACTATACTCCTGTTCTTTATTCCGATATTTCCGGTGTCATTATTCCTGGAATTTCGTTATTAACTTTTCCCTTATTGATTGTCCTCATGCTCTCCTGACCTAATATCTCTGTTCTTTCCTTTTATTATTTTATTGTAACTAAATTACTACTTAATTATTAAGATTATTTATTTTTTTAATAAACTTTTAATTCCTAATTTATGAATTTTTACGGGACGTAACATAAGTTTCCTGACATTCGCCAGGAGTTGCGACAATTCTCAGAAGTGGGATAATAACTCAATATACGCGGTAATCAAGTGTAAATGAATCCGGGATTTATCAAGTGCATCGAGATAACGGAATTTCTCAAGCAGCATTGAACACAATTGAAATTACCAAGATTAGGAACGTACAATTTGGAGATTGAGTTCGCAAGCGAAAGCATCGTGGAGTCTAATATTGAGAAATCACCAATCAAGAGAAAGAGAGGTCGTCAACGGAAAGTTCAAGTAGACACGATAGACAACCCGCCGATAAACGATCCGTCGATAAACGATTCCCCGATAAACGACCCGCTTAACGGGGTACGTGAAGAAATGCAGGGGACCCCTATTCATCCGTCAACATCGGCGGAAGATGTCGAAAATAATATAGAAGATGGAAATCGTATTTCCAGACAGTCGTTTCTGTTAAAAAACAACGCTGAAATCACCGTAGGCGAAAGACAACGTGGACATTTATCGAACCATGTTCCGTTGTTGGATTTGGACACTGATTTTCCAGACTTAGGAAGAATGAGCTTGACGAACGATTCTCGGAACCGTACATATGGATTCATGGATTTATCGAAGGTCTTGCCTGGGTTCGACCCAGTAGATGAAAAACTCGACATTCATCGGTGGATCGATAAAATGGAAGAATATGCTGACATATACGGATGGGACGATCTAGCTACGAAGCATTACGCGTTATCAAAACTAGAAGGAGTAGCTAAAACATGAAAGGGTAGCCTCGGAGAGCCAACAGAACGTGGGAGGATTGGAAGACGTTATTGAAACAAACGTTTCTAGCCGAAGACGCCGGCATCAAGATAGTTCTTGAAACTCAAAAGTACAAATGGAAAAGTGGTCAAAACAGTAGAATATTTTTACGAAAAACTTTCCAGATGTAATAACGCGCGCATGGGAACTCGCGAGATAATCGAGTGAATCGTCGATGGTTTGGACAGTTTTCAGTACCGTTCATACTTGGGGCCTTTGTCACGTTACAAACAGCCGAGCGATTTGTTGCCAGATTTAAAAAGTGGAGATAGTTTTATAAGGGAAAGCACAACTCCGAAGCCAACATTCGTAAAAAAGGACGGTCAACGACAGGAGCAGAAGTCTTATCAAACCTCTAAAGAACAAACGAACATTACACCGATAAGAACAGCAAAGAATTACGATGAGATAATCTGTTTTAAATGCGGAAAATCAGGCCACTATGCACGAAATTGTTCTGTGCAATCGGAGACGAAAGACCAAATAAAAGAGGTTAGAAGAGTCGATAACCCAGCAGTTTTACACATTGAGGGAAATACGCATGCAAAGTTTTTTAAGGAAGCTTTAATTAATGGCAAGGAGATCAGATGTTACTTAGATTTGGGAAGTTCTGCGACTATTTTACGCAAGGATTACGCTGACAGTCTGAATTTAACGTATTTTGAGGGGAAATTTGAGCAATTGGCTGGTTACGGAGGAGGAGAAGTCACTCCGATGGGCGCAATGACTGTTGAAATCGCAATCGACGGTGTTAAGGCGAAGTGCAACGTTTTCGTCGGGCCGAAGGATGCACAGATCGTGCCATTACTCGTTGGACACACCTACACAAAGCAACGGAATGTTCACATACTGAATACGCAAGGAGCGTTAAAAATAACCGATGATTTGAACGAATTATTGAAGATTGAGACGGAACAGCCGAATAAAATAAGATTTATAACCGAGAAAGAAATTGTGATTCCAAGAAATTATTTGGGACATATTAACGTTGTCGGAAATATACATGGAGAAAATTTCTACGTAGAAGGAGGAATACGAGACACAGGAAACGTAATACCACGATATATTATAAGCACCAACGAAGAAGGTAAATCAACCATTCCGATAATGAATCTCAGAAACAGTAATAGAACGATCAAGAAAGGAGAAACGATCGCTCGTGGAGAAGTATGTACGGAAGAAGAAAGCACACGTAAATTTCATACTTAAGAGATTCGCGGAGATGAAATCGACTCCGATTAGACGATGAAAAACACGCTAAATTGCTGGAATTGATTAATGAATATCGTGATATCGTCGCGAAAAATAATCAACAAATGGGAAGGACAAACGTTTCGGAGATGGAGATTAATTTAACCACTGAAAAACCGGTCTGTTATCGGCCGTATAGATTGTCGTATCATGAAAAAGTACAGGTTAAAGATATGATCGCGGAATTAAAAAAACGGATGTCATAGAAGATAGCATCTCTCAATACGCGAGTCCAATTATATTGGTACGCAAGAAAAGTGGAGAAATAAGAATGTGCGTCGACTATAGGGCGTTAAATTCAATAACAATCAAGGATAAATATCCGATGCCGTTGATCGACGATCAAATAGACAGATTGAGAGGGCATCAGTTTTTCACAAGTTTGGATCGCTTCAGCGCATACTACCAAATACCGATGGCACGCGATTCGAGGGATAAAACCGCGTTCGTTACACCGGACGGGCATTACCAATTTAAAAGAATGCCTTTTGGGTTATGTAACGCGCCAGCCGTTTTTCAAAGGATCATGAATATTATTCTCGGGTCTTTAGACGGAAATACGGCAATGGCATTGTGAAGCTTTCGGAGTACAACTATGATATCCAATATCTCAAAGGCGAACAGAATTGCATCGCCGACGGATTGAGCAGATTTCCAGTGGAACCGGCTGAAGGAACACCGATAGTAGGCATGCCGATTCTGGGGATCAACATTAACACGAACTGGATCGCGGCAATGCAACGCGCCAGTCCTGAGATTCTCGCTGTACGAAACAAATTGGAGGAAGGCGATGCTGAAACGCATAAAACCTTTACTATGTGCAACGCGAGAGTATATCGCACTACGAAGGGGCGATTGCGGTGATGCGATATGAAGTTGTTGCAACAGCTCACAAAAGTCTTGCGCATTTGGGCATAGATAAGACACTATCCAAACTCAAGGAAACATATTATTTCCCAGGAATGCGGGAGTATGTAACAACGGACATTAATCGATGCATTAACTGCTTATAGTATAAGAGTCAAACGGGAAAGAAATCCGGATATTTGCATCCAATCGAGAAAGGGAGTATTCCTTTTGAAACAATTCACGTCGATCATCTCGGACCTTTCATAAAAACGGCACGCGAAAAAAAATATGTGTTGGGAGTAATTTGCGCCTATAGCAAATACGTTATTCTCGAACCAGTCGAGACGACGAGATTGGAAGAAACGGTTACGATTTTACAAAAGTTGATGAATCATTATGGGAAACCTAAGCGAATTATTAGTGATCAAGGAGCGGCGTTTATATCAAAAATATTCACGGATTTTTGCGAAGAATATGAAATAAAACACGTCCGGATCGCCGCAGGAACGCCGAGGGCGAATGGTCAGATAGAAATAATAAATAGCGTTATTCTAAATTGTCTACCCACCGTAACAAAAGATGATGAACACACCGATTGGGACGAGAGAATTTACGAAGTACAGTGGGCTATTAATAACAGCACTCATCGTATTATGAAACAGACACCTACGGAACTCATATTTAATTTCAAGCCGATGGGAAAAGGAGAATCTTTATTAATACGAGAGATACGAGAATTGAATGAAAAGTTCGGCGCCGAAGAAGAACCCGAAGACGTTGCTGAACTATTGCAAAAAAATAAAGAGGCGCTAAGTAAACAATTTGACAAGAAACGGAACTCACCAGAAAGGCTTGAATCAGGGCAGTTGGTACTTATTCGTTATGAAGCACCAGCAACAGGGGATACTCGAAAATTGGCTGAAAAATATCGAGGTCCATACGAAGTTGTGAAGGAAATTGGTAACGATCGATATTTGATTCAAGACATCGAGGGCGAACAACAAATTCAACGATTATACAAAGGGATCATCGCTATCGATCGCTTGAAGAAAATTCCGAGAGAAAATTAACTCCAAAACCATCGTCGGGGACGTCGATAATCATCAAGACGGCCGAATTGGAGCAGATATCGAGAACACACGTATTTAGTTGCCAAGGAACGCTATTAGTTTGTTTAAGGGGGCTGAGTCACCTAAAAATTATTTTTTTATTTTTAATTTTTTTTCTGAATGTACATACGGTGTACTACATACACACCAAATTTTAGAACGAAATTTAAAAAATTACCGAAGTTAGAAGCGTTTTAGTAGTGTTAGAAATAAATAATGCGTGAAAAAAAAAAATGCCGAAATGCAACACAAACAATGCCGGAATACCGCATCTCCGCATGTTTTTTTTTTTCTTATAATAAGAAGAATAAGAAACATCGAGAAAAGAACATAAAAAAAACAATCGATGTCGAAACTGCGTTCGGTAGGTAACGATTTACCGACCAAAGGGTCGTTACGTCTAATCGATGCGACTCAGATTATCGCCGCTACCGCGCTTTGTTTTGAGTCTGCGATACACCGGCGTAATGTAGCAGCGATGATTTTTACTCGATTGTGTCAATCGGGTAAAAAACGGAGCTTGTAAACTCAGTGTAATTAGTTATGTGTCAGTGTTTACAGTTTTTCCGAATGAACGAAATATATTCTGTATTTTTGCCCGCAATAGTGTAAAAATGTTTTTCACAGTGACAGTGTCGCAAAGCGAAAAGTCTCGCAGACTTAACCTCTTTTCTAAACGTCACATTTGACGTAAGAGTATATTTTTTTTATTTTTTAAACATTTTTTTTGCATTTACGAGATTTGTGAAGTGAAAAAAAAATCTGATTTTTATGTGATAGAAAAAAAAAGTGTACATTTTTATGCAACAAAAAAAATATAAAAATAATTTTTTTTGCGAATCACCCAAGTTGGTTATTTTCATTAATCTGTGAAATTATTTTTTTTTCTTTTTATTTTTCTTCGCTTGCCGCAGGTTTCAGAGAGATCGATTTTGGATTGAGACGGCTCATTTTCTTCGTAACAGTCAGTGTTACGGAACGAGTGCAGGGATTTTTCATGCGATCAAAATTGGATTTATCGCAAGCCATTATGTGAGTGGTTACGAGATAAAAAGTGGAAAAAGTGAATTTTTTGGTAGTTTTTAACTCATAGCTTCGCCAGCGAAACTTCAAAAAAAAAAAATCCCCGCACTCGTTCCGCAATAAACTCTCTAACGAAGAAAATAAGACATCGCAAGAAAAGATTGATGCTTTCGTTCAGTCCGCAAGCTGCGGCGAAGGAAAAATGTTCGACCATTGCGCATTACACCGGAATACACCGTAGGTCTCCAAAAAAATTCACAGCGGTAGTCTAACACATATATATTATGGAGGTAAAATGGAATTTTTCATTAAACTTATATATACTCCAAAAAAAATTGTTTACTTTTCGATTTTTTAGGTGACTCAGTCCCCTTAATAAAGAATAACACGAGAGAGTTTCTAGAAACGCGTTGAAGCTCACGGACGTGATATTTGGACTGTTTACGTGAATAAACCGTTTTCTTGAAACGAAACGTCGTGTTTGATTTAAATTAATGCGGAATATAAGTTTCCTGACATTCGCCAGAAGTTGCGACATTCTCATCTTTAACTTTTCATATCATGCACAAGATTTATTTTTTTTTCGCAGCACATCGTGTGATTTTTTATACTTATTATCGAGTGGGGCCGCGTATGTGTTGTGACGAGGCGTTGTAACGCTCTCGCAGGCACGCTAGCCGTTAGGAACGCGCGAGAGTCATAGGATAACGCGAATACCGAGTCGTCCCCCGACGATACCCGAGGAGAGAAAAATCTAGAGGATTCGAGAGACTGCCGGCGCATATATTGTACGTTACAGGTGTCCAGCTACGCGAAGACGGCCAGTGGGAGACACGAGAGGGGAACCACGAGAGGAGAGACGTCGCGAATATTCCAGCAATCAGGCGATTTTCGGCGACAAAGGGCTCGTTCCCCCTCCCACCAATTACCGAGACGCGTAACTGAGCACGAGCGAGAGGCACTCTCGCGCGACGCGTGGAACGAGATAGATCGATTAGCGTAACGCGCGATAGAGATTCGATTAGTTAGAAATTAGTGTAATAAGAATAGTCTGTGACAGTTATTTTACGCCGTGCGAGCCACGGGAGTGAAAGAAATCATTGTACCCCGTGTCATCGGCTGAGGGATTAATTACTGTGAGGATTAACCGCCATGACGACGGCCGAGGAATTGTGAGAGGATAACGGCTCGTAGCTTGAGGAAAGACACGAGGACGACCCGTGTAGGATAACGGACAGGGAAATTCAAGGTAGGTGCACGCAGTGCAGACCATCTTCGGTTCTTTTTGTGCCGTACACGTGTTGCCGTGGCTTTCTCGCTCGTGCCCGGTGTTTCCGGGAAATTTCTCGGGTGATTTCCGCCCGCAGCGGTGAGAGACGAAACTATTCTATGGTTACGAAACTAATCTTGAGTCTCGCGAGTCAGTTGTATGAAAGAATCGACTGTTAAAATAAAGAGTGTGATGATTGTCCTGTTATTTTAATCAGTGCGTTGAAGAATACTATTTTATTGTTTCCCGAATTGCACCCCTCCTGCTAGCCGTAAGAGATAGTAGAATTCAAAGCGAAGAAGTAAACCCTTGCATACTGGGGTTGATACGGTGTGCTGGCGCCCAACTAACGGTAGAGGAATAAAGTGCAAGAAAACGGGACGTCATTATATTTTGGACGGGGTAGCCGATTGTCGTCGTCCGAAGCGACAAAAAGCCCGTCACAGTGTATACAGGCTGCTCACGGACACAAGAAAAAGGCACGACGGGACATTGGTCAAGCTGGACAGTCTAAAGAATCTTGTGAAAGTTTGACTTTTTCGGCTTTTAGCAAAAAAATGTATTTGAAGAATACAGAAAAAAATTATAAATAAAAGAATTTTATAAAATAAATAATAATTATATGAAGCAATTCATCTGAGAAAACTTTTGTCGATTTCTTAATTGTTGTTTTAACCAGATTTATCAGATAAATTTTAGTAGACATTTTAGTTGATAAATTAACGTAAATTATTATCAGCGGTTCGAGAAAGTGATCAAACTACTTCAGAAAGAATTTCTATATTGCAGCTGGTAGTGTTCAAATAAAATCATATTGCTCTATGACAATCTATTTTAATCGAAATTTGGTTTGATCGACGGATAAAGTAACGCAAGCAATTATCAACTGCTTGAGTAATCGATAAAACTGTGTCAGATAAATTTTTCACCAAAGTGCTTAAATTTTTAAATACAATAACGATGAACATTGAAATTGTGGGTTGATGGGTCACCACTGAACCGCTTGCTTCTTTAAAAGTATTTCACAGTTTGAAAAAAAAAATGAAATTACGATTTATATAAAATAATATTAGCGTGAAAATCATAATTACATGCCTGAGAGCTGTTCGGACCATAACATGACAATAGCGACATTTGCAGAATAGGGTTTTTTTAAATTTAGAAATGTATTCAGATATGAAGAATATGAGAACATTCATTCAGCTACATTCAAATATGCAGAAAATTGGAGGAACGCATAATTTGCAACAGGAAACATTCTAAAAAATATTGAAAGGTAAGGTAGCTTGGTAAGCCGCGATCGATTGGGACGAGCTGATGATGCAAATTTCAAATAGTTTCAAAGATAAAAGAGATGAAAACGGTGATTCCGTTTGGACCATCAGAACCGGATACATGAACAGACATTAGTGAACGCACGCGCCTAGTTGTTTTCATCGCTGTAAATTTTATAAAAAATAATTTTATAGTTTGGCAATCCGCGATCGATTGTGCCGACTTTATAACGCAAATTTCAATTCGTTTCAAAGATTAAAGGGATGAAAACGGTGATTCCGTTTGGACCATCAGAACCGGTGTTTCGTATGACCGTGAAACTCGCGTAGTATGGGATCGAGAGCAAGATGGATGCGCGGGAGAGGGGTCAGGGCAATTAAATAAATTTATCCTGAGAGATGCATTTCAGGTATTTGAGCGTTGACTTTATTTCACTTTACAATTTGAGAGTACCGTGTAGAGTGAAAAATACCTGTCGAGTTCTTGAGCGCTCCGTGTGATAATAAATCGACGGTGAGACGCGACGCCGTTGAGTCGTTCGTTGAGATGTCCGTTGGCGATGCCGAGAGTAGCTGAGTCGTTGAGAATATTCCTGATGAGCGCTCCTGTTCGCGAATATGCGTTGAGTTGTCGCACACACCTCTTTCACTATCACTGAGCTGATCGCGAGAATATTCCGTCGATGAGAAAACCGAGAGAACTTCCGAGAATATCCGAAAACCGTAGAGACGCGAGAACGCACGTGGAGTTCGCACAATGCCGATGCTGATAATGGCCGCCGTCGTCCCGTGCCGGTAGTCTCGTCTCTTTCTCGTCGAGCAGCGGCAAGACGACGAAGCCGCGCGTGCGCGAGTATCGATCAGTGATCGATGCCGGAGCGTGCTGCCGCGCTAGGAGAGCGCGGCAGTCCGGAAAATGAGCGACCGTTCGCAACAACCGGTTACATGAACAGACATTAGTGAACGCACGTGCCTAGTTGTTTTTATCGCCGTAAATTTTATGAAAAATCATTTTATAGTATGGCAATCCGCGATCGATTGTGCCGACTTTATAACGCAAATTTCAAATCGTTTCAAAGATAAAAGAGATGAATACGGTGATTCCGTTAAGACCATCAGAAGCGGATACATGGACAGACATTACTTAACGCACGCGCCTAGTTGTTTTCATCGCTGTAAATTTTATAAAAAATAATTTTATAGTGCGGCAATCCGCAATCGATGGTGCCGAGCTGATGATGCAAATTTCAAATCGTTTCAAAGATAAAAGAGATGAAAACGGTGATTCCGTTTGGACCATCAGAACCGGATACATGGACAGATATTATTGAACACACGCGCGTACTTGATTTCATCGCTTTAAATTTAATCTAAGAATTATTTTACAGTCTAGAAATGCGCGATCGACCATGTCCAGTTTATGGCATAGATTTTAAACATAAAAAAAAAAAAGAAATAAAACGGCGTTTTCACTCAGACTACCGGGACGGGATGAACGGACTGATGTTATTGAACGCACGCGCGTAGTTGATTTCATCGCTTTAAATTTAATCTAAGAAATATTTTATAGCTTAGCGATGCGCGAACGATTGTGCCGAGCTTATGGCGCAGATTTCAAATATTTTGAAGAGAAAAGAGATGAAAACGGCGTTTTCACTCAGACTACCGGGACGGGATTAACGGACTGATGTTATTGAACGCATGCGCGTAGTTAATTTCATCGCTTTAAATTTAATCTAAGAATTATTTTAAAGCTTAGCGATGCGCGATCGACCGTGGCGAGCTTATAACGCAGATTTCAGATATTTTCAATGAGAAAAGAGATGAAAACGCCGTTTTCACTCAGACTATCGGGACGGGATGAACGGACTGATATTATTCAACGCACGCGCGTACTTGATTTCTTCGCTTTAAATTGAACCCAAGAATTATTTTACAGTCTAGAATTGCGCGATCGACCGTGTCGAGCTTATAACGCAGATTTAAAATATTTTTAACGAGAAAAGAGATGAAAACGGCGTTTTCACTCAGACTACCGGGACGGGATGAACGAACTGATATTATTGAACGCACGCGCGTACTTGATTTAATCGCTTTAAATTGAACCTAAGAATTATTTTACAGTCTAGAATTGCGCGATCGACCGTGTCGAGCTTATAACGCAGATTTCAAATATTTTCAACGAGAAAAGAGATGAAAACGGCGTTTTCACTCAGGCAAAAATAAATACACGAGATTACACACAATAACTAAATGTTTCTTTTATTATCGCGCGTCGATCGACGCGATGAATTTCTCTTTTCTTTTTCTCAACAAAAACGATAACGATAAACTCAAAATATAAACGATAGACTTCGCGTAATGACAATACTTTATCCGTTCGCGGATAGACGCCGAGTGAGAGGGAGTCGTTGCTTATCGCAAGCTTATCGCGAGCGTCTCGCTGTCTCCTCTCTCTCGGATGATTCCCGTTTCGCCAATCCCGGCGCTCTCTCATTCGATGACTCGAGTATATGGGCGAATCCACGTCAAACTAACGCAACAAATAACAATCGTTGTTACACGCACTTAGTGATGCAGAATATCTGTAATTTAATCGAACTAGAAAATTAGGGTCATTCTGCATCACTAAGTGCGTGTAACAATGATTATTATTTTATTTATGATTTTTTGACCGGCCGCGATATTTCATCGCGTCATCGGTAAGGAAGGATCCTTTATTGTTGGTGCGTAGATCAGCTGAGAATCACGCCGCGATCGGTTTTTCTCGAGTGCCGTTCGACCCGGTTCTCTGCATTCGTATTATCGTGTTAATTAATGTTTTTTTATTAGTGCGCGAATGCGAGTGTATAAGTTAATTGTACAAACAAAAAGTGTTTTTTTTTTTTTCATGAAAAGATTTTGTTGGTGAAGTGTTGTGTCGTCTGTTTTGTTTACTTTTTTTCAGGGAAAATGTGGATTTTTTATATAACAGGTGAGTTTTTTCAATTGTGTAATCTTTAATACACGTTCGTTGTGTATTTTCAATAATCTTTTATATTTGCGTGTGTATTGTCGTGTCTATTTTGTATTTTTTTAGCTACCGAAGAGCTTACGGTGTAATGTTTGATTTTCAAAATCTACGCCGGAACGTGTCGCAGTAAAGTTATTCGAAAGTTAACAACCTCGTTCCCTCGCGAAATCATATTCTACGTGTTCGGGGCATTAACCGTAACTATTATACCAAGTTTCAACTTCGAAAAAAAATCAAGCGAATTATGCGAGGCGATATACTGTTTCCGCTCGTTATAAACAATTGCTAAAAAATAGTTAAAAACCTGGTCCCCTTGCAAAATCATATTCTACGTGTTGGGAGCATTATCCGTAACCGTATATTAATGTAAAGACGACTGCCGAATTTAAACATTATCGGAACGTCCCTAACACATGGGGCACCATAGCCCCCCTTTTTCATCAGGCTTCGCCCCTGGCGAAACTAGCCGCAGCGGCTAGCTTCAGCTTCATCAATTGACCTCTGTTCGGCGTAACAATATCCCCGGCTGTCGAGAAAAGCCTCTCGCTCGTCGTTTGGGTGGCCGGAATATTTAAATATTGTTTGGCCGTGTGGGCGAGTGCTGGGAAACAACAATGATTTTTCGACCACCAATTGAATACACAAACTTTTCGCAACTGAACTTTTTCGTCCAAATAAACTTTGTGACGTGATTTTTTGGAATCGACGTCATAAAAACCCAAAACTACCGTTACTCGCATGGAAATTACGATTTTAGTGCTGAAGTTCGCGTTACTGCCTCTCCCAGCGACTTAAGATACCGTCACGCTCTCGTTGAGTTACCGATCGAGATTTTTACAGTTTTTGCATCATTTTGTTATAATTATTCCAGTTAGCTTCATTATCGTTATTATTTTAATTCAGTTCGAGTTTTGAGATTGCGTTTGCTTAGTTTGGTTCACGATTTCAAATTTCTTTTAGTTCAGTTTAGTCGACGTTTCCGACTCTATTTGGTGGTGTAAAAAGTAATAATAAAAAGCCCAAATAGAGAAAGGACTCGGCGAAGAGTCTTGCGAATACGTCAAAGTCCGGTGCAAACCCGGCACCCCAAGAGATAGTGCAATGCGTTGAGATCAGGCGGAGGTATCGTTTGGTCGAGGCAAGAGTGGTGGAACACCTTGCGCTGCGTTATAGTTGAGTAGAGCCTTGTATCTCACGCATTGACTAGGGGTAACGATTGCGAAGATCCCTTTTAGATCCCCGATTACCGCTAAGGATTTCGAATCTCGTATCGATAACGTAGCGAAATAGTTGAGAGGGCAGTAGCTATCGATCGCGATCTCCGAAATAATAATAAGATTTCGTCGAGATAGTGTAATAGGCAAAACAGTCTACCGAGAGCTGCCCCAGAGGTAACTCGGGTCTCTCTCGCGCTCCCGTGTTGTTGACGTTCGGCCTATTGTTCGCGCGCTCGAGTGAGGCTATCTTTCTCGCGCACACAGTGTGGCCTAGCTGTTAGTTTCTCGTTCGCGTTCGGCTATCGCTCGAGTTTCGTGAGTTGAGTGTAGCGAAAGAATTTTGTAATAAATTCTTCGCGATCCCGTGCGTGAGTGAAGCATTAGAAATAATGCTCCTTGTGCAGCGGTAATAGTGATTCGGTTCTCGGTGTATCGTGAGATACAGATTCCCGCTCATTACAGGATTAAAATGAAGTTTCGGTGAGTTTTTGAATTATAGAAATTTGTCGATCGCTTATCGAACCGCTTTTGTTACGTTCTCGTTAGCTCGCTTCGATCGTTCAATCAGCTGAGCGTTTTCGATGCACTTGCGTGTGATCCCGTGGCTTCTTAGCCAAATTATTATTTTTCGGTCCCGCTTAAATTAACGTTGAGATTTCGATCTCCGTTTCTCGTTGCTATTCTATTGACCTCGGATCGCGACCCTTCTACCACAACCCGCATCCTGAGCAACGGTGCATTTCCGCAACCGTTTGCTTTCGCGAATGCGTCGGCGTTAGTTCTCGTATCCTTTTCGTTTCGTTTCGTTTTGTCGTTGCGGAGGTCGCTGTTCCACCGACTTCCAGTATAGTCCGGATTGGTGATTCCGGCGAAACAAAAATCTACCCTGCGGAGGTCGTTCCACCGGCCTCCAGTTTAGACCGGTTGTTAATACCGGCGAAACAAAATTAACTGGCGCCCACCGGGACGCCGATGCATCCGCGAGGGTGGACGGCCGAAGGTGACGTAAGTTTCGTTCGCGTTTTACTCCCGTTTGGTTTGAGCTTTTCGATTTTTGGTTTTTTTTTTTTTTATTTTAATTATAGGGTTTGAGTTAGAGTTTCCGTTAGGTGAAAAATACGTCACAACTTTTAATTCGGTGTCGACGTTACTTTCGTCGTCGTCGTCTTCAGAATCAAGGAACATATCAAACAATTTTTGTAGTTTCGACTTAGGTTCGCCTAGACAAAGTGCAGAAAATGCGCGTTTAAATAGGCCAATAAATTATGGGTATTATTTTTCGGGTGGAATCAAATGTTGATTAATTGATCATCACGTTTTAGAATACAAAATACCTTCGGTGTCTCTACGGCTAGTGTGTCCTCGTTCGGACGCAACCGGAACTCTTTTGCCGTAAAGCAACGTAACCTTCCACTTCAATTGTTTGATTACCTCGTGCTTATCAGTTGCAGTAGGGATGAACCGATCTTTGTACCGAGGATCAAGAACCATCGCGAAAACCATCGGATCATTGTTCGTCGTCACGAACCCAAAACGTCGTTGTAAAGCAGCAAAAAGAGGACGCACTATGTCACTCTCACTCCAATTCTCGTCGTCGACTTCCATCCCTGTGTCATCGGTGAGAGCAGCTTTCTTAAGCGTCTCGACAACGGGAATATATTGAGAGACCCCCGGATATGTGTCGCCGCTCATTAGATCGGTGGCCTCTTTAAGCGGTTCGAGAATTTCCACGAACTCGCTGACAGATTGCCATTCTTTTTCCGTCAAATACGATGGCATACCTTTTCGATACCATAGACAATATATTACATTACAATGCGTTTTTTTTACTTCTAAAACTCAATCGATGATATCTCGATCGATCTAATACTCGATAGATGATATGCCCGGAAACAAACCTCGATCGCATAAGACGACACTTAGAGCTTTTCTCAATGTGAGCAATCTATCCAAGTAGAGGTCAGTACCTATAGACAATATTTCAAAATGGCGGCGGTTGGTAGTGGGGGGGGGGGGGGGGGGTCGTTTTTTCGCTGCCGTTTCGCTCTCGCTTACTCATCCCCTCTCTCGATGGTCAGCTGGAGAGCCTTATGCTGCCGGTCGAGCTGTCTTAAGGGTGGTTAGGGAGGGGGTGGTGGAGAGGAAGATGTTACTCCATCGACGTCCGGATCCCAACCACCCACCCTTGGTCGGTCACTCGACTAGCTCGACGCGTGGGCTGATGGTGGGGGCGTGTGGTGGAGGGAGTTTGAGAGGCGAGCGCGTGGGGTAGTGACAGCCGCTCGGAGCGCCAGGGCCCATCGCGGTGAGAACTGTTACTAATGGGGTCACAAGTGTCTGGCATACCGCTGAGCGAAGGCCAGCGTTGGTGCCGCTGACGAGCGGCTCGTGCGGTCGCACAAAAACATGCAATGCTGGAAATTTTTTATTTTTGCAGAATTTTAACAAAAAAAAAAAAAAAAGGAAATAAGTTTGAAATAAAATGAAAAAAATTTATAAAAAAATAAAGAAAAAACGAAGAAAAAATAAAGGTAAGTAAGTAATGATGATGAAAAAAAAAAAGGTCACAATATTTTTTTCTGCAAAATTTTTTATATAGACATAGGAAAGGAAGGTAAGTTATTAAGAAAATATTAATACAAAGTATTTTTTTATTTTTATTTTATTTTTTAAAACCTCGGTATACATATATATCTATTTTTTTTTAATATTAGCCTTCACTTTACAAAAAAAAAAATGATCTAGCCTGGGACGACAATATTGAACGTATTTTCTAACATGAAGACCCCTCCCAGTAAGCGATCTTTTTTCAGAAAGTTCATTTAAACTTTTCAATCGGGTCGGGGTGCGCGTCATTAATCGTTTGTAAAAATTAGCGGCAATGCGATCGTTTCGTTTGAGATCGGCGGTGAAAAGAGACCCGAATCGAAGTAGAGAGCTCCCGCGAGCCATATGATGAAGAAACATAACACAACAAGCGTCTCAGCGCCCTGCGGGCGCAGATGCTCTTGTTGGTGGGCTCCGCCCCCCAAACCCCCCGAAAAATGTCCCGAAGGGACATTTTTTAAGGCACTCACGGGGGTGCACGTCGCGCTACGCGCTCCGTATCGAGTGTATTTACACATTGCGCTATGCGCTACGGATGAAGTATGTTTATACGTCGCGCTCTGCGTTTCTTTTCGAAAGTACGTATGAGGGAAACACATTTATCAGTTACGTAAATTAATTCATAGTGTTTAACCTTCGTCGAATAAAAATATTTCTTTTTTGTACCAATTGATTATTAATAATCACGGCGGATATTTCCTTTTTGTTTGACGATAAATTGTCAAATATTGAGACACGAGACAAATATAACGAATTGCGTCACGTAGCACTTGATCAAATTAATTTAAAGAATCAAATCATGTCTAGTAAAGTCGTTTTATTGGCTTAAAACTTATGACCAGATTTAATAAATATAAAACAAACCCACAAAACATGTACCGACACCAATACGATTACCATTTAGCATTCAGGCCAAATATCCCCTTTAAATCCTTCCCCTTCAGTGTTTTTTTTCTTCCCCATAATTGATGGAATCAGTTCGTTATTTTATCTGTAGAAAACCAAATCATTGTAGAAGAAAAGTTCAAGAAATTTACTATTCTTTGTGATTTTTAATGAAATTTTTTCGATATTTATGGATGCTGCAAAAAAATGCTATCTCGAGAAAGAAAAAATATATCGTTTTGGTTCCTGTCTTGTATTGAAGAGGAAGTAGTACGTTACTCGAATCAAAAATTTGTCATCTTGGATAGCTCCGAAGTATTTTTTTACAAATTGATGAAATTCTTGAAAAATTCGACTTTGAAGGCTCTTTGACAGTCTTCTTATAACAAATTTCATTTCTACCATTTGAGATATATTTTTTTTCTTCTTCGTAATACATGGAATCAGCTCGTTATTGTCTCTGTAGAACAGACAAGTATCGGAGACGAGAAGTTTGAGAAATTTGATAATTTTTTTCGTTTTTCAATGAAATTTTATTGATATTTATCGTCGCTTAAAAATATCAAATTTAGCATCATATCATATCGTATTTTATTTAATTTTATTTAATCACAAACGAGGATAAGTTTCTCGGGACGGAATAACTCGTAAAATCGACAAATTCAGTGTTTTTCACTTTCTTGATAAATAATTGTTTATAATTGTTCTTTAAGAGTACAATTGTTTTTTTTTTTTTTTTTTTTTTTTGCGAAAAAAAAACTTTTCAAGACGTGAGCATATGAAAGAAATTCGTATTTCGACGAAAATTTGAAAAAATTTGAAAAAAAAAAAAACGTTGGAAATACGTCGATAGAATAATCATTAGCAGTTTTCTTATCAAGTGTAAACGAATAAATCCAGCGAACAAAATTGACAAATATTTCGAATGTGATGAATTTCCGACGATCGAAGTGTAAAAAATTAAATTTTTAAACATAGCACACTTTTTATCTGCGCAATAACGCGGAGAGTCAGTTTGTAAATACGATTTCTTTAAGAGGAAAGGATTATAGACGGCAATTTCGAGAAATTTGAAAAAACGATTCGTTTTTTGACGAAAATTCGTAAAATTAGTCTTTGCTTAAAAAAAATCATATCTCGGCAGCGAAAAAAGATTTCGACTCTTATTTTGGCTTGTTTTGAAGAGGAGAAAATACGTTGCCAGAAAAATAATTTGCAGTTTTTATTATTAACTGTAAACGAATAAATCGGGTGAATATAATTGACAAAGATTTCGGCTGCGATGAATCTTCGACGGTCGAAGGATAGAAAATTCTTTTTTTTATGATTGCACACTTTTTATTTGCGCTATACCGTGTAGAATCCATTTATATTTACGCAAAATAGGAACAAAAATTGAAATGAGATGTCGATTTTTTTTTTATTTGAAAATTATCCGGCCACACAGTACGCGCGCCGCGACGTATGAGCATCTGTGTATCGTTTGCTACGAAATTGTCATCTGCTTCCAAAGTTTGACAGTCAGAATAAAACGAAAAAATATATACTCGCGATTTTTTTTAGTTCTATTTGGGAAATTGTAATTATTTTGGATATTCGATGAATCTTTTTTGTGAGTTTACTACCAATTTGTTCAGTGAATACGTGAAATTTATCATTTTTATTACGAATGTGAATAAAATATGGTAAAACATTGCGAATGATTTTCGGTGATAATATATTATTTTCAAAATAAAAAACGCCAAAATTTCTGAATCTGTGTATGATATTTCGTGTTTTATTTTTCACAACCGAATTTTTTTTTTTTACATGATGAAAAATGGATTTTTGGCAAATCTAAATAACATAACCTTTAAAGCAAATCTTGTTATAACCACTGTTTTTGAATTATTTTATAATTAAAATTATATTTGTCAGAATGACTCAAAATTTGTTGTGCATAGTGCTTTCGATGCAATGAAATATTGTTGCGAAAGAGAAAAGAATTCGTTTCCAGGATTCTTAATTGCAGCACCGTACGGACATCAGATGTGAGAAAATAATTTTTTTATGGAAAATTGTGATGAATAAATAGCTAGAGATGTAGGATTGTCTCTAAATTTGTTGTGCGTAGTGCTTTTGATAAAACAAAATGATGCTGCGAAGGAGAAAAAAATTGGTTCGTAGAGTTCATTATTATGGCACCGTACGGACACTTGACCGAAGGCAAATACAAAATGTAGCCAATAATTTTTTAGAAAAAATACTTAAAGGTCTTAGATTGGTTTTAAAAGTAATGTGCATACTGGAAATAATGTAATAAAAAAACCCTGCGAAGGAGAACAAAATTGGTTCGCACCATCTAAAGTTAGAGTGTGATACGGACGTCCGAGAAGAAAAATTCAGCCAAAAAGTTGTTTTCATTGCACCGCAGGCTAAAAAAAATATTTCTATTCATCGCAGTCACTTCAAAGTAACTATGCATGATGTTGGAGATACACCGAAGCAAATGGTGAAAAATAAAAATTTTTGGAGTATGCGCTGCGGAGTAACCCCTTCGACAGACTCCGAAGAGCAACGGATGGTCATTTTAATAGGCACTCTTTGCCTATTGTTATAGTGAGTGCCTAAAAATGGCCACACACATTTGAAGACAGGCTCTGAATTTGCTTCGTATTCCATCGGTAGAGAGTACAGTTTTTTCGTAGGCGGCGGATATGCTCTGGTATAATTGGTGGAATACCGTAACTATCGAAATATGATCCCCGTCCTCGGCCATCGATGTAGATTGCAACCCAGTGAGTCCCGGGGCGTGTGTGGTCATCGGTATTAACAACAAGAGCCGTCGGTCTCGTCAACAGAGCTGGAATCTGATCTGCGGCGTGAAAACCTCGGGACACTGTCGCGTGTAAACCCTGCAAGGCCTGGGCAATCTGGGTCGTATTCATCACTCGGCACAGTCGGAGAGTATAAGCTGCATGTGTTGTTTTGATTTGATGCGACAGGTAAGAAGCGTGGTGATGATGACAGCAGTGTTGTAGGAGCCACGTCGCGAAGTATCCAGTCTTTCAGTTTGGCGGCGTTATGTAGAGGACAAGATAGTTCAGGCCTTTTCAAGAGTCCGTGATGGAGGCACACTTCTACCGAGGAGAGAAGATCGTTGAATGCCGGACAATCGGTGTCTTCAAGGTTTTTTATATCTCGTGCAGTAACATTTTGCAAATATTTTGCTTTTTCGAGGCCACGGGTGTATATGATTCCAGCAGATCTGGTGATCTGACGAAGGTTCGCATGTAGTGTTCTTAGTGGTACATCCCCTTCGAACCACTCGAGACCGTGATGATGGCGAGTTGTCCAGTTATTCTTTGAGCGCACTAGCTTTGGGAGCTCCGTGAAAATGTGTGGCGGAGATGCTATCCAGTGGGCAATCAGCGGCTTGTCAAGCACTAGTACGGCTACCTCTTTAGCAATAAAGCGATCATCCTTATCGTAGAACCCCTGAATATCAACCACGTAGTCCATATTTTTTTTATTTTTTATGGGAAAAAAATACGTTCGACTCTGCTGAAATCTCGCAGTATACTAAAGTCTTGAGACGAAGATGCATTTCTGTAAGGACTGTTGAAGACCCCACTACGGTGATGAAGGAGGGAGGGTTCGAAAGGGTCATCCCCTGTTACGCTTACAATTGTGACGTTAACGAAACTCCAAATATTCACTCCCCCCACTACTATTTACGCTGTAACCGTGGTACAAGAAGTAAGACTTCACTTGCACTGCAATTCTCAAGTCGGATGCATAGAAAACTAAAAATGGAACGTCCCAACAAGTTTTGCCGGTCATCAACGCGCAAGTTCCGAAAATGCCAACAAACAGCGCGGGGAAAAAGTATAAAACCAAGGGTGAGGATAGTAGTCTGGCGAAGGAAGCCGAGAAAGGAAGGAAATGTCAATATAAAAAAATTATGGCATATACGGAGACGTCGATATATTGCGCGCGAGAAACGAATACAGCAGCGCGTAGTCGTATGTAAAAAAAATAATTAATAATTAAATTGTATAAAGTTCATACGGTTCGTTATTTATATATATATTTAAATGTTGTAGCAATTCAGCGAGCCCTGCGAGCCCAACACTGATGGAAAGAACGATGAGAAAAAAGCGACTGGAGAGAAGCACACAAACAATGAAACGAAACAGATACGTGACAATAAAGATCGGGAAGTGCACGAGTTAATCGAAGCTTTTGAACGGCTTGTAATTGAATAAGAAATAAATAAAAAAAACATTAGTCAAGTGTTATTTTGTATTGAGATATTTTATTTTAACTATAACACCTTCGCATAACGAATATATACGATTACATAAAAATAGAAAAAAAAAGAGTCAGACTTATCCAGAAAAATCTACCACGACCTGGCGCGACGAATCAATTTCGACTACATTATCAAATTCTGAGTAAACGATACAATTCAACGTATTTGTGAAAGCACTAGTAAAACGTACTTCTATACGCACACTGCCGTGGCGCACAAGATTCCAGTGCCCAGCTCTACCGGCAGAAATGTCCGGTGTCAAATCGAAACAGTATAAGCAATGACCGTATGGATACGACTCTCTGGTTATACCACAACTATCGTCATCCCAGAGTATTCCGGTGCCAGATATTAGGGTGTGGTACGCTTGAGTGTACAAATGATGCTGATAATAAGGTTGCAATGGCTTACTAGGAATTTGTACACCGTCCACGTACAGTGAAAAGAAATTGACTCCAGAATGTGAGAAATTGAAAGGGTTCAGGGTTCTGTCGCCATTGAATGCCCGGTTATCGACAAACCCAATCACCATACGTTTCGGCAACTGGCCGAGAATAACATTATCTAGAGTTTCACCGTGGACACCGGCATGGATCGTAAATGGTTTTACTTCTACACGTGTAAACGGATATTTAGCAGTTCCTTTACTTAAAGCTTTGGCATGAGCTACTAAAACACCAGGACTAATTTTCACGCGTCGAACAATGAGGCTCGCATCGGTAATGTGTAGACTATAATCTTTTCCGGATGTGTCCATTTGACAAAAAGCATCTCTTGAGCGCACGAGGCGAAGGCGTAGCTCAACACCGTTGAGTAAAAACTTTTCTTGGTTGAATATATCGGAATGTAAATATCCTATAAGGTCGACCGAGCGACCATTAACCATTAATACCTAGCGTGCCGCTAGGCCCTTATTCTTCTGCACTGGGGTAACAGCGTCGTCAGCTACAGGTGCCGTGGAGATAGGCACTGCATCGAATTCTGGAGATGTGTCGTCAATCCACATGCTGGCGGCTAGCTGGTTTGCTTTTGTTGAAGATTTGTAGTTTAGCAATGTTTCTATATATGCTCGATATGCGTACGCATTGTTCGACGGTGATACAAGTTTTTGATTGAATGAGACGTCTAACTGGTTGAATAGCGAGTGTAACAAATTGTTTACTGGTGCTACTCGGTCGTGTTCGTTCATCTCACCGGTTCTGGGTTGTAGCTTAACGCGCAAACTAAGCATCGTATGTGCTAGATCAATATATTCATCGCCATGTCCGGGTACAACAAATTCGATAGGCGCTTCATCGGTAAGAGATGAAATAGGTTTATAATGTAGCCCCTGAGATGCCTCTATACTTGTCTGAGTTGGTGGTAGAGTGAATAAATCCAACTCTGATTTTAAGCACTTACAAGAGTGTGCATGTAGGAAAGACATTTTCTCGAAATTTCACAAAACTATAGAAAAATTATCCAAATATATCGGTAACCGTACGCTTTTTACGTTGAGCAATTTTGCGATTTTTAGTTTTGCTAGTTGATTTTTTCTTCGATTTTCCGCTTTTTTTATTACGCTTAGCAGGCGAATTTTTTTTCTTCTTTTTCTTCGTAGATTTTTTAGCCTTACGGACTTTAGTATATTTCAAAGCTTTAAGAGCTGAGGGACCGATGTGTGAGCCAGGATGGCCAAACAGCGAATGGTGCTGTGAGGATCGATCGTGTATTTTATATCCTGAACCTTTCATGAGATTTTCAAATGTTTCTTCAGCCTTCCGTTTAAGATTTCTCCCACTCTCAGTTATTCGCGTTTTAAACGACTCTTTGAATGGTGTATTATGCGCAACATCATCCAATATATTCCAACCGGTATGTAGAGCCTCTTTTCCCACAGCACGAGCCCCGCGAGTCAGTAACGGTAGCGCACGCCGAAATAAACCACTCAAGAAGCTTCCTAGACCATGGCCTCTCTGATAAGGGGCACCCATGAACACTCGATCCACCCCACCTCCAACCTGATTCGAGTACTGATCGATATATCGATCCATAGTGATATATGTCTTTATCGCACACGCTTAAAATGTAATGTAACCGTCAGCGTTCCGCTCTGGAATGGTACTGGTTTGCCTGTGTCGGTCCTTATATCTATCTCGATCGCATTGAATTCAGTGCGTAATAGGGGTATGTAGAGTGGTGGTGCAAAGGCTTTTGTTTGGGTAGAGCCAAAAGCATAATTTGTGTTATCCACAGGTACGATACGCAGCAGAGGTGTCTGCACATCTCCTGTTATATAGTGAGACGGTGTCTCAGTTTCCGAGGACACCGCTCGTTCCACCGATTCGATTATTTTCTCGTGAACGGAGTATCCACGAGTAGTTAGCGAAGTGACCGCGAGATTTCGCATTTGAAAAACTTTCTCGATAACGAAGGGACACCGGGATGTATGTAAATAGGCGACTGCGAAGCAAATTATCATCAGTTCTTTCGGCAACGGGGAGCTGATCACACTTTCCTCTAACACCTCCGGGTCCCCGGAGCCTTCGGTGACGTTGGCTCCACGTGTACTCAATCTCCCGAACCAGGGTGCACACATCTTTGGTGACGAAGTAGTGGGCATTCCTGTCACCAGTCACCGCTTGTAGAGAACCGCGATAGGGGAGGTAACCCGGACAAGAGTGAGCCGGAATCGAGTCGCGGATCGACCAAGTGGCGACACGGTTGGTTCACGATCTCGTGGAAGCCGAACTCTTCGACGAGGGCCCTGCACCACCACGTGGGCACGGCAGAGTAGCTTCGATATTAAAGTCACGTTTCAAAATTATTTCTTTTGCGATTAATAACCTCAAAATTCAACCAATGCGTTTCATCATAAAGTCATGTCGATAAGTGAAGCTCTGTCGGTAATTCGGTGTAAAATTCTATAAAATGATAAAATTGGATTCTTTTCCATCGATCGATCGGGAATCTTTGTTTATAAATGTTCTTTCAATGATGTTCGAAAGTTAAAAGGAAAAACTTTCTAATTCATAAATGACCGACAAACGGTCGGTAAAATTTGGTTCTTTCGCTCTTTCAGTATAGGACGCAAACTTTAATTTCATTTCAACGTAAATTTGTCCTCACAATAAAAACCGCGATAATTTAAGTTAAGCGTCGATAATATAGGAATTCAAACATTGTATTACATTTTTCATGTTATTTTAATAAAAACTATTATTTTCACCAAAATGACAACATCTAACGATTATTCGCTCGCCCTGAACTCCTAACGCGAGCCTTCGAACCGTGTGCGTGGCACCGGCCAAAAAGGTGAACGTTACAATAGCTTTCGCAAATATCTGTATATACAAATAATTTGTCAGGGAGACTCATAGATAGGTTTGCCGGGTAGTTGGCGATATACATGTATTCATGTACGTCTCGGAGCTCTTCACTGGCTATAAAACCTAAAGCTTTGGAGAGTTTAGCGTCTATATGTAACGCATGAGGTAATTTACACTCCTCAATAACGCAACTATCAGGGATCAGGCTTATACGTGCTAGCCCACCAATATTCTCATCGTACTCAATCCTAATATGATTTTTAAATAGTTCCGTATTGTTAATAGTGTCGACTAGGGTCTTGATGGACGTGTAGACCCCAGCGGGGATTTCGACATAAGTCTTTTGCGTCTTAACGGATACTTGTTTGTTGTCGTGAGTACCAGTAACTTGCCTAGCTACACGTTTGTTGTTTTTATTGGCGGTACTAGCCATTATTACTGTTGGTGGTTTAGACTGATCTATTTTATGAGTAGTATAGGCTGTGATTGGAGTAGCCGTACGGTGTTGTCCTTCAGCCGGCTCTATATGGAGAAATGTGCGAGGAAATTGAATTTCCGTTAAGGCCACGACCCATTCTCCAGACATTTTCAGCGGACTTGGTAACTGCGTAATGTAGTGGGTCACTGTATTCTCTGGATAGTACTTCATACTACTATTACTTGGCAACACGAGATAAAATTGATCTCTCATTCTTTATTCACTATATCCGCTGCGGCAATCCAAGAGTTGAATTTTTCTGGATACCCTCTCCAACTAACAAAGTGTTGTTTATTACGGCCTTTGCCTTTACTTTTGGGAATTTTTTCGATTACAAACTCCTCAGTATCGGTCTTCTTTACGACGATACTCAATTCTTCTTCGTAGAAAAATCCGTCGATTTCTTCGTCTTGTAGATCAACCAACTCATAAATAGGCGGTTGTCTATTTGTGAGAATCTTGTGAATCTTGAATATTTCTTCGGTCCAGCGGGATTCGTAACCTTTCTCAAACGCGGCTTTCGCTTTACTGATGCGTACAAACTCTCCGACCTTGTATTTAACCCCCTTGTAATACGATTTGTAGCGCTTTTCCATATTTGCGTATGCTAACGCGGCGTTGTAGCGGGTTACTGCAGCCGGTGGCATCTTGATCGTAGAGTGTTTTGTATCATTATAGGCCTGTACTATAGATTGTAATACATCGATATAACGTCGTGTATTTTTATGAGTAAAATATCGCCACATTCGCTCCTTCAGTGTTCTGTTGAAACGTTCTACAATAGCAGCTTTGATATCAGGATTTCGAGCAACACGAAATCGTATTCCACGACTCTTGAGAAATCTCTGCAAAACGTTACCGACAAACTCTTTGCCTCGATCTGTCTGCAGCCATACAGGAACCCTACCAGCACTCCTTGCCAGTATTTTCTTAAATCCTTCCGTTGTTTCAGTACACGTTTTATCACGTAGTAGTTCAACCCACGCATATTTACTAAGAACATCGATGACCACCAAAAGATAAACATTGCCATCGTTATCATCTTTGAGAGCTCGTAAATCTACGAGGTTAGCTTCCCATACATCATCAATATTATCCACTGCATAATGACGCCGCGGGAATTTTCGACGTATCGGCCGATGTAGTGTATAGGCATCCTGAGCTCTCAGCCAGTTAAAGGCATCGTCTCGAGAAATCTTTTCTTTTTCGGCCGTGCGAAGTAAATTTGGTGCACCGGCATAACCAGCGGGGTGCGCAGGATTGTAATAAATTTTGTTTAACGAAGCCATCAAATCTTCAATTTTTTCCACGATCTATTTAATAAGTCGCTAGTAGGTATACGACGATGACCACTACTACCGGAAGAATTTAAGCTCGTGTTAGGCGTATGAATAATATTTGATGAGGTTGATGCATCGAGCCCGCTCAAGTTAGAGTTTATCGCAGCGTCCAATGAAAGATTTTCATACAATAGACTTGTATTACCGATGAATTCACGAGGGATGCCCAATCGTCGGAGTTCAGCGCCAAACTGTTCACGGCCGTTTGCACGCACTGTTTTTCTATTACTCATAGCTTCATTTACGAGGTCTATTATATTAGAGTCTTTTATCGGCTCGTTGTTGATACGGACCAGTCCCGATCGATCCCAAGATAGTCTATTACTAGCACTCGAATGGATATGCTTCAGCAGCTGCTCGGCCTGTTTTTTGTATGTCTTCGGCACAGTAGATAAAATGGTTGCATCGCTCATACGTGACATCTCCGTGGATACTTGTGGTGTTTCTTCAACTACTGGAGGTATATCGTTGGGTTTTTCATCGCTAGTCGATGGGGTTGCAGGGATTTTGGGGCGACGTTCCTCATCACTGAAGAACTGATAACGCTGGAGTACTTGCTGATAAAGTTTCCACTTTTCCCGTTGATTCGAAGGTGTTACTGAGCGAAGGATATCATCCATTTCAGCATCGAGTCTAGTAAGCGTAGTACCGGGTGTTTGAACGCTCTTTGGCTGTTCTACAGCGTTTTCGGGCATCAAAATCATTTTCTTTGCGTGTTGCATTTTTTTTTTATTTTTTAATTACGCGTAAAAACACTGGACAGAACGCTGCCTATGATGGGTAGAAGAAGAGGTAACAAAAAACCGCTGCCTTTCTGCACAATTACGCGCTTCTTCGATTTCCAGCAACCGGCTTTCTTCACTAGATGACGTAAAACTTTTTTATGTTTAGCTAAACGCAAACGTTCATTCTTCTTTAACGGTACCGCACCGTTCAAGGTGTTTAACGCGCACTCGCAAATGGATCGCACACCGTTTCTATCTATCGTCCGTAATAATGAGCCACGCTGTTGTTTGTCAAGATGACACAGAGCATTCAACAATATTGTATTTTTTTTTCCAATAGAAGCCTTGGCCGTTGTTGTCGGAGCCATAGCAAAGAAGCGAATGATTCTTGCCTATTCGGCAGGCGCGTATTTATACGCGAGCACCGCTACCGCGTTTCGGCACGTATACGAAATTCCGCGGATCGTCCGGAAAAATACAAGTTCTGAATCGACAATTATCTGGAGTCGATTGTTTGAGATCTAGTAGTAAATAACCGTGGGGCTTCGACGTCGCATCGTAATACGCTTCTTGTAAAAATTTTGGGTCTTCTGGGTATACTTGACGCGCTAGATGAAAAATTTGTGCACGATCGCGAGGATTTTTAAAAGCTACAATGTAATTTGTGTTGAGAGAAATATCGCGTTGTCCGCGGCCTTGGTGAAAAATATTTTGCGTTATGAAAATTACACTGATATTTTTATGATGGCTGCCTTTAGTAAACAAGTCTACTATTTCGCCGTTTGAAGATTCACGCATCAGATCGTCAATAATTATGAGTTTTGGTCGAAAATCACCAGCAACGTCGGAATTTTGAGGCAGACCTTCTAAAAATTCGATATTTTTTCCGTAGTCTTTATACCCATCCTGCCACTCGGAATAATAAAAGAGTATTCGTGCAAACTCTGTGTCGGCCATGGATGGTAGGTGTTTCAAAAATTTTTTAACAAAACACGTTTTACCGCACCCCGTGGGGCCAGCGATAATTGATGTCCAGGGATGTTTCCAGCGTGGGTCCATATTTATAAATGAAAGGGTGGTGAAATGCGAGAGTGTTATATATTGTATTAAAAAAAAATTTATAAAAAAAAAATAAAACTAAACATTTTACATGAATATTTATACATTTTTGTATTAAAATTTATAAAAAAAAAAAAACAAACATTTGACATATATATATATATATCTCTCTATATATATAAAGTTTCCGCCGCTGTCGCCGCCGCCGCCGTCGCCGCCGCCGCCGCCGCCGCCGCCGCCGCCGCCGCCGCCGCCGCCGTGTCAGGAATCGAGGGGAGGGCAAAAATATTCTAAGTCCCTCTAAGGAGGAAAAGAAAAATATTCTAAGTCCCTCTAAGGAGGAAAAAAAAATATTCTAAGTCCCTCTAAGGAGGAAAAGAAAAATATTCTAAGTCCCTCTAAGGGGGACTTAGAATATTTTCGGTCGAAGAGGGCGGGGGGAATCCCCTTAAAGGGACTTAGAATATTTTTCTGAAGGGGGGGGTTCGTGGGAGGGGAAAGTCAAAATATTCTAAGTCCTTCAAGGGGGGACTTAGAATATTTTTGGTCGAAGGAGTAACGGCGAATGGGGGGGGAGTGGAAAAATATTCTAAGTCCCTTTAAGGTGGACTGACTAAGTAAAAATACAAAAAAAAGCGGCGGCGACCTGCATTGGTGAAAAGTTGCGGCGGTGATTAAACATTATTATAATGTTGATAAAAGAAATGCGAGCGCGCGTAGCGCGCGAGCCCGGGGAAACTCTAGTATATATATATATATACATTTTTTCTTCTTCTTTGTGCTTTTTTTTTTTGATCACCAGGGGCTTACAACGAAGCCGGAATCGATGAGGTCGGTATATAAAACCTCGGCTACGCTGTCGCTAAATAAACGTAGCGAGAGATCAGGATCTGAAACAGTATTCGGAAAATTATTATTTTTTTGGGGGGTCCGAAAAAAGTGGTATCCGTCACCGCCGCCACTGCCGCCGCCGCCGCCGCCGCCGCCGCCGCGCGCCCGCGGCTACATACAAAATAAGCTTATAGTATGCAGCACCCGTATATCACTGTGTATGAGCTAATCTCCACAGTGTAGCGCGGACATACATACGCAGAAAAAAGCTCATCGTTGCGTATGATAGGAAGGAATCCAAGGAGAGGCTTTTAGCAAAAATAAAAAAATTACAACAATTTTTGCACAATCACTTATTAATTAGTTTATTTCAGCCCATATTTTTTCTACATCTAAATTTACATGTGTAGCGGATGGTCCTAACCACAAATCGGGGTACAAATTCCACAAACACCCTGCACCTAAAATTAAACGTAACTATTAAAAAAAAAAATGTATTTACAATAAAAAAAGTGTTTTTGCTTATTTCTCTCTCTACAGCGCTCATTCCAAGTAGCCATACGGCAGCGAATCGTACTCGCCCCATCGCCGTCTCTTAATGAGAACCGGCTTGCAGGTTTTTGATTCCTGGCGTGTGCCTACTTGATGAAATTCGTCGCGACGGATGGCCGCAAATTTTACGGTTATATTGGTGTTAGGCTCTCGAACTAACCGGCATATCGACTCAAAATTAATTTTTTCAGCATTTTTATAATTGAGACCGATCCCCTTTACCTTACAGATTGCGACTTCGCTGCCATCAGTCTTTTTCACAATATAACCATAAAATTTGGGGCCACCCGAGACGAAGCGCTTGATATAGCTATCGCGACCGTAGCCTTTTAATTCGTCCGTCATGTCTCCCAGAAGATTACCAAGACGCGGTTCGTACGCCTCTGTATTATCGTTACTTATATATATGCACGAATCTGTATCATAATAGAGGACGCGCTTGTCTAAAGGTTCAAGATACGAATACAGCTTTAACCTCGCTTGTGCTGTCGTATATGCCGCGATCACTACGTTCACGTGAGGATTTACGTCGACGCTTTCGGATGTCCTCTGCCAGGCTACGTACATCAACTCTTCGTTGATGTTAATTATTTTCGTGCCTTCGCAGGATTGATCGGTTAGAAGCTCCAAAAGGCGTTGTCGCGTAGTGACAACCTCTGTTTTCGGCAGATTTTCGCGCTGACCGAACTTACCCCAGAACGAATTCAAGCAAAGTTTTGCGACCGATCTCAACCCCGGATTTTCCTCGATTCGACTTCTATCTAACTCTATACCCTCAGCCTCGCGAAAGCTTTCGAGATAAGCTATCTTGCTCGCCTCTGTGGTGCATTCGGCTGGCCACCCGCTCGCCTCCTGCTTAATTTGAAGCCACAAATTTATATAACTGCCAAAGAGTCCTGTAGTTTGACCGTTCCTATCGTATCGCTCTACCTGGTACTGCCAAATCTCATGAATGACTAGAACACGATACCCTTTCTCGATAGCCTTCTTCAGCTCACATGACACCCAAGTGCCCTCGAACGATCGCTCAACTACGCTGTGACGGCACGCATCCTGTCTCATCTCTTCGCAGCATGAACGACACAGTGCAAACATCAAACGATTATGTATGCGTACCGGAAACACAGGGTGGTAAAGATCGCGAGGTGGTAAAACGGTGCATTTCACGATTCCTTCAACGTTCGTCAAATCGTTGTGAGGCCCGACTATTTGCTGACATGTGTCAGCAGTATACACTGTCGGATGCCCAACAGGAAACTGACCGTACTTGCAAATGTACGGGTATAACGAGCATACATCGATGTATCGTATTTTCTCGTTATCTCGCGTCTCACAATAACTCCGCGTGTTTCCCGTACGGCCTCCGAAAAACGCGTCGCGCGGATTTAGCGGCGGGTTAGCTAATATCGCGTGATCGTTAACATGCGCGGCGATCGCAGGATTATCAGTCTTCAGTCTCCTATATTCACACTCCCAAATCTCGTGCAGCGTATAGCCGAGAGATTTAATGCGAGTGGAAATATTTAGAGTTCTCTGGAGACGATCGTTTAGAGTGCTGCCATTCCAGTCGTCGTTACGCTTGCGCGGGTCTGTGTAGCATTTATCGCAACCGTGATAAAAACACCCGTGAAATTGAAGGACGTGCTCGGAACCGTCATCTGTTTTAAAATAGCCATCGACGCGCGTTCGGTCGATTAATTTATGCTCGCGACCACGACCCGCGTGTGCGATTTCACGACCGTATTGCAGCTCGCAGCACAATAGCCACTCAATAGCCACGTCCGACTGCCTATCACTGCGACGGTAACCGTTTCGCGGTAATACCGAGATTTTACCTTCCTGCAAAAAGTTTCGCCGGAAAACTTTGTTACAGGCCGATGCTATAGTTACCGCCTCGGTGAATGGGCATACGTTACCGCGTGTCTGAAAAATCCTACGAAATGCCGCACACGCCGCCCTGAGTATTGATACATCTGTTTTGCAGTATGCTACAATCTCTTTTTGAAAGTCGAAGACGTAGCCCGATTCTACCGTTTCAGAATGCCATTTAATCAGCGCCTCTCTATCGGATGGCGACATTGTGTCGGGAGAGTAAGCAGCGAGAGGTGGTAGCGGCCCTATATAAAACTGATTTTCCAGCCGATTGAAAAGATGAGGGAACGTCCCCTTAAATACATTTTCTCCTAAGCCAAAGGCTTTTGGGAGTTTACTAAGGGCCATATGAAAATAGTTCAAACTATCGAGAAACTTTACTTTCTCGACTTTCATCTCCATAATATTGCTCCCGTTAGTAATTAATTGAGGAACGACCCGTTTTTCCTCGACGATATAACGCAATATGAACTGCGTATCAAAGCCTTTAGCGTTATGCGCTATACAGACGACGCGTCCGACGTTTGGTCTTTTTTGCATAGCGTAGTCTACGAACGATCCTACTGGATTTTCAAAAAAGATTTTTTCGCGGTCCACCTCGCACAGCTGACACTCCCACCCATCATCGTTCTTGTTGATGCATTCGGTACATCGCTGCTGACTAATACACAAGTTCGGCTCGTGTAAAAACGTCCCGACTGTGCCTTCGACCTCGAGTTCCTGCCGCGTTTCAAAGTCGTAGAAAATGAATAAGTCAGGCTTATCGCATTCTTTCGATTGTTTCAGAGGAGCCATGAAACATTGATGATTTTCAGGCTTCTGTTCATTGCAAGTTTTGCAGAAGAACATTCCGCACACATGTTTACAGGCGTCTTTCCTGTAGACCTGCTTCAGACATGTCTTACACGTCTGAAGCATGTCACACAAGCGCGTCTGCTGTCCGTGCGATCCGATCGCTTTATGTCGAACAAAGCATGCGTTACCTTGAAAGAAACGCAGGCAATCTTCGCAGCGTATCTTTTCGGCAACGGGTTCACACGGCGGACTGCTCTTGCAACACGTGCACTTTTGCTTACACCCCGCGTAGAAAAAAAGAATCTCAGCGAGATTCTTGGCGAGAATCTAGGTGAGATTCCTGGGAGAATCTTTCCGAGATTCTAAGCGAGATCTCGCTGAGAATGCCGCATGTGTCCCGGACCGTGATTCTTGCCGTGCTTCTTGGCGAGATTATTTAATCGCGCGCACAATCCCGCTGTGCTTCTCCGCGTGATTGTTTTAATCGTGCACACAATCTCGCCATGCTTCTCCGTGAGATTTTCGTTTATCGCTGCGAGAAATCACTCGCACAATCTCGCAGTGCTTCTTGGCGAGATTTTTATTTATCACTGCGGGGAATCTCGCACACAATTTCGCCGTGCTTCTTCGTGTTCAAGCGAAAAATGAAAGAGAAAAAAAAATTAAAATTAGTCAAATAGAAGGCGAAAATAAAAAACGTAGAATTTTGGCCGGAATCAATTTTCGGCAACAAATTTGCATTCAACGAGAAATTTTAGACGCTATAATGGAAAATCGCTGGTTTTTTTTCCAAGTGCTCCCGGTTTTCCGCAAGGAATCTTAGCAAGAGTCCCACATGACGGCCAAAAGTTTGCAGAATTTTGAAAAAAAAAAAAAAAAAAATCAGCGTTTCTACTATGGAGTCTAATATTGTTCGCTGAATGCAACTTTGTTGCCACAATTTGGTTCCGAGCTAATTTCTACATTTTTTATTTTCGCCTTCTATTTGACTAATTTTAATTTTTTTTTCTCTTTAATTTTTCGCTCAAACACGAAGAAGCATGGAGAGATTGCGTGCGAGATTCCCCGCCGTGATAAATAAAAATCTCGGCAAGAAGCACTGCGAGATTGTGCGAGAGATTCCCCGCAGCGATAAACAAAAATCTCGCGGAGAAGCGCGGCGATAATCGCGGTCCGGGACACATGCGGCATTCTCAGCAAGATCTCGCTGAGAATCTCGGAAAGATTCTCAGAGGAATCTCACCGAGATCGCTGAGAATCTCTGAAAGATTTTCAGATGAATCTCACCGAGATTCTCGGCAAGAATCTCGCTGCGATTCTTTTTTTCTACGCGGGACCCATGGCCTGTTATCCTATTGTATGCGGTTCCGCACGGTACACAGAAAAACGCAGATCCCGCTGCTCGCGCTATATTTAAAATTAACCCGTAATGCCGTTCGCGACGGTCGTGCAAAAGATAAACAGTGTGTACAACGTCGTGTACACACTCAAGTACGCTATTCGTACCGTCAAATAGCGCAGGTTCACTGCTACCGAAAGACTCGAGATCGAAGATTACTAAAGCTATCCCTTCCATAGCGAGCACGCGTTGAAACGCCAACAGCTCTGGCATACCGCACCCCGCTGGCGGAATCTCGATACCAGCATCAGCGACTAGTTCTAATGCCAAGTCTTTCTGAAGCCCGCGATCTCGCTGCGTACATACGTTTTTCCAGCGCTGCTGGAGAATTCCTTGCCGTACATGCCCACGCTGCGCGAAAACGACCCCAGCTACGATGCTCCGTGGAAGACAGAGGTTGTCTCTATTCTCGAACCGAATAACCGATTTCTTCGCCCAGAAATCGACCCCGTTGGCTTTTTTTACCCGCCCAGCGCCTATTGGCATTGAGACGATATTGCTCGTAATCACGAACGAGTCATCGATGGAGAAGCCTTCTGCACTTTGCGCAACACTATTTATCGCGGTAAATAAATTTTCGAAGTGGAAATCGGTTATCGGTCGATACGATATTCCGCAAGGACCTCGCGTGAACGCGTGCGAGCTAAATTCTACACCAACCATATCGGTTGGCTCACTACCGCTCACGATTAGCGTATGTAATTCGCGCATGGCGTCCTCTAGCCATTCTACTAGATTCGTGTCCGCGGGCGGTTCGCGCATTTTAACCGTCATCACGGTACCCGCCGTCGTAAACCTATCGAACCAACGCCTAGTCTCTACGCGATATATGATTTTCGACTCACCGGAGATGTCCGCTGGTGGTGGTGGTGGTGGTGTCGATCCTTTTCGCGACGGTCCAGCGACCGGCTCGTCCTCCATGCGAGCCGCTGGTACCTCCGCGTTCTGCGACGTAGACTCGGCGGTGGTGTGTCTAGCCCGATCGGCTAGCCGCTGCGCCAGTGGTAGGCTGTCGTCAGCGATGTCGTTGTCGTTGTCGTTGTCGTTGTCGTTGTCGTTGTCGTTGTCGTTGTCGTTGTCGTTGTCGTTGTCGTTGTCGTTGTCGTTGTCGTTGTCGTTGTCGTTGTCGTTGTCGTTGTCGTTGTCGTTGTCGTTGTCGTTGTCGTTGTCGTTGTCGTTGTCGTTGTCGTTGTCGTTGTCGTTGTCGTTGTCGTTGTCGTTGTCGTTGTCGTTGTCGTTGTCGTTGTCGTTGTCGTTGTCGTTGTCGTTGTCGTTGTCGTTGTCGTTGTCGTTGTCGTTGTCGTTGTCGTTGTCGTTGTCGTTGTCGTTGTCGTTGTCGTTGTCGTTGTCGTTGTCGTTGTCGTTGTCGTTGTCGTTGTCGTTGTCGTTGTCGTTGTCGTTGTCGTTGTCGTTGTCGTTGTCGTTGTCGTTGTCGTTGTCGTTGTCGTTGTCGTTGTCGTTGTCGTTGTCGTTGTCGTTGTCGTTGTCGTTGTCGTTGTCGTTGTCGTTGTCGTTGTCGTTGTCGTTGTCGTTGTCGTTGTCGTTGTCGTTGTCGTTGTCGTTGTCGTTGTCGTTGTCGTTGTCGTTGTCGTTGTCGTTGTCGTTGTCGTTGTCGTTGTCGTTGTCGTTGTCGTTGTCGTTGTCGTTGTCGTTGTCGTTGTCGTTGTCGTTGTCGTTGTCGTTGTCGTTGTCGTTGTCGTTGTCGTTGTCGTTGTCGTTGTCGTTGTCGTTGTCGTTGTCGTTGTCGTTGTCGTTGTCGTTGTCGTTGTCGTTGTCGTTGTCGTTGTCGTTGTCGTTGTCGTTGTCGTTGTCGTTGTCGTTGTCGTTGTCGTTGTCGTTGTCGTTGTCGTTGTCGTTGTCGTTGTCGTTGTCGTTGTCGTTGTCGTTGTCGTTGTCGTTGTCGTTGTCGTTGTCGTTGTCGTTGTCGTTGTCGTTGTCGTTGTCGTTGTCGTTGTCGACCACCACCATTGACGCCTCCACCGGTGACAGCGCTCTCGAAGCACCGGTGGTATTCATTAGGCGGCTTGCCCAGCCACCGACCTGCGTCGAGTTCGCCAGCGGCTCGCCTAGCTGGTCAAGAGCCGACACATTTCCCAGCCATTGAACAGATGCGTCGCCACCCTCAGCGACTTCCTCGCTATCTTCGAGGATGGTGAGGTTCGCCGTCACATTGGCGAGCTCATCCGCAGCGTCGTCCATCGCCATTGAAGCTGGAACGTATTAAAAACATTTCAATGTTTAAAAAAAGTTTTTTTTTTTTTTCAAAATTTGAATTTTTTAAATTTTATTATTATTATTATTATTATTTAAACCCTATACTTACATTCGTTCGCCCAGTCGATATCACGCAGCTCCGCTAGAGCCGCGATTTCCTCGGGAGTCCGTATCTCGTTGCGGCGAAGGGCTTGAGCAGCTCGCTCGATCTCTGCCTCCCTCGCCGCAAGAGCAGCTTCTCGGACAGCCACCTCCGCCTCGCGACGAGTAACCTCGGCCTCGCGACGCTCCTCTGGCAAGTAATAATTTTTAATTTAGTTTTATATATATTTTTTTAAACATTAATATACACATTCACTTATTTTTATTATACGTACCATATCGAGTTATCTCGTCGCGGACAATATGGGCGTGCCTCGTTGCGGCGAGTGATGACGCGTTTATCAGTGAGGCCACGATTTTTAAAAATTCATAGCTACCGGTAAACGTACCGGCACTATAGAGTTTTAATATTCTCGTCGGTGTAAACTGCTCCAGCAGTTTACGAGTCCTTTTGATCAATACCCCGCCGTGCATAGTGTTGAGCATCGTACCCGATGACTCAGTTACCAATCGCTGCACGGCGAAAGAGCACTCTTTTGCTCTTAGAGCCTTCACCAAGACGCATATTATTACTCGCACAATCCTGTCGGCCATTTTTCTTTTTTTTTTTTGTTCAAAACAAAACAAACAAAACAAGCGTCTCAGCGCCCTGCGGGCGCAGATGCTCTTGTTGGTGGGCTCCGCCCCCCAAACCCCCCGAAAAATGTCCCTTCGGGACATTTTTTAAGGCACTCACGGGGGTGCACGTCGCGCTACGCGCTCCGTATCGAGTGTATTTACACATCGCGCTATGCGCTACGGATGAAGTATGTTGATACGTCGCGCTTTGCGTTTCTTTTCGAAAGTACGTGTGAGGGAAAAACATTTATCAGTTACGTAAATTAATTCATAGTGTTTAACCTTCGTCGAATAAAAATATTTCTTTTTTGTACCAATTGATTATTAATATTCACGACGGATATTTCCTTTTTGTTTGACGATAAATTGTCAAATATTGAGACACGAGACAAATATAACGAATTGCACCACGTAGAAGTTGATCAAATTAATTTAACGAATCAAATCATGTCTAGTAAAGTCGTTTTATTGGCTTTAAAACTTATGACCAGATTTAATGAATATAAAACAAACACACAAAACATGTACCTACACCAATACGATTACCATTTAGCATTCAGGCCAAATATCCCCTTTAAACCCTACCCCATTAGTATTTTTTTTCTTCCCCATAATTGATGGAATCAGTTCGTTATTTTATCTGTAGGAAACCAAATCATTGTAGAAGAAAAGTTCAAGAAATTTGCTCTTCTTTGTGATTATCAATGAAATTTTGTCGATATTTATGGATGCTGCAAAAACATGCTATCTCGAGAATGAAAAAATATATCGTTTTGGTTCCTGTCTTGTATTGAAGAGGAAGTAGTACGTTACTCGAATCAAAAATTTCTCATCTTGGATAGCTCCGAAATATTTTTTTACAAATTGATGAAATTCTTGAAAAATTCGACTTTGAAGGCTCTTTGACAGTCCTCTTATAACAAATTTCATTTCTACAATTTGAGATATATTTTTTTCTTCTTCGTAATACATGGAATCAGCTCGTTATTGTCTCTGTAGAACAGACAAGTATTGGAGACGAGAAGTTTGAGAAATTCGATAATTCTTTTCGTTTTTCAATGAAATTTTATTGATATTTATCTTCGCTTAAAAATATCAAATTAAGCATCATATCATATCGTATTTTTTTAAATTTTATTTAATCACAAACGAGGATAAGTTTCTCGGTACGGAATAACTCGTAAAATCGACAAGTTCAGTGTTTTTCACTTTCTTGATAAATAATTGTTTATAATTGTTCTTTAAGAGTACAATTGTTTTTTTTTTTGCGAAAAAAAACTTTTCAAGACGTGAGCATATGAAAGAAATTCGTATTTCGACGAAAATTTGAAAAAATTTGAAAAAAAAAAAAAACATTGGAAATACGTCGATAGAATAATCATTAGCAGTTTTCTTATCAAGTGTAAACGAATAAATCCAGCGAACAAAATTGACAAAGATTTCGAATGTTATGAATCTCCGACGGTCGACGTGTAAACATTAAATTTTCAAACATAGCACACTTTTTATCTGCGCAATAACGCGAAGAGTCAGTTTGTAAATACGATTTCTTTGAGAGGAAAGGATTAGAGACAGCAATTTCGAGAAATTTGTAAAAACGATTCGTTTTTAACGAAAATTCGTAAAATTAGTCTTTGCTTAAAAAAAATCATATCTCGGCAGCGAAAAAAGATTTCGACTCTTATTTTGGCTTGTTTTGAGAGGAGAAAATACGTTGCCAGAAAAAGAATTTGCAGTTTTTATTATTAACTGTAAACGAATAAATCGGGTGAACATAATTGACAAAGATTTCGGCTGCGATGAATCTTCGACGGTCGAAGGATAGAAAATTCTTTTTTTTTATGATTGCACACTTTTTATTTGCGCTATACCGCGTAGAATCCATTTATATTTACGTAAAATGGGAACAAAGATTGAAACGATATGTCGATTTTTTTTTATTTGAAAATCATCCGGCCACAGAGTACGCGCGCCGCGACGTATGAGCATTTGTGTATCGTCTGCTACGAAATTGTCATCTGCTTCCAAAGTTTGACAGATCGAATAAAACGAAAAAATATATACTCGCGATTTTTTTAGTTCTATTTGGGAAATTGTAATTATTTTGGATATTTGATGAATCTTTTTTGTGAGTTTACTACCAATTTTTTCAGTGAATACGTGAAATTTATCACTTTTATTACGAATGTGAATAAAATATGGTAAAATATTGCGAATGATTTTCGGTGATAATATATTATTTTCGAAATAAAAAACGCAAACATTTGTGAATCTGTGTATGATATTTCGTGTTTTATTTTTTACAACCGAAGTTTTTTTTTTAACATGATGAAAAATGGATTATTGGCAAATCTTAATAACATAACCTTTAAAGCAAATCTTGTTATAACCACTGTTTTTGAATTATTTTATAATTAAAATTATATTTGTCAGAATGACTCAAAATTTGTTGTGCATATTGCTTTCGATGCAATGAAATATTGTTGCGAAAGAGAAAAGAATTGGTTTCCAGGATTCTTAATTGGAGCACCGTACGGACATCAGATGTGAGAAAATAATTTTTTTATGGAAAATTGTGATAAATAAATAGTTAGAGATGTAGGATTGTCTCTAAATTTGCTGTGCGTAGTGCTTTTGATAAAACAAAATGATGCTGCGAAGGAGAAAAAAATTGGTTCGTAGAGTTCATTATGATGGCACCGTACGGACACTTAACCGAAGGCAATAGCAAATTGTGTCCAATAATTTTTTAGAAAAAATACTTAAAGGTCTTAGATTGGTTTTAAAAGTAATGTGCATACTGGAAATAATGTAATAAAAAAATCCTGCGAAGGAGAACAAAATTGGTTCGCACCATCTAAAGTTACAGTGTGATACGGACGTCCGAGAAGAAAAATTCAGCCAAAAAGTTGTTTTCATTGCACCGCAGGCTAAAAAAAATATTTCTATTCATCGCAGTCACTTCAAAGTAACTACGCATGATGTTGGAGATACACCGAAGCAAATGGTGAAAAATAAAAATTTTTGGAGTATGCGCTGCGGAGTAACCCCTTCGACAGACTCCGAAGAGCAACGGATGGTCATTTTAATAGGCACTCTTTGCCTATTATTATAGTGAGTGCCTAAAAATGAGTACCTCACACTGCCCGTACACGAATACACAACACACGAATAGCAAACACGAACACCGCAAACACAGAAACGCACAAACGAGACGCACAAGTGGAGAGACGTGTTGTCAGTGAAACGAAACGTGTCAGAATAATTTTCTTTCGGAAACACTGAGACTTGCAATTTCTCTCACTTTACCCCCACCCCCTCATTTGCGACAACTTACAGATTGGCATTGGCCAGTAAAGGAATCAATCGTTTCCATGTTTTTCTGGAAATACCGAATTTCTTGCATACCCCTCTCCTAGCTCGGTCATATACTACCTTTACGCTGGTCAAAAAGACAATAAACGTATTTTTTTTTGGACGACGACCCCTTCATGTACATAGCACGTAGTACCGTACGCCGAGGATTTTTATGGTGGCTAGCTGAGACGGATTTTTATGGCGGCTAGCTGAGGCGGATTAGCCAGTCCTCTCTTTATTGTAAAATTCATCGAATAGTCCGATGGCTATTGTTTCATTATTACTTGTTTATTTCTTTGTTTTTTCTTCTTTCCACTGTCTCTTGCTTTTTTTTTTTATTTTGCAAAATGCCTTGCAGCGTATATTCAAACCTACGTTAAATATTTCCAAAAATAAAAAAATTGCCAATAATCAATATGACGCGCGTTAAAGTACTGTCTCGTGGGTGGACCATAACGCCTGTAAGGCCCAATCCGTGGCCTTCACCTCCGTGTGACGTAACGCGTTCCAGAGGGTGTGTCTTTACCCCTTCTTCTTCTCTGGAAGATTGCATCGCCCTATTGCTGGCAGCGCGTGACATCTTGAACTATTCCGTCTCAGCATCTTGAACTGCACAGTCTTCTTTTTGAAAGCGTTCTCCAAAACATTTCACAAAAAAAAAAAAAAAATGGAAAATTTTACCGCCGTTGTGAATAATACGCTGCCTGCGAAACGTAGCCGTGGAGAGGAGGAGAGCGCACTTGTCTCCGCAATAAATTCGCAACATCCCTTGAGCAAAGACCTACTAGTAGCCACAGCGTACGACTTGAATGCCTCTTGTATGAAAACGGTAACAATCGGCCTCGGATTAACAAAGGATCAAAACTTCGATGTGGCAATAAAATTCTCCGGCCGCTATACTAGCGGAATTTCATTAACCGACAGCGAATGGAAAGAACTGTGCTCGCAGGCAACTATAATCACGAGTTGGTTCAACGAGCAGCCGCAGACGGGCGATAAAGATGTCCAGCCAAATATACTATGGCGTGGTCGTCAAAGAATAAATTTTACAACTGCGTACAATGAGAAAGCCATCGTCCTTATGCTTAAGGAGTATGAAGATACCGCTCAATTGAAAAAGACGAAGAAAGCATTTTCATCCGACATCGTCATGCAGAAGAAAACGTACGAAGGATTGTTGAATCTCATACCATGCATCAACTATAAGATCGATTTGCTTCGTGGGGACCTTGAACTCGTCAATCAGCTTAAAGATACACTCGTCGAAGGAATCAACGTCGAGGTTTCGGTAAATGACTGGCGAGATCCCCAGAGAGAGCAGGTTAATACGGCGGGTCTAAAAATGCTTCAGGAAAAATACATGAGCAACGTATGGCGACGAGTCACTGGACGAAATTTTTATAGCCCCAGAGATGATGACGAGATAAACGATAAACACCGATTGATCGGCTCCGAATTAATCTGTCTTCATCACGAATATATATTCCGTCAAGTGATGGACAATATTTCTAAAAAACCTAGTGAATAGATTGTACATACATATACTACTATTTAATAATAAAAAAATGTATACCTAAGTTTCAAAATAATAATAATAAAAAAAAATATATTGTGAAATTTTTTATCATCATTACTTACCTACCTTTATTTTTTTTCTTCGTTTTTTCTTTATTTTTTTTTTTTTATAATTTTTTTTTTCATTTTATTTCAAACTTATTTCCTTTTTTTTTTTTGTTAAAATTCTGCAAAATAAAAAATTTCCAGCATTGTGTTACGTCCAGCGTAACGCATAGTTTATTTTCTGCTTTACCCTCAATAGCAGTTGAGCCTAAACCTTCTTTGTGAAAGTAAAAAGGGGAATCTGATCTAAAAATTCTTCATTTAACAATATCTATTTTACCTACTGCTTAATCAGTGTCAAGGTAGCCTAGAGTCTTTCCAAAATCGGTGTCCTACCTTAGCGAGTCGATACCGATGAAACAGGGTAAAACAGATCCGGGCCTCACAGGCGGGGGTCGAGAAAGGCGGTCTCTGACCCCTCTCCTGAGCACTCCCCTGGAGAGCCAAAAAGGAATTAAAAGAAACGCGGCCCGCTGACAGTTACCATTGGGACCTACTAGTATCGATATCGACTACCTCCCCGTAGATCAGTAAATCTATTTTACCATGGCTCGAAACCATTCAGGGAGGAATTTACAGACAGTCGATTAAAACCGTCGGGTTTAGATACATGGAATCGGGTCGACAAGTTATCCTCGTTAAGGGAAACGCTTTAAACAGTGTTTTAGTTGAACCGAACTCCACAAGTTAAAACAAAGGAGACGGGGCTCATGACCTTGATTTTAGCAGGAAGAAGGAAATATATTCTATTAAATCTTAATTAATTAATCCTTAAATAATTAGTAAACCACGGATTCCTCTCATTATAACACATCGGAAAGCAATAGAGGTCAGACTTCTGAAGAAAATAATAAAGTAATGATCAATAGAAAAACGAAACTGAGAATATAGTCAATTTAAAAAGAAATAATAATAGACAATTCACCCCCAGGAATTGCTCTCTTGAACGCCTGTGTTTATCCTTATGGTATTAATTAAGTACGTAGTAGTAATTACACGGAGAATGATACCATTATAAAAACGAAAAGGGATTTTCACCTTCTGAAAATTATACAACGTTTGGCATTCGACAGTTCAGGTATAAAACCGCCGAGTAACGAAAAAGAGTTCTCTCGCAACAGGCAGAAAACTTGTCCATAAACTCTCCGACTGTAAAGAAATTACTACACGTACAATATTAATTTAGTTCGTCCTTCGAGAAATTCTTAGCCGTGGACAACTTGTACGCCACTTGTTTAAACAAATGACTAAAGGAGTTAACGGTAAAGCATTTGCCGAGGAAAGTCTTTTCCATGGCACGCCCCTGGACGAAATAACATGGAAAAGATTTATTGCTTTTTCTTTTATTTTATTAGTAATATAGAATTATACTTTTGCATTATTATCCAGACAGACGAGTACAAACTAATCAAGTACTAAATAATTAGTTCACGATAATAGGTTATGGTTTATATCAATGATATTCATTATTATATTTCATTATTATATTCATTTCTGTTAGGAACAAGCGAGTCCTGGTTATAAGAGTCTTACGAGAAACTACGAATTTTATAATTCACGTAATACGTATAAAATTCCGAAGACATAGGAGAGCGTATTTTCACTGTTCAATACCGGTTTTTATTTGTCTAGACAGTTGACGAAATTCTATAGTCCGATTGGAACTCGTGCGACCTTTTTACATATAAAGTATTTAGCCATAAAAGGCTGCATACCAACAAAAATCTTTCTGGTAATGACTTCCCGGAAAACGGAAACGAGAAAAGGAGGGGATTGATGCCTACGTGATCTCGTCTGCGCCCTTTTACTTTTCGATACCCCACCCCGTCATCCACGGCGCGGGGCCCGATAAACGCATTGCGCCTAAAAGAAGGACTTAAGATCATGGACCAATCAGGGATGAGATCGGTAGCATCACCTCATCTTCTCGTTACTGTACCAGAATTTTATACCGAATAGATATACAAAAAGACACTCGCATAGCAACATCCCCTCTACTTGTCACCAAGAAAAATGGTATAAAAACCCCCGAAATTGTACGCTCAGGAGCACACCTCTTTCAGTTTCATAAGCATACCGTTTTAGTTATTATCGGGGGATATTCCTTCAGTTTTGTTGAGCGCACTTTACCCAGTTATTAGAGGAAGTTATTCTTTCAGTTTTGTTCAAGCATATTCCTTCAGTTTTGTTCAGCATATTCTTTCATTTATTTGTTCAAGATACCACAGTAGTACCGCTCAAATCAGTTATCCATTGTTTCGAAATTCAGTTTTAACCCGATTGTCTTTCAGACTTTCGAGTTGTCAGTATTAAATCCAGGACTCAGAGAAACGGAATTAATTCTTCAGTCTATAATTTGACATTGTATTTCGCGAGTTTTAGGAATTCCAACCATATAGACATTTGGTCTCCATTGTTTTTTTATTCAATATTATCACCTGTATTACTCATATTTTTTTTGTGACATTAAAAAGTATTAACTCTACCTGCATTTCCGTGAAACACATCATTTTTTTTCTTTAAATTCATTTTTGAATTAAACCAACGTGAAGAAAGTTCTATATCCACGAACACCAGGAAAGCACCGTTTATTACCGTAAGTACCTGTTTATTTATTTATCAACAGTGCATTATTTAATTTTGTTCTTGCAACCCAGTGATTTGAAGTGACCACCAAAATCTCGTTTAACCGTGTCGCGTGCTCCGACACCTGGTCAGAAAACGGCAGGTAGCTGCCGTCTCACCGAAGATTTCCTCTCTATCTCTCTCTTTGCCTGAGAGACGCCAAACCCTCTACTAATTAGTTTACACCCTACGACACGCATTTAACAAGTACTCTTAAGGGCTCCATCCCAAGCAATTTTCCGCAAGGTTAGGCTTTAATAAGGAGCAATCGTTGTCCTCCTTATCGACACCAGGTGTGGTAAAGGTTGGTTTAACACCCACTTGACCAGCGCGTGCGATTATAACGGAGACAACTGTTATATTTCAAACTAGTAAAGAAACAACGCTAGTTTGGACGTAACAATTGCATGTTTTTTTTTTTTTTTGTGCGCTACGACGCTGACCGAAGGCCTATTGTGATCTATTGCCAGCAATAGACCGCACGAGCCGCTCGTCAGCGGCACCAGCGCTGGTCTTCGCTCAGCGGTATGCCAGGCACTTGTGACCCCATTAGTAACAGTTCTCGCCGCGATGGGCCCTGGCGCTCCGAGCGGCTGTCACTACCCCACGCACTCGCCTCTCAAACTCCCTCCACCACATGCCCCCACCATCAGCCCACGCGTCGAGCTAGTCGAGTGATCGACCAAGGGTGGGTGGTTGGGATCCGGACGTCGATGGAGTAACATCTTCCTCTCCACCACCACCCTCCCTAACCACCCTTAAGACAGCTCGACCGGCAGCATAAGGCTCTCCAGCTGACCATCGAGAGAGGGGATGAGTAAGCGAGAGCGAAACGGCAGCGAAAAACGACCCCACTATCAACCGCCGCCATTTTGAATTATTGTCTATAGGTACTGACCTCTACTTATCCAACATTTCGTACTGAGAGTTCCAACGTGTGTCAACGTTCTAAACCAGTTTTAGGACATTTTTGTCCGGCGCAAGATTTTTTTGAGCGTTCACGAGTTTCGCGAGTCCTGTCGATGATCGAGCAAAGAAGCTAACAATAGCCTTCGCTTTGCGACATATTGTCGTGAAATCGGGAGATTCCTAAGTAAAACAAGTACGACAATTATACATTCATAAGTATACTATCCCGAGAAATGATGCATGCGCGTGCGAAAATGTGATAAAGGGTGTGTAACGTTCGCGTAGATTGATTGCATTAATGTAGGTTTGTAGAAATAAAATCGAAGTGAGTCACCTTCACAGCATCTTTTACGACGAGTTGCAGAGTGTGTGCAAAGCATGGGATTCGGATCCACCCACCACCCATGCGTATGGCCGCGACAGTATTGGCTGCATTGTCGGTTACAAAAAATACCGAAGTTATTTTATTATGCCTTATGCCTTATGCTTATGATATTATGCCTTGTCGAGACCCCACTCGACGATTGCCGTCTGCAAAAAATCGTGCAAGTTCTTGCTGGTGTGACTTTCCGCCAAATACGCCATTCTCAATGTAAACTTTCGAGGTTGCCAATCTTTCGTAACGTAGTGTACCGTCAACGAAATATAGCTTTCAATCGCTCGCGACGTCCATCCATCTGTAGTCAGTGCTACCGTTATAACACCTTTCATTATATGCACAACAAAAAATAACAAATAAATCTATCTGCTCATAACAATTTGTATTAAAAGTCTGTAAGAGTTCGGTGGGAATTCCGTTTCTATTTTAAAAATTGTCGTTTCTATTACCTTCTTCTATATCGCGGCTAATTATTTTTCGTATGCGATCCGCTTCTTGCTCGTAGAGGCGGGGAATAATTTCTCGCGAAAAGGTCGTACGCGACGGAATTGTGTACCTCGCTTCTAGGTCACGAATCAAAGCCCGAAAACCTCGACGGTTCACCATGTTATATGGCTCGAGATCCCAAAACATCATCTTCGCGATATACAGAGTTATCTCCTTCGCCCGAGCCGAATTCGAATCGAGCGCAACAACGATCGGCGGTGCACTGTTGTTGGCTGAAGAACAACAATTTCAAATGTAGCTTAAACTGCGCACTCGAGAAATAAAAAAAAATACATGGAGAAAGTCGAAAAAAGTATTGGGATGCTGGTTTTATTCCGAAGCAAAACTCGTCAAGTCAAGAAGATTTGTGTTGGAGATATTTAAACTAGAGCCGCACTAAAAAACTTCACAGTTCTGATTTCATCTAAGAGATAGTTTTGATCGAAAGACAAACTTTAAAGCAATCACTCTATTGTAAGGAAAAACTTTAACCATCCCGACGGTATGCGAAGTGTTGTTTCCATCGAGGAGAAAAAAAGAAAACAATTATCCGATTTCTCGAATTTTTCGATTGGAGGAAAAAAAAACAAGCTATTCTGAAAATGTCTCAAGCTATCGGCTAAAAAAGAAACAAAACATTCTAAAAAATTTTGGAAAAAAATAGTAGATTATGCTACAAGGAAGGAACGCGCATGATTTGCGTGAAAATCCATTCCTCCCCGTACGGGCATACGATACTTTTTGCCGACTTAGCTAAAAATCGACCATATTTTTATGCTTGCAACGGCCTAGCGACACAAATTAGCGATAAGAATAACTAAGGCCGCGACTCAGGATAGGTCGATTGATGCTTATTTTTTATTTATTAATAAACAAATTTTAAAAAAATGCAAAAAACAATTTGAAAAAAAAAAAAAAAATTCATAAAAAATGAATTAATGAACTAATTATTTAGTTATCGATTTATTTAATTTTATTCGCGGCTACTTGTACTTTTACTCCCACTCAGCTACTTTTGAATCGCTAAGTGTAAACCGGCGTTGCAGGTATAAGATACGGTTTTCTTAGCGCAGTTAGGAAAAAACAAACTTTTGCTTTGGCTTTTTTTGTTTCTATATTTTTGACTTTTTCTTTTTTTATTTTGATTTTTGAATCTCCATTGGTGAAAAAAAAAATTCATCATCGAAAATTTGGAACGGTGTCTACATCGAAGACAAATACAAAGCTGCGATAGAAATTTTAGAGCAGTGGCTCCATCGAAGAGAAAAAGACAAGCTGCGATGCAAAATTTGCAACGGTGGCTCCATCAAAGAAAAAAAAAACAAACTGCGAAGGAAAATTTTAAAGCAGTGGCTCCATTTGAGAAGTGAAAAAAATAATTTTAAGTTGTTTTTTGGAGCACACTAACTCCATCGAAGAGAATTACCTGAATTGTCTATAAAAAATATTCGACTATACCTCGAGAGTCCTCATGAGTTCGGAAATGACGCCAAAGTGATGTCGTAGAACTCGCCGGTACCTTCAAAATTTTCTGGCAACTGTTGCACTTGGCGTGACTATGGTCAAGTCTCGTAAACGATTGCCAAATTACGCTACGGCCGCTCTCCTGAAGAGCATTGACGTTTAAATTATCGCTGCTCTCCTCCCCGTCGTGGGATTCACCGTTTAAAACGAATTCGTCCCTCGAACTTTCTCCCATTTTTCTACTGTCTACCAATCGCACGACTAATTGTTGTTAATATCGTTTGGCAGACTTTTTCGTAAATGCATACGACTACTGGCGCCAACTATACTCCTCGGTTTGAACACTGCGCGCGCAGTCGTGCGACGAAGAGGTCCGTGACGCGAGAACTCAATAAAAAAACAAACTATTACTACTGTACTAACTTAATTTCACCCAAAAATATCGAATCAATTACCATAATGCATTTATATTTGAAATAGCTCGAATTATTAACGATGGATCGATGCTGCTGTCAATTTTTTAAATCATTTATTAAACACAAACAACCGGTGAGCATGGAACCTTGCCTACGTGTTTTACGTAATATTTTACAAGGTCTTAATAATAACAGTGTCTATAATCAATGTTAAGATTGATTCTCGCGGAATCATTTCGAGGAACAAATCGCATAAAAAAGTCATTGCGACAGAAACAACTCGAACGATACGCGTGAACCACTCGAGCAGTTCGAGCGCATCGAACAGATCAATTGATTCGAGCGCTTCGAAGCAGCTCGAAGCAGCTCGCGTGATTTAAATAACTCGATGGGTTCAGACAAATCGAACGACTCGCGCGCATCGATCAGATCGGATGATTTGAGCGCTCCGAAGCAGCTTGAATGATTCGCGTTGTACGAATGAATCGATGGGTTTGAACATATCGAACGAGTCGAGCGCGTCGATCGTCAAGCTTAACTCGAGTATCGCTATGACACCGAGTCTTGGTCGAGCAGCTCGAACACCGAGTAGCTCGGATGGACTCGAGCTTTCGCACATCCCTAATTTTCTCCTCTTCAAAACAAGACATGATCAGAGTCGATATCAATTTTCGCTGCCGAGATATGATTTTTTTAAGCAAAGACTAATTTCACCAGTTTTCGTCAAAAAACGAATCGTTTTTTCAAATTTCTCGAAATTGCCGTCTTTAATCCTTGCCCCTCATAGAAATCGTATTTACAAACTGACTCTCCGCGTTATTGCGCAGATAAAAAGTGTGCAATGTTTAAAAATTGAATTTTTTACACTTCGACCGTCGGAGATTCATCACATTCGAAATCTTTGTCAATTTTGTTCGCTCGATTTATTCGTTTAAAGTCGATAAAAAAAACTGCAAATTACTATTCTATCGACGTATTTCCAACGTTTTTTCAAATTTTCCAAATTTTCGTCGAAAAACGATTTTTTTTTCATATTCTCACGTCTGGAAAAATTTTTTATCGTGTTATACCGCCGAATCCCGGTTAGCTACGCCGAGGTTAGCGGTAATGAATATTCTCTATTATTTTTGGGATGTTTATCGGAAAAGGGTTGGAACCCCAGTGAATGTTCGAATGCAGGAGATGTAAGCGAAGGTGTCTTTCTTTATTAATGCGTTGATACGCAAACTCAAATATCACACAGAATTATATTACACAGAATACGGACTATTGTCCGACCAAACTTATGGAGTACTACTTACTGACCCTTTGCACGAGTCTCTCTACACGCAACCAACCGCGCAGTATCGGATGTCCAATTGTACTCCCCGACTTGCGCTCACTCTCGCACTTTATAGGAGATAAAGTGGAGCGAGCGATTCGGCATATTTACGAGATTTGGTAATGATGTTTACCTTATCGTCGTTCCAGTATGCGATACTGTGCAGTTGGCGCAATATTTCATGATCGCACGCCTCGGTTATTGCGTAAGCGTAACCTCGGCGGTGCTCTCATTTTTCGGGGGTATAACATCCCTCCACCCTTAAAGAAAAGAAATCGGGAGATTTCTTTTCGTTTTTTATCCCAAAGTTACACTAATTCTCCGATTCGAAGCGTTACAATTTTTTCCCCTCTGTTGGAATTTGCTGGTGTTGTGTTCAATGAACCTGGTCGTTAGACCCTTCTGCTGCGTCGGCTATTCTTCCGGTCTATAAGCCGGTGCGTTCGCCGCGGTGCGTCATTCACTTTTCAAGTTTCTGTTGCGACTCTACGCTTCAAAGAAAAGAAAATCTATCGTCAAAATGTCGTCGCCACCCGCTAAGGTAAGGGTGTTCTCTTTTCCCACTTTTGGTTAAAAATTTTCCCTTATTATTTTCCATCTAATTTCTATTGTTTTTTTTTTTTTTTATTTAACTTATCATTACGCAGAAGATGCGTCTCATCCCTGAGGAGGAGGCTGTGGAAGGTTCCGTTCCCCTTGCTGTCCAAGCGTCGTCGGATCGGGATCAACTGCCCCAATCGTCTGTTTCGTCCACCCCTCCTGCCTCGTCGACGGTTATTCCCGTGTTCGATGATCGGCCCTTCGCTCGCGGTTCTTCCCGGCTGCAGGTCTTGTCGAGACGTCGTGGGAGCCGTCGAGCCTATCCGGCTTATCAAAGGCACCGGATATCGTTACCTTCGGGGTCGTCGGGGATTCGCCCTGCTGGCGAGAGCGATGATGACGACGAGGTGTGGGAGTTTGTCCGTTAAGGACGTGATGTAACGATTTCCTCGTGTATTATCTTTTTGTTTTTAATAAACGAATTTCTACGAGCAACCCTTTGCGCCTCGGTCTCTCCTTCACTCTCGCGTATGGCGTCCCGGGGCTCCCCCGGTCTACTCGTAGCTTCTGCCGTTGGCATTTTTCTCGCTTCTACCGTTGGAGATGTTCGCCGCTGGTTTCGCCATTCCGTTGGTGTCTCTTCATTTCCGTGAATTGCCACCTTCGTACAGGGGGCCTCTATCGCTGGTTGCGGTGCTCGGCATCGTCTTTGAATTAGCCAATATAAGGCGAATATCATCTTTATTAATAACGCGATCGCGCCAACCGAATGGTGGCCGATCTTTTCATAAATTTGCTGCGCGCGTGACACTCGGTTTCGCAGGCTGTCTCGGACGTGCTGTAGGCGCACTCCGAGTTCGTTTAACTCTTGCGGCGTGCTGACTACGTGCTCCAGGGCGATGCCCCCGCGTTCGTTTACCATCGTTGGTATATTTTCTGCCTCCTGTGGTGTCAATGTGAGGTTGTACATTGGCACCAAATCGTTGTCGATTACCTCCTGCGTTATTCGCCTCATCGTTTCGATGCGAAAATTCCTCGCCGTTGCGGTGCAACGCCCGGTGAGTATTAGCGACCACGTACCATTGAGGACGACCTGCTGACTCGGCTTTTCGTCACAGGCCACAGTCATCGACTCAGGTTGCGGTGCGACGTACAGCCAACGTCCCGGCTGTCGTAAACTCACCACGAGTGTGTTTGTCAACTTCATTATGCGCTTCGGGCAACCCTGTTCCCGACCTACCGCACCACCGACGTATGTCCGTACGGTACACGGCGCGTCCTCGTTTATTGCGAGAGCCGGATGCCGAGGATTGCAGTAGTACCTCGTCCCATCCTTCCTGCAATCTTCCAACTTTCGTTCCGTTATCCGAAGGTAGTTCCTATTTTCCCGATCCACTATGACCAGCTCGGGTGTAGTTTCCAGGTAGAAGTACGTATTATTTTCTCCTCGTTTCGGAAGGGGATACGTTCGGCTGATTCCATACTCCGCTGCGCCGACGAGAGGTATCTCGATGAGGAGTGTTACGTTTCCCCCAACGCGATAGGCTCTCGTGGTTGCCAATCGTAGTAATTCCGGGGCATTTTCCCTCGATACCGGCCGAGGAAAGCTGCACCCCTTTGGCACATGCGGTAATGCCTCGGAAAGGTATTTCCTCAGCTTCTCTGGCGAGACGATCGTCGGATTCACCGTCCCTGATGCAATCCCGGCGAATAAGTTCGCGATATCCCTTACTTCTCCGAGAAATACCTCCATATATGAGTCTAAAAGCCCTAGACTCTCGTCGAATTGCTGCTGATTGGCTAGGCGACTGGTGCTGTTGTGAAAGTACCCATTGACTTCTCGCAGCATGTCATTTAACTTCTGGAATTTTCGCTCAGACGCGTGCGACGAGCGATTGAACATGTCGAGTGACGACTCGACCACATGCAGCTGTCGCAACATCCCATTTTTCATCGATTCTTGCGTATCACGTACCGCCGAAATTTCGTTCTCGATACGTTCACCATCGGATGCATCGAGATTTCCCGTAATGGATTTGAGCACAGATCCCAATCCATCGACCAATCCGCGCTTATCCCGATGCTCTCCTCCCACGAGATCGTGTATCACGCCGATTTCTTCCTCGACTTTCTTGGAGAGACGCTCCAGATGCACCAACATCTCCGCACAGTGACCTCCGGAACTCCTTGACTCCTTACATCGGTCCTGATACACGCTCAGATGCCACTGTATTGACTCCTCCAGTGCTACGAGATTCGAAAGATCCATCCGCACAGCCAAAGTCCAGACATCCGTATATAAACTCAACGTACCAATGTGTTCGAAATAAATTCCGGGCACATTGCGAAATTCCCGTATGTCGTAACCATTGTCGCCGCTGACCATCACCAGCATGCATAACACCCTGCAACAGTGTTATTCCTCGCAATACATTTTTTTTTTTTTTTTTTACATACAGCTATACAGCTATAGCTCCCCCGCCCCCCCCCCCCCCCCCCCCCCCTTAAAAATCCGATTCCTCAATTTTCGATATACCCGCGGAGACGATCCACGTGGACCTTCAGCCTCCGCCGCCCTTTGCGAATCGTATAATTGAGGGGAGGATGCACCTCTTCAATTACAAACGGCCCTATCCAATTAGCTGTGAGTTTTGCTGATCTTCCTTGCCGTACTGTTTCGTCATGCAGTAAGACTTTCTCCCCAATGCCGAATTTCCGCTCCTTCGCCTTCCCGTCGTGAAACTCCTTGGCGTGAATTTTCGCAGCTTTAAGATTGGCTTGAGCCATCGCCCAAGATGCTCTCATACGTTCTCGCGATTCCTGCGAGTAATCGTCGTACGCGTACAGCGTACTTGAGGGTTTTTTCAGCGAAGTGGGGAGCTCAGCTTCTCGTCCGAAAATCAGGCTGTAGGGCGTGAAGCCCGTAGCCGTATGCGGGGTGGTGTTGTATTGAAACATGGCGTACGGTAGCCATTTGTCCCAATTCCTCTGATCTTCATCAATGTAACTCTTCAGGTATTCAGCTAATGTTCGATGCGAACGTTCTAAAGCACCGTTCGACTGTGGATGATATGCCGTCGTCTGCACTTTTTCTATGTGCAACAGTTTGCAAACGTCTTTGAATACCGAGCTCAGAAAATTCGTACCTTGATCCGTGAGTACGACTTCCGGTATCCCGTAACGACATACAATTTCCTCCGTAAATGCACGAGCGACATCGTTTGCTGTCTGCGAGGGGAGAGGTATCGCGATGCTGTATTTTGTTAACAAATCTTGAAATGTGAGAATATATTTATTCCCCGTTTCCGATTGAGTTAAGGGCCCTACAATGTCGAGCGCCCCCTTTTCGAATGCCCTCGACGGTGTATCGGTAATCACCATCGGAGCTTTTGGCGTCGAACGAATTTTATTACGTTGGCATTTATCGCATGCCGCAACGTAATCTTCTATCTCTCTTCGCATACCGGGCCAGGTATATGCGAGTCGTATCCTATTTAACATACGCGTTGCGCCTTGATGGCCACCGAGAGGAGCATCGTGATATTCATATAGAATTTTTCTTCTCTCATCTTTACTTAAAGATTCGCCATCGCTACGGTCCTTATCACCGTAGCTCACATGGCCGCCGTTATCTCTATCGTCCGAGTCGCTGTCGCTATCGCGTCGTCCGTCTCTCTTGCGCTCGTTGCTGACTGCCGCCTCGCCTGGCATGATGGCTGTTGCGTCACCCGTCGCACTCGAGTCACCGCTGTTGCCTCGCGCTGTCTCTCTCGCGTCTTCGCTGCGTCGCGATGGAGTGTCCACGCGCTCGCCACTATCGCTCTCTCTCTCGTGCTCGTTGCTGTCGTTGGCTGTCTCTTTCTCCGCTCGTCGTGCATGCGAGCGCGTCGTTACATATACTCGACTCAGCGCATCGGCATTCGTATTCTTTTTCCCCGCTTTATATACTATATTGAACTCATGTTCCGATAATTTTATTTTCCATCGCATGAGTCTCGATCCCGGATCTTTTACATTGAATAGCCACGTTAAGGGCTTGTGATCCGTAACCACTGTAAATTTCGTACCATAAACATATGGATGAAATTGTTCGACTGCCCAGACAATAGCAATTAATTCCTTTTCAGTCGTAGAATAATTTTGTTCTGATTTGTTAAGCGTGCGACTTGCGTAACAAATCGGTAAATCGTCCCCTATCTCCCCTTGAGATAAGATCGCGCCGATCGCTTTATCCGAAGCATCTGTCGTCACGACGAACGGCCTTGTGAAATCCGGGTATTGTAACACCGGTGCCGACGTCAGCGCTTTCTTCAATTCCACGAATGCGTGCTCCCGTTTTGCCGTCCATACGAACGGAATTTCTTTCTTCGTTAGCTCCGTTAACGGCTTCGCAATTTTCGAGAAGTCTTTTATAAATTTTCGATAATAACCGGCAAGCCCTAGAAAGGACTGTACCCCCTTCATATTATTTGGTACCGGAAAATCCCGTACCGCCGTGATTTTTGAGGGATCCGGACGCACTCCCTCATCCGAAATTATGTGCCCTAAATATTGCGTTTCCTTCCTTAGAAAACTACACTTCCCTGGTTGCAGCGATAATTTCGCCTCTCGTAGGCGTGTAAATACTTCGCGTAGTCGCTTATTATGCTCCGTCAGCGTCGACCCGAATACCACTATATCGTCAAGATATACGTAGCATTTGATTCCATCGAGTCCCGCCAATACGGTGTTCATAAGCCTCTGGAATGTTGGAGGGGCATTTTTTAACACGAAGGGCATTCGAGTATATTCGAAATGCCCCTGCGGTGTGGAAAATGCAGTTTTTTCTTTATCCTTTTCGGCCATGGGAATTTGGTGGAAACCCGATGCTAAATCGAGGGTGGTGAAGTATTGCGCCTTCCCCAGCTGATCCAATATATCGGTGATATTCGGTAATGGATACGAATCACCGATCGTCGCCTCGTTAAGCTTACGAAAGTCTACAACGACTCGTAATTGTACTACTCCCGCCGAGTCAGGTTTTTTCGTTACCACGAGCAGCGGTGCATTCCATTGGCTTCGACTTTCCTGTATGACGCCGTCCTTCAGCATCTGTTCCGTTTGCTTTGCAACTTCCTTCTTATGCGCTTCCGGTAAACGATACGGCTGCACTTTTATCGGTTTTACGCCCTCGCGAAGGGGAATTTCATGCTCAATTTTCGTAGTACACGGCAACCAGTCCCCCTCCAGGCGAAAGATCTCTGCAAAATCCTCACATATTTCAAGTAGGGTTTCTTTTTCTTCGGAATTTAAATTTCGCACGTCGATTGCTTCACGTATGCGCGTGAGTCGCGTGCCGCTGTCTTCCCCCTCATTGCTGCTCGCCACGCGCGCGATGTTTAACTCGCGTGCGCTCTTGTCGTGACACGATTTTTCTGCTGACTCAAACGGCTCGAGTGTCACTGTCGGTCGCTCGATCTCGACTTCTTCGCAGGTGGTATTTATTATGCATACCGCACAGCTGTTTCCTCGCGGTTTCGTCGTACAGGCGCCGATTGCTACTCCCTCGGCGACCTCCTTCTTATCGGCAAGTCCCATTACCCGACTGCATGTAGCTACGTAAGCGATATTCTCGCTTCGCGCTGGTACTCGCATTTTTAATCTCCCATCGATTAAAGGCATTCGATGCCCGAGAATTCGGATTTCCTTGCCCCGAAGGATATCCACTTTATGCTGGCGAATGAAGTCCATCCCTAAGAAGCCGTGCACCCCCAAATCCATCCCCTCCGGTACTACGTGGAACCAATGTGATATTGTTCCCTTCGGAGTCTCCAAATGTATTTCCGCTATGAATGTCGAGAGTACTGGCTGTCCTCCCAATCCGATGAGCGTTGATTCGGATTTTTCGGCTTGTATATCTCCCCCGAGAACCTCTGGACTTATTAAACTGACTTGTGCTCCCGTATCAGCTTTCAGAGTCAGAATTTCAGTTTTGCATTCCGGTGATTTTATGTGGAAATCACTTGCAATCCCTGCTGACGTGACGTTGACAACGTAAACCTCGTGTTGTTGTCCCTTTCTTTCCGCCCGCTGCTGGTCGGTTCCCAGGAAATCTTTGACGGTTTTCCCGGTCCCCTGTGGCTTCGGAGGAGGTTGCTCGTTGCCGTTACTTTTCCCTGTCTGTTGCGGCTTTTGACCGCCTTGTTGCATACGCTTCCTACAGTCTCTCCACAAATGACCTACCTTCCCGCAGTAGTTACACGTCATTTTTACTTGATTAACTTCCTTCCCCGGTCCTGGTGCGGGGAGACTCGGACGTCCCGATTTTCTCGTGCAATCACGCGAGATGTGTCCCGTTTGTCCACAAGTAAAACATTTTCGGGGTGTTGCACCCCCTGCTCCCACCGAGTGTCGAGGTTGACTACCCCCCGGTGCTCCCTTGCTGCCCTGTGATCCGAGCATTTTTTCTACTTCTGCTGCTCCGACTACGGAGTCCCGTAGACTTCCGTAATTCCGGGAGCGCACTATCATGCGGATATCGGGCTGTAAACCATTCTCAAAGTTCATTTGCGCGCTTCGTCGCACAGCCGCTACTACATATCGCGCACCATGGGGTTCGGTATCCTCACAAAGTTTTTCCGACACCTCCCCCGTTAGTCTTTCCACCCTTGCGGCGTACGCCGCTACCGATTCCTTCGGTCCTTGCTTTAATAGGCAAAATTCATACTGTAGGGCAGCGAGAGATTTTCGCTTCCCGTACAGCGCTTCCAATTCATGGCGTAATTCCGACATATTACGTATCACCTTATGTCGTAATTCCCGTGTTGCGCGATCTTCAAGTTTTCCGCTTCGTACGAGCGCCAGGAGTGTTCCCCTATGCGCTGGTTTCACTCTCTCCCATACAACTTCACAGGATGACAAGAATTCCTCTAATCTGTTGGGATTATTGCCATCAAATATTTTGATATTTTTCAGCGCTAAATCCAAGCTGATATATGGCGAGTCCTCCTCATTCTCCGGATGGGTGGTTCGCCGTCTCCCTTGACGTTCGGCTAACCTTCGTTCCACTTCTCCGGTTACGTAATCGGCCAATTCCGCCCGTATTCCGCCTCCAATTCTCGATCCCCCCTCTCGAGTCGATCGGCAACCCGTTCCTCGGCGGCCGCGGTGTTGTTTACCTCCGCAGGTGGATCCGGAAATGAATTTCGGCGTACCCCAGGGATCTCCACCCCCATGGGGTAAAGCCTACTTCCATCACCGAAGGTAGTCGTCCAATTCCGGTCTCTATCCGGGTTGTAAAATCCTCCTCTTCGTTCGCCCAGTGTGTTTCGGTATTGCGCCCTCAAACGTTGTATCTCTGCTTCTACTGCACGTGGGGTGAGATCAACCCCTGGGAGTGGTGCACCCCTGGGCTCGAACATACTTTGATCCAAATCGGCGAGCTCGTCAAACGCTGCGCCTCTACGTAAATTGACCCCGAAGAGAGGGTTTGGAGAAGATTCGCCTCTCGGCTGTCGTGCCGGGCCTTGTACTGCTAATTCCGATCTCGCGACTGCCGTTATCTCCTGTAACGCAGCCCCTAGACCAGCTGCTACACGCTGGTCCTCCTGTGTGGATGCCGAAGGATCCTGCGGGGGTGGTTGCTGTCCCGAAGTCCCCGCAGCCTGCTCCTCTGGTACCTCCCTATCACTCATGTGGCTTCTACCTGGCTCTTAGCCCTTTATTCACGCCCTGACGGGGTTAGTAACGCGCCTACTGGTTCTCTACGCCCGTACAGGTGTTAGTCTCGTGAATAGATAACTCTTGCACTTACAGGGTGCTTATCTGCCACATCTCAGGTTGCCTCTGCGTTGTATAACCTTCAGGCTCCCTCTTCGATACTGTTAGCTACGCCGAGGTTAGCGGTAATGAATATTCTCTATTATTTTTGGGATGTTTATCGGAAAAGGGTTGGAACCCCAGTGAATATTCGAATGCAGGAGATGTAAGCGAAGGTGTCTTTCTTTATTAATGCGTTGATACGCAAACTCAAATATCACACAGAATTATATTACACAGAATATGGACTATTGTCCGACCAAACTTATGGAGTACTACTTACAGACCCTTTGCACGAGTCTCTCTACACGCAACCAACCGCGCAGTATCGGATGTCCAATTGTACTCCCCGACTTGCGCTCACTCTCGCACTTTATAGGAGATAAAGTGGAGCGAGCGATTCGGCATATTTACGAGATTTGGTAATGATGTTTACCTTATCGTCGTTCCAGTATGCGATACTGTGCAGTTGGCGCAATATTTCATGATCGCGCGCCTCGGTTATTGCGTAAGCGTAACCTCGGCGGTGCTCTCATTTTTCGGGGGTATAACAATCGCGAAAAAAAATTATACTCTTAAAGAACAATTTTAATAATTATTTATCGACAAAGTGAAAAACATTGAATTTGTCGATTTTACGAGTTATTCCGGACCGAGCAACTTATCCTTGTTTGTGGTTAAATAAAAATTTAAAAAATACGATATGATGTGATGCTAAATTTGATATTTTTAAGCGACGATAAATATCAATAAAATTTCATTGAAAAACGAAAAAAATTATCGAATTTCTCAAACTTCTCGTCTCCAATACTTGTCTGTTCTACAGAGACAATATCGAGCTGATTCCATGTATTACGAAGAAGAAAAAAATATATCTCAAATGGTAGAAATGAAATTTGTTATAAGAGGAAGGTCAAAGAGCCTTCAACGTCGAATTTTTCAAGAATTTCATCAATTTGTAAAAAAATATTTCGGAGCTATCCAAGATGACAAATTTTTGATTCGAGTAACGTACTACTTCCTCTTCAATACAAGGCAGGAACCAAAACAATATATTTTTTCGTTCTCGAGATAGCATTTCTTTGCAGCATCCATAATTATCGACAAAATTTTATTGAAAATCACAAAGAATAGCAAATTTCTTGAACTTTTCTTCTGTTACGTCCTGACGTAACTCTCTTCATTTTTCATTAATAACAGTTTTTCGCAACTCATTTTTCTGCTTATTTTCTTACTATATGCAAACCTTTCTCCTTCCAAAACAATTCATACATCTCACGGAAAATCCAAATATCACTCATCCTCATTAAAATCACGAGAAGAAATGATTTCTCTCATCAATCGTTGAATGATACTTCAGGAATGATTTTCCATTAGGAAAAATGTGTCCAGGAAGGTTAAAATAATCAGCATGTAAAGCTAAAAACAGGGTAAAAGATAGATGATAAAATTATCTACCACACGAGCTAGATGCGGACAGAGGTCTCAATCCCCCTCGACACACGCACTACCCTCAGTGAAACAGCGAACTCCGCTGCCGACGTCGGTACAATCGACTACTGCATTGACTCAAGGAGTATAGATCTAAGCTTTTACCCTGCGGCCAGACCATTAAAGTTTTTCTAACTGAAGGTCAAAACGGGGCTCCAACGTAAAAAGGGGAACCTACATTACCTTATGTATGGAAATTAACCCCGACTACCGAAATAGTTTCAGTATTTCGACACCGAACAGCATTGCATAATATTTCTGAATATACGAGTCACGCGATTGAGAGTCAGAACATCCCCCACATTATCCAACCACCCATCATTATAATGACATAATTTTCGTTAATCACGATCCTAAAAGAAATACGGTTTCATACTCTCACACGCTTTCTAATTTAACGCTAATTTAATGAATGTGACCATTTTAAAAATCTTCGCAATTAAATTATAAATTACGGTATCAAATGATTCAAAGATGGTAAAATTGTCCAGAATTACAGGAAGAATAATCGACGCAAGTTATTGGCAAACGCTATTAATGCCATGAAAAAATTAATAAATTCAAAACAACAAAATTATTTTTGAACTTAGAAGTGCTATTCGATACTAGTTAAGAGTAAAATATCATTTATGACAATAAATCAAATACGATCATACAAAGGCTGATTAGTCAAATCACGCAAAGCTACGAAAAATAGTCGAGACGAATAAACGTCTGTGATTTCGTGAAACACGTGCAGTCACCATAATGTTTGATAACACAATATGTAACGGTGAAGGAAAGGGGCAAAGATGGTCAAAATTTGAGAAATAACAAACGAATGAAACAGAAAATTTACATTACTAAAGCTAAACAATTCAAGGAAGAGATCCGTAAATCATTTCCGAACCGCCGAACCGAGTGGCGGTAGCGCGGGATGCAACACAAGTATGCCTCGACGATGAGTCACGAAGGCAAGGCGGCTCAACGACCGAGCGCGAAGATGCAATTCCGTCGAGAAAAGTCACATACCGCGCGCAGAAGAAATGCCTCCCTACGATCGGGAGAATGAAATAATGATATTGTTATACCCCCGAAAAATGAGAGCACCGCCGAGGTTACGCTTACGCAATAACCGAGGCGTGCGATCATGCAATATTGCGCCAACTGCACAGTATCGCATACTGGAACGACGATAAGGTAAACATCATTACCAAATCTCGTAAATATGCTGAATCGCTCGCTCCACTTTATCTCCTATAAAGTGTGAGAGCGAGCGCAAGTCGGGGAGTACAATTGAACATCCGATACTGCGCGGTTGGTTGCGTGTAGAGAGACTCGTGCAAAGAGTCTGTAAGTAGTACTACGAACTTTGGTCGGACAAACTCTGTGTAACGTTATTCTGTGTGATAATTTGAGTACGCGCATCGACGCATTAATAAAGATTGACATTTTCGCTTACATCTCCTGTGTTCAACCATTCACTGGGGTTCCAACCCTTAACTGATAAACATCCCGAATAATAATAGTAAGAGAATATTCATTACCGCTAACCTCGGCGTAGCTAACCGGGATTCGGCGGTATAACATTGCTGGCAGCGGTGGGATATCGGAGTGAATGAAACGAACCAGAGTGTACCGAAAGTGTGTCACTCGCTGCATACCAATACAGTTGAGTAAAACCGCGCGTTACTAACCCCGTCAGGGCGTGAATAAAGGGCTAAGAGCCAAGTAGAAGCCATATGAGCGATAGAGAGGTACCGGAGGAGAAGGCTGCGGGGTTTTCGGGACAGCAACCACCCCCGCAGGATCCTTCGGCATCCACGCAAGAGGACCAGCGTGTAGCAGCTGGTCTAGGGGCTGCGTTACAGGAGATAACGGCAGTCGCGAGAGCGGAATTAGCAGTACAGGGCCCGGCACGACAGCCAAGAAGCGAATCTTCTCCCAACCCTCTCTTCGGGGTCAATTTACGTAGAGGCGCAGCGTTTGACGAGCTCGCCGACATGGACCAAAGTATGTTCGAGCCCAGGGGTGCACCACTCCCAGGGGTTGACCTCACCCCACGTGCGGTGGAGGCGGAGATACAACGTTTAAGGGCTCAATACCGAAACACACTGGGCGAACGAAGAGGAGGATTTTACAACCCGGATAGGGACCGGAATTGGACGACTACCTTCGGTGAAGGAAGTAGGCTTTACCCCATGGGGGTGGAGATCCCAGGGGTACGCCGAAATTTTTTTCCGGATCCACCTGCGGAGGTAAACAACACCGCGGCAGCCGAGGAACGAGTTGCCGATCGACTCGAGAGGGGGGATCGAGAATTGGAGGCCATACGGGCAGAATTGGCCGGTTACGTATCCGGAGAAGTGGAACGAAGGTTCGCCAAACGCCAAGGGAGACGGCGAACCACGTATCCGGAGGATGAAGAAGACTCACCGTATATCAGCTTGGATTTAGCGCTGAAAAATATTAAAACATTCGATGGCGATAATCCCAACAGATTAGAGTAATTCTTGTCATCCTGTGAAGCAGTATGGGAGAGAGTGAAACCAACGCAGAGGGGAACACTTCTGGCGCTCGTACGAAGCGGAAAACTAGAAGATCGTGCAACGCGAGAATTACGACATAAGGTGATACGTAATATGTCAGAATTACGTAGTGAATTGGAAGCGCTGTACGGGAAGCGAAAATCTCTCGCTGCCCTGCAGTATGAATTTTGCCTGTTGAAGCAGGGACCGAAGGAATCGGTAGCGGCATACGCCGCGCGGGTGGAAAGACTAACGGGGGAGGTGTCGGAAAAACTTTGCGAAGATACCGAACCCCATGGTGCGCGATATGTTGAAGCGGCTGTGCGACGAAGCGCGCAAATGAACTTTGAGAATGGTTTACAGCCCGATATCCGCATGATAGTGCGCTCCCGGAATTACGGAAGTCTACGGGACTCTGTAGTCGGAGCAGCTGAAGTAGAGAAAATGCTCGGATCACAGGGCAGTAAGGGAGCACCGGGGGGTAGTCAACCTCGACACTCGGTGGGAGGAGGGGGTGCAACACCCCGAAAATGTTTTATTGTGGACAAACGGGACATATCTCTCGTGATTGCACGAGAAAATCGGGACGCCCGAGTCTCCCCGCACCAGGACCGGGGAAGGAAGTGAATCAAGTGAAAATAACGTGAAATTACTGCGGGAAAGTTGGACATCTGTGGAGAGAATGTAGGAAGCGACTGCAGCAGGGCAGTCAAAAGCCGCAGCAGTCAGGAAAAAACAACGGCAATGAGCAACCTCCTCCGAAGCCGCAGGGGACCGGGAAAACCGTTAAAGATTTCCTGGGAACCGATCAGCAGCGGGCGGAAAGATAAGGACAACAGCACGAGGTCTACGTTGTCAACGTCACGTCTTCGGGGATTGCAAGCGATTTCCACATCAAATCACCTGAATGCAAAACCGAAATACTGACTCTGAAAGCCGATACGGGAGCACAGGTCAGTTTCATAAGTCCAGAGGTTCTCGGGGGTGATATACAAGCCGAAAAAACCGAGTCAACACTCATCGGATTGGGAGGACAGCCAGTCCTCTCGACATTCGTGGCAGAAATACATTTGGAGACTCCGAAGGGAACAATATCGCATTGGCTCCACGTAGTGCCTGAGGGGATGGATTTGGGGGTGCACGGCTTCCTAGGAATAGACTTCATTCGCGAGCATAAAGTAGATATTCTTCAGGGCAAGGAAATTCGAATTCGCGGACATCGAATGCCTTTAGGGAAAAAGAATACAAATGCCGATGCGCTGAGTCGAGTATATGTAACGACGCGCTCGCATGCACGACGGGCGGAGAAAGAGACAGCCAACGACAGCAACGAGCACGAGGGAGAGAGCGATAGTGCCCGCGTAGAAAAAATTAGTATGGGATTGACTCTGGGAGGACGATGGGCGAGAGGCTGGGGTTTGTTTGGAATTGAATCTGGGAAGCACTATGGGCAGTCATCTGGGTTTTGGGACCCGGCTGGATGGTTTCCCAGACCTTTTCCCATAGCTTCAGTGGACGGGGGGAATCCTCGTGCAATCAATCCCATACGCTTTTCCAGATTCTATCCCAGCCGTCGCATACGAACGGGGATCCTCGTGCAATCAATCCCATATGCTTTTCCAGATTCTCTCCCAGCCGTCGCGTACGACCGGGGGAATCCTTGCGCGATCAATCCCATACATAGAATCCCATGTTATGTGTAAGTGAAAGAAGATGAAAAAATAGATTTTGTCAAATGGAAGAAAAAAATAAAAAACGAAAAAATATGCCTAAAACCAATTTTTTTCGACGGATATGAGTTCCCCGAGCAAAGTTAAATGCTGCAATACGTAATCGGCGTTTGAAATTCGATGTAGGTCCCAAAAATATTGTAAAGTATTGGATGAGTTTAACATAGATCTTTTAATTTATCTATCCAAGCTTTTCCCAGTACATCACATTATTTTTGGGGCCTTAAATGAAATTTAACCGCCGATTATGTACTACAGCGCTTAACTTTGCTCGGCGAAATCATATTCGTTGAAAAAAAATTAGATTTGAGCATATTTCTTCGTTTTCCATTTTTTCCTTCCATTTGACAAAATCTATTTTTCCTTCTTCTTTCATTTACACCCGCGTAGAAAAAATTAGTATGGGATTGACTCTGGGAGGACGATGGGCGAGAGGCTGGGGTTTGTTTGGGATTGAATCTGGGAAGCACTATGGGCAGTCATCTGGGTTTTGGGACCCGGCTGGATGGTTTCCCAGACCTTTTCCCATAGCTTCAGTGGACAGGGGAAATCCTCGTGCAATCAATCCCATACGCTTTTCCAGATTCTCTCCCAGCCGTCGCATACGAACGGGGATCCTCGTGCAATCAATCCCATATGCTTTTCCGGATTCTCTCCCAGCCGTCGCGTACGACCGGGGGAATCCTTGCGCGATCAATCCCATACATAGAATCCCATGTTATGTGTAAGTGAAAGAAGATGAAAAAATAGATTTTGTCAAATGGAAGAAAAAAATAAAAAACGAAAAAATATGCCTAAAACCAATTTTTTTCGACGGATATGAGTTCCCCGAGCAAAGTTAAATGCTGCTGTACGTAATCGGCGTTTGAAATTCGATGTAGGTCCCAAAAATATTGTAAAGTATTGGATGAGTTTAACATAGATCTTTTAATTTATCTTTCCAAGCTTTTCCCAGTACATCACATTATTTTTGGGGCCTTAAATGAAATTTAACCGCCGATTATGTACTACAGCGCTTAACTTTGCACGGCGAAATCATATTCGTTGAAAAAAATTAGATTTGAGCATATTTCTTCGTTTTTCATTTTTTCCTTCCATTTGACAAAATCTATTTTTCCTTCTTCTTTCATTTACACATAATATGGGATTCTATGTATGGGATTGATCGCGCGAGGATCCCCCCGGTCGTACGGTACGGCCGGGAGAGAATCTGGAAAAACGTATGGGATTGATTGCACGAGGACTCCCCCCGTCCACTGAAGCTATGGGAAAAGGTCTGGGAAACCATCTAGCCGGGTCCCAAAACCCAGATGACTGCCCATAGTGCTTCCCAGATTCAATCCCAAATAAATCCCAGACTCTCGACCATCGTTCTCCCAGAGTCAATCCCATACTAATTTTTTCTACGCGGGCACATAATAAGGGATTCTATGCATGGGATTGATCGCGCGAGGATCCCCCCGGTCGTACGGTACGGCCGGGAGAGAATCTGGAAAAACGTATGGGATTGATTGCACGAGGACTCCCCCCTTCCACTGAAGCTATGGGAAATAGTCTGGGAAACCATCTAGCCGGGTCCCAAAACCCAGATAACTGCCCATAGTGCTTCCCAGATTCAATCCCAAATAAATCCCAGACTCTCGACCATCGTTCTCCCAGAGTCAATCCCATACTAATTTTTTCTACGCGGGTGGCGAGCGCTTGGACACTCCATCGCGATGCAGCGAAGACGCGAGTGAGACAGCGCGAGGCAACAGCGGTGACTCGAGTGCGATGGATGACGCAACAGCCATCGTGCCAGGTGAAGCGGCAGTCAGCAACGAGCGCGAGGGAGACAGACGACGCGATAGCGACAGCCACTCGGACGATGGAGATAACGGCGGCCATGCGAGCTACGGTGATAAGGACCGTAGCGATGGCGAATCTTTAAGTAAAGAGGAGAGAAGAAAAATTCTATATGAATGTCACGATGTTAAATAGAATACGACTCGCATATACTTGGCCCGGTATGCGAAAAGAGATAGAAGATTACGTTGCAGCATGCGATAAATGCCAACGTAATAAAATTCGTTCGACGCCAAAAGCTTCGATGGTGATTACTGACACACCATCGAGGGCATTCGAAAAGGGGGCGCTCGACATTGTGGGGCCTTTAACTCAAACGGAAACGGGAAATAAATATATTCTCACGTTTCAGGATTTATTAACGAAATACAGCATCGCGATACCTCTCCCCTCGCAGACAGCAAACGATGTCGCTCGTGCATTTACGGAGGAAATTGTATGTCGTTACGGGATACCGGAAGTCGTACACACGGATCAAGGTACGAATTTTCTGAGCTCGATATTTAAAGACGTTTGCAAACTGTTGCACATAGAAAAAGTGCAGACGACGGCATATCATCCGCAGTCAAACGGTGCTTTAGAACGTTCACATCGAACGTTAGCTGAATACCTGAAGAGTTACATTGACGAAGATCAGAAGAATTGGGACAAATGGTTGCCGTACGCCATGTTCCAGTACAACCCCACCCCGCATACGGCTACGGGCTTCACACCCTACAGCCTGATATTCGGAAGGGAAGCTGAGCTCCCCACTTCGTTGAAAAAACCCTCAAGTACGCTGTACGCGTACGACGACTACTCGCAGGAATCGCGAGAACGAATGAGAGCATCTTGGGCGATGGCTCAAGCTAACCTTACAGCCGCGAAAATTCATGCAAAGGAGTTTCACGACGGAAAAGCGAAGGAGCGGAAATTCGGCATTGGTGAGAAAGTCTTACTACATGACGAAACAGTACGGCAGGGAAGATCAGCAAAACTCACAGCTAATTGGATAGGGCCGTTTGTAGTTGAAGAAGTGCATCGTCCCCTCAACTATACGATTTGCAAAGGGCGGTGGAGGCTGAAGGTCCATGTGGATCGTCTCCGCGAGTACATCGAAAATTGAGGGATCGGATTTTTAAGGGGGGGGGGGGGGGGGGGGGGGGGGGCGAGGGGGAGAGCTGTATAGCTGTATAGCTGTATAGCTGTATGTAAGGGAAAAAAAATGTATTGCGAGGAATAACACTGTTGCAGGGTGTTATGCATGCTGGTGATGGTCAGCGGCGACAATGGTTACGACATACGGAAATTTCGCAATGTGCCCGGAATTTATTTCGGAAACATTGGCACGTTGAGTTTATATACGGATGTCTGGACTTTGGCTGTACGGATGGATCTTTCGAATCTCATGGCACTGGAGGAATCAATTCAATGGCATCTGAGCGTGTATCAGGACCGATGCAAGGAGTCAAGGAGTTCCGGAGGTCACTGTGCGGAGATGTTCGTGCATCTGGAGCGTCTCTCCAAGAAAGTCGAGGAAGAAATCGGCGTGAGACACGTTCTCGTGGGAGGAGAGCATCGGGGTAAGCGCGGATTGGTCGATGGATTGGGTTCTGTGCTCAAATCCATCACGGGAAATCTCGATGCATCCGATGGCGAACGTATCGAGAACGAAATTTCGGCGGTACGTGATACGCAAGAATCAATGAAAGATGGGATGCTGCGACAGCTGCAAGTGGTCGAGTCGTCACTCGACATGTTCAATCGCTCGTCGCACGCGTCTGAGCGGAATTTCCATAAGTTAAACGACATGCTGCGGGAGGTCAATGGATACTTTCACAACAGCACCAGTCGCCTAGCCAATCCACAGCAATTCGACGAGAGTCTGGGGCTTTTAGACTCGTACATGGAGGTATTTCTCGGCGAAGTAAGGGATATCGCGAATTTATTCACCGGAATTGCGTCAGGGACGGTGTATCCGACGATCGTCTCGCCAGAGAAGATGACGAAATATCTCTCCGAGGCATTGCCGCTTGTGCCAAAGGGATATAGCTTCCCTCGACCAGTGGCTAGAGAAAATGCAGCAGCGATCCTGCGTTTGGCCACCACAATGGCTTATCGCGTTGGGGGGAACGTTACACTTCTCATCGAGATACCCCTCGTCTGTGTAACGGAGTACAGTGTCAGTCGAACATATCCACTCCCGAGGCGGGGGGAAAACGACACGTACTACTACCTGGAAACGACGCCGGAACCAGTAGTAGTGGATCGGGAAAATAGGAATTTTCTACGCATAACGGAACAGGAGCTAGAGGAGTGCAAGAAGGATGGAACGAGGTATTATTGTAATCCTCGACATCCCGCATTCACAATAAACGAAGACGCACCATGCACCGTGCGAACCTACGTGGGAGGTGCGGTAGGTCGGGAACAAAATTGCCCGAAACGCATCGTTAAATTGACCAGCACACTCATCGTGAGTTTACGGCAGCCGGGACGTTGGCTGTACGTTGCGCCGCGCCCCGAGACAGTGGCAATAGCCTGCATTGGAATGCCGAGTCAGCAGGCCATCCTCAGCGAGGAATTTTCGCGTCGAAGCCATGAAACGCATGACACAAGAAATTACCGACAACGACTTTGTGCCAACGTATAACCTTACGTTGACACCTCAGGAAGCAGAATGCATACCGGTGGTAGCTGGGCAACAAGGGGGCATCACCCTCGAACACGTAGTCAGCACAGCACAGGAGCTGAACGACCTCGGAGTGCGCCTGCGGCACGTCCGAGACAGCTTGGGAAACCGGGTATCACGCGCGCAGCAGATTTATGAAAAAATCGGCCACCATTCGGTTGGCGCGATTGCGCTACTAATAATAATAATCTTCGCCCTATATTGGCTGATGCAAAGACGATGCCAGACACCGCAACCGACGATAGAAGCCCCCTGTACGAAGGTGACGGCACATAGATGCGAGGAGACGCCAACGGAAAGGCGGAACCAGCGACGAGCATCCACGACAGAAGAGCCGAAAAGGACGCCAGCAGCAGCAACAACAGGTGAACCAGGGAAGCCCCGAGATGCCATAAGCGAAAGGGAAGGAGAAACCGAGATACAAACGATATCTCGAAGAAATTCATTTATTCACAATAAAAAACGAATACACAAAGAAATGGCGGTAACACGCTCTTAGCGTACAAACTCCCATACGTCATCGTCATCCTCGCTCTCACCAGCAGGGCGAATACCGGACGACCCCGAAGGGAGGGATATCCGGTGTCTCTGGTAGGCCGGGTAGGCTCGCCGATTTCCGCGTCGTCTCGAGATAATTTGTAGCCGAGACGAGCCCCGGGCGTAAGGCCGATCATCGAAGACCGGAACCACGGGCGGCGGGACAGCAGGAACCGAGGGTGCTTCCGACGGCGACGACTGGACCGGAACTACGACCGGACCGTCAACCACTTCCTCCTCCAGGGTCAAACGCATTTTCTGCGTAGTGATAAGTGGAAAACGGGAAACAAAGACAATAGAAATTATATAGGGAATAAAAAAAAAAGGATAGAAGTGGAAAGAGTTCCGTACCTTGGCCGGTGGCGACGACATGTCGACGATAGATTTTTTTTAGTTGTTCTGGCGTAGAGCCCAAACAAAATTTGCGAGGAGAATAACGCTCCGCGGCGAACGCGCCGGCTTATAGACCGGAAGAATAGCCGACGCAGCAGAAGCGTGCAACCACCGGGTTCAATGAACACAACACCAGCAAATTCCAACGGATGGAAAAAATTGTAACGCTTCTGTAATGGATGGTCAGTTACGCGGGTTTTACTGCAGAAATAAAAGAGACGCAAAGATGTTGAAATGCAACTTAAAGAATATTTATTAATATAGGGAGAGTGTACCGTCTGACAATTAGGGTGGTCGGAGTAGAACTAACTTAAAGAGGTGTCGAAGTGAAGGGCTTCGACGCCGGTAACTCGTATCGTTGCGCGCGTGAGGTATACCTCCGCGCGCTGATAAGGACCGTCGCGCGAATCGTGGTCGCGCGACGGCTTGACCATTGCCGTGAGACGGCGATCCAATTGTCGCTCTCACGGCAAAAGTGCTGACGGCAAAAATGCAAGTTATCTCGCTTCTCAGAAGGAGAAGCGAGTATGACGAAATATTATGCCTAATATCTAGAAAAAGATTTTTTTGTATAAGGGGACCGTTACACTCCCCCCCCCAGAAAAATTTAGCGATGCTCCTGCATCGCGTGTTTACATAATATTTCGTTTGTGTGTGAGTCTATATAATTCAAAATTTTGAAAAACTAAATATTTTGGTTGCATTTTTGTAATTGTGTGCGTATGTGTATTTTTTATATTTGTGCTTTTTTTTTGTCGTTGAGTTGTCCAAAATTTCTTCTTTGTTTTGTGGTCCGATAATCCGTTGTCCAGTTTCCGTTTTAATTTTGATGTCGTCTGTAGTTTTATATATTTATGTTCCGGATTATGTCCCTTGGTTTTATTGTTACGTCCTGACGTAACTCTCTTCATTTTTTCATTAATAACAGTTTTTCGCAACTCATTTTTCTGCTTACTTTCTTACTATGCAAACCTTTCTCCTTCCAAAACAATTAATACATCTCACGGAAAATCCAAATATCACCGATCCTCATAAAAATCACGAGAAGAAATGATTTCTCTCATCAATCGTTGAACGATACTTCAGGAATAATTTTCCATTGGGAAAAATATGTCCAGGAAGGTTAAAATAAACAGCATGTAAAGCTAAAAACAGGGTAAAAGATAGATGATAAAATTATCTACCACACGAGCTAGATGCGGACAGAGGTCTCAATCCCCCTCGACACACGCACTACCCTCGGTGAAACAGCGAACTCCGCTGCCGACGTCGGTACAATCGACTACTGCATCGACTCAAGGAGTATAGATCTAAGCTTTTACCCTGCGGCCAGACCATTAAAGTTTTTCTAACTGAAGGTCAAAAAGGCCCTCCAACGTAAAAAGGGGAACCTACATTACCTTATGTATGGAAATTAACCCCGACTACCGAAATAGTTTCAGTATTTCGACACCGAACAGCATTGCATAATATTCCTGAATATACGAGTCACGCGATTGAGAGTCAGAACATCCCCCACATCATCCAACCACTCATCATTATAATGACATAATTTTCTTTAATCACGATCCTAAAAGAAATACGGTTTCATACTCCCACACGCTTTCTAATTTAACACTAATTTAATGAATATGACCATTTTAAAAATCTTCGCAATTAAATTATAAATTACGGTATCAAATGAATCAAAGATGGTAAAATTGTCCAGAATTACAGGAGGAATAATCGATGCAAGTTATTGGCAAACGCTACTAATGCCATGAAAATTTAATAAATTCAAAACAACAAAATTATTTTTGAACTTAGAAGTGCTATTCGATACTAGTTAAGAGTGAAATATCATTTATGGCAAGAAATCAAATACGATCATACAAAGGCTGATTAGTCGAATCACGCAAAGACACGAAAAATAGTCGAGACGAATAAACGTCTATGATTTTGTGAAACACGTGCAGTCACCATAATGTTTGATAACACAATATGTAACGGTGAAGGAGAGGGCAAAGATGGTCAAAATTTGAGGAATAACAAACGAATGAAACAGAAAATTTACATTACTAAAGCTAAACAATTCAAGGAAGAGAGTCGTAAATCATTTCCGAACCGCCGAACCGAGTTGCGGTAGCGCGGGATGCAACACAAGTATGCCTCGACGATGAGTCACGAAGGCAAGGCGGCTCAACCACCAAGCGCGAAGACGCAATTCCGTCGAGAAAAGTCACATACTGCGCGCAGAAGAAATGCCTCCCTACGATCGGGAGAATGAAATAATGATATTTTAATGTAACTATTATCCTTCCGATAATGTTCACCGTATAAATTGGTATCAGGAGTAAAAATGTACTCCTGGAATTTCGTTTTCTCGGCTCATGGTGCACAAATTTATAAATCAGTCAATATATCAAATTAATCAGGAATAATTCCTTATTCGTATGTCGCAACTATTTTTTCCAAAAATCATGGAAAAGGTCGTAACGTGAGCAACTACAAAGTACATGTAGCAGGAAAACGTACGTCGCATACAGTTGACTCGGTCCCCCCCCCCCATTTATAGTATAAAAATAAACATTGCAGGTTATATCAAAATGTTCAGGAACATTCCACCGTTAACATGGAATTGTTAATTTATCGATATTACTTAACATTCGACCAGAATTCACTTTGAAAGACAGAAAATAAGTCGGAATCGGCACACTGTAAGGATAATAAAAGGGGCCCGGGCAAGGAACGAGTTGCGTAAGCTAAGCTGCATAGCGTCAAGGTTAGTTCACGACGATAGGGGAAGGTCTAGCAGGTACACCGAAAGAGGGGAGTCATACAGCTCGCCCGGGCAACGGAACAGTAGTTCCGGAATGACCATATAAGGGAATAAGACGATCGTACGACGTTGTTACCGGGCACGCGCAATAGTTGCTGCACGCCTCTTAGGGGGGCAACGCCCAAAGATATCGGGCCGGTTATGCTACCGATACTTCGGATATTCAAGAAAATCCTGATATTTTAAAATGAAATAATTTGTACAAGAGCCGAGAAATATTTTTACCCTTCAGGTATATAGTAATTTGACACCCAAACAATGACAATGCGACGAAATTATTAATAATAAAATATACATATCTCTCGACTCTTACCACCGTCCTCGGAATACGAAGACATACCGGAGAATTTTACAAACAGCAACTATCAGTCGATTTTTCTCTCTCTCTCTCTTATGTTAAACATATCAAATCTTAATTATTTTTAGTAATTTGTTTACGAATTATTAATATTAAAATTACAAATAACTCAGGCAAATAATTAGGCATAAGAAAGGAAAGGGAATTCAATAGAAACGGGATAAATTTACAATTATCTCGCAATACGAATATTCCAGAAATCCTGGAATCTCGAGCAAGCCGAGAGGAGAATAGCGAAGGGGCAACGTTACTCATCAGGGGAGCAGAATGCCCGGGATACGTGAGGGAGGGTTCTTCCCCCTCTGATTACCATTTTTCTAGTATATAAGAGCCCGCGAAAAGAGGGCACGAGAGTACCAGGACAGAGTAACTACCGTCAGGATTAGAGATCAGGAGTAGAGTTAGGAAGTCAACGGAAACGCGCAACTGGCGCATCCGATCGGTAGGCTGGTGCTCCGGCTGGGCGGCAAGAAGGATAGAGTCTGAGACCGCGCACTCTGTTTACCACCATTAGAAAGAGACATCACGGGTATTTTTCGGACAACGAATAGAATTGTACCGTTCTCCTATTGGAGAAGTTTGTTTATAATATTTTCCATCTCCAAAAATTGTACTCATTTTCACTGTGACCAGAGTTTTCTTGGTCCAGTCCAGTTCACCAAATTGTCACTCTCAATTCATCCGTTGTAACGAAGTCAGCTTCGCTTCACCGTCAAAATCCTTTTTTACTTCATTGTTGAAAGAGATTTCTGTACGAATAACGGTCTTGGAATCAATTGTACTTTCCAAAACTCGCATTCTCTTGCATTCTTTTTGAATCTGCCTGAGATATTTTTCTTTGAATAAAATTTGAAAATTACGAGAATCCCGCGCACAAAGTCGTGTTTCACCGATTTCATCGCAACAATCAACACTTCAACGAACAACGTAAGTACAATTTTAATTCAACTTCTTCAATATTTCTATAATTAGAAGTGTGTATAATATACTGTGTCACTCTACCTCCCCGATAATTCGCCTACCCGTCGCCAGACATCATCTACATTACTCACAGAACAACATTCAGGTTACCAGATCGTTTGTACCGCGTTGAAATATTTCGACATAATTAAAATCACCTATGATCCGCATTCTATTTACGCGACAGATAAGATATTTCGTAATACCTCTCAGACAAGTCAACGAATAGCATTCCAAGCCCTATCCTTAGTAAATTTCCTCACGGTTAGACTAGAAAATGGGCAGTTGCGCCGATAATTGATGCCAGGAGTGGTAGAGGAGGGAGAGATCTCTCTTGACCAGCGCGTATTCAATCGTACTCGACGCAACCACGCGTTAAAAAATTAGGGTGAAAGGAGAAACATCCGCATTTTTGACGTAACACTTGCCCTGAGGTGATGCCCGCGAGTACATATATCATGGTTTCATCTATCTCGGTGTTTCGCGCAAGGCTGGACTTTTTTACGAGATTTATCTCGGCACCGGTGTCTACGAGAAACAGTGTTTCTTTCGTGCGTAGATTGGTCGAGAGTATTTTTACTGTTGGTGGCTTATGCCTTTTTGTTAAGCCTAAATTAATCCTAGCTTCCTCAACTATTATTTTTACATTATTTACATTTTTTGAGAGGGGGGTCCCCTGTTTTTGTCGTCTCTGTCTTGGGCGCGCTTAATTCTGACCTCCTGTCGCGCTGTTCCGGGAGGTAGAATTTGGGTTTTTTTTTAAATACATTTTGCAATGCCTCTTCTATTTGAGACAGCTCAAAGTCGGTCTTTCTCGAGTTGCGATTTCCTCTATCTCTAGAGTTATCGCGACTATCTGCGTCTCGAGAGTTACCTCGTTGAGTTGAGTTACTGCGGTCTCGCGAACCGCTTCGATTTCTCGAATCGCTGTGATCTCGAGAGTCGTTTCGATTCCGGGAGTAATCACGTTCATATCGATCGCGTTGTCGACCACGCGAGTCGTTTGAATTGCGAGATCTATCCCTACTGTTGTTGCGCGAGTATCGGTTGCGCGAATTATCTCGCGAATCACGCGAATCGCTCCTGTAGTAACGACTTCGCGAATTGTCGTAACTGCGTCTATCGTGCCAATTGTTTCGCGAGTTTGAGCGATCACGGTTTCTCGAATTTCTATTTTGCGAATTGTCACTTGACCGTCGGCTTCTACGACGATCTTTGACGTATTCGCGAGTGCGCTTTATCGTGAAACATTCGGGGGTTTCGTGAGTACGGTTTTCGCCGAGAACCTCGCAATATTTAATGTTTGGTTTTTTTTCAATGATTTCGTCGAGTTCGTCTGTGATGGACGCGAACCTTACCTTGGCTTGTGCTTTTACGTCGATTTCTTTCCCTCGATGGATCTCTTGTCTGTGGAGCAATTCTAGCACGATTGACTCCGCAGCTGCGATTGCTTCGTCTACTGTTTGCCATGATTTATGCATTAAAAGATTACCGATTTGATCTGAAAGTCCGCGGATGTAAGCTTTGATGACTGCAGTATCAACTTCGCTAATTCTGTTTGCTAAATATGTCTGTTGTACGGCGGTCTTATAAACCTCGCCTAGGCGGTCGTGTATGCGTTTAGCTACTTTGCGAGTACGTGCTGAATAAGTTTTGACCGGTTCATTGTAGTTTTGAACGTTTGTTTTTAACTCTAGTTCTAAATCTGATAATTCGAATGGTTTTTCAAAGTAATCTTTTAGGTCTTTTAAGAGTGTGTCCATATTTGTGTACGTTTTTGTTTCCGTTACGTCTGCTGCCTCACCTGATAACTTCAGGTGCAGCATACTTAGGAAGGTGGTCATATTTTCCTCGGGAATCAACTTTGCTGCGTACCTGCAGGGTCGCGCGAATTGTTCCAGCGGTATGTTTTTTCCATCAAATGACGGTATGTTATTAAATACGTCGCGAAATGTTACGAAATTCGAAATGTTTTCGAGTTCACTAGTACTGGGATTTGCGGTTGCCATTGCGTTTCTGTTTGACGACAGGCGTTCGGCTCGCGCTTTGTCAGTCAATAATAATCTATAGTAACTGTTCGCACGTTCAAGGTTGCGTTTATGAGGCGCAATCTTGTCTGCACGGGAGAGAGAAGGTTGTTCTCTCTCCCTTGTTTCTCTGCAGGATGAGAGGAAAAAGGGATAAAAGAGAGAGAAAAAGAAATTTATTCTATAAACGGGAAAGGGAAAAACTGTTTATACATGTTTAATTTGAAGTATTTAAGGAAGTTATCAAAATTGGGAAAAAGTTTTAAAAGTGAACAAGCGTCTCAGCGCCCTGCGGGCGCAGATGCTCTTGTTGGTGGGCTCCGCCCCCCAAACCCCCCGAAAAATGTCCCGAAGGGACATTTTTTAAGGCACTCACGGGGGTGCACGTCGCGCTGCGCGCTCCGTATTGAGTGTATTTACACATCGCGCTATGCGCTACGGATGAAGTATGTTTATACGTCGCGCTCTGCGTTTCTTTTCGAAAGTACGTATGAGGGAAAAACATTTATCAGTTACGTAAATTAATTCATAGTGTTTAACCTTCGTCGAATAAAAATATTTCTTTTTTGTACCAATTGATTATTAATATTCACGACGGATATTTCCTTTTTGTTTGACGATAAATTGTCAAATATTGAGACACGAGACAAATATAACGAATTGCACCATGTAGAAGTTGATCAAATTAATTTAACGAATCAAATCATGTCTAGTAAAGTCGTTTTATTGGCTTAAAACTTATGACCAGATTTAATGAATATAAAACAAACACACAAAACATGTACCGACACCAATACGATTACCATTTAGCATTCAGGCCAAATATCCCCTTTAAATTCTTACCCTTCAGTGTTTTTTTTCTTCCCCATAATTGATGGAGTCAGTTCGTTATTTTATCTGTAGGAAACCAAATCATTGTAGAAGAAAAGTTCAAGAAATTTGCTATTCTTTGTGATTTTCAATGTAATTTTGTCGATATTTATGGATGCTGCAAAAAAATGCTATCTCGAAAACGAAAAAATATATCGCTTTGGTTCCTGTCTTGTATTTAAGAGGAAGTAGTACGCTACTCGAATAAAAAATTTGTCATCTTGGATGGCTCCGAAACATTTTTTACAAATTGATGAAATTCTTGAAAAATACGACTTTGAAGACTCTTTGACAGTCCTCTTATAACATATTTCATTTCTACCATTTGAGATATTTTTTTTTTTTCTTCTTCGTAATACATGGCATCAGCTCGTTATTGTCTCTGTAGAACAGACAAGTATTGGAGACGAGAAGTTTGAGAAATTCGATAATTTTTTTCGTTTTTCAATGAAATTTTATTGATATTTATCGTCGCTTAAAAATATCAAATTTAGCATCATATCATATCGTATTTTTTAAAATTTTATTTAATCACAAACGAGGATAAGTTTCTCGGTACGGAATAACTCGTAAAATCGACAAATTCAGTGTTTCTTACTTTCTTGATAAATAATTATTTATAATTGTTCTTTAAGAGTACAATTGTTTTTTTTTTTTGCGAAAAAAACTTTTCAAGACATGAGCATATGAAAGAAATTCGTATTTCGACGAAAATTTGAAAAAATTTGAAAAAAAAAAACGTTGGAAATACGTCGATAGAATAATCATTAGCAGTTTTCTTATCAAGTGTAAACGAATAAATCCAGCGAACAAAATTGACAAAGATTTCGAATGTGATGAATCTCCGACGGTCGAAGTGTAAAAAATAAAATTTTTAAACATAGCACACTTTTTATCTGCGCAATAACGCGGAGAGTCAGTTTGTAAATACGATTTCTTTGAGAGGAAAGGATTAGAGACAGGAATTTCGAGAAATTTGAAAAAACAATTCGTTTTTTGACGAAAATTCGTAAAATTAGTCTTTGCTTAAAAAAAATCATATCTCGGCAGCGAAAAAAGATTTCGACTCTTATTTTGGCTTGTTTTGAAGAGGAGAAAATACGTTGCCAGAAAAAGAATTTGCAGTTTTTATTATTAACTGTAAACGAATAAATCGGGTGAACATAATTGACAAAGATTTCAGCTGCGATGAATCTTTGACGGTCGAAGGATAGAAAATTCTTTTTTTTATGATTGCACACTTTTTATTTGCGCTATACCGCGTAGAATCCATTTATATTTACGTAAAATAGGAACAAAGATTGAAACGAGATGTCGATTTTTTTTTATTTGAAAATCATCCGGCCACAGAGTACGCGCGCCGCGACGTATGAGCATCTGTGTATCGTCTGCTACGAAATTGTCATCTGCTTCCAAAGTTTGACAGATAGAATAAAACGAAAAAATATATATAAATATATATTGTAATTATTTTGGCTATTCGATGAATCTTTTTTGTCAGTTCACTACCAATTTTTTCAGTGAATACGTGAAATTTATCATTTTTATTACGAATGTGAATAAAATATGGTAAAATATTGCGAATGATTTTCGGTGATAATATATTATTTTCGAAATAAAATCGCAAAAATTTGTGAATCTGTGTATGATATTTCGTGTTTTATTTTTCACAACCGAAGTTTTTTTTTTAACATGATGAAAAATGGATGTTTGGCAAATCTAAATAACATAACCTTTAAAGCAAATCTTGTTATAACCACTGTTTTTTAATTATTTTATAATTACATTTATATTTGTCAGAATGACTCAAAATTTGTTGTGCATAGTGCTTTCGATGCAATGAAATATTGTTGCGAAAGAGAAAAGAATTGGTTTCCAGGATTCTTAATTGGAGCACCGTACGGACATCAGATGTGAGAAAATCATTTTTTTATGGAAAATTGTGATGAATAAATAGTTAGAGATGTAGGATTGTCTCTAAATTTGCTGTTCGTAGTGCTTTTGATAAAACAAAATGATGCTGCGAAGGAGAAAAAAATTGGTTCGTAGAGTTCATTATGATGGCACCGTACGGACACTTGACCGAAGGCAAATGCAAATTGTGGCCAATAATTTTTTAGAAAAAATACTTAAATGTCTTAGATTGGTTTTAAAAGTAATATGCATACTGGAAATAATGTAATAAAAAAACCCTGCGAAGGAGAACAAAATTGGTTCGCACCATCTAAAGTTACAGTGTGATACGGACGTCCGAGAAGAAAAATTCAGCCAAAAAGTTGTTTTCATTGCACCGCAGGCTTAAAAAAATATTTCTATTCATCGCAGTCACTTCAAAGTAACTACGCATGATGTTGGAGATACACCGAAGCAAATGGTGAAAAATAAAAATTTTTGGAGTATGCGCTGCGGAGTAACCCCTTCGACAGACTCCGAAGAGCAACGGATGGTCATTTTAATAGGCACCCTTTGCCTATTGTTATATTGAGTGCCTAAAAAAGGATTCTATTTAACAAAAAAAAATTTTTTTTGCACAATAATTGCTGTAACTCGGCTGACCTTACAATAAATTTTTTTTTATACTTAGCGTCAAAACAGTACCATGTTTCTGAATTTACATTCCTGATAAATCTATCTGCCCCATAGAGCAAATGGAGGGGGGTGGGGGCACTAAGTGTCTTTGCGCCAACAGGGCACTAAGGTGCTCCTTTCATGTTTGTACCGTTTTTTGTTACATTCACATAAATAATAAAAAACATTTTTTCTTATGAAAATGTAAAAAACCTCGCCAAGTAATTTAGAAATTATTTTTAAATATTTTTTTACAAATAAAAAACTTTTTTAAAAATAATATGTACCAAGTAAAAATAAATTAAAAACAGCTTTGTTCATCCGTTCTTTTATTGTTATTCATTCATTTGTGTTCTAAGGACTCGCCAAGTTTTTTAAAAATAATATTTACTTGGCTCATATGATTTTTTTACGTTTTTTATTTGCCAAAAATCATAAAAAAAAATCATTTTTAAACTACTTGGCGACGTTTTTTTTAATTTATTAAAGAAAACTGTTCTTTATTATTTATTTCATTCTTTTTTTACATTTATTTTTTTATTATTAATATGAAATTTGTATAATTAAAGAAAACTGTTTCATTTTGCAACGTTAAAAATCCGTACGCATCTTTCTTTTTATCATACGTGAAATATTTATTATTGATTAAAGTTATCATTCGCCTGCGACTAGTTAATATAATTTTTTCACACAAACATCCCTTTTTTTAACCACGAGAGAGGTTTTTTTTATTTGTAGTTTTTACGATAATAAAATTATAAATAACCCCTCACCATTTAACTTCTATTTCAATGACCCAATGAGTGTGTGCAATTCGCCCATCGCGGATACGGATATCACGAGTTGCTGTTTTCACCAACTGACACTTGGATATTGGTAACGGCTAATCGTTCGCTTCGCTTATACCATAATGTTTGTGCGGTTCACGTATGGACGCACGGACGCAACATACAGGCATAATGGAATATCGGACAAACAATTGGCAATCGAAAAAACCTTTGGTGGAAAAATTTTAGTAGCTTGTGATCGATTTATATTATGAAAGTGTCTTTTGAAGTTAGATCCGATGTCTCGTTTCCGAGAACAAAACTGTGAAACTTTAGGAGCCACGATATTGGCGTATAAGTACACGGTAGTACTCTACGCGCGCGGACTCACCGGGCGGACTTTTAACTTTTTAAACTACGTGGCGTCGAGACGCTTCCGCGTCTCTTGACACTTCGTATATGATCAGAAAGTAAAAATTATGCAACAACTTTTGTATTGCCCTACGTGGTATTAAACTTTTTCAACCGACATTCATAAATAAATGCTATGCGTTATGTAACGGTCCCATAATATTTGACTTTTCACATTATTCATTTTTCAGCAGCCACATCTCCATCTGAGAATGGATGCTGTTATCGCCGAATCGTTAGCACCTTTCGCGGCAGAGTGAAAATACAAATATCGTCTCACGGCAACGATCCAGTCGCGGTGCGCTCAATTTTCGCGGGATGGCTCCTTGTCGGCGCGGAGGAATACCTCACTCGCGTAACAATACAAGTTACCGGCGTTGAAGCCCTTTGCCTCGACACCTAATTAAATATAGTAGTTTTTGTATTTTCTTTTCACTGAATTACGTCCGAATTTTTTTGATATCATGACGCGCGGTAGCGCATCGACGCCAAGTACTGAAGAAATGCCTTATACTTTTTCTTCAGTACTTGGCGTCGGAGTAGAATCGAATACGATTCTACTCCGATCACAAAAACTGTAAGACGGCACGTTCGTCCCAATCTTCGACTAATAAACACTCAGTCTCCGTGTTCATACTCAATTCTTGTCTATTATTAATCACTTGTATATCCGTACTCCTGGTCCATCCTGCAACGTTCCGCCTTTTTAGCCGATCTGCTTCTTCGGCTTCTGGCTAACGTTGGGGTTCGGGGCGAGCAAATAAACTTACCGAGATGGTCAGTTAGGTAAAATCACAGATTTTATTCAATAAAGAGAGAGAGAAGTACAAATGAGCTCATCACGTTTTCGCCCAGTATTCTTCGATCGGTTTCCGACTTTAATTCACTGCAGATCCCATGCACCATTTCGATCCGTTAATCCAGCATCCATGCTCCAGGCCTGAATCTTCCGTTCGTCCCGTTCGCTGTCGTCTATCTAACCCGCGGAAGCTAATCTCACGGGCACGTGTGGTCCTTGTCCACACGGCCGGTTCCTCGAAAGTACAAAGGCTTCCACGAGATCGGGATTTAGATAACGTCACCGAAGTCCAATCGCTACTCGCTTCCGGCTAAGTCCTCGGGTTAATATGCCCTTATCACGTACTACTGACTCTACTCGCGAGCTACGGGAAGGTTCTTCGAGAATTTGATTGCCTTCGTCGCCGTTGGCATCAAACCTCGGTAAGGAAGATAAGGAGGGTACACGAGAAATCGACGTCCCCGAAGATTTCGTCAGACCCACAGGAACACGAGTTTAATATGGTACATGAGGGACTAACGTCGCCGAAAGTCCCGTCAGACCGACAAACTACAAGATTTGATGAATGGTACACGAGAAATCGACGTCCCCGAAGATTTCGTCAGACCAGGATGTCATACGTACCACAGTATCTTCTTCTTGATTCGCTTGCTCCGCCTCGCCTGCTTACTGATATTATTTTTTTGTACCTTCGTTGTCTCGGCTGGCCTGGATATAGGGCTCATGGAGGTAGATTGCTTACGAGAAATGTATAATTCTCTATGCGACACCTAGCAGTCATATTGGGTGTTGCGCGACGGTTGACTACCGCGAGACTCTCTCTCGCTAGGCACCGAGCCCCTTCCCTGTGCCGCTGTCGGCTCTCTCTCTCTATCTCTACACCTACCCCGCGGACTCTCTCGCGCCCGTTGAGCTCTCGCCGTCCCGTGAGGTAATGAGTACGTTGCAATCCATTACAGTTAATTATCCGCTGTTAATGATTGTGGAATCTTGAATTTTGTACAGTCACGCAATTTGCATCACACCAGTATTAACTATGGCGTATATACAGATATACACGGTAGCGTCAGGCCTTATACTTTTTCTTTAGTACTTGGCGTCGATGCGCTACCGCGCGTCATGATATCAAAAAAATTCGGACGTAATTCCGTGAAAAGAAAATACAAAAAGTACTATACTTAATTACACGTTCACCATGTATACGGGCGGTACAACTTGCGACAGAGTTCTCTGTGTTGTGAATTATTGATCTTGGACACCAATTAACTCATACGTGACGCTTCCATTATCTCAATGCAACTTGTCAATCGTACACGATCGGGAAAAAAAATGCTGACTCCACGTCCGGGTGTTCTGATGTTTATGTATTGCAAACTATGTCTCGAGTGAGCAATTGAAATGTTGCACGTTTTCATATAAAACATCGCAGTCCCAAGTGCGTAACAATAATTGACGTATTTCTGTTCAGTGACTTGGTTATAAGTGCGGAAAATAAATATGACGAGAGAGATACTTCTTCTTGGTTCCATGCTTGCTTTCGTAGTTGTCGTGATTCAGAGTGCTGTAAGTTTACAAGAGATTGAACTGTATATAGCTTACTTTTTCTTACGTGACACAAAATCGCACAATAATAATTGGAGTTTACATTGCTAGTCGGTACCTGCAGCTTTTCAAGAAATTGGAAAACAGATTCACGCATTTTGTACCGCCGAAACGGGGGCGACTGATGGTGAGTTAAACCCTTATAGGTATAAGGAAATAGGATTTTCCACTCGATCAATAACCACACCACGAATCATTTCTTAAACTTGTCCGAAGGCAAGTCTTGTATTATAAAATCCTTCATTGGGTTTATAGCCATTTTGGTAGAAGAAAAAGTATTTAAGATTTTGGGTGCGCTTGGCATAACTGTCTTTCCGAAACAATTGTTTCTAAGTTTAGCCTTTGATGTTCGTTTATTGACGATAATTTTGCATTCTGTTATACCAATTAAACTCAGGCATGATACTCCTGCCCGTTAGAAGTGTGAATATGATATATACATATCATTTCAAACTGGCAAAAAAAAAGATTCCTTTTCGAATTTTTAGCGTCCTCCAAGTTCTACCTCAGAAAAAAAACTTAAAAATAACGAAAAAAAATGGTCTTGACTTTAATGGAAATATGTTCAGAATCTAAATGTTCAAAAACGTCAAGCAACACATTCTGAAAATACGTTAGGATGTGTGTGTGTGTGTCTGCATGTGTTAAGTTCGAAAAATGTCAACTTATATTATTAGATAATTCAAACATTTTTCTTACTTAAAAAAGTTAAAAAAGAAACGCTGCCAAGTATGATGAATGTGGTTTGTTCAAAAAAATGTTTACATGAAAAAAGCCAAGTAGGAATATTTTTAAAATGACAAGGAAAAGTATTCTCCAATTCCAGTACAAAATCTTGGCGTCCCAGTGTTAGTTGCCGAACACGGTTCGTTAGGGAATCTCGGAGGCATATACGTTGAATGAGCATTCATGTGGGACTGAACCTCGGTTGACCACTTCATAATTTTCATACGTATTCTGATTTCCGTGAAAAGTTAATGGACATTTTTTATTTTTCGCATACGATTCAGATTAGTGACGGTTTCATTTTCGTCAATTGTCCTAACGAGCCGTGTATGAGAGCTAACACTGAGACGCCAAGGTTTCGAACTGGAATTGGAGCATACTTTTTCTTGATTTTTAGGCACTCACTATAACAATAGGCAAAGAGTGCCTATTAAAATATCATCCGTTGCTCTTCAGAGTCTGTCGAAGGGGTTACTCCGCAGCGCATACTCTAAAAAATTTCATTTTTCACCATTTGCTTCTCCTGTATCTCCAATATCACTGTATCTCCAACATCATGCGTAGTTACTTTGAAGTGACTGCGATGAATAGAAATATTTATTTTAGCCTGCGGTGCAATGAAAACAACTTTTTGGCTGAATTTTTCTTCTCGGACGTCCGTATCACACTGTAACTTTAGATGGTGCGAACCAATTTTGTTCTCCTTCGCAGGGTTTTTTTATTATATTATTTCCAGTATGCACATCACTTTCAAAACCAATCTGAGACCTTTAAGTATGTTTTCCAAAAAAATATTGGCCACAATTTGCATTTGCCTTCGGTCAAGTGTCCATACGGTGCCATCATAATGAACTCTACGAAACAATTTTTTTTTTCCTTCGCACCATCATTTTGTTTTATCAAAAGCACTATGCACAGCAAATTTGGAAACAATCCTACATCTCTAACTATTTATTTATCACAATTTTCCATAAGAAAATTATTTTCTCACATCTGATGTCCGTATGGTGCTCCAATTAAGAATTCTTTATTCACATTCGTAATAAAAATTATAAATTTCACGTATTCACTGAAAAAATTAGTTGTAAACTCACAAAAAAAGTTCATCGAATATCCAAAATAATTAAAATTTCCCAAATAGAAATAAAAAAAATCGCGAGTATATATTTTTTTGTTTTATTCTATCTGTCAAACTTTGGAAGCAGATGACAATTTCGTAGCAGATGATACACAGATGCTCATACGTCGCAGCGTACTCTGTGGCGGGATGCTTTTTTTAAATTAAAAAAAAAATCGACATCTCGTTTCAATCTTTGTTCGTATTTTACCCAAATACAAATTGATTCTACGCGGTATAGCGCAGATAAAAAGCGTATAATCATAAAAAAAAAAGAATTTTCTATCCTTCGACTGTCGAATCTATCACTCCCACCACTGCGACCCGATTGATAGGGGTCACTGGAAAAATCAGGCTCTATATCGCTGATGCCATCTTCTTCTTCCTTCTCCTCTTCGTCATCACCATCGTCGTCACAGGTGTCTCTGTTGGCGTCACTATCGCGGGGTTGCAGTGTTGAATTGGCTCGGGATTCAGCCCAGAGTTCCTCATTACCCACAAACTCTCGAGGTGCCTGTATCTCTCTCAAAAAGCGAGCAAACGCTTTTCGACCCACAGGCTTAGGAGCTTTTCTCGCTCGCATCGCATCGTTCACAAGATCAACAATATTCGAGTCTTTGATTGGTTTTCCGCTAATGGAAACTACACCTGCAGAATCCCATGCGAAATTTGGCTCAGGCATGTCGTGCAGTCGCCGCAATAAAAGGTTTGCTTTAAGGCGATATTTCGCCGGTATACTTTCAATTATGACAGAATCATGCATGTGCACTGATTTCTTTTTCTTTTCATAGTTCTGCACAGGTATCTCTTTTTTTACGGCCATATTCATGTATTGCTGAGCTCGCTGGCTGTCAGCAAAATGAAGATAGCGCTGCAACACCGCCAAATATGCTGACCACTTCTCCCTGTCATCCTTGTAGGTGTTGCACGCCAAAATATCATTCATTTCCGTATCCAGTCTACTCAAGGTAGCACCAATAGCGCGTAACTCTGGTGATGCCATAGGTTCATTAAAAATTATTTGCCTCTGATTCTGGGCACTCAACTGCGGCAAATTTTCTTCAGGCACTAGCACCATTTTTCGGGCATGCTCCATTATTTACCTATCAGACTTGACAGAACAGTGCCCAGTATAGGAGCTAGCAAGAGCGGTAAAAAACCACCGCTCTGGACAACGTACCTCTTCTTGCTTTTCCAGCAACCTTTCTTTGCTGCTAAGAGGCGAAGAACATGCGCGTGTCGTCGTAATTTTTTCTTCTGCTCGGGCTTCAGTGGTACATTGCCACGAAGTATGTTTAGTGCACACTCACAAATACACCGTATTGTGGATGAGTCTGCTTTACGCAAAACAGCCTCACGCTGATCTTTGTTGAGATGCTGAAGAACCTGCAATATCGCAATGTGCTTCCTACAGAGAGGTGATCCGTTTCGTGCCATCACAGGCGTAGAACTGACAGGCTTTTGTTAGTGCAGTGAAGACCTCTAACTTTTTAGCCGAATGAGTGCGCGATGCAACGCTACCACGCAGAACCTTAAGTGCACACTCACAAGCGCTTCGAGACGCGGACAGTTTATTTTGTGCAATGCTCAGTTGCCTGCCTGATGACCCGTTATTATCCATTACAAGCGCAATACTGGAAGCTCGTCTTGTGTGCGACTGCTTTTTATCTGTTTACGAGGCACATACACGAAATGATGCGGATCATCGGGGAAAATACATGTGCGAAACCTGCAGTTATCGGGTGTCGATTGTTTCAAGTCAAGTAGAAGATAGCCATGCGGAGCGGAGGTAGCATTGTGATAGGCCTCTTGCAAAAATCGAGGGTTTTCGGGATATATCTGACGTGCTAAATGTTGTATCTGAGCGCGATCACGAGGGTTCTTGAAAACAACTATGTAATTGGCATTCAGAGAAATATCTCGCTCACCGTGACCCTGATGAAATAAGTTTTGCGTTATAAAAATAACACTTAAATTCTTATGATGACTACCTTTCGTGAATAGATCAACGACTGCGTTATTCGAGGCCTCGCGCATCAAATCATCAATAATTACGAGTTTAGCACGGGGGTCATTAGTGTAATCTGCGGGCTGAGGTAGGCCCTCGTGAAATTCTATTGATTTACCATATTCCGTGTAAGCTGATTGCCATTCAGAATAATAGAAAATAATTCTCTCAAAGGGCACATTGTTCATACGTGTAACGAACTTCAAAAACTTCTTCACAAAAAACGTCTTACCGCAACCTGTAGGACCGCAGATCATAGCGGTCCAGGGATGTTTCCACCTCGTATCCATCTGAGTGAGTGATCAGACTTTCTACTACGCTGTAACTAATAAAGAGGTCTTGGAGCATTTTCCTAAATTATAGATAGTTTATTTATTTATAACAATAACATACAGTGTAATTCTAAAATATTTCAACTTTTATAACCATAAGGTAGACTACCATACTGGCCGTCTCGTCTTCGCTTGACACTCGATGGTTTGCACGATTTTGTTTCGGAGCGCGTTACAACTTGATGAAATGGCGTGCGACGAATAGAGTTGGAACTCAATACGATCGGTTCTTCGCGTTCACCCATAATGAACGATCGGATTGAGTTAAAATTGATTAACGCGTTGTTTTTAAAATTAAGCGTGATCCCTTTTACTTTACAGACTTCGCTTTCAGTTCCATCGGGAGCGCAAACTATGAACGAATAAAATTTAGGTCCTCCGGAAACGAAAGATTTAATATAATGCCCCGTGCCCAACTCATCCGTTAGTTCTTCTAGAAGTTGACCTATCGGTGGTTCGTATTCGTTTGGTCTATTTTTGTCTGTCACGTAAATTACCGAGTCCGTATCGCAGTAGAGGGCACGACGATCCAAGCGCTCAAGGTAACTATAAAGTTTCAAACGAGCTTGAGCTGTGGTATAAGCAGCTATTACAGCGTTAGCAATGCCTGTCGGCTGTACAGCATCGGTAATTTTCGTATAACTAACGTATAAAATGTTATGATTAACAGGTAGAATTCCTGTGACGTCGTACTCGGGGCTATCCAGTAATTCCATAAGCTCCTTACGGGTGGACACTATCGCCGTTTGTGACAAATTTTCGCGCTGGCCGAATTTACCCCAGAATGAATTGAGACATAGCTTAGCCACGGACCGTAATCCGGGGTTTTTGTCTATCGCATTGCGGTCTAGCTTAATGCCTTCAGACTGTTCAAAAGCAGCAATATACAGTCAAAGTTCCATATTCTTAAGTCCCCTTAACTTAACTGTTCCCTTACTTTAACTCGTTACCATGGTAACGAATTCCACTAACTGTATTTCTCCTCAGCTCCTTTTCTCCACTCCGAGCGCTACGTGCGCTACAAACGCTGCGCGGCGTCTATGCTAACAGTCATTCTGCGCACCTATAACCTCTCCGTTTGAAATGTTTGAAATATGTCTCAACTCTAGGAATGTGACGAACAGTCATTTAAAAAATCGAAAAAAAAAAGGAAAAGAAAAATTTTATATTTATGGTTGTAAATGAAAAATCAATCTTAACTGCATGAAATATGGTTTTTAAATTAATAATAAAATAATAATAATTATTATTATTAAAATAGAATAATTAGAATAGGATAATTAATTATTATTCTACATTTTTTTAGAGTCATACACTGTATCTTGTTGCTGAGAAAGCAGTCAAACTCTTTTCACTTGCCACAGCTCTTCGACCGAAGGATAGCTTATCCTTTGACAAGCGACAAGTGAAAAGAGTTTGATGGCGTCTCTCAGCGACAAGATGCAATGTACGATTTAGAAAAATGTTGGCTTGTCGCTAAGAGACTCCGTCAAAATATTTTCAGTTATCTTTGTCAAAGGATAAGCAATCCATCGGTCGAAAAGTTGCAACAAGTGCTTCGCTACTGCGACAAGTGCTTCGACGCTGCGACAAGTGCTTCGCAGCTGCGACAAGTACTTCACAGCTTTTCGACTAAAGAATTGGTTAGTCTTCGACAAGCGACAAGTGAAAAGAGTTTGACTACGTTTCTCAGCGACAAGCCACAATTTTTCAAAGTCATACATTGTATCTTGTCACTGAGAGACGCTGTCAAACTCTTTTCACTCGTCGCTTGTCAACGGATAAGCTATCCTTCGGTCGAAGAGCTGCGACAAATGAAAAGAGTTCGACTATGTCTCTTAGCAACAAGATACAAAGTATATTTTCTAAGATTGATTGTTTATTTATAACTATAAATACTGAAAAAAAAAAAAAAAATTTACGAATTTTCAGTCGGTCAATTTTCGTAAATAATAAAATACGTATATGTACATTACATACCTTTCGATTACACGATATATTTATTTTTCTTTATTATTATTATTTGTTTGTTTATTATTATTTATATTTGTTGCGCACGAGATTCAAGATTCAAGAAAGCGTAAATATTCTTTTGATTTCTAGGTTGTGTTATTCACCGGCCGGCCTTCACAGTTTGATGTCTATTTCAAAAAATGTAAACTGCGCATGCGCAGCAGTTACAAGGTGGCTTCGTACCTGCGGACGCAGGTACAAAGGTATACCCCTCGTTACCCCTGTTCGCAGCAACGGACCGAGAGTAGGGACGATAGGGGAAATACGGAATAGGGATCGGGTCCGGTCCCGTCGAGTTAAGAATACGGAACTTCGACTGTATTGATCTTGAGCCACGCTGTCGTGGGAACAGTTATCGGTAGCCACTGGCTTCTTGTTTGATTTTCAGAAATGTATTTATATAGGTAGCAAAGTGGCCACCCTCGTTTGTTTCACGCTGAAACTGCGTGATTTGATATTGCCATATTTCATCAACTCTCATCACTTTATACCCACACGAGACAGCTTTTCGCAGTTCGTTTACCACCCATGTTCCATCGAACGTGCGTTCTTCCGGATTTTCGTGCATACACTCTTCTTGGCTCATACTCTCGCAACAACTTCGGCACAAAGCGAATAACAAACGATGATGCATGCGCACAGGCAGGACAGGATGATACAAATTCCGCGGCGGTAATACGGTACATTTTACAAGCCCTTCGACTTTTGACAGGTCTGTGTTATCAGAACCTGTCAAAGCCTTACACTCGTCACCTACATATACTGTGGGATGACCAACAGGATACTTGCCAAATTTACAGATGTAAGGATACAAGGAGCAGACATCCACATAGCGTATCTGCTCTGTATTGTTTACATCGTAGAGTGTAACGATGTTTTCCGTACGCCCTCCGAAGAATGCGTCCCGTGGATTGAGAGGTTCTAACATAACTAACGGGTGATTTCGTACAAATTCCCTCATTTCGCCATTTGTTTCTAACATACGGTCGTACTCGCATTCCCAAATCTCGGTTAGGACGTATCCACCCGCACGGATTCTATTACTCATAGCAATTGTCCTCTCGAAATGCTCATTCATTGATACCCCGTCGCTCTGTTTGCTTTCTCTGTTTATCGCGAAACAGTGAGGGCATCCATGCCAATAGCAGCCGTGAAACTGCAATACGTGCTCAGCGTCCTGGGTTTCGTAGTACCCGTCTACCAGTAGGTTTTGAAATATTTTATTTTCACGCGTTCGACCTGCGTGAGTTATTAAACATCCGAGAGAATGCTCCATCCATACGAGCCATGCGATCGCTTTTTTTTACTGATTATGAGCCCATCTGTAGCCCCCGGCGGGTATGACGCCTATCGTATCATTTTTCAGAAAGTTTTTTCGAAAAACGCGAAAACAAGCTGAAGCTATCGTAGTGCTTTCGTCGAACGGACAAACATTTCCGCTGGTAATGAACAAACGCCTAAAAGCGATACAAGCTCTTCTCAATATTGCGACATCGGTCTTACAATAGGACACTATCTCTTTTGCAAAATACATAGTTGGCATCACTCAATTCTTTATACCATCCTAATAATTTTTCGCGAGCAGCAGCGTTCATCGTTTCCGGGGAAAAATATTCTATGGGCGGCAATTTTCCCACAAAATTTTGATTTTCAGGCCTATTAAACAAGTGGGGAAAAGCCCCTTTAGCAATAGAGTCCGTTAAGCCAAAGGCTTTTGGTAACGCACTTAGAGGCATGTGAAAGTAATTTAAGCTATCGAGAAATACGAGCTTGCCGATTCGCATGGTAATAATTTTCGTCCCATTCATTATCAATTCGGGCATCTGCGTCTTTTTTTCGTTGACTAAATAGCGCAAAATGAACTGTGCGTCAAAACCGCCTGCATTATGAGCAATTAAAATTGTGCGTGAAAACTCTCTGTTGTCCTGCATAGCTAATTCCACAAGCTGACATACGGGACTGTGTCTAAATACAAATTCGTGTGTCCCGCAATATTCGCAGGGGTCGTCTATAGAAACGTTATCACAGCAGAATGTGCAGACACGTTGAGCCACACAGAGGTTCGGCTCGTGCGCGAATACAGTAGGATCGCCTTGTAGCGGTGTACACTGCTGCGTTTCAAAGTCATAAAAAATGTAAATATTGTTTTTAAATGCTTTTCGTCGAACGGTCGACATGTAACATAAATGATTGTGTAGCTGATCGGATTTACATATCGTGCAAAAACTATAACCGCATACATGTTTCTTTTTTTTCACCAAAGGATGTTTCGTTCTGAAACATAGTCTGCATCGCTTAAGTGCCTCGCAAAGCGTAGCGCCTTTTTTTTTTATTTCGCGTGTACTTTACTACTACGGCTGTGCTGTGATGACGTGCACATTCTTCCCCAAAAAACTCACGATTGCACCCTACGCATTTTATTAACTCATTTGCACTGGGATCGCATGGTGGCTGTTTCCAGCACCGCGGCCATTTCTTTTTCAGACATCTGTGATCTAATTGACGATGTAGCCTGTTACACAGATGACAAAAACCCGAGAAGCCGACAGCCCCTCTAAGATTTAAAATTGGCTCGTAATGGTGCGAACGTTCGTAATACACAATATATAGAGGATGCTGAATCGAACCGAATATATTCAGAACTTTTTGTGTACCATTGAATATAGCTTCTTTCTTACGACGGCCTAAGCCCAAAAATTCAAAAACCACAATCGCTATGCCCTCTAATGCTAAATGATCTTGATACTGTGCAACTTCGCTGAGACGACAACCGTTTCTAGGTATGCAAACATCTGCAGCTCTTGTGAGCTGTAATGCCTGCTCTTTCTGCAGCGACCCATTAATCTGTCTAATTCTTTGCCAATTTGCATGCAGAGCCCCTGTTCGAATTTCGCCCCGTTCGGCATGAACTCGAGCTGCTACGAGTGAGCGCGGCAAGCATAGGTTATCATCGTTTCGTATTGTCAGAATGGATTTTTTTGCGACGGCCTCGTGCGTGAGAGCTTTTCTACCTGTACCCTCGATACCCTTGACAACAGACATTTTTATATTACACAAGTCATTTATATCTATTGACGCCGCACTTTGAGCAACACTGAATATCAATTGCCAAATATCTTCAAACGTAAAGTCGCGAACGGGTCTACAAGAAAACCATACGGGGCCCTGAGATAAATTGTCGGCTGTAAACGAAATGCCGGCATAGTCGCCACCCTCACAGGAATTAGTCATATACGTTAATAGGTCACGGAACGCTCCCTCGAGCCACTCTATGATATTTGTTTCGGGGGGAGGCCTGAGTATTCGCAACGTAGTCTCCTGACCTCGAAGTTTAAATCGCTTAAAATAGTGTCTGATGCTCTGCACTATCTCAACTCGCATCCCCGGTGGTTGTACGTCGCCAAATGTTGAGGTTTTCGTCGCTACGCTGGGTACTCTACCGGCGCCAGTCTGTATTTCTGTAAAAAGGTATTATGAATTAATGACAAACATTTATTGTTTCGGAAATTCGCTGAAATATTGCTAGTACCTGCTGAAGCAATTTAAGTATTTTCATCATCATCAATTAAAGCTGCTACCAATCGCCCTGTTACAAAATAATTCAACTTACTATATTTTCGAAATCTAAATTAAAGTATATTTACCTGTATCGTTATTATCAGACATCAGATCGTGAAACCAGCTGTGATCTCGAGGCTCTAGAGTTTGCGGTATTTCGCACTCTGCTATCGTATTCTCCAATAGTTGGTTTTCTTCGCCCTCATTCTGGTGTACCTCAGCGCGTAGTAATGACGCTTCTTCTTCTTCCTCGCCCCTCCCCCACGGTGTGGGTAGTTCAGAGGGTGGTACGACTTCCTGCTCTTCTTCTCCTACACACTCAGTCCTCGTTAAGCCAGGGTTACAACGACGGCACGCCCACAACTGATTTTCATGGTATATACAGTTTTCTTCATCATCATCATCATCAGCCTCTGAACGTTGCGAATGCTGGACTTCTTCTTCTTTTTCTTCGCTCTCCATAGGGCCCTCGGGTGTATGTAATTCAGACGCTCCGTCACCTTCACCTTCTAGAGGTCTCGTTAGACGAAGCCGAAATGCTGCTGTAAATTTTGAATATAATTAGCCACTTACACGCTTTCCTTTAATTCTCATACTGTTTCAGTTTTATACTCACGCGCAAAGGGAATATCACGCGGGAAATTTACGAGTGAATATTCAGTAGGCTCGTCTTGACGCATATTCTCTCCATTATCGACTGCAACTGTTGCTTCTATAAGGGGAGTCTCACACCGTTAGTGATGTTGATGCTCTGTATTATCGGTTGCTGCCTCTATAAGAGGGGCCTCATGCCCCTGCTGGTATTGGCGCTCTGTATTATCGGCCGCTACAATAAGCTCTTCCTCTTCATGAGGAGACGCGTCCAATAGTTCGTGATACGCTACAAGTCAGATACTAATTAATAGTTTATTGATAGGAGGCCGGGGTCACATGCAACACTACATACGTTAACACACTAAGGCCCCATCCTATTCGCGAAATTTTTCCTTAAGCGTTTAGAAAGCAAGTCAACGGAATAATCCTCGCATTCCCATTGCTTATACACATTGAAGTACACGCCATTTCCGAGATGATTCCGTTTTTTTTTTTAGGGGATACTGTACAATTTTAAACTTACCTCTGATTTCTTCGGCTATACCACGGAAGCATGGTAAATCTTCGACACACCGTCGTCGTAATTCATTGAAAACACATGTTAACACCTCATGCCCATTAAACATCCCTCTCTTGTAAGCTTTTGCGAGGACTCGTACTGGCGACCACCATACAACGAATTTCAAACGCCTTACAAGACCATTTCCCGATAAATCGCGCAAATCTCTATACCACTGTTCATTGCACCGACGTTGAAGTATCGCACTACGCAATTTTGTTAATTTCAATAAATCTATAATACATTTACGTATGGTATGGTCTGACATTTTTTCTATTGACAATAGCTCATTACTTCCAAATCGTCCGATAAGCGAAGCGCTACTGTCTGATGAGCGTAAATTTTTTATTTGTGAGAAAATCACATTCGCATCTACCGCAACTGGGAATGTGCTGATACTACATTTTGAGGAATCAATTCGCTAAGCGACCCTGAGCTATTTGAATCCTCTGGTATTGCTCTCGATGAGGATCAACCAATGACGATCCCCCTAAATAAAGAGTCGCTCTTAATACATTTAATATCCTATGCCAATGACTGTACCTCGCGAAAACCGCGAATTACAAATCGGTACAGTGATTGGCCCTCTCGGGAGAGGGAGGCGGGGGTTACAAGGATGGTACTCCCGTGGTCTAAAATTGCGTAGCAATTACCGTTCTTGAATTAGGTCCCCCCAAATAAAAGTGCCACACCCTAATATGCTAGCATTCATTAGGTCGAGAAAATCACGATATTTAATTCTATAATTCCTCTTTATAAAGAGCATCTCTTTTCGCTGCACGAGCGCACCTGGGAATGCACTGATACTGCATTTTCGGGAATCAATCCGTGAGGTGACCCTGAGCGGCTGTCTGGGGATGTACCAAAATTAATTACAGTGAAGATGGTTGCTATGCTCTCTATATCCCCTCCTGTATTTTCACAAATATATGAAACGCATCATTAGTCTTTCATCAGCCTCCAAACGTAACGCACAACTTACAGGAAAAATATAATAATAATAAGTTCATCGTTAGTGTACGGATTAAATAGTTGTTATATTTATTAGAGCTGCATCGGCATCGAGTGAGTTGTTATTGTGTGTACGTGTGCGTGTACGTGATTTTTTAAATTTTTCTGAAAAATGTATCTCCGATACCCCACCACCGAAATGCCCGAAGGTTTTGTGTGCGAGGTGTTGCACGTAGTGTCGGCGTGCATAATAGCCATCCGATTCGATAATTTGTGTGTTAATGAACGATTTTTATAAAAACTGTAGCTCGCAGTAGAAGCTTCCCCGCCGGTTTCAGCACCCGGCACGGCTTGTGTACTGCTACGTAATTATAATATGTATCGATGCGAAATTGTCTATATAGACGATGACGGCTACATAGAGGTTTATCTGGTAGACGAAGACGTTTCGACATATTGCGAATTCAGGGAGTTATTCAGGCCTCATCCCCTCTTTGCTACCGTTCCGGCTCTCGTCGTGTACTGCGAAATTCACGGACTCCGTGAATTGGCAGACGATGAGACCGTGAATTACGAGGCTGAAAACTACCTGAGCAGTGTAATAGCTCAAGCCGTGGAACAGGCAGCCTCAAATGACGACGACAACGACGAGGACATTGACGAGGAGGAAGAAGAAGAAGAACATAATATGTGGGGGTATATTGGCGATAATAATGATGGTGATGATGAAGGCTTCGCAGACGAGGACGATTCGGCGCAAGAAGAAGAAAAACAGAGAGGTGATGGTGGTACTCTAGGTGCAGTGCGTTCTAGTAATAATACCGTTGCGTTTACGGCGATAATAATAGACAGTGACGCTCCCTACCCCGTCATTGCTCTGTATAAAACTAATTACGGGGATGATAGAGAGGAGATACCGTTTATTGACATAGGGCGTATCATCGCCGAACATTTTAATCGTCAATACGAACTCCTCGACATCATTCTCGTAGATGATGCCGAGGAGGGGGATAACAATATCGTGGAGGAGTGACAAAAAAGACAGGAGAGAGTGAAAGTGTGTAAAGACAGGAGAGTGCGCGAAAAAAAAGACAGGAGAGTGCGAGAGTGAAAAAAAGACAGGAGAGTGAAAAAGACAGGCAAGTGAAAAAGACAGGAGAAAGAGAGAGAGAGACGATACAGTGAAAGGTAATTTTTTGAATTTAATTCTTTAAAATTTTTGAAAATATTTCTTTAAAATTTTTACATATCATCGAATAGGCGCGACAAAGATCGACAACCCGTTGACGTAATTTTTTTTTTTATTTAATTCTTTAAAATTTTTGAAAATATTTCTTTAAAATTTTTACATATCATCGAATAGGCGCGACAAAGACCGACAACCCGCTGACGTAATTTTTTTGAATTTAATTCTTTAAAATTTTTTAAAATAACTCTTTAAAATTTTTACATATCATCGAATAGGTGCGACAGAAATCGCCAACCCGTTGACGACTCGGACGGCGTCCGCACCGTAGAGCACCTGAGAATTTGCAGTGTCAGCAACTTCTTCGCGAGCTACTGCACAACTGCAGCAACAGGCACTCAGTTCATTGAGTAGCGCGAGCGCGACAACACAGAGTGCGAAACGAAGTGCGAAGCTAATTGTTTTAAAGTAGTAGTGCAGTAATTGTTAAAAAAAAAAAAATTGGTTAATAACAACTGGACTTTCGATACATCTTTTAATCCGGAACACAATCGGACGGCGTTCGAAGAAGAAAAAATAAATCAGACAAACGGCCGATTAATAATAATTGAGGAAAAGCTAAAGAAGAAAATTTGCCCGTTTTGTCCTGAAGGAGCTGACCACGATTGGTTGCTCTGCTTCAGGGCAGTCATTTGGGCAACGAAGTGCCAGCTAGGAGCCGACAAAAAAGTGCGCTGCCCACTGTGCAGGGGCACAGTCAAAGTTCGGCTCTTGAATTTTCACGCCGACGAGTGCGTTCGCAGCATGGAGATACTGCTAGATATATTAGGTGAATAGGAGTGCACGAAAAAGGACAGGAGAGAGTAGTAGGACAGGAGTGTATGTGTGTGTGTGTGTAAAAACAGGCGTGCGAGAAAAGGACAGGAGAGAGAGAGAGAGCAGTAGGACTAGAAAAAAGGGTAGGAGAGAGAGCAGTAGGACAAAAAAAGGTAAGCTATTTAAATTATATAAGGTAAATATATAAGGTAAATTTTTTAAATTTTTAAATTTTAAATTTTTATATTTTAAATTTTAAATTTTTAAATTTTTAAATTTTTAAATTTTTAAATTTTTAAATTTTTAAATTTTTAAATTTTTAAATTTTAAATTTTTAAATTTAAATTTTTAAATTTAAATTTTTAAATTTAAACTTTTAAATTTTAAATTTTTAAATTTTTAAATTTTTTCAAATTTTTAAAATTTTTTAAATTTTTTAAATTTTTAAATTTTTAAATTTTTTATGGCTCAAATAAACTAGTGGTGCACTATGACGCCACAAAACACTACTTATCCCCACTTTTATCTCGCCACTTCAAGCCGAGCTCAAGACGGGACCGAAGTGGAGGGGATAGGAGTGGGGGTCGCCATAGTGCACCACCTACTACTACTTACGTCTTAGAGGCAGAAGCGGCTCTGAGGGTAATTTTAAAGTGTTTCTCAAACGCAAGAGAGAGGAAACAGATCAGGGACTGCTGGATAAATTTCTTGATGACTCGCCTTTCAAACGGAACAACCTTATCGCGCATTCCCCTGAGAAACAGCTGTCGCAAAAATTAGATCCTGATAAGTCCTCTGGTGGGGGCTCGGAGGATTCGCAGTCCCGTGTTACGGTAGTTAACACTCTTATCGACACCAGCTTCGGTGAACAGCCCGCTGACTTACCACCTCCACTGAGCGAGCATGCTTAAATGGGCCTAATTTTAAAACAACTCGCCGACATGAGGCTCGAAAATCAGCAGAACATGGTGAGAATCGAGACGAAATTTAATGAAGCTTCGCAACTCAATAAGCAGCAGCTCATTGGTGTTAAAGAAGAAATGCGTGCTGCGCTTCAGATAAACTCACTGCGCTATGAAAACTCTCTGAAGGAACTAGAACGCAAGGTCAACGATAAATTTGCTGTCGTCGAGGCAAAAATTGAAGAATCCAACGCACGAGAGGAAATCGCTGCTTTAAACCAAAGGGTTTCCCATTTGGAATCTCAAGGACCCATCCCGGCTGCTGCTCAGAACGCTGAATTACTTAAGTTGAAAAGACGTTTAGAAGAACAGGAAAGGACCTCTCATGCCAACAACCTCATCATCAAAGGTCTCGGGCCCGGCGAACTGCCTCTTATGGACAGCGTCTAAGAATTTCTTAGCAATGAATTTGGCATAGTGAACACGGTCTCCAGACGTCATCGAAACAAAAAAGAAATATAATAATCTGAACATACTGTTTGTCAAACTGCGTAGTCGATATATAAAGGAAGAAATTATGAGTAAAATTCGAAGCTGAGTCGCCGGAAAATTTATATCGAGCTTGGGCTGTCCGCGGCGGAGATGGATGTATATAAGCAAATGAAAATCAAAGCAAAGGAACTCAGGGACACTGGTGTTATGCCGCCGAAACCCAGTTAGCTACTCTGAGTCCGCGGTTTCGAAGATCTTCTTCAAATTTATGTAAAAAGGAATACCAGTTAAGGGTTGGAACCCAAGTAAGAATTGAATCGGAGAGTAAATTACAAAAGAATACTTTATTCGTTGAAAGTCTTACACGTAGATACAGTTTGTATGTTCCAATATCCCCTTGGAGCAGTCGTATAGTTCGCACACGTTGCGTTCACACAATTCACACAGTTCACCCAGTTCACACAGTTCTACGTGTATCAATTAACAAGATTGTTACCTTAAATCTTGCCGGACCAAACGTACAGTTCACGAGTCGATTAACAACTGCCTGACACTCGATCTCTGTTCCCTTTATATGAACGGAGATCGATGTCAGCTCGTATATTTTATGTTATTGTTTACCGTGAGCTCGCGCCCACATTTTACCGAGCGTAAAGTGGAGCGTTCGACTCAGCGGATTCCCTCGATGATGGGCATCGTCTCGATGCTCTCATTTCATCATCTTTTGTTTAATAATATTTTTACTCCAATCTCTGTATGAATTCAGATATCCGAGTTACCTCGATTTGCGTAAAGCCGACTCAGGTGTTTGACGAGTTTCGCAATCGGACGCTCGCCGAGGAGGCCTCGCTCGCGAAACTGCTGACTATGCGTTTGGCGCGACGATGGCACGCTTAAGCGCGTGCCACTCGAATTCCTTGTATTTCGTCAGTGCATATATAGTACACATGTCGCAAGGAATTCGATACTTACTTACTTGTATTTTTATTCCACTTTCCTCTTTGTAGAGTTTTATTTCCCATCTATGCCTTTACTACTACTAACTACCATTACGAATTCCCGTGTACCGAGTACAGGGGTTACGCGGTACAACATCCCTCCCCCCTGGGGGAAAGTAGTATGGTGATACATACTTCTTTTCCTCTATACGTCTTTTGAGTACCGCGTTTCCTCTCTTTTTTTTTTGTATTTAGGTTGCCGAAAAAACTGTCCTTCGAAATCCCCATAAACTTTTCGAACTATGATAAAAACGACAATCAATATTATTATTGCTTCGTCCCATGACGTAGAAATTATTGCGACCGAAAGGTGTGCGTGTTTTTTTTTTTTTTTTATGATGTGGAATGCGTTGTCCACGAACCCGGTGCTGTTCGCGTGGAGCGACGACCGCATGGTCATTCCCCTTGCAGCGTCAGCTACTTTTCCCTTATTTAGTCTCATTGAATTAGTGTATAGTGTTTATTCTAACTTTTGTGCTACGCGACTTCACTCCACCCGTTCTCAACTTAAGAAGAAATGGCTCATCCAGTGAAGGTAAGTTTCCTACTTTTATTATTATTTCGCTATTTTTGTCATTACTTTTATTTTCTTTATTGGATTGCAAATCCCGTTTAACTCGAACAACCACCCCTTGATTATTAAACCTGTTACCTCTTCGAGAACCTTAGAATACCTGTCAAATAAATCACCTAATTTTCTAACCTCTTGGAATTCATTAGCCCGTTAATTTTCCCATTAGATTAATTTATAAGGTCTCACTAATTTTTTTTTTTTTTTTTAAATTACCAAACCGATCATTTCCCCGTTGGGTTTTTCTTTTTTTTTTAAGTCCGTTTTTAATTACGTTCACCTCATACTCTCTTACAGAAACCACGCTACGATGTAGATGTCATCGTCATCAGTGACAGCGAGGACGAATCCATGGATACTCGTCAAAACGATGACGTGCCGACCGATACCATCGGTGCCGAAAGTAGTGGCATTGAAGACAGCGAAGACGATGAGGACAGCGGCAATGCCAGTGCCGGTGTCGACGACAGTGCCGTCAGTGACAGCGAAGACTCCAGCGATGAGGAGATCGTCGTGCTGGCGGTCCGCCCCCCGCCCCCGAGGAGTCCCTTGCCGACTACGGGGTTACCAATGACGGCCGGACGTGCAAGAATACGGCTGCTCGGTACTGGTGTCATTCCACCTTGTCCAAGGGCGGTGCCGGTCGGTGTCATTCGACCTCGTCCGAGGGCATTGCCGATCGCCGCACCCGCCGGCGATCTCTCCCCTTCCCGACGACTACCGTAACCCTCCCCGTTGTTATAGTCGTCGTGCTTGATGTCGAGGTTGAGATTCATTAAAAATAAATTTATTTTACACAAGATGTTGTCCGGCTTTCCGTGTTTTACTTATGTATCGTCGTTCCATCACATCCTCTGGTCTGCGTCCTCGTCGCTTGCTCAATCCGATTACCCTTTTTATTTCCCCCTGACTCATCGTCGGTTCTTCGCTGGCTTGCGCTCGTTCGCGAGTATTCGGTATTGCTTCGTTCGACGTTCCTGCTGCTTCTATGTATCGTCGGGGAACGTAACAACGTGCTGCGTGTGCAATTCCTTACGCACACTTCGTTTCCCGCGGCATTCGCGGCTTTGCATGATCGCTACGTATGTGATCTCCACTGAGTTGGATGTTCGGGCTGTTGCCGATTTCCTCCTCGTGGCGAAGGGGTTTACTATCTCGCCCCGGCTGTGGTGACGGAACCCCTCTGTGCGTACAGATTTTTTTTTTTAATCTGTAGATTGCCGTTGGGAACCATTTCCCTTTTTTTTTTTTACTTCGTTGATCCCGTTGAAATTATTCCGACTTCCGGGGATCTTTTTGACCCGTGATACATTTTTTTTCCACCGCACAAATATTCATTTTCTCGATTCTGTTATATTTTTTGAGATTCCTGCTACTTCGTTATGGTTGTGAAAATGCGTCACTTCTGCACTATTTAATTTATATGTTTCCTCGTACCTTTCCGCAGAATTTTCGAAATTATTTTGGTACAACAATTGACGACGTTTTTTTTTCCCGAAAAAATTAAATAACTCGTAAATGGTGGGTCCCAGGGCTTTGAAGGTCCTAGGATCTCCCATCCAATAGCGTGATTGAGTACATTCCTGCAGTTTCTTGTCGTTGATGCGTTACGTAGCCTTTGCTGCTGGTACTGCCAGTAAGCCCCGGCTTTGATTGGTTCACAAATGGATCATTCGCAAATGTGCTCTCACCAGCTCACGCGAGATGTACAGCAATATAAATCATAGGCACACATGATGGGTTTCATTGCGTGAAATCCATCGACTGTCTTCTTCCGATACGCAAGTTGCGTCGGATATACGCATCTCCATACGCTTTTGACTGTACCTGTAGTCATACCGTACAGGCCATTGGCTTCTTGCTAATCAATGGCGCGTCGTCGCCAAGTTGTTCTCACGGTGTTCATAACATTGTCGCCGTTATGGTGTGGTTGATTTATCCACACCGATTATTGGTTAATCGTCAGTTGCGCACGTTCCGACGTGCTTTTTCCCATATGCATGGGCCGTATGACTCCCGGTGCACTCTTCCCTGATGTCGCATTCGTCATCACCAGTGGTGTTCCCGCGGAGATACTCTAGGTGATTCCCATTGCGTGTATTTATTACGTACTCACTGTTTATCGGTCACAATGACTTTACCGCGTACTTATCGCCCATATACTCTTTTACCGATTTCGTCACGTTGTTTATTCGTATAATTTGCGAACCTGAGCTCGCCGATGTTGCCTCTCGAATGCCAATTTTTCCTTCCCAGAGCTTTTTAACTGAGAATGTGCTTTCACATATACGAAACTCTATGATGCGTTTCGATATTATCGTCACACTTGAACCTTACGGTAACCACGTGACACTACTATGACGATTCACCGCCATGTGATTACGTCGACTGGTCGTCTTTGATCCGAAACGACTCCGTGCAAACAAATTTGGTAAATTTATCTATTGCAATCCATTTTCCGTGCAGCACTCAGTATCATTCATACGCAACCGTTACATAGTTGCCCACTACTCTGTGCGCATTCATTGCACACGAATTGTTAACTTAATGCGCGCCCATTGCGCATTCATTATTTACGATGTTGCCTCTTGAATGCCAATTTTTCCTTCCCAGAGCTTTTTAACTGAGAATGTGCTTTCACATATACGAAACTCTATGATGCGTTTCGATATTATCGTCACACTTGAACCTTACGGTAACCACGTGACACTACTATGACGATTCACCGCCATGTGATTACGTCGACTGGTCGTCTTTGATCCGAAACGACTCCGTGCAAACAAATTTGGTAAATTTATCTATTGCAATCCATTTTCCGTGCAGCACTCAGTATCATTCATACGCAACCGTTACACAGTTGCCCACTACTCTGTGCGCATTCATTGCATACGAATTGTTAACTTAATGCGCGCCCATTGCGCATTCATTATTTACTTATCGCGCACCCATTGCACATTTATTGTTCTCTTATCACTTGTCATGATGCACTTAATTGCCTACTTCTTCTCTACCTCGTCCCTTCATCGAGGTATGGCATCTGTATATACTGTATGAAACCTGTGAGGTTTTACACTGTAGGGGATACACCGTGTGATTTTTTTGCTAAGTGCTTCAGGGGTCTCGTCCCTGAGCGTAAAACAAATGTCGCTTTCCCACTCTTTGCTTTTCCTCCTATCCAGTATCATCTTTCTGTCACACATTTCTTCATCTCCACATCTCCTTGCATGCCCCGGTCTAACTGTAATGCATCGGTGTCCATTTTAGCATGCGTATTACGCCCTGCCGATTGCTCGAAGATGAATCACGCTATTCGCATGATATTTCCTGTCTTGACGCGTTGTCGATCATACCAGGCCTCCCTGTTCTTTGTGCAACTTCGAACTTGTGCTCAGACAATTTCGATTTCCAGCGCATAACTCTCGCACCCGAATCCTTGGTATCAGACAGCCATGATAGGTTTTCGCAGTCTGCTACTACCATGAATTTCGTCCCATATATGTACGATCGAAATTGCGATACTCCCTATACTATCGAGAGTATCCCTTTCTCCCTTGCCGAACCATTCCGCTCAGCTTTGCTCAATGCCCGACTGGCATGGCATATCGGTGTATCCTTGCCGATCGTTCCTTGCGACAAGGTTGCTCTTACCGTCCCGTTGCTCGTGCCTACCGTCACAATAAACGGCTTCGAAAAATCCGGACTTCCCAGATCCGGTGCCGTTGTTAATGCCTTCTTGAGCGCTTCGAATGCCTGCGCGTGCTCCAGCGTCCACTCAAAGATTTCATCCCCTCTCAAGAGCTTCGCTAGAGGTGCTACGATGTCGGAAAAATCCCTAATGAATTTTTTGCAGTGTCCGGCCGATTTCAGGATCGACTGGACATCCTTCACGTCCCGAGGTGTCGGAAAACTCCTCGCTTCTTCTTGTCTCTCTGTAATGGTTCGTACTTCCCCAAGGGACGTCCCCCTTGAATGTTGCAATCGTAAAATGTTGCGTTCGGCGGGTGTCGCTCTGGTTGTCATGCTACCAACGTAGCTTCTGTTACATTCCGCCTCATCAAAACGCGCCGCCTTACCGTTCGTTCCCTCATGGAACGTCGGTGTCGCGTTCTTCACTTCGAGGGGCGTTCGTGTATACTCATGATGCCTCCGCCATATCGAAAATGCTGTTTTTTCCTCGCTTTCCTCTGCAATGAACGTCCGCCCAGGCCCGAGATCGAGCGTTTCGTGATTCCGAGCTCGTCCCGTCCGATCTCGAACATTCGTCGTGATTGGCAATGGACACGAGCCACTGATTGTAGACTCATTCGGTTCGCAAAAGTCCATACTGACCCGCATCTTAATTTCCCCCACTGTGTCGGGTTTCTTCGTTGCAACGAGCATCGGAGCGTCCCATCGGCTCCGGTTCGAACGCATAGTTGCTTCACCCAGCATCCCTGCAGTTTGCTCCTTCATCCCTTGGCTATGAGCCTCCAGCAACCTGCAGAGGTTTCTCTGTATTGTCTGCGTGTCTTTCTCTCGCGGTATCCCAGCTCTGATGACCCGCGTCTCGTAATCCTCGCGTACTTCCTGTAGCGAGCGTATTCCCTTGCCGTTGAGGCGCGAGGCTTCGACCTCGCTTTGTTGCCTTGTGTAGCTCACGACACAGATTTTCCTGCTGTCCGTGTTTTCATCGTGAATCGGGCATTCGGCTTCGCCTCCTTCTTCGTTACCTGCTGACACAGGGGTCTCGGGTGTCTCCGTAGATCGGTTAACCGCGAGTTCCTCGTTCGTTGTTTCTATCGTATTTTCGACACAGGGATTTCCACGTCGGGTGACGCTAGTTCCGTCTCTCATACCCTCGGTAACGCCGTCGCACCCGAGCGTCGCGACGCGTTGGATATTTTCCCCTTGCAACGGTGATTCCATCGTTGATTCCCCATTTACCAATCTCATTCTGTGCCCGTATATTCTAATGGTTTTTCCGCCGAGAATATCTACCTCATGTGTCCTGATAAAGTCCATTCCCAGGAGTCCTTGCGCCCCGAGAGGCACGCTGTCAGGTTCCACGTGGAATTCATGCTCGATTGTCGCCTGTGGGGTTTTAAGCTCGATAATTGCCATGCAGGTCACTTTCACTCGTGCACCACCAATCCCCGTGATTGCGACATTCGTTGCCTCGCGTCTTGTTCCCCCCTTCACCGCGCCCTCACTTATCAAGCTGATCTGGGCGCCGGTGTCAACTGACATCGTAAGTGTCCCATTTTCCGCCATATGGGATTCCATGCGGAAGCTATTGGCTGCCCCGTCTGTCCCGTCACCCGCGATCGTCACGGTGTTCACGCAGATCGGTACTCTGGCGTGGTGCTTATTGTTTGAACTTGCCTTTGGCTTTTCCTGATGCCGATTTTTATTCTGCTCTTCACCGTTGCTCGCGTTTGGCTTAGGATGCTGACGCTGTTGCTGTAGGTTCTGCCTTTGCCGACGTAACCTCACCCCACACTTCTTCCAAACATGTCCGACTCTCTTGCAGTAATGGCAGGTAATACCCACTGCGTTCACCCCATGTTCAACGTTCGGCTTCGGTGAGCTGGTTGTTCCTGGTTTTTGTCGACAACCTCGAGCGAGATGCCCCATGTCACCGCATGAGTAACACCGTCTTTCTTGAGGGTTTGCCGACGAGGGCTGGTGGACTCCCCACTCCCCTTTCAGCATTTTTTCGACCACTGCTGCGCCCACAGCCGCGTCGTAGAGGCTGTGATACCGTCGACAACGTATGACCGCTCGGATCTCCCGATGCAGACCGTTTATGAAAATCTTCTGCGCGTCTTTCTGCAGTGCCTTTCGCACAGCACCAACTTCGTCCATCCCGCATCCTTTGCAGTACTTCGCGATTGCCTCCGCAGTCAATCTATCAGTTCGTGCCGCGTAATACGCCACTGTCTCCTCCTGTCCTTGCTTCAGTGCATGGAACCTGTTCGGCAATGCCGGGAGCGATTTCACAATCCTGAGGGGAGCTTCTACCTCCTCCTCTATATCCCCACGATCCTTGTATCCTTGACCACGTGTGGTGGACCTGACATCCTCGTGATGTGATTCCCCTGAACGTCGTTGCCTTGACGTACGTTTTGTTCGTTTAACTTCTTTGTCATCCGTCCCCTGCATAGCATGCACTTCAGTTGGCCCCCCTATGTCATCCCCGCTATCGCGGAGGCTACCATCCACCTCTTCGGATTCGTCGCAGATGGTGTCCCACCTCAGGTTCATCCCGAACACCGGGCTTCGCCGTTCCGAATTTTTCCCCTTACCAGAACGTGAGTACGGCGCATCGGGTGCCTTGAAGGTTCTTGTTACGTAATCCTCAAGCTCTGTTTTCTGTTCAGGTCTCTCTACCCCCTGGGTTGTGGGGTACTGATTTTTCACGTCGACCTCTTGCCGCAATACGTGCGACGATCCTTCCGGTACCGCCGGAAGCTCTGTGTGGCCCTCACTGGCGTTCATCTTCGCCCTTTCGCTTATGTCGCCTATGTCTCTCCGTGAGTAGCGTATACACCGACTCTAGCGAGATTACCTTTCCTCTGGTGAGAGTACAAACTGATTCTATAGCAGCCACTTACGGTGTACTGCCTGGCCACACGCTGGGATGCCTTCACCTCCTCGGTGTGGAACTCCGATCGTTCCTTCGGCCCCCTAGTGAAGTGTAGGTTGTCACTTGCCTTCGTGACGTCCCGTAGGAGAATCTGCAGCTTTCTCCCCCGTTTGGTCCGTTGTTGGTCGCTCGCCCGACGACCTTGTTCCCCGGTACGCTACTTCCGGTTGCTGGAACGTGAACCACGACTCCGGATGTCGTATTATGGTTCCTCTTGTGCCTCACTCACCTTGAGAGCACTCACGTTTACCGCTACACTCGTCATAGGGTTTTACACTTTTCACTTCTCTTTGGTGACTTTAACGGTGTATCCTTTTGTCTCCGGTGCCTCGGAAGGCGTTCTTACTCTGGTATCCCACCGCTGCCACCAATGTTATGCCGCCGAAACCCAGTTAGCTGCTCTGAGTCCGCGGTTTCGAAGACCTTCTTCAAATTTATGTAAAAAGGAATACCAGTTAAGGGTTGGAACCCAAGTAAGAATTGAATCGGAGAGTAAATTACAAAAGAATACTTTATTCGTTGAAAGTCTTACACGTAGATACAGTTTGTATGTTCCAATATCCCCTTGGAGCAGTCGTATAGTTCGCACACGTTGCGTTCACACAAATCACACAGTTCACCCAGTTCACACAGTTCTACGTGTATCAATTAACAAGATTGTTACCTTAAATCTTGCCGGACCAAACGTACAGTTCACGAGTCGATTAACAACTGCCTGACACTCGATCTCTGTTCCCTTTATATGAACGGAGATCGATGTCAGCTCGTATATTTTATGTTATTGTTTACCGTGAGCTCGCGCCCACATTTTACCGAGCGTAAAGTGGAGCGTTCGACTCAGCGGATTCCCTCGATGATGGGCATCGTCTCGATGCTCTCATTTCATCATCTTTTGTTTAATAATATTTTTACTCCAATCTCTGTATGAATTCAGATATCCGAGTTACCTCGATTTGCGTAAAGCCGACTCAGGTGTTTGACGAGTTTCGCAATCGGACGCTCGCCGAGGAGGCCTCGCTCGCGAAACTGCTGACTATGCGTTTGGCGCGACGATGGCACGCTTAAGCGCGTCGCACTCGAATTCCTTGTATTTCGTCAGTGCATATATAGTACACATGTCGCAAGGAATTCGATACTTACTTACTTGTATTTTTATTCCACTTTCCTCTTTGTAGAGTTTTATTTCCCATCTATGCCTTTACTACTACTAACTACCATTACGAATTCCCGTGTACCGAGTACAGGGGTTACGCGGTACAACACTGGCAAAACAGTAAAAATTAGTTATCGCAAGCTTTGCATCGACGGAGTTTGGCATTTTTGGAATCGTGAGAAGCAAGAACACGAAAAAGGCCAAGAAAGATCTGCTTCAGCTGCTCCTGCAGTTAATCGAGGCCAGTCATCAAAAAACGAGGGCATACGAGAATTTTCTTTGGGAATTCGCAAGAGATCGCCAACCTATCCACCGACGTCCTACAAGAATGCTCTGATGTCGGATGTTTCTACGAAACCTGGAGTGAGCGGCAGCAAGTAGAAGCTCTACCTCATCATCTTCGGAACGCATTCAACGTCTGGGTCGACGCAATGAAGGCGAGCCATATGGGAAGAGCCAGTGGTGGCCTATTGAGCCTAGTGAAGTGCAATTTCGAAGCCGTAATAATTGATGTGTCGCATTGGTGGTGTTTAATACGTATTACAAGTGAATCATGGCATGTTATCGTCGGGTCGTTCTAATTTAGTCCCGCGCTAGACTTAAAGATTTTACTAGACCTTTTGCAACCTATTTTAGACGATATTATTGAAAGTTTTCCTGATGATATTATAATCCTAGGCGGTGATTTTAATGCGCGGGTCGACACTTTGGACGAAGTAGACTCGGATCTTTTCGATAACACGCGACTTTTCGCAAACAGGGTAAGCTACGATGTAGTTGTTAATGACCGAGGGCGCCCTTTGCTCGATTTTATGACATCTAATGACTTCGTTCTGCTAAATGGGCGTTCGCCGGGTGACAGACCGGCGCATTATAACGCAATTATAAAGCAAACTAACGTTAAAGAACAAAAAAGCGGCATATATAAATGTTAAGACTGAAGCTTTTGCAAATACCAACAATCCGAAGCTCTTCTGGAGTGCTGTGAAAGGTTGCAAGCCTAGAGTTAGACAACCCGAAGCTCCTTCACTAGATACATGGAACGAATTTTTTAGTACTGTCTATCCGGCGAGAATTCCGACTAACGATATTTTGGATGGTACTTTCGTTCTATTGTTGGACGGTTTTATTACCTCGGATGAGCTTTCGGGTTGAATCATAAAAGCGAAGGCGGGAAAAGCTCCTGGTGTGGATAACATTTCAAGTGAATTTAATAAAGCATTGTCTGCTGAATGGTTTGACCACCTATTGGCCCTATTTAACAAAATCTTAAGTACCGAAGAATTGCCGAAAATGTGGTCAAAGGTTACAGTGTGTATGTTGCACAAAAAAGGTCCAGAGACTGATCCGTTAAACTATCGAGGCATAGCCCTGGTGAACACCATCACGAAACTTTTCACGCAGATTTTGCATGACAGGTTAGAAAAGTGGGTCACAGCCATGAATCCCATCCCCGAGGAGCAAGCAGGGTTTAAGAAGGGTAGAGGGGTGATGGACAATTTGTTTACATTGCAAACCGCGATTCAGCTCAGATTAAGACAAGCTGGGGGTAAAACTTATGCTTTGTTCGTTGATTTTAGACGAGCCTTTAACTCTGTCCCGCAGAACAAACTTTGGGAAAAAATGCATAGACTTGGCATCAGTGCAAAGACCATCCGGATATTGAGGAATCTTTATAATTACGCAACCTTTCAAATAAAAACCCACTCTGGACTTTCAAAGTCTGCGGAAGTTAGCAAGGGTATTCTTCAGGGCGAGGTCCTTAGTCCACTATTGTTTATCATATATCTCCATGATTTCTTTTTTCCAGCTGGGAATGTCAGAGGCATCGATCTGAATAGCAGAATTGATTTGTTAATGCTCTTGTACGCAGATGACTTGGTTATACTGGCTCACTCTCCTCTGGATTTAAAATGCAAACTTCGACTCCTGGCTAACTATTGTGACAATAACGGTCTCACAGTGAACACAACGAAGATGCAGATTGTGGTATTCAGAGCGGGGGATAGACTGAATGCTGCTGAACAAAATTTTTCATACAAGGGGAATAGAGTCGAGGTGGTTAACAAGTATGAGTATTTAGGGGTATCACTGTCTAGTTCTTCGTTGGGTCTAAGTCCAGCGAGCTCGGCGGTTAGGAAAGCCAGGATAGCCTCGTTGTCTATTTTATCAATATTGGTCTCCTCTAAGTGCGACTCTTGGGACGCAACTACGAAACTGTTCAATAGCATTGTGGCCTCCACGTTACTGTACACTGCGCCGATCTGGGGTTTAAGATACACTCACTTTCTAGAAAAAGCGCAGCTAGAATTTTTCAAGCGTTTCTTCCGAGTGTCCAAATCCACTCCGGGTTGTGCCATTAGACTCGAGTTAGGTGCCAGGAGCATTGCCCTTGGTGTCATTAATCTTGCGTATGGGTGGTGTGAGGTGATTTTTCGGCCCCCTCACGTGATGGCCCCGACAACCCCAACACTCACCGCCGGGCGGTTCAAACTCGAACCCACGACGAGATACCATAATGGTCTCGCGCCTCGGGATGCCCGAGCGCCAGGTACTACGTACCGCCGATCGAAGATCGGTTTTATTTTGAATCCCGAGGCGCGACAAAAGGGTCCCCGAACGGTGAGGCAAGGCGTACGGCTAAAGACCATCGGCTAGCTCAGCCCGCCTGGGAGAATAGTAGAGGGGCGCGGACGGGGAAATAACGAAACGTCGGAGAATAAATTCAACGAGCAATTTATTGTAATCTTAAGGTTTGAAAGATAGAAATTTTGGTGGAACAAAAGCAAGTAAGAGTCGATAGAAAATGGTAGGATAGCGTAATGGTATATAAGATAGAAAAGATAATCGGATAAAATATCGGAAAAATAATTCGAACATCGCAAATGAGTAGGTAATTGATGGTAGATAGTAAAGATAAGCCAGTAAAAAAACCCCGTCACGATTCTCCCAAACCATACGTGATAACGGAGAAAAGATAATGAGATAAGATAACGGCAAAATTATCGGAGAATCGCAAACGAGTAGGTAAACGGTGGTAGGTATTAATGAGAAGCTAGTACCAAAATCTCGTTATGATAATAAGATAATGTAGCGGCAAAATGATCGGATAATCACAAACGAGTAAGTAAACGGCGATAGATAGTAAAATTAAGTAGGTAAAGAATATTCGGCCAGAATGTATCATCGTAAATCGTGAAGATCGGTAAGATAAGAGCGGTAGATAATTAAAGATATTGTAGAAAATTCCTGAGGTAGTATTCGACAACCGGGTAGATAGTAAAGTACGTAGGTAGATAGTAATACGATAGATAGTGGTAGAAAAATCAGATAATCGGTAGATAGTAAATCTAATGCTAAAGACTACCCGCAAAATTATTAATTCGATAATCAACAAAAAAAATAAGAACGCGAATCAAGATTCGCAAGACACGTTACGATTGCCAGAATAATAAACGAAGAAAAAATAACGGAACGTACTCACAAGAATATTCACCAACAAAGATAAATCCGTCAATCACGTATGACACGAAATTAACGACATAAACGTTCGACCAGAGTCGAGTCGACCGGGTCTCTCACGCGAAGCACTAACAACCAACGGGGTTGTTTAACACAAACAAAAAAAAATAATACGCGAACCGATTCGCCAAAATTAAGAATCACTCTTATCAATTAACACGGGTTAATTAATGATCACTGATCATGAGAGAGAACGAAACTTCCGCGCGAGATTGCGGCCGATTCGATGAGACACGGGTAGCCTCGGGCTCACCTGTTACAACGAAGAGCGAAAAGACGAGGTGTTACTCAATCGCCGGTGCGTCCAGAACTAATCATTCGCGCCGTTCCACTGATAGACGCGACCCGTTGTCTCTCTCCCCCAATTCTCACGCGATACCTCGCTCGCCGTGTGCAAAGGAATTCTTAGAATTCGGCGAGTCGTCCAGCGTATCGCTAGGTACTATAGCTTGTTGACGACGTTACGCACGTAGGCAAAGGTGCAAGGGGAAAACAACGAATAAAAACAATGTTAGGGTATCGATACCGGCCGAACACGTGTTTGCGCGCGACGTACAGTCGGAGCTCCAAATACTACGAAATAATTTAAAGAATTCCCGAGACTCTTTCTCGAAGGACCCGACAATGGATGATGTCAGTGGGAGGAGACCTCCCTCGCGTGGGTGAGGCGGCCCTCCTCCTCGCGGTAGGCCCACGCGATACTAATTATGAACTACACCTCGATGCATCCTTTCCATTCGAGTTCCATTCGCGAGACGCCGCTTCTCACGGGCCGCGAGACCCGGAATGCTTTTTGGGATGGTTCAGCCTATAGCTGATAAGTCGGGAGTGAATTGGCGACTCAGTATCTTGGTTAATGTACCATAATCACTCCGGCATCCATTTCCACGAATAATGATGTTCGTTATTCGTTTGTAATAATTTTGAACCGTCTTTTCGGATTCTCGTGAATCAACAATAACAGTACCGCGCGCTTAACGCGCCGACACCGGCATCGAACCCTTACGATAATATTTTTGTACCGGACTATCTAACAAGAGCGTTTGGCATCGAAACAATGGTGAATATCCTCGGAATTTCTAAGAATTCGCTGAAGGCGTCAAAGACCAAAAAAAAATAATAATTTTTGAAATGGAGAAATAACGCGAGTTTGCCGACACGAATAATAACTTTGCGAGGTAGCTACAGATTCTGTAGGTAGTAATAATAATCAGATACTAGGTAAAGTTGGTCGAAAAACAAATGATCAGAGATAATGTAGGTAGTAATATTAGGTAAATAACAGCTAAAGTAGGTAGTAATTCTAGATAGGTAACAAAATAATAAATCGGTAAAAGGGCTAATAAACAAAAATTATAATACGGAAGGTTGAGTTCTGGACGCACGACTCGATGGGCGACGTCTCATGGGTCGTACAGCCGACCCACTGCCCATTGCCCCCTCCGTACAGGTGGCGGGGCAGAATGTCACGTCACAGTGGACAATAAAAATTCTTAAGGGGGCTGAGTCACCTAAAAATTAGAATGTTCATTATTTTTTTTTCTATGTGAAAAAAAATAAAAAATAAAAATTCGATTGTATTGTCATAATCTATATAAGATTAACTATCTTTTTTAATTTTTTTGAGGTCCCCAAGCTTGTCGAAGCGAAAGCAGAGATGGTCAAACTTTTTTTACTTGTTGCAAGATTCAGACCGCAGGAGTGAATCAATCTTGACTTTTCATAGCTCATTTTCTTCGCTGAAGTATTTATTATGGAACGAGTTCAGGAATTTTTTTTTGTAGTTCCCCCGATGGAGTTATCAAATAAAATATGGAAAAAGAGCATCGCAGTCATGTAAAAATGACATTTTTCCCCACATTTTATTCGAAATCTATTGTGCAGCTGCGCTGCACAATAGATTTAATCCTACCTGTTATTGATTCTGCGTGTTTCAGCGAATACAACAAAAATACTTGAAACGTGACAAATGATCCGAAATCGTGGCAAATTATAGGAAAATTTCCATAGCAGCACATAATAACATGGTTTCCTACCAAGTACTTTCAAAAGTACTTATTTGAAGTACTTTGTCTGTATTTGAAGTACCAAAAATACTTTATAGTTCAGTACTTTGAGTACTTATACTTAGTACTTAGTACTTTTTTCGGTACTTTGTCCAGCTCGGCTACCGTACTCCATTAATTCCTTACCTACTCCGTTCACGTTTCGTCTTCTCTTTCCTCTCTCTCCCATTTTCGCTTCTTTCCTCTGTCATTCCTAACCATTTCTCTTCTTTTCTCATCTCCAACCGTTTCATCCACTCCTCTCCCTTTACCGATTCATCCACTATATTTCTGATCCTTTCCCCTTTTCCCCTCTCCTCCCGTTCCGCCCCATCGCACCTCTCCAATACATGCTACCACGACTTTTCTTCCCACTCATATACTCTGCACGACCTCTCTTCTCTCTCATCCAGTACCTTCCTTCCCCCATCTCGTTTCCCAGCCTAAATCTCGCGATCCTTATCCTCCTCTCATCCCTCCACTCCTCTTTGAAATACTTGGCACTCCTTCCACCTGAATTTCTCTGTACCACTTATTGTAGTGTTGTACCACTTGTACCTTGACTCTCTTATCCTTTCCCCACGTTCCCTCTCCTGCTCTCCTCTATCCGCGACCTCGATTCTTTCATACTCCCTCTCTCCCACAATCCATAATTCCTCTTCGCCCCCCCCCCCCCCTCCTACTCATTGACCCTTCTAACCTTCTTCTGCCTTCCTCCCATCCCGATCCTCTATGCTCTCTTCTCTCGCTTTGCCTCATTTCTTCCACACACTTCCTTGCTAGTAACCGCCTCACCCCACCTTCCCGCAGCTTTCGCCAGTTTCACTTCGAAATTCCATGCCCTTCTTCCTGCCCTCGTCCTAATTAATTCCCGGTTCGTCTCTTCTCACGCAATATTTCATCCCCGTCCACACCAATGTATCGAATATCCACAGTTTCCTCTCCTAATTTTTTTCAAATATTCTTCTACCGATCCCCCACGCCTGTCTGATTGCCAGCCCTGCCTTTCTTACCCTATCTGTCAGCTGTGCTTCTGCCCCTCCGTTTTTCATAAACACGTACCCGTAGGTATTTGAGTTCCCTTACCTCTTCTGACCTCTTTCCTTCCCACCTCCAATCCATCTTATTGTATCCCGCTCTCTCTTCTTAAACCTCATTATCTTCGTCTTTCCCACGTTTACCCGCAGGCTCTTTCCTCTTAAATATCTCTGCGTTATTCTACAACTACCTCCATTTCCACGTCTTCCTCTGCCATAATAGTCCGCGTACACCAACGAGTGCTCTATCTATCTCTCTATATCTCTATCTTCTCCTAACATTATCGCTCCCCTTCTCCATCTGCTCAGGTGCTCCTCTATGTCCGCTGTTAGTAGATTGAACAATATGGGACTCAGTGGACATCCCTGCCTCACTCCTTTCTCTGTCCAAAATCTTTCTCCCACCTTTTCTGTTATCGTCACCCTGCTCCCTATATACCTCCTTGACTCTATCTGTAAGTTCTTTTCTCACTCCACGTATGTGTTTTCTATAGTTCCCATTCTTTCTCTAAAGCTCACCTGATTTCGTAGTAACATCACACTTTGTTCCACCTCCACTTTCAGCTTCTTTCCTAAAACCGTCGTGTATATGTTATTCAATGACGGCATCAGTGTTACTCCCCTGTAATCCTCTACCCCCCCCCCCCTTTCTTTCTTATTTGTACTATAATTCCCTCTTTCCATCCCTTTGGCCACCCCTCTCCGTTCCACGCCCTATTGCAAACTTCCCACGCCGCCTTCCTTGCCCCTTCCCCTCCGAACTTCCTGGCCTTGTTCGGTATTCCTTCTCCCACTACCGCTTTTCCTTCTTTCATCCGCCTCAGTATTTCCTCCATCTTCCTCTCGCTTATCTCCCTTTCCCTGTCTATCTCTCTTCTCTCCTCCTCCCTTCCCATTCACTCCTTACCCCTTCCCAACAGTCCCATAAAGTATTTTTTCCACTCCTCCATCTCCCTCTTTACCACCTCCTCTACTTTCTCCAACCTCTCTTGTATATTTTCTTTTTCCATCGTTATCTCGTCCGTTCCTTCTTTATATATCTCTTTCATTCTTTCTGCCTACTTTCTTGGCGCTTTGACGTTCCTTTTCTCTGCCTTCTTCTTTTTCAGTTTCCCTTATACTTCATCTTCACCATCAGCGGTTGGTGATCTGACTCCACCCTCCCCTGCACCTTCGTTTCTTCTATCCTCCGTCTTATTTTCTCGTTTGTTATCATATAGTCGATTACTGTCGCCACCCTTCCCCCCATGGATGTATATTCTTCTTTCTCGTCTCCTTTTATACCACCGTACAGTATTTCCCACCCTGCTTCTCTCAGTCTTTCTAACATCCTCGCTTCTTCCCTGTTTATTTTATTATCCTCTGATCTTCTTCCTTTCTCTTCTTCCTCTCCCATTCTCCTCCTACTCCGCCCCCTTTACCAGTTCTCGCGTTGAAGTCTCCCTCGATTATTACCCTCTCCCTCTCGTCTTCTGTATCCACTCGCTCCCTTAGGTTCTCCAGCTTTGAATCCATAGCGCCGTTAATATACACCGACAATACCCTCATCGCTTCGTCGCCCATTCTTATTTTTCTTGTCATTGTTCCCTTTCCTTCTTCCCATTCTTCTTTAACTTCTTTTCCATATCCATCCTATTTCTGTGCCCTTTACAAAATCTCTTCTCTGCCCATTGTACGGACCATTTGTACCCTTTTGGTAGTTGTTTCTTTACTGCTTTCGAGTCCCTCTTTTTCACCCATATTTCCGTCATCGCGATTATGGTCCATCGATGGCCTTTCAAAATCCCGTCTTTGTTCTTTAACCCCATCACGTTCCAGAACGCCATCTTGCCACACATTATTTTCCTCTCTTCTTTCTCCAACCTCGATTGAGTTACAGACTCATACAGAAGATAACGAGTAAAAGGTTTCAAAAAAAATAAGGAAGTGATCTGTAATTCTAATTTTCATCATCTTTATACATCTTCCATTTCTTTGTAGTAATCTTTAAAAAGTTATAGACTTATTCTCATTACGAGCCAATCCTGGACGATTTCGAACTGTATGACATATTAAGGTGTACATTTTAAAACGTTCTGCAAAAACTATTTACATTACAGATATGATCGTAAAGGCATCAGCGGGCAACTTTGTTGAAGACAACAAATTGAAATGCTACTTCAAGTGTATCTTTGATCAATTTAAACTGGTATGCAATAGTAATTAGCTTTTGAAGTCATACGATTATAGCAATGAACAAAACAAAATGATTGAACATTTTATATTGGCAGGTCGACGGAGACAACATTAACTTCGACGCTCTGTTATTACTGGTACCCGATGCGATGAAGGAGGCAGGAACGAAAATGGTAGAGAATTGTCGCGATACAAGTGAGCAAACATAGACCGTGAAGTAGAACGGTCCAAATTTAACTTTGCTTTTTGTTCGACCAAGTATAAAAATATGAAGATGTTATCGGGCGCAGAAATTGTTTTTATTTCTTTTTATGGGCATTCATTAAAAAAAAGTGTTATTGAAACGTTTATAACTTTTTTTAAAATAATTTGGTACAAAAGATGAATTGCCATGTTTTTGAAAAAATCAAATATGTGTAGTTAACTCGAGAAAAAATACTATTTGGACGTCGCTAAAGGACATTGACAATATTTTTTCAATTCTCCACGTTAGATTATAGGAAGTAATTGGCTGCGAAAAGTGATTGCCTGTTGTATTTTTCATTGATTATACTATATCGCTAAAGAAGCAATTCATCCTTTACATTTTTTGTTGTGATCGTGAATTTCCTACGAACCACTAACAAAGCAAATTGGTTGAACTATCATGAACGCTGGAAAATAAAAGCCATTTCTATTGTCAGGCGTTAATGGAAATCGACAGGATATTCCTGACATTACGGAAGACACTATTGAAAAAGCTGTTATCCAATACGGTTTACGCTCTTAGCATTATATCAGTCGTTGTTAATGGTTATCATGGAAATCACAACGCGAATAACAAATATAATAGCCACCCGCGTGGAAAAAAGTAGTATGGGAAAGCGTCTTTATCGGAATATGGGAAGAATATGGGATGTGGTATGGGGATTAGTATAGAAAACGGTTTTGGATGGGTATGACGTTTGAGCAGTCCCCATATTCGACCCATACGCTTTTATAGACCATTTTACAGCTATTGTATAAACCTTCCAAATCTTCTTTACCAGACGTCGACACAGAAACACCCTAATTTTCGGGGAATCAATCCAATATGATGGGAATGGCGAGTTTTTATATTCTTTATCAGCCATGTTACGAAAGCACACAAATGTTTCAGGAATCAATTCCATAAGATAGCATAGGGCCCCGTACCATCAATCCCATATTATGTGTAAATGAATGATGAAGATAAAATAGATTTTGTGGAATGGAAGGAAAAAATGAAAAACGAAGTAATATGCCTAAAACCAAATATTTTCGACGGATATGAGTTCTCTGAGCAAAGTTAAATGCTGCTGTACGTAATCGAGGCTTGAATTTGGACGTTGGTCCCAAAAATATTGTGAAGTATTGTATGAATCTCACATAAATCTTTTAACTTGTCTTTCCAAGCTTTTTAGAGTACATCACAATATTTTTGCGACATAAACGAAATTTAACCGCCGATTATGTACTACTGTGCCTTGCTTTGCTCGGGGAACTTATATTCGTTAGAAAAAAATTAGTTTGGGCATATTTCTTCGTTTTTAATTTTTTCCTTCCATTTGACAAAATCGATTTTTTCTTATTATTTCATTTACAGGTAATATGAGAATCTATGTATGGGATTGGTTGCATGAGGATTCCCCCGGTTGTACGCGACGGCTGGAAAAGGATCTCAGATTGGGCCGATGCCATCGTATGGGATTGATTCCTGGAAAGTTTGGAAGGTTTGTGCAATAGCTGTAAAATGGTCTGTAAAAGTGTATGAGTCGAATATGGGGACTGCTCAAACGCCATACCCATCCCAAACTTTTTTCCATACTAATCCCCGTACCACATCCCATATTGTTCCCATACTCCGATAAAGACGCTTTCCCACATTACTTTTTTCTACACGGGCACTTACAAAAAGTCAGTGTCCAGGTCGCAATCTCTACCCAATGCGGTCACAAAATCGTCCAATGATCTGGCAAGATGTTGTCTAGATTCTGGATAAATTCTGAGATGGAGGTTGTATGTAATCTCTCATGGGAGCGCGGGCCGTACATCTTTTTTACAAGTTGCAGAAACCACTCAGAAATCTTAGAAAGATTTCTGCCCAAATATCGATGGATCGAATAAAATTATCTAAATAGGACTCGCAAATAAACGACGTTTCTGTATTAAAGAGTCTAACATACCTCGTGAAATCCCAATTTGGTACGGGAAGTTGAATAGTTGGTTGCAAAGTTGCTTTACGGCGAATTTTCTCGGCTCCCAATTTTTCTTCTATTTTTCCAGTTCTAATTTTGATTTTATGTTTTCTATCGTGGACTAACCTTTTTGCTGAAGTTCAGTGGATTTTTTTATTTATTCTATCGATGCTTGGATGGGAAGATCGGCAATAGTGCATAATGTGATGACGGCTTTAAACAAAAGTACAGATTGTGCTCCCATGTGAGATTTCGTATATAATGCATCTGAGAACGCATGCAGGATTGCGGTGGATTCTAGCTAAATTCTGTGTCGACGTTTGTCTTGGCCTGAGATTCTCTGCTGTATCCGTATTTTTAGTTCGAGTATTTAAAATTAATGACACACTGTTATCGATACGCTATAATGGATTAGGGTATGACATGCAGTTTCGACCGCTTCTATATTAAAACGTATCGAGCCAACAGTTCCTAGCCAACTCACAGTCTAGAGTTCAGGATTTTTCAAATCCTCTTTTGGAAAGAGTTTGTTTTCTGGACCAGCAGATACTATAGGTTTTTAAGAAGGTAAGAGTAGAAACGTCCGATTTTTTAACGACTAGCACTATATATCAACTCGTCATTCAAGAGAGAATGTCTCTCTTGATATAATAAAGTTTTGAGGATCTGAGCTGGCTTAAGCTTCATGAAGAAAGTTTCGCTATTGTTTGGCAGAGCAGAATTCTCGACGAACTTCAAGAGTTTAATTTGTATTGCCTTCGTTGAATACAATTAACGCACTGGCCTACAAAATATACTACATGTACACGTCATGTCTTTTGCAGCTGGAAAGGATCTGTGCGACAAATCTTATAATATTAACTTATGTTTCCACAAAGAAGCACCCGAGGTAAAAAAAATACGAGAAATTTAAATATATGCACTTAAATGAAGCGATACTCGAAAGAAATAGAAATTGCAACTTTGACAACTTACGTTTCAGGAATACTTTGTCATTTAAAAGACAAGTAAAAATTTTCAATGTAACAACTGGTCACCAACCTGTTCGTCCAGGGCCGTCGTACAGCTTTATCTTTATGAACTTTATGTAGTATACTTAACTTTATGTACTGTAATAAATGGACCATGGAGTTTATGATAAAATGAATTGGATTTATCTTGTGTCAATTGAAATACTGCATCGCCCTCATAGTCAGTGATGCCAGACTCGCGGGCGAAAAAGTCCCGCACGCTCGCCGCGCTGCCCCCACTACGTGACGCGGGCTGGCGGCTGGGCGGGGCTTCGCGCGCCAGTCACCAGGCTCGTGACGTTACTCATAGCCCGAGCGTGCGAGCCACGCGGGTCGTGACGTCACGCGTGACGATTCACACATGATTTAACGTTAAATCATACGAAAATAAATAGAAAATGAGGTTCAATTTCTTCAAAAATTGTAATTGACGTTTAATTTGTCAAAAAAATGACATTTAAGTGTGAATCGTTTAAATAATCGTAAATTGCGTTTTAATTATTTAATAAATCGGAATTGAAGTTTAATTTGTTTATAAATGGTATGAAAATGTTTAATTTGTTTAAAAAATCGGAATTTGCGTTTAAATTGTTTAAACAATAGAAATTGTCGATTCAATTGTATAAAAAATTGAAATTAGCGTTACAATTGTTTACAAAATCTAATTGACGTTTGAATTTTCAAGAAAAAAATGTTCAATTGGTTAAAAAAAATTTTTTAAATGTTTAATTGATTCAAAAAACTTAAATTCGTATTTGATTTGTTTCAACAAACGAAATTGACGTTTAATTTGTGTAAAAATGAATCAAAAAATAATTCATTGGTTAAAAAAATCGAAATTTTTGTTTGAATTGATTAAAAATCAAAAGGCATGTTTAATTCGTTCAAGAACTGAAAATTAACGTGTAACTTGTTCAAAACTTGAAAATGTTTAAAAAATTTGGTTGAAAATTCGAATCTTGCTAGTAAATATTTTTTAAATTATAAAATATTTGTTTTATAACCGACAGCGATGGATGCGTGGTCGGTGTGTGGCTTCGGCGATCACCCAAGTCAAGCAATACAGTCCGCGGGCAGTACTTGGATGGGTGACCGCTTAGCCACGCACTGGCTGGCGCATCAATCGTTGAGCGGGAGGACAGTTTTTCTGAGACCGCGTTGTCCACACTTAAGTAAATACTTTCGTGTGTACACCGCGGAATCAGGAGAATATGACCGACTGTACCGGTACGGATTTTCCGCAGTTTCCCCGTGTCTATGGCAAATGCGGTAACGAGTAGCTAAATCGGCTGCGGACGGACTGGAAGTTAGGTAGCTTAGCAAAGTGCGGGTAGGGAGTGATAGGGGGTATCGGGAAGGGCCGTAAAACCCGAAAGGGATCCGGTGGAAAGCCTCAAAATCTATTTGTTTTATAAAAAAAAAAGTAGTATAAAATTTATTTCATTCAATCACTTTACATATTTTTAGACTTTATTCATATTTATAGCTTTTTTGTTCATAAGAAAAAACCGGTTTACCGATTAACATTTCTTTAACACCATTCAATAGGAAAACGATCATATTTGATTTATTTTAGATTTTTTAGTGATATTTCACTCGATAAACGAACCGCTCGAAGTTTTAGGAGATCGTCGCTAATTAAGCTTTTTGTTTATCCGTTATATTAAGAGATTGAATTTTTTTTTTTACAAATTGGACGAAAACTGTTAACTTCTAAACAGACAAATGTGAAAGAATTTTACAAAATACAAAAAAAATTAATTTTTTCAAACTGATAAAACGGGAATTTATACATATATTGTAAACAAATTAGGCGAGAACTTTGCATTTTTAAACAAATGAAACGCCATTCGATTCTCGCCGATTCGATGAAATCGCCGTCGATTATTTAAACAATTTAAACGTATATTTTGTTTTAACAACAATTGAAGTGCAAATTTCGATTTTTAAAACAATTTACACGTGAATTTCCATCGTTTGAACAATTGAAGCATGAAGTTCGATTTTTACAACAAATAAAAAGTTAATTTCGATTTGTATAACAATCTGAACGTGAATTTCGAATGTTTACACAATTGAAACGCAGATTTAAATTTTTTAAACAATTGAAACGCAGATTTAAATTTTTCAAACAATTAAAACGAAAATTTCAATTTTTTCAACAATTTGAATGTGAATTTTGCATGTTTAAACAATTGAAACGCACATTTAGATTTTTTAAACAATTAAAATAAAAGTTTCGATTTTTTAAATGACTCAAACGCAAATTTCGATATTTTCAACAATTTAAACGCTTTTTTCAATTTTTGTATTAAGTGAATTACAAATTTCCATTTTTTAAACCGATTTAGTATTTTGTTATTTATTTTTGAAAAAATTAAACGGCATTTTCAATTGTTTAAACAAATTTAACATTTTTTAAAATTATTTATAAACAAATAAACCGTCAATTTCGATTGTTAAACAATTGACCCGATTTATTCATTGCACACTCTGAGTAATCGTTATATTTTATTCTTTAATTGGTTGATTTATTTATTTATTAATTATTTCATTAATTTCCGCGAAGTCAACGTGTGGCGTCGTCTTGTGGCGGCACGTAAGCGCGAAACGACTGCGACGCCTCATGGCTCGTGACATCACGCAAGCGCGAAACGACTGCGACGCCTCATGGCTCGTGACGTCACGCAAGCGCGAAACGACTGCGCCGCGCCATGTCTTGTGATGTCACACAGCCGAGCGTGTTGAAACATGTTCCGTGACGTCACCGGGACTGTAGGCGAGCGCGGGGCGAGAGAGTGAAGAGGGCGTGGCGTATGCGCGCTCGAACGAATAAGCCGAGGGCAGCCGGCGGGATATTTTTGTCCCGCCAGGGTCGAAGAGGGGGTAAAAAAGTCCCGTATGCGGGATTTCTCCCGCCAGTCTGGCATCACTGCTCATAGTGTTACATAAGAATTGCATTCGATACAGTGCGATGTACAATTCAACATTAAACAATATTCTGGTTAGAGTTTAGCTCATTTAGTTCTACATAGAGATGTGGTAGCGTTTCAAAACAAGTATATTTTCAATCGTCCGTAAAGCCGCTCGACGACACGCGACCTAGACTCTTTTACTCGAAGGACCATGTTTTTGGTCTTTCGCCAGAAACTTTTTATTGATACTGAGGCACTTACGCAAAAGTAGGCCGAGAGTGCCTATTAAAATAAACTTTTATCGTTTTTTCGGTTTTTTGGTGGCGAAACATAGCACCGTGTTATACCCCCGAAAAATGAGAGCACCGTCGAGGTTACGCTTACGCAATAACCGAGGCGTGCGATCATGAAATATTGCGCCAACTGCACAGTATCGCATACTGGAACGACGATAAGGTAAACATCATTACCAAATCTCGTAAATATGCTGAATCGCTCGCTCCACTTTATCTCCTATAAAGTGTGAGAGTGAGCGCAAGTCGGGGAGTACAATTGGACATCCGATACTGCGCGGTTGGTTGCGTGTAGAGAGACTCGTGCAAAGGGTCTGTAAGTAGTACTACGTTACTTTGGTCGGACAGTAGTCCATATTCTGTGTAATATTATTCTGTGTGATAATTCTGTGTGATAATTTGAGTTCGCGTATCAACGCGTTAATAAAGATAGACATTTTCGCTTACATCTCCTGAGTTCAAACATTCAGTGGGGTTCCAACCCTTGACCGATAAACATCCCAAAAATAATAGAGAATATTCATTACCGCTAACCTCGGCGTAGCTAACCGGGATTCGGCGGTATAACATTGGTGGCAGCGGTGGGATATCGGAGTGAATAAAACGAACCAGAGTGTACCGAAAGTGTGTCACTCGCTGTACACCAATACAGTTGTGAGTAAAACCATCACCAGGGGATCGACGGGACAGCCAACCGCGAGGAGGGACTGCAGACCTCCATTAGATCGTCACCTAGCAGAAAGGGACGTGGAAACAGTATCGAAGAGGGAGCCTGAAGGTTACACAACGCAGAGGCAACCTGAGATGTGGCAGATAAGCACCCTGTAAGTGCAAGAGTAATCTATTCACGAAACTAACACCAGTACGGGAATAGAAAACCAGTAGGCGCGTTACTAACCCCGTCAGGGCGTGAATAAAGGGCTAAGAGCCAAGTAGAAGCCACATGAGCGATAGAGAGGTACCAGAGGAGCAGGCTGCGGGGTCTTCGGGACAGCAACCACCCCCGCAGGATCCTTCGGCATCCACGCAAGAGGACCAGCGTGTAGCAGCTGGTCTAGGGGCTGCGTTACAGGAGATAACAGCAGTCGCGAGAGCGGAATTAGCAGTACAGGGCCCGGCACGACAGCCAAGAGGCGAATCTTCTCCCAACCCTCTCTTCGGGGTCAATTTACGTAGAGGCGCAGCGTTTGACGAGCTCGCCGACATGGACCAAAGTATGTTCGAGCCCAGGGGTGCACCACTCCCAGGGGTTGATCTCACCCCACGTGCAGTGGAGGCAGAAATACAGCGTCTAAGGGCTCAATACCGAAACACACTGGGCGAACGAAGAGGAGGATTTTACAACCCGGATAGAGACCGGAATTGGACGACTACCTTCGGTGAAGGAAGTAGGCTTTACCCCATGGGGGTGGAGATCCCAGGGGTACGCCGAAATTTATTCCCGGATCCACCTGCGGAGGTAAACAACACCGCGGCAGCCGAGGAACGAGTTGCCGATCGACTCGAGAGGGGGGATCGAGAATTGGAGGCCATACGGGCGGAATTGGCCGATTACGTAACCGGAGAAGTGGAACGAAGGTTAGCCGAACGTCAAGGGAGACGGCGAACCACCCATCCGGAGGATGAAGAAGACTCACCGTATATCAGCTTGGATTTAGCGCTGAAAAATATCAAAACATTCGATGGCAATAATCCCAACAGATTAGAGGAATTCTTGTCATCCTGTGAAGCAGTATGGGAGAGAGTGAAACCAGCGCAGAGGGGAACACTCCTGGCGCTTGTACGAAGCGGAAAACTAGAAGATCGCGCAACGCGAGAATTACGACATAAGGTGATACGTAATATGTCGGAATTACGTAATGAATTGGAAGCGCTGTACGGGAAGCGAAAATCTCTCGCTGCCCTGCAGTATGAATTTTGCCTGTTGAAGCAGGGACCGAAGGAATCGGTAGCGGCATACGCCGCGCGGGTGGAAAGACTAACGGGGGAGGTGTCGGAAAAACTTTGTGAAGATACCGAACCCCATGGTGCGCGATATGTTGAGGCGGCTGTGCGACGAAGCGCGCAAATGAACTTTGAGAATGGTTTACAGCCCGATATCCGCATGATAGTGCGCTCCCGGAATTACGGAAGTCTACGGGACTCCGTAGTCGGAGCAGCTGAAGTAGAAAAAATGCTCGGATCACAGGGCAGCAAGGGAGCACCGGGGGGTAGTCAACCTCGACACTCGGTGGGAGCAGGGAGTGCAACACCCCGAAAATGTTTTACTTGTGGTCAAACGGGACATATCTCTCGAGATTGCACAAGAAAATCGGGGCGTCCGAGTCTCCCCGCACCAGGACCTGGGAAGGAAGTGAATCAAGTGAAAATAACGTGCAATTACTGTGGGAAAATTGGACATATGTGGAGAGAATGTAGGAAGCGACTGCAGCAGGGCAGTCAAAAGCCGCAGCAGTCAGGAAAAAACAACAGCAATGAGCAACCTCCTCCGAAGCCACAGGGGACCGGGAAAACTGTTAAAGATTTCCTGGGAACCGATCAGCAGCGGGCGGAAAGAAAGGGACAACAGCACGAGGTCTACGTTGTCAACGTCACGTCTGCGGGGATTACAAGCGATTTCCATATTAAATCACCTGAATGCAAAACCGAAATACTGACTCTGAAACCGATACGGGAGCACAGGTCAGTTTGATAAGTCCAGAGGTTCTCGGGGGTGATATACAAGCCGAAAAATCCGAGTCAACGCTCATCGGATTGGGAGGACAGCCAGTACTCTCAACATTCGTGGCAGAAATACATTTGGAGACTCCGAAGGGAACAATATCGCATTGGTTCCACGTAGTGCCTGAGGGGATGGATTTGGGGGTGCACGGCTTCCTAGGAATGGACTTCATTCGCAAGCATAAAGTGGATATTCTTCAGGGCAAGGAAATTCGAATTCGCGGACATCGAATGACTTTAATCAACGGGAGATTAAAAATGCGAGTACCAGCGCGAAGCGAGAATATCGCTTACGTAGCTACTTGCAGTCGGGTAATGGGACTTGCCGACAAGAAGGAGGTCGCCGAGGGAGTAGCAATCGGCGCCTGTACGACGAAACCGCGAGGAAACAGCTGTGCGGTATGCATAATAAATACCACCTGCGAAGAAGTCGAAATCGAGCGACCGACAGTGACACTCGAGCCGTTTGAGTCAGCGGAAAAATCGTGTCACAACAAGAGCGCACGCGAGTTAAACATCGCGCGCGTGGCGAGCAGCAATGAGGGGGAAGATAGCGGCACGGAAGATAGCGGCACGCGACTCACGCGCTTACGTGAAGCAATCGACGTGCGAAATTTAAATTCCGAAGAAAAAGAAACACTACTTGAAATATGTGAGGATTTTGCAGAGATCTTTCACCTTGAGGGGGACTGGTTGCCGTGTACAACGAAAATCGAACATGAGATTCCCCTTCACGAGGGCGTAAAGAAGATAGCGGCACGCGACTCACGCGCTTACGTGAAGCAATCGACGTGCGAAATTTAAATTCCGAAGAAAAAGAAACACTACTTGAAATATGTGAGGATTTTGCAGAGATCTTTCACCTTGAGGGGGACTGGTTGCCGTGTACAACGAAAATCGAACACGAGATTCCCCTTCGCGAGGGCGTAAAACCGATTAAAGTGCAGCCGTAACGTTTACCGGAAGCGCATAAGAAGGAAGTTGCGAAGCAAACGGAACAGATGCTGAAGGACGGCATCATACAGGAGAGCCGAAGCCAATGGAATGCACCGCTGCTCGTGGTTAAGAAAAAACCTGACGCAGCAGGAGTGGTAAAATTACGAGTCGTTGTAGACTTTCGTAAACTCAACGAAGCGACGATCGGTGATTCGTATCCATTACCGAAAATCACCGATATATTAGATCAGCTGGGGAAGGCGCAATACTTCACCACCCTCGATTTAGCATCGGGTTTCCACCAAATTCCCATGGCGGAGAAGGATAAAGAAAAAACTGCATTTCCCACACCGCAGGGGCATTTCGAATATACTCGAATGCCCTTCGGGTTAAAAAATGCCCCTCCAACATTCCAAAGGCTTATGAACACCGTATTGGCGGGACTCGACGGAATAAAATGTTACGTTTACCTTGACGACATCGTGCTATTCGGGTCAACGCTGACAGAGCACAACAAGCGACTTCGCGAGGTATTTACGCGCCTGCGAGAGGCGAAATTATCGCTGCAACCGGGGAAGTGTAGTTTTTTGAGGAAGGAAATGCAATATTTAGGGCACATAATTTCCGATGAGGGAGTGCGACCGGACCCCTCAAAAATCACGGCGGTACGGGATTTCCCGGTACCGAATAATATGAAGGGAGTGCAGTCCTTTTTAGGGCTTGCCGGTTATTATCGGAAGTTTATAAGGGACTTCTCGAAAATTGGAAGCCGTTAACGGAGTTAACGAAGAAAGAAATTCCGTTCGAGTGGACGGCAAAACGGGAGCACGCGTTTGTAGAATTGAAGAAAGTGCTGACGTCGGCACCGGTGTTACAATACCCGGATTTCACAAGGCCGTTCGTCGTGACGACGGATGCTTCGGATAAAGCGATCGGCGCAATCTTATCTCAAGGGGAGATAGGGGACGATTTACCGATTTGTTATGCAAGTCGTACGCTTAACAAATCGGAGCAAAATTATTCTACGACGGAGAAGGAATTAATTGCTATCGTCTGGGCAGTCGAACAATTTCGTCCATATGTGTACGGTACGAAATTTACAGTAATTACGGATCACAAGCCCTTAACGTGGCTGTTCAATGTAAAGGATCCGGGATCGAGACTCATGCGATGGAAAATAAAGCTATCGGAACAAGAGTTCAATATAGTGTATAAAGCGGGGAAAAAGAATACAAATGCCGATGCGCTGAGTCGAGTATATGTAACGACGCGCTCGCATGCACGACGGGCGGAGAAAGAGACAGCCAACGACAGCAACGAGCACGAGGGAGAGAGCGATAGTGGCGAGCGCGTGGACACTCCATCGCGACGCAGCGAAGATGCAAGTGAGACAGCGCGGAGACAGCGCGTTCGACGCCAAAAGCTCCGATGGTGATTACTGACACACCATCGAGGGCATTCGAAAAGGGGGCACTCGACATTGTAGGGCCCTTAACTCAAACGGAAACGGGGAATAAGTATATTCTCACGTTTCAGGATTTATTAACGAAATACAGCATCGCGATACCTCTCCCCTCGCAGACAGCAAACGATGTCGCTCGTGCATTTACGGAGCAAATTGTATGTCGTTACGGAATACCGGAAGTCGTACTCAAGGATCAAGGTACGAATTTTCTGAGCTCGATATTCAAAGACGTTTGCAAACTGTTGCACATAGAAAAAGTGCAGACGACGGCATATCATCCGCAGCCGAACGGTGCTTTAGAACGTTCGCATCGAACATTAGCTGAATACCTGAAGAGTTACATCGATGAAGATCAGAGGAATTGGGACAAATGGTTGCCGTACGCCATGTTTCAGTACAATACCACCCCGCATACGGCTACGGGCTTCACGCCCTACAGCCTGATTTTTGGAAGAGAGGCTGAGCTCCCCACTTCGTTGAAAAAGCCCTCAAGTACGCTGTACGCGTACGACGACTACTCGCAGGAATCGCGAGAACGTATGAGAGCTTCTTGGGCGATGGCTCAAGCTAACCTTAAAGCCGCGAAAATTCACGCAAAGGAGTTTCACGACGGAAAAGCGAAGGAGCGGAAATTCGGCGTTGGGGAAAAGGTCTTACTACATGACGAAACAGTACGGCAAGGAAGATCAGCAAAACTCACAGCTAATTGGATAGGGCCGTTTGTGGTTGAAGAAGTACATCCTCCCCGCAATTATACGATTCGCAAAGGGCGGCGGAGGCTGAAGGTCCACGTGGATCGTCTCCGCGAGTACATCGAAAATTAAGGAATCGGATTTTTAAAGGGGGGGGGGGGGAGAGCTGTGTAGCTGTATAAGCTGTGTAGCTGTATGTAAAAAAAAAAATGTATTGCGACGAATAACACTGTTGCAGGGTGTTATGCATGCTGGTGATGGTCAGCGGCGACAATGGTTACGACATACGGGAATTTCGCAATGTGCCCGGAATTTATTTCGAACACATTGGTACGTTGAGTTTATATACGGATGTCTGGACTTTGGCTGTACGGATGGATCTTTCGAATCTCATGGCTCTGGAGGAATCAATTCAATGGCATCTGAGCGTGTATCAGGACCGATGCAAGGAGTCCAGGAGTTCCGGAGGTCACTGTGCGGAGATGTTGGTGCATCTGGAGCGTCTCTCCAAGAAAGTCGAGGAAGAAATCGGCGTAATACACGATCTCGTGGGAGGAGAGCATCGGGATAAGCGCGGATTGGTCGACGGATTTGGTTCTGTGCTCAAATCCATCACGGGAAATCTCGATGCATCCGATGGCGAACGTATCGAGAACGAAATTTCGGCGGTACGTGATACGCAGGAATCAATGAAAAATGGGTTGCTGCGACAGCTGCAAGTGGTCGAGTCGTCACTCGACATGTTCAATCGCTCGTCGCACGCGTCTGAGCGGAATTTCCATAAGTTAAATAACATGCTGCGAAAGGTCAATGGATACTTTCACAATAGCACCAATCGCCTAGCCAATCAACAGCAATTCGACGAGAGTCTGGGGCTTTTAGACTCGTACATGGAGGTATTTCTCGGCGAAGTACGGGATATCGCGAATTTATTCACCGGAATTGCATCAGGGACGGTGAATCCGACGATCGTCTCGCCAGAGAAGATGACGAAATATCTCTCCGAGGCATTGCCGCATGTGCCAAAGGGATATAGCTTCCCTCGACCAGTGGCTAGAGAAAATGCAGCAGTGATCCTGCGTTTGGCCACCACAAGGGCCTATCGCGTTGGGGGGAACGTTACACTCCTCATCGAGATACCCCTCGTCGGTGCAACAGAGTACAGTGTCAGTCGAACATATCCACTCCCGAGGCGGGGGGAAAACGACACGTATTATTACCTGGAAACGACGCCGGAACCGGTAGTAGTGGATCGGGAAAATAGGAATTTTCTACGCATAACGGAACAGGAGCTAGAGGAGTGCAAGAAGGATGGGACGAGGTATTATTGTAATCCTCGACATCCCGCATTCACAATCAACGAGGACGCACCATGCACCGTGCGAACCTACGTGGGAGGTGCGGTAGGTCGGGAACAGAATTGCCCGAAACGCATCGTTAAATTGACCAGTACACTCATCGTGAGTTTACGGCAGCCGGGACGTTGGCTATACGTTGCGCCGTGCCCCGAGACAGTGGCAATAGCCTGCATTGGAATGCCGAGTCAGCAGGCCATCCTCAGCGGAACTGGATCGCTCGTTCTCACCGGGCGTTGCACCGCTACAGCGAGGAATTTTCGCGTCGAAGCTATGAAACGCATGACACAAGAAATTACCGACAACGACTTGGTGCCAACGTATAACCTTACGTTGACACCCCAGGAGGCAGAATGCGCACCGGTGATAGCTGGGCAACAAGGGGGCAACACCCTCGAACACGTGGTCAGCACACCACAGGAGTTGAACGACCTCGGAGTGCGCCTGCGGCACGTCCGAGACAGCCTGGGGAACCGGGTATCACGCGCGCAGCAGATTTATGAAAAAATCGGCCACCATTCGGTTGGCGCGATTGCGCTACTAATAATAATAATCTTCGCCCTGTACTGGCTGACGCAAGGACGATGCCGGACACCGCAACCGACGATAGAAGCCCCCTGGATGCCATAAGCGAAGGGAAGGAGAAACCGAGATACAAAAAATATCTCGAAGAAATTCGTTTATTCAAAATAAAAAGCGTATACATGAAGAAATGGCGGTATCACACTCTTAGCGTACGAACTCCCACACCTCGTCGTCGTCATCGCTCTCCCCGGCAGGGCGGACTCCGGATGATTCCGAAGGAGGCGAGATTCGGTATCGCTGATGAGCCGGGTAAGCTCGCCGATTCCCACGTCGTCTCGAGATGATTTGGAGACGAGACGAACCCCGAGCGTAAGGCCGATCGTTAAAGACCGGGACTACAGGCGGCGAGGCAGCGGGAAGCGAGGGTGCATCCGGCGACGACGCCTGGACTGTGAGGGGAACGGAACCTTCCTCGGCCTCCTCCACAGGGATGAGACGCATCTTCTGCGTAGCGATAAGTTAAAAAAAAAAGAGAGAAATTAGATAAGGAATTAGCGGGGAAATATAACAATAATAATAATATTTTTCGGGAAAAAGAACACCCTTACCTTAGCGGGTGGCGGCGACATTCTGACGATAGATTTCTTCCTTGTGAAGCGTAGAGTCCAAACAAAATTTGCGAGGAGAATAACGCTCTGCGGCGAACGCACCGGCTTATAGACCGGAAGAATAGCCGACGCAGCAGAACCACCGGGTTCAACGAACACAACACCAGCAAATTCCAACAGAGGGAAAAATTGTAACGCTTCGGATCGGAGAATTTAGTGTAACATTGAGATAAAAACGAAAAGAAATCTCCCGATTTCTTTTCTTTAAGGGGGGAGGGATGTTATACCCCCGAAAAATGAGAGCACCGCCGAGGTTACGCTTACGCAATAACCGAGGCGTGCGATCATGAAATATTGCGCCAACTGCACAGTATCGCATACTGGAACGACGATAAGGTAAACATCATTACCAAATCTCGTAAATATTGTAAATATAAATTGTTCTCAAAAATAATCTTTCTTTTTTATTCATGCATCTCACATACTAACACACACATTCGTACACACACATATCTTAAGACCGAGAAAAATGTTTTTCTTTTCAGATTCCTTTTGTTTTTTATTTTTCTTTTCTTTTGTTTGTACTCAACTTGTATTTTCGTTGATAAGGAATATTCGTTTCTCAGCGACGATCCACGATGGCTCCTTTCTCCCCGGGTAGGAAATCTTCGGACGATGTGATAAATCAATCCTTTTCGTCTCCCGGCGGGCCCACACCGAGAGCACCACGAGGAAAATCTTCACGAAGGTCCCAGAGGTAAACGTTATCGTTTCCGAGCAGCGTCGATGTTAGTCAGTCGGCGTCCGGGGAGAAAGAGAGCGAGATCTTTGATCAGTTCTGTCGCGAAGACTTGCCGAAACTTTCGGATCACGAGTGGGGGGACACTCAGGGGCGGCGCTCCCCGTCGGCAGGCGCCACAGCACCAATACAGCAATATTCGTTCGTTACAATATGCTGAATCGCTCGCTCCACTTTATCTCCTATAAAGTGTGAGAGTGAGCGCAAGTCGGGGAGTACAATTGGACATCCGATACTGCGCGGTTGGTTGCGTGTAGAGAGACTCGTGCAAAGGGTCTGTAAGTAGTACTACGTTACTTTGGTCGGACAGTAGTCCATATTCTGTGTAATATTATTCTGTGTGATAATTTGAGTTCGCGTATCGACGCGTTAATAAAGATAGACATTTTCCCCAAAAATAATAGAGAATATTCATTACCGCTAACCTCGGCGTAGCTAACCGGGATTCGGCGGTATAACAACCGTATAAACATAAAAAAAATCAAATCTTGCAGCATTGGGTTCGGTGTACTTCCAGTTTTTTGTCGCATTGTTACATATTGTGCACATGTCATTTTTCGATCTCAAACCTGCCATTAATTGCTTTAAAATAAAAATGTAATTTTTGTCACTTTAAATAACCATTGGGTGCTACAATTATGAACTTTACAAGCCAATTCTTTTTGTCCATGACGACATTATTTTATTGCATCGAAAGCACAATGCAAAGCAAATTTAAAGACATTCCGAGGTTTCTAAATTATTTTTTCAGGCAATTTTCCATTAAAAAAATATTTTTTTCACGTCGGCTGGCAATACGTTGTTCCAATTTTTATTCGTATAGCCAATTTTTTTTCTACCGCTGCATGCGGGCTATACGCAGGAAACTTGAAATCATTCCGACGTCTGCACTTTTTTTTTCATGCGTTGTCGCGTCGAGTACGAATGAATATTCGCTGGTCAAAGGAGATCTCTCCCTCCTTTGCCACTTCTGGCATCAATTATCGGCATAACTGCCCATTTTCTAGTCTAACCCTGAGGAAATTTACTAAACATAGCGCTTGAAAGGCTATTTGTTGACTTGTCTAAGAGGTATCACAAAATTTCTTAATGTGTTGCATTATTAAAATTATGATCGTCGATGACTTGAATTATGTAGAATTATTTCACTGCGATATAAACGGTTTGATAACTTGAATGATGTTGTTAGTAGTGTAAATAATGTTTCACAGCGGCTAGCCCATTTGTCGAGGAATTCGAGTAACAGAGAATATTGCACATACTTCTAATTATACAAATATGAAAGAAATTGTACTTACGTTGTTCGTTGAGATGGTGAACGTTGCGATGAGGTTGATTGGTTGAACACGAAATTCACGCGAAATTATACCGTAATGATCGTGCACATCGCAGTAGTTCAAACACCCCGAAGTACTTTTTTTTTCAAAACGATAATAAACGTACGCTAAATAAATAAATAGTTAATTCCTAAAAAACTCTAAAAAATAGTGAAATCAAATAAGCCAAGCAATATATATACATTGTGGCGAGGCGTTACAACGCTCTCGCAGACACGCTATAGAAGAGGTACGCGCGAGAGTCGTAGATAGGCGCGTATACAGAGTTGTCCCCCGACGATACTCGAGGAGAGAAAAATATATAGCATTCGGGAAACTGCCGGCGTGTTACATTATATATTAAAAGTGTCCAGCTACGCGAAGATAGCTAGTGGGAGAGAGGGGAATCACGAGAGGAGAGACCTCGCGAATATTCGATAATCAGGCTATTTCGACGACAAAGGGCTCGTTCCCCCTCCCGCCGATTACCGAGACGCGTAACTGAACACGAGCGAGAGGCACTCTCGCGCGCCGCGTTGTACAGTGTTACGTCCCATAAAAATTCATAAAATAGGAATAATTAAAAGTTCATCAATAAATAAATAATCTTAATAATTAAGTAGTGATTTAGTTATAATAAAATAATAAAAGGAAAGAATACAGATATTAGGCAAAGAGAGCATGAGAAGAATAAATAAGGGAAAAGTTAATAACGAAATTCCAGGAATACTAACACCGGAAATATCGGAATAAAGAACAGGAGTATAGTTACAATCAGGTAGACATGAAAAAGAAAGAAAAAGAATTCGATATAGAGAAACTCGAGTATAAAGAGATAAGAGAACATATGTATGACACGCGAATATATATGTCGGTACAGCTCCCGCTTGAACGGTGCGTAGCGCGAGGCGAGTAACGTCTAAATCGCCCGTCAACGGTATTGAGAGCAGCACCTCACGGACAGCAAATGTATCGATATCGATAGATGGGTTTAAACGCTGAAAAAGGCGGAAAACGGTGAAATAACAGAGAAAACGCAAAGGAATGAGGTAATCGGGAGTGAATTATTGGAGGAAATACGTAAATAATGAATAATCAATAATTAAATAAATAAAAACTAATCAGGGGGAAATAAAATAACCAAAAATAATAAGCAAGAGGTAAAAATAGATTAAAAATGGGAAAAATAGAAATGTTGAATACAAGAAGTAAATTGTCAAAATAAACGAACAGGGAAAAGATTGAAAGGATTATTAAAATTGGAAATAATGAATCAAGTAAAAATCAACGTGAAAATACCATTTAAATTTCTATGAAAAGCTCAAGAATCCGAAAAGAAGATCACAGAAAGAAATAAAAACAAATTTAATAATATTGAATAACCAGTGAAATAATTAACAAATCCAAAGCAGAAAATTAATAGCCAACGAAGGAGTGGGGGAAGTGCATCAAAGGTGTCAAAGGACGAGGTGCGACAATAACGCAACTCGCACCAATGATGAGCCGCAGGGTCTTATCAACTACCCTCCCCGCCTTCTATCGTCAACTTGGACAGCACGACAACGAAATTAAGACACTTCATCGACGGACTTATAACCGAGACAATCGAACGACAGTCCTGTTACCTTTCATCAGGAGAACTCAAACTTTGAAAGAACCATCAGTTCAGTTATAAATTCAAATTAATTTTCCCATTTATACAAATTTAAGAGTTATCGAGCAAAGATACTCTCCAATGTGAATTCAAATTTTTGTAAAAAAGTATTTTTGTATCAAGTTTCATTATAATTCAATAAAAGGAAAAACAGCATTCTTCCACCAAAACTTCGAGTTATTTCGATATTCGTTTATTCGTTTGGGCGATTATCATAATCGTTTAAACGTTTCATTCAACATTCGGATCCTGTCATTCATCTTATCCAGGGAAATTTGAAGGAGGATTATCATAAGTCGGTTTCCACCCGAACATCAGTCCGCACCTTTATTTTCGAAATCAATCTTTCAACCTCCTATGGTAAGTCGAGGGTGTTCTTATTTCACTACAAATTTTCTAGACCATTAGTCCCTTGATTTATTTCCGAAATTCATGAAGTCTTCTTCTTTTTAATTTTAATTCCATTTCTTTTAATACAGTTGTTCATTCGTTAATTCCAACGATTTCAATATAAGTTAACGTCAAGTGAGGAGAGTACAGTGTAGAGAGAGAGAGAGAGAGGAAAGGATAGAAACTGTGCGCGTACGGCCATTGGTCGCGCGTGAAGTCTGAGACGGAGATAGATTAGAAGGAGAAAGAGAGAGATTACCACGTGAGTAGAGTGTCTGGAGTAGAGCGAGAGTAAGAAATTAACTAGTGGGATAGTTACGAGTAAATTAACCGGTAATTAAAGACACTCTACATTTCATTGGATAATTCATTTCGCCGAATGCACTCAACGCCCTATCCCGAGTTTATTTCCAAAAGGTTAGGCTCAAAACGGGGCAAAATTCCCAATAAAGCGTCACATCTGAAAAACGTGTAAAAGAAGGGTTCTCTACTCTTCTTGACCGAGATAGAGTGAAAATTGCTAATCGGGACGTAACAACAGGATAGATCGATAGGCGCAGAAAGCGATAGAGATTCGATTAATCAAATATTAGTGAATAAAGAATAAGCCTGTGACACTTAATTACCGCCGTGCAGTACACGGGAAATACACGGAAAATGAGGAAAATCGTTGTACGCCGTGTCGTCGGCTGAAGGATTATTTATTGTGAGGAACAACGCCGTACCGATGTCCGAGGGATTTTCTGAGGGATCAAAGAGGATAATGGCTCGTAGCCAGAGGAAAGTCGCGAGGACGACTCATGTAGATCGACGGACAGGGAAAATAAAGGTAGGTACACGCAGTGCAGACCATCTTCGATTCTTTTTTGTGCCGTACACGTGTTGCCGTAGCTTTCTCGCTCGTGCCCGGTCTTTCGGTAAAATCTCTCGCACGGTTTTCGCTCGCGGCGGCGTGTGTTACTATTATTCTGTTGGTGGAAAGATTAATATCCAATCTCGCGAGTCAGTTGAAGAAGTTCAGACAGAAGTCAATTATATTTGTAAATTTTTCTGATAAACAAATGTGGGGTATTGTCATTTTTATGAATCGTGTGCATTGTGAATATTATTTTATTGTTTTCCCCGAACTGCACTCCTGATCCCGCTAGCCGTAAGTGTTAGAAAAGATCAGGAGAGAAATAACGTACTAATCCTCGCACACCGGGATCGATACATTGTTTCCTAGTGTGTATTTAACGTGCCATCTCCGCCTTACGGCATACGACACGGCACCCATGTGCGCGGGGCCGGGGTCACGCCCGGCCAACGCACCGCCCCGACTCGCGACACGCACATGAGGCGCTGCGACGAGCCGGAGCGGCTTCCAATTCCCCACCCGGTGCTTAGCCCGGGTAGGCCCCTTGGTGAGGGGGGGAGCACTTTCCAATCTCCCTACGGCCTAAGCAGGACCGCACCCGAGTTGAGATGTCGCGCAACTCACACGCATAACCACTGCCCCCGCGAGTCCAACCCAATGGCCGGGCGGTGACGGGGTGAGCCGCCACCGGGCTTCCCGGCCGGGATCGATACATTACTCTCCTTGTATGTATTTTACGTGCCGTTTCCGCCTTTCGGCCTACGACACGGCACCCATGTGCGCGGACCCGGGATCACGCCCGACCAACGCGCCTTACAGCTTCCAATTCCCCGCCCGGGACTTGCCCGGGCAAGCCTCTTGGTATGGGGGGGAGCACTTTCCACAAAACTCCCTACGGCCTTTGGAGGACCGCACCCGAGTCGAAGCGCAACTCACACGCATTTCAAAAACAACCACTACCCGGCAGAGACCAACCAAAATAGGGCGACGCGATAAAGTCGCGGGGCTTGGTCGCCCTCCCTGCCTACCGATACCGAACCATAAATGACTATGTTCTGCCGAGTCCTCAGTGAAACCCGAATTAAGCACAGCGGGGGCACAAGTCCCCGTGCGGGCATGATGGTAGATCCACCGTTATACATGACGGCCGCCCGAACTCGATGCTCCATCGCCGCCTGGACTCGCCACGACGGGAGGCATCCCAGCAACGACCGCCCACCCGCGCCTGCTGGCGCCGGGATCGATACAGTGTGTTGGCGCCAATCGAAGGAAAAACGGTAAGGGAAATTGACAGCAGGAAATACGCAGGCGTCGTTATATTTTGGACGTGTAGCCGATCGCAGGTAGTCCGAAACCTGCGAAAAACACGTCACAACATATAGAAAGTTAAGTGTATGAATACTGTATGAATTGTAAAAAATGTATGTGAACTCAAAAATAAAAATAATATAATACTTGGCACGGTCTCTTATTAATGCAATTATCTAAGTTTGTTTATTTTCTAAGAACGTGCCAAATATTTTTTTTTATATTTAGTGTAATGGGAGAAGAAGGTCACAACACAGGGTACACTGTGACGGGTTTCTTGTAGTCTCGGACTCTGCTACAATCGTCTCCCCGGTCCAACCTATAATGACGCCCTTGTTTGTCGGTACTCTTTCCTCACCTTTTTCCCTTTGCAGTGCTGTTGCTGGGCGCCAAGGCATCTTTCGCCCGATACCCAGGGATTTTCGAGATTCACGGCTTTCGATTCTCAATATTCAAATTCGCAATCTTATTCTAACTTACGCGGCTAGCGGGATTCAGGAGTGCAGTTCGGGAAAAGAGTAAAAAGGTTCAATTTTCCGTCAAATTCCACACACAAAATCATGTAAAAATCAAAACAATAAATATTCTCGTTTATTCGAACTATTTTTCTCTAAATCTCAAATATTCGCCTTTAAAGTGGCTTTCTCAGTAAACGACGGTTCATTATTTAATACAAAATTCTATGACGCGAAAATTCGCCAGGCTCGACGTGTTTCGTTATTTTATTCGCTACTGCGATTCGACGCTTCGAGATTTTCCGAAAGTTACTACCGAGTAAACTACTGACGAAACTAGCGTATCGCTCTCGTCACCTAACGTAACTAAAGATGGTGTGGACCACGTGCACCTACCTTGATAATTTTCCCGAGGCCTTCGAGATGTGATCGGCCTTCGCGGCTTTCTCCTAACTATCCTCGGAATCATCGATGTTCCTCGGCCATCGTCACGGCTGTTATACCCCCGAGTATTGGGAACGCAGCCGAAGTTATTCTTGCGCAATAACCGAGGCGCGCGATCGCGAATTACCACACCAATTGCCTCAGCCGTCACATACCGGGACGACAATTTGGAAAACATAATTTTGAAATCTCGGAGAACAGCTGAGTTGCTCGTTCCGCTTTATCTTCTATAAAGTGCGAAAATGAGCACGAGGCAGGGAGTTCAAAGTGATATCCGATACTGTGCGGTTGATCGCGGGAATTGTAGAGACTCGTGCAAAGAGTCTGTAAATAGTACTGTGTAATTTTAGTCGGGCAGTAGTCCGAACTTCGTGTAAAGATATTCTGTGTAATTGATTCAGTACGCGTATTTACGCGTAAATAAAGATAGACATTTTAGCCTACATCTCCTGTGTCCTGACATTCACTGGGGTTTCAACCCCTTACCAATACACATCCCAGAAAAATAATTCGGGATAAAAAAGAATTCGGGATCCAATTACGTTCGTCAATGCTTGGTGATTCACATGACACAGACGTCACATTAGCAGAGAACTTCAGTGATACAGAGGAAACTGTTTCTGATCATGATGAACTTTCATCGTCTGATATCGAATCTGAATTGATCGAACCGACATTGCTGCAACACTTGCGTTGCAGTACACACACCCTAAACTTGATTGCGACGACAGATCTGATCAACGCTATCCGGGACGATGACCAGTTACACAAACGTCACACAAAAATCATCGCCAAATGCTCAAAACTGTGGCACAAAGCAGCACTGCCAAAATCTGCGGAGATTATTGTCGATGTTGCAGGTCACACCTTCAGCTACACAATTGTGACACGTTGGAATTCTCTTTACGATGCGTTGAAGCAGATTCTCGAAAATATAGATTCTCTACCCTTGTTATTTCAATGACTGGAGATCAATGGTTCACTTACACTCAGTGACTCTTTGTACATAAACAAATATTGTAAAGTAATAGCGCCATTGGCTCAAGCTTCAGATATTCTGCAAGGAAGCAGATGTTCAATTGCTAACAAATTTAAATGACAAAAGAAAACATCTATGTATGTTGCGCGACTACCCAATTGTGAAACAGATTTTCTTAAAATTTAACACGTCGCTTCCATCGTCGGCTCCAGTCGAGAGATTGTTTTCGTTCGCTAACATCGCAAACATTCTGCGACGCCATGCGCTAACAGATCGAAATTTTGAGAAAATTGTTCTTCTCAAAAGTTTTTCTAAAACTGGACGTAAATGAGAATGAATATGCAAAGTTTAAAGGGCATTCCACTTTATAATATCGGGTTGGAACAACATAAAACTTCCGCTCCAGTAGATATACTATGCCGGTTCTGGACCAACGCGTGTGCTTGCACACGTACACGGTCTGAGCCGGCGCGCGGCGTGGGTCACACGGACACACACATGCACGCTCGTCGACGGCACGAAAACGTCATGCGGTGGCGGAGGAGTAGAGGAGGAGGAGGAGGTGGTAAGAGTCCAGTGCCGAACGCTGCGTGAGGAGGGGTCGTATTAGTGAACAACGATGCGTGCCCCTGAAATGTATCTGGAAGGGCAAATGACACGTGCATCGTGGAATATTCGGTGTGGGTATTGCGCAATAATCGAGATATTATTACAGCCGAAATGTGACTGCGATTGCATCATTTATAAATCGTTCGTTACTCCATATGAGAATTACGTGAAATCAAATTAATTGATATAAGGAAAAAATCGTTGTACCAAGTATTTCTCTTTTATGTAAAAAATCTCAACAAAAATTTACCATGGGTCCGTGTAGGTTGAACGAAGGCAGTAGATTGGAGAATTTCTTACTTGTGAACAAAATATTTGAAATCACAAACATGAGATTTGACAACACCAAGTATGGCAGACAAATTGTTGTTGATATTCAGAAACCTTACGAAGTCATGTTACCAATGAGAATGAGCCAATTGTTGAACGAAGACGCTGAATTATTCACTGAAATGATGGAACGCGTTCGCAACCGAAGACTTGGATTATGCAATCGCGGTGGAAAATATAGACGTATCAAATTTGTGGAACTGTATCAATGAAAAAAAATGTTTCTTTCTATTATTGGTGAGTGAGGATTGATCGTAGTACCGAATGACTCAAGCATGTGCCCCTGAGATGTGTCGCGAAGGACAAGTGATGAAAATACACAATAATCATAATGTAATTGATGAAAAATTTGATTGCGACAGAGCACCTTGGTCTATAAATTCGCATGCAGCAAGTGAATTAAATCGTTTCCGAGGAATAATTTCAAGAGTGATTTACAACGAAAACTGGATGTACGTATCGAGGTTATGTTTTCAAATGTCATGCAAAGCAATACTTAAAACCGAACAACGAGTAAAAAATGTAATTTTATAATGATTTTGAGATATTTGAAAATAATTGAACGAAATATGCGAAGTTGAATTTAAACAGAATATATTCAACAATTTTATGCCGAGTTTGCGATGGATACGCAAAGTTGGTCTTCCAAGCGAGTACAAGTATGCTTTGATTGAAATGTATCGTGAGCGAAAGCGTCAGCTACGGGAACAGCGTAAAGAATATACGCGTCAACAACAGGCTATGCAAAAGGAACAACATCGTGAAATGAAACGACAATTGCTGGAAGAACAAGCACCTCAGCGCCCTGCGGGCGCAGAGGCTCTTGTTGGTGGGCTCCGCCCCCCAAACCCCCTGAAAAATGTCCCTTCGGGACATTTTTTAAGGCACTCACAGGGGTACACGTCGCGCTACGCGCTCCGTTCAAAATTTATATGCACGACGCGCTACGCGCTCCCTTTTAAATTCATACGCACGTCGCGCTACGCGCTCCGTATCAAGTGTGTTCACACGTCGCGTTGCGCGTTTTATTTCAGAAGTATGTATGGGGAAAAAGGATTTATCAGTTACGTAAATTGGTTCATAGTATTTAATCTTAATAGAATAACAATATTTCTTTCATATACAATCTGATTATTATTTTGCGTCATTGAGATATTTGTTTTGTTTGACGATAAATTGTCAAATTTTGAGACATAAGACAATTATAATGAATTGCGTCGCGTAGAATGTGAACAAATTAATTTAAAAAATAAAATCATATCTAGTAAATTTTTTTTTATTTGCTTAACACTTATTAATAGATTTAATGAGTATAAAATGGATAACCAAAAAATGTACTAAGTATTTCTAACGGTGTGTGACGGCCGGGTCCAGCTTTGCATATAAGTAGACAACACGAATGATAGAAACATATGGGTGACTATAGCGCAGTGGTTAGGGCTCTTAATTAGTACCTGATCAACCTGGGTTCGAATCCCGGGGTCACCATATTTTCTGTCATTCAGTTCTGGCCCTACCATCACAGCATCGTCTACCATCACCACATCGAAGATATCGGCCGTTCTGTTACATATTTATAAAAATAACTTTTAGTCAATATTTTTTTGGCAATTTTCGATTTCAAAAAAATTGTATAATGGAGCTTATGTTAACAAATTATAAATTGACTTTCTTGTTACGATTTATTTACAAGTGAACTTAACATGGAAATGTAAAACAATGAAAAATAGTTGCGTTCATTGCATATTAAAGTTTTTATTAATGATAAAGCATTATGTTGCTCATAGATTTATATTTTACTGAGTCGATAAGATACCTCTTTGTTTTATGTATTTCTTGGACGTATTCAGTACAAATGAAAATAGCATGAACTTAGAATCTTTGAACGTTTTTATGTATAGAGATGGAAGTGAATTTATATAATGACAACTATATGTTTTAATTTTCGCGGTTGTCGCGAATTAATTCTACTTCAGTAAATTTACTAAAACAGCGTACTGCAACTAAGTATGCAAATAAGGTTGATCAAGTTTTACAGCAGGTTTATAATATTTTGCTAATTTCCACACCATCATGATGTATAGCAATCGGCGGGTTTCTTTTTTTTAAGTGGTGAATCCCCATGAGGCCTACTATCCACTGTTATTATTTGTTATATTATATTATGTTATATTGTATTATATTATCCTTTTTAGAAATGGAACATTGTTGCTTTAAATCGTTACAATATTTTTTAGTCTGATTAAGTCATTATTCGAATACTAATTATATTATATGTTACGTAATTAATTATTGTTCGAATTGAAACCAAATTGGTTTATGATCGCTAAATATACTTTCAAATATATGGATATTTAAATCTTTATTATTACTAAAGCAAAGATCTATGAATGTATTATTATCTGTAGTAAACGTGTTGTATGGTAGTATCGGAAACAGGTTGTTATTTCTCATAAGTTCTAGGAATGGTACACTTGAATTTGATTTTGCATCATTCAAATTAATATTAAAATCACCTATAACAATAGAATATTGTACATTTTCTTTTTTTATAGCTTCGAAGGCTACATTCATATTACATTTGAAATTTGTAAAAGGAAACTTTGGTGATTTATAAATTGTGATAATACAATAATTGTTAATTATTATACCAGTTGTAATCATATACCCGTTTTTGTGTCGATTTGTACAATTATAAAAACATCGAATTTAGCTAGGTAATGTTGATTTTCTGTATGTAATAGTTCCAAAAGCTTTTCTCGCAATTCCTTGACAATCTTGACGTTGAATAATTGAATAATCATTTATATCTACATCATCTTGGGGTAATGTCCAAGTTTCTACAAGACTCAGTATATCGCATGTCGTAAAACTTCTATCTGATTTTACTAAAGAAAGGTGTTTATTTAAACTTCGAACATTTTGATATACAGGGTGATTCAGGAAGTTTTCGACACCTTTTGCCAGATAGTAGTTTGTCGTGTCCTGAGCAAAGTTACTTAGCCGTTTGTCGAAATTCGCAATATTCATTTAATTATAAGCATTGTAAATTTGAATAATTCGACCAATCAGGAGTAGCCATTTTGGCGCGTTGGACAGTTCCATATTGCCATGCGGAGAGCTGGCAACGTTCAATTCACCACTACATCTTCACACAGACAGAGTCTCCGTTCACGGCGGTTTGACACGGTCGGTTTGCCACGTCCTGTCATTGTGCAGTGCTGTTACGTGCGATCGTACGAAAGAGAAGATGCAAAGGTTATGTGCATGTTTGAGGTTCGTGCGGGGTTCGCGGATTGTACAATGCGACGAAACGAATAATCTCAGGTTAGAGATGCGATGAAAAATAATCGGATTTTCTGTCAGGTCAATAAGATCGGAAATCGTAAAGGATATGCACATAGGATATGACATACGGTGTTAGCATAATAAGAAAAAAAATGTATGCCAAAAAAAATATTCTCCAATTGGTACTAATTCAAGAATGGATTAGAACTCATTGGAGGGTATTTTTTTTTTTGGTCAATGGACCATTATTGTATTCAAAGCGAAATCAAATTACACGCTCCACGGTAAGTGAACCATTTTCTTTAATCGTATGCTTTACACAACATTGCCTCAATTAAGAAAAACACAAATTCTTAATATCGTCGAACAGCTGTTTGACAAGTAGCCGTTGCAATACTGACCCTGCAGTTAATCGAGCCTGTTGCAAATCGAAAAAAGATAAAAAAAATACCCTCGGTTAGGCTCTAATTCTTTCTTGAATTAGAGCCTATCCGAGGGTATTTTTTTTTTGGTTGATGCATCTTTTTCTGAATTGAAGCGACTTTCAGACACGTCTTATTGGCTCTTGTCGGTGCTTCCGAGTATACCGTGTCAATAGCTAAGATGCTTCAATTAAAAATAATGATCCTATACCTAAAACGCTCACGATTTTTTCTCCACGTTTGGATTGGAAGACTAAGAGTTACGAAATTTTTCATATCGATTATCGATTAAATTGAAGCGACATTATCATACATGCGATGCATTCGAAAGTACCTACGAAAGATAACGAGACTTATGGAAAAGTTGCTGCAATCAAAATAAATTCTCTTATAATAAAACGAATAGCTCGTATCCTTCCGATTCGATCGAGGGAGGCGAGCACAATATTTTTTTGTCTTGGTTTATCTATCGAGATTGAAGCGACGTTGTCGTTCATACGGTGCATTCGGAAGCACCTACGGAAGATAACTAGACGTATAAAAAAGTCGCTTCAATTCAAGAAGCTAGCCTGCTTCTCAATTAATCGAAGCAGGCTAGCGTAACATTTTTTTGTCTCAGATTATTAATTGATATTAAAGCGATGTTGTCGTTTATACGGTGCATTCGGAAGCACCTACCGAAGATAACTAGACGTATGAAAAAGTCGCTTTGATTAAAATAATATTTCTGATAAAAAAACCGATCGCTTGTAGTCTTCCGATTCGATCGAGGGAGACGAGCGTAACATTTTTTTATCTCAGATTATTAATCGATATTAAAGCGACGTTGTCGTTCATACAATGCATTTAAAGGATGAAGCTGAAACTAGCGGGCAATCCGCCGCGTGAACAGCGGTTATCATGCGGCACTGTAGCCCTTGTTTCGCCGTTCGCTGGTTGCTGTTCACTGTTCGCAAATTCGCTGGTAATTTTTTCTATTGTACGACACAGTCCACTAAGCATATGAGCCAAGTTTGAAACAATGTACTCCCCCTCGAGCCGAGAAAAAAAATGTTTATTAACAATTTTAAGGCCCCCGCCGACTATCTTTAGATGCCGTTTTGTTTATCGAAGTATACATTCGCTCATAATTTTTTCTACAGTTCGACACATGTGTATTTTTTGTTTGAAATTTGGCACATATGCTCAGGGGACTGTGACGAACTATAGAAAAAATTATTAGCTAATGTACACTTCGATAAATAAAAGGGCATTTAAAGATAGTCGGCGGGGGCCTTAAAATTGTTAATAAACATTTTTTTTCTCGGCTCGAGAGGGTTTGTTTGAAACTTGACTCATAAGCTTAGTGGACTGTGTCGTACAATAGAAAAAATTATCAGCGAATTTGCGAACAGCGAACAGCAACCAGCGAGCGGCGAAACGAGGGCTACAGTGGCGCATAAGAACCGGTGTTCGCGCGGCGAACTGCCCGCTGAACTGCCCGTTAGTTTTAGCTTCATTTTAAAGGCGCCTACGAAAGACAACGAGACATATGAACAAGTCGCTTCAATTCAAATAATATTTCTGATAAAAAAAAACCAATCGCTGGTAGTCTTCCGATTCGATCGAGGGAGACGGGCGTATCATTTTTTGTCTATTATGTGAAAAAGTCGCTACAATTCAAATAACATTTCTGATAAAAAAATTATAGTTTGTAGAATTTTCCCAATTCAAATGAAAAGAGCATCGTAGGAATTCGTCTTTCGGTCACCATACGGTCCAATTCTGCCGAATCCATTTTCGATAATATTCGAAGCGCTTGAACGGCACGTCGTACACAAACACCTCTCGCAGTACCTCCGTAACTTCTTGTCCGTTCAAAGAACCCTTGTTTTTTAGAATTTCCTTGTACGGGACGAGGGCACACAACATTTTCCCGAAAAACGAGAAATTTCGAGTTATGTCTTTCGTATACCGCATCGCACTCGTTTTTGTAATCGTATTATTTTTCTTTCGTATAACGAATGATTTCTCGTCTTCTTTGACTCGTGTTGTACTATTGTGCCGGTGGTACACGTGGTTTCCGCGTAAATACGCGGCGACGTAGCGACACTTGTTACGCAACAAGTGTCGCCACGTGCGTCCATTGTTTGCGTTGCGACCACGAGTACCGGCACAATAGTAAAACACGAGTATCAAAGAAGACGAGACGAGAAGCCGTTACACAAAAGAAAAATAATTCGATTAAAAAAACAAGTGCGATGCGGTATACGAAAGACATAACACAAAATTACCCGTGTTTCGGGAAAATGTTGTGTGCCCTCGTCCCGTACAGGGAAATCCTGAAAAACAAACGATCATTGAACGGACGAGAGGTTACTGAAGTGCTGCGAGAAGTATTCGTACACGACGTTCCATTTAAGCGCCTCGAGTATTATCGGAAATGGATTATTCAGAATTGGAGATTTGTATACGCTTTCCTCAGAGTATACAACGTCGAACGAGTCGTGGGGCCCGGACACAATTTGTAAGTACAATTTTTATATGATTTTTTTTTTCGGATTTCTTCAGTCGTCAAACTTTTTTCGGCGATTTATTTTTTTATTTAGACAGGGTACTACAATCAAATAATTATTTATTGTTATTTTTCAGCGAATCATTTGAGCAAGTTGGCACGGTTGCCAAAGATGTCATGGGTCCCCGCAGCCAGTGGCCAACGTGGTACTCTGAGGAAAGCGAACAACAGAATAACGAAGCGCAAGTAGTCGAAGGAGGCGAAGGAGAGGAAGTTGGCAGAGAAGGCGAAGGAGTGGATATTGGCGGAGAAGGCAAAGGAGTTGAGGTTGGCGGAGAAGGCATTGGATTGGAAGTTAACGGAGAGGGCGAAGGAGATGAAAGAGACAAAGGAGGCGAAGGAGAGGAAGTTGGCAGAGAAGGCGAAGGAGTGGATATTGGCGGAGAAGGCAAAGGAGTTGAGGTTGGCGGAGAAGGCAATGGATTGGAAGTTAACGGAGAGGGCGAAGGAGATGAAAGAGACGAAGGAGGCGAAGAAGGCAAAGGATTGGAATTTAATGGAGAAGGCGAAGGAGATGAAAGAGGCGAAGGAGGCGAAGAAGGCAATGGAGGCGAAGGAACAGAAGAAGGCAAAGGAGGCGAAGGAGTAAAAATTGAGGAAGGATGCGAAGGAGAGGAAGAAGGCGTAGCACTCGAAGCCGAAGAACAGGAGCTGAGGCCGAGTGATATAAATGTTGATGGTGCGAAGCCAGATGTGGAGGTTCGGTATCTGGGCCCAGAGTATTTTTTGTGGGAAGACGACGAACTAATGTCCAGCGACTCGGAGGGACGATTAGTGATCGACGAGTCACAATGTTCGACTGACGCCACAGATGCCTCGGATGATGATAAAATTGTACCTCGACGGTATCACCGAGGATCTGCGGCGCAGCGAATGATGGACGACAACTTCAATCTGTAAGTATTTCTGTAAAGTGAAAACGAAAAAAGATATGTAATTGTTTTTGTTTTTGTAATAACGATTTTTTTTTATTGCGGAATCGTTTACCCTCCGGTCGCTGGCAAAAGTTCAGCAAAAGATGAGCCGCCAACGAAGAAGGTAATGAAAAAAAATTCAATTAAAAATATTAAATTATTATATTAATGACAATGTGAATAATGACGATAATAAAAACCGTTCGTTTCAATTCATTTTTTTACAGAAACGAGGACGACCGCAAAAAAGCCGCCGCCGCCGTCGCAAAAATTGAATTTGCGTTTTTTTTATCTTTCTTTTGTAATTATTTTTCATTCATTATTATATACATTTCATTTTTTATAACATTCTATTTTCTTAATTTATCTTTTATCATTTTCATTTTTATATTCTTCTTTTTCGTTTTTATTAAATCCTCTATTTTTTTCCGATAATAATTATCTTTTGTTATTTAAATTCATATTTTTGTTTATTTTGAAAAATAATTTTATGGAGGAAAAGAAAAAAATAAATAAAGAAATGTTAAAACGAAATATTTATTAAAATTGTTATTTTTCACCGACAAAAATATCATTATTTCCTTTCCGCGAGTGAGTTGGAAGGCTACAGCTATGTTTTTTTTATAAGAAAATTTATCGTAATTGAAGCGACTTTTGCATATGTCTCGTTAGCTTTTGCAGGTGTTATCGAGTCTAACCGTGGCAATAACATAGCCGCTTCAATCTCGATTTATAATCTAAGACAGAGATGTAATCGAGACAGATTATTAATCGATATTAAAGCGACTTTGTCGTTCATACGGTGCATTCGGAGGCACCTATGAAAGATAACTAAACATATGGAAGAAGCGCTTCAATTCAAATAATATTTCTGACAAAAAAACCGATCGCTTGTAGTCTTCCGATTCGATCGAGGGAGACGAGCGTGACATTTTTTTGTCTCAGATTATTAATCGATATTAAAGCGACGTTGTCGTTCATACGGTGCATTCGGAGGTACCTACGAAAGATAACTAGACATATGAAAAAGTCGCTTTGATTAAAATAATATTTCTGATAAAAAAACAGATCGCTTGTAGTCTTCCTATTCGATCGAGGGAGACGAGCGTGACATTTTTTTGTCTCAGATTATTAATCGATATTAAAGCGACGTTGTCGTTCATACGGTGCATTCGGAGGCACTTACGAAAGATAACTAGACATATGAAAAAGTCGCTTTGATTAAAATAATATTTCTGATAAAAAAACCGATCGCTTGTAGTCTTCCGATTCGATCGAGGGAGACGAGCGTGACTTTTTTTTGTCTCAGATTATTAATCGATATTAAAGCGACGTTGTTGTTTATACGGTGTATTCGGAGGTACCTATGAAAGATAACTAGACATATGGAAGAAGCGCTTCAATTCAAATAATATTTCTGACAAAAAAACCGATCGCTTGTAGTCTTCCGATTCGATCGAGAGAGGCAAACGTAAAAAATTTATTATCTTATACTATTACAATCAATTGACGCGAAATTTTTATTAACACTGTGCACTCTGGAGCATCTATAAAAGGCATCGTGATATATGGCAATATCGCCTCAATTCAAATAATATTTCTTATACAAAAATCTTATTGCTTGTAGCTTTTCGTTTTGATCGAGGAAGGCGAACGTTAAATTTTTTTGTCTTACATTAATACAATTAGTTGACGCGATATTGCTATTTGTACGGTGCATTCGGAAACACCTACAAAAGCCATCGAGACATATGGAAATGTTGCCTCAATTCAAATAATATTTCTTACCAAAAAAAATTATAGTTTGCAGCTTTTCGATTCGATCGAGGGAGTCGAGCATCAAATTTTTTTGTCTCCAATTATTGATCGAGATTGAAGCGATGTTGTCATTCGTACAATGTATTTGGAGCGAAAAACTAAGAGCGTTGCCTTTCGAGATTCGTTTGACTATCAATGATGAATACATTTTTTTTTCCTTCCCACTATATAGCATAGTCTTGTCATTAGTTTCGAGTTATATCAAATTCGGGTTCAACAAAACGCTAAGACAAGGAATAAATTACTGTACTGATTAAACTTCTTTATTTGAAAACAGTATGCGATGTATTGTATGTATTTTACAATCTCCTTTTCGCTTAGCGGTTAGTCTTTTGTTTAATGCAGTAAATGCTCGAAGTGCCCTCCACCCATTTGGATGCAGCATCGAAGACGTTGCACGAGACTGCGTTTGCAATTCCGCAGCATCTCTGGCGTGATACTTCGTATCGCCAGCTCTATGCGTTGTTCTAACTCTTCTTTTGTCGGAATCGGCGTCCGATACACGATGGCCTTAACATGACCCCAAAGGAAAAAATCCAAAGGATTAAGATCCGGGGAACGCGCAGGCCAATTTCGCACGCCTCCTCTTCCGATGTATCGTTAACGAAAACACCTCTGCAGCAACGTTTGTACAACGTTGCTCGTATGAGCCGGGGCACCGTCATGCTGCAGCCAAATTCGATCGAATTCTTCCCGGGGAATTCCGGCACGCAAGCACAATCTTCGTAAATAGTGCCTCAGGAATTGCAAATACTTTTGACTCGTCAGCGTACCGTCAATTTCAAAAGGTCCTACCTGAAACAATGAGAAATAACGTCAACAAAGGTTAGTCCTCTAATTGTATATAATTTTTCAATTATATTTATTTATTTATATTTATTTTTTTGTATATTTGTTTATTTCCTTACCAGGCGTCCACCGATTATTCCAGCCCAGAGATTAATCGAGAAGCGCTGCTGAAAATTAACCTCGACGGTCTTATTTGGATTCATCGCCGCCCACCAGTGGAAATTGTGGTAATTCCACGTTCCTGTTCGGCCGAAAGTTGACTCGTCCGTGAACAAAATATTGTCCAAAAATTGCGGATCTTCAACGTGGCTTCGAAGAAGCCATCGACAGAATTGCAGCCGCATCGGATAATCTTCGATTGTCAAACTTTGCACGCGCGTATAATGATACGCATGATGTTTTTCGCTCTTCATTGTCCTCTGAACCGTGCTGTAGGAAAGATCCAAGGTCCTCGACACTTGACGAATAGACGTCGTCGGGTCGCGTGCAAAGCTGTTGAGAATTCGATCTTCGTTTTGCGGCGTACGCGCGACTCGCGGACCTCCACAATTTGTGTAATCGCGTTTCACGTCTCCTTTTTCCCAGAAGCGGCGAAACGCTTCTTGTATTGTGAAGGAGTTCGGATGGGGCCTCCGTGGCCAGCGATCAGCATACGTCACCGCTGCATTCCTTGCGTTATTTCCACACTGAATATAAACTATTACCATTTCGGTATAATCGCGAATTGTATAATTATTCATGCCGAGGCAATTAATCGAGCAATAAACGAATAGCAAATAAAAATGTTGCGATACGATATTAGCGTGACACACGATGACAAACGACATGAAAAACAATGAAATGTTTGTTTTTTGCCGCAACATCCTAGCAACAGCGGCCACCGCTGTTGCTAGGATGTTGCTAGGATGTGCTAAGTCAGAGATGTTTTGCACTCGCGTCTTTCGATTGATTTGCAAGGCTTGTAGCCCCGTAGCTATCGTTTTTTTTTTAATACGAAATACTGTCTTAATTAAGGCAACGCCTACATACATTTCGTTGGCTAACGTCGGTGGTTCCGAATACATCGTGTCAATGACAACATCGCTTCAATTGCGATTGATAAACTCGATATCAGATGCTTCACGCTCGCCTACCTCGATAGAATCGGAGGGCTACAAATGATAAGTTTTTTTTATAAGACATATTATTTTACTTGAAGCGACTGTTCCATACATTTCCTTATTTTTCGTAGGTGCTTTAGAATGCACTGTATGAACGATAATGTTGCTTCAATCTCGATTGATAATCCGAGACAAAAAAAAATGTACACTCGTCTCCTTCGATCGAATCGAATTTTTTTACAAGAAATATTATTTTAATCGAAACGCCTTTTCCATATCTTTAGTGATCTTTCGTAGGTACTTTCAAATGCACCGTATAAATGATAATGTCGCTTCAATAAAAATAATAATCGATATGAAAAATTTTGTAGCTCTTAGCCTTCAATTCCAAACGTGAAGAAAAAAGTGTAAGCGTTTCAGGTATAGAATCATTATTCTTAATTGAAACATCTCAGCCATTGACACGGTATACTCGGAAGTACCTGCAAAAGGCAACGAGACGTTTCTGAAAGTCACTTCATTTGACGAAAATATGCATCAACCAAAAAAAATACTCTCCGTTAAGCTCTAATCCATTCTTGCATTTGAGCCTATCAGAGGGTACTTTTTTTAGTTGATGCATCATTCTCTCAATTGAAGCGACTTTCGCATGTACTTAGTTGTTGACTTTGTTTGACTATTAGTTGACTGTTAGTTGACTTTGGCAGGTAATCCCGAGTACAGAATAAAAATGATAATGTCGCTTCAATTGGGAGTGATAATCTAAGACACACACGTTCCCCTTTTGCTTCCCCCGAACGAATAGGAGGTCTGCAAGCTATATTTTTTTTTATAAACAATATTGATTCATAAGGTTCATGGTTCATGATCGGGGTTTAGAAAAAAGCACATTTGGCTATTTCATACTTTATCCATTTTATATTTTACATCAGGGGGTACATTGCAAGACAAAGCGACGAAAGATAAATTAATTTATCGTATCGCAGTTTTTTTCGCAGCCTTCACACCTGACAGTCTCTGTAACGAATAAATTAAAAAAATATATTGTTATCATCGTACATCGACGACGACGATGAAACGATGGGTCGAGCGCAAAAACATTCCGCAGCACCTCCGTCACTTCATATGATTTTAGGCTATGCCGGTCGTCAATTTAATCAATATACGGTACCAGTTTGCAAAGAAATCTCCTGAAATATTCGGGATTGCTTGTGATGTCCTTCGGATAAGTAATTCGTAAACGCGGAATCTTTTTGTGAGTTATTTTTTTTTGCCGTCACTCGTTTCGCGCTAGTCATCATACCACGCGCTTTCTATTGCGATGCCGATAGTGCCACCACGTGGCCATAACAGAAGCACGTGGTGGCACTTCCTGCATAAGACTAGTGTGTGAGAAGATCGTGGAGAGTGCCTGTCAGTGCCGGTTATAGAAAAGAAGAAATAAAAATCGCAAAAAGATGCCGCGTCTGCGTATTGCTTATCCGAAGGATATCACAAGTAATCCAGAATATTTCGGTAGATTTCTTTGCGAACTGGTGCCGTATATTGATCAAATTGACGAGCAGCATAGCCTAAAATCATATCAAGTGACGGATGTGCTGCGAAGTGTTTTTGCGCTCGACCCATCGTTTCGTCATCCAGAATATTTTCGAAAATTTATTCATGGCAATTGGCGATATTTGTGGGCAGTGCTCGTCGAGAAAAACGTTGAGCGAGTCATCGGGATTGACCATCGATAGTGAGTAATTTTCACAAATTTTTACAATTAATTTTGAGCTAATTTTTTTTTTCATTTTTTTTTACGCAAATTATTCACAATGTTAAAAAACATTATTTATAATTTTTTTTAACATTGTAAATAATTTGCGTAAAAAAAAATGAAAAAAAAAAAATTAGCTCAAAATTCAATTGGCGATATTTGTGGGCAGTGCTCGTCGAGAAAAACGTTGAGCGAGTCGTCGGGATTGACCATCGATAGTGAGTAATTTTCACAAATTTTTACAATCAATTTTGAGCTAATTTTTTTTTTCAGTTTTTTTCCGCAAATTATTTACAATGTTAAAAAACATTATTTATAATTTTTTTTTCAGTTCTTCGTTCATAGCATTGGGCAAATATGCCAAAGCTTTAAAATGCGGTAGAGATAGGTGGCCGCCGTGGAGTATTCGGCAAAGGGACAATCAGTTGACTGAAGAGCCGAATGACTGTCAGCGAGAGGCTGTGCCAGAGGCCAATGGCGAAGAATACGTTACGCCGGAAGAAAATAATGAAAATGACGAGGCGAGCGACGAAGGCGATGATGATATACCGAAGGACGTCGAAGTTGACGGGGCGCCGAAGGTTGATGTCGCAGTCTTCGATGTACCAGAGGCGCACCGTCTGGCAAAACGATTCGGCCCGCAAGTTGTTTTGCTAGAATCAGTGGACATTGGCATCGACGGCAACGTTAATCGGTAAGTGTTTATAAGGAAATTAAAATGTAATACATAAATAATATAAATATAATAAATATAATAAATAAATCAATAAATAATAATGTATCTGTTCGTTTTTATTTATTTTATTTGTAATATTAACTTTTTTTTGCAGAGTCGATTCACCTTCACCGACCGCTCACTGCAGCTCGGCAACTCCCGTTGTACCGGCGAAAAAAGTAAGGATAAGCTTTAAATTAAGAATATCGTAAACAATTTACCTAATATTGATGTTTTTTCAATTTCTTTTTTTCATTATAGAATCGCCCAGGTGTCCAGGGAAGAAAGAGAGGAAGAGCACGAAGCACGAAGGCGCCGCTAACGGGCTCCTACAATTTTTTATTTTCCTCTTTTTTTAATTTCCGTTAATTTTTTTTTAATTAATTTTCGTTTTTTCATCTTTCGCTTTTTTCAATTTTCGGTACTTTTGTTTTTCTTTTTTGTATTTTCGTTCAATTTTTCGTGATTGTGATCGGGCCGTGGTGAGTGTTCGAACAACAATCAGCTATAAATCTTCTTTATGCCTCCCCGTTTCCTCGTCCGTTAACAGTCCGCGTCGTGATAGAAAATTATTTAATTGTAAAATTTGAAATGTGGAGGAACAATTCTGTTCCGACGACTGTTTGCAAGATTTCGTACGTAGTTAGGTGACGAGTGTTTCCGAACGGATTGAAATGATAGTGATGAGAGATAGTTGATTGTTGATAGTTATTTATTATGCCCTAGCAAGCTTTTTTGAGCTGCTCCGTGAGCCACGGTGCATAAGGTCTCTTAACCTGGAATGAACGCAGAGGAGCATGCGTATCGAAAGAATCACGCAAAACATTAGCAATAGCATCGCAAAGTTCATCAACCTCGACTCCACTCTCACTTTCACATAAATAACGCGTCTGATCCGAGTTTGTTTCACATAGCCGTATTCTTATCGTGTCTAAAAAAGCATTTTCGTTAAAGAATTTAAGGGAGCGACGAGTAATCGTTTTGATTTCAGCAGGACTACGCTCGAATGCAAACGCCAACGCTAACAAATCGTGTCCAGCAATAAACGGCTCGTCAGATTTTGAAAACTCCCGGACTTTTTCTTGACAATCGACAACAAACACATCAAGCCATGTATCACTAGTCGCTGTGTGGTGCGTTGTACACAATATAAAGCGATAGCGAAAACAATATAAAGCGATAGCGAAAACATAAAGTTTTTCAAGTATTCACCCTCGAAGGTATTCGACAATAAGTCACAATTCAAATCGCCAGCTATAATAATGTTCTTATACGCATGAGTAAAGCGATTGAAATCAATAGAAAAATCGTTTAGTAATCTCGAGTGAGGCCTACGATACATTGACGTGAATAATATAGACTCTCCGTTCGGTACGCGTACATCTAAAATTATGTACTCCGGTGCGTTAGCGAATAAAGACGGTGAAGCAGATAAGAGCATTGCCTCCAAGCTAACATGTATGTAACACGCAACTCCTCCACCTCTCATGCCCTCACGATCATTCCTTACAACAAAATAGTCTTTGATTTGAATTGATTCATCACCGATAGTTGAATGAAGCCATGTCTCACATATAGAAATGACGTGGAAAAAGTTAGTCGCGAAAAAAATTCTAATGAGATCGATATGAGCTAAAAGAGAGTTGGCATTAAATTGAGCGATTTTTAAAGACGTCTTTGACGTTTTCGCGAACGGTTGCAGTCAATTCAGTTTCGATAAGTCGTTTTCGCTCAAGATTTTCATGATCGGTTGGCCATCAGATTTACGCACGTATATCACTCCTGATTTCACCCATACATATTTGCACGAGGTTGCTGCTGCTTTTTTTTTCGTGTCTTTTAGCAGTGCATAAGTCGCCGATGAGAGAAACTCATTGATAAATATGTTACCGGTAAGATTAATGCCAAAAACTTCGGCGAGAGTGAGATCTTTTTTTTGGCGTTTCTTATTAATTATCGCGTCGCGTACTGGTGCTGAAATAAGCGTAACAACGAACGACTTCGAGCTATGCACCCCCGGATTGGCGATCACAAGTAACGCTGCATTTTGATTCGGATTAGATTTCTTCACTAAGTCACGTACACCCAAAACATAATTATCGAATTCTGGCACTCCAAGAGCTTGCAAAACTTTAGTACATATTACGCGACCGTTTTCCGTGATCGTAGAAGGAATACCAGAGATAGTCAGAGAGAGAGAGAGAGAGAGAAGAGAGGGAGGAAGAAATCAAAAATAAAGAAATGAGTGATAGGATAGTATCGTTTATTTTATATTGGGTAGGGTTGTTTATTTTTTATTTTTTTTTTCCCTCTGTTGACTCGAAAAAAAAGAATGTATATCTATTATTATTCTGTTTTTTTTTTTAGTTACGGTGAGCTGTGATAAAAAAAAAGTATTATTAAAGTTATGATAGACGAAACAGTTATATTAAGATCGCATCGTGACATAAAAAGTAGAAGAAAAAAAGATGGTGATATAATATAATAATATTATAATTTATCGTTTTCTCTGTACTTAATCTTCGTGTCATTTTTCTTTTTTATCAATTTCATATTATACTTTTCGTTTTCATTATGGTTCAGAATAAAATTAATAAAAAAATATGTCCATGTAACCCTTATTTCTGAATATCATTTTAATCTAAACGAGGAAAAAAACATAATTTTTTTACAAGACATATTATCGTGATTGAAGCGATTTCCGCATACATCGCGTTGTTTTTCGCAGGTGCTACTGATAATATGATAATACCGCTTCAACTACGATCATATTTCTTATCAAAAAAAATTATGAATTGCAGTCCTCCGATTCAATCGAGTTGGGTGACCGTGAAGTGTCTTTGTCGTAGATGATCACTCACAACTGACGCGATATTGTCATTAATACGGAATGCTCGGGAATACCTACGAAAGCGGACAGGATGTATGGACGAATCGCTTCAATTCAAATAATATTACTTATAAAAAAAAATAATCGCCCGTCGTAGCCTGCTGATTCGATCGAAGGAGGCGAGCGTAAATTTTGTGTCTTAGATTATTAATCGAGATGTCTCGTTGTCTTTGGTAGGTGCTTTCAAATGCACTGTACGAATGACAACATCGCTTCAATTTCGATTAATAATCTAAGACAACAAATTTTTCTCTCGCCTCCCTCGATTGACTGGAAGATGGTTTTTTTTTTTATAAGAAATATTCCTTTCATCGAAGCGACTGTTTCATGTGTCTCGTTGCCTTTCGTAGGCGCCTTTAAATACACTGTACGAATGACAATGTCGCTTTAATCTCGATTAACAATCCAAGACAAAAAAATTTTACGTTTACCTCCTTCAATCGAATCAGAGGGCTACGAGTTATTAGTTTTTTTATAAACAATATTAGTTTCTAAGGTTATAGTATAGGTTAATGGTTCTTGATCGGGGTTTGGAAAAATTAACGTTACGCTATTTCATATTTCATCCGTTTTATTTAGCATATTTAGACATCAATGTGACGAAAAAAAAATATTGTTGATGAACATCGCATATTATTCTGCAGCCTCTACACCTGACTGCTTCTGTAATGAACAAATTTGAAAAAAAAACAATTATTATTATTACTTAACATCGTATTCCAAAGTTCATTATTGTCCTTTTTTTGCCGGGTAAAATTACCTTTGGCCAAAGTAAAGCCCATAAATGGCTCTTCATCCGAGTCCGATCCATCTTATTTTAGGTCGAATCCGAGAAATGGCTCTTCTTCGGTGTCCGACCCATCTTTTGTCTCCTCGAATCCGAGAAATGGCTCATCATCTGAGCCTGATCCATTTTCGACCAGGGCGAAGCCGTGAAAATGCGGCGGCGCATCGCCGGCTTCCTCGACTTCCTCGATTTCTTCGTCGGTATCGTCGTTGCCTCTGGGGTCTACGACTTTTTCCCCCGGGACTACATCGTTTCCGCGGTCGTCCGTCGAAACTTCTTCGTCCCAATCGTCACTTTGACGGCGGCTCTACACAGGCCAGTGTCCTCCACCGCACTTAAGATTTTTGGCGTGCTTACCCAATTCGGCAAACGAAGAGCTGAATAAAATTAAAAAATAATGTTCCTTCAAATTTTAAAAATTTGTGTACAAGAGTGTTGGAAAAAATGCATCAAAAAATGCCAAAAAAATGACTTACTATTGGTGATCGGGGTCGACGACTCTCTCCACACCCTGCTGATATAAAATTGCCCAGATAAAGCGCCAATTTGCGTAAGTAAATTTACGGAAATATTCTTGGCGGTGATACGGCACGTCCTGCACGAACACATTTCGTAAAACTTCGGCGAGTTCCGCCGATCTGAGGCCATGCCGCTGGTTTATGTCGTTCATATATGGTACAAGCGCGCACAATAATCTTCCAAAACATTCTGCGTTTTCCGTAATATCCTTAGGATACTTGATATGTAAGCGAGACATCTTTTTGCGCTTTATTTCTTTTTTGTTTTTCAACCGTCACTTGTTTCGCGCCAATCTTTATACCTACACACTTGATGGTGGCGCCACGTGACAATAACAACATAAGCCCATGGCGACACTTGTCTTGCCGACTTACGAAAGCCAACGAGATATATGCAAAAGTTGCTTCAATTACGATAAAATTTCTTATAAAAAAAACAGCTATAGCCTTCCAACTGAATCGAGGGAAGCGAGAGTAAGGATTCTGTCTTAGATTACAAATCAAAATTGAAGCGGCATTCTCGATGCCAGAAAAAAAATCAGCAGGTTTTTTTATTACGTCATTGCGTAATAGAATGCGCCGTATGAACAACAACGTCGCTTTAATATCGATTAATAATCTGAGACAAAAAAATACCCTCCAATGAGTTCTAATCCATTCTTGAATTAGTACCAATTGGAGAATATTTTTTTTGGCATACATTTTTTTTCTTATTATGCTAACACCGTATGTCATATCCTATGTGCATATCCTTTACGATTTCCGATCTTATTGACCTGACAGAAAATCCGATTATTTTTCATCGCATCTCTAACCTGAGATTATTCGTTTCGTCGCATTGTACAATCCGCGAACCCCGCACGAACCTCAAACATGCACATAACCTTTGCATCTTCTCTTTCGTACGATCGCACGTAACAGCACTGCACAATGACAGGACGTGGCAAACCGACCGTCTCAAACCGCCGTGAACGGAGACTCTGTCTGTGTGAAGATGTAGTGGTGAATTGAACGTTGCCAGCTCTCCGCATGGCAATATGGAACTGTCCAACGCGCCAAAATGGCTACTCCTGATTGGTCGAATTATTCAAATTTACAATGCTTATAATTAAATGAATATTGCGAATTTCGACAAACGGCTAAGTAACTTTGCTCAGGACACGACAAACTACTATCTGGCAAAAGGTGTCGAAAACTTCCTGAATCACCCTGTATAAATAGAATATGTTCATTCGTTTTATAATCTTTTGGGAACTTTAGATCCAGATGTAAAAGATTGTCCGTTCTTAATCTAAGCATTTCGGATTTTACTTTGTCACAATTTATTTCTGGCATTGGCGCTCTATATTGCCCTTTAATAAATAACCCTTTCGCACTAGTGCTCTGCTAAAGGCAACATATAACATTCTTTTGTCCATTCTATTTGTCAAATTTACTACTACATTTTGATATGTACCTCCTTGCGATTTATGAATCGTTATTGCTTCTGCAGGTGATAAAGGGAATTGTTTTCTACATAATTGAATAGCCGACGATTTTCTTAAATTCATTGTTCTTGTTATATGATTTATCGGTGTTAAATCTAGTGGTATATTATTATTTTTCATTTGGTTCAGACATTCTGATCGTGTGACATTCCCAACATTTACATCTTCAAATTTCAAATATACACGTATAGGTACACGAATCCGATTATTTGATTCGTCTATGTAAAAACCGTACGATATTTTTATTAATCTACCACATGCTCCATTAGTTAAACTATCTTCAGTTCGAATATTTACAGTTAACATGTATCTTGCCCCTACTTTCAACATAACTTCATTCGATGATCCTTGAGTTTTGTTTGACGGAAGGATTTTTGCATATTCGAGCATTCTTTTCTTACTTTCCTTAGTACCTTCTCCTATACAATAATCGACAGATTCATTGTTAAATGCTTCACTTTGTAATGAATTTAGAAAATCGACATTATAATTATTTACCAAGGCATTGGTAAGAAATAGTACCATGCTGTCTTTTGGAATTTCTACATTTACAGGTAATTGATCACATTGTCTCGATATAAAAAGATCATTATCTTCGTTTGTTGTAACCCCGGCAGCTAAGTTATTTAAAGCTTCAGCGAATGTTTTATCTTCTCTTTGTCGCATTATTTCTGATAACTCATATAAATGAAATTCTGACCACAAATAAGCACCTTGCAATATTCCGAGAGCATCGTTTTCACATTCGAATATCCATCCGTCCATAACTGGTTTCAATTGATTAAAATCGCCTAAAACTATTAGAGATTTTCCGCCGAATAGTTGATTAGTTTTAAATATTTGTTGTAGCCGTTGATTTATTTGGCTGAATACTCTACGTCCCGTCATGCTAATTTCGTCAATAATAATTACCTTTACATGGTGTAATTGGTGAGCCAGAGTATTGGCTGTATCTGCACTTAATCGATTCATTGAACTTTGATTAATTGGCAAACTAAATGTTGAATGAAGCGTCGTGCCGCGTATACCAAATGCAGCTTTGCCAGTTGGGGCACATTTTTACAAAAACAAGTTATCTGGTTCATTATGAACATTTTGATATATTCGCAGTATAGATTGTGTAATCACGTTAATCAATAAGCTTTTTCCTACTCCTGCCCCGCCGCTTATGAAATGATAAAATTGAGTGTCTTGTGTTTTTAATTTGTGCATTAAATCAATATGATATCTGTATTGTTTTTTATTTAAGCAGGATATTAGTTGATAATATTCATTATCTTGCATTAGTTTTGGAACAATGAATGTTTCTTTAGCTCTACCAGGTTCATTATAGATTTCAAGACCAATATCAGCATGGTCATATCCAATATCATGAATTACAAATTCTGCGGGAATTCTATCGGTTTCATTTTCTGCATTGTTGTCTATAACCTCCTCATGATTTTCGTTGACTATATCCTCTAATATATTATCATAATCAATAAATTCGTTATGAATGTATTTTATTCTATTTCTCATAATTATTTCTTTGCATGTTTCATAATATGATTGTGCATCCATATTTGTTGGTTTACTTTCGCGCCATGGATTAAATAATAATAAATGTTCTCCGTAATAGTTTATTTCGTCCTGATGAATATTATACTTTCTATATCGAATAATTTTAGGTTTTGTTCGTAATTGAATATATCCTGATTTATCTATTAATGGAATCCAATTACTAGTAATGTTGTCTTCTACTATTTCATTGTTGGGTTCATCTTCATTCAGAATTTCGTTATTCACAGTCACGTTTTTGGCGTTGACAGATTTTTTATAATTGTACAGTGATGCAAAATCAGCTAAGCAAATATCTTCTAGTGTAGTTGGACGCAGTTTATAATGATCTAATAATCCAAATTGTACTATGTCTGTTGATTCAGGATCTAATTGTTGCAATTCAAATTTTGGTTTCACTAGTTTAGTTCTTTCCTCGATTGGTACAGTATTAACGTAAATTGAGGCTCTTGAACAGTGCGACATAGGCATTGATAATGAAATAAATAAATAATGAAATAAAGGCATTGATAATAAATGATAAACTGCTTCTTGAGCAGAAATTTCACTTTTGTTAACAAAACAATTAGCGATACTTCTGAACTGTTTTTGTATTGTGTTATTTCCTTTTTTTAATAAATCAGCACATTCCTTTAATGTACTTGCCGTTCCTCTTTGTGATTTATTGATATAATTTACAACATAGGATACACAGGCGTAAGGATCTAAAATAAATTGAATGTCCATGTTCGCTTGGTTCAATTCTAATATGGATTCATTAAAAGGATTTATTTTAATATCACCTACATTTCTTTTTAATAGAATCATTGGTCTTTTAATGTGCGTTTGAATTAGCTGCTGCTAAGTGCTGCTAAGTATTCGTTTTCAGTCATAGATAGTGATTGTAAAAATTCGTCGTATGTCATATTTTTATAAGATTTAATATCTTGGCTTATAAGATTTAATTTAGTTTTTATCGTTTTATAATTTTCGTATAATATTCTTTTCTTTTTGCGGTTATGTTCCTCATATGGTTCCATAATAGTAGTTCGTTTCATTGGATAATGCGGCACATTATATTTACAGACAACTAATTGATGTTCGATTTTTCTGCATTTTTTTGTGTGTTTATGTGTTTGTAAAGGTATGAATTGTTCAATCCTTGGATTGTTTGAATCACATGATATTATTTTGTCTATAAAAGTTTCGCATATTTTCTTAGAATCAATATTATCAGGATCGTACACGGGAGCATTCTTCAACCAAATCAAACACATGCGGACTTCCTCTATGTTGAAACTCAATTCTGTAATATAGTGCATTGTAACCCTGACCCAGTTAAATATTTCTTATTTTTTGTAACTTTTAGACCGAACGAACTGAATCTTCCTTTGCAACGTCTTATTCTTTTTGTTAAACACTACTTTCCGATTCGAATATAAGAATTTTTTTGTGGCTTTCATGATGATGCGACGAATTAAAATGTGTAAAAAAATCTTGTTTTTTCTCACTTTTTTTTATAAATAGTTATCAGTTATGAATAATTGATTATCATAAATCCATTTTACGTCGTATAAAAGATTCCTATATTCAAATCGGAATGTAGTTTGTCGCAAAAAAATGAGTTGTCGCAATGTGAAATCTATACAGTCGTTCAGTTTGAAAGTTACGACACGTAAAGGAAAATATATATTTTGATAAACGAATGGCAACGATAGTTCAAGACAATTTCGGTGGTCTCCATAAAAACATAATAATATTTTTCTTTTGCACCGTAAAAAAATTTTAGTCATAAAAATAGAAAAATATTTTGATAAAAAAAAACGAATTTTTTCTATTTTCTTTTTCAATTTACTACTAAAATAATATATGCAACGAAAAATGTTTAATATTTTTTTTTAAATACCGTTACATTAGGTAATGTTTAATAAAAGTGAGGTTTCCGAGCGTGTTGAGGTTGTTTTAATCACTTGTTATCACTTGAATATTGATAATATTGATACACTTTGTTCTTCACTTCACTGTTTAAAAATAAAATGTTTATTCTGTTGGCTTGAGAACACGAATACACGAATTTTTCGTAGTGATACGTACGAAATAGTTACGAGTTTCGGCTTTTTCAGTAATAAAAGTTGTGTATAAATGGTTGTGGTTGACAATAGTTATATCAAATTAAGCATTATGGTGGCGCTGGTGCCGCAGTAGTCGGGGGAGAGAGACAGATAGAGAAACAAGAGAGAGGGAGCTATATTTTCTGCTCGGTAATGGAACAGGATTTTTAAATATGAATAATCAAATGTGTACATAATATTATACATTCTCACCGGTTTTGGAAATGACGAAGATTTTTCATTCGTCAATAAAAAATGTAATTTATCTTATGTAATTGTATGTTTCAAATTCTTTTGTTTTTCATAATTGTTTGGATTGCGACGAATATGATATTAATTGTATCTCAAAATTTCACTAATCACTTTTATGATATGTTTTTTACTTGTTGACTATGAATTCTTAGCCATAATCTTGAAATGCAAGGAATCTCGGTTTCGTGGTGACGTTGTGACGTTTTATTAATAAATTTTTAAAGTCAGAATAAGATCAATGAATGGGCTTCAAAAACCGTTTATTACGATGTATTGACATTGTGCCCGCAATCATGAGAGTGATAACATAACATTGTAATTATTTACATAAATCTCTAAAATAAGGACAATTGTAATTATTGTATACAGTGAAGCGTTAAATTTTTTATTGTGCCGTTTTTTTAAATCTTTTAATGTCAGTACTAACAGAAACGAAAAAGGAAATCATTATATTCGTGGAAATAAATTTCGGGATAAGCACTACAACAAATGTGGTTATGCCTACTTTCATTATAGTTGAAAAAAAATCGCGTTTATATATTGATCGAACAGAGGCCCGAGGAATTTTCACATTTTTTTATTCGAATTTTCTTATGGATATCATAATACTTTTCCTTAATTACACATATTCATTTTTTTAAACTTATGTGCTTATGTGCAATCGTGTTTCAAACACGAAAAATCCACCGAAATTTCCGAAATTTTTCGTGTTTCTTTTTCTTTGTTTAATGATAAAAGTTCAAAAGATTAATGCATTGAGCGCTGAATATAATGCGTCTTCTCTCATTATGTTATGAATCCGATGTTTAATAAAAAAAAAAGAACAGATCTCAGTCGTCGTCTACGTAACAGTCTCAGCCAATCAGCGCACGTGACAAATTATCTGAGTTCATAAAATATTGAATTGGAGTAGAACAGAAAATAGCGGCAAACAACGAGGGTGTAAGTTTTAACTCCGTATTTTTTGTTATTTTTTTATATTCTTGTGTTTAATATGTTTAAAAATATTTAATATTCTTGTGTTATAAATGTTTTTTTATGAATTACGGAACCGTCAACAAGTCGTTGACAACGGCAATAATGCCATCGACGTCGACGACGAGGTTCGGGACGAGGAGGTTCGAGCCGGCGAGAATGATTTTGTCGATGCCGGCGTTAATCGTGAGTAATTTTTTTCGTACTGTTTACTGTTTTACTGTTTATTAATGTTTCTATTATTATTTTTTTATTCTGTTATTTATTTTTCAATTAAATATCTTTTTTCATATTTATAGTTTATTTTTTTATATAGAATTCACATCTCCTTATTTTTAGGTTACTTCGTTTAAATTTTAAAGAATTCAGATTTAATAGATTTTTAAACTTAATAAATAAAATAAAAATAAAAAAAAAATGTTTTATTTTTTATTTGCAGGACCGTATCGGCGAAGCCGTACCGGATGGGCCGTACAAATGCGTAAGAAATGGCAAGCTGAGGAAGCAAATGCGCGTACGGCGCATTTTCTTCACTGTCTCGCAAATCCCCATGAATGGCGAGGGCGATACTATCGACCATTTCCTCGACGTGGACGTGGAAGAGGTGGCAACGAGGAGAATCGTCCAAATCATGCCGAAGGTGGTCATGTTAGAAGAGACGCCCCTCCGCGTCATGAACATCAAAATTTGTGATTACAAATAAATATCAAGAAGCGCGGTAGCGCTTCGACGCCAAGTACTGAAAAAACAGTACAAGGCGTGTCGCTACTAAGAGTAACCTACGCCAATATACCGGAAGTGTATAGTGCGTTGAACTTTCGATCGATATATCTTCGCAATAAGACAACGAATCGAATTTTCATGGACACTTTTATAATGTAATTTTGGGTCAATCTTTCGAAAGAGCCTAGTTACCATTCAATTGGTTTAGCCTATTTCGAGATCTCGAGGTCGGGAATTTCACAGGGTCCAAACGATTATAAAATGTCCTGTCCCGTATATATATGTCTGCGTCTACATTAGTTCATCGAAAAATTTGCGTGGTGGCGCGCGCGTCGGCACAGCCGGCGTAGCTGTCAGCTGTTGTCGGTGGCAATGTTATACGCCGTCTACGTTTACATAAGTTCATAGAAAAATTCGCGCGGTGGCGCGCTCGTCTCCACAGCCGGCTCAGCTGACAGTTCTTATCGTCGGCACGTATTATTGCGGCGTGAACATTTTTTTGAGTGATTCCGAAAATAATAATTACAGTAGACTCTCGCCAAGTGCGCGCTCGCTAAGTGCGCGCCTGGGCGCCTTCCCCTCAATTCGGTGTTCGTGCCGTTCCCCCACCAATGCTTGGCTCGCCCGGCTGGCGGGGCCGTTCGGGCCAAGTGGGGAGAGCACGGAATATTTATACCGGTACACGTAGCGCCTTTCCACGGTGCTTGTGTTTTCCCTAATTATGAAACATATATATATGTATATGTACATATACTTTTTTTTTTTTTTTTTCAAATTTCTTTAAAGGTAATCGCGCGTCTCAAATCTAACGAGCGTAAAATATATAGTAATTCGACAGAATTTACGTCCATTTGGTTGTATTTTTATGCTACAGTGTAATGAAATGAATTTCTTGCATTTTTTACGACAATGTCACAATACGCATGTTTGTTTTGGCCGACTGTAGTCGCGCTACCAGCCGCCCTGATATCTCGAGATCGCTTGCCGCGAATTACCTGTTGGGTCTCGACCGAACTTGTTTAAACAAGCATTTGACAGCGCGAGAACCTTGACTGCTTCATTGCTGCGCGAGCTTCGAGTGTTAACCATACGACGATTTTATAAGAATAAATTTTTACGAATTGTTTTATTATGTATCTTTTCATTCGCGCTAAGCTATTCGATATGGAGAATACGGTGTGTGTGCGATAAAAACATAGCGCTTACAGTTCGTGTATATACAATACGCTGAACGCATAGCTCTATCTTTGTCGCACTCTTACCGATCGGTTGCTCGCGCTCCCCACTACCTGCAGGCTCGCACGAGACGATCACTGCCGAGCCTGCGGAGAGGTGGTAACTCCGTAAGTGCGCGTTTCCTCTCCTACAGCCCCGTGAGCGCGCACTTAGCGAGAGTCTACTGTATGTATTGCGTATCGTGGTTTAGTGTCTCGACGCGAAGTAAAAAAGAAAAATTACGAGTTACGTGTTATACGTGTGATTTTATATCAATTATAACTTTTCTTTGCGATTTCGAACAACATAACCGGCAATGATCAAGTGGAATATGTGACGTGTCGTTTGCCCGGTTTTGCATATAGAATTAATTTTGTTCGATCTAAATTTTCCGAGTTCGAAATTAATTTTAAAGGGAAAATTACAAAAAAATAGTAGCTTTTCAAAAAGAAGTGAAATTTCCCAAAATATTTTTTTCAAAAAAAAAAAAGGTACGCCAAGTACTGAAAAATCCGATTTGCAAATATTGTTTAAAAAAAAAATGAACAAAATTTTATAAGCCAAGCATAACAGGAAAATAAAGATTCTATATAACAAAAAATATATATTTTTTTTGCACAAAAATTGCTGTAGAAAATTGGCGTTCCGGTGTTTGCAAGCGTCACAATAAACCACTAGCATTGGAACGCCAATTTTTTTCAGCAATTTTTGTGCAAAAAAAAAATATATTTTTTGTTATATAGAATCTTTATTTTCCTGTTATGCTTGGCTTATAAAATTTTGTTCATTTTTTTTTTAAACAATATTTGCAAATCGGATTTTTCAGTACTTGGCGTACCTTTTTTTTTTTTGAAAAAAATATTTTGGGAAATAATATATACTAGAGTTTCCCCGGGCTCGCGCGCTACGCGCGCTCGCATTTCTTTTATCAACATTATAAAAATGTTTAATCACCGCCGCAACTTTTCACCAATGGAGGTCGCCGCCGCTTTTTTTTGTATTTTTACTTAGTCAGTCCCCCTTGAAGGGACTTAGAATATTCCCCCCCCCCCCCCCCCATTCGCCATTACTCCTTCGACCAAAAATATTCTAAGTCCCCCTTAGAGGGACTAAAATATTCTAAGTCCCCCTTAGAGGGACTTAGAATATTTCCCCCCCCCCCCCCCCCCCCTTTTTTTTTTTTTCTAAGTCCCCCTTAGAGGGACTTAGAATATTTTTCTTTTCCTCTTTAGAGGGACTTAGAATATTTTTGCCCTCCCCTCGATTCCTGACACGGCGGCGGCGGCGGCGGCGGCGACAGCGGCGGAAACTTTATATATATAGAGAGATATGTTCGTTTTATTCGAAAGTAAAAAAAATTGTTCCTATTAAACTAAAAAAAAAAATAATATCTATAAAATTGTAAAGAACATATATTTTTCTAATATAATAAATAATATATTTCAATATTGTTTTATTGAAAAATAATCAATATGAAAGATGCGTATAAAAATAAATATTACATATTTCGCGAGAGAACACTCAGTTCACTTTTATTTCTCGCGCCGCGAAGTTTGTTGTAGCATCGTCGGGGGTCAGTTTTGGCAGAGAACATAGAAGTACATGGAAGCACAGGCCTTATGGGCCGGCTTGGCACGGTTTTGCTGGGGTGATCCGTTAGTTATCACCCCAGCCACCGCTGGCGCTGACAGTATCGGTGTGAACGCACACAGCGTTACCATTTATCGTCTCACTCGCTCTCATGTGCCTTGCCGCGTTGCCGCCATGATGCCCAAACGATGAATAGCTGTCAGGCCAGCTAGTTATCAAAAAAATAAAACTGTACATAACAACCATGGAATGAATACGTAGTTGCATAAAATTGATTCATTTATCGAATATAAACTGTTTGCCGATCGCAAACACAATTTGGTCAGCAAGCGAGTTTACAACTTTTCAACAAGTTCTATCTATGTACATTTACGAATGAAGCGGTGGTGGAGCGTTTTGAGGCGTAATTTTTTGCACCTCGAAATTCGCAGTTCGAGCCGAGCGCGAATTTTTTTTTTTTTTCGTCGCTATAAACAACATATAATTATTTTTCGATAAGTGTCTTGATAATTACATAGTTTATAACATCGGTGATTGCATTTAACAAATTTATATCTCCAGTTCGGCAGAGGCTGTAATTCACGATATTAAAATAAGAATACAAATAAAATTATATCGAAATGTTTATTTTACTCGCTCTTACCTAATGTTCATCAACATGATTATGTTCAATGAAGTTTTTTTTGCATTTCGAATACCACGTTGATGAACATTAGGTAAGAGCGAGTAAAATAAACATTTCGATATAATTTTATTTGTATTCTTATTTTAATATCGTGAATTACAGCCTCTGCCGAACTGGAGATATAAATTTGTTAAATGCAATCACCGATGTTATAAACTATGTAATTATCAAGACACTTATCGAAAAATAATTATATGTTGTTTATAGCGACGAAAAAAAAAAAAAATTCGCGCTCGGCTCGAACTGCGAACTTCGAGGTGCAAAAAATTACGCCTCAAAACGCTCCACCACCGCTTCATTTGTAAATGTACATAGATAAAACTTGTTGAAAAGTTGTAAACTCGCTTGCTGACCAAATTGTGTTTGCGATCGGCAAACGGTTTATATTCGATAAATGAAACAATTTTATGCAACTACGTATTTATTCCATGGTTGTTATGTACAGTTTTATTGTTTTTCATAACTAGCTGGCCTGACAGCTATTCGTCGTTTGGGTATCATGGCGGCAGCGCGGCAAGACGCGTGAGAGCGAGTGAGACGGGAGATGGTATCGCTGTGTACGTTCACACCGATATATCGCCGCGCGAACTACAGGCGGCAGCGGGAACTATTTTTTCTTTGCCAAAAGTTAACACGGGACCTGTGCTTCCATGTACTTCTATGTTCTCTGGTATCGGCTCACGGGATGAATGGAACTGGTTTTATTGTCCAATTAAAATAATCAAAATGCGTCGCGTCGCGTGTGCATTAATTTTATAAAATAAATTGTTATTGTTCGACTCATTTAGATGAGTCGAAGAAAGAATAAATGTACGTGACACTATATATAGTGCGGGATTTTTTTTTTTACGAAGCTGACGTATAGGTTAAACACGTCAATGTCGCGTAATCTCGTAAAAAATACAACTTTTCGCGTTGTTTATACCCTCAAAACGACACGCCACGTAAAATCGTAAAAGAAAAAGTTTTATTTGTCGATGTGCAGGTCGAGAATCGAGAGGTGGAGGAAAAAAATGTAATCAGCTGGAAATATCTCGGGTACCTCGGAAAAATCGAAAACCGGTTTCGGAGCACCTGAAACAAAAATCTCTCGTCGAATGTCTGAAGGTCGTTGAAATAGCTTCTTCGCCTTTTGCACTTGCTTCGTCAACTTCGAATGTTGAACCGAAGGAGGAAGAGGAATCAGCGACAGCGACATAAGGATCCTTACGGTACGCAACGACAGTGACGGTAGAACAGTGATCATAAGGATTTTTACGGTACGCAACTTATTTTTTTTTTTTTTGGTGGAAAATTTTATTCTACAATATTCTATAACGAGGAATTTTTATTGTTATTATGTAGATTGAAAGATGTTGCGCTGTGCGCTACACTGCTTTACTTTTGTTGAATCGACGTCGATAGAGGCGTCTTGCTTTCCGACATGCATTTCTGGAATTTCATGGTTTTATCAGCTTCAGCGTTTTCAAGAGATTGAAGGTAATTTTTTTTATCATAATATAGTCGTTAACAAGTTTTTGAAAATATTTTTTTTTTTTTACACTTATTTATTTGTGAATTTTTTTATGGAAAAAGGTTTTTCAGAAAATATACTTTCAGATATACTATATACAAACATATATATAGATTTTTTTTTTCAATTTTTTTCTTTCATGACTATAATTGATCCGTTTAAAAATATGCCGCAGGCGAGGTGACGAAGATCCAACGATTCGTTGTACAAGAATTGCTGACTGAAACGAACAACTATATAACTTACGATGGCTCGACTACAATGCCTGTACGTCACGAGACCACCACGTGAATTATCATCAATAAACTGATATACATAACGAAGCAGCAGATGAGAACTTTTTTTTACTACGTCTTATCATAAATGCCACGTAGTATGCATGCCAGCGATTACAAGCGAAATAATGAAAGGAGGAAAGATGGGGAAAAGCATGAAAGAATGAATAATAAAAAAAAATTAAGGGGAACGAAAAAGAAACAAAATACATAAAGGGGGAGGAATGCATGAAGGAACGATAGACTCGCACGAAAATTCTTGCATGAACATGTGACGCTATACTTGAGGGACGTGGAGTTGGCTAATTACTCGGCTAAAACGCTATCACGCGATCCTTTAGGCATTTTACCTGGGAAGAGACAGAGATTTACCCTGCCATCCCTTTCTATACCCCTCTTTTTCTCTCTCTCTCTGTCTCTCTCATGAATTCTCATACATTTGATTTGTGGGTTTTAGTAAAATTGCTTGCCAATGTACCATAGGATTGTTATAGGAAAATCATTTTTTGAATTTTTTTTAGCTACACGCGTTACGAGAACTCGTATGAGGGGACGAAAGAGATTTGAAGTGTGCATTGGGCAATAACTTTAGACTGCCTCAGTCACTGCATCATCGTCCGGTCCGAACGAATATTGATTTCAGCGTACCGCAGGTATCTTATCTTCTGTCCGAAAAAAAACTTATCTATTTTAAGAAAAATCGCGATCTAAAGCGTGTCTTTTAGTCGATTTGTTATTATGCCGATTTACTGATAGATGAGACGATGAAAGCTGTTTGTAAGAAATTTTACTCACAATGGACATTTTTTGAAATTATTCAGCTTTTGCGATTACCAAAATTTCGTATGTTTTTTTATTTAAGGAAACCTCTATTGAATTTAGTATCAAGAATTTGTGCGCCAAAAAGTACATTACATATGTGAACATTTTTTTAGGACACTTTGATTCGACGAAAAACTATTGCAAGAATATTTTATTATACTTATACTTTTATTATACTTTATTCAGCATTTTCATCGTCCTGTAACTACATAAAAATAGTTTTGATCCTTCGTCACGTGTCCGATCGTTTGTGTTATTTTTACCGTTAAATATGATAGGCACTAAATCAAAGATGCAGTTATTTGACAAATATCGATAGTTGCTTCATCAGTAACTTTCGCAAAATTTTGCGTAAATCCATTTTTTAATACATTTCATTAAATTTTTTTTGTACTATTTCTGTACATTTTTTTCGTCATTTTAGGGCCATTTTTTATGTATATTTTTTTTTCTGATTACAAATGAGCGATTTATTTTACTCCCGTCTGATCATTTGATAACGAAACTCGAGACAAGATTTTTTAAAAATAATATATTATTTTTCAGCATAATGTACTTTGAATAATTATCGAAAAAGCAAATCCCAGTGATGCTGTTGTTCTTTATTTTTTAAACGTCTGTGAATCTATTGTCATTAGATTATAAAATCGTGAACAAAATAAAGAGGAAGAGAATTGTGTACTCAAAATATTTATTATTCTACTGTTTGATGGAACTATTCATGTGTTCGTCGAATGTTGGTGGAAACACTTGGATTACTCGCTTGAAATTGCTCGGTTTGCACGGGGCTCGCAATTTTTTTTTTTTAATCTTCTTGTTTTTTTTTTTAATTCGCTCTTTGATTAGATATTAAAGTATCGTTGATATAGGATTACTTTGCGGAAAACTTAATAAATTCGACTGATTAATTCGCGGGAATCTTATGATTGGTTGAAGTTCATCACTGATTTTTTTCGTTCGAGTTAAAACGTGGTTCAACACGGGTTCCGTAGTATCGAACGTGGATTAAAAAAAAAGGTTAAATTTTGAAAAAAAAAGTATTTTGATCAGTGTTGAACGTATCGCGGCAAGAAAACATAATTTCTTACAAATTTCAACGCCGGATTGGCTTGATTGATAAATACATCTTGTATGCGTTTTTTTTGGCGTTACTGAGTACTTAATTTTTTATTTTTGTTAAACAGGGATTTTTGGAGTATCGTGACAAACATAAGGTAGGACAATTGGTCGACGTCAAGACGCACGGCGGAAGCCCTCTTGTAATGGCTTGTTGGAACGGAGACTACGACGTCGCTGAGTATCTTATAGAGAAATGCGTTGCTGATCTCGAACAACCGGGAGCGGGTGAGTTTGAAAATCCGTTTGAAAACCAAAAAGAAATTGAAAAAGAAAAGTTTTAATTTTAAAAATATTGAATTTAAAAAAAAATTGGAATTAAAAAAAAATTGAATATAAAAAATAAATTTGAATTAAAAAAAAAATGTATTTTTTATTTTTACATTTCGAATAAAAAGAATCATTTTGAAATTTGATTGTTTCAAATTTTCTTTTGAATTTTAATTAAATTTTTTTGTTTTTCCGAAATTTAAACTTTTTTTTTAATTTCCATGGTACTCAATAAATTTTATAAAATATCGTTTATTTTTATAATTCATTTTTTTTTCGCAGTTGTATTCGACGGTGAAACAATAGAAGGAGCACCCTGCAATGGTGCGCGGCGGCAGCCGGACATGACTCCTTAATAAAACTTCTCGTGGAAAGAGGTGCGAAGGAAAACTCGACAACGAAAACTAACTCGACGTCATTGCGAGATCGTTAAGTTTCTTGTGAGAAACGGTGTCGATATTGAAGTTGCGAATAGACACCTTACACATGCCTGATGATAGCGTGCTACAGAGTATACATACGTATCGCAAAGTATTTTCTCGCGCTTAAGGTATACACGAACTGAAAATCTGTCAAGGGTAACACTGCGCTGCATGATTGTGCGGAGAAGGGATCGCTCGAGGTTCTAAAAGTTCTTGTTGAACATGGAGCGTGAATGGATGTCGATTCGTTCGAAATAACTCCTCTTCTTGCTGCCGCGGTAACGGGTACAATAATATATAACATTTTATTTTAAAAAAATCCATGAAAAAATGAAGAAAAAAAAAATCGAAACATTTTTTTTTTATAATGATTATTTTCAGTAAATGTATCGAAGTTGTCTATTTTTTTTCATTTCATGGTATTTTTTTGGGTTAATATTGTCATTAAAAAAAAAATAATTACATTTTTCTTTTATAAATTAAAAATTAATAATTAATAAATATAAAATTAATAAAATTAATAAAAATTAATAAATTAATAATTTAATAATTAAAAAATAATCACTTTTTTTTTATAGTGATTATTTACAGTAAATGTATCGGGGTTGTCTTTTTTTTAATTTGTCGGTGTTTTTTTGGGTTAAAATCATTAAAAAAATAACAATAATTTTTTATTATCAGGTCACACGCACATAGTTGAGCATCTAATAGGAATGCCGCATCTGGTGAGCAGAAAAGATAGGATAGACGCTGTCGAGCTCCCCGGTGCAACGTACGTCGACAAGAAGCGGGACATGGTTGGTGCTCTGGACTTCTGGGAACGAGCGATGGACGAGAGCTATCGAGGCGACGGTTCTGTGATAACGAAACCATCCTTACCGCCTATAGTCGCCGCTTACGATTTCGTTCGTGAGGCAACAGACGCGGAAGTCCTCGACGATCTTCTCGTCGATCCCGATGAGATGCGAATACAGGTACTTGTTATTTTTACTTTAAGTTGAATTGGTCACATGCTAGATTCGATTTTTAAACGTTGAAATTTTAAGAAAAAGAAAATCGAACCCGATTTTACTTCTAGACCCGCAATTGTATCCAAAACATTATTTAGATAAAAAAAATTATATTTTATCGTAGTTTATTATTGGTTCCTTAGGCAAAATTACAAAATTCAAGATCAAATAAAAAAAAAATATATATATATATCAAAGTTTTGATGGAGAAAAATTCGTGTCCAGGAAAAAAAAGTGATTTTTTAATATTTTATAATCGTTGTATTTATCTCAATAGAATTACAAACAAAATCCGGTTATCGAGTTTTGCGAGGAAAAAATACACGAGATAAGCTAGTTTTTTTTTAATTCAAATTGCGTTCTTTCAACAGCACAACGAATGACAACGATTCAGAATCACGGCGGAACGGCAGAAGTGTGATACATTATCATGGGCCATCGATGAATTACGGCGTTTACATTGCGTCCCAGAGCAACGTGCATTATCATCACGAGCCGAAATTGAGTGGAAATTCAAATCCATTTGATGGAATCGATTCATCGGTCGTATTTCCTTGGTTTATTAATGTAAATGATTCAAGATAGTGGTGAGAAAAAATAATTACGACGTTAGTTTTACTTGGCGTCTTTTCGTTTGACTTAATTTTTTTTGTTTCCGTTATTTTTTTTTTAATTCGTATTTACTTTTTTTTTGAAATTCTGTTTTGCATTTCCCTATTTCAATTCGTTTCCCTGTTTTCCCCTCCCGTTTGCTTTTTGTTTTCTTTATAATCCATTTTTTTGTTGTTTCTCTTTTCCTTTAAATTTCCGTTTATTTTTTTGTTTTTTCTGTCTCTTGTTAATATCTTTAGGATTCTCACGAATTGTGATAAGCACAGGAGCTGAAACGTTCGAAAAATATAACTCCACTAAATCTGATATCACGGCTTTTAAAACATCTTTTAAATATTGAGTGTTGAAGTCTATAGCTAAAGGCTTATCATTGTTGTATTCATAAAAGCTATCCGTATTTTGTGAAGAATTAATAACCTCTTTTCGTTACCTCTTGCTTCACCTATAGCACTAATTTCTAAAGCTTGCTACGATAAAGATAATTTTACTGCTCTAAATTTCTCAACCGTTATTATGGCGATTTGTTCGATGCTATCTGCAAATATTTTACGATTAATTACTAATTTTTAGCTATTTCCCTCCGGAATACAAGTACTATAATCAGGAAAAGCCCTGTCAATATGCTTTGATAGTACAGGAATATCGTCGTTAGATATAAATTTTATCTTTGTGCTACTTAGCAAAATTTCTATATCTATTCCGTTTTGTTCCGTTATGTTCTATTCTGGATCTGTTTTTATTCTGTTTTGCATTTCGCTTTTTTAACTCGTTTTCCTGTTTTCTCTTTCCATTTGCTTTTTGCTTTCTTTATAATTTACTTTTTTGTGGAAAAAAAGAAATTTTTTTCTTTAGATTTCCGTTGCTTCGCTTTCGCGTCGTACTATTGGTATTGAAGGATGCGATGCGACAGATGTGATTGAAGAACGTCGTCGGTGACAAGGTGTTCGGTTCGTTTGACGCGAATTTGACGTTTCTTCTCAACTGTTTAAAATTTGGCGACAAGAAGCGTTTGAAACATTGTTTTAGAATTTTGAGATTACGGATTGAGAGAAGGACTAATCGATACATCGTCGGTTTCGTCACGTCCGTCTGTGTTGATATCGTACGTAAGTTTAGACCCTTCGCTTTCGCTCCTTCATATTATTAAATAATATTGATTTCGTTCACTCAGATTTGCAATTGTCGCGATTCTTTCTGTCTCTCTTTGCTCCCGCGAATTCAATTAGTTGAACTCGTAGATTTTTTAGCGGGCCCTTTTTTTTAATAGGAAATGAAAATTAAAAAGTAAATAATAATAGGTAACGCACATTTATGTTGTTGGCATTTGACGATTTTTTATATAGTTAACAAAAAATCGTCGCTCGTATGTATGTATAATTGTATTATTATTATTGTTAGACGCGTATTTCCGGCGTCTTCGTTTCCTGTTCGCGCAGTCAGAAAGGCAGGAAAAAAAGGAGAAATCGGCTCGGAGCCGAATAATCACGCGAATTTCGAGGAAAACAAAGCGATAATCGATTTATTGGACACTCTCGCCAATTCACCCACTCTCTCGCTCCACGCACGGCCGTCTGCCTACTACTCTCTCTCGATATTTCGGACATCTCTCGCCCACGGTTGTCGCGACCCGACTCCTCGTTGTCAATCGAACGATCGATCGCGTAAGGGACGCTCTCGTTATCTCGCCACGTCAGCTGATCACGTGGGATCCGTCGCGCGCGCGTGTTTAACATTATTAATCATTGATATTTAATTAATCATTTCGTAGTAAAGATTTTTTTTTCTACGTGATTGTTTAATCGTAGAATTTCGATAAAGTAGCGAAGAAATAATATTTACGTTCGCGTCCAATGTTCCGAAGTAAAATAATTGTCTCTCAATTAATTGCGACTTGTAGAATTTATTTACTTGTGTGTGTATGTATATATATGTGAAATAGTACTGGCGTTACCATTATACGCCTTTTTTGAGAAACAAAGAATAACTAAAGCAAGATAACTTTGAAGCATTAACGAGATTAGATAGTGCGAGATTTGTGAGTTATGAGAAAATTTACAGTCATTTGTCCGGTCGCTAAAAAAATACGTATTTTTAATTCAATTTTTTTTTTTTGGTTTTTTTAAATTTAATCTTTTGGTTATTCGGTGGATGATTTCTTTTTATTTTACGTAACTTGCACCTATTCCTTAAAAATGTACCGATTTTACTGCCAAATATAGTTTGGGATCTTTAATTTTTTTTTAATTATTGTAATATAAACAATTTTTTTATATAAACATTTTTGTTAAATTAAATTACTTGGGAAAAAATGTTTGAAGTTAATCTTTTTTTTTTCGAACGTCCAAAAAAGTACAGTAAATATTAATCTATGGTACTTTGTAAACTTAATTATTGATTTCGAATTTTATGTTTCGTGGCATTCTTTTTTTTTCAGTATGTTGCAAAATACATCGGTGGATCAATCATCACGAATTTCAGTCTCACGAATCCTGCAACATACTCGAGGTGAGGAATTGAATGATCGAAAATCATTCGACTATCAAATACACAATGATATTCCGTGTGCTGTACATATATTCTTTTTTTCTTTTATATATTGATGTTTTGAGACTGATATTTTCGTTTAGTTATTTTCAGATATCCAAATGATCAAGTAACGTTTAAGGAAATTATTTCACCGGCTTTTGATAATTTTATTGGTGCAAATGACGATGGTTATATTTCCTTCGTAACAGATGCGTTAAATGTTATATACTACGTAAGTGAAGACCCTAAAAATAATAACCTATTGATTTGTCCATTAGGCGAGTGATTAATTTGGAAATTCGAAAATTTTCAGTTGTCGAATTATTCCGAATCGCTGATGGAACACTTACTACGGGATATCTGCGAAAAGATCACCTTTGACGACTCGAGAAATGAACATTCTGACGATCAATTGCAGCCAATTCACTGAAACGGTCAGTTTTTTAATATTTTTCATTTCGTTTAGCTTACCTCTTTTTTATCCCGTTTCTATTTTTTGTTCGTTTGTTTGTTTTTTTTTTTCGTAATTGCACTTTATTTATTTTTTCTTTCAGTTTTCTTTGTTTCTTATTGTTCTTCCCTTTTTCTTCCGTTCATTTCATTCCGTTTTATATTTATGTTCGTTTCTCCTTTCTCTTCTTTTTTTTTTCGTTTCTTTGGGCTTTCCTTTCTTTTCATCATGTCTCTTTTCCATGGATAGTAGTTACCTTCTCCGTGGTCTCTGTGTGTATATTCTTTATCTTTTATTCCTTATTCTTTACTTTTCTTTTTCTTCTTTCTGTTACCGTTATTTTTTTAATTTTGTCTGTCAGTTTGTATTTTTTTTGTTTATTCCGTTTGTTTTTTTTATTCTTAATTGCATTTTACTTTTCCTTTTTCGATTATTTTTTTTTATCAGTTTTCTTTGTTTCTTATTGTTCTTCCCATCTTCTTTTGTCCATTTCATTCTGTCTTATGTTTTTATGTTCGTTTCTTCTTTCTCTTCTTTTTGTCTCGTTTCTTTGGTCTTTTTTGTCTTTACATCATGTCACCGTGGATGGTAGTTGTGTTCTTCGTAGTCTCTATGTATATTCCTTATCCTTTATTTCGTATTCTTTACTTTTCTTTAAAATGATTTTTTTTAACACAAAAAAATGGTTTGTAATCAAGTTTTGATAAGTCGTTATCGAATATTTTTCAACGATATTAATTCACGATGTTTACCATGTTTTTTTTTTCATAAACAGGGCAGAGATGTTTTGCAAATGGCGCACAAATTCGACACGATGTTAGCGAGAAAATTTACGATTTGCAAATTTCCATTGCCGAATTTAACATCGGCGCTGTTCAAAGCCGGCGCTGATCCGATAGTGCGCAACGACGACGGTAATACGGCGTTTTATTGAACCGCAATATTGCATCCTCGGCGTACGGACATAGCGGAAACATTGCTTCGCGTCGGCGCTTATATAGACGCTGTTAACAACGGTAATCAAACGTACGAGATGGTCTGATCTTTAATCTGCTATCGAGATTCTTGTTTAACTTTTTTTTTATTCTTTTTTGCTTTTGTCTTTTTTTACTCCGTTTTTTTTCTTTCAATTTACATTTTATTTTTTCGTTTCTTTTTTTTTTCATCAAATTCCCTTGTTTCTTATTGTTCTTTCTTTCTCCTCCCGTTAATTTCATTTCGTTTTATTTATGTTTGTTCCTCCTTTCTCTTTCATTTCTCGTGTCGTTGGTTTTTTTCCTCTTTTCATTTTGTTTCACTTATGTTTATTATATTCCTTATCCTTCATTTCTTACCGTTTACTTTCTCTTTTTTTCTGTCGGTTTTTGTTTTTTTTTATATTTTTATTTTTTCATATCGTTTTTACTTTTTTTTTCATTTCGTCTGGCTGATCCCTTCTTTTGTTGTTTCTAATTTTTTTTTTTCGTTTCTTTTGCTATTTTTTCTTTCAGTTTTCTTTGTTCCTTATCATCCTTATCATCCTTCTTGTTTTTTTGTCTCTTCATTCTCATTTTTGCAAAATTAGTTGAAAAAAAAAAATTCAATAAATACGTAAATTAAACAAATGTCAAGTCGGCGAAAACTGTATTAATTGTTATTAATTTTTTTTTAACATGAAATGAATTTTTAACAGATCTCATCAAAAGCTTCGATGATGATTCGGATTAATGGAATGAAGAAGAAAGAAAAAAAGTGAAATCGCGATATCATATCAGTTTTTTTTTTTTTTTCTAATTTTACGATCGATTGGAACAACGATTGTGCCGAATTGATGAGTTACCAAAAAAAACGTCATTTATTTTTCTATGAAAACGAAAAGAAAAAGTCAAAGGAAAAATGTTATTCGCAATTAGCTTTAATTATTATTTTTAATAATAATAATCAATAATATTTAATAATAATAAGGTGATGATGGTTACGGCGTGTTGTAAAAAAGAAAAATAAAAGAAAAAAAAAGTGATATTGCGTCCGTAACGTATAGAAACATACCGGAGAATCGCAGTTCCGCGTTTTATGTGGTGAACCGACGAGAGTATTCTCCTTTTGACTTTTCGCCGGTGAGATAATTTCCATTACGGCTGATCCTGTTATTAGTATTAGATTTCGCGAGTAACAGTGCTTTTGATTCACTAATTCCGGAAAAATCTAATCCACTGCTTGTGGGCGTTCATTATTTGCTTAATTATTTTTCATTTCATTTGTTTTTCTTTCAAAATGTATATTCTCTATAAAATACGTACTAGTTATTTTGTTAAAAAATGTTCTGCTGATGGAAGTGGATGCAAAAAAAAACATTTTTTTCGAATTAAATTCCGAATAGTAGAGACAATAGATTGTTAAAAAAAAACGAATGCTTAAAGTATTACACTTATTACTTACAGGAGCTGAATTTATTTGCTTGTTTTCTCTTAATTGAACTGTGATACTGTCTGTGTTTTTAGAATTGTACTTTGATATATTTTAGTTGGTTACTTATGGAGATAAAGAAGAAGAAAAATGAAACGAATATTATAAAAAAAATAACGATGTACAAAACATTAAACGCATTGTGTACTCAATAAACAATAATAAAAATTGAATTTGGTTGAAATTTTTTATCGTTCATTTGTAATACCTGCCAATCGTAATGCAAACAAGCGTCTCAGCGCCCTGCGGGCGCAGATGCTCTTGTTGGTGGGCTCCGCCCCCCAAACCCCCCGAAAAATGTCCCTTCGGGACATTTTGTAAGGCACTCACGGGGGTGCACGTCGCGCTACGCGCTCCGTATCGAGTGTATTTACACATCGCGCTATGCGCTACGAATGAAGTATGTTTATTCGTCGCGCTCTGCGTTTCTTTTCGACAGTACAGTAGACTCCCGCTAAGTGCGCGCTCACGGGGCTGTAGGAGAGGAAACGCGCACTTACGGAGTTACCACCTCTCCGCAGGCTCGGCAGTGATCGTCTCGTGCGAGCCTGCAGGTAGTGGGGAGCGCGAGCAACCGATCGGTAAGAGTGCGACAAAGATAGAGCTATGCGTTCAGCGTATTGTATATACACGAACTGTAAGCGCTGTGTTTTTATCGCACACACACCGTATTCTCCATATCGAATAGCTTAGCGCGAATGAAAAGATACATAATAAAACAATTCGTAAAAATTTATTCTTATAAAATCGTCGTATGGTTAACTTTACACTCGAAGCTTAAGCGACATCGCTTTCTGCTTGGCACGTCTTAATGCTTTCATGTCGGCCTCCGACAAGCCCGGATTTTGTTCGAAGAATTTAATTGCTTTTTCCAAACAATTCAAGGCCTCGTTCGGAGCAACAGAGACTTCTTCCACTTGTTCTTCACTTTCTAATTCTATACAAAAATATAAAAGTACGCAATTAAATAAAACACTTCGAACTGATAGGGCTCTCGTAAGCCTTCTGACGCATAATGCGTCGTTTTTCAATCCGTTTATTGATTATTTTTATATCAATATGTTATATCACCGTTAGTATAAAGAAATCGTTGTCATAAGAAAAATAAAAATTAGTATTTCGCTGAAGAAAATGTATACTTTAAAGGGTGAAAGTCCGATTGTGGAATTATGTGTTCATCAGCTTTCATACTGTTCGGTATATCGCTCAAAATTGGGGAAGAACCGAAAAAAAAAAAAAATTTAATCGCAATATGTAGTTCCGCTAATAAAATGATAGAAAATCCGTTATGAACATAAAAATGCAAGTTACAGATAAAATTAGTATATGACTAAAAAAAGTTCGTTTGTATACTATCATATGTGAGACTAATATTCAGAAAATGGTTGCAAATTTAAATATGTGCATACCGACGTCGTAATTCGGTAGAGTCACCATCTCGATTAAGTCGTCATCTGAGTGAATCTGACCCACGTCGTCATCTCCTCTGAGAACCCAGTTTTCTGTCTCCTCTATACTTATGTTCTGATGTCCGTCAATTCGACGCAGAACATTGAGAATTGCATCGTTTTGACGATCTTCGGGCAATGTCTCATCTTCGCAACGAGGTGCAGAGTCTTCTGGCCACAATTTTTTCCAGCACTTGTACATAGTATTAGCTGTTATTCCGTCCCAGGCATCGCTTAGCCAGTATATAACATCTTTAACGTTGATTGCCTTTAGCTGAGCGATAACCGTTTTTCCATCTTCCTGGCCATTCAAAATCGATGTTAGAAGCAGCAGTCTGTAGCGCGATTTCAAGTTCTCCAGAATCCCCTGATCCATTGGCTGAATCAATGACGTCACGTTTGGCGGCAGAAATTCGACAGTTATTTCGCCAACCGACAATTGCTCAGCCGCTGGATGCGAGGGTGCATTGTCCAGAAGCAAAACCGCTTTCAGAGGCAAGCCTTTTTCGTTTAAAAACTTTGTAACGCGTGGAACGAATTCTTCAGTGAACCACGTTTGGAAAATCGTTCGGTCCATCCACGCGCTACGCTGGTGCGTGTAGTATACGGGAAGGAGAGCTTTCGATAAGTTTTTGAAAGCGCGCGGCTTTGCCGATTTTCCGATTACAACCAACGGCAATTGCATCGTACCGTCGGCGTTACTGCAAGCCATGACTGTCAATCGATCTTTGTTTTTTTTGTAGCCCGGTGCGCTGACTTCGTTTTTATCTGCCAGTGTCTTATTCGGTAACAAGCGAAAGTTCAAGCCGGTTTCGTCAGCGTTAAAAACTTGACTTCGTGTCCAACCTTGCTGGAGAATATTCTCAGCGAATCGTTTCTTAAAATCGTTAGCTCCATCTTTATTTGCCGACAATTGTTCACCGCAAACAGTTAGCTGCCGAATCCCGTATCGTTTTTTCCACCCGTTCAACCAACCGTCACTCGCAACGAAGCTTTCACTACCGTTTAGCTTGGCATTCAGCTGACGAGCTTTTCCTATTGAAAAACCGTTTCTTATAGATATTATATAGATAGATAAAGAGTTTTAGATATTTTGACCACCGAACCGCGTCGATAACGTGTATACTTTTACGCAGCTGATACGTTGTTATGGCATAAATCTTGCGCGTATTAATTAGAATAAGAATTGCCAAATATCGAATATCCGAAAAATAAAAACATTAGTGAAAAATTCATTATAGATGTCGGGAAATTTACTAACGGAATTTACTAAGCTATTTTATTAGCACGAGCAATAAATCAGATCATATCGTATATTACTATATTCATATCGATTTGACAACTAAAAAGAAGGGAACGCGTTTTATTCTCGTCGAAAAATTGAACGTGCGTGTTTATTTATCGATATTGGTTTCCTAATCGATTTTTATTTACAATTTACCTTTTAATATTGGTCCGGATACCGGGATCCCATTGCGTCTATTGTCACGAAACCAAATATACAAAGCCTCGTGCAATTCGTAAGATCCTGTTCGCTTACGCTTCGAATTTTCACTTTGTTCCTGACTTAATTTTTCGAGTTTTTCTCGATTTTGCTTCCACCTTCGGATAGTAGCAGGATGAACCGCGTACTCTTCGGAAATATTCGTGGAAGCCGATCCTTCGTGTAAACGATTCAAGATATCTAATTTCTGTTTAGCAGAATAATTAATGCACTTTCTCTTATTTTCTGACGCCATGATACATGAATGCCATGTAAGAAATAAAAAAAAACCGTAAAAATCGAGTCGACTCTAGTCCGCAACAATGCTCGCGCAGCAATGAAGCAGTCAAGGTTCTCGCGCTGTCAAATGCTTGTTTAAACAAGTTCGGTCGAGACCCAACAGGCAATTCGCGGCAAGCGATCTCGAGATATCAGGGCGGCTGGTAGCGCGACTACAGTCGGCCAAAACAAACATGCGTATTGTGACATTGTCGTAAAAAATGCAAGAAATTCATTTCATTACACTGTAGCATAAAAATACAACCAAATTGACGTAAATTCTGTCGAATTACTATATATTTTACGCTCGTTAGATTTGAGACGCGCGATTACCTTTAAAGAAATTTGAAAAAAAAAAAAAAAAGTATATGCACATATACATATATATATGTTTCATAATTAGGGAAAACACAAGCACCGTGGAAAGGCGCTACGTGTACCGGTATAAATATTCCGTGCTCTCCCCACTTGGCCCGAACGGCCCCGCCAGCCGAGCGAGCCAAGCATTGGTGGGGGAACGGCACGAACACCGAATTGAGGGGAAGGCGCCCAGGCGCGCACTTAGCGAGCGCGCACTTGGCGAGAGTCTACTGTACGTATGAGGGAAAAACATTTATCAGTTACGTAAATTAATTCATAGTGTTTAACCTTCGTCGAAAAAAAATATTTCTTTTTTGTACCAATTGATTATTAATATTCACGACGGATATTTCCTTTTTGTTTGACGATAAATTGTCAAATATTGAGTCACGAGACAAATATAACGAATTGCACCACGTAGAAGTTGATCAAATTAATTTAACGAATCAAATCATGTCTAGTAAAGTCGTTTTATTGGCTTTAAACTTATGACCAGATTTAATGAATATAAAACAAACACATAAAACATGTACCGACACCAATACGATTACCATTTAGCATTCAGGCCAAATATCCCCTTTAAATCCTTCTCCTTCAGTGTTTTTTTTCTCCCCTATAATTGATGGAATGAGTTCGTTATTTTATCTGTAGGAAACCAAACCATTGTAGAAGAAAAGTTCAAGAAATTTGCTATTCTTTGTGATTTTCAATGAAATTTTATCGATATTTATGGATGCTGCAAAAAAATGCAATCTCGAGAACGAAAAAATATATCTTTTTGGTTCCTGTCTTGTATTGAAGAGGAAGTAGTACGTTACTCGAATCAAAAATTTGTCATCTTGGATATCTCCGAAATATTTTTTTACAAATTGATGAAATTCTTGAAAAATTCGACTTTGAAGGCTCTTTGACAGTCCTCTTATAACAAATTTCATTTCTACCACTTGAGATATATTTTTTTTCTTCTTCGTAATACATGGAATCAGCTCGTTATTGTCTCTGTAGAACAGACAAGTATTGGAGACGAGAAGTTTGAGAAATTCGATATTTTTTTTCGTTTTTCAATGATATTTTATTGATATTTATCGTCGCTTAAAAATATCAAATTTAGCATCATATCATATCGTATTTTTTTTTATTTTATTTAATCACAAACGAGGATAAGTTTTTCGGTACGGAATAACTCGTAAAATCGACAAATTCAGTGTTTTTCACTTTCTTGATAAATAATTGTTTATAATTGTTCTTTAAGAGTACAATTGTTTTTTTTTTTGCGAAAAAAAACTTTTCAAGACGTGAGCATATGAAAGAAATTCGTATTTCGACGAAAATTTGAAAAAAATTGAAAAAAAAAAAAACGCTCGAAATACGTCGATAGAATAATCATTAGCAGTTTTCTTATCAAGTGTAAACGAATAAATCCAGCGAACAAAATTGACAAAGATTTCGAATGTGATGAATCTCCGACGGTCGAAGTGTAAAAAATTAAATTTTTAAACATAGCACACTTTTTATCTGCGCAATAACGCAGAGAGTCAGTTTGTAAATACGATTTCTTTGAGAGGAAAGGATTAGAGACGGCAATTTCGAGAAATTTGAAAAAACGATTCATTTTTTGATGAAAATTCGTAAAATTAGTCTTTGCTTAAAAAAAATCATATCTCGGCAGCGAAAAAAGATTTCGACTCTTATTTTGGCTTATTTTGAAGAGGAGAAAATACGTTGCCAGAAAAAGAATTTGCAGTTTTTATTATTAACAGTAAATGAATAAATCGGGTGAACATAATTGACAAAGATTTCGGCTGCGATGAATCTTCGACGGTCGAAGGATAGAAAATTCTTTTTTTTTATGATTGCATACTTTTTATTTGCGCTATACCGCGTAGAATCCATTTATATTTACGTAAAATAGGAACAAAGATTGAAACGAGATGCCGATTTTTTTTTGTTTGAAAATCATCCGGCCACACAGTACGCGCGCCGCGACGTATGAGCATCTGTGTATCGTCTGCTACGAAATTGTCATCTGCTTCCAAAGTTTGACAGATAGAATAAAACGAAAAAATATATACTCGCGATTTTTTTAGTTCTATTTGGGAAATTGTCATTATTTTGGATATTCGATGAATCTTTTTTGTGAGTTTACTACCAATTTTTTCAGTGAATACGTGAAATTTATCATTTTTATTACGAATGTGAATAAAATATGCTAAAATATTGCGAATGATTTTCGGTGATAATATATTATTTTCGAAATAAAAAACGCAAACATTTGTGAACCTGTGTATGATATTTCGTGTTTTATTTTTCACAACCGAAGTTTTTTTTTTTAACATGATGAAAAATGAATTTTTGGCAAATCTAAATAACATAACCTTTAAAGCAAATCTTGTTATAACCACTGTTTTTGAATTATTTTATAATTAAAATTATATTTGTCAGAATGACTCAAAATTTGTTGTGCATAGTGCTTTCGATGCAATGAAATATTGTTGCGAAAGAGAACAGAATTGGTTTCCAGGATTTTAAATTGGGGCACCGTACGGACATCAGATGTGAGAAAATAATTTTTTAATGGAAAATTATGATGAATAAATAGTTAGAGATGTAGGATTGTCTCTAAATTTGCTGTGCGCAGTGCTTTTGATAAAACAAAATGATGCTGCAAAGGAGAAAAAAATTTGTTCGTAGAGTTCATTATGATGGCACCGTACGGACACTTGACCGAAGGCAAATGCAAATTGTGGCCAATAATTTTTTAGAAAAAATACTTAAAGGTCTTAGATTGGTTTTAAAAGTAATGTGCATACTGGAAATAATGTAATAAAAAAACCCTGCGAAGGAGAACAAAATTGGTTCGCACCATCTAAAGTTACAGTGCGATACGGACGTCCGAGAAGAAAAATTCAGCCAAAAAGTTGTTTTCATTGCACCGCAGGCTAAAAAAATATTTCTATTCATCGCAGTCACTTCAAAGTAACTACGCATGATGTTGGAGATACACCGAAGCAAATGGTGGAAAATAAAAATTTTTGGAGTATGCGCTGTGGAGTAACCCCTTCGACAGACTCCGAAGAGCAACGGATGGTCATTTTAATAGGCACTCTTTGCATATTATTATAGTGAGTGCCTAAAAACGACAAGAACGGGCTGCAAAGAAGGAAGAAAAACGCAAGATGCGCGCTCAAGAGAGAGAGAAAAAACTACAACTTCGAGTACAAGAAGGGCGAGAGAAGTAACAAGAATGAATTTTTTTTAATAAAATAAAAAAATCTTATCATGAGTTACAAAAATAAGAATTTATTTACATATTTTACATATCAGATTTATTTATCCAACTGTTGTGGGAATCTTCGTAGCCTAACCATTTCACGTAAAACTTATTTCCTATTTTTCGAATTATTTTTTCTACAAAATAAATATCAATTTATTTTGTAGAAAAAATAATTCGAACGCTGATGCGTTCGTGACAGCGGTGAGATCTTCCTGATAAAAACTACCTTCAATCGGTTGATTTTTGTAGTCTACAAGTTTGAACGTCACCGGATCAGTATTTTTCACTGGATTTATCGTAAAAATTTCCGTCGTCCTGTTCGGTATATATCCTTTTTCAAACACGTGCTTGTACTTGCTAATACGTACTTTATCACCGATTTTAAATTTTATTTTTCGCGTACGATTTACTTGATATTTTCCATATATATTAAGCAGAATTTCTTTCTCATTTTCCGTAGTGACATCTTTTGGTTTCATTTTAATGGTACGATGCTTATTATCGTTATAATCTAATATCAAGTCAGGTAAAATAGCAATCCACTTGTAAGTGCCTCGCAAACTAAATTTTTTCCACATATTTGTTTTTAGAGTGCGATTGAAACGTTCGCAAATGGACGCTTTCATATTGCTGAATGTCGAGTAAAGTTGAATTTTGTAGCGTTGCAAGAGGGCTTTGTATTAATTATTATAAAATTCTTTGCCTCGATCGACGTGCAATTTTTTTGGCACACGACCTTTCATGAGTATAGATTTAAATGCATTCGCTGTTGCTGGGCCACTCTTAGTCTTCATTGGTACAGCCCAAGCAAATTTTGAAAAAATATCGATAACTGGGAGCAAAAATTTGTTGTCTTTGTTATATTGCGCGTACACGGACATGTCTACAAGGTCAGCTTGCCACGTCTCATCTAATCCACGAATATTCACACGACGACGGGGATAATTGCGTCTAGCTGGTGTATGAAGTTCCTCCAACAATGCTGCCTTTTCCACGTTCATTTTCTAGGCTTCTCAATCGTGAATCAAGATTAGCGATTACTTCAGAATTTCGCAATGTCAATGATTGTCCGGTGTCGTTGTATATTTCGAATCGTTGGAATTGTTCGTTCATCGTTGACTCGAGACCAAGAATCATCGATTTGTTTTCCTCGTTGGTACTGGATCTCTCTAGTGTTCTCAATTTCTCATCCAGATGAGCAATGAGCTGAGAATTGTGAGTTATCAGTTCTTGTACAGTTTCAAAGTCAATAAATTACTTTTTCAATTTATTCGCGAACTCAGATTGTAGAGAATAGATCATTGTCTCGTGATCATCCACATTTTTACGCAAAGAACTTGTAATTTGATAAACAAGGCGAACTTCTTGTTGTATGTACAAAGTTGTGTTCCACCGACCTACTTCATCGCAACGATCAACACCTCAACGAACATCGTTAGTACAATTTAATTCAATTTCTTTGATAGTTCAATAATTAGAAGTGTGTACAATATCCTCTGTCACTCAACCTCCCCGATAATTCGCCTAGCCGTCGCCAGACATCATCTACATTACTCACAGAACATCATTCAGGTTACCAAATCGTTTGTACCGCAGTGAAATAATTCGACATAATTAAAATCACCTACGATCTGCATTCTATTTACGCGACAGATAAGAAATTTTGTAATACCTCTCAGACAAGTCAACGAATAGCATTCCAAGCCCTATCCTTAGTAAATTTCCTCACGGTTAGACTAGAAAATGAGCAGTTGTGCCGATAATTGATGCCAGGAGTGGTAAAGGAGGGAGAGATCTCTCTTGACCAGCGCGTATTCAATCGTACTCGACGCAACCACGCGTTAAAAAGTCGGGTGAAAAGAGAAACATCCACATTTTTGAAGTGATACATGAGAATATTGCTGATCATTTCTTTCGCCGCTTCATACGGTATATCACCCGAGTCCCAGCGTAGACCATGGAAGTTACGCGTGAGCCATGCATTGCTACAGTGATATTTCACAGATAGGCTACCCCAGGTACACGGCGGTTTAAATATGAATGCTAGCGGTTGCATTGTCTTCTCGTGCACAGGAACAACACCGAATTCTTTCAGAACAAATTCATTGATGGGTTTCTTAAATCCTTGAAGATCGACGACCCACTCCATTTTCACTTTTTACCGTCGTTTTTCTTGACAAAAAAAATGTACACTTCTACGTCGAGTTTCAACGAATTTTGTTTTTTTCGAACAAACCTTAGCCAGACAATTTTTTCTTGGCCACAATTTGCATTTGTCTTCGTACAAATGTCCGTACGGTGCCATCATAATGAACTCTACGAACCAATTTTTTTCTCCTTCGCAGCATCATTTTGTTTTATCAAAAGCACCATGCACAGTAAATTTAGAGACAATCCTACATCTCTAACTATTTATTCATCACAATTTTCCATAAAAAAATTATTTTCTCACATCTGATGTCCGTACGGTACTCCAATTAAGAATCCTGGAAACCAATTGTTACATCCCCGTAACGCCACCACGCAGCGCCTAGGCACAACCAACCCTCATAGCACGCACGCAGGGTTCAAGCGTGGGCCTTGGGGCAGCAGCTAAGGGAAGGGGGATGTTTGGGCCTTCGCTATGCGTAAGAGATAAGAACGTCTCGCCATCCTTCCGGAAAAGTAGGAAGTGGAAGACGGGAAGTTCAGGGCCAATAGGCTACAAGAAAACTTGCCCTATTCAACCCCTACGCTTAGACAAGGATAGTGCACATATTAGTATAAAAGACCGAATTTTACACTTAAAAAGCACTTCTTGTAACAACTTCAAGCTCTCTGGTTCGAGTTCAGTATTGTACAGCTCTTCCGGAATCACCACCAAATCTTGTAAAAGTAAGTTCAACGAAATCTTTGAATTCTTATTGAGTTGCGCGGACCACCGCGAACTCCTCATCATATCCTTCGAACTCACACATCCTTCGACAAATCCATCGAGCTGCGCGGACCACCGCGAGCTCAAGGGATATTCTTTCCTTCTCTCAAACTCAGGAGTTGCGCGGACCACCGCGAACTCTTATCCTCCTAAAAAAACATAGTTTGTTGCGCGGACCACCGCGAACTCACTATTCCTCTAAATCCTGGGGTTCGCGTAGTCTGAACAATTAAATTAATTTATATTCAATATTTAAAATTCTCCTTTATTCTTGTAGTGGGAAAACGTAAATCGAGTGGCCGAAAGAATTACCTCCGGAAGATTACCGCCGAGTATAGCGGCTATTCATGGAATCACAAACACGGCTATTGTACAGAAGAATTTATTCAAAATCATTTCGGTGGTAATCCCGAGAATAAATCTAGATACCATTTGATCAAAATCGATTTAGTAATTAAATTTTTACATCCATCGAGGATCCCCGAAAGTGATCCTCGACGAAAGGTCTATGAGAAGAGACTCGCTTTATGTAGTGACAAATAAATAAACAAATATTTCATGTATTAAATATTATTATTCAAACTAATTAAAATCCGTTAGCCCATTTCCCAGACTAATTAGCCTTTGCTAAGGTCAAAATAGGGCAATTCACTAATGTTAATCAGACGTAACACAATTTTCTCTTTCGCAACAATGTTTCATTGCATGGAAAGCATTATGCACAACAAATTTTGAGTCATTCTGACAAATATAATTTTAATTATAAAATAATTCAAAAACAGTGGTTATAACTAGATTTGCTTTAAAGGTTATGTTATCTAGATTTGCCAAAAATCCATTTTTCATCATTTAAAAAAAAAACTTCGGTTGTGAAAAATAAAACACGAAATATCATACACAGATTCACAAAAGTTTGGGTTTTTTATTTCGAAAATAGTATATTATCACCGAAAATCATTCGTAATATTTTACCATATTTTATTCACATTTGCAATAAAAATGATAAATTTCACGTACTCATTGAAAAAATTGGTGGTAAACTCACAAAAATAATTACAATTTCCCAAATAGAACTAAAAAAAATCGCGAGTACATATTTTTTCGTTTTATTCTATCTGACGATGCTCATACGTCGCGGCCGCGGCTGTGTACTCTGCGGCCGATGATTTTCAAATAAAAAAAATCGACATCTAGTTTGAATCTTTTTTCCTATTGTACGTAAATACAAATGGATTCTCCGCGATATAGCGCAGATAAAAAGTGTGCAATCGTAAAAAAAGGAATTTTCTATCCTTCGACCGACGAAGATTCATCGCAGCCGAAATCTTTGTCAATAATTTTTACCCGATTTATTCATTTACAGTTAATAATAAAAACTGCTAATTTTGTTGGGTGATCACAACCCCATACGGCCGTGGCCTTCCATATGCAAACGGACCTCTGAACTATTTCTCCTCTCCCTTTACCACTAATGCGGAGCACCGATATTTCGATCGAACCTGCGTACGTTCCCTCGCAATTTACCGTAAGGGGTAATCTTCGATAGATACCGGGCGGCAAGTAAAATCTGCCCCTTTCCACGGTAATCACCGACCCCCAACCAGAATGGGTCTTATCCCTTCCCGTTCATGCCTATAGCTAGTGCCATTCCTGAGGATGCGTTTCCTATCAAAAAAAAAGGAAAAACTTAAATCTATGACGGTAACTAGTAGTACGGCTCGTTGGGGCGTAATCCTTGAAAATTACGTCACAATATTAATAACCAATTGGTACAAAAAAGAAATATTTTTATTCGACGAAGGTTAAACACTATGAATTAATTTACGTAACTGATAAATGTTTTTCCCTCATATGTACTTTTGAAGAGAAACGCAGAACGCGACGTATAAACATACTTCATTCGTAGCGCATAGCGCGATGTGTAAATACACTCGATACGGAGCGCGTAGCGCGACGTGCACCCCCGTGAGTGCCTTAAAAAATGTCCCTTAGGGACATGTTTCGGGGGGTTTGGGGGGCGGAGCCCACCAACAAGAGCATCTGCGCCCGCAGGGCGCTGAGACGCTTGTTTCTTTTTTACTTCGCGTCGAGACACTAAACCACGATACGCAATACATAATTATTATTTTCGGAAACAGTCAAAAAAATGTTCATGCCGCAAAAATACGTGCCGACGATAACAACGGACAGCTGAGCCGGCTGTGGCGACGAGCACGCCACCACGCACATTTTTCGATGAACTGATGTAGACGCAGACATATATATAGGGGACAGGACACTTTATAATCGTTTGGACCTTGTGAAATTTCCGACCTCGATATCTCAAAATATCATAAACCAATTGAATTGTAACTAGGCTCTTTCGAAAGATTGACCCAAAATTACATTATAAAAGTGTCCATGAAAATTCGATTCGTTGTCTTATTGCGAAGATATATCGATCGAAAGTTGAACGCACTATACACTTCCGGTATATTGGCGTAGGTTACTCAGTAGCGGCACGCCTTGTACTGTTTTTTCAGTACTTGGCGTCGAGGCGCTACCGCGCCTCTTGATAAGCACCCACAGTAATATTGCACTCGACTCGCAGACAGTCAACCTTGAGAATAGCCACGGGCAAATCAGACTTGTGCATGACATTAGCTTACGGAACGCATGCAGTGAAACCGAGTAATCGACCGATCGAGTCATTAGGCATAAAATTAATAGATTGATTGCATTTAATTTCACTTTAATTTCAGTACGCAGAGTGTTGTTGTTGGGTTTCAGATTAATAGAAATGTCTTTACTGGACAGTGCACTTTGCAAATAAAGTTCAATATCCTCAATTTCATAACTTCCCGTGGGTATAGTGATTACTTCGTGCCCCGCGTAAAATGTATTATTTCCAACGTCAATATTTGGAATGGAGTTGAAGGTAAGTAATTCAACGAGTCCGAGAGTATAGTTTTTTAACGGTGAGGGTTCGATAAGAGGGAAATAATTAGCCTCTAATATAGAATCCATCCCCGACAAAGTCAACGTCAAAGATTCACCCATGATAGTTTATGTTCAACTGCCACCCTAAGTGGCCAACTGCTATCGAATACTTATTTATAGATACCCTTGGAGAAATTTGAGACATAAATGACCACATATAACAACATTCTTCACAGCCACACGTGCACCGTTCAAAGCGGATTTAATGACCTTGCGAGCATCACTATTCGGTTTCATGGATTTTTTCACAGCACCGATAATACTTTGCAATGTTACGGTTCGTGCCGTACGGTTAGCCTTAATTATATTTGTCACACCCCACGCAGCAGCTTTTTCCGCGAGAATACCGTCTTGGGCGAAAACTCGTTTCCAAGCTTACTCAGCGAGCACTTTATCGGCGATTTTTCTCGCCTCGGGATTCTCACGAGTTTTCGAATAAGCGATATCGTGCTCTTTGCAAGCTGCGTCGAGCGGATTTATGCCAAGATCACCGCGCGCGAGACGTTTCGCTAATTTCGTGCCTGGACGACAGTATTGATAACTCGGCAGATGTAACTGGACCGGGAGGTTATTAATCAGAGTGTTAACCAAACTTTTCCCTTACTTTTACCTTTACGTTTTTTATTTTTGTTATGTCTACGAACGATCATATTTTACGATTTACGTTTACTCATATCTCCCACGGCACCGTATCCAGGATCGCATTTTCCATCGAAAGGCTTACTTTCTCTAATCCGATCACTTCGGCTCGTTGATTTGTTGAGAGATGAAAACTGTCGATGGTACTCTTGTTCTTTTGCAAAATTCTTCAAACTGTGAGATATTTCATTTCTCGAATCTCCCCTCTTGCTCAAGATTAATTTTTTTTTTCGATGTGTACAGCTGGAAGGACACCTTTGAACTGAGGCGTAGCCTTTAAAAAGACCGTATTTATATTTATTCGTTTAGTCACCGTCGAGTTAAGGTTCATGGCACATTAAGGTGACAGGCATGATTAAGACGCATCGTGGTGAACGTAGTTAGATAATATGAATTTCAAGGAACATCCAATTAAATTACCTGTCGTGAACTTCGATAAGCTCGCGCAACGAAATATTGAGAAGAGGGAGAAACGTCATGGGAAGCTATTGCCAAACAGCGTGCGAGCAATTATTTGTGGTCCATCCAATTGCGGAAAAACAAATGCTCTTCTCGTTCTTATCACACATCCACACGGTCTGAGATTTAAAAATATTTACGTTTACTCAAAATCGCTCAATCAGCCAAAATATCAGTTTCTCCGCCAATTAGTCAAACCTGTACGCGGTGTGGGTTATTTTACTTTTAACGAGCACGAAGAAGTTATTCGACCGGTGGAAGGATGTCCTAATTCGATCATGGTTTTCGATGATGTAGCATGCAAGAAGCAAGACAATATTCGTGTCTTCCTTTGCATGGGAAGGCATCGAGATGTCGATTGCTTCTATCTCTGCCAGACATACGCTCGTATCCCTAAACACCTTGTGCGCGATAATGCTCATCTATTTATACTTTTTCGACAACATGAGATGAATTTAAAACATATTTATAACGATCATGTGAATAGCGATATGACGTATTTACAGTTTAAGGATTTGTGTTTTGCTTGCTGGAACAATGATAAATATAGTTTCGTTGTGATTGACAAGAATAGTGAATTGAATGAGCGCAGATATAGGAAAGGTTTCGATTGTTTTATAAATTTGAAATCACGAACGAAATAATTGCAGTCAACGTTTAAACTCAGAGATATCAACATGTAACGTGATCGTCTTAACAAGGAAAGAGAAGCGCTGCGTCAAATCGCGAACGCACGCGATGCGATTCGACGCAAGCACAAAATGGTGAAATTGGGGAAAATGACAGCCGAGAAAGAGTTCAGTGAAGTCTTTAAGGGGGCTGAGTCACCTAAAAAGTAGAATGTTCATTATTTTTTTTTCTGTCTGAAAAAAATAAAAAATAAAAATTCGATTGTATTGTCATAATCTATATAAGATTAACTATCTTTTTAAATTTTTTTGGAGGTCCCTAAGCTTGTCGAAGCGAAAGCAGAGATGGTCAAACTTTTTTTACTTGTCGCAGGATTCAGACCGCAGGAGTGAATCAATCTTGACTTTTCATAGCTCATTTTCTTCGCTGAAGTATTTATTATGGAACGAGTTCAGGAATTTTTTTTTTGAAGTTCCCCCATGGAGTTATCAAATAAAATGTGGAAAAAGAGCATCGCAGTCATGTGAAAATGACATTTTTCCCCACATTTTATTCGAACATATATAGATTATGAAAATACAATCGAATTTTTATTTTTTATTTTTTTCAGACAGAAAAAAAATAATGAACATTCTACTTTTTAGGTGACTCAGCCCCCTTAAGCCAGTGGTTACTGCATTGGAGAAGCTAGATCAATCGAAGAAACAAGAAATAGCTGTAAAACAAGAAGCAGGATATGTAAAAAAGGAAGAAAAAAATATAAAGAAAGAACATGATGATGATGATGATGATTATACTAATCGATTCGAAGACACTTTCGATCGTACGTTTGCAACGGCTCATGGAGATTCCTCAGACGAGGAACTAGATACGACAATTCATGGTCATGATGATCCGGAAATATCGGGTTTACCTCATCACTATTTAAAAATGATCAACTCAACGCAACAAAAAAATCTTGATTCGTCATACGGGGTACGGAAGCTGCAAGGAAATCGCTTAATGATCGGTAATTCATCAATTACATTCGACGACAATTTCATCCATATTGGCGATAAGTATCATCATCAAAGCGAAGGCTTACTGGAACTACTCTTTAAAAAAGCACCGAATCAAGACCTCGTAAATACGAATGATATAAAAAACAAGCGTCTCAGCGCCCTGCGGGCGCAGATGCTCTTGTTGGTGGGCTCCGCCCCCCAAACCCCCCGAAAAAGGGGGCACTCACGGGGATGCACGTCGCGCTACGCGCTCCGTATCGAGTGTATTTTGTAACGAAGTAAATTCGCACAAGTATTTTTCGTACTCGAGTCGAGGCTCCGCTCACCACGGAGCCCCCTTTAATATCACCGCGCGAAATAGTAGACCCCCCCCCCCCCCATGTACCCCCGCGCCTAGGCAAGGTAACGCTCAGCAAGAGACCCAAGACACCGAGAGAGACCGAAAGCAGAGACAACGCATGAGCTAGAGAGAGAGCGGGAAACAGCGAAGGAAGATATTCGCTCGACAACAACAGGACTCGTCGCTGGCCAAAGTCCACCGTTGCCGTCCTGTCGCCTCTCTCATCGACCACGCCGCCCGCCGCTCTCGATCGTCGCTCAATAGCTCGAGCGACGATAAATCAATATCGCTGCCGCCATCTGACACCTCGCCCGTCGATCGAGCGAATTATCGACCGACGCCGAGTACCGTCTTCTCTCTCTCTCCACCGCCTTCCGTCGCGCTGTCAACGGAGAAGATTTCCGAGAAGAAGGACGAGCGTTACCTCAGCCTCGTTCGAGCCGTTAGACAGAGCGCACGTGTGTGGACGATTCCCCCGTTCCCCGCCATTTTTGTAAGGGAATCGCCCAGCGTGAATTTATATTGTAAAGAGTGTGATATTTGCGAGTAATAGTTCCCCTCCCGCGTGATACATTTCCCCCGACTCTTCCCCCGATATTTTCCCCGTAATTGAGTCAGTGAAGTGACCGGTAATCACTTCTTTCTTTATTTTTTTCGTATAATTTTTCCAAGTTTCGCCATTTACCGGCCAATACTCGTGCACGTGGTGAGTGGCGTGCGACGTTATTTTGCGTGCGACGTTATTTTTGCGTGCGAAGTTATTGTGTAAGTAAGTTAAACGTGTGCAATTTTGAATATTTTTCCATCGTGTTTTCCCCCCCTCCCGTTATATCGCCCTGACGTCCCCGAAATTCGTATGTGAGCCGAAGGCATTAAATTGCGAGCCCAAAGATCGGTTGACCCTCCCCTGAGCCCTCTGCTGTTCCCTTGAGTTTGCCGGCCATTACGTACTCAGTGTAAAGTTGAATATTTGCTGACTCATGTTGAGTCGTATAACGGTGTTACCCCGTGAAAGGTAACTGGCGCCCAAAAAGATTGTTTGAGTAATTTCCCCCGAATTTCGAGATATTTTGTGAGTTATTTTTATTGGTATTTTCCCCGCGATTTTCCTTGTAATTTTCCCGAAGACCAGTCGTCCCTTTTGCCGAGAATATTCGATAGCCCCGTCGACATATTCTCTTGCCACGAACCGCGTACGCCTCGCGAATCGCCTCGTGGCAACCACCGTTAATTCTTTTATTATTTTTCCCCGACCCTCCCCTCGCCCGTACGACCCGGAATTATCCGTTGTTCAAATCATTGTTATTTTTGCGAATTATTATTATTATTTTGTATTATTTCCTTGATCATTTTCTTAGCATTTTCCCCCCCGATTTCGTTTATTAATTTCTAGCCCCCGTCCCCGTTTACCCCCGACTTTTTCACCGCAGAGTACTATTTTTCGAGTTATTATTTCTATGATTTAGTTGCGATTATTATTAAGATTTATTTGCGTTCTGAGATTTATTATTTTCTTCAGTTTCTTTTATTATCATTTTCGAGTTACTATTTTCCAGTTATTTTTTCTTAGTTTATGATTTCTTATTTTTCCTTCTGATTTCTTTTGTATAATTTCTTTCGTGTTTATAATAAAATTCTATTTCTTTTGTTAAGTATCCCTCCCATCGCCTACGATTTTTCAGCTTTGCCTCGTCCTCCCTCGAAATAAAGTTCTGACGAAAACCCCCGTCACAATTTACACATCGCGCTATGCGCTACGGATGAAGTATGTTTATACGTCGCGCTCTGCGTTTCTTTTCGAAAGTACGTCCCTTCGGGAAATTTTTTAAGGCACTCACGGGGGTGCACGTCGCGCTACGCGCTCCGTATCGAGTGTGTTTACACATCGCGCTATGCGCTACGGATGAAGTATGTTTATACGTTGCGCTCTGCGTTTCTTTTCGAAAGTTCGTATGAGGGAAAAACATTTATCAGTTACGTAAATCCATTCATAGTGTTTAACCTTCGGCGAATAAAAATATTTCTTTTTTGTACCAATTGATTATTAATATTCACGACGGATATTTCCTTTTTGGTTGACGATAAATTGTCAAATATCGAGACACGAGATAAATATAACGAATTGCACCACGTAAAAGTTGATCAAATTAATTTAACGAATCAAATCATGTCTAGTAAAGTCGTTTTATTGGCTTAAAACTTATGACCAGATTTAATGAATATAAAACAAACACACAAAACATGTACCGACACCAATACGATTACCATTTAGCATTCACGCCAAATATCCCCCATAAATCCTTCCCCTTCAGTGTTTTGTTTCTTCCCCATAAATGATGGAATCAGTTCGTTATTTTATCTGTAGGAAACCAAATCATTGTAGAAGTGTTACGTCAAAAATGTGGATGTTTCTCTTTTCATCCTAATTTTTAACGCGTGGTTGCGTCGAGTACGATTGAGTACGCGCTGGTCAAGAGAGATCTCTCCCTCCTCTACCACTCCTGGCATCAATTATCGGCGCAACTGCCCATTTTCTAGTCTAACCGTGAGGAAATTTACTAAGGATAGGGCTTGGAATGCTACTCGTTGACTTGTCTGAGAGGTATTACGAAATATCTTATCTGTCGCGTAAATAGAATGCTGATCGTAGGTGATTTTAATTATGTCGAATTATTTCACTGCGGTACAAACGATTTGGTAACCTGAATGATGTTCTGTGAGTAATGTAGATGATGTCTGGCCACGGCTAGGTGAATTATCGGGGAGGTAGAGTAACAGAGGATATTATATACACTTCTAATTATATAAATATCGAAGAAGTTGAATTAAATTGTACTTACGTTGTTCGTTGAGGTGTTGATTGTTGCGATGAAATCGGTGAAACACGACTTTGTACGCGGGATTCTCGTAATATTCAAATTTTATTCAAAGATAAATATCTCAGGCAGATTCAAAAAGAATGCAAGAGAATGCGAGTTTTGGAAAGTACAATTGATTCCAAGACCGTTATTCGTACAGAAATCTCTTTCAACAATAAAGTAAGAGAGGATTTTGACGGTGAAGCGAAGCTGACTTCGTTACAACGGATGAATTGAGAGTGACAATTTGGTGAACTGGACTGGACCAAGAAAACTCTGGTCACAGTGAAAATGAGTACAATTTTTGGAGATGGAAAATATTATAAACAAACTTCTCCAATAGGAGAGCGGTAGAATTCTATTCGTTGTCCGAAAAATACCCGTGATGTCTCTTTTTAATGGTGGTAAACAGAGTGCGCGGTCTCTGACTCTATCCTTCTCGCCGCCCAGCCGGAGCACCAGCCTACCGATCGGATGCGCCGGTTGCGCGCTTCCGTTGACTTCCTAACTCTACTCCTGATCTCTAATCCTGACTGTAGTTACTCTGTCCTGGTACTCTCGTGCCCTCTTTTCGCGGGCTCTTATATACTAAAAAAATGGTAATCAGAGGGGGAAGAACCATCCCTCATGTATCCCGGGCATTCTGTTCCCCTGATGAGTAACGTTGCCCCTTCGCTATTCTCCTCTCGGCTTGCTTGAGATTCCAGGATTTCTGGAATAATCGTATTGCGAGATAATTGTAAATTTATCCCGTTTCTATTGAATTCCCTTTCCTTTCTTATGTCTAATTATTTGCCTGAGATATTTGTAATTTTAATATTAATAATTCGTAAACAAATTACTAAAAATAATTAAGATTTGATATGTTTAACATAGGAGAGAGAGAAAATCAACTGATAGTTGCTGTTTGTAAAATTCTCCGGTATGTCTTCGTATTCCGAGGACGGTGGTAAGAGTCGAGACATATGTATATTTTATTACTAATAATTTCGTACCATTGTCATCGTTTGGGTGTCAAATCATTATATATCTTGTGACGTGATTTTTTGGAATCGACGTCACAAAAACCCAAAACTACCGTTACTCGCATGGAAATTACGATTTTAGCTCAGCGTTACTGCCTCTCCTAGCGACTTAACATACCGTCACGCTCTCGTTGAGTTACCGATCGAGATTTTTGCAGTTTTGTTTGTATCATTTTTTTTTTATAATTATTCCAATTAGCTTCATTATCGTTATTATTTTAGTTCAGTTCGAGTTTCGAGATTCCGTTTGCTTAGTTTGGTTCACGATATCAGATTTCATTTTAGTTCAGTTTATTCGACGGTCCGACTCTATTTGGTGGTGTAAGAAGTAATAATAAAAAAGCCCAAATAGAGAAAGGACTCGGCGAAGAGTCTAGCGAATACGTGAAAGTCCGGTGCAAACCCGGCACCCCAAGAGATAGTGCAATGCGTTGAGATCAGGCGGAGGTATCGTTTGGTCCAGGCAAGAGTGGTGGAACACCTTGCGCTACGAAGATCTCGTATCTCACGCATTGACTAGGGGGAAGCGATTGCGAAGATTCGTTCAAGTTACCGCGTTATAGTATCGGCTCTCGATTCGATAAAGTCATGAGATGGTTGAGAGGGCAGTAGTTATCGGTCAAGCTCCCGAAAATAATTATCATAATTCGTTACGAATTTTCGTAGGCAAATCGACAGTCTACCGAGAGCTGCCCTAGAGGTAACTCGGGTCTCTCTCGCGCTCCCGTGTTGTTGACGTTCGGCCTATTGTTCGCGCGCTCGAGTGAGGCTATCTCTCTCGCGCACACAGTGTGGCCTAGCTGTCAGTTTTCTCGTTCGCGTTCGGCTATCGCTCGAGTTTCGTGAGTTGAGTGTAGCGAAAGAATTTTGTAATAAATTCTTCGCGATCGCGTGCGTGAGTGAAGCATTAGAAATAATGCTCCTTGTGCAGCGGTGATAGTGATTCGGTTCTCGGTGTATCGTAAGATACAGGTTCCCGCTCATTACAGGATTAATATGAAGTTTCGGTGAGTTTTTGAATTATAAAACTTTGTCGATCGCTTATCGATCCGCTTTTGTTACGTTCTCGTTAGCTCGCTTCGATCGTTCGATCAGCTGAGCGTTTTCGATGCACTTGCGTGTGATCCCGTGGCTTCTTAGCCAAATTATTATTATTCGGTCCCGCTTAAATTACGTTGAGATTTCGATTTCCGTTTCTCGTTGCTATTCTATTGACCTCGGATCGCGACCCTTCTACCATAACCCGCATCCTGAGCAACCGTGCATTTCCGCAACCGTTTGCTTTCGCGAATGCGTCGGCGTTAGTTCTCGTATCGTTTTCGTTTTGTTTCGTTTTGTCGTTGCGGAGGTCGCAGTTCCACCGACTTCCAGTTTAGTCCGGATTGGTGATTCCGGCGAAACAAAAATCTACTCTGCGGAGGTCGTTCCACCGGCCTCCAGTTTAGACCGGTTGTTAATACCGGCGAAACAAAATTAACTGGCGCCCACCGGGACGCCGATGCATCCGCGAGGGTGGACGGCCGAAGGTGACGTAAGTTTCGTTCGCGTTTTGCTCCCGTTTGGTTTGAGCTTTTCGATTTTTGGTTTTTTATTTTATTTTATTTATAGAATTTGAGTTAGAGTTTCCGTTAGGTGAAAAATACGTCACAACCTGAAGGGTAAAAATATTTCTCGGCTCTTGTACAAATTATTTCATTATAAAATATCAGCATTTTCCTAAATATCCGAGGTATCGGTAGCATAACCGGCCCGATATCTTTGGGCGTTGCCCCCCTAAGAGGCATGCAGCAACTATTGCGCGTGCCCGGTAACAACGTCGTACGATCGTCTTATTCCCTTATATGGTCATTCCGGAACTACTGTTCCGTTGCCCGGGCGAGCTGTATGACTCCCCTCTTTCGGTGTACCTGCTAGACCTTCCCCTATCTTCGTGAACTAACCTTAACGCTATGCAGCTTAGCTTACGCAACTCGTTCCTTGCCCGGGCCCCTTTTATTATCCTTACAGTTTGCCGATTCCGACTTATTTTCTGTCTTTGAAAGTGAATTCTGGTCGAATGGTAAATGATATCGATAAATTAACAATTCCATGTTAAAGGTGGAATGTTCCTGAACATTTTGATATAACCTGCGATGTTTATTTTTATACTATAAATGGGGGGGGGGGGGGGGGGACCGAGTCAACTGTATGCGACGTACTTTTTCCTGCTACATGTACTTTGTAGTTGCTCACATTACGACTTTTTCCATAAATTTTGGAAAAAAATAGTTGCGACATAAGAATAAGGAATTATTCCTGATTAATTTGATATATTGACTGATTTATAAATTTGTGCACCATGAGCCGAGAAAACGAAATTCCAGGAGTACATTTTTACTCCTAATACCAACTTATACGGTGAACATTATCGGAAGGATAATAGTTACATTAAAATATTGTTATACCGCCGAATCCCGGTTAGCTACGCCGAGGTTAGCGGTAATGAATATTCTCTTACTATTATTATTTGGGATGTTTATCGGTTAAGGGTTGGAACCCCAGTGAATGGTTGAACACAGGAGATGTAAGCGAAAATGTCAATCTTTATTAATGCGTCGATGCGCGTACTCAAATTATCACACAGAATAACGTTACACAGAGTTTGGACTATTGTCCGACCAAAGTCCGTAGTACTACTTACAGACTCTTTGCACGAGTCTCTCTACACGCAACCCACCGCGCAGTATCGGATGTTCAATTATACTCCCCGACTTGCGCTCACTCTCACACTTTATAGGAGATAAAGTGGAGCGAGCGATTCAGCATATTTACGAGATTTGGTAATGATGTTTACCTTATCGTCGTTCCAGTATGCGATACTGTGCAGTTGGCGCAATATTTCATGATCGCACGCATCGGTTATTGCGTAAGCGTAACCTCGGCGGTGCTCTCATTTTTCGGGGGTATAACATCCCTCCCCCCTTAAAGAAAAGAAATCGGGAGATTTTTTTTCGTTTTATCCGAAAGTTACACTAAATTCTCTGATTCGAAGTGTAACGGTCCCCTTATACAAAAAAATCTTTTTCTAAATATTAGGCATAATATTTCGTCATACTCGCTTCTCCTTCTGAGAAGCGAGATAACTTGCATTTTTGCCGTCAGCACTTTTGCCGTGAGAGCGACAATTGGATCTCCGTCTCACGGCAATGGTCAAGCCGTCGCGCGACCAGCATCCGCGCGACCGTCCTTATCAGCGCGCGGAGGTATACCTCACGCGCGCAACGATACGAGTTACCGGCGTCGAAGCCCTTCACTTCGACACCTCTTTAAGTTAGTTCTACTCCGACCACCCTAATTGTCAGACGGTACACTCTCCCTATATTAATAAATATTCTTTAAGTTGCATTTCAACATCTTTGCGTCTCTTTTATTTCTGCAGTAAAACCCGCGTAATTGACCATCCATTACATGGTGTCAGAAATGTTCGAACTAAAATCCGCGTCCGCGATAAATACATTTTTTTTTTAACTCTGTTAGACGATTCAACATTTCAAAAAAAAAAAATATATATATAATCAACGCCCCTCAGAAAACGCGCTCGCGAACATCAAAAAAAAAATAGTGACTGTGAACAACACGAAAAAACAACAAACAGTGAAAAACAAAGAAATAGTGCAACGACAACAACTAAAAGTGAAAAAAGAAAAAAAAGACTATAACAAACGACAACCAAACAACAACAGCGAGGGAAAGATAAACCAAACAGAGGAAGAGAGAAGGAAAACTATAGGAAGGAAGGACGAGACAAATAGTTCAAACAAATGCAAAAAAAAACGAAATTCATGGTAATACGCCTTCTCTCATTTGTGACAATGTAAGTACAGTCTGATTTCTCTTTTTTTAATAATAAGTGTAAAAAAAAAAAAAAAAAAACAAGCGTCTCAGCGCCCTGCGGGCGCAGATGCTCTTGTTGGTGGGCTCCGCCCCCCAAACCCCCCGAAAAATGTCCCTTCGGGACATTTTGTAAGGCACTCACGGGGGTGCACGTCGCGCTACGCGCTCCGTATCGAGTGTATTTACACATCGCGCTATGCGCTACGAATGAAGTATGTTTATTCGTCGCGCTCTGCGTTTCTTTTCGACAGTACGTATGAGGGAAAAACATTTATCAGTTACGTAAATTAATTCATAGTGTTTAACCTTCGTCGAATAAAAATATTTCTTTTTTGTACCAATTGATTATTAATATTCACGACGGATATTTCCTTTTTGTTTGACGATAAATTGTCAAATATTGAGACACGAGACAAATATAACGAATTGCACCACGTAGAAGTTGATCAAATTAATTTAACGAATCAAATCATGTCTAGTAAAGTCGTTTTATTGGCTTAAAACTTATGACCAGATTTAATGAATATAAAACAAACACACAAAACATGTACCGACACCAATACGATTACCATTTAGCATTCAGGCCAAATATCCCCTTTGAATCCTTCCCCTTCAGTGTTTTTTTTCTTCCCCATAATTGATGGAATCAGTTCGTTATTTTATCTGTAGGAAACCAAACCATTGTAGAAGAAAAGTTCAAGAAATTTGCTATTCTTTGTGATTTTCAATGAAATTTTATCGATATTTATGGATGCTGCAAAAAAATGCAATCTCGAGAACGAAAAAATATATCTTTTTGGTTCCTGTCTTGTATTGAAGAGGAAGTAGTACGTTACTCGAATCAAAAATTTGTCATCTTGGATAGCTCCGAAATATTTTTTTACAAATTGATGAAATTCTTGAAAAATTCGACTTTGAAGGCTCTTTGACAGTCCTCTTATAACAAATTTCATTTCTACCATTTGAGATATATTTTTTTTCTTCTTCGTAATACATGGAATCAGCTCGTTATTGTCTCTGTAGAACAGACAAGTATTGGAGACGAAAAGTTTGAGAAATTCGATATTTTTTTTCGTTTTTCAATGAAATTTTATTGATATTTATCGTCGCTTAAAAATATCAAATTTAGCATCATATCATATCGTATTTTAAAAAATTTTATTTAATCACAAACGAGGATAAGTTTTTCGGTACGGAATAACTCGTAAAATCGACAAATTCAGTGTTTTTCACTTTCTTGATAAATAATTGTTTATAATTGTTCTTTAAGAGTACAATTGTTTTTTTTTTTTGCGAAAAAAAACTTTTTAAGACGTGAGCATATGAAAGAAATTCGTATTTCGACGAAAATTTGAAAAAATTGGAAGAAAAAAAAAAAAACGTTGGAAATACGTCGATAGAATAATCATTAGCAGTTTTCTTATCAAGTGTAAACGAATAAATCCAGCGAACAAAATTGACAAAGATTTCGAATGTGATGAATCTCCGACGGTCGAAGTGTAAAAAATTAAATTTTTAAACATAGCACACTTTTTATCTGCGCAATAACGCGGAGAGTCAGTTTGTAAATACGATTTCTTTGAGAGGAAAGGATTAGAGACGGCAATTTCGAGAAATTTGAATAAACGATTCGTTTTTTGATGAAAATTCGTAAAATTAGTCTTTGCTTAAAAAAATTCATATCTCGGCAGCGAAAAAAGATTTCGACTCTTATTTTGGCTTGTTTTGAAGAGGAGAAAATACGTTGCCAGAAAAAGAATTTGCAGTTTTTATTATTAACTGTAAATGTATAAATCGGGTGAACATAATTGACAAAGATTTCGGCTGCGATGAATCTTCGACGGTCGAAGGATAGAAAATTCTTTTTTTTTATGATTGCATACTTTTTATTTGCGCTATACCGCGTAGAATCCATTTATATTTACGTAAAATAGGAACAAAGATTGAAACGAGATGTCGATTTTTTTTTATTTGAAAATCATCCGGCCACAGAGTACGTGCGCCGCGACGTATGAGCATCTGTGTATCGTCTGCTAGGAAATTGTCATCTGCTTCCAAAGTTTGACAGATAGAATAAAACGAAAAAATATATACTCGCGATTTTTTTAGTTCTATTTGGGAAATTGTAATTATTTTGGATATTCGATGAATCTGTTTTGTGAGTTTACTACCAATTTTTTTAGTGAATACGTAAAATGTATCATTTTTATTACGAATGTGAATAAAATATGCTAAAATATTGCGAATGATTTTCGGTGATAATATATTATTTTCGAAATAAAAAACGCAAACATTTGTGAATCTGTGTATGATATTTCGTGTTTTATTTTTCACAACTGAAGTTTTTTTTTTAACATGATGAAAAATGGATTTTTGGCAAATCTAAATAACATAACCTTTAAAGCAAATCTTGTTATAACCACTGTTTTTGAATTATTTTATAATTAAAATTATATTTGTCAGAATGACTCAAAATTTGTTGTGCATAGTGCTTTCGATGCAATGAAATATTGTTGCGAAAGAGAAAAGAATTGGTTTCCAGGATTTTTAATTGGGGCACCGTACGGATATCAGATGTGAGAAAATAATTTTTTAATGGAAAATTGTGATGAATAAATAGTTAGAGATGTAGGATTGTCTCTAAATTTGCTGTGTGCAGTGCTTTTGATAAAACAAAATGATGCTGCGAAGGAGAAAAAAATTGGTTCGTAGAGTTCATTATGATGGCACCGTACGGACACTTGACCGAAGGCAAATGCAAATTGTGGCCAATAATTTTTTAGAAAAAATACTTAAAGGTCTTAGATTGGTTTTAAAAGTAATGTGCATACTGGAAATAATGTAATAAAAAAACCCTGCGAAGGAGAACAAAATTGGTTCAAACCATCTAAAGTTACAGTGTGATACGGACGTCCGAGAAAAAAAATTCAGCCAAAAAGTTGTTTTCATTGCACCGCAGGCTAAAAAAATATTTCTATTCATCGCAGTCACTTCAAAGTAACTACGCATGATGTTGGAGATACACCGAAGCAAATGGTGGAAAATAAAAATTTTTGGAGTATGCGCTGCGGAGTAACCCCTTCGCCAGACTCCGAAGAGCAACGGATGGTCATTTTAATAGGCACTCTTTGCCTATTATTATAGTGAGTGCCTAAAAACGGGCTTCGAAATATTGCAAAAAAAAAAACAAACATTTTCTTTCAATTTTGTTTTCGAAAAACTGGGTAAAAAAAAAAAAATGTATAATTAATTATAGAATTTAAAAGCTTTTTTCTTAAAAATGTAAAGTATTTAAAAAAGAATTCATTGTGTATACTTAAAATTATTCACACAATGTAAAAAAAAAAAAATGTTGATTACAAAATTAAAAATTATTTTCAAAAATTTGAAAATTTATCAACAAAATTATTTACAAAATGGCTAATTATTTCGAAACTTAGAAATTTGAGTTCGAAGTATATTTTCAGAAAAAAAAATGATTGTCTTTGTAATTTGAAAATTATCTTGGTGAACACGAAATCTTTTTTTTTCTCAGTCGCACTTTTTCTCGCATGACAACGAACGTTAAGTAATTATAACATTTTGTAATAAATAATTTATAAAAAAAAAAAATTATCAACAATCAACATTTTTACAATAAATATTTTGTAATAATTATCACCAATGAACAATTTACCAACAATTGACATTTTAAAATATCTAATTTACAATAATTATCAACAATGAAATTTTATCAACAATTGATATTTTAATAAATAAATAACTAATTTGCAATAATTATCAACAACCAATATTTTACAGTAAACAATTTGCAACAATTGTTAATAAGTAACAACGTTTTACAATAAACAATCTGCAATAATTATTAACACGTTACAACAAACCATTCATAACTTTTCAAAACAAACAACTAATAACATACACAGCGATTAACAATAAAAAACAATTAGCAGCATTTTTACAACAAACATCTAGTAATATTTTACAACAAACATTAGTAAAGCAAAATAAAACAAAACAACAAAACAATTGTTTTCTTAACCGTACAAAATTGCTACATATAAGCGCTATGCAAGCCCCAACAAGTCGAACAACTATTATTGATTACTGTTAACCGGCAAAAGGCGACTAGTGCGTCCGACCAAAAAAAAAAAAAAAAAACCACAATGGCCACTGGCAATTTTGACGACACTGGAAGAAACCAAGATTTCTCGACCCTTTTATCGTTTCGTGATATATTTAACACAATACCAACGTACAGCGGAAAAGATATACCGTGGGAACAATTTGCGCGACTCATTAGACACGCAGCAAAAATGGTTCCTGCAGAAAAAATGGACATGTTCGTACACACATTACATCTAAAACTCACAGGTGAAGCAGCCAACATAACGGATACAAAAACTTACGCGGACGTAGAGTCCCTTCTAAAGGATCTCCGCGATTATTTCGAAAAACCAGTTGAACTATTCGACCTTGAAATGGAATTAAAAACACACATGCAAAACTACAACGAACCAGTGAAATCGTATTCGACACGTACCCGAAAAATCGCAAAACGTATACACGAACGCTTGAGTGAAGTTTATCATGCTCCGGCTCAACAGCAGTACTTAACAAACAGACTAAGCGAAGTTAACAAAACCGTGATAAAAGCGTACATTCGCGGTCTTTCAGATCAAATCGGAAACTTATTAATGGACAAATCACTTGAAACTATTGATCAAGCTATCAGCACAGCGGAAGTAATGGAAACAGAGTTGCTCCGCAGACAAGAAATAAAAAAAATCGACATCAAATCAAAATCTCAAGTTGGATTCACGTCAGTTCTTGACGAAGTCAATACAATCAACAATAAGGTTAAAACCAAATTTTGCGAATTTCATGGAAAAAACAGCAGTCATAAAACCTCAGAATGTCACGTAATAAAACGCGCCCAAGTGCGTTCCGTAGCTTCAGTAACTAAAAACAACACATTCCATTCTAAATTTTGTGAGTTTCACGGAAATAACAATACGCACAAAACTCCGCAATGTTATACACTTAAACGCGCAAAAAAATCACTCAATAAAATCAATCAAACCACGACTAAATTTTGTGAGTTTCACGGACAAAATGACAGTCACAAAACTTCGGATTGCAACGTAATAAAACGTGCTCGAGAATTTACTGAAGATTGTTACAAAAATAGGCTCAACCGTTCAAACTCGCGCGGACGAGATAACTCGCGCAGATGGGACAACTCGCGCGGACGAAGCAATTCACGCAGACAAAACAATCAATACAACACCAATAACAAAGACAATAACGGTGATAAAAATCAAACAACCGACCACAGTGATCCCCGAGATCATGGTGACTCAAATAATCCTAAAATTTCACAAAAGTATAACAATCAGTACAATTCAAAAGAGAGTGGAAATCATAGCTCACAAAACAGCGACTTTGACCTCTCTCAAATTGAACAAGCACTGCAAAAGTTGCTAACACAAAACCTGCATTGTGCCTCACGAAATGGAGCTACGAAAATTCAAAATTAAGAGAACTTTCCACCGATCTATACTTTCGAAATATGCCGAAAATACTTTCGACCGATCTACGGACCGAATAAACCATGTTCTTCGTAGAGACCGTAACCGAGATAAATTTAATTAAAAAAAAATCAAGGAATTCATAATCGATTTTCACGCGATTGAAGATGATTTTTCCGATCTTACAGAATGCTGTCCTAGCTGACAAGCTCTTTAGGGATACTCCCGTGAACCTCCTGTACAGCGAAAAACGGCATACAGACGGCAGTCAAGCCGCACACCAACATTGCATAAAAAAAAAAAACCACCGGAAATTGACATTGCAACCACCGGAAGAGACTACATTAAAAACAAAAAATTGACTAAACAACGGAGAGTGTACCAGTCATAGATTTATCAACGACGATACATCACTATCTGAATCGTCCGACAACAACATATAGCTAGAACTCAAAAATTTCATCAAAAAAAAAAAACCCTAATCAAAAACTGGGGCATCATCGAAAACTGTGATCGCAAAACCATTTGCCCAAGACGTTAATCAAAGACCCTAAGACGTCAAAGAAAAAAAATATAATAAAATAAACTCAAAAAAAAAAAGAAGAAAAAAAAATTGTCCATTGCGGCATTAAATAAAACTGTCCATCGCGGCATTAAACAAAAAAATTGTCCATTGCGGCATTAAATAAAACTGTCCATTACGGCATTAAATAAAACTATCCATCGCGGCATTAAACAAAATATTGTCCATTGCGGCATTAAACAAAAAATTGTCCATTGCGGCATTAAACAAAAATTGTCCATTGCGGCATTAAACAAAACTGTCCATTGCGACACCAAACAAAACTGTCCATTGCGACACTAAACAAAACTGTCCATTGCGGCATTGAACAAAACTGTCCATTGCGGCACTAAACAAAACTGTCCATTGCGGCATTAAACAAAACTGTCCAACGCGGCACCAAAAAGAAAATAGCCCAACGAGGCACCAAAAAGAAAACAGCCCCACGAGGTACCACAAAGATAGCCCAAGTAGGTAATAAAAAAAAAAAATAACATTGTGACAAACAGGATAACGAAACGGCACAAAACACGGAAAACGAATTGCTAATCGATATGGATCTATACTTAAATCTCAGGAATCTGTTTCACTTTTATCATACTACTACTAGCCATTACAAAAAAAAAGCTCAATCGATAAAATATAACAACAAAAAAATCCATCGTACGTAACAAAATTCAAAAATTACAAACAACAAGATTCATTAACAAAACACAAATCAAATTTTCATATTAACAACCCATACACTCCATACATTTAGTTTACGTATTTTAGTTTATATTTTTAGGCCAATAATAGAAACTACTAGAGAGGTTCGATAACTAGAGTTATCGAAACAAAAAACCTGATATTAGTATTATTATTTTTCTTTTCTCTTCATCGTGCTTCTAGTAAAACTCAAACTACTAACTTTTGAAATAAGCTATAGACGCCTTTGAAAAAAAATAATAAAAATAAAAACAAAAAAAAAAGTAAAAACACAAAAAATACAAATCCTAATGCAGGAATATCGCTAAATTTTTCTGGGGGGGAGTGCAACGGTCTCCCTTGTAATTTATTATAAAAAATAGTTTTTTTTTTGTATTTTTTATCTTAGAAAAAAAAATAGTAATAATCTGAAACTCGTTTTTTTTTCCAAAAAAAAAATATATATATGTATACACTCATTTGCTTCTTTAATCATTCACCTTCTTTCCAGAATCGCTATACCGAGTGAAACAAATCCCGTATAACATGCCCACCTACTAACTAACCACTAATCAGATTTTTAGACTGTTTCAGGAATCATTCCATAACCAAATTATACCAAAATGATAATAAATAACAAAGAACTTGTAACACATCCAGTACAAAAAAAAAAAGGAAACAAATAAATACATAATTATGGTCCTGACAAAATAATGGGACGAATTGATAAATCACTGACGGAAACCAACAGGAAACAATAAAAAGCGAGAAACATTTCTCCTTATGTGTAAAATTCTACCGAATTCATATATATATATTAGAAATTCCTAACCTAACCTACTCATAATAACTTAACCACCCCTACTAAACCGAACAACTAAAAGTTTCTTAGTCTTATTACAGGATTCAACAGCAACTATAAAAACAATTAATAATGTTACGTCAAAAATGCGGATGTTTCTCCTTTCACCCTAATTTTTAACGCGTGGTTGCGTCGAGTACGATTGAATACGCGCTGGTCAAGAGAGATCTCTCCCTCCTCTACCACTCCTGGCATAAATTATCGGCGCAACTGCCCATTTTCTAGTCTAACCGTGAGGAAATTTACTAAGGATAGGGCTTGGAATGCTATTCGTTGACTTGTCTGAGAGGTATTACGAAATATCTTATCTGTCGCGTAAATAGAATGCGGATCATAGGTGATTTTAATTATGTCGAAATATTTCAACGCGGTACAAACGATCTGGTAACCTGAATGTTGTTCTGTGAGTAATGTAGATGATGTCTGGCGACGGGTAGGCGAATTATCGGGGAGGTAGAGTGACACAGTATATTATACACACTTCTAATTATAGAAATATTGAAGAAGTTGAATTAAAATTGTACTTACGTTGTTCGTTGAAGTGTTGATTGTTGCGATGAAATCGGTGAAACACGACTTTGTGCGCGGGATTCTCGTAATTTTCAAATTTTATTCAAAGAAAAATATCTTAGGCAGATTCAAAAAGAATGCAAGAGAATGCGAGTTTTGGAAAGTACAATTGATTCCAAGACCGTTATTCGTACAGAAATCTCTTTCAACAATGAAGTAAAAAAGGATTTTGACGGTGAAGCGAAGCTGACTTCGTTACAACGGATGAATTGAGAGTGACAATTTGGTGAACTGGACTGGACCAAGAAAACTCTGGTCACAGTGAAAATGAGTACAAGTTTGGAGATGGAAAATATTATAAACAAACTTCTCCAATAGGAGAACGGTACAATTCTATTCGTTGTCCGAAAAATACCCGTGATGTCTCTTTCTAATGGTGGTAAACAGAGTGCGCGGTCTCAGACTCTATCCTTCTTGCCGCCCAGCCGGAGCACCAGCCTACCGATCGGATGCGCCAGTTGCGCGTTTCCGTTGACTTCCTAACTCTACTCCTGATCTCTAATCCTGACGGTAGTTACTCTGTCCTGGTACTCTCGTGCCCTCTTTTCGCGGGCTCTTATATACTAGAAAAATGGTAATCAGAGGGGGAAGAACCCTCCCTCACGTATCCCGGGCATTCTGCTCCCCTGATGAGTAACGTTGCCCCTTCGCTATTCTCCTCTCGGCTTGCTCGAGATTCCAGGATTTCTGGAATATTCGTATTGCGAGATAATTGTAAATTTATCCCGTTTCTATTGAATTCCCTTTCCTTTCTTATGTCTAATTATTTGCCTGAGTTATTTGTAATTTTAATATTAATAATTCGTAAACAAATTACTAAAAATAATTAAGATTTGATATGTTTAACATAAGAGAGAGAGAGAAAAATCGACTGATAGTTGCTGTTTGTAAAATTCTCCGGTATGTCTTCGTATTCCGAGGACGGTGGTAAGAGTCGAGAGATATGTATATTTTATTATTAATAATTTCGTCGCATTGTCATTGTTTGGGTGTCAAATTATTATATACCTGAAGGGTAAAAATATTTCTCGGCTCTTGTACAAATTATTTCATTATAAAATATCAGGATTTTCTTGAATATCCGAAGTATCGGTAGCATAACCGGCCCGATATCTTTGGGCGTTGCCCCCCTAAGAGGCGTGCAGCAACTATTGCGCGTGCCCGGTAACAACGTCGTACGATCGTCTTATTCCCTTATATGGTCATTCCGGAACTACTGTTCCGTTGCCCGGGCGAGCTGTATGACTCCCCTCTTTCGGTGTACCTGCTAGACCTTCCCCTATCGTCGTGAACTAACCTTGACGCTATGCAGCTTAGCTTACGCAACTCGTTCCTTGCCCGGGCCCCTTTTATTATCCTTACAGTGTGCCGATTCCGACTTATTTTCTGTCTTTCAAAGTGAATTCTGGTCGAATGTTAAGTAATATCGATAAATTAACAATTCCATGTTAACGGTGGAATGTTCCTGAACATTTTGATATAACCTGCAATGTTTATTTTTATACTATAAATGGGGGGGGGGGGGGGGGGGGGGGGGGGGGGGGGGGGAACCGAGTCAACTGTATGCGACGTACGTTTTCCTGCTACATGTACTTTGTAGTTGCTCACGTTACGACCTTTTCCATGATTTTTGGAAAAAATAGTTGCGACATACGAATAAGGAATTATTCCTGATTAATTTGATATATTGACTGATTTATAAATTTGTGCACCATGAGCCGAGAAAACGAAATTCCAGGAGTACATTTTTACTCCTGATACCAATTTATACGGTGAACATTATCGGAAGGATAATAGTTATATTAAAATATCATTATTTCATTCTCCCGATCGTAGGGAGGCATTTCTTCTGCGCGCAGTATGTGACTTTTCTCGACGGAATTGCGTCTTCGCGCTTGGTGGTTGAGCCGCCTTGCCTTCGTGACTCATCGTCGAGGCATACTTGTGTTGCATCCCGCGCTACCGCAACTCGGTTCGGCGGTTCGGAAATGATTTACGACTCTCTTCCTTGAATTGTTTAGCTTTAGTAATGTAAATTTTCTGTTTCATTCGTTTGTTATTCCTCAAATTTTGACCATCTTTGCCCTTTCCTTCACCGTTACATATTGTGTTATCAAACATTATGGTGACTGCACGTGTTTCACGAAATCACAGACGTTTATTCGTCTCGACTATTTTTCGTGTCTTTGCGTGATTCGACTAATCAGCCTTTGTATGATCGTATTTGATTTCTTGCCATAAATGATATTTCACTCTTAACTAGTATCGAATAGCACTTCTAAGTTCAAAAATAATTTTGTTGTTTTGAATTTATTAAATTTTCATGGCATTAGTAGCGTTTGCCAATAACTTGCATCGATTATTCCTCCTGTAATTCTGGACAATTTTACCATCTTTGATTCATTTGATACCGTAATTTATAATTTAATTGCGAAGATTTTTAAAATGGTCATATTCATTAAATTAGTGTTAAATTAGAAAGCGTGTGGGAGTATGAAACCGTATTTCTTTTAGGATCGTGATTAAAGAAAATTATGTCATTATAATGATGAGTGGTTGGATGATGTGGGGGATGTTCTGACTCTCAATCGCGTGACTCGTATATTCAGGAATATTATGCAATGCTGTTCGGTGTCGAAATACTGAAACTATTTCGGTAGTCGGGGTTAATTTCCATACATAAGGTAATGTAGGTTCCCCTTTTTACGTTGGAGGGCCTTTTTGACCTTCAGTTAGAAAAACTTTAATGGTCTGGCCGCAGGGTAAAAGCTTAGATCTATACTCCTTGAGTCGATGCAGTAGTCGATTGTACCGACGTCGGCAGCGGAGTTCGCTGTTTCACCGAGGGTAGTGCGTGTGTCGAGGGGGATTGAGACCTCTGTCCGCATCTAGCTCGTGTGGTAGATAATTTTATCATCTATCTTTTACCCTGTTTTTAGCTTTACATGCTGTTTATTTTAACCTTCCTGGACATATTTTTCCCAATGGAAAATCATTCCTGAAGTATCGTTCAACGATTGATGAGAGAAATCATTTCTTCTCGTGATTTTTATGAGGATCGGTGATATTTGGATTTTCCGTGAGATGTATTAATTGTTTTGGAAGGAGAAAGGTTTGCATAGTAAGAAAGTAAGCAGAAAAATGAGTTGCGAAAAACTGTTATTAATGAAAAAATGAAGAGAGTTACGTCAGGACGTAACAATAAAACCAAGGGACATAATCCGGAACATAAATATATAAAACTACAGACGACATCAAAATTAAAACGGAAACTGGACAACGGATTATCGGACCACAAAACAAAGAAGAAATTTTGGACAACTCAACGACAAAAAAAAAGCACAAATATAAAAAATACACATACGCACACAATTACAAAAATGCAACCAAAATATTTAGTTTTTCAAAATTTTGAATTATATAGACTCACACACAAACGAAATATTATGTAAACACGCGATGCAGGAGCATCGCTAAATTTTTCTGGGGGGGGGGGAGTGTAACGGTCCCCTTATACAAAAAAATCTTTTTCTAGATATTAGGCATAATATTTCGTCATACTCGCTTCTCCTTCTGAGAAGCGAGATAACTTGCATTTTTGCCGTCAGCACTTTTGCCGTGAGAGCGACAATTGGATCGCCGTCTCACGGCAATGGTCAAGCCGTCGCGCGACCACGATCCGCGCGACGGTCCTTATCAGCGCGCGGAGGTATACCTCACGCGCGCAACGATACGAGTTACCGGCGTCGAAGCCCTTCACTTCGACACCTCTTTAAGTTAGTTCTACTCCGACCACCCTAATTGTCAGACGGTACACTCTCCCTATATTAATAAATATTCTTTAAGTTGCATTTCAACATCTTTGCGTCTCTTTTATTTCTGCAGTAAAACCCGCGTAACTGACCATCCATTACAGAAGCGTTACAATTTTTTCCATCCGTTGGAATTTGCTGGTGTTGTGTTCATTGAACCCGGTGGTTGCACGCTTCTGCTGCGTCGGCTATTCTTCCGGTCTATAAGCCGGCGCGTTCGCCGCGGAGCGTTATTCTCCTCGCAAATTTTGTTTGGGCTCTACGCCAGAACAACTAAAAAAAATCTATCGTCGACATGTCGTCGCAACCGGCCAAGGTACGGAACTCTTTCCACTTCTATCCCATTTTTTTTATTCCCTATATAATTTCTATTGTCTTTGTTTCCCGTTTTCCACTTATCACTACGCAGAAAATGCGTTTGACCCTGGAGGAGGAAGTGGTTGACGGTCCGGTCGTAGTTCCGGTCCAGTCGTCGCCGTCGGAAGCACCCTCGGTTCCTGCTGTCCCGCCGCCCGTGGTTCCGGTCTTCGATGATCGGCCTTACGCCCGGGGCTCGTCTCGGCTACAAATTATCTCGAGACGACGCGGAAATCGGCGAGCCTACCCGGCCTACCAGAGACACCGGATATCCCTCCCTTCGGGGTCGTCCGGTATTCGCCCTGCTGGTGAGAGCGAGGATGACGATGACGTATGGGAGTTTGTACGCTAAGAGCGTGTTACCGCCATTTCTTTGTGTATTCGTTTTTTATTGTGAATAAATGAATTTCTTCGAGATATCGTTTGTATCTCGGTTTCTCCTTCCCTTTCGCTTATGGCATCTCGGGGCTTCCCTGGTTCACCTGTTGTTGCTGCTGCTGGCGTCCTTTTCGGCTCTTCTGTCGTGGATGCTCGTCGCTGGTTCCGCCTTTCCGTTGGCGTCTCCTCGCATCTATGTGCCGTCACCTTCGTACAGGGGGCTTCTATCGTCGGTTGCGGTGTCTGGCATCGTCTTTGCATCAGCCAATATAGGGCGAAGATTATTATTATTAGTAGCGCAATCGCGCCAACCGAATGGTGGCCGATTTTTTCATAAATCTGCTGCGCGCGTGATACCCGGTTTCCCAAGCTGTCTCGGACGTGCCGCAGGCGCACTCCGAGGTCGTTCAGCTCCTGTGCTGTGCTGACTACGTGTTCGAGGGTGATGCCCCCTTGTTGCCCAGCTACCACCGGTATGCATTCTGCTTCCTGGGGTGTCAACGTAAGGTTATACGTTGGCACAAAGTCGTTGTCGGTAATTTCTTGTGTCATGCGTTTCATAGCTTCGACGCGAAAATTCCTCGCTGAGGATGGCCTGCTGACTCGGCATTCCAATGCAGGCTATTGCCACTGTCTCGGGGCGCGGCGCAACGTACAGCCAACGTCCCGGCTGCCGTAAACTCACGATGAGTGTGCTGGTCAATTTAACGATGCGTTTCGGGCAATTTTGTTCCCGACCTACCGCACCTCCCACGTAGGTTCGCACGGTGCATGGTGCGTCTTCGTTTATTGTGAATGCGGGATGTCGAGGATTACAATAATACCTCGTTCCATCCTTCTTGCACTCCTCTAGCTCCTGTTCCGTTATGCGTAGAAAATTCCTATTTTCCCGATCCACTACTACTGGTTCCGGCGTCATTTCCAGGTAGTAGTACGTGTCGTTTTCCCCCCGCCTCGGGAGTGGATATGTTCGACTGACACTGTACTCCGTTACACAGACGAGGGGTATCTCGATGAGAAGTGTAACGTTCCCCCCAACGCGATAAGCCATTGTGGTGGCCAAACGCAGGATCGCTGCTGCATTTTCTCTAGCCACTGGTCGAGGGAAGCTATATCCCTTTGGCACAAGCGGCAATGCCTCGGAGAGATATTTCGTCATCTTCTCTGGCGAGACGATCGTCGGATACACGGTCCCTGACGCAATTCCGGTGAATAAATTCGCGATATCCCTTACTTCGCCGAGAAATACCTCCATGTACGAGTCTAAAAGCCCCAGACTCTCGTCGAATTGCTGTGGATTGGCTAGGCGACTGGTGCTGTTGTGAAAGTATCCATTGACCTCCCGCAGCATGTCGTTTAACTTATGGAAATTCCGCTCAGACGCGTGCGACGAGCGATTGAACATGTCGAGTGACGACTCGACCACTTGCAGCTGTCGCAGCATCCCATCTTTCATTGATTCTTGCGTATCACGTACCGCCGAAATTTCGTTCTCGATACGTTCGCCATCGGATGCATCGAGATTTCCCGTGATGGATTTGAGCACAGAATCCAATCCATCGACCAATCCGCGCTTACCCCGATGCTCTCCTCCCACGAGAACGTGTCTCACGCCGATTTCTTCCTCGACTTTCTTGGAGAGACGCTCCAGATGCACCAACATCTCCGCACAGTGACCTCCGGAACTCCTTGACTCCTTGCATCGGTCCTGATACACGCTCAGATGCCATTGAATTGATTCCTCCAGTGCCATGAGATTCGAAAGATCCATCCGTACAGCCAAAGTCCAGACATCCGTATATAAACTCAACGTGCCAATGTTTCCGAAATAAATTCCGGGCACATTGCAAAATTTCCGTATGTCGTAACCATTGTCGCCGCTGACCATCACCAGCATGCATAACACCCTGCAACAGTGTTATTCCTCGCAATACATTTTTTTTTCCCTTACATACAGCTATACAGCTATACAGCTATACAGCTCTCCCCCTCGCCCCCCCCCCCCCCCCCTTAAAAATCCGATCCCTCAATTTTCGATGTACTCGCGGAGACGATCCACATGGACCTTCAGCCTCCACCGCCCTTTGCAAATCGTATAGTTGAGGGGACGATGCACTTCTTCAACTACAAACGGCCCTATCCAATTAGCTGTGAGTTTTGCTGATCTTCCCTGCCGTACTGTTTCGTCATGTAGTAAGACTGCCGAATTTCCGCTCCTTCGCTTTTCCGTCGTGAAACTCCTTTGCATGAATTTTCGCGGCTGTAAGGTTAGCTTGAGCCATCGCCCAAGATGCTCTCATTCGTTCTCGCGATTCCTGCGAGTAGTCGTCGTACGCGTACAGCGTACTTGAGGGTTTTTTCAACGAAGTGGGGAGCTCAGCTTCCCTTCCGAATATCAGGCTGTAGGGTGTGAAGCCCGTAGCCGTATGCGGGGTGGGGTTGTACTGGAACATGGCGTACGGCAACCATTTGTCCCAATTCTTCTGATCTTCGTCAATGTAACTCTTCAGGTATTCAGCTAACGTTCGATGTGAACGTTCTATAGCACCGTTTGACTGCGGATGATATGCCGTCGTCTGCACTTTTTCTATGTGCAACAGTTTGCAAACGTCTTTAAATATCGAGCTCAGAAAATTCGTACCTTGATCCGTGTGTACGACTTCCGGTATCCCGTAACGACATACAATTTCCTCCGTAAATGCACGAGCGACATCGTTTGCTGTCTGCGAGGGGAGAGGTATCGCGATGCTGTATTTCGTTAATAAATCCTGAAACGTGAGAATATATTTATTCCCCATTTCCGTTTGAGTTAAAGGCGCCACAATGTCGAGCGCCCCCTTTTCGAATGCCCTCGATGGTGTGTCAGTAATCACCATCGGAGCTTTTGGCGTCGAACGAATTTTATTACGTTGGCATTTATCGCATGCTGCAACGTAATCTTCTATCTCTTTTCGCATACCGGGCCAAGTATATGCGAGTCGTATTCTATTTAACATCGTGACATTCATATAGAATTTTTCTTCTCTCCTCTTTACTTAAAGATTCGCCATCGCTACGGTCCTTATCACCGTAGCTCGCATGGCCGCCGTTATCTCCATCGTCCGAGTGGCTGTCGCTATCGCGTCGTCTGTCTCCCTCGCGCTCGTTGCTGACTGCCGCTTCACCTGGCACGATGGCTGTTGCGTCATCCATCGCACTCGAGTCACCGCTGTTGCCTCGCGCTGTCTCACTCGCGTCTTCGCTGCATCGCGATGGAGTGTCCAAGCGCTCGCCACCCGCGTAAAAAAAATTAGTATGGGATTGACTCTGGGAGAACGATGGTCGAGAGTCTGGGATTTATTTGGGATTGAATCTGGGAAGCACTATGGGCAGTTATCTGGGTTTTGGGACCCGGCTAGATGGTTTCCCAGACTATTTCCCATAGCTTCAGTGGAAGGGGGGAGTCCTCGTGCAATCAATCCCATACGTTTTTCCAGATTCTCTCCCGGCCGTACCGTACGACCGGGGGAATCCTCGCGCGATCAATCCCATGCATAGAATCCCTTATTATGTGTAAATGAAAGAAGAAGGAAAAATAGATTTTGTCAAATGGAAGGAAAAAATGGAAAACGAAGAAATATGCTCAAATCTAATTTTTTTTCAACGAATATGATTTCGCCGAGCAAAGTTAAGCGCTGTAGTACATAATCGGCGGTTAAATTTCATTTAAGGCCCCAAAAATAATGTGATGTACTGGGAAAAGCTTGGATAGATAAATTAAAAGATCTATGTTAAACTCATCCAATACTTTACAATATTTTTGGGACCTACATCGAATTTCAAACGCCGATTACGTATAGCAGCATTTAACTTTGCTCGGGGAACTCATATCCGTCGAAAAAAATTGGTTTTAGGCATATTTTTTCGTTTTTTATTTTTTTCTTCCATTTGACAAAATCTATTTTTTCATCTTCTTTCACTTACACATAACATGGGATTCTATGTATGGGATTGATCGCGCAAGGATTCCCCCGGTCGTACGCGACGGCTGGGAGAGAATCTGGAAAAGCATATGGGATTGATTGCACGAGGATCCCCGTTCGTATGCGACGGCTGGGATAGAATCTGGAAAAGCGTATGGGATTGATTGCACGAGGATTCCCCCCGTCCACTGAAGCTATGGGAAAAGGTCTGGGAAACCATCCAGCCGGGTCCCAAAACCCAAATGACTGCCCATAGTGCTTCCCAGATTCAATTCCAAACAAACCCCAGCCTCTCGCCCATCGTCCTCCCAGAGTCAATCCCATACTAATTTTTTCTACGCGGGCACTATCGCTCTCTCCCTCGTGCTCGTGGCTGTCGTTGGCTGTCTCTTTCTCCGCCCGTCGTGCATGCGAGCGCGTCGTTACATATACTCGACTCAGCGCATCGGCATTTGTATTCTTTTTCCCTAAAGGCATTCGATGTCCGCGAATTCGAATTTCCTTGCCCTGAAGAATATCTACTTTATGCTCGCGAATGAAGTCTATTCCTAGGAAGCCGTGCACCCCCAAATCCATCCCCTCAGGCACTACGTGGAGCCAATGCGATATTGTTCCCTTCGGAGTCTCCAAATGTATTTCTGCCACGAATGTCGAGAGTACTGGCTGTCCTCCCAATCCGATGAGCGTTGACTCGGTTTTTTCGGCTTGTATATCACCCCCGAGAACCTCTGGACTTATGAAACTGACCTGTGCTCCCGTATCGGCTTTCAGAGTCAGTATTTCGGTTTTGCATTCAGGTGATTTGATGTGGAAATCGCTTGCAATCCCCGAAGACGTGACGTTGACAACGTAGACCTCGTGCTGTTGTCCTTATCTTTCCGCCCGCTGCTGATCGGTTCCCAGGAAATCTTTAACGGTTTTCCCGGTCCCCTGCGGCTTCGGAGGAGGTTGCTCATTGCCGTTGTTTTTTCCTGACTGCTGCGGCTTTTGACTGCCCTGCTGCAGTCGCTTCCTACATTCTCTCCACAGATGTCCAACTTTCCCGCAGTAATTTCACGTTATTTTCACTTGATTCACTTCCTTCCCCGGTCCTGGTGCGGGGAGACTCGGGCGTCCCGATTTTCTCGTGCAATCACGAGAGATATGTCCCGTTTGTCCACAATAAAACATTTTCGGGGTGTTGCACCCCCTCCTCCCACCGAGTGTCGAGGTTGACTACCCCCCGGTACTCCCTTACTGCCCTGTGATCCGAGCATTTTCTCTACTTCAGCTGCTCCGACTACAGAGTCCCGTAGACTTCCGTAATTCCGGAAGCGCACTATCATGCGGATATCGGGCTGTAAACCATTCTCAAAGTTCATTTGCGCGCTTCGTCGCACAGCCGCTTCAACATATCGCGCACCATGGGGTTCGGTATCTTCGCAAAGTTTTTCCGACACCTCCCCCGTTAGTCTTTCCACCCGCGCGGCGTAAGCCGCTACCGATTCCTTCGGTCCCTGCTTCAACAGGCAAAATTCATACTGCAGGGCAGCGAGAGATTTTCGCTTCCCGTACAGCGCTTCCAATTCACTACGTAATTCTGACATATTACGTATCACCTTATGTCGTAATTCTCGCGTTGCGCGATCTTCTAGTTTTCCGCTTCGTACGAGCGCCAGAAGTGTTCCCCTCTGCGTTGGTTTCACTCTCTCCCATACTGCTTCACAGGATGACAAGAATTACTCTAATCTGTTGGGATTATCGCCATCGAATGTTTTAATATTTTTCAGCGCTAAATCCAAGCTGATATACGGTGAGTCTTCTTCATCCTCCGGATAGGTGGTTCGCCGTCTCCCTTGGCGTTTGGCTAACCTTCGTTCCACTTCTCCGGATACGTAACCGGCCAATTCTGCCCGTATGGCCTCCAATTCTCGATCCCCCCTCTCGAGTCGATCGGCAACTCGTTCCTCGGCTGCCGCGGTGTTGTTTACCTCCGCAGGTGGATCCGGAAAAAAATTTCGGCGTACCCCTGGGATCTCCACCCCCATGGGGTAAAGCCTACTTCCTTCACCGAAGGTAGTCGTCCAATTCCGGTCCCTATCCGGGTTGTAAAATCCTCCTCTTCGTTCGCCCAGTGTGTTTCGGTATTGAGCCCTTAAACGTTGTATCTCCGCCTCCACCGCACGTGGGGTGAGGTCAACCCCTGGGAGTGGTGCACCCCTGGGCTCGAACATACTTTGGTCCATGTCGGCGAGCTCGTCAAACGCTGCGCCTCTACGTAAATTGACCCCGAAGAGAGGGTTGGGAGAAGATTCGCCTCTTGGCTGTCGTGCCGGGCCCTGTACTGCTAATTCCGCTCTCGCGACTGCCGTTATCTCCTGTAACGCAGCCCCTAGACCAGCTGCTACACGCTGGTCCTCTTGCGTGGATGCCGAAGGATCCTGCGGGGGTGGTTGCTGTCCCGAAAACCCCGCAGCCTTCTCCTCCGGTACCTCTCTATCGCTCATATGGCTTCTACTTGGCTCTTAGCCCTTTATTCACGCCCTGACGGGGTTAGTAACGCGCGGTTTTACTCACAACTGTATTGGTATGCAGCGAGTGACACACTTTCGGTACACTCTGGTTCGTTTCATTCACTCCGATATCCCACCGCTGCCAGCAATGTTATACCGCCGAATCCCGGTTAGCTACGCCGAGGTTAGCGGTAATGAATATTCTCTTACTATTATTATTCGGGATGTTTATCAGTTAAGGGTTGGAACCCCAGTGAATGGTTGAACACAGGAGATGTAAGCGAAAATGTCAATCTTTATTAATGCGTCGATGCGCGTACTCAAATTATCACACAGAATAACGTTACACAGAGTTTGTCCGACCAAAGTTCGTAGTACTACTTACAGACTCTTTGCACGAGTCTCTCTACACGCAACCAACCGCGCAGTATCGGATGTTCAATTGTACTCCCCGACTTGCGCTCGCTCTCACACTTTATAGGAGATAAAGTGGAGCGAGCGATTCAGCATATTTACGAGATTTGGTAATGATGTTTACCTTATCGTCGTTCCAGTATGCGATACTGTGCAGTTGGCGCAATATTGCATGATCGCACGCCTCGGTTATTGCGTAAGCGTAACCTCGGCGGTGCTCTCATTTTTCGGGGGTATAACAATATCATTATTTCATTCTCCCGATCGTAGGGAGGCATTTCTTCTGCGCGCGGTATGTGACTTTTCTCGACGGAATTGCATCTTCGCGCTCGGTCGTTGAGCCGCCTTGCCTTCGTGACTCATCGTCGAGGCATACTTGTGTTGCATCCCGCGCTACCGCAACTCGGTTCGGCGGTTCGGAAATGATTTACGGATCTCTTCCTTGAATTGTTTAGCTTTAGTAATGTAAATTTTCTGTTTCATTCGTTTGTTATTTCTCAAATTTTGACCATCTTTGCCCCTTTCCTTCACCGTTACATATTGTGTTATCAAACATTATGGTGACTGCACGTGTTTCACGAAATCACAGACGTTTATTCGTCTCGACTATTTTTCGTAGCTTTGCGTGATTTGACTAATCAGCCTTTGTATGATCGTATTTGATTTATTGTCATAAATGATATTTTACTCTTAACTAGTATCGAATAGCACTTCTAAGTTCAAAAATAATTTTGTTGTTTTGAATTTATTAATTTTTTCATGGCATTAATAGCGTTTGCCAATAACTTGCGTCGATTATTCTTCCTGTAATTCTGGACAATTTTACCATCTTTGAATCATTTGATACCGTAATTTATAATTTAATTGCGAAGATTTTTAAAATGGTCACATTCATTAAATTAGCGTTAAATTAGAAAGCGTGTGAGAGTATGAAACCGTATTTCTTTTAGGATCGTGATTAACGAAAATTATGTCATTATAATGATGGGTGGTTGGATAATGTGGGGGATGTTCTGACTCTCAATCGCGTGACTCGTATATTCAGAAATATTATGCAATGCTGTTCGGTGTCGAAATACTGAAACTATTTCGGTAGTCGGGGTTAATTTCCATACATAAGGTAATGTAGGTTCCCCTTTTTACGTTGGAGCCCCGTTTTGACCTTCAGTTAGAAAAACTTTAATGGTCTGGCCGCAGGGTAAAAGCTTAGATCTATACTCCTTGAGTCAATGCAGTAGTCGATTGTACCGACGTCGGCAGCGGAGTTCGCTGTTTCACTGAGGGTAGTGCGTGTGTCGAGGGGGATTGAGACCTCTGTCCGCATCTAGCTCGTGTGGTAGATAATTTTATCATCTATCTTTTACCCTGTTTTTAGCTTTACATGCTGATTATTTTAACCTTCCTGGACACATTTTTCCTAATGGAAAATCATTCCTGAAGTATCATTCAACGATTGATGAGAGAAATCATTTCTTCTCGTGATTTTAATGAGGATGAGTGATATTTGGATTTTCCGTGAGATGTATGAATTGTTTTGGAAGGAGAAAGGTTTGCATATAGTAAGAAAATAAGCAGAAAAATGAGTTGCGAAAAACTGTTATTAATGAAAAATGAAGAGAGTTACGTCAGGACGTAACAGAAGAAAAGTTCAAGAAATTTGCTATTCTTTGTGATTTTCAATAAAATTTTGTCGATAATTATGGATGCTGCAAAGAAATGCTATCTCGAGAACGAAAAAATATATTGTTTTGGTTCCTGCCTTGTATTGAAGAGGAAGTAGTACGTTACTCGAATCAAAAATTTGTCATCTTGGATAGCTCCGAAATATTTTTTTACAAATTGATGAAATTCTTGAAAAATTCGACGTTGAAGGCTCTTTGACAGTCCTCTTATAACAAATTTCATTTCTACCATTTGAGATATATTTTTTTCTTCTTCGTAATACATGGAATCAGCTCGATATTGTCTCTGTAGAACAGACAAGTATTGGAGACGAGAAGTTTGAGAAATTCGATAATTTTTTTCGTTTTTCAATGAAATTTTATTGATATTTATCGTCGCTTAAAAATATCAAATTTAGCATCACATCATATCGTATTTTTTAAATTTTTATTTAACCACAAACAAGGATAAGTTGCTCGGTCCGGAATAACTCGTAAAATCGACAAATTCAATGTTTTTCACTTTGTCGATAAATAATTATTAAAATTGTTCTTTAAGAGTATAATTTTTTTTTTTCGCGATTGTTATACCCCCGAAAAATGAGAGCACCGCCGAGGTTACGCTTACGCAATAACCGAGGCGCGCGATCATGAAATATTGCGCCAACTGCACAGTATCGCATACTGGAACGACGATAAGGTAAACATCATTACCAAATCTCGTAAATATGCCGAATCGCTCGCTCCACTTTATCTCCTATAAAGTGCGAGAGTGAGCGCAAGTCGGGGAGTACAATTGGACATCCGATACTGCGCGGTTGGTTGCGTGTAGAGAGACTCGTGCAAAGGGTCTGTAAGTAGTACTCCATAAGTTTGGTCGGACAATAGTCCATATTCTGTGTAATATAATTCTGTGTGATATTTGAGTTTGCGTATCAACGCATTAATAAAGAAAGACACCTTCGCTTACATCTCCTGCATTCGAACATTCACTGGAGTTCCAACCCTTTTCCGATAAACATCCCAAAAATAATAGAGAATATTCATTACCGCTAACCTCGGCGTAGCTAACAGTATCGAAGAGGGAGCCTGAAGGTTATACAACGCAGAGGCAACCTGAGATGTGGCAGATAAGCACCCTGTAAGTGCAAGAGTTATCTATTCACGAGACTAACACCTGTACGGGCGTAGAGAACCAGTAGGCGCGTTACTAACCCCGTCAGGGCGTGAATAAAGGGCTAAGAGCCAGGTAGAAGCCACATGAGTGATAGGGAGGTACCAGAGGAGCAGGCTGCGGGGACTTCGGGACAGCAACCACCCCCGCAGGATCCTTCGGCATCCACACAGGAGGACCAGCGTGTAGCAGCTGGTCTAGGGGCTGCGTTACAGGAGATAACGGCAGTCGCGAGATCGGAATTAGCAGTACAAGGCCCGGCACGACAGCCGAGAGGCGAATCTTCTCCAAACCCTCTCTTCGGGGTCAATTTACGTAGAGGCGCAGCGTTTGACGAGCTCGCCGATTTGGATCAAAGTATGTTCGAGCCCAGGGGTGCACCACTCCCAGGGGTTGATCTCACCCCACGTGCAGTAGAAGCAGAGATACAACGTTTGAGGGCGCAATACCGAAACACACTGGGCGAACGAAGAGGAGGATTTTACAACCCGGATAGAGACCGGAATTGGACGACTACCTTCGGTGATGGAAGTAGGCTTTACCCCATGGGGGTGGAGATCCCTGGGGTACGCCGAAATTTATTTCCGGATCCACCTGCGGAGGTAAACAACACCGCGGCCGCCGAGGAACGGGTTGCCGATCGACTCGAGAGGGGGGATCGAGAATTGGAGGCGGAATACGGGCGGAATTGGCCGATTACGTAACAGGAGAAGTGGAACGAAGGTTAGCCGAACGTCAAGGGAGACGGCGAACCACCCATCCGGAGAATGAGGAGGACTCGCCATATATCAGCTTGGATTTAGCGCTGAAAAATATCAAAACATTTGATGGCAATAATCCCAACAGATTAGAGGAATTCTTGTCATCCTGTGAAGCTGTATGGGAGAGAGTGAAACCAGCGCATAGGGGAACACTCCTGGCGCTCGTACGAAGCGGAAAACTTGAAGATCGCGCAACACGGGAATTACGACATAAGGTGATACGTAATATGTCGGAATTACGCCATGAATTGGAAGCGCTGTACGGGAAGCGAAAATCTCTCGCTGCCCTACAGTATGAATTTTGCCTATTAAAGCAAGGACCGAAGGAATCGGTAGCGGCGTACGCCGCAAGGGTGCAAAGACTAACGGGGGAGGTGTCGGAAAAACTTTGTGAGGATACCGAACCCCATGGTGCGCGATATGTAGTAGCGGCTGTGCGACGAAGCGCGCAAATGAACTTTGAGAATGGTTTACAGCCCGATATCCGCATGATAGTGCGCTCCCGGAATTACGGAAGTCTACGGGACTCCGTAGTCGGAGCAGCTGAAGTAGAAAAAATGCTCGGATCACAGGGCAGCAAGGAAGCACCGGGGGGTAGTCAACCTCGACACTCGGTGGGAGCAGGGGGTGCAACACCCCGAAAATGTTTTACTTGTGGACAAACGGGACACATCTCGCGTGATTGCACGAGAAAATCGGGACGTCCGAGTCTCCCCGCACCAGGACCGGGGAAGGAAGTTAATCAAGTAAAAATGACGTGTAACTACTGCGGGAAGGTAGGTCATTTGTGGAGAGACTGTAGGAAGCGTATGCAACAAGGCGGTCAAAAGCCGCAACAGACAGGGAAAAGTAACGGCAACGAGCAACCTCCTCCGAAGCCACAGGGGACCGGGAAAACCGTCAAAGATTTCCTGGGAACCGACCAGCAGCGGGCGGAAAGAAAGGGACAACAACACGAGGTTTACGTTGTCAACGTCACGTCAGCAGGGATTGCAAGTGATTTCCACATAAAATCACCGGAATGCAAAACTGAAAATCTGACTCTGAAAGCTGATACGGGAGCACAAGTCAGTTTAATAAGTCCAGAGGTTCTCGGGGGAGATATACAAGCCGAAAAATCCGAATCAACGCTCATCGGATTGGGAGGACAGCCAGTACTCTCGACATTCATAGCGGAAATACATTTGGAGACTCCGAAGGGAACAATATCACATTGGTTCCACGTAGTACCGGAGGGGATGGATTTGGGGGTGCACGGCTTCTTAGGGATGGACTTCATTCGCCAGCATAAAGTGGATATCCTTCGGGGCAAGGAAATCCGAATTCTCGGGCATCGAATGCCTTTAATCGATGGGAGATTAAAAATGCGAGTACCAGCGCGAAGCGAGAATATCGCTTACGTAGCTACATGCAGTCGGGTAATGGGACTTGCCGATAAGAAGGAGGTCGCCGAGGGAGTAGCAATCGGCGCCTGTACGACGAAACCGCGAGGAAACAGCTGTGCGGTATGCATAATAAATACCACCTGCGAAGAAGTCGAGATCGAGCGACCGACAGTGACACTCGAGCCGTTTGAGTCAGCAGAAAAATCGTGTCATGACAAGAGCGCACGCGAGTTAAACATCGCGCGCGTGGCGAGCAGCAATGAGGGGGAAGACAGCGGCACGCGACTCACGCGCATACGTGAAGCAATCGACGTGCGAAATTTAAATTCCGAAGAAAAAGAAACCCTACTTGAAATATGTGAGGATTTTGCAGAGATCTTTCGCCTGGAGGGGGACTGGTTGCCGTGTACTACGAAAATTGAGCATGAAATTCCCCTTCGCGAGGGCGTAAAACCGATAAAAGTGCAGCCGTATCGTTTACCGGAAGCGCATAAGAAGGAAGTTGCAAAGCAAACGGAACAGATGCTGAAGGACGGCGTCATACAGGAAAGTCGAAGCCAATGGAATGCACCGCTGCTCGTGGTAACGAAAAAACCTGACTCGGCGGGAGTAGTAAAATTACGAGTCGTTGTAGACTTTCGTAAGCTTAACGAGGCGACGATCGGTGATTCGTATCCATTACCGAATATCACCGATATATTGGATCAGCTGCGGAAGGCGCAATACTTCACCACCCTCGATTTAGCATCGGGTTTCCACCAAATTCCCATGGCCGAAAAGGATAAAGAAAAAACTGCATTTTCCACACCGCAGGGGCATTTCGAATATACTCGAATGCCCTTCGTGTTAAAAAATGCCCCTCCAACATTCCAGAGGCTTATGAACACCGTATTGGCGGGACTCGATGGAATCAAATGCTACGTATATCTTGACGATATAGTGGTATTCGGGTCGACGCTGACGGAGCATAATAAGCGACTACGCGAAGTATTTACACGCCTACGAGAGGCGAAATTATCGCTGCAACCAGGGAAGTGTAGTTTTCTAAGGAAGGAAACGCAATATTTAGGGCACATAATTTCGGATGAGGGAGTGCGTCCGGATCCCTCAAAAATCACGGCGGTACGGGATTTTCCGGTACCAAATAATATGAAGGGGGTACAGTCCTTTCTAGGGCTTGCCGGTTATTATCGAAAATTTATAAAAGACTTCTCGAAAATTGCGAAGCCGTTAACGGAGCTAACGAAGAAAGAAATTCCGTTCGTATGGACGGCAAAACGGGAGCACGCATTCGTGGAATTGAAGAAAGCGCTGACGTCGGCACCGGTGTTACAATACCCGGATTTCACAAGGCCGTTCGTCGTGACGACAGATGCTTCGGATAAAGCGATCGGCGCGATCTTATCTCAAGGGGAGATAGGGGACGATTTACCGATTTGTTACGCAAGTCGCACGCTTAACAAATCAGAACAAAATTATTCTACGACTGAAAAGGAATTAATTGCTATTGTCTGGGCAGTCGAACAATTTCATCCATATGTTTATGGTACGAAATTTACAGTGGTTACGGATCACAAGCCCTTAACGTGGCTATTCAATGTAAAAGATCCGGGATCGAGACTCATGCGATGGAAAATAAAATTATCGGAACATGAGTTCAATATAGTATATAAAGCGGGGAAAAAGAATACGAATGCCGATGCGCTGAGTCGAGTATATGTAACGACGCGCTCGCATGCACGACGAGCGGAGAAAGAGACAGCCAACGACAGCAACGAGCACGAGAGAGAGAGCGATAGTGGCGAGCGCGTGGACACTCCATCGCGACGCAGCGAAGACGCGAGAGAGACAGCGCGAGGCAACAGCGGTGACTCGAGTGCGACGGGTGACGCAACAGCCATCATGCCAGGCGAGGCGGCAGTCAGCAACGAGCGCGAGGGAGACGGACGACGCGATAGCGACAGCGACTCGGACGATAGAGATAACGGCGGCCATGTGAGCTACGGTGATAAGGACCGTAGCGATGGCGAATCTTTAAGTAAAGATGAGAGAAGAAAAATTCTATATGAATATCACGATGCTCCTCTCGGTGGCCATCAAGGCGCAACGCGTATGTTAAATAGGATACGACTCGCATATACCTGGCCCGGTATGCGAAGAGAGATAGAAGATTACGTTGCGGCATGCGATAAATGCCAACGTAATAAAATTCGTTCGACGCCAAAAGCTCCGATGGTGATTACCGATACACCGTCGAGGGCATTCGAAAAGGGGGCGCTCGACATTGTAGGGCCCTTAACTCAATCGGAAACGGGGAATAAATATATTCTCACATTTCAAGATTTGTTAACAAAATACAGCATCGCGATACCTCTCCCCTCGCAGACAGCAAACGATGTCGCTCGTGCATTTACGGAGGAAATTGTATGTCGTTACGGGATACCGGAAGTCGTACTCACGGATCAAGGTACGAATTTTCTGAGCTCGGTATTCAAAGACGTTTGCAAACTGTTGCACATAGAAAAAGTGCAGACGACGGCATATCATCCACAGTCGAACGGTGCTTTAGAACGTTCGCATCGAACATTAGCTGAATACCTGAAGAGTTACATTGATGAAGATCAGAGGAATTGGGACAAATGGCTACCGTACGCCATGTTTCAATACAACACCACCCCGCATACGGCTACGGGCTTCACGCCCTACAGCCTGATTTTCGGACGAGAAGCTGAGCTCCCCACTTCGCTGAAAAAACCCTCAAGTACGCTGTACGCGTACGACGATTACTCGCAGGAATCGCGAGAACGTATGAGAGCATCTTGGGCGATGGCTCAAGCCAATCTTAAAGCTGCGAAAATTCACGCCAAGGAGTTTCACGACGGGAAGGCGAAGGAGCGGAAATTCGGCATTGGGGAGAAAGTCTTACTGCATGACGAAACAGTACGGCAAGGAAGATCAGCAAAACTCACAGCTAATTGGATAGGGCCGTTTGTAATTGAAGAGGTGCATCCTCCCCTCAATTATACGATTCGCAAAGGGCGGCGGAGGCTGAAGGTCCACGTGGATCGTCTCCGCGGGTATATCGAAAATTGAGGAATCGGATTTTTAAGGGGGGGGGGGGGGGGGGGCGGGGGAGCTATAGCTGTATAGCTGTATGTAAAAAAAAAAAAAAAAAATGTATTGCGAGGAATAACACTGTTGCAGGGTGTTATGCATGCTGGTGATGGTCAGCGGCGACAATGGTTACGACATACGGGAATTTCGCAATTTGCCCGGAATTTATTTCGAACACATTGGTACGTTGAGTTTATATACGGATGTCTGGACTTTGGCTGTGCGGATGGATCTTTCGAATCTCGTAGCACTGGAGGAGTCAATACAGTGGCATCTGAGCGTGTATCAGGACCGATGTAAGGAGTCAAGGAGTTCCGGAGGTCACTGTGCGGAGATGTTGATGCATCTGGAGCGTCTCTCCAAGAAAGTCGAGGAAGAAATCGGCGTGATACACGATCTCGTGGGAGGAGAGCATCGGGATAAGCGCGGATTGGTCGATGGATTGGGATCTGTGCTCAAATCCATTACGGGAAATCTCGATGCATCCGATGGTGAACGTATCGAGAACGAAATTTCGGCGGTACGTGATACGCAAGAATCGATGAAAAATGGGATGTTGCGACAGCTGCATGTGGTCGAGTCGTCACTCGACATGTTCAATCGCTCGTCGCACGCGTCTGAGCGAAAATTCCAGAAGTTAAATGACATGCTGCGAGAAGTCAATGGGTACTTTCACAACAGCACCAGTCGCCTAGCCAATCAGCAGCAATTCGACGAGAGTCTAGGGCTTTTAGACTCATATATGGAGGTATTTCTCGGAGAAGTAAGGGATATCGCGAACTTATTCGCCGGGATTGCATCAGGGACGGTGAATCCGACGATCGTCTCGCCAGAGAAGCTGAGGAAATACCTTTCCGAGGCATTACCGCATGTGCCAAAGGGGTGCAGCTTTCCTCGGCCGGTATCGAGGGAAAATGCCCCGGAATTACTACGATTGGCAACCACGAGAGCCTATCGCGTTGGGGGAAACGTAACACTCCTCATCGAGATACCTCTCGTCGGCGCAGCGGAGTATGGAATCAGCCGAACGTATCCCCTTCCGAAACGAGGAGAAAATAATACGTACTTCTACCTGGAAACTACACCCGAGCTGGTCATAGTGGATCGGGAAAATAGGAACTACCTTCGGATAACGGAACGAGAGTTGGAAGATTGCAGGAAGGATGGGACGAGGTACTACTGCAATCCTCGGCATCCGGCTCTCGCAATAAACGAGGACGCGCCGTGTACCGTACGGACATACGTCGGTGGTGCGGTAGGTCGGGAACAGGGTTGCCCGAAGCGCATAATGAAGTTGACAAACACACTCGTGGTGAGTTTACGACAGCCGGGACGTTGGCTGTACGTCGCACCGCAACCTGAGTCGATGACTGTGGCCTGTGACGAAAAGCCGAGTCAGCAGGTCGTCCTCAATGGTACGGGGTCGCTAATACTCACCGGGCGTTGCACCGCAACGGCGAGGAATTTTCGCATCGAAACGATGAGGCGAATAACGCAGGAGGTAATCGACAACGATTTGGTGCCAATGTACAACCTCACATTGACACCACAGGAGGCAGAAAATATACCAACGATGGTAAACGAACGCGGGGGCATCGCCCTGGAGCACGTAGTCAGCACGCCGCAAGAGTTAAACGAACTCGGAGTGCGCCTACAGCACGTCCGAGACAGCCTGCGAAACCGAGTGTCACGCGCGCAGCAAATTTATGAAAAGATCGGCCACCATTCGGTTGGCGCGATCGCGTTATTAATAAAGATGATATTCGCCTTATATTGGCTAATTCAAAGACGATGCCGAGCACCGCAACCAGCGATAGAGGCCCCCTGTACGAAGGTGGCAATTCACGGAAATGAAGAGACACCAACGGAATGGCGAAACCAGCGGCGAACATCTCCAACGGTAGAAGCGAGAAAAATGCCAACGGCAGAAGCTACGAGTAGACCGGGGGAGCCCCGGGACGCCATACGCGAGAGTGAAGGAGAGACCGAGGCGCAAAGGGTTGCTCGTAGAAATTCGTTTATTAAAAACAAAAAGATAATACACGAGGAAATCGTTACATCACGTCCTTAACGGACAAACTCCCACACCTCGTCGTCATCATCGCTCTCGCCAGCAGGGCGAATCCCCGACGACCCCGAAGGTAACGATATCCGGTGCCTTTGATAAGCCGGATAGGCTCGACGGCTCCCACGACGTCTCGACAAGACCTGCAGCCGGGAAGAACCGCGAGCGAAGGGCCGATCATCGAACACGGGAATAACCGTCGACGAGGCAGGAGGGGTGGACGAAACAGACGATTGGGGCAGTTGATCCCGATCCGACGACGCTTGGACAGCAAGGGGAACGGAACCTTCCACAGCCTCCTCCTCAGGGATGAGACGCATCTTCTGCGTAATGATAAGTTAAATAAAAAAAAAAAAAACAATAGAAATTAGATGGAAAATAATAAGGGAAAATTTTTAACCAAAAGTGGGAAAAGAGAACACCCTTACCTTAGCGGGTGGCGACGACATTTTGACGATAGATTTTTTTTTCTTTGAAGCGTAGAGTCGCAACAGAAACTTGAAAAGTGAATGACGCACCGCGGCGAACGCACCGGCTTATAGACCGGAAGAATAGCCGACGCAGCAGAAGGGTCTAACGACCAGGTTCATTGAACACAACACCAGCAAATTCCAACAGAGGGGAAAAAATTGTAACGCTTCGAATCGGAGAATTAGTGTAACTTTGGGATAAAAAACGAAAAGAAATCTCCCGATTTCTTTTCTTTAAGGGGGGAGGGATGTTATACCCCCGAAAAATGAGAGCACCGCCGAGGTTACGCTTACGCAATAACCGAGGCGTGCGATCATGAAATATTGCGCCAACTGCACAGTATCGCATACTGGAACGACGATAAGGTAAACATCATTACCAAATCTCGTAAATATGACGAATCGCTCGCTCCACTTTATCTCCTATAAAGTGCGAGAGTGAGCGCAAGTCGGGGAGTACAATTGGACATCCGATACTGCGCGGTTGGTTGCGTGTAGAGAGACTCGTGCAAAGGGTCTGTAAGTAGTACTCCATAAGTTTGGTCGGACAATAGTCCGTATTCTGTGTAAGATAATTCTGTGTGATATTTGAGTTTGCGTATCAACGCATTAATAAAGAAAGACACCTTCGCTTACATCTCCTGCATTCGAACATTCACTGGGGTTCCAACCCTTTTCCGATAAACATCCCAAAAATAATAGAGAATATTCATTACCGCTAACCTCGGCGTAGCTAACCGGGATTCGGCGGTATAACACGATAAAAAATTTTTCCAGACGTGAGAATATGAAAAAAAAATCGTTTTTCGACGAAAATTTGGAAAATTTGAAAAAACGTTGGAAATACGTCGATAGAATAGTAATTTGCAGTTTTTTTTATCGACTTTAAACGAATAAATCGAGCGAACAAAATTGACAAAGATTTCGAATGTGATGAATCTCCGACGGTCGAAGTGTAAAAAATTCAATTTTTAAACATTGCACACTTTTTATCTGCGCAATAACGCGGAGAGTCAGTTTGTAAATACGATTTCTATGAGGGGCAAGGATTAAAGACGGCAATTTCGAGAAATTTGAAAAAACGATTCGTTTTTTGACGAAAACTGGTGAAATTAGTCTTTGCTTAAAAAAATCATATCTCGGCAGCGAAAATTGATATCGACTCTGATCATGTCTTGTTTTGAAGAGGAGAAAATTAGGGATGTGCGAAAGCTCGAGTCCATCCGAGCTACTCGGTGTTCGAGCTGCTCGACCAAGACTCGGTGTCATAGCGATACTCGAGTTAAGCTTGACGATCGACGCGCTCGACTCGTTCGATATGTTCAAACCCATCGATTCATTCGTACAACGCGAATCATTCAAGCTGCTTCGGAGCGCTCAAATCATCCGATCTGATCGATGCGCGCGAGTCGTTCGATTTGTCTGAACCCATCGAGTTATTTAAATCACGCGAGCTGCTTCGAGCTGCTTCGAAGCGCTCGAATCAATTGATCTGTTCGATGCGCTCGAACTGCTCGAGTGGTTCACGCGTATCGTTCGAGTTGTTTCTGTCGCAATGACTTTTTTATGCGATTTGTTCCTCGAAATGATTCCGCGAGAATCAATCTTAACATTGATTATAGACACTGTTATTATTAAGACATTGTAAAATATTACGTAAAACACGTAGGCAAGGTTCCATGCACACCGGTTGTTTGTGTTTAATAAATGATTTAAAAAATTGACAGCAGCATCGATCCATCGTTAATAATTCGAGCTATTTCAAATATAAATGCATTATGGTAATTGATTCGATATTTTTGGGTGAAATTAAGTTAGTACAGTAGTAATAGTTTGTTTTTTTATTGAGTTCTCGCGTCACGGACCTCTTTGTCGCACGACTGCGCGCGCAGTGTTCAAACCGAGGAGTATAGTTGGCGCCAGTAGTCGTATGCATTTACGAAAAAGTCTGCCAAACGATATTAACAACAATTAGTCGTGCGATTGGTAGACAGTAGAAAAATGGGAGAAAGTTCGAGGGACGAATTCGTTTTAAACGGTGAATCCCACGTCGGGGAGGAGAGCAGCGATAATTTAAACGTCAATGCTCTTCAGGAGAGCGGCCGTAGCGTAATTTGGCAATCGTTTACGAGACTTGACCATAGTCACGCCAAGTGCAACAGTTGCCAGAAAATTTTGAAGGTACCGGCGAGTTCTACGACATCACTTTGGCGTCATTTCCGAACTCATGAGGACTCTCGAGGTATAGTCGAATATTTTTTATAGACAATTCAGGTAATTCTCTTCGATGGAGTTAGTGTGCTCCAAAAAACAACTTAAAATTATTTTTTTCACTTCTCAAATGGAGCCACTGCTTTAAAATTTTCCTTCGCAGTTTGTTTTTTTTTCTTTGATGGAGCCACCGTTGCAAATTTTGCATCGCAGCTTGTCTTTTTCTCTTCGATGGAGCCACTGCTCTAAAATTTCTATCGCAGCTTTGTATTTGTCTTCGATGTAGACACCGTTCCAAATTTTCGATGATGAATTTTTTTTTTCACCAATGGAGATTCAAAAATCAAAATAAAAAAAGAAAAAGTCAAAAATATAGAAACAAAAAAAGCCAAAGCAAAAGTTTGTTTTTTCCTAACTGCGCTAAGAAAACCGTATCTTATACCTGCAACGCCGGTTTACACTTAGCGATTCAAAAGTAGCTGAGTGGGAGTAAAAGTACAAGTAGCCGCGAATAAAATTAAATAAATCGATAACTAAATAATTAGTTCATTAATTCATTTGTTATGAATTTTTTTTTTTTTTTCAAATTGTTTTTTGCATTTTTTTTAAATTTGTTTATTAATAAATAAAAAATAAGCATCAATCGACCTATCCTGAGTCGCGGCCTTAGTTATTCTTATCGCTAATTTGTGTCGCTAGGCCGTTGCAAGCATAAAAATATGGTCGATTTTTAGCTAAGTCGGCAAAAAGTATCGTATGCCCGTACGGGGAGGAATGGATTTTCACGCAAATCATGCGCGTTCCTTCCTTGTAGCATAATCTACTATTTTTTTCCAAAATTTTTTAGAATGTTTTGTTTCTTTTTTAGCCGATAGCTTGAGACATTTTCAGAATAGCTTGTTTTTTTTTCCTCCAATCGAAAAATTCGAGAAATCGGATAATTGTTTTCTTTTTTTCTCCTCGATGGAAACAACACTTCGCATACCGTCGGGATGGTTAAAGTTTTTCCTTACAATAGAGTGATTGCTTTAAAGTTTGTCTTTCGATCAAAACTATCTCTTAGATGAAATCAGAACTGTGAAGTTTTTTAGTGCGGCTCTAGTTTAAATATCTCCAACACAAATCTTCTTGACTTGACGAGTTTTGCTTCGGAATAAAACCAGCATCCCAATACTTTTTTCGACTTTCTCCATGTATTTTTTTTTATTTCTCGAGTGCGCAGTTTAAGCTACATTTGAAATTGTTGTTCTTCAGCCAACAACAGTGCACCGCCGATCGTTGTTGCGCTCGATTCGAATTCGGCTCGGGCGAAGGAGATAACTCTGTATATCGCGAAGATGATGTTTTGGGATCTCGAGCCATATAACATGGTGAACCGTCGAGGTTTTCGGGCTTTGATTCGTGACCTAGAAGCGAGGTACACAATTCCGTCGCGTACGACCTTTTCGCGAGAAATTATTCCCCGCCTCTACGAGCAAGAAGCGGATCGCATACGAAAAATAATTAGCCGCGATATAGAAGAAGGTAATAGAAACGACAATTTTTAAAATAGAAACGGAATTCCCACCGAACTCTTACAGACTTTTAATACAAATTGTTATGAGCAGATAGATTTATTTGTTATTTTTTGTTGTGCATATAATGAAAGGTGTTATAACGGTAGCACTGACTACAGATGGATGGACGTCGCGAGCGATTGAAAGCTATATTTCGTTGACGGTACACTACGTTACGAAAGATTGGCAACCTCGAAAGTTTACATTGAGAATGGCGTATTTGGCGGAAAGTCACACCAGCAAGAACTTGCACGATTTTTTGCAGACGGCAATCGTCGAGTGGGGTCTCGACAAGGCATAATATCATAAGCATAAGGCATAAGGCATAATAAAATAACTTCGGTATTTTTTGTAACCGACAATGCAGCCAATACTGTCGCGGCCATACGCATGGGTGGTGGGTGGATCCGAATCCCATGCTTTGCACACACTCTGCAACTCGTCGTAAAAGATGCTGTGAAGGTGACTCACTTCGATTTTATTTCTACAAACCTACATTAATGCAATCAATCTACGCGAACGTTACACACCCTTTATCACATTTTCGCACGCGCATGCATCATTTCTCGGGATAGTATACTTATGAATGTATAATTGTCGTACTTGTTTTACTTAGGAATCTCCCGATTTCACGACAATATGTCGCAAAGCGAAGGCTATTGTTAGCTTCTTTGCTCGATCATCGACAGGACTCGCGAAACTCGTGAACGCTCAAAAAAATCTTGCGCCGGACAAAAATGTCCTAAAACTGGTTTAGAACGTTGACACACGTTGGAACTCTCAGTACGAAATGTTGGATAAGTAGAGGTCAGTACCTATAGACAATAATTCAAAATGGCGGCGGTTGATAGTGGGGTCGTTTTTCGCTGCCGTTTCGCTCTCGCTTACTCATCCCCTCTCTCGATGGTCAGCTGGAGAGCCTTATGCTGCCGGTCGAGCTGTCTTAAGGGTGGTTAGGGAGGGTGGTGGTGGAGAGGAAGATGTTACTCCATCGACGTCCGGATCCCAACCACCCACCCTTGGTCGATCACTCGACTAGCTCGACGCGTGGGCTGATGGTGGGGGCATGTGGTGGAGGGAGTTTGAGAGGCGAGTGCGTGGGGTAGTGACAGCCGCTCGGAGCGCCAGGGCCCATCGCGGCGAGAACTGTTACTAATGGGGTCACAAGTGCCTGGCATACCGCTGAGCGAAGACCAGCGCTGGTGCCGCTGACGAGCGGCTCGTGCGGTCTATTGCTGGCAATAGATCACAATAGGCCTTCGGTCAGCGTCGTAGCGCACAAAAAAAAAAAAAACATGCAATTGTTACGTCCAAACTAGCGTTGTTTCTTTACTAGTTTGAAATATAACAGTTGTCTCCGTTATAATCGCACGCGCTGGTCAAGTGGGTGTTAAACCAACCTTTACCACACCTGGTGTCGATAAGGAGGACAACGATTGCTCCTTATTAAAGCCTAACCTTGCGGAAAATTGCTTGGGATGGAGCCCTTAAGAGTACTTGTTAAATGCGTGTCGTAGGGTGTAAACTAATTAGTAGAGGGTTTGGCGTCTCTCAGGCAAAGAGAGAGATAGAGAGGAAATCTTCGGTGAGACGGCAGCTACCTGCCGTTTTCTGACCAGGTGTCGGAGCACGCGACACGGTTAAACGAGATTTTGGTGGTCACTTCAAATCACTGGGTTGCAAGAACAAAATTAAATAATGCACTGTTGATAAATAAATAAACAGGTACTTACGGTAATAAACGGTGCTTTCCTGGTGTTCGTGGATATAGAACTTTCTTCACGTTGGTTTAATTCAAAAATGAATTTAAAGAAAAAAAATGATGTGTTTCACGGAAATGCAGGTAGAGTTAATACTTTTTAATGTCACAAAAAAAATATGAGTAATACAGGTGATAATATTGAATAAAAAAACAATGGAGACCAAATGTCTATATGGTTGGAATTCCTAAAACTCGCGAAATACAATGTCAAATTATAGACTGAAGAATTAATTCCGTTTCTCTGAGTCCTGGATTTAATACTGACAACTCGAAAGTCTGAAAGACAATCGGGTTAAAACTGAATTTCGAAACAATGGATAACTGATTTGAGCGGTACTACTGTGGTATCTTGAATAAATAAATGAAAGAATATGCTGAACAAAACTGAAGGAATATGCTTGAACAAAACTGAAAGAATAACTTCCTCTAATAACTGGGTAAAGTGCGCTCAACAAAACTGAAGGAATATCCCCCGATAATAACTAAAACGGTATGCTTATGAAACTGAAAGAGGTGTGCTCCTGAGCGTACAATTTCGGGGGTTTTTATACCATTTTTCTTGGTGACAAGTAGAGGGGATGTTGCTATGCGAGTGTCTTTTTGTATATCTATTCGGTATAAAATTCTGGTACAGTAACGAGAAGATGAGGTGATGCTACCGATCTCATCCCTGATTGGTCCATGATCTTAAGTCCTTCTTTTAGGCGCAATGCGTTTATCGGGCCCCGCGCCGTGGATGACGGGGTGGGGTATCGAAAAGTAAAAGGGCGCAGACGAGATCACGTAGGCATCAATCCCCTCCTTTTCTCGTTTCCGTTTTCCGGGAAGTCATTACCAGAAAGATTTTTGTTGGTATGCAGCCTTTTATGGCTAAATACTTTATATGTAAAAAGGTCGCACGAGTTCCAATCGGACTATAGAATTTCGTCAACTGTCTAGACAAATAAAAACCGGTATTGAACAGTGAAAATACGCTCTCCTATGTCTTCGGAATTTTATACGTATTACGTGAATTATAAAATTCGTAGTTTCTCGTAAGACTCTTATAACCAGGACTCGCTTGTTCCTAACAGAAATGAATATAATAATGAAATATAATAATGAATATCATTGATATAAACCATAACCTATTATCGTGAACTAATTATTTAGTACTTGATTAGTTTGTACTCGTCTGTCTGGATAATAATGCAAAAGTATAATTCTATATTACTAATAAAATAAAAGAAAAAGCAATAAATCTTTTCCATGTTATTTCGTCCAGGGGCGTGCCATGGAAAAGACTTTCCTCGGCAAATGCTTTACCGTTAACTCCTTTAGTCATTTGTTTAAACAAGTGGCGTACAAGTTGTCCACGGCTAAGAATTTCTCGAAGGACGAACTAAATTAATATTGTACGTGTAGTAATTTCTTTACAGTCGGAGAGTTTATGGACAAGTTTTCTGCCTGTTGCGAGAGAACTCTTTTTCGTTACTCGGCGGTTTTATACCTGAACTGTCGAATGCCAAACGTTGTATAATTTTCAGAAGGTGAAAATCCCTTTTCGTTTTTATAATGGTATCATTCTCCGTGTAATTACTACTACGTACTTAATTAATACCATAAGGATAAACACAGGCGTTCAAGAGAGCAATTCCTGGGGGTGAATTGTCTATTATTATTTCTTTTTAAATTGACTATATTCTCAGTTTCGTTTTTCTATTGATCATTACTTTATTATTTTCTTCAGAAGTCTGACCTCTATTGCTTTCCGATGTGTTATAATGAGAGGAATCCGTGGTTTACTAATTATTTAAGGATTAATTAATTAAGATTTAATAGAAGATATTTCCTTCTTCCTGCTAAAATCAAGGTCATGAGCCCCGTCTCCTTTGTTTTAACTTGTGGAGTTCGGTTCAACTAAAACACTGTTTAAAGCGTTTCCCTTAACGAGGATAACTTGTCGACCCGATTCCATGTATCTAAACCCGACGGTTTTAATCGACTGTCTGTAAATTCCTCCCTGAATGGTTTCGAGCCATGGTAAAATAGATTTACTGATCTACGGGGAGGTAGTCGATATCGATACTAGTAGGTCCCAATGGTAACTGTCAGCGGGCCGCGTTTCTTTTAATTCCTTTTTGGCTCTCCAGGGGAGTGCTCAGGAGAGGGGTCAGAGACCGCCTTTCTCGACCCCCGCCTGTGAGGCCCGGATCTGTTTTACCCTGTTTCATCGGTATCGACTCGCTAAGGTAGGACACCGATTTTGGAAAGACTCTAGGCTACCTTGACACTGATTAAGCAGTAGGTAAAATAGATATTGTTAAATGAAGAATTTTTAGATCAGATTCCCCTTTTTACTTTCACAAAGAAGGTTTAGGCTCAACTGCTATTGAGGGTAAAGCAGAAAATAAACTATGCGTTACGCTGGACGTAACACAATGCTGGAAATTTTTTATTTTGCAGAATTTTAACAAAAAAAAAAAAGGAAATAAGTTTGAAATAAAATGAAAAAAAAAAATTATAAAAAAAAAAAATAAAGAAAAAACGAAGAAAAAAAATAAAGGTAGGTAAGTAATGATGATAAAAAATTTCACAATATATTTTTTTTTATTATTATTATTTTGAAACTTAGGTATACATTTTTTTATTATTAAATAGTAGTATATGTATGTACAATCTATTCACTAGGTTTTTTAGAAATATTGTCCATCACTTGACGGAATATATATTCGTGATGAAGACAGATTAATTCGGAGCCGATCAATCGGTGTTTATCGTTTATCTCGTCATCATCTCTGGGGCTATAAAAATTGCGTCCAGTGACTCGTCGCCATACGTTGCTCATGTATTTTTCCTGAAGCATTTTTAGACCCGCCGTATTAACCTGCTCTCTCTGGGGATCTCGCCAGTCATTTACCGAAACCTCGACGTTGATTCCTTCGACGAGTGTATCTTTAAGCTGATTGACGAGTTCAAGGTCCCCACGAAGCAAATCGATCTTATAGTTGATGCATGGTATGAGATTCAACAATCCTTCGTACGTTTTCTTCTGTATGATGATGTCGGATGAAAATGCTTTCTTCGTCTTTTTCAATTGAGCGGTATCTTCATTCTCCTTAAGCATAAGGACGATGGCTTTCTCATTGTACGCAGTTGTAAAATTTATTCTTTGACGACCACGCCATAGTATATTTGGCTGGACATCTTTATCGCCCGTCTGCGGCTGCTCGTTGAACCAACTCGTGATTATAGTTGCCTGCGAGCACAGTTCTTTCCATTCGCTGTCGGTTAATGAAATTCCGCTAGTATAGCGGCCGGAGAATTTTATTGCCACATCGAAGTTTTGATCCTTTGTTAATCCGAGGCCGATTGTTACCGTTTTCATACAAGAGGCATTCAAGTCGTACGCTGTGGCTAATAGTAGGTCTTTGCTCAAGGGATGTTGCGAATTTATTGCGGAGACAAGTGCGCTCTCCTCCTCTCCACGGCTACGTTTCGCAGGCAGCGTATTATTCACAACGGCGGTAAAATTTTCCATTTTTTTTTTTTTTTTGTGAAATGTTTTGGAGAACGCTTTCAAAAAGAAGACTGTGCAGTTCAAGATGCTGAGACGGAATAGTTCAAGATGTCACGCGCTGCCAGCAATAGGGCGATGCAATCTTCCAGAGAAGAAGAAGGGGTAAAGACACACCCTCTGGAACGCGTTACGTCACACGGAGGTGAAGGCCACGGATTGGGCCTTACAGGCGTTATGGTCCACCCACGAGACAGTACTTTAACGCGCGTCATATTGATTATTGGCAATTTTTTTATTTTTGGAAATATTTAACGTAGGTTTGAATATACGCTGCAAGGCATTTTGCAAAATAAAAAAAAAAAGCAAGAGACAGTGGAAAGAAGAAAAAACAAAGAAATAAACAAGTAATAATGAAACAATAGCCATCGGACTATTCGATGAATTTTACAATAAAGAGAGGACTGGCTAATCCGCCTCAGCTAGCCGCCATAAAAATCCGTCTCAGCTAGCCACCATAAAAATCCTCGGCGTACGGTACTACGTGCTATGTACATGAAGGGGTCGTCGTCCAAAAAAAAATACGTTTATTGTCTTTTTGACCAGCGTAAAGGTAGTATATGACCGAGCTAGGAGAGGGGTATGCAAGAAATTCGGTATTTCCAGAAAAACATGGAAACGATTGATTCCTTTACTGGCCAATGCCAATCTGTAAGTTGTCGCAAATGAGGGGGTGGGGGTAAAGTGAGAGAAATTGCAAGTCTCAGTGTTTCCGAAAGAAAATTATTCTGACACGTTTCGTTTCACTGACAACACGTCTCTCCACTTGTGCGTCTCGTTTGTGCGTTTCTGTGTTTGCGGTGTTCGTGTTTGCTATTCGTGTGTTGTGTATTCGTGTACGGGCAGTGTGAGGTACTCATTTTTAGGCACTCACTATAATAATAGGCAAAGAGTGCCTATTAAAATGACCATCCGTTGCTCTTCGGAGTCTGTCGAAGGGGTTACTCCGCAGCGCATACTCCAAAAATTTTTATTTTTCACCATTTGCTTCGGTGTATCTCCAACATCATGCGTAGTTACTTTGAAGTGACTGCGATGAATAGAAATATTTTTTTTAGCCTGCGGTGCAATGAAAACAACTTTTTGGCTGAATTTTTCTTCTCGGACGTCCGTATCACACTGTAACTTTAGATGGTGCGAACCAATTTTGTTCTCCTTCGCAGGATTTTTTTATTACATTATTTCCAGTATGCACATTACTTTTAAAACCAATCTAAGACCTTTAAGTATTTTTTCTAAAAAATTATTGGACACAATTTGCTATTGCCTTCGGTTAAGTGTCCGTACGGTGCCATCATAATGAACTCTACGAACCAATTTTTTTCTCCTTCGCAGCATCATTTTGTTTTATCAAAAGCACTACGCACAGCAAATTTAGAGACAATCCTACATCTCTAACTATTTATTTATCACAATTTTCCATAAAAAAATTATTTTCTCACATCTGATGTCCGTACGGTGCTCCAATTAAGAATCCTGGAAACCAATTCTTTTCTCTTTCGCAACAATATTTCATTGCATCGAAAGCAATATGCACAACAAATTTTGAGTCATTCTGACAAATATAATTTTAATTATAAAATAATTCAAAAACAGTGGTTATAACAAGATTTGCTTTAAAGGTTATGTTATTTAGATTTGCCAATAATCCATTTTTCATCATGTTAAAAAAAAAACTTCGGTTGTAAAAAATAAAACACGAAATATCATACACAGATTCACAAATGTTTGCGTTTTTTATTTCGAAAATAATATATTATCACCGAAAATCATTCGCAATATTTTACCATATTTTATTCACATTCGTAATAAAAGTGATAAATTTCACGTATTCACTGAAAAAATTGGTAGTAAACTCACAAAAAAGATTCATCAAATATCCAAAATAATTACAATTTCCCAAATAGAACTAAAAAAATCGCGAGTATATATTTTTTCGTTTTATTCGATCTGTCAAACTTTGGAAGCAGATGACAATTTCGTAGCAGACGATACACAAATGCTCATACGTCGCGGCGCGCGTACTCTGTGGCCGGATGATTTTCAAATAAAAAAAAATCGACATATCGTTTCAATCTTTGTTCCCATTTTACGTAAATATAAATGGATTCTACGCGGTATAGCGCAAATAAAAAGTGTGCAATCATAAAAAAAAAGAATTTTCTATCCTTCGACCGTCGAAGATTCATCGCAGCCGAAATCTTTGTCAATTATGTTCACCCGATTTATTCGTTTACAGTTAATAATAAAAACTGCAAATTCTTTTTCTGGCAACGTATTTTCTCCTCTCAAAACAAGCCAAAATAAGAGTCGAAATCTTTTTTCGCTGCCGAGATATGATTTTTTTTAAGCAAAGACTAATTTTACGAATTTTCGTTAAAAACGAATCGTTTTTACAAATTTCTCGAAATTGCTGTCTCTAATCCTTTCCTCTCAAAGAAATCGTATTTACAAACTGACTCTTCGCGTTATTGCGCAGATGAAAAGTGTGCTATGTTTGAAAATTTAATGTTTACACGTCGACCGTCGGAGATTCATAACATTCGAAATCTTTGTCAATTTTGTTCGCTGGATTTATTCGTTTACACTTGATAAGAAAACTGCTAATGATTATTCTATCGACGTATTTCCAATGTTTTTTTTTTTTTCAAATTTTTTCAAATTTTCGTCGAAATACGAATTTCTTTCATATGCTCACGTCTTGAAAAGTTTTTTTTCGCAAAAAAAAAAACAATTGTACTCTTAAAGAACAATTATAAACAATTATTTATCAAGAAAGTGAAAAACACTGAACTTGTCGATTTTACGAGTTATTCCGTACCGAGAAACTTATCCTCGTTTGTGATTAAATAAAATTTAAAAAAATACGCTATGATATGATGCTTAATTTGATATTTTTAAGCGAAGATAAATATCAATAAAATTTCATTGAAAAACGAAAAGAATTATCGAATTTCTCAAACTTCTCGTCTCCAATTCTTGTCTGTTCTACAGAGACAATAACGAGCTGATTCCATGTATTACGAAGAAGAAAAAAATATATCTCAAATTGTAGAAATGAAATTTGTTATAAGAGGACTGTCAAAGAGCCTTCAAAGTCGAATTTTTCAAGAATTTCATCAATTTGTAAAAAAATATTTCGGAGCTATCCAAGATGAGAAATTTTTGATTCGAGTAACGTACTACTTCCTCTTCAATACAAGACAGGAACCAAAACGATATATTTTTTCATTCTCGAGATAGCATGTTTTTGCAGCATCCATAAATATCGACAAAATTTCATTGATAATCACAAAGAAGAGCAAATTTCTTGAACTTTTCTTCTACAATGATTTGGTTTCCTACAGATAAAATAACGAACTGATTCCATCAATTATGGGGAAGAAAAAATATACTAAAGGGGTAGGGTTTAAAGGGGATATTTGGCCTGAATGCTAAATGGTAATCGTATTGGTGTAGGTACATGTTTTGTGTGTTTGTTTTATATTCATTAAATCTGGTCATAAGTTTTAAAGCCAATAAAACGACTTTACTAGACATGATTTGATTCGTTAAATTAATTTGATCAACTTCTACGTGGTGCAATTCGTTATATTTGTCTCGTGTCTCAATATTTGACAATTTATCGTCAAACAAAAAGGAAATATCCGTCGTGAATATTAATAATCAATTGGTACAAAAAAGAAATATTTTTATTCGACGAAGGTTAAACACTATGAATTAATTTACGTAACTGATAAATGTTTTTCCCTCACACGTACTTTCGAAAAGAAACGCAAAGCGCGACGTATCAACATACTTCATCCGTAGCGCATAGCGCGATGTGTAAATACACTCGATACGGAGCGCGTAGCGCGACGTGCACCCCCGTGAGTGCCTTAAAAAATGTCCCGAAGGGACATTTTTCGGGGGGTTTGGGGGGCGGAGCCCACCAACAAGAGCATCTGCGCCCGCAGGGCGCTGAGACGCTTGTTTTGTTTGTTTTGTTTTGAACGAAAAAAAAAAAGAAAAATGGCCGACAGGATTGTGCGAGTAATAATATGCGTCTTGGTGAAGGCTCTAAGAGCAAAAGAGTGCTCTTTCGCCGTGCAGCGATTGGTAACTGAGTCATCGGGTACGATGCTCAACACTATGCACGGCGGGGTATTGATCAAAAGGACTCGTAAACTGCTGGAGCAGTTTACACCGACGAGAATATTAAAACTCTATAGTGCCGGTACGTTTACCGGTAGCTATGAATGTTTAAAAATCGTGGCCTCACTGATAAACGCGTCATCACTCGCTGCAACGAGGGACGCCCATATTGTCCGCGACGAGATAACTCGATATGGTACGTATAATAAAAATAAGTGAATGTGTATATTAATGTTTAAAAAAATATATATAAAACTAAATTAAAAATTATTACTTGCCAGAGGAGCGTCGCGAGGCCGAGGTTACTCGTCGCGAGGCGGAGGTGGCTGTCCGAGAAGCTGCTCTTGCGGCGAGGGAGGCAGAGATCGAGCGAGCTGCTCAAGCCCTTCGCCGCAACGAGATACGGACTCCCGAGGAAATCGCGGCTCTAGCGGAGCTGCGTGATATCGACTGGGCGAACGAATGTAAGTATAGGGTTTTGTTCGGGATAGCAACGGCTGACGGCGAGGGTCTTTAAAGCCGAGAATCTTTTCGCGACTCGGTGTATATCTCTGTTTCGATATATCGAAGCTGGCGAAAACATTTCTCTCGAGCCGACCAAATCAGCGGTCACTGACCTACGGTAGCACCGTGTCTTCCGAATTTCACGGCCACTGCTATTGTTCTCGCGCGATGTCAACACGAGTCGAAGGCATCGCGCGAGCTGTCTCTCTCGCGGTCGCGCTCGTCTCGCTCTGACTCACGGGGCAGGCGAGGTAATCCCTTGCCTTTAATATTCAGCGAATTTGGATTCTTTGGGAATTCCGGCGTCGCTCGGGGCACTGACCTGTCGTTTAGCGATTTTTGTAAACTCGGAGGGCACAAGCACCTTGTATCTCGCTAGGCTACTGTTTTCCGAGCGCGCGAGAAAACAGCAGTAGCTTACGAGTTCGCGACGGGTTAACTTCGCCAGCCCTCGCACTCGCTCTCGCTCTCATAGCCGCGTCGGCGTACACACTATATTACTTTCATTATTTTTTTTTAAACCGACTTCATAATTTGTTACATTGTTAAATACAGAGTTTTATTACACGTTAACCTGCGTCTTGCACGTTATTTTTCCCTGCATCGATTCCTCCGATCCGCTCAACTCCTTCATAACATTTTGTGGTCCTTCGAGCCGGATCGGAGCGAGCGGGAAAGTGCGCGTTCAGTACAGTGCGTGAGCTCATCGAAACTGTTCCGTGAGGAGTGTGCCATCCGCGCCCCGCTGATTATCGGACTCGTAAAGACATTGTCGTTCCGCGGATTGTTTTCGCTAAGCACGCGTTTCGCACCACGCTGCCTTTCCTCGTGTGCATCCGTGTGTCGCGCGCGTCTTCGGGCTCAGTGCTCGTCGGTCATCGACCTCAAGCCAGAGTCAGCGCTCTCGCTCTCCCTCCCGGGTATTCTCGCTCTGTCTCTCGCGCGGTGCCGCTTGTTTTCCGAATCTCGACTCGCCGAGGCTCTCGTCTCACAGTCGCAACCGTCGTAGAGGTTTTTAATTTTCGCTCACGAATCTTTTGCTCCTTCGAGTTAACTCTCTTCCGCAATGGACGAATTAATTCAGAGCCAAGAGCGCATTTCCGGGCTCATCATTCGCGCAATCGACAACCTGAAGAGGCTCGGGCAGGCGAACATCACGCGTGGAGTTCTCGAGGCGAAGATTGCGTCGATCGACAGCAAGTGGGAGTCGTTTTGCGAAGCTCACGAGAGGATCGAAAGGATGGCTACTGCCGCCGACCAAAAGCGCGCGTATTTCACGCAAGACGTTGCCGCGGCTACCGAGGACAACTACTTCCTTAGCAAGGGTCGGATGCTCGACCTCGCGCGGCAGCTCAGAGGAGAGGGAGGAGAGGAACCGACGAGGCCTCCCGCGCACACGGCGCAACAGCTCCCGAAGATCGCTCTCCCGAAATTTTCGGGCGATTTTTCGGAATGGCCTGCGTTCCGTGACCTCTTCACTTCAATGGTGGGAGACAATTCTGCCCTTTCTTCAGTAGAAAAGCTCCACTACCTGAAGATGAGTCTCGTGGACGAGCCCGCTGCGTTAATTGCGTCTGTTCCTCTCACCTCCGAGAATCTGGCAGCAGCATGGAAGACGCTGACCGAACGCTACGAGAATGTTCGGCTGCTAACGAACGCGCAGCTCACGAACATCTATCAGTTGAAGCCGATGCGTAGTGAATCCTCCGCCGAACTGAAAACGCTCTTCAACGGGACCGTCAACGCCGTTTCAGCTCTGAAAGCTCTTGGTCGCCCTGTGGCCGGATACGGAGACTGGCTCGTGTACTTGACGGTGCTCAAGCTCGACAAGCAGTCCCGTCGCGAATGGGAGATGCAAGTCGGTGCGAAGAGGATTCCATCGACGTTTGCCGAGCTGCAGGTATTCCTCGAGACGCGCATTTGCGCGATACAGTCTCTCGAGTCCTTAGGACCGTCGTCAGCGCCGGCGACGAAGGCGTACGACGCGCCGTCGAATGCCGCGAAGGTGGAAGCGAAGCACGGCGCTCGTGTCAAAGCCCTTCAAGCTTCGAGCTCGACCGTCGCGAGAAGGAAGTGCCCTGCGTGCGAGCGAGACCACTACCTCGGTGCCTGCGACAGGTTCCGCTCTAAGAACCTCGAGGAGAGGAAGGCGATCGTGCGCGCAAGTAAACGATGCCTCAACTGCCTCGACCAGCACTATGTCCGTGAGTGCACATCGCAGAGGCTGTGTCAAACGTGCAACTCGAAGCATCACACGCTCCTGCACGAAGCAAGCTCGAGTGACGCTCCTGGGGGAGCTCCTGGGGGCGCTCCGCCTCAGCCCTCGGTCGCCGGAGGCTCGAACGCGTCGCAGAGTTCCTGCGTTGCAGCCGTTGGCTCTCGGTGCTTCGTAACGTCGTCGTCGTCGCGCGTTCTCCTCGCCACCGCCTTGGTCACCGCGTTGACGGCGGGCGGTGATTCGGTGGTCGTTCGTGCGTTGCTCGATCAAGGCTCGGAAGCCTCGTTCGTGTCAGAGTCTCTCGCCCAGCGATTGAGTCTCCCGCGTGCATCCGCGTCGGTCGTCATCACGGGAATCGGTGGCAAAGCATCGCTTCAAGCTTGAGGACGCGTGTCGGTGAGGATAACTTCTCGCGTCGACGCTCGCTACGAGTTGGAGTTCGGAGCTCTCGTACTCCCGCGTCTTACCGCGTACGCTCCTCCGCAATCAGTGACCGGCGCGCGTTGGCCTCACCTCGACGGCCTCTCTCTCGCCGATCCCGATTTTTCCTCCTCTCTCCGAGTGGACCTTCTTCTCGGTGCGGACGTAATGTCGCAGCTCCTTCTCCCAGGAGTCTGCCGAGGAAGTCCCGACGCGCCTATCGCGCAAAACACGAAACTCGGATGGATTCTCTCGGGTTTCATCTCCTCGCGAGGGAACGAAAATGCGGCGTGCTCGAGTCTGCAAATCTCGCTGGACCACTCGTTGTCATCATCGCTACAACGATTCTGGGAGCAGGAGGAGCTCGTATCACCGCCGCCGTTCACGCCCGAAGAGGAGCAATGCGAAGCGCACTTCGCGACGACACACACTCGCGAGGCCGATGGGCGATACACCGTACGCCTCCCCGTGAAGAAGCCGCTATCGTCCCTCGGAGACTCGTACGCCGCTGCCTCGCGTGTGCTGTCTCGCATGGAGCAGCGTGCTTCTCGCGACGCAGTCTTCGCTGCGGAATACGCTGGCATCCTCGCCGAGTACGAAACTCTCGGCCACATGGAGCGCGTGCCCTCGGACGTTCCGGAGCCGGCTCTTGTGTATTACCTCCCACATCATGGGGTAATTAGGGAGTCCAGCGAGACTACGAAATTCCGAGTCGTCTTCAACGGGTCTCAGAAGACGAACTCCGGAGTTTCATTAAATGACTGCCTCCACGTCGGTCCCTTACTTCTTCCGGACCTCTTCGACGTCGTTCTCCGTTGGAGGAAGCACGCTGTCGTCTTCTCTGCCGATATGGAGAAGATGTATCGACAGGTGCTTCTCCATTCGGAGGATCGAGATCTGCAGCGCATCCTTTGGCGAGGCGACACGAGCGCACGACCGAGTGCGTATCGTCTGTGCACGGTAACGTACGGCCTCGCGTGCGCCCCTTACCTCGCTCTTCGGGTTATCCGGCAGCTCGCAGATGACGAGAGGGATCGCTATCCACGGGCGAGCGAAGCTCTTCGCACCGACGTGTACGTCGACGACGTCCTCACCGGTGCCGACGACGTAGCTTCGGCTCTCGCGAAACAGCGCGAGATCATCGAGCTGCTCAAGGCGGGCGGCTTCTCTCTCCGGAAGTGGACATCGAGCTCCCCCGAGATTCTCTCTCATCTGTCGCCGTCTCTCCGAGCTTCTGGGACGAACTTCGACTTCTCAGGCGAGTCGTCATTTCACATGCTCGGCCTCTCGTGGCGAGCAGCGAGCGACAGCTTCGTCTTCGAGCTCAACTCTCGACGCGTCGAACCTCCCTTGACGAAGAGGAAGATTCTCTCGGCCATTGCCTCGTTGTTTGACCCTCTCGGATGGCTGTCACCCGTCGTCGTCAGCGCGAAAATCTTCCTGCAGTCGCTGTGGCTGTTAAAACTCGAATGGGATGATCCGTTGCCGGACTCTGTTGCTAGAGAGTGGACAGAGCTGTACGAGCATCTCCCACGCATCTCGGATACACGAGTCCCTCGCTGGCTCCAAATACAGTCCTCTCCGCGCAACATTGTGCTGCACGGGTTCGCAGATGCCTCCGAGAGAGCCTACGCAGCAGTGGTTTACCTCGTCATCGAATCCTCGCACTCGGTCTCGCTCGTCGCTGCCAAGACGAAGGTAGCCCCTGTGATGCAGGTCTCTCTCCCTCGTCTCGAGCTGTGCGCTGCCCAGCTTCTCGCTAAGCTAGCGAAGCGCGTGATTAGCGTGCTGGAACTCGACTGCCCAGTGTACCTCTGGTCTGATTCGACGGTGACGCTCGCGTGGATACGCGCGCATCCGGGACGCTGGAAGACGTACGTCGCGAATCGAGTTTCGGAGATTCAACGAGCGCTGCCGAATGGTCTCTGGCGTCACGTCGGTACAACGGAAAATCCTGCGGATTGCGCGTCGAGAGGCGTGCTCGCCTCAGAGCTACGCAATCACCCTCTTTGGTGGACGGGGCCTCGCTGGCTCCTCGCTCCTCGCGAAGCTTGGCCAGCAAGGTTGTCGCACGAGTGCGTCGACGCTCCGGAGAGCAAGATTCACTCGCTCGTCGCATCGAAGGCACGAGAGGAGCCTTCCGATCTCCTCACGCGATACTCGACTCTCGATCGGTTGCTACGAGTCGTCGCTTGGTGCCTCCGCTTCGCCAAGAACTCGAGAGTGCGTTGCACGAAGAGCGCGAATGATGTCGTGCACTCGCCGACGCTGCTTCCCGCCGAACTCGCCGCCGCGCTCACGTGTCTTGTGAGGATCGAGCAGCTGCGATGCTTCCGTGCCGAGGTGACGTCTCTCCAATCACACGCGCTTCCCCCGAAAGGCCCTTTGACTCGACTCAACCCTTTCCTCGACTGCAACGGTCAGCTACGCGTCGGAGGGAGGTTGAAGCACGCGGTTCTCGACGCGGACGAGAAGAATCCGGTAATCGTCGCACGGGAGTCTCCTCTCGCTCGGCTACTTGTCGAGCGCACCCACGAGAAGACGTTGCACGGGGGCACTCAACTCACCCTCGCAACTCTTCGGCAGCGATTCTGGGTGCTCTCAGGGCGCTCTCTCGTCAGGACTATCGTCGGGAGGTGCGTTCGCTGCCTTCGCTTCCGCGCAGCAACGGCATCGCAACTGATGGGAGTTCTTCCGAAGGAAAGGGTGACACATTCGAGGCCTTTCCTCCACGCCGGCATCGATTATGCGGGGCCAATTTTCGTGCGGACGTCAAAGGGACGAGGGCATAAATCCACGAAAGCGTACATCGCGGTTTTCGTGTGTTTTGCGACAAGAGCCGTTCACCTCGAAGCGGTCTCGGACTATTCGGCTGACGCGTTCCTCGCCGCTTACAAGCGTTTCACGTCTCGTCGAGGCCTGTGTCGAACGCTCTCGAGCGACTGCGGGACAAACTTCGTCGGAGCCGATGCCGAGATGCGCGCCCTCTTCGCTGCTGCCTCCGCGTCGAGCTCTCGGATCGCCAACGCACTCGCCAGCGACGGAGTCGAGTGGAGGTTCAACCCTCCGTCAGCTCCGCACTTCGGCGGGCTCTGGGAGGCTGCAGTGAAATCGGTTAAGCACCACCTTCGGCGAGTAATAGGCGAGACTACGCTCACCTTCGAAGAGTTGACTACTCTGCTGACGCAAATCGAAGCGTGCCTTAACTCTCGCCCTTTGAGCGCTCTCACCGACGATCCCGACGACCTGAGCGCACTCACACCGGGGCACTTCCTCATCGGGGCACCCATCTCTGCTGTTCCCGAGCCATCACACGAAGAGGTACCAGTCGCTCGTCTCTCTCGCTGGCAACACCTCCAACAGATGCGCGACAGTTTTTGGAGTCGCTGGTTGTCGGAATATTTGCACCAGCTACAGGCGCGCCCGAAGTGGAGCACCGCGCAGCCACCGCTGTGCGTTGGGGACCTCGTTCTCGTCGTGAGCGAGATTTTACCGCCCACGAAGTGGCCTCTCGCTCGCATCATCGCCACTCATCCTGGAGAAGACGGTCACGTGCGAGTCGTCACCGTCAAAACCGCAACAACAACGTTGAAGAGGCCCGTAGTGAAGCTGTGCGTTCTCGCCAAGAGGGAGGACCTCGAGAAGAGCGAGAAGATCGCAGCAAAAGGCGTCAATTAATTCGTCGTTCGACGAGGCGGGCGGAATGTTCGGGATAGCAACGGCTGACGGCGAGGGTCTTTAAAGCCGAGAATCTTTTCGCGACTCGGTGTATATCTCTGTTTCGATATATCGAAGCTGGCGAAAACATTTCTCTCGAGCCGACCAAATCAGCGGTCACTGACCTACGGTAGCACCGTGTCTTCCGAATTTCACGGCCACTGCTATTGTTCTCGCGCGATGTCAACACGAGTCGAAGGCATCGCGCGAGCTGTCTCTCTCGCGGTCGCGCTCGTCTCGCTCTGACTCACGGGGCAGGCGAGGTAATCCCTTGCCTTTAATATTCAGCGAATTTGGATTCTTTGGGAATTCCGGCGTCGCTCGGGGCACTGACCTGTCGTTTAGCGATTTTTGTAAACTCGGAGGGCACAAGCACCTTGTATCTCGCTAGGCTACTGTTTTCCGAGCGCGCGAGAAAACAGCAGTAGCTTACGAGTTCGCGACGGGTTAACTTCGCCAGCCCTCGCACTCGCTCTCGCTCTCATAGCCGCGTCGGCGTACACACTATATTACTTTCATTATTTTTTTTTTAAACCGACTTCATAATTTGTTACATTGTTAAATACAGAGTTTTATTACACGTTAACCTGCGTCTTGCACGTTATTTTTTCCTGCATCGATTCCTCCGATCCGCTCAACTCCTTCATAACAGGTTTAAATAATAATAATAATAATAATAAAATTTAAAAAATTCAAATTTTGAAAAAAAAAAAAAAACTTTTTTTAAACATTGAAATGTTTTTAATACGTTCCAGCTTCAATGGCGATGGACGACGCTGCGGATGAGCTCGCCAATGTGACGGCGAACCTCACCATCCTCGAAGATAGCGAGGAAGTCGCTGAGGGTGGCGACGCATCTGTTCAATGGCTGGGAAATGTGTCGGCTCTTCACCAGCTAGGCGAGCCGCTGGCGAACTCGACGCAGGTCGGTGGCTGGGCAAGCCGCCTAATGAATACCACCGGTGCTTCGAGAGCGCTGTCACCGGTGGAGGCGTCAATGGTGGTGGTCGACAACGACAACGACAACGACAACGACAACGACAACGACAACGACAACGACAACGACAACGACAACGACAACGACAACGACAACGACAACGACAACGACAACGACAACGACAACGACAACGACAACGACAACGACAACGACAACGACAACGACAACGACAACGACAACGACATCGCTGACGACAGCCTACCACTGGCGCAGCGGCTAGCCGATCGGGCTAGACACACCACCGCCGAGTCTACGTCGCAGAACGCGGAGGTACCAGCGGCTCGCATGGTGGACGAGCCGGTCGCTGGACCGTCGCGAAAAGGATCGACACCACCACCACCACCACCAGCGGACATCTCCGGTGAGTCGAAAATCATATATCGCGTAGAGACTAGGCGTTGGTTCGATAGGTTTACGACGGCGGGTACCGTGATGACGGTTAAAATCCGCGAACCGCCCGCGGACACGAATCTAGTAGAATGGCTAGAGGACGCCATGCGCGAATTACATACGCTAATCGTGAGCGGTAGTGAGCCAACCGATATGGTTGGTGTAGAATTTAGCTCGCACGCGTTCACGCGAGGTCCTTGCGGAATATCGTATCGACCGATAACCGATTTCCACTTCGAAAATTTATTTACCGCGATAAATAGTGTTGCGCAAAGTGCAGAAGGCTTCTCTATCGATGACTCGTTCGTGATTACGAGCAATATCGTCTCAATGCCAATAGGCGCTGGGCGGGTAAAAAAAGCCAACGGGGTCGATTTCTGGGCGAAGAAATCGGTTATTCGGTTCGAGAATAGAGACAACCTCTGTCTTCCACGGAGCATCGTAGCCGGGGTCGTTTTCGCGCAGCGTGGGCATGTACGGCAAGGAATTCTCCAGCAGCGCTGGAAAAACGTATGTACGCAGCGAGATCGCGGGCTTCAGAAAGACTTGGCATTAGAACTAGTCGCTGATGCTGGTATCGAGATTCCGCCAGCGGGGTGCGGTATGCCAGAGCTGTTGGCGTTTCAACGCGTGCTCGCTATGGAAGGGATAGCTTTAGTAATCTTCGATCTCGAGTCTTTCGGTAGCAGTGAACCTGCGCTATTTGACGGTACGAATAGCGTACTTGAGTGTGTACACGACGTTGTACACACTGTTTATCTTTTGCACGACCGTCGCGAACGGCATTACGGGTTAATTTTAAATATAGCGCGAGCAGCGGGATCTGCGTTTTTCTGTGTACCGTGCGGAACCGCATACAATAGGATAACAGGCCATGGGTGTAAGCAAAAGTGCACGTGTTGCAAGAGCAGTCCGCCGTGTGAACCCGTTGCCGAAAAGATACGCTGCGAAGATTGCCTGCGTTTCTTTCAAGGTAACGCATGCTTTGTTCGACATAAAGCGATCGGATCGCACGGACAGCAGACGCGCTTGTGTGACATGCTTCAGACGTGTAAGACATGTCTGAAGCAGGTCTACAGGAAAGACGCCTGTAAACATGTGTGCGGAATGTTCTTCTGCAAAACTTGCAATGAACAGAAGCCTGAAAATCATCAATGTTTCATGGCTCCTCTGAAACAATCGAAAGAATGCGATAAGCCTGACTTATTCATTTTCTACGACTTTGAAACGCGGCAGGAACTCGAGGTCGAAGGCACAGTCGGGACGTTTTTACACGAGCCGAACTTGTGTATTAGTCAGCAGCGATGTACCGAATGCATCAACAAGAACGATGATGGGTGGGAGTGTCAGCTGTGCGAGGTGGACCGCGAAAAAATCTTTTTTGAAAATCCAGTAGGATCGTTCGTAGACTACGCTATGCAAAAAAGACCAAACGTCGGACGCGTCGTCTGTATAGCGCATAACGCTAAAGGCTTTGATACGCAGTTCATATTGCGTTATATCGTCGAGGAAAAACGGGTCGTTCCTCAATTAATTACTAACGGGAGCAATATTATGGAGATGAAAGTCGAGAAAGTAAAGTTTCTCGATAGTTTGAACTATTTTCATATGGCCCTTAGTAAACTCCCAAAAGCCTTTGGCTTAGGAGAAAATGTATTTAAGGGGACGTTCCCTCATCTTTTCAATCGGCTGGAAAATCAGTTTTATATAGGGCCGCTACCACCTCTCGCTGCTTACTCTCCCGACACAATGTCGCCATCCGATAGAGAGGCGCTGATTAAATGGCATTCTGAAACGGTAGAATCGGGCTACGTCTTCGACTTTCAAAAAGAGATTGTAGCATACTGTAAAACAGATGTATCAATACTCAGGGCGGCGTGTGCGGCATTTCGTAGGATTTTTCAGACACGCGGTAACGTATGCCCATTCACCGAGGCGGTAACTATAGCATCGGCCTGTAACAAAGTTTTCCGGCGAAACTTTTTGCAGGAAGGTAAAATCTCGGTATTACCGCGAAACGGTTACCGTCGCAGTGATAGGCAGTCGGACGTGGCTATTGAGTGGCTATTGTGCTGCGAGTTGCAATACGGTCGTGAAATCGCACACGCGGGTCGTGGTCGCGAGCATAAATTAATCGACGGAACGCGCGTCGATGGCTATTTTAAAACAGATGACGGTTCCGAGCACGTCCTTCAATTTCACGGGTGTTTTTATCACGGTTGCGATAAATGCTACACAGACCCGCGCAAGCGTAACGACGACTGGAATGGCAGCACTCTAAACGATCGTCTCCAGAGAACTCTAAATATTTCCACTCGCATTAAATCTCTCGGCTATACGCTGCACGAGATTTGGGAGTGTGAATATAGGAGACTGAAGACTGATAATCCTGCGATCGCCGCGCATGTTAACGATCACGCGATATTAGCTAACCCGCCGCTAAATCCGCGCGACGCGTTTTTCGGAGGCCGTACGGGAAACACGCGGAGTTATTGTGAGACGCGAGATAACGAGAAAATACGATACATCGATGTATGCTCGTTATACCCGTACATTTGCAAGTACGGTCAGTTTCCTGTTGGGCATCCGACAGTGTATACTGCTGACACATGTCAGCAAATAGTCGGGCCTCACAACGATTTGACGAACGTTGAAGGAATCGTGAAATGCACCGTTTTACCACCTCGCGATCTTTACCACCCTGTGTTTCCGGTACGCATGCATAATCGTTTGATGTTTGCACTGTGTCGTTCATGCTGCGAAGAGATGAGACAGGATGCGTGCCGTCACAGCGTAGTTGAGCGATCGTTCGAGGGCACTTGGGTGTCATGTGAGCTGAAGAAGGCTATCGAGAAAGGGTATCGTGTTCTAGTCATTCATGAGATTTGGCAGTACCAGGTAGAGCGATACGATAGGAACGGTCAAACTACAGGACTCTTTAGCAGTTATATAAATTTGTGGCTTCAAATTAAGCAGGAGGCGAGCGGGTGGCCAGCCGAATGCACCACAGAGGCGAGCAAGATAGCTTATCTCGAAAGCTTTCGCGAGGCTGAGGGTATAGAGTTAGATAGAAGTCGAATCGAGGAAAATCCGGGGTTGAGATCGGTCGCAAAACTTTGCTTGAATTCGTTCTGGGGTAAGTTCGGTCAGCGCGAAAATCTGCCGAAAACAGAGGTTGTCACTACGCGACAACGCCTTTTGGAGCTTCTAACCGATCAATCCTGCGAAGTTACGAAAATAATTAACATCAACGAAGAGTTGATGTACGTAGCCTGGCAGAGGACATCCGAAAGCGTCGACGTAAATCCTCACGTGAACGTAGTGATCGCGGCATATACGACAGCACAAGCGAGGTTAAAGCTGTATTCGTATCTTGAACCTTTAGACAAGCGCGTCCTCTATTATGATACAGATTCGTGCATATATATAAGTAACGATAATACAGAGGCGTACGAACCGCGTCTTGGTAATCTTCTGGGAGACATGACGGACGAATTAAAAGGCTACGGTCGCGATAGTTATATCAAGCGCTTCGTCTCGGGTGGCCCCAAATTTTATGGTTATATTGTGAAAAAGACTGATGGCAGCGAAGTCGCAATCTGTAAGGTAAAGGGGATCGGTCTCAATTATAAAAATGCTGAAAAAATTAATTTTGAGTCGATATGCCGGTTAGTTCGAGAGCCTAACACCAATATAACCGTAAAATTTGCGGCCATCCGTCGCGACGAATTTCATCAAGTAGGCACACGCCAGGAATCAAAAACCTGCAAGCCGGTTCTCATTAAGAGACGGCGATGGGGCGAGTACGATTCGCTGCCGTATGGCTACTTGGAATGAGCGCTGTAGAGAGAGAAATAAGCAAAAACACTTTTTTTATTGTAAATACATTTTTTTTTTAATAGTTACGTTTAATTTTAGGTGCAGGGTGTTTGTGGGATTTGTACCCCGATTTGTGGTTAGGACCATCCGCTACACATGTAAATTTAGATGTAGAAAAAATATGGGCTGAAATAAACTAATTAATAAGTGATTGTGCAAAAATTGTTGTAATTTTTTTATTTTTGCTAAAAGCCTCTCCTTGGATTCCTTCCTATCATACGCAACGATGAGCTTTTTTCTGCGTATGTATGTCCGCGCTACACTGTGGAGATTAGCTCATACACAGTGATATACGGGTGCTGCATACTATAAGCTTATTTTGTATGTAGCCGCGGGCGCGCGGCGGCGGCGGCGGCGGCGGCGGCAGTGGCGGCGGTGACGGATACCACTTTTTTCGGACCCCCCAAAAAAATAATAATTTTCCGAATACTGTTTCAGATCCTGATCTCTCGCTACGTTTATTTAGCGACAGCGTAGCCGAGGTTTTATATACCGACCTCATCGATTCCGGCTTCGTTGTAAGCCCCTGGTGATCAAAAAAAAAAAGCACAAAGAAGAAGAAAAAATGTATATATATATATATATATATATATGTCAAATGTTTGTTTTTTTTTTTTATAAATTTTAATACAAAAATGTATAAATATTCATGTAAAATGTTTAGTTTTATTTTTTTTTTATAAATTTTTTTTTTAATACAATATATAACACTCTCGCATTTCACCACCCTTTCATTTATAAATATGGACCCACGCTGGAAACATCCCTGGACATCAATTATCGCTGGCCCCACGGGGTGCGGTAAAACGTGTTTTGTTAAAAAATTTTTGAAACACCTACCATCCATGGCCGACACAGAGTTTGCACGAATACTCTTTTATTATTCCGAGTGGCAGGATGGGTATAAAGACTACGGAAAAAATATCGAATTTTTAGAAGGTCTGCCTCAAAATTCCGACGTTGCTGGTGATTTTCGACCAAAACTCATAATTATTGACGATCTGATGCGTGAATCTTCAAACGGCGAAATAGTAGACTTGTTTACTAAAGGCAGCCATCATAAAAATATCAGTGTAATTTTCATAACGCAAAATATTTTTCACCAAGGCCGCGGACAACGCGATATTTCTCTCAACACAAATTACATTGTAGCTTTTAAAAATCCTCGCGATCGTGCACAAATTTTTCATCTAGCGCGTCAAGTATACCCAGAAGACCCAAAATTTTTACAAGAAGCGTATTACGATGCGACGTCGAAGCCCCACGGTTATTTACTACTAGATCTCAAACAATCGACTCCAGATAATTGTCGATTCAGAACTTGTATTTTTCCGGACGATCCGCGGAATTTCGTATACGTGCCGAAACGCGGTAGCGGTGCTCGCGTATAAATACGCGCCTGCCGAATAGGCAAGAATCATTCGCTTCTTTGCTATGGCTCCGACAACAACGGCCAAGGCTTCTATTGGAAAAAAAAATACAATATTGTTGCATGCTCTGTGTCATCTTGACAAACAACAGCGTGCATCATTATTACGGACGATAGATAGAAACGGTGTGCGATCCATTTGCGAGTGCGCGTTAAACACCTTGAACGGTGCGGTACCGTTAAAGAAGAATGAACGTTTGCGTTTAGCTAAACATAAAAAAGTTTTACGTCATCTAGTGAAGAAAGCCGGTTGCTGGAAATCGAAGAAGCGCGTAATTGTGCAGAAAGGCAGCGGTTTTTTGTTACCTCTTCTTCTACCCATCATAGGCAGCGTTCTGTCCAGTGTTTTTACGCGTAATTAAAAAATAAAAAAAAAATGCAACACGCAAAGAAAATGATTTTGATGCCCGAAAACGCTGTAGAACAGCCAAAGAGCGTTCAAACACCCGGTACTACGCTTACTAGACTCGATGCTGAAATGGATGATATCCTTCGCTCAGTAACACCTTCGAATCAACGGGAAAAGTGGAAACTTTATCAGCAAGTACTCCAGCGTTATCAGTTCTTCAGTGATGAGGAACGTCGCCCCAAAATCCCTGCAACCCCATCGACTAGCGATCAAAAACCCAACGATATACCTCCAGTAGTTGAAGAAACACCACAAGTATCCACGGAGGTGTCACGTATGAGCGATGCAACCATTTTATCTACTGTGCCGAAGACATACAAAAAACAGGCCGAGCAGCTGCTGAAGCATATCCATTCGAGTGCTAGTAATAGACTATCTTGGGATCGATCGGGACTGGTACGTATCAACAACGAGCCGATTAAAGACTCTAATATAATAGACCTCGTAAATGAAGCTATGAGTAATAGAAAAACAGTGCGTGCAAACGGCCGTGAACAGTTTGGCGCTGAACTCCGACGATTGGGCATCCCTCGTGAATTCATCGGTAATACAAGTCTATTGTATGAAAATCTTTCATTGGACACTGCGATAAACTCTAACTTGAGCGGGCTCGATGCATCAACCTCATCAAATATTATTCATACGCCTAACACGAGCTTAAATTCTTCCGGTAGTAGTGGTCATCGTCGTATACCTACTAGCGACTTATTAAATAGATCGTGGAAAAAATTGAAGATTTGATGGCTTCGTTAAACAAAATTTATTACAATCCTGCGCACCCCGCTGGTTATGCCGGTGCACCAAATTTACTTCGCACGGCCGAAAAAGAAAAGATTTCTCGAGACGATGCCTTTAACTGGCTGAGAGCTCAGGATGCCTATACACTACATCGGCCGATACGTCGAAGATTCCCGCGGCGTCATTATGCAGTGGATAATATTGATGATGTATGGGAAGCTAACCTCGTAGATTTACGAGCTCTCAAAGATGATAACGATGGCAATGTTTATCTTTTGGTGGTCATCGATGTTCTTAGTAAATATGCGTGGGTTGAACTACTACGTGATAAAACGTGTACTGAAACAACGGAAGGATTTAAGAAAATACTGGCAAGGAGTGCTGGTAGGGTTCCTGTATGGCTGCAGACAGATCGAGGCAAAGAGTTTGTCGGTAACGTTTTACAGAGATTTCTCAAGAGTCGTGGAATACGATTTCGTGTTGCTCGAAATCCTGATATCAAAGCTGCTATTGTAGAACGTTTCAACAGAACACTGAAGGAGCGAATGTGGCGATATTTTACTCATAAAAATACACGACGTTATATCGATGTATTACAATCTATAGTACAGGCCTATAATGATACAAAACACTCTACGATCAAGATGCCACCGGCTGCAGTAACCCGCTACAACGCCGCGTTAGCATACGCAAATATGGAAAAGCGCTACAAATCGTATTACAAGGGGGTTAAATACAAGGTCGGAGAGTTTGTACGCATCAGTAAAGCGAAAGCCGCGTTTGAGAAAGGTTACGAATCCCGCTGGACCGAAGAAATATTCAAGATTCACAAGATTCTCACAAATAGACAACCGCCTATTTATGAGTTGGTTGATCTACAAGACGAAGAAATCGACGGATTTTTCTACGAAGAAGAATTGAGTATCGTCGTAAAGAAGACCGATACTGAGGAGTTTGTAATCGAAAAAATTCCCAAAAGTAAAGGCAAAGGCCGTAATAAACAACACTTTGTTAGTTGGAGAGGGTATCCAGAAAAATTCAACTCTTGGATTGCCGCAGCGGATATAGTGAATAAAGAATGAGAGATCAATTTTATCTCGTGTTGCCAAGTAATAGTAGTATGAAGTACTATCCAGAGAATACAGTGACCCACTACATTACGCAGTTACCAAGTCCGCTGAAAATGTCTGGAGAATGGGTCGTGGCCTTAACGGAAATTCAATTTCCTCGCACATTTCTCCATATAGAGCCGGCTGAAGGACAACACCGTACGGCTACTCCAATCACAGCCTATACTACTCATAAAATAGATCAGTCTAAACCACCAACAGTAATAATGGCTAGTACCGCCAATAAAAACAACAAACGTGTAGCTAGGCAAGTTACTGGTACTCACGACAACAAACAAGTATCCGTTAAGACGCAAAAGACTTATGTCGAAATCCCCGCTGGGGTCTACACGTCCATCAAGACCCTAGTCGACACTATTAACAATACGGAACTATTTAAAAATCATATTAGGATTGAGTACGATGAGAATATTGGTGGGCTAGCACGTATAAGCCTGATCCCTGATAGTTGCGTTATTGAGGAGTGTAAATTACCTCATGCGTTACATATAGACGCTAAACTCTCCAAAGCTTTAGGTTTTATAGCCAGTGAAGAGCTCCGAGACGTACATGAATACATGTATATCGCCAACTACCCGGCAAACCTATCTATGAGTCTCCCTGACAAATTATTTGTATATACAGATATTTGCGAAAGCTATTGTAACGTTCACCTTTTTGGCCGGTGCCACACACACGGTTCGAAGGCTCGCGTTAGGAGTTCAGGGCGAGCGAATAATCGTTAGATGTTGTCATTTTGGTGAAAATAATAGTTTTTATTAAAATAACATGAAAAATGTAATACAATGTTTGAATTCCTATATTATCGACGCTTAACTTAAATTATCGCGGTTTTTATTGTGAGGACAAATTTACGTTGAAATGAAATTAAAGTTTGCGTCCTATACTGAAAGAGCGAAAGAACCAAATTTTACCGACCGTTTGTCGGTCATTTATGAATTAGAAAGTTTTTCCTTTTAACTTTCGAACATCATTGAAAGAACATTTATAAACAAAGATTCCCGATCGATCGATGGAAAAGAATCCAATTTTATCATTTTATAGAATTTTACACTGAATTACCGACAGAGCTTCACTTATCGACATGACTTTATGATGAAACGCATTGGTTGAATTTTGAGGTTATTAATCGCAAAAGAAATAATTTTGAAACGTGACTTTAATATCGAAGCTACTCTGCCGTGCCCACGTGGTGGTGCAGGGCCCTCGTCGAAGAGTTCGGCTTCCACGAGATCGTGAACCAACCGTGTCGCCACTTGGTCGATCCGCGACTCGATTCCGGCTCACTCTTGTCCGGGTTACCTCCCCTATCGCGGTTCTCTACAAGCGGTGACTGGTGACAGGAATGCCCACTACTTCGTCACCAAAGATGTGTGCACCCTGGTTCGGGAGATTGAGTACACGTGGAGCCAACGTCACCGAAGGCTCCGGGGACCCGGAGGTGTTAGAGGAAAGTGTGATCAGCTCCCCGTTGCCGAAAGAACTGATGATAATTTGCTTCGCAGTCGCCTATTTACATACATCCCGGTGTCCCTTCGTTATCGAGAAAGTTTTTCAAATGCGAAATCTCGCGGTCACTTCGCTAACTACTCGTGGATACTCCGTTCACGAGAAAATAATCGAATCGGTGGAACGAGCGGTGTCCTCGGAAACTGAGACACCGTCTCACTATATAACAGGAGATGTGCAGACACCTCTGCTGCGTATCGTACCTGTGGATAACACAAATTATGCTTTTGGCTCTACCCAAACAAAAGCCTTTGCACCACCACTCTACATACCCCTATTACCCACTGAATTCAATGCGATCGAGATAGATATAAGGACCGACACAGGCAAACCAGTACCATTCCAGAGCGGAACGCTGACGGTTACATTACATTTTAAGCGTGTGCGATAAAGACATATATCACTATGGATCGATATATCGATCAGTACTCGAATCAGGTTGGAGGTGGGGTGGATCGAGTGTTCATGGGTGCCCCTTATCAGAGAGGCCATGGTCTAGGAAGCTTCTTGAGTGGTTTATTTCGGCGTGCGCTACCGTTACTGACTCGCGGGGCTCGTGCTGTGGGAAAAGAGGCTCTACATACCGGTTGGAATATATTGGATGATGTTGCGCATAATACACCATTCAAAGAGTCGTTTAAAACGCGAATAACTGAGAGTGGGAGAAATCTTAAACGGAAGGCTGAAGAAACATTTGAAAATCTCATGAAAGGTTCAGGATATAAAATACACGATCAATCCTCACAGCACCATTCGCTGTTTGGCCATCCTGGCTCACACATCGGTCCCTCAGCTCTTAAAGCTTTGAAATATACTAAAGTCCGTAAGGCTAAAAAATCTACGAAGAAAAAGAAGAAAAAAAATTCGCCTGCTAAGCGTAATAAAAAAAGCGGAAAATCGAAGAAAAAATCAACTAGCAAAACTAAAAATCGCAAAATTGCTCAACGTAAAAAGAGTACGGTTACCGATATATTTGGATAATTTTTCTATAGTTTTGTGAAATTTCGAGAAAATGTCTTTCCTACATGCACACTCTTGTAAGTGCTTAAAATCAGAGTTGGATTTATTCACTCTACCACCAACTCAGACAAGTATAGAGGCATCTCAGGGGCTACATTATAAACCTATTTCATCTCTTACCGATGAAGCGCCTATCGAATTTGTTGTACCCGGACATGGCGATGAATATATTGATCTAGCACATACGATGCTTAGTTTGCGCGTTAAGCTACAACCCAGAACCGGTGAGATGAACGAACACGACCGAGTAGCACCAGTAAACAATTTGTTACACTCGCTATTCAACCAGTTAGACGTCTCATTCAATCAAAAACTTGTATCACCGTCGAACAATGCGTACGCATATCGAGCATATATAGAAACATTGCTAAACTACAAATCTTCAACAAAAGCAAACCAGCTAGCCGCCAGCATGTGGATTGACGACACATCTCCAGAATTCGATGCAGTGCCTATCTCCACGGCACCTGTAGCTGACGACGCTGTTGCCCCAGTGCAGAAGAATAAGGGCCTAGCGGCACGCTAGGTATTAATGGTTAATGGTCGCTCGGTCGACCTTATAGGATATTTACATTCCGATATATTCAACCAAGAAAAGTTTTTACTCAACGGTGTTGAGCTACGCCTTCGCCTCGTGCGCTCAAGAGATGCTTTTTGTCAAATGGACACATCCGGAAAAGATTATAGTCTACACATTACCGATGCGAGCCTCATTGTTCGACGCGTGAAAATTAGTCCTGGTGTTTTAGTAGCTCATGCCAAAGCTTTAAGTAAAGGAACTGCTAAATATCCGTTTACACGTGTAGAAGTAAAACCATTTACGATCCATGCCGGTGTCCACGGTGAAACTCTAGATAATGTTATTCTCGGCCAGTTGCCGAAACGTATGGTGATTGGGTTTGTCGATAACCGGGCATTCAATGGCGACAGAACCCTGAACCCTTTCAATTTCTCACATTCTGGAGTCAATTTCTTTTCACTGTACGTGGACGGTGTACAAATTCCTAGTAAGCCATTGCAACCTGATTATCAGCATCATTTGTACACTCAAGCGTACCACACCCTAATATCTGGCACCGGAATACTCTGGGATGACGATAGTTGTGGTATAACCAGAGAGTCGTATCCATACGGTCATTGCTTATACTGTTTCGATTTGACACCGGACATTTCTGCCGGTAGAGCTGGGCACTGGAATCTTGTGCGCCACGGCAGTGTGCGTATAGAAGTACGTTTTACTAGTGCTTTCACAAATACGTTGAATTGTATCGTTTACTCAGAATTTGATAATGTAGTCGAAATTGATTCGTCGCGCCAGGTCGTGGTAGATTTTTCTGGATAAGTCTGACTCTTTTTTTTTCTATTTTTATGTAATCGTATATATTCGTTATGCGAAGGTGTTATAGTTAAAATAAAATATCTCAATACAAAATAACACTTGACTAATGTTTTTTTTATTTATTTCTTATTCAATTACAAGCCGTTCAAAAGCTTCGATTAACTCGTGCACTTCCCGATCTTTATTGTCACGTATCTGTTTCGTTTCATTGTTTGTGTGCTTCTCTCCAGTCGCTTTTTTCTCATCGTTCTTTCCATCAGTGTTGGGCTCGCAGGGCTCGCTGAATTGCTACAACATTTAAATATATATATAAATAACGAACCGTATGAACTTTATACAATTTAATTATTAATTATTTTTTTTACATACGACTACGCGCTGCTGTATTCGTTTCTCGCGCGCAATATATCGACGTCTCCGTATATGCCATAATTTTTTTATATTGACATTTCCTTCCTTTCTCGGCTTCCTTCGCCAGACTACTATCCTCACCCTTGGTTTTATACTTTTTCCCCGCGCTGTTTGTTGGCATTTTCGGAACTTGCGCGTTGATGACCGGCAAAACTTGTTGGGACGTTCCATTTTTAGTTTTCTATGCATCCGACTTGAGAATTGCAGTGCAAGTGAAGTCTTACTTCTTGTACCACGGTTACAGCGTAAATAGTAGTGGGGGGAGTGAATATTTGGAGTTTCGTTAACGTCACAATTGTAAGCGTAACAGGGGATGACCCTTTCGAACCCTTCCTCCTTCATCACCGTAGTGGGGTCTTCAACAGTCCTTACAGAAATGCATCTTCGTCTCAAGACTTTAGTATACTGCGAGATTTCAGCAGAGTCGAACGTATTTTTTTCCCATAAAAAATAAAAAAAATATGGACTACGTGGTTGATATTCAGGGGTTCTACGATAAGGATGATCGCTTTATTGCTAAAGAGGTAGCCGTACTAGCGCTTGACAAGCCGCTGATTGCCCACTGGATAGCATCTCCGCCACACATTTTCACGGAGCTCCCAAAGCTAGTGCGCTCAAAGAATAACTGGACAACTCGCCATCATCACGGTCTCGAGTGGTTCGAAGGGGATGTACCACTAAGAACACTACATGCGAACCTTCGTCAGATCACCAGATCTGCTGGAATCATATACACCCGTGGCCTCGAAAAAGCAAAATATTTGCAAAATGTTACTGCACGAGATATAAAAAACCTTGAAGACACCGATTGTCCGGCATTCAACGATCTTCTCTCCTCGGTAGAAGTGTGCCTCCATCACGGACTCTTGAAAAGGCCTGAACTATCTTGTCCTCTACATAACGCCGCCAAACTGAAAGACTGGATACTTCGCGACGTGGCTCCTACAACACTGCTGTCATCATCACCACGCTTCTTACCTGTCGCATCAAATCAAAACAACACATGCAGCTTATACTCTCCGACTGTGCCGAGTGATGAATACGACCCAGATTGCCCAGGCCTTGCAGGGTTTACACGCGACAGTGTCCCGAGGTTTTCACGCCGCAGATCAGATTCCAGCTCTGTTGACGAGACCGACGGCTCTTGTTGTTAATACCCATGACCACACACGCCCCGGGACTCACTGGGTTGCAATCTACATCGATGGCCGAGGACGGGGATCATATTTCGATAGTTACGGTATTCCACCAATTATACCAGAGCATATCCGCCGCCTACGAAAAAACTGTACTCTCTACCGATGGAATACGAAGCAAATTCAGAGCCTGTCTTCAAATGTGTGTGGCCATTTTTAGGCACTCACTATAACAATAGGCAAAGAGTGCCTATTAAAATGACCATCCGTTGCTCTTCGGAGTCTGTCGAAGGGGTTACTCCGCAGCGCATACTCCAAAAATTTTTATTTTTCACCATTTGCTTCGGTGTATCTCCAACATCATGCATAGTTACTTTGAAGTGACTGCGATGAATAGAAATATTTTTTTTAGCCTGCGGTGCAATGAAAACAACTTTTTGGCTGAATTTTTCTTCTCGGACGTCCGTATCACACTCTAACTTTAGATGGTGCGAACCAATTTTGTTCTCCTTCGCAGGGTTTTTTTATTACATTATTTCCAGTATGCACATTACTTTTAAAACCAATCTAAGACCTTTAAGTATTTTTTCTAAAAAATTATTGGCTACATTTTGTATTTGCCTTCGGTCAAGTGTCCGTACGGTGCCATAATAATGAACTCTACGAACCAATTTTTTTCTCCTTCGCAGCATCATTTTGTTTTATCAAAAGCACTACGCACAACAAATTTAGAGACAATCCTACATCTCTAGCTATTTATTCATCACAATTTTCCATAAAAAAATTATTTTCTCACATCTGATGTCCGTACGGTGCTGCAATTAAGAATCCTGGAAACGAATTCTTTTCTCTTTCGCAACAATATTTCATTGCATCGAAAGCACTATGCACAACAAATTTTGAGTCATTCTGACAAATATAATTTTAATTATAAAATAATTCAAAAACAGTGGTTATAACAAGATTTGCTTTAAAGGTTATGTTATTTAGATTTGCCAAAAATCCATTTTTCATCATGTAAAAAAAAAAAATTCGGTTGTGAAAAATAAAACACGAAATATCATACACAGATTCAGAAATTTTGGCGTTTTTTATTTCGAAAATAATATATTATCACCGAAAATCATTCGCAATGTTTTACCATATTTTATTCACATTCGTAATAAAAATGATAAATTTCACGTATTCACTGAACAAATTGGTAGTAAACTCACAAAAAAGATTCATCGAATATCCAAAATAATTACAATTTCCCAAATAGAACTAAAAAAAATCGCGAGTATATATTTTTTCGTTTTATTCTGACTGTCAAACTTTGGAAGCAGATGACAATTTCGTAGCAAACGATACACAGATGCTCATACGTCGCGGCGCGCGTACTGTGTGGCCGGATAATTTTCAAATAAAAAAAAAATCGACATCTCATTTCAATTTTTGTTCCTATTTTGCGTAAATATAAATGGATTCTACGCGGTATAGCGCAAATAAAAAGTGTGCAATCATAAAAAAAAGAATTTTCTATCCTTCGACCGTCGAAGATTCATCGCAGCCGAAATCTTTGTCAATTATATTCACCCGATTTATTCGTTTACAGTTAATAATAAAAACTGCAAATTATTTTTCTGGCAACGTATTTTCTCCTCTTCAAAACAAGCCAAAATAAGAGTCGAAATCTTTTTTCGCTGCCGAGATATGATTTTTTTTAAGCAAAGACTAATTTTACGAATTTTCGTCAAAAAACGAATCGTTTTTTCAAATTTCTCGAAATTGCCGTCTATAATCCTTTCCTCTTAAAGAAATCGTATTTACAAACTGACTCTCCGCGTTATTGCGCAGATAAAAAGTGTGCTATGTTTAAAAATTTAATTTTTTACACTTCGATCGTCGGAAATTCATCACATTCGAAATATTTGTCAATTTTGTTCGCTGGATTTATTCGTTTACACTTGATAAGAAAACTGCTAATGATTATTCTATCGACGTATTTGCAACGTTTTTTTTTTTTCAAATTTTTTCAAATTTTCGTCGAAATACGAATTTCTTTCATATGCTCACGTCTTGAAAAGTTTTTTTTTCGCAAAAAAAAAAAAAAAAAAAACAATTGTACTCTTAAAGAACAATTATAAACAATTATTTATCAAGAAAGTGAAAAACACTGAATTTGTCGATTTTACGAGTTATTCCGTCCCGAGAAACTTATCCTCGTTTGTGATTAAATAAAATTAAATAAAATACGATAGGATATGATGCTAAATTTGATATTTTTAAGCGACGATAAATATCAATAAAATTTCATTGAAAAACGAAAAAAATTATCAAATTTCTCAAACTTCTCGTCTCCGATACTTGTCTGTTCTACAGAGACAATAACGAGCTGATTCCATGTATTACGAAGAAGAAAAAAAATATATCTCAAATGGTAGAAATGAAATTTGTTATAAGAAGACTGTCAAAGAGCCTTCAAAGTCGAATTTTTCAAGAATTTCATCAATTTGTAAAAAAATACTTCGGAGCTATCCAAGATGACAAATTTTTGATTCGAGTAACGTACTACTTCCTCTTCAATACAAGACAGGAACCAAAAGATATATTTTTTCTTTCTCGAGATAGCATTTTTTTGCAGCATCCATAAATATCGAAAAAATTTCATTAAAAATCACAAAGAATAGTAAATTTCTTGAACTTTTCTTCTACAATGATTTGATTTTCTACAGATAAAATAACGAACTGATTCCATCAATTATGGGGAAGAAAAAAAACACTGAAGGGGAAGGATTTAAAGGGGATATTTGCCCTGAATGCTAAATGGTAATCGTATTGGTGTCGGTACATGTTTTGTGGGTTTGTTTTATATTTATTAAATCTGGTCATAAGTTTTAAGCCAATAAAACGACTTTACTAGACATGATTTGATTCTTTAAATTAATTTGATCAAGTGCTACGTGATGCAATTCGTTATATTTGTCTCGTGTCTCAATATTTGACAATTTATCGTCAAACAAAAAGGAAATATCCGCCGTGATTATTAATAATCAATTGGTACAAAAAAGAAATATTTTTATTCGACGAAGGTTAAACACTATGAATTAATTTACGTAACTGATAAATGTGTTTCCCTCATACGTACTTTCGAAAAGAAACGCAGAGCGCGACGTATAAACATACTTCATCCGTAGCGCATAGCGCAATGTGTAAATACACTCGATACGGAGCGCGTAGCGCGACGTGCACCCCCGTGAGTGCCTTAAAAAATGTCCCTTCGGGACATTTTTCGGGGGGTTTGGGGGGCGGAGCCCACCAACAAGAGCATCTGCGCCCGCAGGGCGCTGAGACGCTTGTTGTGTTATGTTTCTTCATCATATGGCTCGCGGGAGCTCTCTACTTCGATTCGGGTCTCTTTTCACCGCCGATCTCAAACGAAACGATCGCATTGCCGCTAATTTTTACAAACGATTAATGACGCGCACCCCGACCCGATTGAAAAGTTTAAATGAACTTTCTGAAAAAAGATCGCTTACTGGGAGGGGTCTTCATGTTAGAAAATACGTTCAATATTGTCGTCCCAGGCTAGATCATTTTTTTTTTTGTAAAGTGAAGGGTAATATTAAAAAAAAATAGATATATATGTATACCGAGGTTTTAAAAAATAAAATAAAAATAAAAAAATACTTTGTATTAATATTTTCTTAATAACTTACCTTCCTTTCCTATGTCTATATAAAAAATTTTGCAGAAAAAAATATTGTGACCTTTTTTTTTTTCATCATCATTACTTACTTACCTTTATTTTTTCTTCGTTTTTTCTTTATTTTTTTATAAATTTTTTTCATTTTATTTCAAACTTATTTCCTTTTTTTTTTTTTTTTTGTTAAAATTCTGCAAAAATAAAAAATTTCCAGCATTGCATGTTTTTGTGCGACCGCACGAGCCGCTCGTCAGCGGCACCAACGCTGGCCTTCGCTCAGCGGTATGCCAGACACTTGTGACCCCATTAGTAACAGTTCTCACCGCGATGGGCCCTGGCGCTCCGAGCGGCTGTCACTACCCCACGCGCTCGCCTCTCAAACTCCCTCCACCACACGCCCCCACCATCAGCCCACGCGTCGAGCTAGTCGAGTGACCGACCAAGGGTGGGTGGTTGGGATCCGGACGTCGATGGAGTAACATCTTCCTCTCCACCACCCCCTCCCTAACCACCCTTAAGACAGCTCGACCGGCAGCATAAGGCTCTCCAGCTGACCATCGAGAGAGGGGATGAGTAAGCGAGAGCGAAACGGCAGCGAAAAAACGACCCCCCCCCCCCCCCCCACTACCAACCGCCGCCATTTTGAAATATTGTCTATAGGTACTGACCTCTACTTGGATAGATTGCTCACATTGAGAAAAGCTCTAAGTGTCGTCTTATGCGATCGAGGTTTGTTTCCGGGCATATCATCTATCGAGTATTAGATCGATCGAGATATCATCGATTGAGTTTTAGAAGTAAAAAAAACGCATTGTAATGTAATATATTGTCTATGGTATCGAAAAGGTATGCCATCGTATTTGACGGAAAAAGAATGGCAATCTGTCAGCGAGTTCGTGGAAATTCTCGAACCGCTTAAAGAGGCCACCGATCTAATGAGCGGCGACACATATCCGGGGGTCTCTCAATATATTCCCGTTGTCGAGACGCTTAAGAAAGCTGCTCTCACCGATGACACAGGGATGGAAGTCGACGACGAGAATTGGAGTGAGAGTGACATAGTGCGTCCTCTTTTTGCTGCTTTACAACGACGTTTTGGGTTCGTGACGACGAACAATGATCCGATGGTTTTCGCGATGGTTCTTGATCCTCGGTACAAAGATCGGTTCATCCCTACTGCAACTGATAAGCACGAGGTAATCAAACAATTGAAGTGGAAGGTTACGTTGCTTTACGGCAAAAGAGTTCCGGTTGCGTCCGAACGAGGACACACTAGCCGTAGAGACACCGAAGGTATTTTGTATTCTAAAACGTGATGATCAATTAATCAACATTTGATTCCACCCGAAAAATAATACCCATAATTTATTGGCCTATTTAAACGCGCATTTTCTGCACTTTGTCTAGGCGAACCTAAGTCGAAACTACAAAAATTGTTTGATATGTTCCTTGATTCTGAAGACGACGACGACGAAAGTAACGTCGACACCGAATTAAAAGTTGTGACGTATTTTTCACCTAACGGAAACTCTAACTCAAACCCTATAATTAAAATAAAAAAAAAAAAAACCAAAAATCGAAAAGCTCAAACCAAACGGGAGTAAAACGCGAACGAAACTTACGTCACCTTCGGCCGTCCACCCTCGCGGATGCATCGGCGTCCCGGTGGGCGCCAGTTAATTTTGTTTCGCCGGTATTAACAACCGGTCTAAACTGGAGGCCGGTGGAACGACCTCCGCAGGGTAGATTTTTGTTTCGCCGGAATCACCAATCCGGACTATACTGGAAGTCGGTGGAACAGCGACCTCCGCAACGACAAAACGAAACGAAACGAAAAGGATACGAGAACTAACGCCGACGCATTCGCGAAAGCAAACGGTTGCGGAAATGCACCGTTGCTCAGGATGCGGGTTGTGGTAGAAGGGTCGCGATCCGAGGTCAATAGAATAGCAACGAGAAACGGAGATCGAAATCTCAACGTTAATTTAAGCGGGACCGAAAAATAATAATTTGGCTAAGAAGCCACGGGATCACACGCAAGTGCATCGAAAACGCTCAGCTGATTGAACGATCGAAGCGAGCTAACGAGAACGTAACAAAAGCGGTTCGATAAGCGATCGACAAATTTCTATAATTCAAAAACTCACCGAAACTTCATTTTAATCCTGTAATGAGCGGGAATCTGTATCTCACGATACACCGAGAACCGAATCACTATTACCGCTGCACAAGGAGCATTATTTCTAATGCTTCACTCACGCACGGGATCGCGAAGAATTTATTACAAAATTCTTTCGCTACACTCAACTCACGAAACTCGAGCGATAGCCGAACGCGAACGAGAAACTAACAGCTAGGCCACACTGTGTGCGCGAGAAAGATAGCCTCACTCGAGCGCGCGAACAATAGGCCGAACGTCAACAACACGGGAGCGCGAGAGAGACCCGAGTTACCTCTGGGGCAGCTCTCGGTAGACTGTTTTGCCTATTACACTATCTCGACGAAATCTTATTATTATTTCGGAGATCGCGATCGATAGCTACTGCCCTCTCAACTATTTCGCTACGTTATCGATACGAGATTCGAAATCCTTAGCGGTAATCGGGGATCTAAAAGGGATCTTCGCAATCGTTACCCCTAGTCAATGCGTGAGATACAAGGCTCTACTCAACTATAACGCAGCGCAAGGTGTTCCACCACTCTTGCCTCGACCAAACGATACCTCCGCCTGATCTCAACGCATTGCACTATCTCTTGGGGTGCCGGGTTTGCACCGGACTTTGACGTATTCGCAAGACTTTTCGCCGAGTCCTTTCTCTATTTGGGCTTTTTATTATTACTTTTTACACCACCAAATAGAGTCGGAAACGTCGACTAAACTGAACTAAAAGAAATTTGAAATCGTGAACCAAACTAAGCAAACGCAATCTCAAAACTCGAACTGAATTAAAATAATAACGATAATGAAGCTAACTGGAATAATTATAACAAAATGATGCAAAAACTGTAAAAATCTCGATCGGTAACTCAACGAGAGCGTGACGGTATCTTAAGTCGCTGGGAGAGGCAGTAACGCGAACTTCAGCACTAAAATCGTAATTTCCATGCGAGTAACGGTAGTTTTGGGTTTTTATGACGTCGATTCCAAAAAATCACGTCACAAAGTTTATTTGGACGAAAAAGTTCAGTTGCGAAAAGTTTGTGTATTCGATTGGTGGTCGAAAAATCATTGTTGTTTCCCAGCACTCGCCCACACGGCCAAACAATATTTAAATATTCCGGCCACCCAAACGACGAGCGAGAGGCTTTTCTCGACAGCCGGGGATATTGTTACGCCGAACAGAGGTCAATTGATGAAGCTGAAGCTAGCCGCTGCGGCTAGTTTCGCCAGGGGCGAAGCCTGATGAAAAAGGGGGGCTATGGTGCCCCATCTGTTAGGGACGTTCCGATAATGTTTAAATTCGGCAGTCGTCTTTACATTAATATACGGTTACGGATAATGCTCCCAACACGTAGAATATGATTTTGCAAGGGGACCAGGTTTTTAACTATTTTTTAGCAATTGTTTATAACGAGCGGAAACAGTATATCGCCTCGCATAATTCGCTTGATTTTTTTTCGAAGTTGAAACTTGGTATAATAGTTAGGGTTAATGCCCCCAACACGTAGAATATGATTTTGCGAGGGGACGAGGTTTTTAATATTTTTTTAGCAATTGTTTATAACGAGCGAAAACAGTATATCGCCTCGCATAATTCGCTTGATTTTTTTTCGAAGTCGAAACTTGGTACAATAGTTACGGTTAATGCCCCGAACACGTAGAATATGATTTCGCGAGGGAACGAGGTTGTTAACTTTCGAATAACTTTACTGCGACACGTTCCGGCGTAGATTTTGAAAATCAAACATTACACCGTAAGCTCTTCGGTAGCTAAAAAAATACAAAATAGACACGACAATACACACGCAAATATAAAAGATTATTGAAAATACACAACGAACGTGTATTAAAGATTACACAATTGAAAAAACTCACCTGTTATATAAAAAATCCACATTTTCCCTGAAAAAAAGTAAACAAAACAGACGACACAACACTTCACCAACAAAATCTTTTCATGAAAAAAAAAAAAACACTTTTTGTTTGTACAATTAACTTATACACTCGCATTCGCGCACTAATAAAAAAACATTAATTAACACGATAATACGAATGCAGAGAACCGGGTCGAACGGCACTCGAGAAAAACCGATCGCGGCGTGATTCTCAGCTGATCTACGCACCAACAATAAAGGATCCTTCCTTACCGATGACGCGATGAAATATCGCGGCCGGTCAAAAAATCATAAATAAAATAATAATCATTGTTACACGCACTTAGTGATGCAGAATGACCCTAATTTTCTAGTTCGATTAAATTACAGATATTCTGCATCACTAAGTGCGTGTAACAACGATTGTTATTTGTTGCGTTAGTTTGACGTGGATTCGCCCATATACTCGAGTCATCGAATGAGAGAGCGCCGGGATTGGCGAAACGGGAATCATCCGAGAGAGAGGAGACAGCGAGACGCTCGCGATAAGCTTGCGATAAGCAACGACTCCCTCTCACTCGGCGTCTATCCGCGAACGGATAAAGTATTGTCATTACGCGAAGTCTATCGTTTATATTTTGAGTTTATCGTTATCGTTTTTGTTGAGAAAAAGAAAAGAGAAATTCATCGCGTCGATCGACGCGCGATAATAAAAGAAACATTTAGTTATTGTGTGTAATCTCGTGTATTTATTTTTGCCTGAGTGAAAACGCCGTTTTCATCTCTTTTCTCGTTGAAAATATTTGAAATCTGCGTTATAAGCTCGACACGGTCGATCGCGCAATTCTAGACTGTAAAATAATTCTTAGGTTCAATTTAAAGCGATGAAATCAAGTACGCGCGTGCGTTCAATAATATCAGTTCGTTCATCCCGTCCCGGTAGTCTGAGTGAAAACGCCGTTTTCATCTCTTTTCTCGTTAAAAATATTTTAAATCTGCGTTATAAGCTCGACACGGTCGATCGCGCAATTCTAGACTGTAAAATAATTCTTGGGTTCAATTTAAAGCGAAGAAATCAAGTACGCGCGTGCGTTGAATAATATCAGTCCGTTCATCCCGTCCCGATAGTCTGAGTGAAAACGGCGTTTTCATCTCTTTTCTCATTGAAAATATCTGAAATCTGCGTTATAAGCTCGCCACGGTCGATCGCGCATCGCTAAACTTTAAAATAATTCTTAGATTAAATTTAAAGCGATGAAATTAACTACGCGCATGCGTTCAATAACATCAGTCCGTTAATCCCGTCCCGGTAGTCTGAGTGAAAACGCCGTTTTCATCTCTTTTCTCTTCAAAATATTTGAAATCTGCGCCATAAGCTCGGCACAATCGTTCGCGCATCGCTAAGCTATAAAATATTTCTTAGATTAAATTTAAAGCGATGAAATCAACTACGCGCGTGCGTTCAATAACATCAGTCCGTTCATCCCGTCCCGGTAGTCTGAGTGAAAACGCCGTTTTATTTCTTTTTTTTTTTTATGTTTAAAATCTATGCCATAAACTGGACATGGTCGATCGCGCATTTCTAGACTGTAAAATAATTCTTAGATTAAATTTAAAGCGATGAAATCAAGTACGCGCGTGTGTTCAATAATATCTGTCCATGTATCCGGTTCTGATGGTCCAAACGGAATCACCGTTTTCATCTCTTTTATCTTTGAAACGATTTGAAATTTGCATCATCAGCTCGGCACCATCGATTGCGGATTGCCGCACTATAAAATTATTTTTTATAAAATTTACAGCGATGAAAACAACTAGGCGCGTGCGTTAAGTAATGTCTGTCCATGTATCCGCTTCTGATGGTCTTAACGGAATCACCGTATTCATCTCTTTTATCTTTGAAACGATTTGAAATTTGCGTTATAAAGTCGGCACAATCGATCGCGGATTGCCATACTATAAAATGATTTTTCATAAAATTTACGGCGATAAAAACAACTAGGCACGTGCGTTCACTAATGTCTGTTCATGTAACCGGTTCTGATGGTCCAAACGGAATCACCGTTTTCATCCCTTTAATCTTTGAAATGAATTGAAATTTGCGTTATAAAGTCGGCACAATCGATCGCGGATTGCCAAACTATAAAATTATTTTTTATAAAATTTACAGCGATGAAAACAACTAGGCGCGTGCGTTCACTAATGTCTGTTCATGTATCCGGTTCTGATGGTCCAAACGGAATCACCGTTTTCATCTCTTTTATCTTTGAAACTATTTGAAATTTGCATCATCAGCTCGTCCCAATCGATCGCGGCTTACCAAGCTACCTTACCTTTCAATATTTTTTAGAATGTTTCCTGTTGCAAATTATGCGTTCCTCCAATTTTCTGCATATTTGAATGTAGCTGAATGAATGTTCTCATATTCTTCATATCTGAATACATTTCTAAATTTAAAAAAACCCTATTCTGCAAATGTCGCTATTGTCATGTTATGGTCCGAACAGCTCTCAGGCATGTAATTATGATTTTCACGCTAATATTATTTTATATAAATCGTAATTTCATTTTTTTTTTCAAACTGTGAAATACTTTTAAAGAAGCAAGCGGTTCAGTGGTGACCCATCAACCCACAATTTCAATGTTCATCGTTATTGTATTTAAAAATTTAAGCACTTTGGTGAAAAATTTATCTGACACAGTTTTATCGATTACTCAAGCAGTTGATAATTGCTTGCGTTACTTTATCCGTCGATCAAACCAAATTTCGATTAAAATAGATTGTCATAGAGCAATATGATTTTATTTGAACACTACCAGCTGCAATATAGAAATTCTTTCTGAAGTAGTTTGATCACTTTCTCGAACCGCTGATAATAATTTACGTTAATTTATCAACTAAAATGTCTACTAAAATTTATCTGATAAATCTGGTTAAAACAACAATTAAGAAATCGACAAAAGTTTTCTCAGATGAATTGCTTCATATAATTATTATTTATTTTATAAAATTCTTTTATTTATAATTTTTTTCTGTATTCTTCAAATACATTTTTTTGCTAAAAGCCGAAAAAGTCAAACTTTCACAAAATTCTTTAGACTGTCCAGCTTGACCAATGTCCCGTCGTGCCTTTTTCTTGTGTCCGTGAGCAGCCTGTATACACTGTGACGGGCTTTTTGTCGCTTCGGACGACGACAATCGGCTACCCCGCCCAAAATATAATGACGTCCCGTTTTCTTGCACTTTATTCCTCTACCGTTAGTTGGGCGCCAGCACACCGTATCAACCCCAGTATGCAAGGGTTTACTTCTTCGCTTTGAATTCTACTATCTCTTACGGCTAGCAGGAGGGGTGCAATTCGGGAAACAATAAAATAGTATTCTTCAACGCACTGATTAAAATAACAGGACAATCATCACACTCTTTATTTTAACAGTCGATTCTTTCATACAACTGACTCGCGAGACTCAAGATTAGTTTCGTAACCATAGAATAGTTTCGTCTCTCACCGCTGCGGGCGGAAATCACCCGAGAAATTTCCCGGAAACACCGGGCACGAGCGAGAAAGCCACGGCAACACGTGTACGGCACAAAAAGAACCGAAGATGGTCTGCACTGCGTGCACCTACCTTGAATTTCCCTGTCCGTTATCCTACACGGGTCGTCCTCGTGTCTTTCCTCAAGCTACGAGCCGTTATCCTCTCACAATTCCTCGGCCGTCGTCACGGCGGTTAATCCTCACAGTAATTAATCCCTCAGCCGATGACACGGGGTACAATGATTTCTTTCACTCCCGTGGCTCGCACGGCGTAAAATAACTGTCACAGACTATTCTTATTACACTAATTTCTAACTAATCGAATCTCTATCGCGCATTACGCTAATCGATCTATCTCGTTCCACGCGTCGCGCGAGAGTGCCTCTCGCTCGTGCTCAGTTACGCGTCTCGGTAATTGGTGGGAGGGGGAACGAGCCCTTTGTCGCCGAAAATCGCCTGATTGTTGGAATATTCGCGACGTCTCTCCTCTCGTGGTTCCCCTCTCGTGTCTCCCACTGGCCGTCTTCGCGTAGCTGGACACCTGTAACGTACAATATATGCGCCGGCAGTCTCTCGAATCCTCTAGATTTTTCTCTCCTCGGGTATCGTCGGGGGACGACTCGGTATTCGCGTTATCCTATGACTCTCGCGCGTTCCTAACGGCTAGCGTGCCTGCGAGAGCGTTACAACGCCTCGTCACAACACATACGCGGCCCCACTCGATAATAAGTATAAAAAATCACACGATGTGCTGCGAAAAAAAAATAAATCTTGTGCATGATATGAAAAGTTAAAGATGAGAATGTCGCAACTTCTGGCGAATGTCAGGAAACTTATATTCCGCATTAATTTAAATCAAACACGACGTTTCGTTTCAAGAAAACGGTTTATTCACGTAAACAGTCCAAATATCACGTCCGTGAGCTTCAACGCGTTTCTAGAAACTCTCTCGTGTTATTCTTTATTAAGGGGACTTAGTCACCTAAAAAATCGAAAAGTAAACAATTTTTTTTGGAGTATATATAAGTTTAATGAAAAATTCCATTTTACCTCCATAATATATATGTGTTAGACTACCGCTGTGAATTTTTTTGGAGACCTACGGTGTATTCCGGTGTAATGCGCAATGGTCGAACATTTTTCCTTCGCCGCAGCTTGCGGACTGAACGAAAGCATCAATCTTTTCTTGCGATGTCTTATTTTCTTCGTTAGAGAGTTTATTGCGGAACGAGTGCGGGGATTTTTTTTTTTGAAGTTTCGCTGGCGAAGCTATGAGTTAAAAACTACCAAAAAATTCACTTTTTTCACTTTTTATCTCGTAACCACTCACATAATGGCTTGCGATAAATCCAATTTTGATCGCATGAAAAATCCCTGCACTCGTTCCGTAACACTGACTGTTACGAAGAAAATGAGCCGTCTCAATCCAAAATCGATCTCTCTGAAACCTGCGGCAAGCGAAGAAAAATAAAATGGAAAAAAAATAATTTCACAGATTAATGAAAATAACCAACTTGGGTGATTCGCAAAAAAAATTATTTTTATATTTTTTTTGTTGCATAAAAATGTACACTTTTTTTTTCTATCACATAAAAATCAGATTTTTTTTTCACTTCACAAATCTCGTAAATGCAAAAAAAATGTTTAAAAAATAAAAAAAATATACTCTTACGTCAAATGTGACGTTTAGAAAAGAGGTTAAGTCTGCGAGACTTTTCGCTTTGCGACACTGTCACTGTGAAAAACATTTTTACACTATTGCGGGCAAAAATACAGAATATATTTCGTTCATTCGGAAAAACTGTAAACACTGACACATAACTAATTACACTGAGTTTACAAGCTCCGTTTTTTACCCGATTGACACAATCGAGTAAAAATCATCGCTGCTACATTACGCCGGTGTATCGCAGACTCAAAACAAAGCGCGGTAGCGGCGATAATCTGAGTCGCATCGATTAGACGTAACGACCCTTTGGTCGGTAAATCGTTACCTACCGAACGCAGTTTCGACATCGATTGTTTTTTTTATGTTCTTTTCTCGATGTTTCTTATTCTTCTTATTATAAGAAAAAAAAACATGCGGAGATGCGGTATTCCGGCATTGTTTGTGTTGCATTTCGGCATTTTTTTTTTCACGCATTATTTATTTCTAACACTACTAAAACGCTTCTAACTTCGGTAATTTTTTAAATTTCGTTCTAAAATTTGGTGTGTATGTAGTACACCGTATGTACATTCAGAAAAAAAATTAAAAATAAAAAAATAATTTTTAGGTGACTCAGCCCCCTTAAACAAACTAATAGCGTTCCTTGGCAACTAAATACGTGTGTTCTCGATATCTGCTCCAATTCGGCCGTCTTGATGATTATCGACGTCCCCGACGATGGTTTTGGAGTTAATTTTCTCTCGGAATTTTCTTCAAGCGATCGATAGCGATGATCCCTTTGTATAATCGTTGAATTTGTTGTTCGCCCTCGATGTCTTGAATCAAATATCGATCGTTACCAATTTCCTTCACAACTTCGTATGGACCTCGATATTTTTCAGCCAATTTTCGAGTATCCCCTGTTGCTGGTGCTTCATAACGAATAAGTACCAACTGCCCTGATTCAAGCCTTTCTGGTGAGTTCCGTTTCTTGTCAAATTGTTTACTTAGCGCCTCTTTATTTTTTTGCAATAGTTCAGCAACGTCTTCGGGTTCTTCTTCGGCGCCGAACTTTTCATTCAATTCTCGTATCTCTCGTATTAATAAAGATTCTCCTTTTCCCATCGGCTTGAAATTAAATATGAGTTCCGCAGGTGTCTGTTTCATAATACGATGAGTGCTGTTATTAATAGCCCACTGTACTTCGTAAATTCTCTCGTCCCAATCGGTGTGTTCATCATCTTTTGTTACGGTGGGTAGACAATTTAGAATAACGCTATTTATTATTTCTATCTGACCATTCGCCCTCGGCGTTCCTGCGGCGATCCGGACGTGTTTTATTTCATATTCTTCGCAAAAATCCGTGAATATTTTTGATATAAACGCCGCTCCTTGATCACTAATAATTCGCTTAGGTTTCCCATAATGATTCATCAACTTTTGTAAAATCGTAACCGTTTCTTCCAATCTCGTCGTCTCGACTGGTTCGAGAATAACGTATTTGCTATAGGCGCAAATTACTCCCAACACATATTTTTTTTCGCGTGCCGTTTTTATGAAAGGTCCGAGATGATCGACGTGAATTGTTTCAAAAGGAATACTCCCTTTCTCGATTGGATGCAAATATCCGGATTTCTTTCCCGTTTGACTCTTATACTATAAGCAGTTAATGCATCGATTAATGTCCGTTGTTACATACTCCCGCATTCCTGGGAAATAATATGTTTCCTTGAGTTTGGATAGTGTCTTATCTATGCCCAAATGCGCAAGACTTTTGTGAGCTGTTGCAACAACTTCATATCGCATCACCGCAATCGCCCCTTCGTAGTGCGATATACTCTCGCGTTGCACATAGTAAAGGTTTTATGCGTTTCAGCATCGCCTTCCTCCAATTTGTTTCGTACAGCGAGAATCTCAGGACTGGCGCGTTGCATTGCCGCGATCCAGTTCGTGTTAATGTTGATCCCCAGAATCGGCATGCCTACTATCGGTGTTCCTTCAGCCGGTTCCACTGGAAATCTGCTCAATCCGTCGGCGATGCAATTCTGTTCGCCTTTGAGATATTGGATATCATAGTTGTACTCCGAAAGCTTCACAATGCCATTGCCGTATTTCCGTCTAAAGACCCGAGAATAATATTCATGATCCTTTGAAAAACGGCTGGCGCGTTACATAACCCAAAAGGCATTCTTTTAAATTGGTAATGCCCGTCCGGTGTAACGAACGCGGTTTTATCCCTCGAATCGCGTGCCATCGGTATTTGGTAGTATCCGCTGAAGAGATCCAAACTTGTGAAAAACTGATGCCCTCTCAATCTATCTATTTGATCGTCGATCAACGGCATCGGATATTTATCCTTGATTGTTATTGAATTTAACGCCCTATAGTCGACGCACATTCTTATTTCTCCACTTTTCTTGCGTACCAATATAATTGGACTCGCGTATTGAGAGATACTATCTTCTATGACATCCGTTTTTTTAATTCCGCGATCATATCTTTAACCTGTACTTTTTCATGATACGACAATCTATACGGCCGATAACAGACCGGTTTTTCAGTGGTTAAATGAATCTCCATCTCCGAAACGTTTGTCCTTCCCATTTGTTGATTATTTTTCGCGACGATATCACGATATTCATTAATCAATTCCAGCAATTTAGCGTGTTTTTCATCGTCTAATCGGAGTCGATTTCATCTCCGCGAATCTCTTAAGTATGAAATTTACGTGTGCTTTCTTCTTCCGTACATACTTCTCCACGAGCGATCGTTTCTCCTTTCTTGATCGTTCTATTACTGTTTCTGAGATTCATTATCGGAATGGTTGATTTACCTTCTTCGTTGGTGCTTATAATATATCGTGGTATTACGTTTCCTGTGTCTCGTATTCCTCCTTCTACGTAGAAATTTTCTCCATGTATATTTCCGACAACGTTAATATGTCCCAAATAATTTCTTGGAATCACAATTTCTTTCTCGGTTATAAATCTTATTTTATTCGGCTGTTCCGTCTCAATCTTCAATAATTCGTTCAAATCATCGGTTATTTTTAACGCTCCTTGCGTATTCAGTATGTGAACATTCCGTTGCTTTGTGTAGGTGTGTCCAACGAGTAATGGCACGATCTGTGCATCCTTCGGCCCGACGAAAACGTTGCACTTCGCCTTAACACCGTCGATTGCGATTTCAACAGTCATTGCGCCCATCGGAGTGACTTCTCCTCCTCCGTAACCAGCCAATTGCTCAAATTTCCCCTCAAAATACGTTAAATTCAGACTGTCAGCGTAATTCTTGCGTAAAATAGTCGCAGAACTTCCCAAATCTAAGTAACATCTGATCTCCTTGCCATTAATTAAAGCTTCCTTAAAAAACTTTGCATGCGTATTTCCCTCAATGTGTAAAACTGCTGGGTTATCGACTCTTCTAACCTCTTTTATTTGGTCTTTCGTCTCCGATTGCACAGAACAATTTCGTGCATAGTGGCCTGATTTTCCGCATTTAAAACAGATTATCTCATCGTAATTCTTTGCTGTTCTTATCGGTGTAATGTTCGTTTGTTCTTTAGAGGTTTGATAAGACTTCTGCTCCTGTCGTTGACCGTCCTTTTTTACGAATGTTGGCTTCGGAGTTGTGCTTTCCCTTATAAAACTATCTCCACTTTTTAAATCTGGCAACAAATCGCTCGGCTGTTTGTAACGTGACAAAGGCCCCAAGTATGAACGGTACTGAAAACTGTCCAAACCATCGACGATTCACTCGATTATCTCGCGAGTTCCCATGCGCGCGTTATTACATCTGGAAAGTTTTTCGTAAAAATATTCTACTGTTTTGACCACTTTTCCATTTGTACTTTTGAGTTTCAAGAACTATCTTGATGCCGGCGTCTTCGGCTAGAAACGTTTGTTTCAATAACGTCTTCCAATCCTCCCACGTTCTGTTGGCTCTTCCGAGGCTACCCTTTCATGTTTTAGCTACTCCTTCTAGTTTTGATAACGCGTAATGCTTCGTAGCTAGATCGTCCCATCCGTACATGTCAGCATATTCTTCCATTTTATCGATCCACCGATGAATGTCGAGTTTTTCATCTACTGGGCCGAACCCAGGCAAGACCTTCGATAAATCCATGAATCCATATGTACGGTTCCGAGAATCGTTCGTCAAGCTCATTCTTCCTAAGTCTGGAAAATCAGTGTCCAAATCCAACAACGGAACATGGTTCGATAAATGTCCACGTTGTCTTTCGCCTACGGTGATTTCAGCGTTGTTTTTTAACAGAAACGACTGTCTGGAAATACGATTTCCATCTTCTATATTATTTTCGACATCTTCCGCCGATGTTGACGGATGAATAGGGGTCCCCTGCATTTCTTCACGTACCCCGTTAAGCGGGTCGTTTATCGGGGAATCGTTTATCGACGGATCGTTTATCGGCGGGTTGTCTATCGTGTCTACTTGAACTTTCCGTTGACGACCTCTCTTTCTCTTGATTGGTGATTTCTCAATATTAGACTCCACGATGCTTTCGCTTGCGAACTCAATCTCCAAATTGTACGTTCCTAATCTTGGTAATTTCAATTGTGTTCAATGCTGCTTGAGAAATTCCGTTATCTCGATGCACTTGATAAATCCCGGATTCATTTACACTTGATTACCGCGTATATTGAGTTATTATCCCACTTCTGAGAATTGTCGCAACTCCTGGCGAATGTCAGGAAACTTATGTTACGTCCCGTAAAAATTCATAAATTAGGAATTAAAAGTTTATTAAAAAAATAAATAATCTTAATAATTAAGTAGTAATTTAGTTACAATAAAATAATAAAAGGAAAGAACAGAGATATTAGGTCAGGAGAGCATGAGGACAATAAATAAGGGAAAAGTTAATAACGAAATTCCAGGAATAATGACACCGGAAATATCGGAATAAAGAACAGGAGTATAGTTACAATCAGGTAGACATGAAAAAGAAAGAAAAAGAATTCGGTATAGAGAAACTCGAGTAGTAAGAGATAAGAAAACATGTATGATACGCGAATTTATGTGTCGGTGCAGCTCCCGCTTGAACGGTGCCTGGCGCGAGGCGAGTAACGCCTAAATCGCCCGTTAACGGTATTGAGAGCAGCACCTTACGGACAGCAAAAATATCGATATCGATAGATGGGTTTAAACGCTGAAAAAGGCGGAAAACGGTGAAATAACAGAGAAAACGCATAGGACTGAGTTAATCAAGAGTGAATACGTAAATAAGGAGTAATTAATAATTAAACAAATAATAATTAATCGGGGGGAAATAAAATAACCCTAAATAATAAGCAAGTGGTAAAACAGATTAAAAATGGGAAATAGAAATGTTAAACATGAGAAGTAAAATTGTCAAAATAAACGAACAGGGAAAATATTGAATGGATTGTTAAAATTCGAAATAATGAAACGAATAAAAATCAACGTAAAAACACCATTTAAATTTCTATAGAAAACTCAAGAATCCGTAAAGGAGATCGCAGAAGAAAAGATAAACAAATTTAATAATATTGTATAATCAGAGAAATAATTAACAAATCCAACAGCAGAAAATTAATAGCCTACGAAGGAGTGGGGGAAGTGCATCAAAGGTGTCAAAGGACGAGGTGCGACAATAACGCAACTCGCACCAATGATGAGTCGCAGAGTCTTATCAACTACCCTCCCCGCCTTCTATCGTCAACTTGGACAGCACGACAACGGAATTAAATCACTCCATCGACGGACTTACAACGGAGATAATCGAACGACAGTCCTGTCACCTTTCATCAGGAGAACTCAAACTTTGAAGTACCATCAGTTCAATTATAAATTCTAATTAATTTTCCCATTTATTCAAATTTAAGAGTTGTCGAGCAAAGATACTCTCCAGTTGTAAATTCAAATTTTTGTTAAAAAGTATTTTTGTATCAAGTTTCATTATATTTCAATAAAACGAAAAACAACATTCTTCCACCAAAACTTCGAGTTATTTCGATATTCGTTTATTCGTTTGGGCGATTATCATAATCGTTTAAACGTTTCATTCAACATTCGCATCCTGTCATTCATCTTATCCAGGGAAATTTGAAGGAAGATTATCATCAGTCGGTTTCCACCCGAACATCAGTCCACACCTTTATTTTCGAAATCCATCTTTTAACCTCCTATGGTAAGTCGAGGGTGTTCTTATTTCACTACAAATGTTCTGGACATTTAGTCTATTGAGTTATTTTTTGAATTTCATGAAGTCTTCTTCTTTTTGAATTTTAATTCCATTTGTTTCAATACAGTTGTTCATTCGTTAATTTCAACGATTTCAAAATAAGTTAACGTCAAGTGTGGAAAGTACAGTGTAGAGAGAGAGAGAGAGAGAAGAGGATAGAAAATGTGCGCGTACGGCCAATGGTCGCGCGTGAAGTCTGAGACGGAGATAGATTAGAAAGAGAAAGAGAGAGATTACCACGTGAGTAAAGTGTCTGGAGTAGAGCGAGAGTAAGAAGTTAACTAGTGGGATAGTTACGAGTAAATTAACCGGTAATTAAAGACTCTCTGCATTTCATTGGCTAATACATTTCGCCGAATGCACTCGACGCCCTATCCCCAGTTTATTTCCGAAAGGTTAGGCTCAAAACGGGGCAAAATTCCCGATAAAGCGTCACATCTGAAAAACGTGTAAAGGAAGGGTTCTCTACTCTTCTTGACCGAGATAGAGTGAAAATTGCTAATCGGGACGTAACACATATATTCCGCATTAATTTAAATCAAACACGACGATTCGTTTCAAGAAAACGGTTTATTCACGTAAGCGGTCCAAATATCACGTCCGTTCGCTTCAACGCATTTCTAAAAACTCTCTCGTGTTATTCTTTATTAAACAAACGAATAGCGTCCCTTAGCAACTAAAAACGTGTGTTCTCGATATCTGCTCCAAGAAAATGACCTAAGTCTTGATATGTGACGATATAAGGATTCTCGGACGAACGAATAATGAAAAAAAAAAAAAAAAGATTAATGAAGCAGTCTATTACATGAAAAGAATTCTGAAAAAAAAACCATATGAGCTACGAACCACCGTAAAATTTATTATTTTCAGAATTCGTTTGATGTCGCAGTCTCTTTGCTTCATTATTCTTTTTTTTTATAATTATTTTAATTTTTTTTGTGCATTTTGACCTTATTTATTTGAGGGTGAGTGATTTTTGATTTTTTATATTCATTAAAATGCGTTCCGGGCAATGATGTTTCAATGGTTAATGCAGCCACTTTATTGCTGCGAAATCAACGCAGCAGAATCATCGCTGCAAAATCAACGCAGTGACTTAATCTCTGCAAAATCATCGCTGCCACTTAATCCCTGCAAAATCAATGCTGCGACTTAATCTCTGTAAAATCAACGCAGCGAATTAATCTCTGCAAAATCAACGCAGCGAATTAATCTCTGCGTAATTATCACAACGACTACATCGCTGTGAATTTAACGTAGGCTATGTTTCAGAGCTTCACGCCGCCACTTTATTGCTGCGAAGTTAACACAGCAATAACCAATAAGCAATAACCTGCATTTCGATACTTTCGCAACTGTCACAATAACCCGCCCCTTATTTTCGCCCTTCGATGGAGGCAGCGGCACATGGCATAAATTTGGAACGAATGGCATTGTATATGTGTGCAATATCACTCTTAACCTCTCAGACCAGGCATTACTGACGAGCAGTGTACTGTTCGGCCCGGTTTTGGCCGAAAATATGGACTCCGAAGTTCGAATCTCGTCCTGCCTCTCGTTGCAGTGCCTGTCTGACGTCGGCTTCGGTCGCCACGCAGTCCAGGTCCATGATCTCCAATTGGATCTTGGAGGTCGCAGCCCGCGTCTTGTAGTGCGCGTGTTACGTCCTCGTATCAACTCCAACACACAGATATAAACCCATTATAATATATCCATATCTCTCTATATATATAAAGTTTCCGCCGCTGTCGCCGCCACCGCCGTCGCCGCCGTGTCAGGGATCGAGACCCCCGCCGCCTCGATCCCGCTCGCTCAGGGGGGACTTAGAATATTTTCAGTCGATGGGGTCGGGGGGGAAAAATTCTCAGTCCGTCTAAGGGGGACTTAGAATATTTTCTCTTCTCCTGGCCCCGCTCGACCCAATCGTCGCCATAGCAACGGTCACCATAGCAACGGTCGCTATAGCAACGGTCACCATAGCAACGGTCGCTATAGCAACGGTTGTCATAGCAACGGTCGCCATAGCAACGGTCGCCATAGCAACGGTTGCTATAAAAACGGTCGACATAGCAACGGTTGTCATAGCAACGGTCGCCATAGCAACGGTTGCCATAAAAACGGTTGCTACAGCAACGGTTGCCATAACAACGGTTGCCATAGCAACTGTCACCATAGCAACTGTCACGATAGCAACGGTCGCCATAGCAACGGTCATAGCAAGAAGGCAGCCGCGGTGGTCGGCGGCTGAGAAAGCAAAAATATTCCCCAAATGGGTCTTAATTCAAAATATTTCACGATTGACGAGCGAGCGCGCGTAGCGCGCGAGCCCGGGGAAACTCTAGTATTCATATATAGTTTAAGCATAGTATCCTATAGTTCGTCATCTGGACGAACGCATACCTGTACGAGTAAGCGTATAGTAAGCTATAGTTTAATCATTCAACCTGCAGTTCGTCATTCAGATGAACTTCCACTAAGAAGTCACCCTCGTTGCCCATCAGTGACGTGGAACACAACCAAGCCGAGTACTGACACAAACAGCGTGACTCAACCTATAGTACGTAACCCATAGTATAGCATGACTCATCATATAGCATAGAACTCGTAGTATAGTACGAGTCACCAAGACGTAAACATGGTGACTCACCCCTAGCCTAGCATTGGGGCCTACGCACCACGTGCGTCTACCCCCACCACCGGTAGGGCCTTAAATACGGCACAAGCGCTCCGCTCCTCAGTGATAATCGAACCTCTGACCCAGACGAATCGCTGTCCGGCAGAGTAACAATTGTAACGCAAATATCCTGGAGTGAAGTACAGTAAGAGAAGCTACCAGGCGGACTAATTCAGAGTGCCGTAAGAATATCTCGTGTATCAAAATTGTATCGTAAATCGCTCCGCGAAAGAAACGTCGTGTAAAACACCTTGTATTTAAATCACGCTACGAACTAAGAATATAGCCTACTTTTACCTCTTAACCTAAGTGTTAACCTTTATTAAAAAAAGTGTACTTACCTTAATACTTACCCGTAGATTCCAGCTCTTCAAGCGACCTAAAAATTAGAATTCATTATTCCTGAAACGAAGTGAAGTAGAGAGTGTGTTCGTTGAGAAGGAACCGACAATCATCCTCTTGCCTTCCAACGGCTTTGCGGTGCTCTCGTACAGCGGACGCTGGCTGTATCTCTCGACCAATACCTTTGAATCTCTTGCGGTGCTCTTCTATCGTGCACGCGGAATTCTTTCCATTTTCACCTTTTATCAAAATTGAAACCAAAGCTTTTGTGAAGCTCTTGCGGTGCACTCTTATCGCGCACGCGGAATTCATTCCTCGTACCCAGAATCTCCTACTCGCATTAGTCGGACTCGTCTCTATCGAACCTCGTCTCACGTCGCATAAATATTTCTATGGCCAGGCGTCGTGGCGGCGTGAAGTGATTACTTCGTCGGGCTATCGCTATCGAAAGTAGGAAAGACAAAACAGTTACTGGACACAACGTGCCGAATAAATCTAAACAGTTATATCTCGAGTTAGAGTCAATCTCCGACGCGGCATTCTCGGAACTTAGAAGCATAAAGAAACCGATGGTAGTCAGTGTCGAGTGTTTCGCTACCAGGGTGCGTAAATACGTACTTGTACACACCGCCAACAAAGAACTCTGGGTACAGTCACGCATCGTCCCGGTGGAACTCACATCGCCTTTGATTCCTCTGGTTACGCTGGAATAAGGATCCCCCAAGAATATCAACCCGCTACGCCCAGCAGCCCAACTCCACGCCTGCAAAACAAAGGTAAGCTACGTGCATTCCTCAAGATCGAAAGTAACCAGCGTGGGTCAAACCCCTAACGAGCACATTCTCGCTTAAACAGAGGCGCTTGTTATTGTTATCACCTCTTTTTAAAAAGCCGCAAGCTCAATCTGAGACGTAACAGTAACTTTTCTAGTGACAGCGGTGGGATAGGCGTTGGAACTTTCCTTGAACCCTCCCGTCCATATTAATGAAATTAAAAATGCCGGAAACTCGCTCGTCTAAAAACCCGAAACCTCTTAAGGAGGACGAAATTAAGATCCTCCAGCATCAACTTCTTGTTAAGCAACAGAGACTAGTAGAGCAAGAAAAATTAATTCAAGATCGCGAACGCGAAGCTCGAGAAAGATGTGAACAGTTGAAAGAACGTGAAACGCAATTCATGAACCGCGTGAAAGAGCAAGCCGATCGTCTTGCCGCCGAACAGATGGTTCTAAACGAGGAAGGTCTCAACGAGGCAATAAGATATCCAATCAATCCGCCAGAACCCACACCTGCGGCCGAAACACTGAGAGCATTAATTAGAGAGTTTTCAAGTTTTAAAGATGAAATAGCGGAACTGCGCGACTCTCGTCGCCAACAACTTAATAGTAGTTTTCGCCAGGAATTCTCGACGAGTCGTAATACTCGCCCGACGGTCCCTCGTGATCATTATCCTCAGTTGTCTTATAAAGATACGTTAGAATCGGCACCCACTTTCAATGAATCAAGTACGCCGGTTATAAAATTCGTAAGAGCATGCAATCGCCTCAAGGAGATGTTTCCTCCAGAGGGCGAACCAACTTTAACGCGACTTCTTCGCAATAAATTAAAAGATAAAGCCTGTACGGCAGTTGAGGACGATGTCTTTGCGTCTATCGACGAGTTCATAGACAAACTCAAAACTATTTTCGGTGCGTCTAAATCGCGGAGAACTCGAAAGTATAGTAAAAGGAAAGTCCGAACACATAATCAATTACATCAGTCGCGTCAAAGACTTGCACTGCGCTATAATCGACGGAGAAACTAGGGATCTCGGCGTTGTATCGGTTGAAAGAGTAAAGTATTTTGAGAACGAAACTCTTTTGTGTTTCATCGCGGGCCTTCCGCCAGACTTCAGAATTTGCTTACGTTTCGAGGGCTATTCAAATCTTGCGTCCGCATATGCAAGTGCGATTCGCGTAGAAAAAGAAATCGAACGCGATAGAGGTCACTTCTCACATAAAACCGAGCCAAAACCCGTCTCTCCTTCGGTACAAGTTAAAACATCGACCGCGGAGAAATCCTCTTGCGATCATTGCAGTAAAACGGGCCACACATTCGACAAATGTTGGCTCAAATTCCCCGATTCACGTCCTAAAAATACACAAGTGTCTCAGCGCCCTGCGGGCGCAGATGCTCTTGTTGGTGGGCACCGCCCCCCAAACCCCCCGAAAAACGTCCCATCGGGACATTTTATAAGGCACTCACGGGGGTGCACGTCGCGCAACGCGCTCCGTATCGAGTGTATTTACACATCGCGCTATGCGCTACGGATGAAGTTTGTTTATACGTCACGCTCTGCGTTTCTTTTCAAAAGTACGTATGAGGGAAAAACATTTATCAGTTACGTAAATTAATTCATAGTGTCTAACCTTCATCGAATAAAAACATTTCTTTTTTGTACCAATTGATTATTATTATTCACGACGTATATTTCCTTTTTGTTTGACGATAAATTGTCAAATATTGAGACACGAGACAAATATAAAGATTTGCATCACGTAGAACTTAATCAAATTAATTTAATGAATCAAATCATGTCTAGTAAATTCGTTTTATTGGCTTAAAACTTATGACCAGATTTAATGAATATAAAACAAACACACAAAACATGTACCGACATCAACACGACTACCATTTAGCATTCAGGCCAAATATACCCTTTAAATCCTTCGCTTCCGTGTTTTTTTTCTTCGTCATAATAGATGGAATCAGTTCGATATTTTATCTGTAGGAAACCAAATCATTGTAGAAGAAAAGTTCAAGAAATTTGCGATTCTTTGTGATTTTTAATGAAATTTTGTCGATATTTATGGATGCTGCAAAAAAAAATGCTATCTCGAGAACGAAAAAATATATCGTCTTGGTTCCTGTCTTGTATTGAAGAGGAAGTAGTACGTTACTCGAATCAAAAATTTGTCATCTTGGATGGCTCCGAAAGTCAGTGTTCTTCAGTGTTTTTCCCTTTGTCGATAAATAATTGTTTACAATTGTTCTTTAAGAGTACAATGTTTTTTTTTTCGCGAAACAAAACTTTTCAAGACGTGAGAATATGAAAAAAAAAATCGTTTTTTGACGAAAATTTGTAAAATTTGAAAAAACTTTGGAAATACGCCGATAGAATAATCATTAGCAGTTTTTTTTATCGACTGTAAACGAATAAATCGAGGGAACAAAATTGACAAAGATTTGGAATGTGATGAGTCTCCGACGGTCGAAATGTAAAAAATTCAATTTTTAAACATTCCACACTGTTTATCTGCGCAATAATGCGGAGAGTCTATTGGTAAATACGATTTCTATGAGAGGAAAGGATCAGAGATGGTAATTTTGAGAAATTTGTAAAAACGATTCGTTTTCTGACGAAAATTCGTAAAATTAGTCTTTGCTTAAAAAAAATCATCTCTCGGCAGCGAAAAAAGATATCGACTCTTATCTTGTCTTGTTTTGAACAGGAGAACATACTTTGCCAGAAACAAAATTAGCAGTTTTTATTATTAACTGTAAATAAATCGGGTGAATATAATTGCCAAAGATTTCGACTATGATGAATCTTCGACGGTCGAAGGATAGAAAATTATTTTTTTTATGATTGCATACTTTTTATCTGCGCTATACCGCGTAGAATCCATTTGTATTTAGGTAAAATACGAACAAAGATTGAAACGAGATGTCGATTTTTTTTTATTTGAAAATCATCCGGCCACAGAGTACGCGCGCCGCGACGTATGAACACCTGTGTATCGTCTACGAAATTGTCATCTGCTTCCAAAGCTTGACAGATCCTTCTTCAAAAAATCCGTGGCTAAAATATATCGAAATTTCGATACATGTATTGTTGTCGCTTTATTCGTTGCCTGATTGGCTGTCAGAAGGGGCTGAAGCTAATGCTGTTAGACAAGCAACTTCAGCTATGTTGCATTTTGATAGTTGATAGTTGATAGTTGATAGTTGATTGACAAACTTTGACAGTTCAAATAAATAATAAAGTCGAGTGGAAAAAAAAATTAAATAGAGAGATAAAGCTACGCGCGCGAAGCGTGCGCTCACTGCTAGTAGAATAAAACGAAAAAATATATACTCGCGATTTTTTTTAGTTCTATTTGGGAAATTGTAATTACTTTGGATATTCGATGAATCTTTTTTGTGAGTTTACAACCAATTTTTTCAGTGAATACGTGAAATTTATCATTTTTATTGCGATTGATTTTCGGTGAAAATATATTATTTTCGAAATAAAAAACGCAAACATTTGTGAATCTGTGTATGATATTCCGTGTTTTATTTTTCGTAACCAATATTTTTTTTTTAACACGATGAAAGATGGATTTTTGGCAAATCTAAATAACATAACCTTTGAAGCAAATCCAGTTACAACCACTATTTTTGAATTATTTTATAATTCAAATTACATTTGTCGGAATAACTCAAAATTTGTTGTGCATAGTGCTTTCGATGTAATAAAGTATTGTTGCAAAGAGAAAAGAATGGGTTTCCAGGATACTTAAATGGAGCACCGTACGGACATCATATGTGAGAAAATAATCTTTTTATGGAAAATTGTGATGAATAAATAGTTAGAGATGTAGGATTGTCTCCAAATTTGCTGTTCATAGTGCTTTTAATAAAACAATTGCTGCGAAGAAGAAAAAAAATGGTTCGTAGAGTTCATTATGATGGCACCGTACGAATATTTGACCGAAGGCGAATGCAAATTGTGGCCAATAATTTTTTAGAAAAAATTTTTAGAATAAAAGTGATGTGCATACTGGAAATAATGTAATAAAAAAAACCCTGCGAAGGAGAACAAAATTGGTTCGCACCATGTAAAGTTACAGTGTGATACGAACTTCCGAGAAGAAAATTTCAGCCAAAAAATTGTTTTCATTGCGCCGCAGGCTAAAAAAAAAATTCTATTCATCGCAGTCACTTCAAAGTAACTATGCATGATGTTGCAGATACACCGAAGCAAATGGTGAAAAATGAAAATTTTTGGAGTATCCGCTGCGGAGGAGTAACCCCTTCGACAGACTCCGAAGAGCAACGGATGGTCATATTAATAGGCACTCTTTGCCTATTGTTATAGTGAGTGCCTTAAAAGAAGACGGTAAAGATAAACGGGACTATACAGTAGATGCGACGTGCAACTATTGCAACAAAGTCGGTCATACGCGGGAACATTGTTTTAAATGCATTGCCGATGAAAACACAAAGGCGGGAACCCGCGTAGAAAAAATTAGTATGGGATTGACTCTGGGAGAACGATGATCGAGAGTCTGGGATTTATTTGGGATTGAATCTGGGAAGCACTATGGGCAGTTATCTGGGTTTTGGGACCCGGCTAGATGGTTTCCCAGACCTTTTCCCATCGCTTCAGTGGACGGGGGAGACCTCGTGCAATCAATCCCATACGTATTTCCAGATACTCTCCCGGCCGTACCGTGCGACCGGGGGGATCCTCGCGCGATCAATCCCATACATAGAATCCCATATTATGTGTAAATGAAAGAAGAAGGAAAAATAGATTTTGTCAAATGGAAGGAAAAAATGAAAAACGAAGAAATATGCTCAAATCTAATTTTTTTCAACGAATATGATTTCGCCGTGCAAAGTTAAGCGCTGTAGTACATAATCGGCGGTTAAATTTCATTTAAGGCCCCAAAAATAATGTGATGTACTGGGAAAAGCTTGAATAGATAAATTAAAAGATCTATGTTAAACTCATCCAATACTTTACAATATTTTTGGGACCTACATCGAATTTCAAACGCCGATTACGTACAGCAGCATTTAACTTTGCTCGGGGAACTCATATCCGTCGAAAAAAATTGGTTTTAGGCATATTTTTTCGTTTTTTATTTTTTTCTTCCATTTGACAAAATCTATTTTTTCATCTTCTTTCACTTACACATAACATGGGATTCTATGTATGGGATTGATCGCGCAAGGATTCCCCCGGTCGTACGCGACGGCTGGGAGAGAATCTGGAAAAGCATATGGGATTGATTGCACGAGGATCCCCGTTCGTATGCGACGGCTGGGAGAGAATCTGGAAAAGCATATGGGATTGATTGCACGAGGATCCCCGTTCGTATGCGACGGCTGGGAGAGAATCTGGAAAAGCGTATGGGATTGATTGCACGAGGATTCCCCCCGTCCACTGAAGCTATGGGAAAAGGTCTGGGAAACCATCCAGCCGGGTCCCAAAACCCAGATGACTGCCCATAGTGCTTCCCAGATTCAGTCCCAAACAAACCCCAGCCTCTCGCCCATCGTCCTCCCAGAGTCAATCCCATACTAATTTTTTCTACGCGGGGCGTTTGACTGAGTCGCGGGACCTGGGGCTTTAACGATCGCGGTCCGACGGCGACCCGCCCCGGGGCTCTGAACCGCGTTTACCTTAGCGGACTCTGGACCGACCTCTAATTCTAGACGCTAAGCCCTCCGCCGGGACCTCCAGGGCCGAGTGGACGTTTTTAAGTGCCCCCGGCTGAGGAGCGCGCTTCGCTCGATACGCCAGCTCCGGGCATAGGGATTGTTCCGGTCCGGGGGGAGCTCTGTACATGCGAGCGGCGAGATAGCTTTTCTCGATTCGTACCGCGATGTGCTCGAAGGAGTCGAAGTCGAATAAGTCGTCGCGATGGATCGCGATTTGTAATTTCGGTAGCATGTTACGGTGGGCCGATGGGATTTGCTCAGCGTCACTCCACGGAGGGTTCAAGCGCGCGAATAGGCCGCGAAGGCACGTTAAGTAATCGGCTACGGGTTCATCGGGGCCCTGAGTACGCCGCATTATTTCCTCACGTAACGTAAATTGATAATCCGGGTCGCCGAAGCGTATCCTGCTGGCCGCCACAAAATGGGACCATGACGTCCACCGATCCCGGTCGTTACGGTACCATTGCAATGCTACCCCGGTTAGGAAAAACGGCAAGCAACGGAGGAGATCCCCGTCGTCTACTGGGAACAAGGCGCGGCCTTCCATCACGCGTGTTAGGAAGGTCTCTACGTCCTCGCCCTTTTTGCCCGAGAACGAGATGTTCCATTTACGCATCGTGTTGAGGACCACGGACGGTGATGCGTGGCCCCGACCGGAATTGTAACTCGAACCGCGGTTAGGCTCCCCCAACGGGCGATCGAATCCCGGGTAACCCAGGTTACCGGGTGCGGAATCGAACGTCGCGGAGGGTCCCATGAAGGTCGAAAAGAAAGGCGCGGGGGCGTTGGAGAACCCCGGCGGTCCCCCCGGCTGAGTCGTCACCGGTACAGACGTCACCGGCGCGGTGACCGGTGGCGCTGCTAACGTAGGGTTTGTACTCACCGATATTATGGGCTGCGGGAAGCTCACCGCGGGGTTACCCCAGTAGAACGGCGGTGACGTGTAATGCAGGTTCCTGGGATTTGGCCATACACTGGAACCCGCCATGCCCAAGCTCGAATCCCAAGGATGAGGCCCCTGCGGTGCGGACGGCTGGCTGAACGCGGTCAAAGGGCCGGGTCCAGCCGAAGACCACTCCTGGCGGCCCTCACTACCACCCTCCGCTACTGCGGAGGAGGTCACTGACACGTCCGGGGAATCCTCGGCCATTCTCCTAGGCGAGTGTCAGCCTCTTTTACCCGAAATCCCTTACTTTTCTCCCGCGGGGCAGGCACTTCAAGACGGATCCGATAGGCGATACGGTCGTCAATCAGTCGTAACGCGATAGGTAGTAGTGAACCGATAGGTAGCCGAAGATCGACAGGTAGTAGATCAACTAGTTAGCCGAAATTCGGTAGGTAATAACACGCGGTAAGTAGCCCAAAACTCGGTAGGTAGTAGAAACCGATAGGTAGCCGAAGATGGGCAGGTAGTAGATCAACTAGTTAGCCGAAATTCGGTAGGTAATAACACGCGGTAAGTAGCCAAAACTCGGTAGGTAGTAGAAACCGATAGGTAGCCGAGAACTTGTAGATAGTCGAAACTCGTTGAGTAGCCGGGAACTGACGGGTAGTAGCAAACCGATAGGTAGCCGATAACCGATAGATAGTAGCGCACTGGTAGGTAGCCGAGAACCGGTAGGTAAATGAAGGCAAACTGGTAGATAACCGATAACCGTTAGGTAGTAGAGAACTGTTAGGTAGCCGTGAACCGGTAGATAGTAGCTGACTGAAGATAGTAGAACCGCTCGCTATGACTTCGTAACACCAACTGACCATTTGCTCCGGCGTTCTAAGGTACCCGGTCCAAACGAGAAGATGGGGGGGGGGGGGTCGATCCAAGCTAAATAGCCCCTATCACAATCCCCGTAAACATGTTGACGATCGTGTGACTGGGGTACCTACGGTTAATCCGCGGATTAACACCTATTGTTCAAGATGTTTATCGTTATAGTCGAGTTCCGCTAACGACATACAATAACCGGCGCGACAACGAAGAGCAAAACATGTTTGGCAACACGACCAGGCGTACGCGGTTACTGGGAACTGAGTGTTGACGAACTCGCGCCGATGGCTGCGAAGTTCGGGTCAACCGCTCGACCTGCGGGATGTCAACAACGGAATCCGAGCCGAAACGGGCACCAAAAAAAAAAAATAATATTCCTTCCCGTCTCAATAACAAGGTGACAAATATTGTGGAACTCTCTCGGATTATTAAGATTGTTATTGGCTACGGATTAGGTTCTAATACCAGGTACAAAACAATGTATATTATCTTAAGAATATCACGGAATTCTTTTGTTCCGTGTCCGAAACTTCTGGCAGTCGCAATAATAGGTAGAGTTCTATGTTTACGTTACTCGGGGCCCCACGTTGGGCGCCATTTTGTGAGGAGTTTTTCCGACTCCAGCACTTTATGGCCCCGACAACACCATTCCCGCCGCCGGGGCGATAACGGAACGAACCCACGACGAGATAATAATCTTCACACATCTCGGGGTACCCGGGCGCCAGGTACTACGTACCGCCGATCAACGATCGGTTTTTTGTTAGACCCCGAGATGTGCCCTAGGGTCCCCGTACGGCGGGGCAAGGCATACGGCGCTGAGACTCGGCTAGCTCAGCCCGCCTGGGAGAAAAGTAGAGGGGGGTCGACGGGGAGAGTAACGAAACGTCCAAATTAAATTTACTGTATAATTTTATTACGGTTTGGAAAATATAACTGGTGGTGGAACAAAAGCCAGTAAGTCGATAGATAATAGGTAAGATACGCAAAAGATAATTAGATAATACCGTGGAAAAAATTACTGGAGAATCGCAAACGAGTAGGTAATCGGAGATAGATAGTAACTCGGTAAAGACATCTCGTTACGATTCTCGAAAATACTACGTGATACCGGTACAAGATAACAAGATAATATATTAGCAAAATGACTGGAGCATCGCCAACGAGTAGGTAAACGTGAGTAAGCTAGTAACGGAATCTCGTGACGGTGCTCGCCAATTGTGAGGAGTAGCAACAAAAAGATAATCAGATAATATTGCAAGGACGGGATTGGAGAATCAACGATGAGTAGGTAGATGATAATAAATAATCGGCACACGTCAGTAACGAAACCTCACGTCGATTCTTGCCAATAATACGGAATTGTGGTAAAAAGATAATTAGATAACGCTGCCTTAACGTGACTGGAGAATCGACAATGGGTAGGTAAATGCTGTTAAATGATCGGTAAACGCCAGTAAAGGAAGCTCACGTCGATCCTCGCAAATAATAATGAATAATAGTAAAAAGATAATTAGATAATTTTGCGATAACGTGATTGGAGGATCGGCAATGAGTAGATAAATGCTATTAAATAATCGGTACACGCCAGTAAAGAAAGCTCACGTCGATCCTCGCAAATAATAATGAATAATAGTAAAAAGATAATTAGATAATTTTGCGATAACGTGATTGGAGGATCGACAATGAGTAGGTAAACGCTCTTAAATAATTGGTAAACGCCAGTAAAGAGAGCTCACGTCGATTCTCATACATACTAGGAAATAGTAGCAAAACGATAATCAGATAATATTGGAAGAATGTGATTAGAGAATCGGCAATGAGTAGGTAAATGTTCTTAAATAGTCGGTAAACGCCAGTAACGACAACTCACGTCGATTCTCGCAAATAATAGGAAATAGTAGCAAAAAGATAATCAGATAATATCGCAATAACTTGATTGGAGAATCGACAATGAGTAGGTAAACAGATATTAAAAAGAATCCTCGCAAAATTATTACTGCGCGTTAATTCAGATAATCGCCGGAAAATAAGTTGACGAATAACGCGAATCGGGATTCGCCAAGGGGTTGCAACTGCCAGAGCTATGTGTTCTAGAAAACGATACGGAACGTACTCACAGTAATGCTGGGATCATTCCCCACGGCGCGAAACACCACGAGAGAATCACCAGATAAAACACACAAAAAATCGTCGACCAGAGCCGAGTCGGTCGGTCACTCGCGTCGCACCAAAAAAAAAACTAACACTTAACGTCACTAACAAAACGCGAACCGATTCGCCAAAAATAATTAACCCGAGTTAATTACTATGAAAGAACTTAAAGAAACGCGAGATTCCGACCGACTCGCACAGAGATACGGGAAGCCTCGAGCTCACCTAATATTCAAACAGCCGAGAGAGCGAAGAAGACACGTGTTGTCGATCCGCCGGTACGTCCAGAACTAATTATTCGCACCTCTCGGCTGATCGGCAAGACCCCCGGTTTACCTCCCCCAATTCTCACGCGATACCTCAGCGAGTCGAGCCATAGAGGAATTCCGGGAATTCATCGATGACGTACGATTCGCCGAATGTAGCGAGACCGTTGTTATTGTTCGCGCGTAAGAAAATGTATCGGAGCTCGTAGGGGAAATACGGTGCGAGGGATAACGACAACAATGAACGCGTGATCGCGCGAAGTACAGTCAGGGCTCAAATCACAACGAAATATTCGAGAATTTTCGAGATTCTTTCTCGAAGGATCCGACGGTGGGCGATAGCAACGGGGGGAGACCTCCCTCGTGAGGACAAGGCGTCCCTCCACCTCACGGTGGGTCCACTCGACAATATACGCTGCACCCCATTGCATCTTTTCCCACTCGAACCCCAATAGCGAGACGCCGTTTAACGCGGACTATGAATCGCGAACTTCTCGCGGGGATGGTGCAGCTCTTAGGCTGCTAAGTCGGGGGTGAATCGGCGACACTGTGTATCGGTCATTGGACCGCATTCACCCCGGCATCCATTTTACCACGAATCCTGTCGTTCGGTATTCGCTTGCAATTAATTTAAACTCCCTTGCGAGTTCACTTGAACTAACGATTACTGTACCGCCCGCGACCCGCGACATCCCTCGCATCGAATAATCTAACTTTCTTGCCCGACTGTCTCACCCGATTCTCCGGCTCTGTCGCGATGTAAACACTACTGTGAGACGGACGAGAAAAATAAAAGAAATGAAAGTCAATGCTTCTAACTAGGCCGGTAGGTAGCAAGAATAATAATTTTGCGAAGTAGGTAGTATATGCTAAATAGGTAAAGATAGTATTAATTATTAAATTTAACGAAAAAGAAACGCAAAATTAAAAATACGGGATTGGAGTTCTGGACGATCGACTCGATGCGACGTCCAATGGGTCGTAAAGCCGACCCACTACCCATTGCCTCCTCCTTCCGGGTCGCGAGACGGAATGTCACGTCACAATATACTGTGACGTGCTTCTCGAAGTCTCGGACTCTACTTCGATCCGCGACCCGTCCAAAATATAATGACGCCCTTGTTTTTCAATTCCCTTACCTTTCCCTCTGATTCACGCCGAATTGTTGCTGGGCGCCAGGATATCTATCACCCGATATCCAGGGTATTCTCAAATTCTCTATTATCTCAAACTTACAACTAACTTACACGGTTAGCGGGATAGGGAGTGCAGTTCGGGCGCGAAGTAAATTCAACAAATCAAATAATTTTTCACACACTACGCAAGAGATAAAAGCAATAAAACGGTATTTATTCAATTATTTCCCGTAGTCGAACACAAAATTTTAGCCTCTTCGACGGGCTCTCTCCGAACGACGATTCGTTCGCAACAATACAATATTTTTGACTCGCGGGACTCAACGTAAATTATTTTCTCGATCTGTCGTCGACGCGGCGAGAATTATTCGAAATTTAACCGCTAATTTGCCGAGTACGGGCGAGAAAGCACTCTGCGATCCGCGTATCGCTCTCGGCATACAGAAAACCAAAGATGGTGGGCACCACGTGCACCTACCTGTTTAATTATCCGCGACGCGATGCGATCGACCTTCTAGCTTCCCTCAGCTTTCCTCAAGACAACGGTCTCTTTTTCCGGCCGTCGACACGGCGGTAATTCTCCTCGGCGGACGTTGATTTTCGATACTTCTCCCTCACGGAGATACAATTTCACGGAATCCCTTATCGCTCGTTTATTAGCTCACTATATTTCTCGATTCACTACTGATCGATTCTACTATTATGCGTCTAACTTTTTCCACGCATCTAACGAGAGTTCTAATTTTGCGTCTAACTTTTAGCACGCTTCCGGCGAGAGTAACGCTTCCTCGCCCGTACTTCGTTACGCGGACCGATAGCTGAGGGGAAGGGGGTCGCGACGGTTCCCTTGCTGTACTTCGGCAATTATTATTGGTTCCTCGCGGCTCCTCTCCTATCGTCTTCTCCTCACGCGGTAACCGGCGTAGCTACGACTTCTCGCGTTTCTGAAAAATATAATTCGGCTCTCCGGCAGTCATATGTTCTATATTTTTCTATTCCCTCGGGTACCGCGGGGATCGACTCTGTGCGCGCGCTAACAAAGACTCTCGCGCGTGCCCTACCTATAGCGTGATGCGAGAGCGTCTATAACGCCTCGTCACAATACATATGAAAGAATATATATATTGATATTATGTACGTATAAAAAAAATGCTCGGTTTAATAATAATACATACCCCTGAACACCGCTGCCTTCGCTTCACACGTGCTTTATACTGTCGTCTGCGTATATGCCACATTTTGTCGTGTGGTTTCGGCTGTCGTTTTCGACTCTCCAGCCAGATGAAAATGTTGCGGCCCTGTTTTTGAAGATCTTTATTCGATTTCCAACCTTGCTTCAAAAAGTTCTCTGCGAGACTGCCTTTGGACTTGCGTCGTTGCTTCATGGTCGTAAAAGATTCGAGTTGTAATTCTGATGCGACCGAACTGTTCTCATCAGCCGAAAACATGCACTAAAGCGTAGTGAAGAGGGCCGTGTTGGTTTTTTTTTTTGGGCCTAGTTTGAATTTAGAGTGGTTGGTTTTGATACCCCCACTACCGGTATTCGTTATCTCGGGAGTTGCGTCGTTTAAATTTAGAGTGGTAGTAGTTCTGATACCCCCGCTACTGATATTTGTTATCTCTAGAGCTGTGTCTGCAGCGCTGGACTGCAGTACAATGTCAGCCTTCAACGGGTGTAGTTTAGTTTTCCGCCCATATTACGCTGAAGAAAAGCAAAGGTACGATGGATTACGTCGTCGATATTCAAGGCTTCTACGATAAAGACGACCATTTCATTGCTAAGGAAGTAGCCGTGATCGCCCTCGATAAGGCTTTCGTTGGACATTGGATCACATCGCCAACACATGTTTTCTCGGATCTCCCAAAACTCGTGAGAGCAAAGAATAATTGGGCTATTTCCCGCGTAGAAAAAAAGAATCTCAGCGAGATTCTTGGCGAGAATCTCAGCGAGATTCTTGGCGAGAATCTTTCCGAGAATCTTTCCGAGATTCTAGGCGAGATCTCGCTGAAAATGCCGCATGTGTCCCGGACCGCGATTCTTGCCGTGCTTCTTGGCGAGATTATTTAATCGCGCGCACAATCCCGCTGTGCTTCTCCGCGTGATCGTTTTAGTCGTGCACACAATCTCGCCATGCTTCTCCGTGAGATTTTCGTTTATCGCTGCGAGAAATCTCCCGCACAATCTCGCGGTGCTTCTTGGCGAGATTTTTATTTATCACTGCGGGGAATCTCGCACACAATTTCGCCGTGCTTCTTCGTGTTCAAGCGAAAAATGAAAGAGAAAAAAAAAATTAAAATGAGTCAAATAGAAGGCGAAAATAAAAAACGTAGAATTTTGGCCGGAATCAATTTTCGGCAACAAATTTGCATTCAACGAGAAATTTTAGACGCTATAGTGGAAAATCGCTGGTTTTTTTTCCAAGTGCTCCCGGTTTTCCGCAAGGAATCTTAGCAAGAGTCCCACATGACGGCCAAAAGTTTGCAGAATTTTGAAAAAAAAAAATCAGCGTATTCTACTATAGAGTCTAATATTGTTCGCTGAATGCAACTTTGTTACCACAATTTGGTTCCGAGCTAATTTCTACATTTTTTATTTTCGCCTTCTATTTGACTAATTTTAATTTTTTTTTCTCTTTAATTTTTCGCTCAAACACGAAGAAGCATGGAGAGATTGTGTGCGAGATTCCCCGCCGTGATAAATAAAAATCTCGGCAAGAAGCACTGCGAGATTGTGCGAGAGATTCCCCGCAGCGATAAACAAAAATCTCGCGGAGAAGCGCGGCGATAGTCGCGGTCCGGGACACATGCGGCATTCTCAGCAAGATCTCGCTGAGAATCTCGGAAAGATTCTCAGAGGAATCTCACCGAGATCGCTGAGAATCTCGGAAAGATTTTCAGAGGAATCTCACCGAGATTCTCGGCAAGAATCTCGCTGCGATTCTTTTTTTCTACGCGGGTTGTCATCACCATGGTCCACTCAGACACCACTCAGAAAACTACACGCAAATCTAAGACAAATTACACGGACAGCGGGGATAATTTATACTCGTGGTCGCGAAAAAGCGAAATAACTGCAAAACATCACAGCCAGGGAGATTAAAAACCTTGAAGAGACCGCCTACCCGTCATTCCACGATCTACCGCCCTCGGCAGAAGTCTGTATTCACCACGGTCTCTTGAGACGAACCGAAGTGTCATGTGCTTCAAATAACTCTACAAGACTGAAAGTGTGGATTCTTCGAGACGTATCTGTTACATCCGTACTCGTACCAACTGTACGCTTGCCATCGGATCCGATAAATCTGAAGAAGAAAATGCCGCATAGTTGTTACTCGCCATCCGTATCAGGCGATGAATACGATCCAGATTGGCCAAGCATTGAGGGGTTTGCACGCGGCGGTGACGAGAAGTTTTCGCGCAGCAGATCAGATCCCAACTCTGTTGACGAGACCGACTGCCCTTGTTGTTAACACCGATGACCACACACGACCTGGATTCCATTGGGTCGCAATTTACATCGACGCTGGAGGACGTGGATCGTATTTTGATAGTTATGGCGTGCCGCCGCTTATATCAAATCATATTCGCCGCTTGCGCAAGAACTGCATCCTCTACCGCTGAAACACTAAGCAGATTCAAAGCTTCTCAGTAGTATGCGGTGCGCTATGGCGCCCCCCACTTCTATCCCCACTCCTGCCCCCTCCACTTTTTGAAAGTAGTGGGGGTGGGAGTGGGGGTAGGCAGCCTCCCCCCTCCTTCCCCCTCCGCTTCGGTCCCGTTTCGAACTCGGTTTGAAGTGGTGGGGGTAAGAGTGGGGCAGGCTTTAAGGGAGGTAACCATAGCACACCACTTTTTTTAATTTTAAAAATAAAAAAATAATAAAAAAGACTCACCATTTTATTAGGCCTGTCTGTTACCCACACCGTTTTTTTCTATTTACACTTTTTCACTCCTGTCTCTCTCACTCACTAATTGTCACCTTTTTTTTCACACCTGTCTCTCTCTTTCTATTTACACTTTTTTTCACTCCTCTTCCTCGTCGCGGTCACTGCCGGTGTCGTCGTCGAGCCCCTCGTCGTCCGAATCTCGATCGTAGGGGATGTCCGGATCAATCGCGTGAAGTACAACCTCGGTAATATCATTATGCATACGATTATACAATCGTATGATGAGCAATGGTGTCGAAATTTGCGCAATTTACGGGGAAGTTTTCTCATCAGACGTTCGCAGTTCATTCTATACAGGACGCCCCTACGTGTCATTGCAAAAGCGTACAAAAAGGGAATATTGAACGGATATCGTGTTTTAACGTGTGTTTTCGACGAATTACGTCATCGCGGTGTCGAAGAATCACAGAGTATTCGCGGTATTGCTGATGAAATTAGAGGTAAGTTATCAATAATTAATTGACTAAAGACGGTTGGGTGTATTTTATTGAAGTGGCCAATCACTGTACCTCGCGAAAATCGAATCGGCACAGTGATTGGCACTCTCGCGAGGTGAAAGGGTGAATCGAATCGATGGTACCCCCGTGATCGGCGATCGCCTGGGCTCCCTCGTTCTCGAGTTATTACTCAAATTAGAGTATTTCAGATTTTTTTTACATTTTTCAGTATACAGACAACTTCTGTCTGCTACAAGCGATGATGAAGCAGCTCTCATAGAGGAGACGCGCGCGGTAGAAGACCGCGATTTGTGGCTACAGGGCCAGTATGAATGCCGTAAGTCTTTTTTCGTTAAAACGTCAAACATATTAAATAATTAGTAATAATGAAAAAAATTAGCAGAGACGGAGACAGCATCCGAAAAAGAAGAAGAAGAAGATGACGACGATGAGGACCCTATAACTACTGCTGTTATAGAGGCAGCACGTGCTGTAGATGCGGCGGAACGACAACAGCATGCACAAAATTGTAAGTAAATTGAAATCTTGAAAAAACATTATTCTAAATTTACATAATAATAATAATTTTGAAAAAATAGGGGACGAAACACCAGGACCTTCAGAGTATGCTCCGGATGCGTCAGATAGTGTGTGGGATTATGCGGAAAATCAGTTAATGATTTATCCACTGGGCATTCTATTACCACCGCCATCACCACAACCAGAGGAGTCAGAAGCGGGGGCACAAGCTGCTCCTGCAGAACAGCCTTCAGGAGAAGTGATAACTTCACCATCACCACCACCACCACCACCACCACCACCACCACTACCGGTACCGTCAGATCAACCTCAGGAAGAGAGTTTGCCACTAGAACCGTTGGCTCAGGAGGAGGAGGGGGAAATACGGAACCAGCCGAGACAGTTACCCCTGCAGAGAGATGGTGATGCGTGGTTCGAGCATCTGATGATGGAAGATTCAGGTAAATTACTCTTTTACCCTAGACGTATGCTCCTTGTTAGAAAGAAAAATAAGAGCGTCTATTTTCTATCAGGATATTCGACAGCTGTCTCACGGTGAATATAGAATGAAGATGAACATCAGTGAAAATATGTTTACCTAAACTGCTTCTTTATGTTCAAAATTTGTTAATAAAGCTGAATAAATACAAAGGTAATTAATTCCCCCCCCCCCCCTACTACTATTCTTTAGACATACAGTCGGGAGCAGGGAGACAGCGAAATACATGGCCGTTTACGACATACAGCCACCAGGAAATCGCATCGAAATTCTTCAGGACATTACACGCTACTTTGAGCGCTTCAAATTGCGTGGACGAGAAACGATTATGCGCATCCGTAGTCCACCACGCGGAACTAGCGCAATGAGCTGGATTGAAGGAGCGTTCAACGATCTTCTCACGCACATTACAAACTCGTGTGAGGGAGGAGATTATGTAGGCATATCATTTACTGCCAGTAACGTGGCGTATGGTCCTGTCTGGCTTTCTTTTCGTCCTGCTCGCGATTACGTATTCGAAGATATATGGGAACTCATAAGTAGCGTGGGTCAGAGCTCGGAATCTTTCATATTCGATGATGAATGTCGTATAAAAACGTGTGTTGTCAAGGGTGTTGAAGGTAAAGGGCGGCGAAAAGGTTTATCGTACGAGGGTGTATCAAAGAAATCTATTTTTAGTCTACCTCGTTCGTTGGTAGCAGCACGTGTGCATGCGGACCGAGGCGAAATACGCACGGGGGAATTACATAAAAAATGGCTACAAGTGAAAGAAACTAATCGCTCAGCACCAAAAAATCCAGCACTCGAGCTAACTCAGTGTGCAAAGGTTAAAATACCAAAGAAAGGATGCCGTGTAAATGAAATTCGTCAATATCAATATTACTTGGCTCAAGAAGGAATAGCCATTGTAGTTTTCGAATTTTTGAGTCTGGGTCAGCGTAAACGAAAATCCATCTTCAATGGTACGCAAACCGTCTTGAACATAGTAGGTCAAGTACGGCATACGTTATATTTTGTATTACGAGCGTTCGCAACATTTCCAGCCGATTCTTAACCTTAGAGGAGCAACAGGCAGTACAGGTTTTTGTACGCTATGCGATACGCTTTATCGTAAGGTAGATCATAGCTGTCTAGGTGAGCCTTGTCCACAATTTTTCTCCACGCCCTCATGTAATTTGCGGACAGAAAAACCATCATGTGTAGAGCGTGTAATCGAGTTTTTTGGAGTGAAAAGTGTTTTGAGAGACATCGTGCCCGTAATCCGATAACGAAAATGCCGAGTGTTTGCGAATCTATCAAGTGCTGCCCCAACTGTTTTTGCACGCTAAGACCGCTAGATTACAAAAAAAAGCACGTGTGCGGTGTAGGTTTCTGCAAAACATGTAAAGATCACAAACCATTTAACCATTTATGCTTCATGAGTCCACTCGTTCAGGAGAAAGATAACGAAAACAAAAATCAACTGTTCATATCTTATGATTTTGAAACACAACAGTGTACACCCTTGAAAGGCACCACAGATACATATGTACACGAACCGAATCTCTGCGTGGCTCAGAGGGTGTGTACCGAGTGCAGCGATAACAAATCCATCGAGGATCCTTGCAAGTTCTGTGACATACATGAGTTTGTATTCAAGCATAATCTGGTAGCTCAACTTGTACAGCTAGCGATGGAAGAAAATGAAATGTTTCGAAAAAGATTTTTAATTGCTCATAATACAGGCGGTTTCGATGCGCAGTTTATTCTACGCTATCTTATCGACGAAAAAAAGACGCAGTTACCATCGTTGATAATGAACGGTACAAAAATTATTACCATGCGGACCGGAAAACTTGTGTTTCTCGATAGTCTTCACTACTTTCATATGCCTCTAAGTAAATTACCAAAATCTTTCGGACTACCTGCCATGGCAAAAGGTGCTTTCCCGCACCTATTCAATAGACTAGAAAATCAGAATTATATTGGGGAACTGCCACCGATTGAATATTATTCCGCTGACCGTATGTCAACAGCTGAGCGCAACGGTGTATTCAAACCCTGGTACAACGATATGAAAAACACGCAATATGTATTCGATTTTTAGAAAGAAATCGTTTCCTACTGTAAGAACGACGTTACGATTTTGAGACAAGCCTGTATGGCTTTCCGGAAAATGTTCATTGACAAAGGGAATGTTTGCCCATTCGGAGAGAGTACGACGATAGCCTCGGCCTGCTTACAAATATTTCGGAAAAATTTTCTCAAACGCGATGCTATTGTTATCATTCCTAGAGGGGGTTACAGATGGGCCAACAATCAGTCAAAGAAAGCAGTTTCATGGCTCTTATGGATGGAGCATTCTCTCGGTCAGCGTATCATTCACGCCGGTCGAATGCGCGAGTTCAAGCTATCTCAGAATTTGTTGGTAGATGGTTATTACGAGGTTTCTGGTTAGACGCATGTGTTGCAGTTTCATGGCTGTTACTGGCACGGTTGTCCGGGTTGCTTTCCGATGAAGAGAGATCGAGACTACGGAGACGGTCTATCTATGGACGAGCGTTACGAGAGAACGATAACGGTAGCTAATAAGATACGTAGCAGCGGCTACACGTTGACAGAAATTTGGGAGTGCGATTATGAGCGTATGCTGGAGACGAATGAGCAAATGAACGAACTTGTACAGAATCATGCTTTGACGACTCTGGACCCTCTTAATCCACGTGATGCGTTTTTCGGAGGTCGTACGGAAAATATAGCAACACTGTACGACGTTAAGGATACCGAGCAAATACGCTATGTCGATGTATGCTCTTTATATCCGTATATTTGTAAATACGGCAAGTACCCTGTAGATCACCCGCTGGTATACGTAGGCGATGAGTGTATGGAGCTCACAGGGCCCAATAATAATGATCTTTTGAACGTTGAAGGTCTTGTTAAGTGCACGGTATTGCCACCGCGAGATCTTTATCATCCTGTGTTGCCTGTGCCTATGCATCAACGATTGCTATTCGCTCTGTGTCGTACTTGCTGTGAAAGCATGAATCAAAACGACTGTACCCACGAAAATCCAGAGCAGCGTACGTTCAATGGGACGTGGGTGGTCGACGAGCTGCGAAAAGCTGTATCGTGTGGTTACGTAGTGATATGCGTAGAGGAGATTTGGTAATACGAGATAACGCAGTATAATGGTGATACTCGCTCTCGTGGCCATTTTACCGATTATATAAACACGTTTTTAAAAATTAAACAAGAACCCAGTGGGTAGCCTGCGGAGTGTTTGCACAATGAAGAGGCGTAGCAACAATATATCGCGGAATTCGAACGTTCTGAAGGTATCAAATTGGATAGGGAGGTAGTAATGAAAAACAGCGGTTTGCGCCAGTAGCTAAATTGTGTCTCAACTCTTTTTGGGCAAAGTTTGGGCAGCGCGAAAATTTGCCGCAAACCGTAATTGTGTCGACGCGAGCGGAGCTCATGGAAATATTGACTATCGCCGAGTACGAAATCACTGGGATTCTACCTGTCAATCATAAAATATTGTATGTCAGTTATATAAAACATGACGACACTGTGATGCCGTCGGGTATAGCAAATTCTGTAATCGCTGCCTATACAACAGCGCAAGCACGCTTGAAACTGTACAGTTACTTGAAGCGCCTAAGACAACGTGCACTGTATTGCGACACCGATTCGGTTATTTACGTGACAAACAATAATCCTACCGAGTACGAACCACCGATAGGACAGCTCTTGGGAGATTTGACAGACGGATTAGAACAGGGATGTTAAATCAAATCGTTCATTTCCGGAGGTCCAAAATTTTACGCATTCAGAACGTATTCTGTTGCTGACGGTACCGAAAGTGAAATGTTCAAAGTTAAAGGTATAACACTCAATTTTGCAAATAGTCAATTGATTAATTACGACACGATACGTTCCTATATAGTTGACGACAACGACCACGACGACAAAGTAGAATCAATTGAGATAAAATATAACGCGATTCGTCGTACACCATTTCACGATGTCGTCACACGGGTAGAAAAAAAGAAATGTAAACCGTCAAGCGTGAAACGACGACCTCATGGCCAATATGGCTCTGTCCCGTGCGGCTACAAGTATCCTTAAGTAGGCTTATCCAAAAATGTATATATATCTCTCTATATATATAAAGTTTCCGCCGCTGTCGCCGCCGCCGCCGTCGCCGCCGCCGCCGCCGCCGCCGCCGCCGCCGTGTCAGGAATCGAGGGGAGGGCAAAAATATTCTAAGTCCCTCTAAAGAGGAAAAGAAAAATATTCTAAGTCCCTCTAAAGAGGAAAAGAAAAATATTCTAAGTCCCTCTAAGGGGGACTTAGAATACTTAGAATAAGGGGGACTAAAAGAAGTCTAAGTCCCCCTTAGAGGGACTTAGAATATTTTTCTTTTCCTCTTTAGAGGGACTTAGAATATTTTTCTTTTCCTCTTTAGAGGAAAATTATATTTTTAAATAATAAAAAAAAATTATATTTAAAAATAATATTTTTCTTTTCCTCTTTAGAGGGACTTAGAATATTTTAAGAATTTCTAAGTCCCTCTAAGGGGGACTTAGAATATTTTCGGTCGAAGGGGGCGGGGGGAATCCCCTTAGAGGGACTTAGAATATTTTTCTGAAGGGGGGGGGGGAGGTCGTGGGAGGGGAAAGTCAAAATATTCTAAGTCCTTCAAGGGGGGACTTAGAATATTTTTGGTCGAAGGAGTAATGGCGAATGGGGGGGGGGGGGAGGGGAAAAATATTCTAAGTCCCTTCAAGGGGGACTGACTAAGTAAAAATACAAAAAAAAGCGACGGCAAAAAAAGCGGCGGCGACCTCCATTGGTGAAAAGTTGCGGCGGTGATTAAACATTATTATAATGTTGATAAAAGAAAAGCGAGCGCGCGTAGCGCGCGAGCCCGGGGAAACTCTAGTATCTCTCTATATAAATAAAGTTTCCGCCGCTGTCACCGCCGCCGCTGCCGCCGTGTCAGGAATTGATACATACTTATGAGACACCCGGTATATGAGACCCGTCAGAAAAATATTCTAAGTCCCTCTAAGGGGGATTAGGGTCCCTTACAGGGACTTAGAATATATTCGGTCGAAGGGAGCGAAGGAAACCCCTTAGAGCGACTTGGAAAATTTTTTGAAGGGGGGGGGGGGGGGGGGTCGTGGGAGGGAAAGGTCAAAATATTCTAAGTCCTTCAAGGCGGGACTTAGAATATTTTTGGTCAAAGGAGTAATGGCGAAGGGGGGGGGGGGGGAGGGGAAAAATATTATAAGTCCCTTTAAGCGGGACTGACTAAGTAAAAATACAAAAAAAAGCGGCGGCGACCTCCATTGGTGAAAAGTTGCGGCGGTGATTAAACATTATTATATTGTTGACAAAAGAAAAGCGAGCGCGCGAGCCCGGGGGAACTCTAGTATATATATTGTGACGTGCTTCTCAAAAGTCTCGGACTGTACTTTGATCAGCGACGCGTCCAAAATGTAATGACGCCCTTGTTTTTCAATTCGCTACTCTCACCTGTATTTTCCCTTCCGCCGAATTGTTGCTGGGCGCCCTGGAATCTCCCGATATTCAGGGATTCTAACGGTTTTCCTTACTCTCTAATTAATACTATCTTACACGGCTAGCAGGATAGGGAGTGCAGTTCGAGCGCGAAGTAATTCAGACACCAAATACATTTTTCGTACAGTACACATGAAATAAAAGCAATAAAACGGTATTTATTCAATTATTTCCCGATGTTTTAACATAAAAATTTTCAGCCTTCACGATCGGCTACTCAAAACGACTTTCGTTCGAATAACACAATTTTAATGACTCGCGGGACTCAACGTAAATTATTTTCTCGATCTGTCGTCGACGCGACGAGAATTATCCGAAATTTAACCGCTAATTTGCCGAGTACGGGCGAGAAAGCACTCTGCGATTTCGCGTAACGCTGTCGGCATAAAGTAACCAAAGATGGTGTGCACCTCGTGCACCTAGGCGATCGTCCTTCAACTTCCTCGGACTATTCCTCAAGACAACGGTCTCCCTATCTCGGCCGTCGACACGGCGTTAATTCTCCTCTGCGGACGTTGATTCTCGATATTTCTCCCTCTCGGAGATGAAATTTCACGGAATCCCTTATCGCTCGTTTTAGCTCACTGTTCTCAACTATTTCTCGAATCTTTTATTCGATTATCTAATGCCTTTGTTCTCACACTAAAGAAATTACTACGGAACGTCTAACTAATGGCACGCGTTAAGCGAGAGTGATGCTCGCTCGCCCGTACTTCGTTACGCGGACCGGTAGCTGAGGGGAAGGGGGTCGCGACGGTTCCCTTGCTGTACTTCGGCAATTTTTATTGGTTCCTCGCGGCTCCTCTCCTATTGTCTTCTCCTCGCGCGGTAACCGGCGTAGCTACGACTTTTCGCGAAATCTGAAAAATATAATACAGCTTTCCAGCAGACATGTGTTCTATATTTTTCTGTTCCCTCGGGTTCCGCGGGGATCGACTCTGTGCGCGCGCTAACAAAGACTCTCGCGCGTGCCCTACCTATAGCGTGATGCGAGAGCGTTTACAACGCCTCGTCACAATATATAGTGTTAAAAATAAAAAAAGGGCTTAGTCATAGAGAGTTTACTTATTCGCGCAAATGGACACGCGGTAGAAACATCCCTGGACTTCGATGATCTGCGGACCCACGGGCTGTGGTAAAACGTATTTTGTGAAAAAGTTTTTAAACTATATCGCGTGTATGAACAGCGAGCCGTTTGAGAGAATTATTTTTTATTATTCCGAGTGGCAGTCGGCATACGCCGAGTACGGCACGACGATTGAATTCCACGAAGGCCTGCCGCAGAGTGCTGATTACGCAAATGATCCGCGCGCTAAACTCATAATAATAGATGATTTAATGCGCGAAGCATCCAACAATAGCGTTATAGATCTTTTCACAAAAGGCAGTCATCACAAAAACCTCAGCGTTATTTTTATCACGCAAAACTTATTCCACCAAGGCCACGGACAACGAGATATTTCATTGAATGCTAACTATATCGTGGTTTTTAAAAATCCGCGTGAACGCGTTCAAATTCAACACCTTGCGCGTCAGGTATATCCGAAAAATCTCCGATTTTTACAAGAGGCCTATCACGATGCAACGTCTAGGCCTCATGGTTATCTACTGCTGGATTCGAAACAATCTACACCCGATAACTGCAGATTTCGCACATGCATTTTTCCCGATGATCCGCATCATTTTGTGTATGTACCACGCAAACAAATAAAAAACAGTCGCACACGGGACGAGCTTCCAGTATTACGTTTGTAATGGACAATAACGGATCGCCAGTCAGTACGGAACTGCGTAACACCATTTTCCTGCATAAAGAAAAGGAATCGTCAATAGCTCCCGCGTAGAAAAAATTAGCATGGGATTGACTCTGGGAGGACGATGGGCGAGAGGCTGGGGTTTGTTTGGGATTGAATCTGGGAAGCACTATGGGCAGTCATCTGGGTTTTGGGACCCGGCTGGATGGTTTCCCTGACCTTTTCCCATAGCTTCAGTGGACGGGGGGAATCCTCGTGCAATCAATCCCATACGCTTTTCCAGATTCTCTCCCAGCCGTCGCATACGAACGGGGATCCTCGTGCAATCAATCCCATATGCTTTTCCAGATTCTCTCCCAGCCGTCGCGTACGACCGGGGGAATCCTTGCGCGATCAATCCCATACATAGAATCCCATGTTATGTGTAAGTGAAAGAAGATGAAAAAATAGATTTTGTCAAATGGAAGAAAAAAATAAAAAATGTCCCTTCGGGACAATTTTTAAGGCACTCACGGGGGTGCACGTCGCGCTACGCGCTCCGTATCGAGTGTATTTACACATCGCGCTATGCGCTACGAATGAAGTATGTTTATTCGTCGCGCTCTGCTTTTCTTTTCGACAGTACGTATGAGGGGAAAACATTTATCAGTTACGTAAATTAATTCATAGTGTTTAATCTTCGTCGAATAAAAATATTTCTTTTTTGTACCAATTGATTATTAATATTCACGACGGATATTTCCTTTTTGTTTGACGATAAATTGTCAAATATTGAGACACGAGACAAATATAACGAATTGCACCACGTAGAAGTTGATCAAATTAATTTAACGAATCAAATCATGTCTAGTAAAGTCGTTTTATTGGCTTAAAACTTATGACCAGATTTAATGAATATAAAACAAACACACAAAACATGTACCGACACCAATACGATTACCATTTAGCATTCAGGCCAAATATCCCCTTTAAATCCTTCCCCTTCAGTGTTTTTTTTCTTCCCCATAATTGATGGAATCAGTTCGTTATTTTATCTGTAGGAAACCAAACCATTGTAGAAGAAAAGTTCAAGAAATTTGCTATTCTTTGTGATTTTCAATGAAATTTTATCGATATTTATGGATGCTGCAAAAAAATGCAATCTCGAGAACGAAAAAATATATCTTTTTGGTTCCTGTCTTGTATTGAAGAGGAAGTAGTACGTTACTCGAATCAAAAATTTGTCATCTTGGATAGCTCCGAAATATTTTTTTACAAATTGATGAAATTCTTGAAAAATTCGACTTTGAAGGCTCTTTGACAGTCCTCTTATAACAAATTTCATTTCTACCATTTGAGATATATTTTTTTTCTTCTTCGTAATACATGGAATCAGCTCGTTATTGTCTCTGTAGAACAGACAAGTATTGGAGACGAGAAGTTTGAGAAATTCGATATTTTTTTTCGTTTTTCAATGAAATTTTATTGATATTTATCGTCGCTTAAAAATATCAAATTTAGCATCATATCATATCGTATTTTAAAAAATTTTATTTAATCACAAACGAGGATAAGTTTTTCGGTACGGAATAACTCGTAAAATCGACAAATTCAGTGTTTTTCACTTTCTTGATAAATAATTGTTTATAATTGTTCTTTAAGAGTACAATTGTTTTTTTTTTTTGCAAAAAAAAACTTTTCAAGACGTGAGCATATGAAAGAAATTCGTATTTCGACGAAAATTTGAAAAAATAAAAAAACAAAACGTTGGAAATACGTCGATAGAATAATCATTAGCAGTTTTCTTATCAAGTGTAAACGAATAAATCCAGCGAACAAAATTGACAAAGATTTCGAATGTGATGAATCTCCGACGGTCGAAGTGTAAAAAATTAAATTTTTAAACATAGCACACTTTTTATCTGCGCAATAACGCAGAGAGTCAGTTTGTAAATACGATTTCTTTGAGAGGAAAGGATTAGAGACGGCAATTTCGAGAAATTTGAAAAAACGATTCATTTTTTGATGAAAATTCGTAAAATTAGTCTTTGCGTAAAAAAAATCATATCTCGGAAGCGAAAAAAGATTTCGACTCTTATTTTGGCTTATTTTGAAGAGGAGAAAATACGTTGCCAGAAAAAGAATTTGCAGTTTTTATTATTACAGTAAATGAATAAATCGGGTGAACATAATTGACAAAGATTTCGGCTGCGATGAATCTTCGACGGTCGAAGGATAGAAAATTCTTTTTTTTTATGATTGCATACTTTTTATTTGCGCTATACCGCGTAGAATCCATTTATATTTACGTAAAATAGGAACAAAGATTGAAACGAGATGTCGATTTTTTCTTGTTTGAAAATCATCCGGCCACAGAGTACGCGCGCCGCGACGTATGAGCATCTGTGTATCGTCTGCTACGAAATTGTCATCTGCTTCCAAAGTTTGACAGATAGAATAAAACGAAAAAATATATACTCGCGATTTTTTTAGTTCTATTTGGGAAATTGTCATTATTTTGGATATTCGATGAATCTTTTTTGTGAGTTTACTACCAATTTTTTCAGTGAATACGTGAAATTTATCATTTTTATTACGAATGTGAATAAAATATGCTAAAATATTGCGAATGATTTTCGGTGATAATATATTATTTTCGAAATAAAAAACGCAAACATTTGTGAATCTGTGTATGATATTTCGTGTTTTATTTTTCACAACCGAAGTTTTTTTTTTAACATGATGAAAAATGGATTTTTGGCAAATCTAAATAACATAACCTTTAAAGCAAATCTTGTTATAACCACTGTTTTTGAATTATTTTATAATTAAAATTATATTTGTCAGAATGACTCAAAATTTGTTGTGCATAGTGCTTTCGATACAATGAAATATTGTTGCGAAAGAGAACAGAATTGGTTTCCAGGATTCTTAATTGGGGCACCGTACGGACATCAGATGTGAGAAAATAAGTTTTTTATGGAAAATTGTGATGAATAAATAGTTAGAGATGTAGGATTGTCTCTAAATTTGCTGTGCGCAGTGCTTTTGATAAAACAAAATGATGCTGCGAAGAAGAAAAAAATTGGTTCGTAGAGTTCATTATGATGACACCGTACGGACACTTGACCGAAGGCAAATGCAAATTGTGGCCAATAATTTTTTAGAAAAAATACTTAAAGGTCTTAGATTGGTTTTAAAAGTAATGTGCATACTGGAAATACTGTAATAAAAAAACCCTGCGAAGGAGAACAAAATTGGTTCGCACCATCTAAAGTTACAGTGTGATACGGACGTCCGAGAAGAAAAATTCAGCCAAAAAGTTGTTTTCATTGCACCGCAGGCTAAAAAAAATATTTCTATTCATCGCAGTCACTTCAAAGTAACTACGCATGATGTTGGAGATACACCGAAGCAAATGGTGAAAAATAAAAAATTTTGGAGTATGCGCTGCGGAGTAACCCCTTCGACAGACTCCGAAGAGCAACGGATGGTCATTTTAATAGGCACTCTTTGCCTATTATTATAGTGAGTGCCTAAAAAACGAAAAAATATGCCTAAAACCAATTTTTTTCGACGGATATGAGTTCCCCGAGCAAAGTTAAATGCTGCTGTACGTAATCGGCGTTTGAAATTCGATGTAGGTCCCAAAAATATTGTAAAGTATTGGATGAGTTTAACATAGATCTTTTAATTTATCTATCCAAGCTTTTCCCAGTACATCACATTATTTTTGGGGCCTTAAATGAAATTTAACCGCCGATTATGTACTACAGCGCTTAACTTTGCACGGCGTAATCATATTCGTTGAAAAAAATTAGATTTGAGCATATTTCTTCGTTTTTAGGCACTCACTATAATAATAGGCAAAGAGTGCCTATTAAAATGACCATCCGTTGCTCTTCGGAGTCTGTCGAAGGGGTTACTCCGCAGCGCATACTCCAAAAATTTTTATTTTTCACCATTTGCTTCGGTGTATCTCCAACATCATGCGTAGTTACTTTGAAGTGACTGCGATGAATAGAAATATTTTTTTTAGCCTGCGGTGCAATGAAAACAACTTTTTGGCTGAATTTTTCTTCTCGGACGTCCGTATCACACTGTAACTTTAGATGGTGCGAACCAATTTTGTTCTCCTTCGCAGGGTTTTTTTATTACAGTATTTCCAGTATGCACATTACTTTTAAAACCAATCTAAAACCTTTAAGTATTTTTTCTAAAAAATTATTGGCCACAATTTGCATTTGCCTTCGGTCAAGTGTCCGTACGGTGCCATCATAATGAACTCTACGAACCAATTTTTTTCTTCTTCGCAGCATCATTTTGTTTTATCAAAAGCACTGCGCACAGCAAATTTAGAGACAATCCTACATCTCTAACTATTTATTCATCACAATTTTCCATAAAAAACTTATTTTCTCACATCTGATGTCCGTACGGTGCCCCAATTAAGAATCCTGGAAACCAATTCTGTTCTCTTTCGCAACAATATTTCATTGTATCGAAAGCACTATGCACAACAAATTTTGAGTCATTCTGACAAATATAATTTTAATTATAAAATAATTCAAAAACAGTGGTTATAACAAGATTTGCTTTAGAGGTTATGTTATTTAGATTTGCCAAAAATCCATTTTTCATCATGTTAAAAAAAAAACTTCGGTTGTGAAAAATAAAACACGAAATATCATACACAGATTCACAAATGTTTGCGTTTTTTATTTCGAAAATAATATATTATCACCGAAAATCATTCGCAATATTTTAGCATATTTTATTCACATTCGTAATAAAAATGATAAATTTCACGTATTCACTGAAAAAATTGGTAGTAAACTCACAAAAAAGATTCACCGAATATCCAAAATAATGACAATTTCCCAAATAGAACTAAAAAAATCGCGAGTATATATTTTTTCGTTTTATTCTATCTGTCAAACTTTGGAAGCAGATGACAATTTCGTAGCAGACGATACACAGATGCTCATACGTCGCGGCGCGCGTACTCTGTGGCCGGATGATTTTCAAACAAAAAAAAAATCGACATCTCGTTTCAATCTTTGTTCCTATTTTACGTAAATATAAATGGATTCTACGCGGTATAGCGCAAATAAAAAGTATGCAATCATAAAAAAAAAGAATTTTCTATCCTTCGACCGTCGAAGATTCATCGCAGCCGAAATCTTTGTCAATTATGTTCACCCGATTTATTTATTTACTGTTAATAATAAAAACTGCAAATTCTTTTTCTGGCAACGCATTTTCTCCTCTTCAAAATAAGCCAAAATAAGAGTCGAAATCTTTTTTCGCTGCCGAGATATGATTTTTTTTAAGCAAAGACTAATTTTACGAATTTTCATCAAAAAATGAATCGTTTTTTCAAATTTCTCGAAATTGCCGTCTCTAATCCTTTCCTCTCAAAGAAATCGTATTTACAAACTGACTCTCTGCGTTATTGCGCAGATAAAAAGTGTGCTATGTTTAAAAATTTAATTTTTTACACTTCGACCGTCGGAGATTCATCACATTCGAAATCTTTGTCAATTTTGTTCGCTGGATTTATTCGTTTACACTTGATAAGAAAACTGCTAATGATTATTCTATCGACGTATTTCCAACGTTTTTTTTTTTTTATTTTTTCAAATTTTCGGCGAAATACGAATTTCTTTCATATGCTCACGTCTTGGAAAGTTTTTTTTCGCAAAAAAAAAAAACAATTGTACTCTTAAAGAACAATTATAAACAATTATTTATCAAGAAAGTGAATAACACTGAATTTGTCGATTTTACGAGTTATTCCGTACTGAAAAACTTATCCTCGTTTGTGATTAAATAAAATTTTTTAAAATACGATATGATATGATGCTAAATTTGATATTTTTAAGCGACGATAAATATCAATAAAATTTCATTGAAAAACGAAAAAAAATATCGAATTTCTCAAACTTCTCGTCTCCAATACTTGTCTGTTCTACAGAGACAATAACGAGCTGATTCCATGTATTACGAAGAAGAAAAAAAATATATCTCAAATGGTAGAATTGAAATTTGTTATAAGAGGACTGTCAAAGAGCCTTCAAAGTCGAATTTTTCAAGAATTTCATCAATTTGTAAAAAAATATTTCGGAGCTATCCAAGATGACAAATTTTTGATTCGAGTAACGTACTACTTCCTCTTCAATACAAGACAGGAACCAAAAAGATATATTTTTTCGTTCTCGAGATTGCATTTTTTTGCAGCATCCATAAATATCGATAAAATTTCATTGAAAATCACAAAGAATAGCAAATTTCTTGAACTTTTCTTCTACAATGGTTTGGTTTCCTACAGATAAAATAACGAACTGATTCCATCAATTATGGGGAAGAAAAAAAATACTGAAGGGGAAGGATTTAAAGGGGATATTTGGCCTGAATGCTAAATGGTAATCGTATTGGTGTCGGTACATGTTTTGTGTGTTTGTTTTATATTCATTAAATCTGGTCATAAGTTTTAAGCCAATAAAACGACTTTACTAGACATGATTTGATTCGTTAAATTAATTTGATCAACTTCTACGTGGTGCAATTCGTTATATTTGTCTCGTGTCTCAATATTTGACAATTTATCGTCAAACAAAAAGGAAATATCCGTCGTGAATATTAATAATCAATTGGTACAATAAAGAAATATTTTTATTCGACGAAGATTAAACACTATGAATTAATTTACGTAACTGATAAATGTTTTTCCCTCATACGTACTGTCGAAAAGAAACGCACGAATAAACATACTTCATTCGTAGCGCATAGCGCGATGTGTAAATACACTCGATACGGAGCGCGTAGCGCGACGTGCACCCCCGTGAGTGCCTTAAAAAATGTCCCGAAGGGACATTTTTCGGGGGGTTTGGGGGGCGGAGCCCACCAACAAGAGCATCTGCGCCCGCAGGGCGCTGAGACGCTTGTTCATTTTTTCCTTCCATTTGACAAAATCTATTTTTCCTTCTTCATTCATTTACACATAATATGGGATTCTATGTATGGGATTGATCGGGCGAGGATCCCCCCGGTCGTACGGTACGGCCGGGAGAGAATCTGGAAATACGTATGGGATTGATTGCACGAGGACTCCCCCGTCCACTGAAGCGATGGGAAAAGGTCTGGGAAACCATCTAGCCGGGTCCCAAAACCCAGATAACTGCCCATAGTGCTTCCCAGATTCAATCCCAAATAAATCCCAGACTCTCGACCATCATTCTCCCAGAGTCAATCCCATACTAATTTTTTCTACGCGGGCTCGAAGCGTGTGTGAATGTGCCCTCAAGCTCCTTCGTAATAGCACGCCACCGCATATATCCTGCAATAAAAAAAGTAAAGACCTTCAACGCATCGTCAAAAGTTTGACAGTTCTACGCCTGTAATGGCACGAAGCGGGTCACCTCTCTGTAAGAAGCACATTGCCATATTGCAAGTTCTACAGCATCTCAACAAAGATCAGCGCGAGGCTGTTTTGCGCAAAGCCGACTCAGCTACGATACGGTGCATTTGTGAGTGTGCTCTAAACATCCTTCGCGGCAATGTGCCGTTGAAACCAGAGAAAAAGAAGAAATTGCAGCGACATGCACATGTTCTCCGTCGCCTGGCCGCAAAGAAAGGTTGTTGGAAAAGTAAGAAGCGCTACGTTGTGCAGAGCGGTGGATTCTTGCCGCTCTTACTAGCACCCATATTGGGTACAGTTCTGTCAAATCTGATAGCCAAATAATAATAATGGAGCATACAAGAAAAATGGTACTTGTACCCGAAGAAAATTTGTCTCAGTTGAGTACGCAAAATCATCGGCAGGCAATTTTCAACGATGCTACGGTATCACCCGAGACACGAGCTATCGGCGCTACCTTGAGTCGATTGGATACGGAGATGAATGAAATTTTGAAGTCTAACATCTACAAGGATGATAGGGAAAAGTGGTCTGCATATTTCGCTGTACTGCAACGCTATCTTCATTTTGTCGACAGCGAACGATCTTAACAATACTTAACACTTGCGGCAAAAAGTGAGCCGACTCCCGTGCATATCTATGAAAAGAAGAAGAACTCAGCGCATATGCATGATTCTGTGATAAACGAAAGTATACCGGCAAAGTTTCGCACAAAGGCGAAACTTCTATTGCGTCGGTTGCACAAGGTACCCGAACCGCATTTTTCATGGGACTCTGCGCGTGTTGTCTCTATTAGTGGCAAACCCATTAAAGGGTCGAATATTGTTGATCTTGTGAACGATGCCATGCGAGCGAGAAAAGCCCGAAAGCCTGAGGGGCGAAAAGCGTTGGCCCGGTTTTTGCGAGAAATACAAGCACCGCGGGAATTTGTTGGAAATGAGGAATTGTGGGCTGAAACACGAGCCAATTCAACAGTGCAGCCTATCGAAAGCGGTGACGGTAGCGGCAGTAGTGTTGCCTACTGCGAGAGCAATAAAGAGGAGAATGAAGAAGAAGACATCACTGGTATAGAAACGGAATTCTACAGCGATACATATCAATCTGGTCGTAGCGGTGCTGACAGCGACAGCAGCAGCAGACCTAGTACCGCTCGGACATCAAAGGGCCGTATACAAAAGGGAGGATCTATATATAATAATAAGAAGAAGAAGATTAGGCGTGTAACCTGAGCAAATCTTAAATTATGAAAACATTGGAAAAAGTGTACTTTGATCCTGCCCATCCTGTATCGTTTTCGGGAGCTACTAATCTACTACGTCTGGCGCGCAATAAAAAAATGAGTGATGATAAAACATTACGATGGCTGGAGACTCAGGAAGCTTTTACCAAACACAAGCCTGTGAGACAACGGTTTCCACGACGTTTCTACAACGTGCGAAATATTGATGATGTTTGAGAGGCTGATCTTGTAGATCTACGCTCTCTCAAGGACTACAATGACGGCTTTGTCTATCTTCTCGGAGTCATCGATGTTCTCAGTAAATACGTTTGGGTTGAACCCCTGCGCGATAAGACGGCTTCATCGGTGTCTAAAGTGTTTGCACGTATATTAACACAAAGCAAAGGAAGATCACCGATCTGTCTTCAATCGGATAGAGATAAAGAATTCATTGGTGCGGCCTTTCAAGCTCTACTGAAGAAGAAGTATATTTTATTTCGAGTTGCGAGAAATCCCGATATAAAAGCCTCTATCGCTGAAAGATTCAATAGAACATTGAAGGAAAGGATGTGGCGCTATTTCACGTATTCTCGACAGAAGCGATACATTGACGTTTTACAGAATATTGTTTCAGCATACAATCATACGACGCATAGCAGCATAAAAGTGGCTCCTACAGATGTAACGCTTGTTACAGCCGCTTAGGCGCGGTCCAATTTAATAGAGCGCTACTATAAAAAAGTAAAGTGTAATGGATGGCCAGGTACGCGGATAATAATAGTTAAATGATAAGTCGTAAATAGGTTGAAATACTAATAAGAGCATATTTATTAGTCGTAGAATATATTAGAGAATAGGGAGAGGGTACCGTCTAACACCACGGGTAGTCAGAGATGAACTCATTAATTAAGAGTCGAAGCACAGGGCTTCGACGCCGGTAGCTAGTATTCTTACGCGCGTGAGGTATACCTCCGCGCGCTGATAAGGACCGTCGCGCGGATGCTGGTCGCGCGACAGCTTGACCGTTGCCGTGAGACGGTGATCCTATTGTCGCTCTCACGGCAAAGTGCTGACAGCCAAAAATGCGAGTTATCTCGCTTCTCGGAAGGAGAAGCGAACGTGGCGAAATATTATGCGTAAATAAATATTACTTTAGAAAAAGATTTTTTTTTAATATAAGGGGACCGTTACAAAAGCGACAAAAAGAAAAACACGCCAAATATAAAATAGGGGATATCATGCGAATCAGTAGCGCGAAAGCAGACTTTGCAAAAGGTTACGTAAGTGGCTGGAGTAACGAGCTCTTTAAAGTACATCGTGTATCGAATAGCCGCCAACCTACAGTATATATTGAGACGGGAAGCATATGCAGCTCCCGCTCAATAAAAATTATTAAAAAATTTCTATCCGTTATACTATTTTTTCTCGACTTTACGAGATTTTGTCATTTTCAGCGTTTGAATTCCCCGCGCTTTTTTCCCCCGGGGAACTTCAAAATCTATTGGTTCGTTTGAATTTAAAAAATCGAGCATTCTTATTGGCCTTTTGGTAAAAGCCAATCAGAGATATTCGAGCTCTCTGATTGGCTGAAAAAGGGTATAAATCAGCGAGCGCGAGAAGACTCGCCACCAGTTCTGTCGGCGACGCTGAACAGGTGACTTCTCCTTCGAATCCTCCGGGGCCCGAAGAGCTTTCGGTGACGTTAGCTCTACGAGTACTCAATCTTCCCGAACCAGGGTGCGGGAGGCTATCGGCGACGTGGCTTCCCACATTCCTGTACCCCATGTCCACGCAAGTAGGGACCGCGATAGGGAGGTATCCCCGACGAGAGCGAGCCGGAAGCGAGTCGCGGACCGGCCACGTGGTGACACTTGCCGGTTCACGATCTCGTGGAAGCCGGATTCTCCGAGGAGGGCCCTGTTACACGAGTGCCGGGAAAACGCGAGAATAGTTTCTCGCGTAGTCCCCGTGGGGTATCTCGTGGGCACGGCAGAGTAGCTACGATATTTAAAATTTAAAGTAGAGTCACCCGCGTAAAATAATTCAAATTTTAAATCTTACGCGCTTCACTAATTTTCGTATCGATAAGAGATGCTCGGCCGATAAAGTAGGAGAAATTTTTGTATCCTCGTCGAATTTCGATGAGTTTTGTTTAAAATTAATTGCTACGCGCAAACGAGGAATTAAGGGAAAGATTTAGTTTAAATCATCTTGCTGTTTTACCGATATTCACCGGTAAAGTCGGGTATTGCAATTATTATCGAGAAAGTCGAGACTTTCAAGATAAAATTCTGTTCTTTCGTAGTACTAAGGGGAAATATTTGTTCGAATCGTGCTTTTTCGCAATTTACCGACATTCTGTCGATAAATTCGAATATTTCAATTTACTTTCATAGAGGAAGTTAAATATTTGGTTGACACGAGGAATTCAAAGAAAAATTCCTGCCTTTTCGATATTTATTTAAGTTTCAGCGCCATCCGCGAGATACTGATCAACTAATATTGAATTTGATTTTGGGAAAAGATTTGTAGCTTTACGAAAACTCGAGTGTGTTTCACTAGACGTTAAGGCGACAAAATAAGGTAAGCAACGACATCGAGGAGATCTGAATATTGTATTGCAAATTTTATGTGTTTTTCAATAAAAATTTACTCTTTCACCAATTCGACAACGTCTAACGATTTTTCGCTCGCCCCGAATCCCAAACGCGATCCTCGAAACCGAGTGCGAGGCATCGGTCGAAGAGGTTAACGTTACAATATCTTGCGCGATCTTCAAAACGAGGATATTGACGGCATCTTTTACGAGGCTGAACTGTCAAGAATGCGTGAGACTATTGAAACGAAAAAAAAGAGTAAGTAGAAAGCAATTAGAATGAAGGATGGATTTTATATTGTGCTGCCTAGCAATAGTAGCATGGATTATTATCCTGATAACACAACAACACGTTACACCACTCATTTGCCACAGCACGTGACGTTGCATGGCAGTTAGTCTGTTTCATTAGCCGAAATTCAAGTACCTATGACCATTTTGCATTTCCCTCCTGAAGGAGAGCGAAATTTTATCAGTATAGTCACAAACGCTGTGCCCCCAGGTACAGATGAAGACATAGATTTCAAAGAAGATCGCGTTTGTGTGCCGTGAGGAATCTACCGGAATATAGATTCACTAATTGAAGTCATTAACGAAATTTCATGTGTTAAAGGTCACTTAAGATTTCATTGTGGACGTAATGGTGATGGTACGGTAGAGGCAATTTGCGGCAATTGTAAAGGTGTAGAACACGCATTCTTTTTCTCACAGGATCTAAATAAAATTTTGGGTTATACCCATAGTAAGGTTATCGTAGTTCAAAGAGCCACCACGTACGCTGCTCAAAGACCAGCGAGTCTTACGAATGGTGCGCCAAATATGTTTTTCGTTTATACCGATATGTGTGAACCCTACATAACAGGTGATGTGCATACACCTCTGCTGCGTATTGTACCGTCAGCAGCTGCTGATAATTCTAATTTCGGATCCACGAAAATTAAAAGCTTTTCACCACTGCGCTATGTGCCTCTATTGCGAACCAACTTTCAAACTATAACTATCGATATGAGGGATAAATTCGGTGAGCCGATTCCATTCGAGTACGGGGCATTGACGGTAACGCTACACTTCAGACGCACAGATTAATAGAATGAATCTGTACAACGAGTACTTTGATACGCAAATAGGTGGTGGTGGTGTAAAAACAGGTTATGGAGGTATAAGTAATGTATACGTTGGCTCGCCGAACCAACGAGGCCTCGGGATTGGCAGTTTTCTTGGAGGTCTCTTCAGGGGCATCATACCTCTCTTGAAACTAGGTGCACGAACGGTCGGTAAAGAGGCCCTACGTGCAGGTGTAGCTAGTGATGTATTAGATTCAGGGATGCAACCGCGAGAAGCTTTCAAAACGCGCTTGCGTGAGTCTGGTCAAAACCTAGAAAGTGTTACGTCAAAAATGTGGATGTTTCTCTTTTCATCCTAATTTTTAACGCGTGGTTGCGTCGAGTACGATTGAATACGCGCTGGTCAAGAGAGATCTCTCCCTCCTCTACCACTCCTGGCATCAATTATCGGCGCAACTGCCCATTTTCTAGTCTAACCGTGAGGAAATTTACTAAGGATAGGGCTTGGAATGCTATTCGTTGACTTATCTGAGAGTGTTCGGGATTCCGTGTCGCAAAGCAGCGGCACGAGCGACTCTCCTCGCAGCGCGAACGATCCGCTGCGCGGCAGCACCTCACGGGCGCAGCCGGCTGGCAACGCGAGGCATCGTGGAAGGATCTAGAATCGACCACGATGTTCTCGCAACGGCTCGCCGGCCGGCGGCAGCCATCTTAGCAATTAGTATTCATCGATACGTGCCACGCGCTACATCGCTGCTGATCGTTTTCAATATACTTCGTCTTTCACGCGCTCGATTACAATGTAATCGCACTCACTAAATTCAGGAGAACTCATTCTCAACGGTTGTCGCACCGGGCGCAATCGCAAATCTATAGTGCATCCTCATTTGAACGATCTCATTCTCACCACGTGGACTCGCCAAACTCGTGGATGCAATCGTGCACTCATCGGCGCGATCTCAACGTTGTCCGCGGCAAATTAATATAATTTCGTCGCGGCATCGTTTTAGTGTAAATCTCATCTTAATAGTGTAATTTAATTTTGTAGACGTTCTCAACAATATTTTAGTGATTGACTCTCATTGTTTAATCATTGACATTGATCTCATTTCACTCGTTGACTGTGCACCGCAATATTCAGTGACATTCCTTAATTTTACATCAAATGAAGACGTGTGTTTTTTGTTCACATTTTTTCACGAAAAGTGTCGGGACTTTTACTTAACACCCTTTGTCACGATCATCCTACATCCCGGCAAAACTTTCGGCATTTCTCAAACATTTTGTGAGTTCAGCTGGACCTGCTGCCATGCAGCTGCGGAGATAATGCAGACGCTCGAGAGCGCGAAAAAAATGTTTCGTATAGTCGTGAAACTCGCGTAGTAAGGATCGAGAGCAAGATGGATGCGCGGGAGAGGGGTCAGGGCAATTAAATAAATTTACTTCGAGAAACGCATTACAGGCATTTGAGCGTTGTCTTTATTTCACTATACATTTTGAGAGTACCGCGTAGAGTGAAAAATACCTGTCGAGTTCTTGAGCGCTCCGCGTGATAATAAATCGACGGTGAGACGCGACGCCGTTGAGTCGACCGTTGAACTGTCCGTTGGCGATGCCGAGAGTAGCTGAGTCGTTGAGATTCTCCTCGATGAGCGCTCCTGTTCGCGAATATGCGTTGAGTTGTCGCACACACCTCTTCCACTATCACTGAGCTGATCGCGAGAATATTCCGATGACGAGAAGACCGAGAGAACGTCCGAGAGTATCCGAAAACCGTAGAGACGCGAGAACACACGTGGAGTTCGCACAATGCCGATGCTGATAATGGCCGCCGTCGTCCAGTGCCGGTAGTCTCGTCTCTTTCTCGTCGATCAGTGATCGATGCCGGAGCGTGCTGCCGCGCTAGGAGAGCGCGGCAGTCCGGAAAATAAACGATCGTTCGCAACATTCCCGCCCGCCATCTCCGCGTCCGCGGAGATGTTATCCCTTGGTCCCTTCTGTGAGCAGAGGGACGAGTTTCACAACTGGGCGAGTGAGTGTGGTCGTTGCGGTTTTCAGGGTAACAACCCGAGTTAGTCCATCGCGCCCTGGATGAAGAGCGGTGACTCGAGCGAGAGGCCATCTCCCTGGAGGGGCTCTCTCGTCACTGATGAGAACCAGAGAGCCGATCTGAATTGCATCTTGAGAGTGCTGCCATTTCGAGATCGCCTGTTGTTGATGCAAGTAATGAGTTGACCAAACCTTCCAAAATTGCTGCGTCTTCTGCTGGAGTAGTTGCCAATGAGAGAGGCGAGCCTCTCTGAGATCGAGTACTGAAGGCTCAGGTATCGTCGTCAGAGCAGAGCCGACAAGAAAGTGTCCGGGTGTTAGAGCTGAGACATCCTCTGGATCGTCGCGAAGAGGTTCCAACGGCCTTGAGTTGAGCAGAGCCTCGATCTGCGTGAGCAGCGTAGCCCACTGTTCATACGTGAGCAATGCATTACGTACCGTTCGCCGAAGATGGTATTTGACGGATTTTACGGACGCTTCCCATTTTCCGCCCATATGCGGAGCTGCTGGGGGGTTGAATACCCAGCAGATTCCCTCTCTCGACAGTTCCAGAGCCATCGTCCGATGTTCACGGGCGCTTGCCGTAAACATCTGTTTGAGAGTTGCGTCGGCTCCGAGAAAATTCGTCCCGCAGTCCGAATACATTGCCGTGGGGATGCCTCTCCGTGAGACAAATCTCCGAAAGGCTGCGAGGAACGCTTCCGTTAAGTAGTCCGTGACAACGTCCAGATGAAGCGCCGAAGTGCTGAGGCAGACGAACACACAAAGCCAGCCTTTGTGAGTTTTAGCTCCTCTACCTTGCCACGACTTGACCATGAGTGGTCCAGCGTAGTCCAAGCCTGTGTGCATGAACGGGCGAGATGGTGTAACCCGGCAAAGAGGTAGTTGGCCCATCAATTGACGGGCACGGATCCCCCTCTGCCGAGCGCACATCACGCACCGAAGCACATGAGCTCGTACCGTACTCCTTCCTCCAAGAATCCAAAACCGTTGCCGAGTATGAGATAGAGTGAGCTGAGTCCCGCGGTGAAGAGTTCTCCGATGAGCTTCGTCGATTATCAGCGACGACAAGTGCGAATGCCGTGAGAGAATTGCCGGATGTTTACTCTCTTCCTTGAGAGCAGAATTGTCGAGCCGTCCACCGACTCTGAGGACACCATCTGCGTCGATAAAGGCCGGCAACCTGCTCAGAGGATGACCTGGCGGAAGAGTATCCCCCTTCGAGAGCATCCTGAGTTCCGAGGCGAACGATGCCGCCTGAGATGCTTTAACCCAAAACTGCTGTGCACGATGCAGTTCCGAGGGTAGCAAGAGTCGTCCGATGGGTGCTTTCGGTAGTCGCTTTAGCCGATCAATCACCCTGAAACACAGAGCCGTTACTCTCAGAAGTTTAAAGTATGAAGAGAACCTGAAGAGCAGATCCCATTGACAATCAGGTTCCGGAAGAGCCCCCACAAGCGAAACCCCTGGCCTCGCCTCTGAGCCGCTAGCCACCTCAGACACGTCTGTCTGAGAAGGCCATTTTTCCCGGGGCTGAGTGAGCCATGATGGCCCTTGCCACCACAACGTGAGAGCTGCCAGTTCTTGCGTTGTCGCCCCGCGCGACGCGCAGTCAGCGGGATTGCACGTTCCCGGCACGTGCATCCACGAGCAATCCGGTGAGAGATCCTGGATTTGCGTGACTCGGTTCCGCACGTAATCCTTCCACCGAGAGGGATGAGCTTTGATCCAGGTGAGAGCAACCTTCGAATCCGTCCACAAAAATACCTCATCGATATCAAGACCCTCTTTCTTCCTGATATGACTCACGAGCTTCGCCAGAATGAGAGCACCAGAGAGCTCTAACCTCGGGATGGTTAGTCGCTTCAAGGGTGCGACCTTTGTTTTCGAGCAGATTAGTGACGTCACTTTCCCCGTGGACGGCGAGTCGACCGTGAGATACACCACGGCCGCCATGGTAAGCTGTGACGCGTCCGAGAAGCCATGCAGAGTAACACGTGCCCCCTGGCATGTGTTGAACCACCTTGGAACAGAGAGACTAGCCAGTTGAGTAAACTCTTCTCTTACCGCCTGCCATTTTTCCGCCAGAAGAGCTGGGAGTGGTTCATCCCATCCGAGTTTATGCAGCCAAAGCTCCTGGATCAACGCTTTGGCGCGAATGGTAACCGGTGAGATAAAGCCGAGAGGATCGAAGATCTTCGCGACCTCCGAGAGAACCACGCGTTTTGAGACCTTGCCGGTAGGCGAGCTTGACCGAGAAACAAACGTGAATTTGTCATCCTTTGGCGACCATTGAACCCCGAGTAATTTGGTTGTGCAGTCGTCGAACTGGATGGTTTGCTGATCACCAGATGACCCAAGCTGTGCGAGAACCAAAGGACTCGTAGCATGCCACTTAGCCAACGGGAATCCTCCCGCGTGACAGAGTCCCTTCAACTGTTGAGCCGTTTCCAAAAGAGCTGCTTCTGTGTCAGCACCGCCAAAGATATCATCAACATATCTTCCGTACAAGAGGGAAGGCACTGCCAACGGGAAGTTGTGCCCCTCATCTTCAGCGAGCTGAAGCATAGTTCGCACCGCCAAGAACGGCGCTGATTTCGTGCCGTACGTCACGGTGGTGAGACGATACGGTACCTCGTTGAGCTTTTCATCGACACAGAGGATGCGCTGAAGGTCTTGATCCCCTTCGTGCACTCTGATTTGACGAAACATCTTCGTCACGTCCGTCGCGAAGAGATGTCGATGATGCCGAATCCATATGAGAACGTCCGAGATGTCCAAGAGCAAATTGACACCAGTGTGCATGAGATCGTTCACCGAGTATCCTGATGCGGAGGCGCTAGATCCGTTGAACACAATCCGAAGCTTTGTTGTAGTTCGCTCAGGTCGTAACACCCCATGATGCGGCAGGTAGTATGCCACCAGATCCTCCGAGCGTTGAGCCGGTACTGAAGCGCGAGCCATATGCCCGAGCTTCTCGTATTTCCCCAGAAACTGCGTGTACAACTCTTTGTACACGTCATCGCTTGCAAGCCGTTGCAAAGTTTTGCGGAGACGATGACGCGCCGTTGAATACGAGTCGCCCAGCAATGAGACGGGAGCCTTGAGAGGGATACGCACGATGTATCGTCCTTCTTCATCCCTCGTAGGAGTCGACCGGAAATGATTTTCGCACTCCTGTTCTTCGGGCAAAAGAATCGCCGTCTCGTCTGTTGGAACTTCCTCTTGTTCCCAAAATTTCGCGAGAAGATCCTGAAGAGCTTGAGAGTCATTGTCAATCCTTCCAACGAGCGAGACGTTCTGATGAGCAGTTACCCCTTGAGTTGTCACTGGGCCGAGAATTAACCATCCGAAAATTGAGCATTGCGCCACTGGCATTGAGCGAGATCCCCTTATCACCTCGGGCTTGATGACTTGTCCATAGACGTCTGCTCCGAGCAACACGTCCACTGCTCGAGATTGATAATACAGCGGATCAGCGAGTTCGAGATTCTGCAGATGAGGCCATGCATCTACGATCACGTCGGCAGATGGTAACGCCGCTGCGATCTTCCTAAGCACGTGAGCTCGAACCATTACACTCTCCGACGAGTATACCGAAGCCAAAGAGAGTTGAACGACCCCCTTGGTCTTTGTCGTGTGAGTGCCTCCAATGCCCGTAACGATGAGCGGAGACCATTGTCGAGAGAGATGCAGAGCTGACACAAGCTCGTCAGCGATGAAGCTGAACTCTGATCCAGGATCAACGAGAAGTCGAACCTGATGAGTCGTCGATGACGCGCGTACAACTGCGACGGCAGTTGCACGCAACGACTGAGAAGATGGGATGAGAGCTTGAGTCACTGAGAGAGCTGATGACTCGTGAGATATTTCCGTGCGAGCTGTGTCCGGGTGAGAATTTCCAGCCTCGTCCTGGCTAAAAGACGATCGAGTTGTCCAAATCGAGTGCGACGCGCGAAGTGAGCGAGCTGAATCCTGGAGAGCGACGACCGCATAACCTCCCTATTGGGAGGTCGAGCTCGTTCCTTGCTGAGCTGCGCCTTGAGTTGTTGCTGGTCGAGCTGATGCGGATGCCTCGTGCAGAAGGGTGTGATGTTTCCCCTTGCAAGTCTTGCACAGTTGTGCATTTCTGCAGACACGAGCGCTATGCCTCCCCAGGCAATTGAAGCACAGCCGCTTCTCGACGACCAGCGAGCGTCTTTCCTTCGCGTCCCTATGCAGGAACGAGGCGCAAGCCGTGATATAATGCGACCCTTGGCAGCAGTCGCATGCGTAGGCCGAACGAGAAGCGCCGTATCCCTGAGCCGATGCTTGTAGAGCCGATCCCCGCTGCTGAGTTGTCGATTGAGTCGATCCGTGAGCCTTCTTCTGAGCTGCGACACCTTGAGGTTGTTCCGTCGTCTCGAGAGCGTCTGCGACGGACATCACGAAAATGTATCGGCAAATCAACGTACACAAGGACGATTGGGATCTACAGAGAATTCTGTGGCTCGACGAAGAACTCAACGAGGCTCATTATCAACTCACCACAGTGACGTACGGTACTAAAGCAGCTCCGTATCTCGCTGTGCGAACTCTACTGCAGCTTGCCGAAGACGAAGGTCACCGCTACCCACTCGCAGTGCCTTCACTCCTCAAGGGGAGATATGTCGACGACATATTTGGCGGCGCAGATTCTGTCGAGCAACTCATCGAGATTGCAACTCAGTTAAAAAATATGTGTCACGCGGGAGGGTTCCCTCTCGCTAAATGGCAATCGACACACCAGGATCTTCTCACGGCTGTAGACTCAACACAGGAGGCAGCACCAGTCATCACATTCGACGATTGCGCAACCAAGATACTCGGTCTCAAATGGCTTCCATCAGCCGACGAATTCGCATTTTCAGTGCATCTCAAGGAAAACTCTGGTAAATTTACGAAGCGACTCATATTATCTGAGGTAGCGCAGATATTTGATCCACTCGGCTTCATCTCACCCGTCACGATTCGAGCCAAGGTTCTTCTTCAAGAGCTTTGGTTACACAAAATCGGTTGGGACGACTCAGTGCCATCCTCTGTAGCAACACGATGGCAACTCATCCGAGAAGACTTGAAAAATTTGGCCAACATCTCAATCCCCAGGTGGTTCTACACTTGGAGCGACTCAACGGTAGAAATTCATGGCTTCTCAGACGCGTCGCAACTCGCAATGTCGGCAGTAGTCTACATTGTGACTAACTCACCGTCCACTGGCGCCAAATCGGCTCTCGTTTGCACAAAGACGAAAGTCGCTCCGCTCAAACAGCTAACCATCCCGAGGTTAGAACTCGCTGCAGCGCTGCTACTCTCAAAACTCATCAGTCAAACCCAGAGAACTCTTCAGCTACCAGTCACATCGACACATTTGTGGACGGACTCTCAAGTAACACTCACGTGGATCACAGCACCCGCTTCGCGTTGGAAAGACTTTGTAAGAAACCGAGTCTTACAAATCCAACAACTCACCACCAACGCTCAGTGGAGGCATGTCCCTGGCACGTCAAATCCAGCAGACGGCCCTTCCAGAGGACTGACCACTCAGCAACTCAAGGATCATCCAACCTGGTGGACGGGACCACCATGGATGATAAAATCTCAGAACTCATGGCCTCGCCAACCAACAGTCTCAAGCGACTTCAGCGCCCCTGAAGCTCGTCCGGGAGTAGCGCTCTTCGTAGCCACCCCGAAGGTTGATTATCACTGGGATTTAATTTACAAATTCTCATCATTGCAGAAACTCATCCGGATAACAGCAATCTGCTTCAAAGTTATCGCGAGACTGAAGAAGCAACTCACTTCTACGCCTGTAACCATCGTCTCATCACGTGAGATGGAAGCAGCAAAACTCTTCTGGGTAAAGGCTACTCAAGCGGTTTTTTTCGCAGAAGAACTCAAGACTCTCAAGTCGAACTCAGCCTTTGGGAAGACTCACGCCTTCTCACGCTTAACTGCCTTCCTTGATCACGAAGGAGTTATCCGAGTCGGCGGGAGACTCAACGAATCAATGCTCTCCTCAGAGAGCAAACATCAAGCTATATTGCCTCGGTACTCACGTTTGTCAGAACTCATCATTCGAGAATCTCATTACGGGAGAGACTCTCCCCGCAGCGCGAACGATCCGCTGCGCGGCAGCACCTCACGGGCGCAGCCGGCTGGCAACGCGAGGCATCGTGGAAGGATCTAGAATCGACCACGATGTTCTCGCAACGGTTCGCCGGCCGGCGGCAGCCATCTTAGCTCATTAGTATACATCGATACGTGCCACGCGCTACATCGCTGCTGATCGTTTTCAATATACTTTGTCTTTCACGCGCTCGATTACAATGTAATCGCACTCATTAAATTCAGGAGAACTCATTCTCAACGGTTCTCGCACCGGGCGCAATCGCAAATCTATAGTGCATCCTCATTTGAACGATCTCATTCTCACCACGTGGACTCGCCAAACTCGTGGATGCAATCGTGCACTCATCGGCGCGATCTCAACGTTGTCCGCGTCAAATTAATATAATTTCGTCGCGGCATCGTACTATTGTAAAACTCATCTCAACCGTGTAATTTAATTTTGTAGACCTTCTCAACAACATTTTAGTGTTTGACTCGCATCATTTAATCATTGACATTGATCTCATATCACTCGTTGATTGTGCATCGCAATATTCAGTGACATTCCTTAATTTTACATCAAATAAAGACGTGTGTTTTTTGTTCACATTTTTTCACGAAAAGTGTCGGAACTTTTATTTAACACCCTTTGTCACGATCATCCTACATCCCGGCAAAACTTTCGGCATTTCTCAAACATTTTGATCCGGCTCGAAGGACCAAAATGTTTGAGAAATGCCGAAATTTTTGCCGGGATGTAGGATGATCGTGACAAAGGGTGTTAAGTAAAAGTCCCGACACTTTTCGTGAAAAAATGTGAACAAAAAACACACGTCTTTATTTGATGTAAAATTAAGGAATGTCACTGAATATTGCGGTGCACAGTCAACGAGTGAAATGAGATCAATGTCAATGATTAAACAATGAGAGTCAATCACTAAAATATTGTTGAGAACGTCTACAAAATTAAATTACACTATTAAGATGAGATTTACACTAAAACGATGCCGCGACGAAATTATATTAATTTGCCGCGGACAACGTTGAGATCGCGCCGATGAGTGCACGATTGCATCCACGAGTTTGGCGAGTCCACGTGGTGAGAATGAGCTAGTTCAAATGAGGATGCACTATAGATTTGCGATTGCGCCCGGTGCGACAACCGTTGAGAATGAGTTCTCCTGAATTTAGTGAGTGCGATTACATTGTAATCGAGCGCGTGAAAGACGAAGTATATTGAAAACGATCAGCAGCGATGTAGCGCGTGGCACGTATCGATGAATACTAATTGCTAAGATGGCTGCCGCCGGCCGGCGAGCCGTTGCGAGAACATCGTGGTCGATTCTAGATCCTTCCACGATGCCTCGCGTTGCCAGCCGGCGGCGCCCGTGAGGTGCTGCCGCGCAGCGGATCGTTCGCGCTGCGAGGAGAGTCGTTCGTGCCGCTGCTTTGCGACACGGAATCCCGAACATTCTCCCGCCATCATCACAGGGTTGATGATGTCTTCATATGAGGTGATCCTTGAGTCGCACTGGAAGCGGTGCGAGCTTGGTGATGGGCCTGGTGAGTGTGGTTGTTGCTGTCCTCAGCGTAACCACTCTGGTGAGTCCATCCTTGCCAGGGTGTAGAGCTGTGATTCTAGCCAGCGGCCATTTGCTGGGGGGGAAGCGCTCGTCGGTTAAGAGTGCGAGCGTTCCCACTTGGATGTCGTGCGAAGGATGATGCCACTTTGAGATTGCCTGCAGTTGTTGCAGGTAATGAGTGCTCCATTGCTTCCAGAAGCATTGAAATTTCTGTTGTATGAGTTGCCACCGGTCTAGGCGAGCGATGTTGAGATCCATGAGTGACGCTTCAGGTAGAGATGTGAGGGCGCTTCCGATTAGAAAGTGTTCAGGTGTGAGTGCTGATACGTCGTCTGGATCGTTGCTGAGTGGTTCGAGAGGTCGTGAGTTGAGAGTTGCTTCGACTTGCGTGAGAAGCGTGGTGAGTTCCTCGAACGTAAGTTGCGTCTCGCCGATGGTGCGTTTGAGGTGAAATTTGACTGATTTTACTGCGGCTTCCCATTTACCGCCCATGTGTGGAGCTGCGGGTGGATTAAATTGCCACTGAGTGCTGTCATTTGTCAGTAGCGAGGCAATTCTATGATGTTCTTGAGTGTTTTGCGTGAACATCTTCCGTAGAGTTGCATCTGCTCCGATGAGGTTGGTTCCGCAGTCGGAGTAGAGCTTGCCGGGGATTCCTCGTCGTGAGATAAACCGTCGATATGTGGCAATGAATCCGTCGGTTGAGTAATCGCTCACGACTTCGAGATGTATCGCCGAGGTCGTGAGACAGACAAACACGCAGATCCACCCTTTTGATAATTTCGCTCCACGGCCTTTCCACGTTTTGATGGTGAGTGGACCAGCATAGTCAATGCCGGTGTGAGTGAATGGTCTCGATGGTGAGACTCTAGCCATCGTTAGTTGTCCCATCAGTTGTTGAGCACGAATTCCTCGCTGCCGTGCGCACGTGACGCAACGAAGAACGTGAGTTTTTACCGGTGCTCGACCTCCGATGATCCAGTATGAATTCCGTATGTTTGCCAGTGTAAGCTGAGTGCCACCGTGGAGCGTTCTGTAATGAGATTCTCGAATGATGAGTTCTGACAAACGTGAGTACCGAGGCAATATAGCTTGATGTTTGCTCTCTGAGGAGAGCATTGATTCGTTGAGTCTCCCGCCGACGCGGATAACTCCTTCGTGATCAAGGAAGGCAGTTAAGCGTGAGAAGGCGTGAGTCTTTCCAAAGGCTGAGTTCGACTTGAGAGTCTTGAGTTCTTCTGCGAAAAAAGCCGCTTGAGTGGCCTTTACCCAGAAGAGTTTTGCTGCTTCCATCTCACGTGATGAGATGAGGGTTACAGGCGTAGAGGTGAGTTGCTTCTTCAGTCTCGCGATAACCTTGAAGCAGATTGCGGTTATCCGGATGAGTTTCTGCAACGATGAGAATTTGTAAATTAAATCCCAGTGATAATCAACCTTCGGGGTGGCTACGAAGAGCGCTACTCCCGGACGAGCTTCAGGGGCGCTGAAGTCGCTTGAGACTGTTGGTTGGCGAGGCCATGAGTTCTGAGATTTTATCATCCATGGTGGTCCCGTCCACCAGGTTGGATGATCTTTGAGTTGCTGAGTGGTCAGTCCCCTGGAAGAGCCGTCTGCTGGATTTGACGTGCCAGGAACATGCCTCCACTGAGCGGTGGTGGTGAGTTGTTGGATTTGTAAGACTCGGTTTCTTACAAAGTCTTTCCAACGCGAAGCGGGTGCTGTGATCCACGTGAGTGTTACTTGAGAGTCCGTCCACAAATGTGTCGATGTGACTGGTAGCTGAAGAGTTCTCTGGATTTGACTGATGAGTTTTGAAAGTAGCAGCGCTTCAGCGAGTTCTAACCTCGGGATGGTTAGCTGTTTGAGTGGAGCGACTTTCGTCTTTGCGCAAACGAGTGCCGATTTGGCGCCTGTGGACGGTGAGTTAGTCACAATGTAGACTACTGCCGACATTGCGAGTTGCGACGCGTCTGAGAAGCCATGAATTTCTACCGTTGAGTCGCTCCAAGTGTTGAACCACCTGGGGATTGAGATGTTGGCCAAATTCTTCAAGTCTTCTCGGATGAGTTGCCATCGTGTTGCTACAGAGGATGGCACTGAGTCGTCCCAACCGATTTTGTGCAACCAAAGCTCTTGAAGAAGAACCTTGGCTCGAATCGTGACGGGTGAGATGAAGCCGAGTGGATCAAATATCTGCGCTACCTCAGATAATATGAGTCGCTTCGTAAATTTACCAGAGTTTTCCTTGAGATGCACTGAAAATGCGAATTCGTCGGCTGATGGAAGCCATTTGAGACCGAGTATCTTGGTTGCGCAATCGTCGAATGTGATGACTGGTGCTGCCTCCTGCGTTGAGTCTACAGCCGTGAGAAGATCCTGGTGTGTCGATTGCCATTTAGCGAGAGGGAACCCTCCCGCGTGACACATATTTTTTAACTGAGTTGCAATCTCAATGAGCTGATCGACAGAGTCTGCGCCGCCAAATATGTCGTCGACATATCTCCCCTTGAGGAGTGAAGGCACTGCGAGTGGGTAGCGGTGACCTTCGTCTTCAGCAAGCTGCAGAAGAGTTCGCACAGCGAGATATGGAGCTGCATTAGTACCGTACGTCACTGTGGTGAGTTGATAATGAGCCTCGTTGAGTTCTTCGTCGAGCCACAGAATTCTCTGTAGATCCCAATCGTCCTTGTGTACGTTGATTTGCCGATACATTTTCGTGATGTCCGTCGCGAAAATGTGGCGATGATGACGAATCCAGGTGAGGACATCCGTGATATCTAGCAGAAGATTCTGCCCCGTGTGCATGATGTCGTTTAACGAGTGTCCAGATGATGTTGGGCACGAGCCGTTGAAGACGACTCTCAGCTTTGTTGTTTTGCTTCCTGGTCTGAGTACCCCACGGTTCAGTAAGTAGTAAACTGGATGGGGTTGAGTTCGTGCTTGTGGCCCGTCGGAAGAGACCCTCAACCCTCCGGATGTTTTTGAGGCATCTGGTGCTAAGGTCATCCCTCCTTCAGAGACACAAGCGTTGAACTCGCCTGAGTGAGTTGAAGATGATGGATTTGGTGAGATCCGAACCATGTGACCAAGCTGTTCGTATTCCTTCATGAAGTTCTTGTAGAGTTCCTTAGACGATTCGTCCTTCTGGAATTTTCTGAGTATTCTCTTGAGACAATGGTGAGCTGCCGTGTATGAGTTTCCCAACAAATTCGTTGAAGATGTGAGTGGTAGTCGGACAACGTAGCGACCCGTGGAGTCGCGTGTGTGCGTTGATTTGAAGTGTTCTTCGCACTCGAGTTCCTCTGATGAGAGTGCGCTTGCGGAGTCCGATTTGAGTTCCTCTTGTACCCAGAACTTCGTGAGTAAATCCTGCAGCTCAGAATTATCTGGTAGAGTGCGAACATGATATGAGACACAAGGCGATGAGTCAGGTGAGTTTACTGGACCGAGAACGAGCCAACCAAAAATGGATAGTTGGGCTATTGGCATTGATCTTGATGCCTTAATGATGTTAGGCTTGATGATCGTGCCGTATGAGTCAGCGCCTATGATGATATCAATGGCGCGCGGTTCAAGAAAGTTGGGATCGGCCAGTTTTAACTTTTCGAGATGAGGCCATGATTGCGTAGGTAATTGGAAGGATGGTAGAATGGAAGAGACTGTTGAGAGGCTGTGAGCTCGTACCGTAACTTGCAAGTTTGCATTGAGAGATTCAAGAGTGAGTGTTACGATACCGCGTGTTTGTTTAGTCCTTTTCCCTCCAATTCCGATGATTGGTGTGGATGAGTGCTGTCGAAGAGATTGAGTTGCGAGATGAGTGCTTCTGATACGAAGGTGAGTTCCGATCCAGGATCGATGAGTGAACGGGCCAGTTGAGTGCGACAATCGGATGAGTAAACTTTTGAGAGCGCTGTGGCTAGCAGCGTAGTTTGTTGAGTGCGAGGAGCAGCTGATGAGTTGACGATTGCACCGAGCTCCTAGCGAGGAGCTGCTGATGTTGATGGTTGAGGTGCAGGAGCTGGTTGAGTTGTCGTCGGCCGTCTTTGTTGCTCATGCAACATGGTGTGATGACTGCCACCACATGTCTTGCAGACAACTGATGACTTGCATGCATGGACACTGTGACGTCCCATGCAGTTGAAACACAGCCGACGTTCCTTCACGACGTTCGTTCGTTCGGTCGCATTCATATTCCGGAATGTAGGACACGAAACGATGAAGTGAGTGCCCTTGCAGCAATCACATGAGAACGCTCTGTGCTCCGGTTGAGTTCCACTTTGCTGAGATGATCCGTGGTGAGCTGCGGCCGGTTTTCTTTCTGGGATCGCCTTTGAGTGCGATGGCTGCTGAGCAGCAGCCTCGATCCTCTCAAGAGCGCGTACTCTCGAAGTGAGAAATTCCTCGAGCCTCTTGAAAGGAGGGTAATCTTGAGATGAGCCCAGTGAAGTTTCCCAGGCCTCCCGCGTAGAGGGATCCAAATTGTGCCATACGTGATGCACGAGAATGAGATCGTCCAATTGTTTTATCATCCCCAATGACTCTAGAGACATGCGAGCCTCTGAGACCGTACTCTGAGAAGTCGACTTTGCCGACTTCTTTGTGAGTTTCTCCAGCCTGCAGATCTTGTCGAGCTGAGCCTGTACGAGTAGACGTTTGTTCTCGTACCTGGCGTTGAGTGCTTCCCACGATGGTTGCAGCGAACTCCCAGCCAGTGAATAATTCGCGATGAGTTCAGCTGGACCTGCTGCCATGCAGCTGCGGAGATAATGTAGACGCTCGATGTCGGTGATGCGTGAGTTACTCATGATGAGTCCTTCAAACATTTCCTTGAATCGCGGCCAATCAGCGTATTCACCGCTGAACTGTTGAAGCTTGATGTCAGGTAGCTTGAGTTCAGCTCGTGCGTCTGGTGAGTTCGGCCTTGGAGGAGGTAGCTTGGCGAGGATTGCGGTTTTCGCCCGCGTGAGTATTTTGCGAGTGCGTCGATACAGCTTTGCCTCCCTCCCTTGAACGTCGTCGGCAAAGTACTCATGATCGACGTAGGCGGGCCAATTGAGTTCAAAGTATGTATGAGTTGATCTGAACTCCTCATGCAGCGCTTCGAGTTGTTCGAGTTCCGAATCGACGTCGTTGAGTGCGAGTTCAGACGGGTCTTCAGGGAGATCGTCTGCGATTGAGTCGATACAAGCGAGCCGGTTGAGTTGACTCTTGTATTTCAAGGTGAGTTCAGTCGGTAAACGCGCGGGTGAGTTTTGCCTTGAAGAGCGCGCGCTGAGCTTTTCCCTCACCTTGAGACCTGATGTGCTCGCTTGAGAAGGATCGATCTTTTCAACCTCTTGAGTAGGAGGTGCGTTGAACCGCTCCTCTTTGGTGAGTTAAAACGTCTCCTCGATGATTTCCGGAGTCGTACGACCGGAGCTTTGTTTCGACATGTTGAGGATCTGGATGAGTGCGCACTTCACGAAATTAATGTTCGAAAAAATCGATGAGACGATTTATAACCGGGTTGAGATCCGTCGAATTTGTTTAACGTCGAACGAAACGCGTTAAACGGATTTTCGGGTTTTTTTGAGTGCACTGAATTTCGCGAAACGATGAAATGTCACACGAAAATTTGGCAGAAAATTCGCGCAACACAAAATCGCGATGAGAACGTCCGAAATTCACTGTTATTATGCGTAAACTATATTTCGTTGAGATAAAAACCGCGAAGCACTGTGAGTATTCACGATGTCGAGTGAGAATCGTTCGAGAAAATGAGTGCGACAACGTGATTGGCGGAGTGCCGACGAAGAACGAACGCGATTCGTCGGTTTGAGAACAAGAGCGGTTGAGATCGACTGTTTACCGCGAGAGCGTCGGTGAACGATCGCGTGACTCGAGAGCGCGACGGCGATTGGCTACTGAACGACGCCACACGATGAGTTGCACAATTGATGATTTTCCGTTGAGATTTTGCACCACAATTTTCACACAGAAATTCACAAAATTCACTCGAGTGTTCACTACTTGTCACGATCCGGCTCGAAGGACCAAAATGTTTGAGAAATGCCGAAAGTTTTGCCGGGATGTAGGATGATCGTGACAAAGGGTGTTAAGTAAAAGTCCCGACACTTTTCGTGAAAAAATGTGAACAAAAAACACACGTCTTTATTTGATGTAAAATTAAGGAATGTCACTGAATATTGCGGTGCACAGTCAACGAGTGAAATGAGATCAATGTCAATGATTAAACAATGAGAGTCAATCACTAAAATATTGTTGAGAACGTCTACAAAATTAAATTACACTATTAAGATGAGATTTACACTAAAACGATGCCGCGACGAAATTATATTAATTTGCCGCGGACAACGTTGAGATCGCGCCGATGAGTGCACGATTGCATCCACAAGTTTGGCGAGTCCACGTGGTGAGAATGAAATCGTTCAAATGAGGATGCACTATAGATTTGCGATTGCGCCCGGTGCGACAACCGTTGAGAATGAGTTCTCCTGAATTTAGTGAGTGCGATTACATTGTAATCGAGCGCGTGAAAGACGAAGTATATTGAAAACGATCAGCAGCGATGTAGCGCGTGGCACGTATCGATGAATACTAATTGCTAAGATGGCTGCCGCCGGCCGGCGAGCCGTTGCGAGAACATCGTGGTCGATTCTAGATCCTTCCACGATGCCTCGCGTTGCCAGCCGGCTGCGCCCGTGAGGTGCTGCCGCGCAGCGGATCGTTCGCGCTGCGAGGAGAGTCGCTCGTGCCGCTGCTTTGCGACACGGAATCCCGAACAGAGAGGTATTACGAAATATCTTATCTGTCGCGTAAATAGAATGAGGATCATAGGTGATTTTAATTATGTCGAAATATTTCAACGCGGTACAAACGATCTGGTAACCTGAATGATGTTCTGTGAGTAATGTAGATGATGTCTGGCGACGGCTAGGCAAATTATCGGGGAGGTAGAATGACACAGGATATTATACACACTTCTAATTATAGAAATATTGAAGAAGTTGAATTAAATTGTACTTACGTTGTTCGTTGAGGTGTTGATTGTTGCGATGAAATCGGTGAAACACGACTTTGTACGCGGGATTCTCGTAATATTCAAATTTTATTCAAAGAAAAATATCTCAGGCAGATTCAAAAAGAATGCAAAAGAATGCGAGTTTTGCAAAGTACAATTGATTCCAAGACCGTTATTCGTACAGAAATCTCTTTCAATAATAAAGTAAGAAAAGGATTTTGACGGTGAAGCGAAGCTGACTTCGTTACAACGGATGAATTGAGAGTGACAATTTGGTGAACTGGACTGGACCAAGAAAACTCTGGTCACAGTGAAAATGAGTACAATTTTTGGAGATGGAAAATATTATAAACAAACTTCTCCAATAGGAGAGCGGTAGAATTCTATTCGTTGTCCGAAAAATACCCGTGATGTCTCTTTCTAATGGTGGTAAACAGAGTGCGCGGTCTCTGACTCTATCCTTCTCGCCGCCCAGCCGGAGCACCAGCCTACCGATCGGATGCGGCGGTTGCGCGTTTCCGTTGACTTCCTAACTCTACTCCTGATCTCTAATCCTGACTGTAGTTACTCTGTCCTGGTACTCTCGTGCCCTCTTTTCGCGGGCTCTTATATACTAGAAAAATGGTAATCAGAGGGGGAAGAACCCTCCCTCATGTATCCCGGGCATTCTGCTCCCCTGATGAGTAACGTTGCCCCTTCGCTATTCTCCTCTCGGCTTGCTCGAGATTGCAGGATTTCTGGAATATTCGTATTGCGAGATAATTGTAAATTTATCCCGTTCTATTGAATTCCCTTTTCTTTCTTATGTCTAATTATTTGCCTGAGTTATTTGTAATTTTAATATTAATAATTCGTAAACAAATTACTAAAAATAATTAAGATTTGATATGTTTAACATAAGAGAGAGAGAAAAAATCATCGGATAGTTGCTGTTTGTAAAATTCTCCGGTATGTCTTCGTATTCCGAGGACGGTGGTAAGAGTCGAGAGACATGTATATTTTATTATTAATAATTTCGTAGCATTGTCATTGTTTGGGTGTCAAATTATTATATACCTGAAGGGTAAAAAATATTTCTCGGCTCTTGTACAAATTATTTCATTATAAAATATCAGCATTTTCCTAAATATCCGAAGTATCGGTAGCATAACCGGCCCGATATCTTTGGGCGTTGCCCCCCTAAGAGGCGTGCAGCAACTATTGCGCGTGCCCGGTAACAACGTCGTACGATCGTCTTATTCCCTTATATGGTCATTCCGGAACTACTGTTCCGTTGCCCGGGCGAGCTGTATAACTCCCCTCTTTCGGTGTACCTGCTAGACCTTCCCCTATCGTCGTGAACTAACCTTGACGCTATGCAGCTTAGCTTACGCAACTCGTTCCTTGCCCGGGCCCCTTTTATTATCCTTACAGTTTGCCGATTCCGACTTATTTTCTGTCTTTGAAAGTGAATTCTGGTCGAATGTTAAATAATATCGATAAATTAACAATTCCATGTTAAAGGTGGAATGTTCCTGAACATTTTGATATAAACTGCGATGTTTATTTTTATACTATAAATGGGGGGAACCGAGTCAACTGTATGCGACGTACGTTTTCCTGCTACATGTACTTTGTAGTTGCTCACGTTACGACTTTTTCCATAAATTTTGGAAAAAATAGTTGCGACATAAGAATAAGGAATTATTCCTGATTAATTTGATATATTGACTGATTTATAAATTTGTGCACCATGAGCCGAGAAAACGAAATTCCAGGAGTACATTTTTACTCCTAATACCAATTTATACGGTGAACATTATCGGAAGGATAATAGTTACATTAAAATATCATTATTTCATTCTCCCGATCGTAGGGAGGCATTTCTTCTGCGCGCGGTATGTGACTTTTCTCGACGGAATTGCGTCTTCGCGCTCGGTGGTTGAGCCGCCTTGCCTTCGTGACTCATCGTCGAGGCATACTTGTGTTGCATCCCGCGCTACCGCAACTCGGTTCGGCGGTTCGGAAACGATTTACGACTCTCTTCCTTGAATTGTTTAGCTTTAGTAATGTAAATTTTCTGTTTCATTCGTTTGTTATTTCTCAAATTTTGACCATCTTTGCCCTTTCCTTCACCGTTACATATTGTGTTATCAAACATTATGGTGACTGCACGTGTTTCACGAAATCACAGACGTTTATTCGTCTCGACTATTTTTCGTGTCTTTGCGTGATTCGACTAATCAGCCTTTGTATGATCGTATTTGATTTCTTGCCATAAATGATATTTTACTCTTAACTAGTATCGAATAGCACTTCTAAGTTCAAAAATAATTTTGCTGTTTTGAATTTATTAATATTTTCATGGCATTAGTAGCGTTTGCCAATAACTTGCATCGATTATTCCTCCTGTAATTCTGGACAAATTTACCATCTTTGATTCATTTGATACCGTAATTTATAATTTAATTGCGAAGATTTTTAAAATGGTCATATTCATTAAATTAGCGTTAAATTAGAAAGCGTGTGGGAGTATGAAACCGTATTTCTTTTAGGATCGTGATTAAAGAAAATTATGTCATTATAATGATGAGTGGTTGGATGATGTGGGGGATGTTCTGACTCTCAATCGCGTGACTCGTATATTCAGAAATATTATGCAATGCTGTTCGGTGTTAAAATACTGAAACTATTTCGGTAGTCGGGGTTAATTTCCATACATAAGGTAATGTAGGTTCCCCTTTTTACGTTGGAGGCCCTTTTTGACCTTCAGTTAGAAAAACTTTAATGGTCTGGCCGCAGGGTAAAAGCTTAGATCTATACTCCTTGAGTCGATGCAGTGGTCGATTGTACCGACGTCGGCAGCGGAGTTCGCTGTTTCACCGAGGGTAGTGCGTGTGTCGAGGGGGATTGAGACCTCTGTCCGCATCTAGCTCGTGTGGTAGATAATTTTATCATCTATCTTTTACCCTGTTTTTAGCTTTACATGCTGATTATTTTAACCTTCCTGAACATATTTTTCCCAATGGAAAATCATTCCTGAAGTACCGTTTAACGATTGATGAGAGAAATCATTTCTTCTCGTTATTTTTATGAGGATGAGTGATATTTGGATTTTCCGTGAGATGTATAAATTGTTTTGGAAGGAGAAAGGTTTGCATATAGTAAGAAAATAAGCAGAAAAATGAGTTGCGAAAAACTGTTATTAATGAAAAATGAAGAGAGTTACGTCAGGACGTAACAAAAGAAAAGCAGAGGCAAAAATTGAAACTCTAATGAAGGGTTCCGGGTGTAAAGCGGCTAAAGTTAGTTATTTGATGCATTCTACGGGTGGACGCGAGGCTCGTCTCATCGTTTCGAAAAAACGAAAGAAATCGAGCGTGAGAAGAAAAAGCAGGGGAAAAGTAAATAAGAAGACGAAGAAGAAGAAGAAGAAGTGTGTGAAATGAAAGTTGAGTGAATTTATCAGGAAAAAAAAGAAGAAGGTAAGAACTGTGGCTGATATTTTTGCCTAGATACAGAGAGGGGGAAAAAATGGCTTTCTTACATGCTCATTCGTGCAAATGTATGAAGTCAGAGCTGGAGCTATTTACGCTGCCTCCAACTCAAACGACAATCGAGGGTTCGCAATGGGTATACTATAAGCCAATTTCATCATTGACAAATGATTCACCTATCGAGTTTATAGTGCCGGGTCACGGCGATGAGTACATTGATTTAGCTCATACTATGCTGAGTCTGCGTGTTGAAATACCAAGGACATCCACAAAAGATACGCCTGTTAAAATGGGGCCTGTCAATAATTTATTGCATTCAATGTTTAATCAGGTAGATGTATACTTGAATCAAAACCTTGTATCACCACCTAACAATGCTTATGCGTACAGGGCTTTTATCGAAACACTCTTGAATTATGGTCAAGGCGCAAAAACTTCTCATCTTACGAGTGTTCTATGGTACACAGACACAGCTGGTACAATGGACGATTTGGGTGACGGTAATATCGGTCTTAATAATCGTAGTAGTTTTCTAAGTGACGGCAAAACAGTCGATCTTCTTGGACATTTGCATTGTGATATTTTTAATCAAGACAGATTCTTGTTGAACGGCGTTGAAATGCCGTTGAGGCTCGTACGCACCAGCGACGCGTTTTGTCTCATGAGCAATTCGAAAAATTGCAGGATCTGCATTGCCGAGGTATCGCTTCTTGTGCGTCGCACCAAGATAGCTCCCGGCATACTGCTAGCTCACGCAAGAGCTCTATGCAAGGCTACAGCCAAATACCCCTTAACGCGCGTAGAGGTTAAAGCAATATCAATGCCTGCGGGTGTACATGGGGACACTTTGGATAATGTTATACTGGGCCAATTGCCCAAACGTGTAATTATAGGTTTCGTGGATAATAAAGCATTCAATGGCGACCGCACGCTAAACCCAATTAATTTCCGAAATTATGGTATCAATTATCTCTCGCTATACGTTGATGGCGTACAGATACCTTCGAAACCTCTGCAGCCAGAATTTACCGATATCCCCCGATATGTCGATGCCTATCATACATTGTTCTCAGGCACTGGTATTCATTTTCTTAATCAGGGTAACTGCATATCGCATTCATCTTATCCATGGGGCTATTGTCTTTTCGTATTTGACCTTAACCCTGATCTTTCGGCAAACAGTAATAGTCATTGGAATTTGGTGAAACACGGTAGTCTCAGAATAGAAGTACGATACAATGAAATATTCAAATAGAATAGAAAATCAAATAGAATATCAAATAGAAGTACGAGTCACTGACTTCGACAGCTAACTGCATCGTGTATGCTGAATATGATAACGTGCTGGAAATCGACTCGTCCAGACAGGTTATTGTAGACTTCAGTAGCTAGTCCATAGGCGATTCTTCAGTTTACCCTGAGAGCTCGAAACGTCAAGATGTCGAGCGCTCCTGTGAGTGTCATAATTGATATCCAAGGTCTAAAAGATAAATTTAATAACTTTTTGCCTAAAGAAGTTGCAATTGTTTCATTGACTGGCGAGTACATCGGGTATTGGCTTGTAAAACCGCCGTGCGCGTATGCAGATTTGCCGCTCGATATAAAACGACAAAACGTGTGGCTTAAAATTCATTGTCATGGTATAGCGTGGACTGGGGGTGACACATCTTTAGAGGCAATTGAGCAAATTCTAAAGAAAACAGCTGAACAGGCTGATAGAATATTCACCTGAGGAGTTATTAAATCAACGTATTTGACAAATCTCACAGGCTGTTTTGTTGTAAAGTTGGAAGAAGAAGACAACGAGCATCCGACGTCGTTCAAAAGACTTGATAGCGGTCGCGGTACTCGCTGCATATATCACAGTTTGCTGCATACGAGACCGTCGTACAATTGCTCTCTGGACTACGCAACAAGAATCAAAGAGTGGCTTTGTCATAGTGATAGATTTGACCACTTGTGGGAATATAGAACCGTAGGTTCCATAGACCAGAAAGGACCTGAGGAAGTGGATAAAAAAAAACTAGAGTTAACAAGCGTCTCAGCGCCCTGCGGGCGCAGATGCTCTTGTTGGTGGGCTCCGCCCCCCAAACCCCCCGAAAAATGTCCCGGAGGGACATTTTTTAAGGCACTCACGGGGGTGCACGTCGCGCTACGCGCTCCGTATCGAGTGTATTTACACATTGCGCTATGCGCTACGGATGAAGTATGTTTATACGTCGCGCTCTGCGTTTCTTTTCGAAAGTACGTATGAGGGAAAAACATTTATCAGTTACGTAAATTAATTCATAGTGTTTAATCTTCGTCGAATAAAAATATTTCTTTTTTGTACCAATTGATTATTAATATTCACGACGGATATTTCCTTTTTGTTTGACGATAAATTGTGTCAAATATTGAGACACGAGACAAATATAACGAATTGCACCACGTAGAAGTTGATCAAATTAATTTAACGAATCAAATCATGTCTAGTAACGTCGTTTTATTGGCCTAAAACTTATGACCAAATTTAATGAATATAAAACAAACACACAAAACATGTACCGACACCAATACGATTACCATTTAGCATTCAGGCCAAATATCCCCTTTAAATCCTTCCCCTTCAGTGTTTTTTTTCTTCCCCATAATTGATGGAATCAGTTCGTTATTTTATCTGTAGGAAACCAAATCATTGTAGAAGAAAAATTCAAGAAATTTGCTATTCTTTGTGATTTTCAATGAAATTTTGTCGATATTTATGGATGCTGCAAAAAAATGCTATCTCGAGAACGAAAAAATATATCGTTTTGGTTCCTGTCTTGTATTGAAGAGGAAGTAGTACGTTACTCGAATCAAAAATTTGTCATCTTGGATAGCTCCGAAATATTTTTTTACAAATTGATGAAATTCTTGAAAAATTCGACTTTGAAGGCTCTTTGACAGTCCTCTTACAACAAATTTCATTTCTACCATTTGAGATATATTTTTTTCTTTTTCGTAATACATGGAATCAGCTCGTTATTGTCTCTGTAGAACGGACAAGTATTGGAGACGAGAAGTTTGAGAAATTCGATAATTTTTTTCGTTTTTCAATGAAATTTTATTGATATTTATCGTCGCTTAAAAATATCAAATTTAGCATCATATCAGATCGTATCTTTCTAAATTTTGTTGAATCACAAACGAGGATAAGTTTCTCGGTACGGAATAACTCGTAAAATCGACAAATTCAGTGTTTTTCACTTTCTTGATAAATAATTGTTTATAATTGTTCTTTAAGAGTACAATTGTCTTTTTTTTTTGCGAAAAAAAACTTTTCAGGACGTGAGCATATGAAAGAAATTCGTATTTCGACGAAAATTTGAAAAAATTTGAAAAAAAAAAAAAAAAAAACATTGGAATTACGTCGATAGAATAATCGTTAGCAGTTTTCTTATCAAGTGTAGACGAATAAATCCAGCGAATAAAATTGACAAAGATTTCGAATGTGATGAATCTCCGACGGTCGAAGTGTAAAAAATTAAATTTTTAAACATAGCACACTTTTTATCTGCGCAATAACGCGGAGAGTCAGTTTGTAAATACGATTTCTTTGAGAGGAAAGGATTAGAGACGGCAATTTCGAGAAATTTGAAAAAACGATTCGTTTTTTGACGAAAATTCGTAAAATTAGTCTTTGCTTTAAAAAAATCATATCTCGGCAGCGAAAAAAGATTGCGACTCTTATTTTGGCTTGTTTTGAAGAGAAGAAAATACGTTGCCAGAAAAAGAATTTGCAGTTTTTATTATTAACTTTAAACGAATCAATCGGGTGAACATCATTGACAAAGATTTCGGCTGCGATGAATCTTCGACGGTCGAAGGATAGAAAATTCTTTTTTTTATGATTGCACACTTTTTATTTGCGCTATACTGCGTAGAATCCATTTATATTTACGTAAAATAGGAACAAAGATAGAAACGAGATGTCGATTTTTTTTTATTTGAAAATCATCCGGCCACAGAGTACGCGCGCCGCGACGTATGAGTGTATCGTCTGCTACAAAATTGTTATCTGCTTCCAAAGTTTGACAGATAGAATAAAACGAAAAAATATTCTCGCGATTTTTTTTAGTTCTATTTGGGAAATTGTAATTATTTTGGATATTCGATGAATATTTTTTGTGAGTTTACTGCCAATTTTTTCAGTGAATACGTGAAATTTATAATTTTTATTACGAATGTGAATAAAATATGGTAAAATATTGCGAATGATTTTCGGTGATAATATATTATTTTCGAAATAAAAAACGCAAACATTTGTGAATCTGTGTATGATATTTCGTGTTTTATTTTTCACAACCGAAGTTTTTTTTTAACATGATGAAAAATGGATTTTTGGCAAATCTAAATAACATAACCTTTAAAGCAAATCTTGTTATAACCACTGTTTTTGAATTATTTTATAATTAAAATTATATTTGTCAGAATGACTCAAAAATTGTTGTGCATAGTGCTTTCGATGCAATGAAATATTGTTGCGAAAGAGAAAAGAATTGGTTTCCAGGATTCTTAATTGGAGCACCGTACGGACATCAGATGTGAGAAAATAATTTTTTTATGGAAAATTGTGATGAATAAATAGTTAGAGATGTAGGATTGTCTCTAAATTTGCTGTGCGTAGTGCTTTTGATACAACAAAATGATGCTGCGAAGGAGAAAAAAATTGGTTCGTAGAGTTCATTATGATGGCACCGTACGGACACTTGACCGAAGGCAAATGCAAATTGTGGCCAATAATTTTTTAGAAAAAATACTTAAAGGTCTTAGATTGGTTTTAAAAGTAATGTGCATACTGGAAATAATGTAATAAAAAAACCCTGCGAAGGAGAACAAAATTGGTTCGCACCATCTAAAGTTACAGTGTGATACGGACGTCCGAGAAGAAAAATTCAGCCAAAAAGTTGTTTTCATTGCACCGCAGACTAAAAAAAATATTTCTATTCATCGCAGTCACTTCAAAGTAACTACGCATGATGTTGGAGATACACCGAAGCAAATGGTGAAAAATAAAAAATTTTGGAGTATGCGCTGGAGTATTTTGGAGTATGGAGTATGCGGAGTAACCCCTTCGACAGACTCCGAAGAGCAACGGATGGTCATTTTAATAGGCACTCTTTCCCTATTGTTATAGTGAGTGCCTAAAAATGTTTCGCTAGTGCTGCTGCTGCTCTCGCTGATGATGACTGCTTCGAAGGAGATCGTGACGAAACCGATTGATAACAATTATGAACAGTCTTCAAATTCTTTATCGTCTGCGCGGCATAGAAAATCATACAACAGGAGTGTATCCCGCAGACCGTATGCCGAATGTGTTACCGAAACCGATAGCCATTATCGCGAATACAGATGGCCACAAACTGCCCGGAGCCCATTGGGTCGCCATGTACGTCGATCGAAGTGGACATGGATGGTTCTTCGATAGCTACCGAATCATACCGAACCATCTCATACGTCTCCGGAGAAACTGTTGACTCTTTCAATACAATACTACCCAGCTTCAAAGCGCTAGTTCACAATGCTGTGGACATTATTGCGTCATGTTTCTTTATTATATGTGTACTGGTCTCGGTATTCATAAGTTTAAAAGTGTATTTTCAAATAATTTTGAGCGGAATGATAAAGAAGTTTACAACTATTACGTGGCGTATATTAATAAAAAACATAAATTAATTGCTGCTGGTAATAATAATACTGGTGCTACTGTAGGGGGCAGTTACAATAATAATAAGAAGAAGAATTGTGTATTTAACAATAGATATTTACACCGCATACAGAGTTGCTGTTCTCGTGAACGCTGTCTGTAATTATCATAAATTTATTTAATAAAAAAAACATATAAAAAAAGAACACAACGAGTTCCTTGTCTTAATCAGTCTCCCTGCAGCAAAAAAATGTCCGTAAGCCGTTGGCTACCGCACTTCGAATATACTCGTAAGTTTTCATATTTGCAATAAAAGCGCTGTATCAGAAAAATCGAGGGAAAAAATCGAAGGCTGTCTATGGGCTATCGAGTTTGCTCAAGTATAAGCGTTTTGTAATTCTTCGAAAAGTGAGATCTGCATGAGTCGCGAATACTGTTGAGTTTAGTATGAGTCACTGCCATAGCAACAAGTAAAAGCGTGCTGTCATTCTATACGTATCACCTTGAAAGGCACGTTCATCTGTATTAATCATCGCCGCCATTTTCTTTGAAAGTCGGATCAAGCAAATATTATTATTGTATTTCACGTGAGGTTGAGATTTGCAGGAGTGGCGAATACTCCTACAACAGTGCAGTCTGTATTCAAAAGAGGTCTCATACGGTGATGTCATTTCTTCTTCTCAAAATGGTGGTGGTGGAGGCATCAAATAATTATTTGGTCGGTTGCCATTGTTCTCATTAGTCGTTCTCCGATCACGCTACCGACACCAATTCCATACGGAGAAAACAGCGCGAATTGAAAAAGCGGATAGAAATACACTTGCGAAATATCAGGGCTATTAAACGGTTAATACAGTCAAGAACTGAGCTTTGCCTTCTAACACACTCATTTAAGCACTTCAAAATCTAAAATGGATTTCTCGCGAATCAACAAGGTAGGAACATTCACGGAGTTTCTACCGTTAAAGAAGCTTTGTGAGCTGAAGGCAGATACAGACTACAAGATCACCAATATCAGATATGCCAATACTAAATGGGGGCCAAGAATCACCATCGATGTGAAGAATGAGTTTACATGCTTTCTACCATCACGCTTCGTCAAAGCTTTCGATGAAGACGCTGAAATGTTTCGACAAATGGAAAGATCGGCTCAAGATGGCGCATTGAGCATGCGGTATCTTGGGACAGAATATAATAATGTCGAGTTCAAAGCAGCGCCTCAGTGATTAGTGCTGCGAAAACCATTCGGACTGGCACACCTATTTTTTTTTTTTTTCGAGAGCTGCATTATGGTTGGACTGACTACGTTGAAGTGGAGGGGGCTAGGTGTGGAAGCATCTTGGGCCAGAATATAATAACGTCGAGTTCAAAGCAGCGTCTCAGTGCTACTGCAAAACCCATTCGAAGTGACACACCTATTTTTTTCGAGAGTATTATTATGGCTGGTACTGGCTACGATCTTGTGTTTGATATTCAAAGTTTTAAAGACAAGCACAATAAATTTTTATTGAAAGAAGTAGCAATCGGATTAGTGCATAAATTACGCCATAGAGATTTATGGATTGTCGCACCACCTTACGATATTAGTGAGTTACCGCCGCAAGTACTTGCAGAAAATGATTGGTTAACCGTCAATTATCATGGAATCCCATGGTCCCAGGATGGCATTTCTGTTGAAGAACTATGCGACGAGCTGGACGGAGTTGCGGAAGGTGCTGGTGATGACGCTATTCTTTCGCCAGAGGTCATGATGCTGTAAAATTTTTGGAAGAAGCTACTGGTCGGAAATTTGAAAATTTGGGCGACAATGAAGATTTACCATTGAGGATTGATCCGTCACCGTCGGCAACAGTGTGTTCGTGGCATGGTCAACATGGCGCCTATATCATCATCTATAATTGTGCTCTCGTCAATGTAAAAAAACTCCAATATTATCTTAACTCCTTTCCACTTGATAGAATGTGGAAAGATATCGTTAGTTTTCCGGAACGTTAACGTTATCTTAATCGAAGAATATAGAATGTGGAAATATGTAGATGTAGCCGAAATGATTATATTATTTGGGTACTGTAAAAGTAATCATAATAATAATATGCAATATGCAGTATGTGATATGAAAAAAATAAAAAAAACCGGTGCGCTATGGCTATCTCCACTGAAGCCTACCCCCACTCTTACCCCACCACTTCAAACCGAGCTCGAAACGGAACAGAAGTGGAGGCGGGAGGAGGGGGGAGGCTGCCTACCCCCACACTCACCCCACTACTTTCAAAGCGTGGAGGGGGCAGGAGTGGGGATAGGAGAGGGGGGCGCCATAGCGCACCGCATACTACTCTTCTCTTTAAATGTGTGTGGCCAGTTTTGTATTATGTTCCTTTATCATATGTCTCGTGGTGGATCTCTTTTACAATTTGGGAATCTTTTCACCTCGGACCTCAAACGAAACGATCGCATCGTAGGCCGTTTTTACAAACGGCTAATGCAGAAACTACGGGGTCGTGCTGAAGCTATTGATAGACATATTGATATTCTGTAAATTCATTAACAGACGGTGGTGTTTACGCAAGAAACTTCGTTCAACACTGCTGTGCACGACGACGTTTATAAGATTATTTTTTTTTTTTTTACCAACAAGATAGAAATGTACACACTAGGTTTAAAAAATAAATAAAATATTTATCATAATTTATTTTTTCTTCACTTACCTCTTCTCGGCGCAATTATTTAGAAAACAAATGTATTGCTAGATGTGGGTTTCGAACCATACTCCCCCACGGGGGAAAGACGGAGCTTCATTCCAGCGCCTTAACCGCTAGGCCAACCTAGAACATGGAATTCCTGCGCACCACAACACTAGGCCTTCGGCGCATCAGCGTAGCACCCCCACGAACCGCTGGCCTTCAACGATAACACTGCACAGTACGCGAATCCAACACTATACACCCCGCTAGCGCGCTACGCGTACGATTTGGTACAATTAAAAAAAAAAAAAAAATACCAATAAATAGGCTCGAACCTGGGCCCTAGAGCGCCAGACGCGGGCCTTCGGCCCACACATATCCCCACCCAGTGGGCAAAAGGTAGCATGGGCAACAATTTCCTTAGAAGTTGCTGTATCACCGCAACAGAGGCGCTGCACTCACAAGAGAGAAAGCAATAGATCATATGTCTCACTCGCTCCGTTGATAACTCGAGAGCTGCGTTGTATAGCGCTGAGGATTGAACATCGTTGATTTCATGAGTTATAAGGTCTGGAGTTCAAGTCCGGGCCGATGCATTTTTTTTTTTTTCATTTTTCACGTATTTCTACAAATGAATTTGAGCACAGTACATCATAGTACGCAAGCATAATGATAGATCGACTGTACAAAAAGATAAGAGCCTATCGTTTCCATGTCAAATGGTGTGGGATGTGCGCTTCTGTTTCTCAGCAGCCGATCTATCAAACCATCTTTTCAGAGATATAGTACAGTTACGACGTCAATATAATAAAAAAATGGATCAGATTGCATAATTATAGTTATACAGGAGTAAAAGGTAGTATTTTTGTAGCCCATTCGAAATTATGAAGGGATATTATATCAATCCTTCATTTTTACGAAAGTTAATTGACCTTTTACGTTATAACATCGATATGAGTTTAAAAATGATAAAAAATAACTTTAGTAGATATAATATTTATGTAGTTAATATTAGGGCTGTACACTTGAGCCGGCTTAGCCGGCTACAAAATCTTATCCGGCTAATGACTTAGCCGTTTCGCCGGCGAAGCCTGATTAGGCGGCTTAGCTTTCTTGACGGCTAAAAATTAGCCGATTTTAGCCGGCTAATTTTTAATTCTATTTTCCAGAGCTGGGTAAAGTACTTGAACTACCAAGACTTCAAGTACTTGGTACTACAAGTACTTTGTACTTTATTTGTTGACAAGTCCTCTCAGTACTTCAAGTACTTCAAAGATACTTGAAATTTGTACGCTGACGATAATTTCCCACCTGGAAAAATTCGACACGTAATAAAGGAAGTTTATTCCAGGAAGTTCGTTAAAAACGACGACATCGAATCAACAGAATTTCGTTTCAATGTAGAAAAGGCGGCAATTGAAATTGCGACGTTGCTTCCCCAAAGGTTAGACTTCTGTTTTCGTAACTTTCTGTCTATTTTGGATTTCCCATCCGTTCCGTGAAGAAAACTTGTTTTTAACCAACTTTAACTCCTACCAATTTATACCAGTTTTTCAACTCGATGTCTCGAAAACTATCAAAATTAGAGTAAAATCAAATTATTTCGAAAAATTCAAAACGCTAAACATTGCGACATCTTAACAGATTAACGACGACATCTTAACAAATTTATACCCAGACTTTGTATACTAATAACCTACTTGTAAACCAAATTTCAGCTCGATATCTCAAAAATTATGAAAATTATAGTAAAATCGAAATTTTTCCGAAAAATTCAAAATGCCATAAAATTGAGACCCCTTAACCGATTAAAGCCAAATTTATTTGCATACTTTGTCTGATGATAATCTACTTGTAAACCAAATTTCACTTTGATATCTCAAAAATTACGGAAATTAGAGTGAAATCAAGTTTTTTTCAAAAAAAAAAACAATTCCATAACTTTTGGACCCCTCGACGCATTCTTTACAGATTCAATCACAGCCGATATTATGTGAAAATATAGGTTCAGTCCAAATTTCAGCCCGATATCTTAAACTTTGAGGCCGCTATCGTGCGGACAAAAAAAAAGCTACGCACATACACACACGCACACGCACGCGCACACACACACACACACACACACACACACACACACACACACACACACACACACCACAGGGGGAAACTGACCCCTACGTGGCGCGTCCCCAGGTGGCGGATAGGGGAACGCTCTCCAGATATGGAGGGTAGGAGGGAATTAAAATACCTCCCGCGGACCAACAGTGAGGAGTAAACCTCGTCAACAAATCGTCATGAGTGGTACGGCGGAAAAAACGATTACGGTGCAGGGGTTCGGATCCCCAGTACCGGCGTCTGTCAGGGGTGAGCAAGCGGGCCCCGGGACGTCGTCATCTAACGACCGCAGTATTACAGAGGTTGGTCACTCGGCCTCTGTAGTATCTAATGCAACAAGTGACGCAGGTGGCGAGAGCGTGACGCTGAAGGCTCAAGAGGCTTTTCAGCGCCTAACAAAGGAACTTGAGTCCTTGGTGGGGTTCATCCTGGAGAAGAAGAACCTCCACACAGAGCTCAAAGTCAAGGCACGGGGCACTCTAAGGGCGCTGAAAGAGTTTGCGGCGGTGCGGCCCGCGGCAACCGCAGCCCGGGCAGCACGACCGAGCAAGGAGGGGTCGAGCCAAACCTCGCCTCTCTTTCGCAACGACCGGGCGCCCCACGGAGACCTGGACCGCGAGCGCCCCTCGCCACCTAGGTCTCCGCAGGCGAGGAAGAAGCGGAAGAAGAAGAAGAGAGAGGCGACGCCCGAGAGGGATCCGCCCCGGCCAGCTGAAGCCAGACAGCAGCCAGTTGCCCAGCAGAAAGACCCCGACTGGGCAACAGTCGTCAAACGGGGCAAGAAAAAACAGCGGCAGCAGCCGCTGCCAATAGAAGAGGCCGGCAGGCGCGACCAAAGGCAGCCAAAGCCCAAGGTTTCGCTTAGACCCCCCCGTCCTGATGCGATCCACATCAAGGCAACGGGTGAGGTGTCGTATGCTGACATTCTTCGCAGAGTCCGAGCCGCACCGGACCTCAAACCTCTGGGGGATCGGGTGACCCGCATCAGGCGGACCCGAGTTGGAGAATTACTCCTGGAGCTGGGGAAGCCTGGTGTAGAGACCCCAGTGCTACAAGCAGTGGTCTCGGCCACCTTATTGGAGTCGGCGGCTGTTCAGACGCTGACTCATAGGGAAGTCCTGGTTATCAAGGACATGGACGAGGCCACAACCGTAGAAGAGGTGGCACAGGCTATCACTGCGGCGATTGGGCCAGGAGCGGTAACCCCTGGAGATATTAAACTCAGGGACTCCTACAGTGGCACCCAGGCGGCTAGCGTCCTGCTTCCCGCTGCAGCAGCAAAGAAGTTGTTGCAAAGCGGAAGGCTCAGGATTGGATGGGTGAATTGCCGGGTTCGGCCGCGCCAAACATCCTCCCGTTGCTTCAGGTGCCACAACACTGGGCATCTGGCGAAAGACTGCGAGAGCGAGGTCGACCGGTCGGCGCAGTGCTTCCGGTGTGGCAAAGATGGTCACAGGGCTGTGGACTGCATAGTCAGGCGACAGGCAGTGCAGGAGGTTGGGGCATCGACCAGCAATGGCTAAGATGCTCCAAATAAACCTGAACCACTGCGCTGTGGCCCAGGACCTGTTGTTTCAGCTGGTCAGGGAAGAGAAGGCAGACGTAGTCATCGTCAACGAGGAGTACAGGGATCTCAGTGAACCGAACTGGGTAGGGGACTCGACCGGCAAGGCGGCCATCTGGGTATGCGGAAACCTCCATATATCCAACAAGATGGTCGCCCCTCGGCCCGGTTTCACTTGGGTGGAGGTGGCTGGTATAAGAATATACAGTTGCTATCTTCCACCCAGTGATACCACCGACGAATACCTGAGATCCCTGGATGCCATCGTCGACAGTGCTAGGACCTCCCGATTGCGGGTCGTCATCGGAGGGGAATTTAACGCATGGGCGACGGAGTGGGGCAGCGCGAGCACCAATCACCGCGGTCGCGCCCTCCTCGAGGCCTTCGCAATACTGGAGCTGGAAATCGCTAACACCGGGTCCAAGCCAACCTTCTCAAAGGGCGGCAGGACCTCCATTATCGACCTGACCTTCATCGATCCTAGACTGATGAGGGAAGGGCTCGACTGGAAAGTTAGCGATCGGTACACGGGCAGCGACCACCACGCCCTGGTATACCAGCTCCAGCTGACCAGCAGGACAGCAGGGGCGTCGTGCAGACGCAAAAAAGAGAGATGGGCACCCGCCACCTTCGACCGGGAGACGTTTCTCTGCATGCTAGAGGGAGCGACAGTGCAGGGAACGCCCGAGGAACGAGCTCGAAGCCTCTCGCAAACCATCACAGCGGCCTGCGATGCCTCCATGGCCGCGAAGTCCAACCCTCGCGGTCGTCCACCAGTATGCTGGTGGAACGAGGACATCGCAGAGATACGCCGAGAGTGCTTCCGAGCACGTAGGCTGCACCAAAGAGCTGTTCATAGGCCGCAATACCAGGAATTGGCTGCGGCCTATGAAATAATGCGGAAACGCCTCAAGGCTGCCATCAAGGCCTCTAAGCGAAAGTGCTGGCTGGACTTCTGTCAGGAAGTGGACAGTGACCCTTGGGGCCGACCGTATAAAACGGTTATGAACAAGATCAAGCCCAGGGGTGCCACCGCTCCAACGTGTCCAATCTTCCTCGACAGGGTCGTCCGACACCTCTTCCCGGAACACCGGAAGCGGCGTGCCGAGACCGGTCTGATGGTAGACGATGGTGCAGCCGAGACGCCAGACGTCACGGAAGACGAACTGAAGATGGCTGCCAGCAGGATCACCGTCCGTAAGGCTCCAGGGCTGGACGGGGTCCCTGGCCTGGCCGTGAAGACCGCTGTGCTGAATGCTCCCGATATCTTTGGGAATACATTCAGCGCATGTCTTCACGAAGGATGCTTCCCGGCACAGTGGAAGGTACAGAGGTTGGTCCTTCTGTCCAAGGGGAACAAACCCCCGGACGAACCTTCCTCGTACCGACCGCTGTGCATGCTAGACATAACCGGGAAGCTATTCGAACGAGTCATATGTGCCAGGCTAGAGGCAGCCATACAGGGAGCTGGAGACCTGTCTGAAAACCAGTTCGGCTTTCGTAAGGGTCGCTCAACGGTGGATGCCATCGGCCGGATTGTGGCGCTAGCTACGGACGCCATCAGTGGCAGCCGGTGTACAAAGCGCATGTGTGCCATCATCGCTTTGGACATCCGGAACGCATTCAACTCGGCCAGGTGGGACAAGATCTTGCTGGCCCTGCAAGATCTCAAGGTGCCGCTCTACCTGCGAAGAGTCATTTCGAGCTACCTGACGGACCGGACCCTGCTTTACGACACCGACGCCGGCACGCACTCCTATAACATCACAGGAGGCGTGCCACAGGGTTCGGTCCTAGGGCCCCTCCTCTGGAACGTCTTGTACGATGGCCTGCTTCGGCAGCCGCTTCCAGACGGGGTATCGATGGTGGCCTTTGCGGACGACGTCGCCCTTGTCGTCGTCGCGAAAACCATCGATGAGGTGCAGCACCTCGGAGACGAATCAATCGAGGTAGTAGCTGGCTGGTTGAGCGACCATGGGCTGAGTCTGGCGGACGAGAAGACTGAGGCGGTGCTCATCTCTCGGACGAAGAAGAGGGCGTACGCCACATTCACGGTCGGTCGTAGCAAAATCAAGACCGCAGACACGTTGAAATATCTCGGTGTCATCCTGGATGCGCGGCTGTCATTCAGAGAACATCTTCTGAACGCGGGCTCGAAGGCATCACGGGTTGCGGGAGCGCTAGCGGGCATCATGCCCAACATCGGGGGACCGAAGGAGCCGCGACGGTTCCTTCTTTCCTCTGTTGTGAGCTCCGTAATTCTCTACGGGGCTCCGATTTGGGCTGGTGCCTTGAAGACCAATGCGAGTTACGGAGCCACATGCTGACGGGCCTGCCGGACTGTCGCGCTAAGGGTGGCCCGAGCGTATCGAACCGTGTCTGACATCGCTCTCTCGGTGATCGCAGGACTGCCTCCTGTTGATCTACTGGCAGCCGAGAGGGCCAGGGTGTACCGTGAGCGTAGGCGTACTGGTGCTGATGGCGACGATCAAGAGCGTGGTGATGATCGATGGTCCAGCAGAACCTTCGAAGAATGGCAGCAGAGATGGGATTCAGCAGGCGAGGGTCGGTGGACCCACCGCGTGATTCCTAATGTGAGAGCGTGGACGAGCAGGCACGGTGGACTTACAACTTTCCACCTGACCCAGGTACTCACCGGGCACGGCTGCTTCCGAAGCTACCTACATCGTATTCGCGTGTACGATAGCGCGGAATGCCCGGTGTGCCCTGGGATCGACGAGGACGTGGAACACGTGCTCTTCTATTGCCCGAGATTCGCCGATGACCGGGAGCGATTCCGAGCGTCATGGGGAGGACCCATGACGCCTGAAGGCATGGGAAGGTGCCTGCTTGGCTCACAGGATGGTTGGGATGCGGTGGTTACCCTCGCCACGTCCATTGTGGAGAAGCTGAATTCCATCAGGAAGATGGAAGAACGGAGAGGCGGACGCGCCTAAAATCAGAGCGCGTGCTAGAAGGGCCGTCTGAGGCTTAGACTGCCCCTCGCGAAGTAAAGCCTTTTGGGCGGTTTCCGCGGGGGGGAATACAGTCGAGAGGAGGAATGTTTTAGTGGGTATTGCCAGGAATGGCCGAGTCCCACATAACCCACTCGGGTATGCGTAAATGCATTTTCAAACCTCCTCTATAAAATAAAAAAAAAAAAAAAAAACACACACACACACACACACACACACACATACATACACATTTCGTAAAAATCATTTTTCTCGACATTTCACACCATCAAGAGGCGCGGTAGCGCCTCGACGCCAAGTACTAAAAAAAAATTTTTTTAGCGTGGCGCTACCGCTCCTCTTATACTCAAGAATGCCGGAAGTCAATCTTTAATCGATGATTTCTCGGCAATTCGGGTTCGGAGAACATTTTTAATGAAACTTTTATAATATAATTCGCACTCAAGCTTTCCAATGCGCCTAATTACAATTGAATCAGTTCAGGCGAAGCCGAGATCTCGGCATCGTGACCGTCGAAGGGTCCGATTTACGATTAAAATGTGTCCTGTTACGCTGCGTTATAGGTTGTGCGCATGCGCGCGTCTCGATTTTATACGACCGATCAGCTGTTCTTGTGCTCTATATATTATATATATATGTCTACGTCTACATCAGTTCATCGAAAAATGCGTGCGGTGGCGCGCACGTCGCCACAGCCGGCTTAGCTGTCAATTATTATCGTCGGCACGTACTTTTACGGCGTCAAAAATTTTTTTGAGTGTTTCCGAAAATAATAATTGTGTATTGCGTATCGTGGTTTGGTGTCTCGACTCGAAGTAAAAAAAAAAAATACGTGTTATTTTATATCAATTATAATGTTTCTTTGCGATCTCGAACAACATAACCGGCAATCATCAAGGGGAATATGTGACATGCCGTTCGCCCGTTTTTGTATATAGAATAGAATTAATTTTGTGCGATCTAAATGATCCGATACGTCGAAATTAATTTTCAAGTTAAAATTTTTTAAAAATATTAGCTTTTCAAAAAGAAGTGAAATTTCACAAAATATTTTTTTCAAAAAATTAAAAAGGTACGCCAAGTACTAAAAAATCCGATTAGCATGTATTATTTAAAAAAAAAAGAACAAAATATTATAGGCCAAGTGCAACAGAAAAAAAGGATTCTATATGACAAAAAAAATTGTTTCTTTTGCAAAAAAATTGCTGTAAAAAATTGGCATTCCAATGCTAGTGGTTTACTGTGACGCTTCCAAACACTGGAACGCCAATTTTTTACAGCAATTTGTTTGCAAAAGAAACAATTTTTTTTTTTCATATAGAATCCATTTTTTCTGTTACACTTGGCCTATAATATTTTGTTCTTTTTTTTAAATAATACATGCCAATCGGATTTTTTAGTACTTGGCGTACATTTTTAATTTTTTGAAAAAAATATTTTTAAACATACTGGCATGAAATCTCGACTTTTTTTTTTCATGAAAACAAAGCTTGCCCCGCGGCGAGCTTTATTTTACGGGGAAGCAAAAAACATAAGCTAAACTTGAATGGAAATTGCGCAAACAAATTGCGCTAGTAGGACTCGCGAAAAAAAGGCGGCAATTGAAATTGCGACATTTCTTTCCCGTGGGGTTCTCCCTTTTATCAAAATTTGTGTTATAGTATTCAGTTCTATCAATTTTGGCTTCCCCGTCCGTCTCGTAAGAGAAGTTTCGGGTTCGACCGACTGAAACTCCATAGGTAGTTCAAATGCGAACCTTTCTTCAGAGTTTGATAAATTCAAAATGCGATAAAATTTGAATCACTCAACGGATTCGATCCATATTTATCTAACGCCTAGTTGATGTGATGATACTTGAATGACAAGATCTAAATCGATGTCTCAAGGGTTGTGGAAATTTCAAAGAAAACAACATTTTTTTTTTAATTCAAAATACCATGAATTTTGAACCACTCTACGGACTCACGTCAAATTTATTCTAGAGCCTTTATTCGATGTTTGAAACATTAACGTTCACAAAGCTTGTATTGTGAAGAAGCCAAATTATGGAAGTTGAAGTAGAAACTTATTTTTTGCAACAATTTCCAAATGCTATAAAATTTGAATCCCTTAATGGATTTTTTTCAAATGTAATCCCGAGCATTATTTAATGATAATCTACTTACAAACCAAACTTCAGCTCGATATCTCGATCATACAAAAAAAAAACACATTAAAAAAGTTGTAACGAAAAATCACTTTTTCAAAAAAAAATCAAAAAGCCGTAAAATTTGAATCCCATGATGGATCCTCTCCAGATTCAATCCCAACTGTTGTCCATTGAAAATATATGTTTGGTGCAAATTTCCCCCTGATCGGTAAAAATTTACAAACGCTATCGCGGTAACAAACAAATGCGCGCACACACACACACGCACATATATATTGTTAAGTCCGGGCTTATTTATTTATTGGAATTAAAACAACCATTAATCCGTACCAATATTCCCCACCACCATCAGCGGTCCCACGCTGATGATGGTGGTCTCATGTTCAAAAGCGCTCTAATCAACGCTTTCTCACGAATGGATGCTGAGCAAAGTCAGCAATCCCACGGTAGAAGTCAGGGTGCTGCACACCTCCAAGATGTGCTACGCCCTGCAGTGATGCGAGTAAAAATTATTACGCGGCTAGAACCGCGCTACTTTTCAGCAGTCTTATACCGGAGCTCGACCCACGAGGTCGAGTCCGGAAAAACCAAATTTTCCCAACGGCAACTACAAAGTTGAACGCGCGAACAAAAGTGAGACAGTAGGGCTCGACCAGCGGAGGTCGAGCCCGATAAAAATTCGAACATTTGAAATTCAAAATTAAAATTATTTATCCGTTTGTAACGGAACCGTTATTTTTGTGAAAGGTGTGATTTTAATAAAAAGGGTGAAAATCATAATTTTTAAATCGATTAAATTAATCTAACCTGCATCCGATGGTCTCCGATCCCAGAGCGGGTCATCCCGCTCTAAAACGGAGAAAATACAAACGTTCATACGTGCTACCTCCACATGCTGGGACGTAACAATATACAGACATACATACAGACATTTTCAAAATCAATTAACCGTCATTTGACTGAGCACTAATAATAAGCAATCCATTGGAATAGTAGAAAATTCTAATTCCGCCAGAACATACTTCTATGATATGGGTTGATAATTTATTGGAAAAATTAAGTCTTGTCTATTTGCCCATTTTTTGAATAAAATGGGCAAATAGACAATTCGGGCGAATAATAGGAAGTCTATTTGATTTACTTTATATACCTTTTTTTCCCCAATGTACCTCGATTTTTCCAAAATAAATTTTTTTACGTATTGTAACGGTACAGGGACCTATCTTTACCCGGTCCACTGGCAACCGAAGTGCGAGGCGACCGAAGCTCCGCCCACGTGGAACGCCGAGGCGTATCACGGGGAGAGATAAGAGCAATCGGCCGTTATCCGTAAAATCGAAATCGATCGAATGATCAAGCGCGACGCCTGGTACACCCCGGCAGACTCGAGGCCGCGCCCGCTCGCGAATCGAAGCACAACGTAAGGCGAAAATGCCGTTGTAGAAGAAAACTCGAATTCGAGTTAACGAAAAATCACCGTTGCATCGGCGTCATCGATCATACGATCAGTGACGCAGATAACGGGACTCGAAGAAGGGTATAAAAGCCCGAGCAAAGCGAAAATTTCGCTCAGTCTTCTAAAACCTAGAACCGCCTATACTCCTTGTAGAAGCAAACCCCAGACATCTCTGGCATTTGCGGATACTCCTGAGAAAGCCAAATCTCCCTGCAGTTAGCTCTATTAAACATAAAAGTCACGGGATAGCCCAACTCGCACGACAAAAAAATAGAATTAACTCTTGAATCTTGAGCGAGCCAAGCTCCGCGAAACGACGGTAGCTCAACGTCAAAACGCGACCTCAGTAGGCGACATTAGTTGATAAGAGATTCGATTAATTGCAACAACTAAATTTCTCGAGCAATCAGAGTCTAATACGTAAAACTCGTTACTCGGTACGCCTGGTATCCCCGTGCACTTCTGCCGTAGATGGGGGCGTAACGAGTAAATTCGAATCGTTGTTTTCTCGTCCCCGAGCACTTCTGCCGCAGGCGAGGAAAATAAAAATTTGTTAATCTAGAATCCTTGAGCCAGGACAGCTCCACTGCCGACCGTCCCGGAAGGCAGTGAATTTTGCCTTAGAATCAAACGAACGAAACATTTCAGAGGTATCTCTGCTTGGTCGAGGCAAGTCGACAGAATACTTGCGAGTCTGCGGACTCTTACAATAGGCGCCGCAACCCGTACGGGCACTAGGCAGGCGGGGCGCGGACACACACACGCATCATTCACACATCTTCGCGATCAGTCGTACGATACACAAAATATCATCCATCCTTTCCCCGAAACTAATGATGAAAATCGGCTTCGTCTGTGGACACTGTTGCGACCGAGAACTCTGAAGTTTTTTCCTTCCCTTCGATAGCCCAGAGCACGACACAACACACCGACAGAAAAAACAAATAAAATTACAGTATATTTTCTGAACATGACGTCCGTGTATAGAGTTAACTGTGTATCGAGCGGAATGTTGTACTTGAAGGGAAAAAAAGTACTTCAGTACTTGCAGTAAAGTACTGCAAGTACTTCGAAGACTTCTCGCTTTTCAAGTACACAAGTACTTGAAGTACTGTACTTCAAGTATCAAACAAGTACCATTTACTGGAAGTACCGCTCAACTCAGCTATTTTCCTTTACGCAATGCAAAAATAAGCGTTTTCTGCGTGCTTTTGTATTGACGTAAGCACAGAAAATGCTTATTTTTGCATTGCGTAAAGAAAAATAGAATTAAAAATTAGCCGGCTTAAATCGGCTAATTCTTAGCCGTGAAGAAAGCTAAGCCGGCTAATCCGGCTTAGCCGGCCAAACGGCTAAGTCATTAGCCGGATAAGATTTTGTAGCCGGCTAAGCCGGCTCAAGTGTACAGCCCTAGTTAATATACAGCAGAGTAGAGTAGAGTTTCAATATTTGCGAGTTTTATTTGTAACATTCATTTTCAGTGATCGATAATTAAGTACTAGAGTAATAAAAGTCATATTTAATCTATCGGAAATTATTTCGCATTGAAATTATTTCAGCACGATAGATTAAACGCTACTTTTATTACTGTAGTACTTAATTAACTATCACTGAAAATTAATTTTACAAATAAAACTCGCAAATATTGAAACTATACTCTACTCTGCTGTATATTAACTGCACAAATATTATAACTACCAAAGTTATTTTTTATTATTGCTGAAATAATTTCAGCACGATTAAACACAACTTTTATTACTGTATTATCAAAACGAAAATAATGGAACATAACGGGTCATGGACAATAAACTTTATTGCGACCCGTTACAAGGTCGTCATGGTTCATGCAAGTTTGACCCGGTCGCCAATGTGCGCCGACCAACGGTACTTGTTACCTGTTAGTATTATTGTTAAGAAATCGATGGTGCATAATTGACGACTTCAATATCATCTGATTGGTCGCAAGTGCGCCAGGTATTTGTACGTGATTGCTATAATTACAGCGGGCAACGACAGATTGTTTCATTCAATATCGCAACGTGATCGAGTTCACAGTGAAATTTATCTGTTTTGCGTTATTTGAATTCTTGATCCATATAGTGTTGTGGTGAAAGTTTCGACAATTCGTTCGAGTTCTTCACAATCATGTTTGTACCGAGAAAAACTTTAAGCACGAGTAAGCGACTGAAATTCATAAATTAAAAAAGTGACAACTCATCGATTTCCGGCCAACGAAGCTTGGGCTTTAGAGTGGAAACGCGTTGTTAATAATCCTGAACTAGAAAAATTCACAGCAAAAGAACTTAATAAAAAGTTTTCAGTTTGCAGACTACATTTGACGGACGATTGTTATTTAAAACAAACGCAAAAGCCAATGAGGAAGCCAGAAACTATACCGTCGTTGCTGCTTCCTCCGAAAAGTATTGGTGATAATAACGTTGCAGTGTCGAACTCTAAATCTTTGTTGCCGAACGAAGAGACAACTATTTTGCAAACGGCTTCGTGTCCCGAGATTTCGGAAGCAAATATCGTCACTTCAAATGCGTCGGAATGTTTGATGGAGATATTTTCACCAGAAGTAGAACCTCTGGGGCCATCAACACCGTGCCAAACCGTAGAAACTCTTTCAGCTTCATCATCAATAGAACAAACGCCAGCACGTGCTTTGAAACGATCAAGGTTAGTGAGAAGTGCGCCTCAGTTATCGCCGGAAGCTCGGCAATTGTATCGTAGGATGCAAGAAGCTCGTAAGAAGTGCCAACAATACGAGAGGAAGTTGTCATACGTTGAACAGAAACTTACCGAGTGTGCGAATCCAGAGGCTCAAGAAATAACAAGAAAGATGCTCACGTCTCAGCAACAACAATTTTTCGACATCGCGACTCGCGATTTCGGAAAAAATGCCTCGAGTCGAAGATATACTGCGGAGGAAAAGGCTCTTGCCCTCGGATTGTGGAAGATATCACCGAGTGCATACCGCCATCTTCGCACTATATTTCCGCTTCCTCCAGTCATTGAAAGAAACGGTTGATGAAATCAAAGATCCTCGCGATAAATTCGTGTATCTGTGTTGGGACGAGATGAGTTTAGCACCTCATCAAGAGACGCGGTAGCGTCTCGACGCCAAGTGGTTAAAAAAGTAAAAAGTCCGCGCGGTGAGTTCGCGCGCGTCGAGCGCTACCGTGTACTTATACGCTAATATCGTGCCCCCTAAAGTTTGACATTTTTTTTCTCTGAAACGAGACATCGGATCTGAATTCCAAAGACACTTTTATTATATAATTCGAATACAAGCTTCAAAATTCGCCTGGAATCAGCCCGATCGGTGCTCGAAATGATGAAATATCGCGATGTCCCCCAAAAAATCCTCACTTTCACGATAAAATTTTTCTTCAGAGATTTTTTCGTCTGTCCGTTGTTTGTCCGATGTCCCATCATGCCTGTGTGTTACGTCTGTGTGTCCATGCGTGCGCCCTGCATATACAATGGTATATGCGGAACGAACGGTTAGCTGTTACCGATTCCAAGTGTCAGTTCGTGAACACAGCAACTTGTGATATCCGTATCCGCGATCCGCGAATAGTGCACTCGCATTCAGTCATCGAAATAGAGGTTAAATACTAAGAGGTTATTTATAATTTTACTATCGCGAAAGGTACTAATAAAAAAAATCTCTCGTGGTAAAAAAAAGGGATACCTGTGTGAAAAAATTATCTTAACTAATTCCAGGCGAGTGGTAATTTCAATTAAGGGGACTGAGTCACCTAAAAAATCAAAAAGTAAACATTTTTTTTTGCAGTATATATAAGTTTAATGAAAAATTCCATTTTACCTCCATAATATATATGTGTTAGACTACCGCTGTGAATTTTTTTGGAGACCTACAGTGTATTCCGGTGTAATGCGCAATGGTCAAACATTTTTCCTTTGCCGCAGCTTTCGGACTGAACGAAAGCATCAATCTTTGCTTGCGATGTCTTATTTTCTTCGTTAGACAGTTTATTGCGGAACGAGTGCGGGGATTTTTTTTTTGAAGCTTCGCTGGCGAAGCTATGAGTTAAAAACTACCAAAAAATTCACTTTTTCCACTTTTTGTCTCGTAACCACTCACATAATGGCTTGCGATAAATCCATTTTTGATCGCATGAAAAATCCCCGCACTCGTTCCGTAACATTGACTGTTACAAAGAAAATAAGCCGTCGCAATCCAAAATTGGTGAGGCCATTCTCTCTGAAACCTGCGGCAAGCGAAGAAAAATAAAATGGAAAAAAATGAATTTCACAGATTAATGAAAATAACCAACTTGGGTGATCCGCAATAAAAAAAATTATTAAAAAATTTTTTTTGTCACATAAAAATGTCCACTTTTTTTTTCTATCACATAAAAATCAGATTTTCTTTTTTGGTTTTTTTTTTTTTTTTTCACTTCACAAATCTCGTAAATGCAAAAAAAATGTTTAAAACATAAAAAAATATACTCTTACGTCAAATCTGACGTTTAAAAAAGAGGTTAAGTCTGCGAGACTTTTCGCTTTGCGACACTGTCACTGTGAAAAACATTTTTACACTATTGCGGGCAAAAATACAGAATATATTCCGTTCATTCGGAAAAACTGTAAACACTGACACGTAACTAATACACTGAGTTTACAAGCTCAGTTTTTTACCCGATTGACACAATCGAGTAAAAATCATCGCTGCTACATTACGCCGGTGTATCGCAGACTCAAAACAAAGCGCGGTAGCGGCGATAATCTGAGTCGCATCGATTAGACGTAACAACCCTTTGGTCGGTAAATCGTTACCTACCGAACGCAGTTTCGACATCGATTGTTTTTTTTATGTTCCTTTCTCAATGTTTCTTATTCTTCTTATTAGAAGAAAAAAAAAACATGCGGAGATGCGGTATTCCGGCATTGTTCGTGTTGCATTTCGGCATTTTTTTTTTCACGCATTATTTATTTCTAACACTACTAAAATGCTTCTAACTTCGGTAATTTTTTAAATTTCGATCTAAAATTTGGTGTGTACACCGCATGTACATTCAGAAAAAAAATAAAAAAATAATTTTTAGGTGACTCAGCCCCCTTAATAAATATTACGCGTGTGATACAAAAAAAAATCTTTAAAAATAAATAATTTAAATTAATAATAATAAAATAAATGAAAAAAAAGAATAAAATAAATAGTAAAAACATTTTTCTACAAAAATGTAAAAAAAAGACGCCAAGTGGTTTAAATAATGTTTGCGAAAAAAAAATTCAAAAAATAAAAAATCATAGAAGCGAAGTAAAAATAAAAATAAAAAAACTTGGCGAGTCCTTAGACCACAAATAAATGTAGTAGGAATGAAAGAAAGGACGAGCAAAGTTTCTTTATTTTTATTTTTACTTGGCTTCTATGATTTTTTATTTTTTGAATTTTTTTTTCGCAAACATTATTTAAACCACTTGGCGTCTTTTTTTTACATTTTTGTAGAAAAATGTTTTTACTATTTCTTCAATACGATACAAAAACTGACAAAATCGTTGGTTTCGAGGACTGGGGAACCCGACGAACGCCGATTTTTTCTAATAACGTTTTAGTTTTCATGGTATCCGGCGTTAAAAATAAGTGGGTATTGCCTTTGAGCTTCAATTTCTGTAGTGCTGCAACAAAGTCGAATCAATTGATCCCTCTGATCACAGCTCACGTAGAAGCTTTAGAAAAAGTTGGCTTGACAGTAATCGCGACTGTCTGTGACCAAGGAGCACCAAATGTTGCTGCGATAAAAAGTTTGATGCAAGGAGCCAGAGAGCAGTCACTAAAGAATAATGAAGAATGCGAACGCAATATCATGCTTATTGTCAACACGAGAGTAGTCCCACTGTACGATCCTCCGCATTAACTTAAATGTTTGCGGAATAATCTCATCACCAAGCATTTGGAGTTTAGATTAAATGGGGAAGGACAAACGTTTTTGGCTAAGTGGAGCCACATTATGTTATGGTTTCATTTAGATTCCAGGCAGGAGGAGGCGTATCGCGGAGCCAGCAAAATCACCGTCGACCACGTGGAACCAAAAGAATCTGCCAAGATGAAGGTTAAATACGCGGCTCAGGTGTTCAGCAAAAGCGTAAGCAGTTCGACGCATCTACTGGCAAGTTGTGGTTAGTATAAAAATTTTACTTTACGTAACAATATATGTACTGTCACGCGAATTCCGGCGCGCAAACCAAATACCCGCAAGACCGTACGACTCCTCTGGACGCCAGTCTCGAGAGCTAAACTTTCGATACAAATTTTTATCGAGGGAACGAGGTATTCGCTCGGCTAGCAAGCAGCCATGGGGAAATGGTAGAGGGGGCGGTTCAGGTGTCAAATGCGAAGGAACCAACACTCTAAATTCGAGCAAACGAATTTAACAATTTTTATTGTTTAACACAACTTTCGGTAGCAAAAAGAAACAATACAATAATTATTCGACGTGTCGAACTTAAATCTTTGTTCTCGGTAGCGGTGGTCGGATTGCGACGCGCGATCGCGCGGCAAACAGATAGAGGTCGATTCAACCTTTCAATACGCGGGCTCTCGAGAGCGAAAATATCGAAGTCCGTTAAAATCGATGGAAAAGACACGCGTCTCGTGGTCACCAAATAAAATTAAATAACGTCAACGGAGTACAATAAAGATAAGTCACTGAGTATAAACAATTATGAAAATGTCGGAAGTTAATAGAAAAGTAGCCCAAAGGAAATCATTAAAATAAGGTACCGCGTGTTGACTCGAGTATAAACAAAAACTGACGAACAAAATAGTAACGGCTCTCGAGAGCGATGGAAGTTGACGGTCTTCCCGAAATTATTAAGTTAACTAAAACTACGGACTCTCGCGCGGTTTGTAATTTTATAAGAGAAACAGAATAAACAACAGCTAATTGAATCCCTCTCGGCGATTCTTTTACTTTCCCAGCAATAGAATAAAATAAAATTACGATCGACACCGGCAATAGCTTTTCGATTCGCGGATTTTCTACAGGACATTGATTGCCATGCACGATAACGCACCGCCCTGCAATATCGCTCGGGATCTTTTTGGCCCAAAACTAAGATGTTACGGAACTTTAAAGAAAAGCCTGTCCGGAAACGAACGACGGCCTTACCGGTTAATTTATGCCGTAAACGAAGCCCCTCGGGAAATTCCTCGGCGAGTCTTCGAGATCGCGGGTGGTAGGCGTCGGTTCTCGCTGGACAGCACGGTCGGCAACGGGAGCAACGTCCTGCTTCTTCGGTGGCTAACGCTTGAGTCCTCGAGACGATTCGCCGCCCGCTATCACGAGATCGATATTCAAGTCGACGATCATCCGAGTCGCTTTTGGAGCGCGCGGTAGCTCGGCGACGCGCTCTTCGTTTCTGCAGCGAGGCCGTAGCGCTGGTACGGCTCTCGACTCTCTCGCCGACGACCAATGCTGTCCGCGAGAGCGTAGCTGGCGTGGACTCGCCGCTGCCTTTGCCAATGTCGAGGCGGCGATGACGCTCCCTCGCGCGTCGGTAGCGGAGATTCCGGCGTTGTTGATGCTTTTGGTGAATACGCCGGGAGACCGTCGCTCGTTTGCCGAAAATAAAAATCAAAATAATCAAAATAAAATTCGAAAAGCTACCTAATGCCCTGTTGAATTGCCGAGAGGGACTCTACCGAGAGCCAGAACGTTGGCCGTTGTGCCGTACTGTCCCTTAAACCCGTATATTCGTCGGGTCTTGTGACGGGAGCGAAAAAATCCACGTCACAGTACATTTCTTTGTATTTATCTACAAGATTTTAAAAATAATTATGTCGTTTGGATTTTCAGGACCAGAAACAACAACGGAGGCCACATATCCGACTTCTAAACTTCGGCAATAGCTTGTTCGATTTGTTGTACGCCGCCTTCTGCGGCGTACTATTTTTCCGCTCGTCGTCTCGAGTTCTGAAACGAAAAAGAAAAAACTATCAGAATATAAAAATCACACAAAAAATACTTACCGATGCGATACGTGGTCGTCTTCCTCCGGCGTAGTTCCTCGGCGTAGTCGTCGATGGCAAGTTCCTTCGGCGTAGTTCCTCGGCGTAGTCGTCGATGGCAGTTTCCTTCGGCATCGTTCCTCGACGGCCATCCCCGTCGTCCTACGATGGTGTCCTCGGCATCTCTCGATGGCGATCCTCAGCAGCATCCCTCGTCGACCTGAAAAAAAAAGGAAACATTAATATTAGAAATAAGTTAATACACATATTGAAATATTACTTACCTCGAATGGAGTCGCTGCGACGACGAATCCTCCGCTGTCTCCTACGATGAATCCTCGTCGATAGATTTCTCGACGCTGGAGATCCCCACTGCGCCGGGAAACAAAAACACATTAATCTCCAACACCTGTAAAGGATTAATAATTCACTGTAATCACTTTTATTTTTTTAAATCGATCGGGATCTCTCAAAATTGTGAGCTCCCCGATCGCTGCACTGCGAAGTTCCAAGAACTTCGATTGTTACCACTGTTATTTTTATTTTTTCACGAAACACCGCGACTCAAAAATTTCGCGAAAATAATTACTTAACTATTTCGCGTACTGTTTCGCACATTCGCGAGTTCTCTTTCGAGAATTTATCAGAAATCTATAACTCCGCGAAATGTCAAAAACCATCGCGAGAAGTTAAACCCGTACCTCTCGCGATCACCTCGAGCGCAGCCGCTCGCCGCGCGAGATTCGAAACAATCAGTCGGAAATTAGTTCCGACTCGGCCGCTAGGTGGCGATTTCGCAAGAATAGCGAACCCGAATTGTTACTTGCTAGCTATTTAAGTCGCGCAAATTCCATGTAAAAATCATTCGGTATTGTGCTGCCCGTACAAACGCACCAATTTTTGAGTCTCACTGCAAAGTGAATGGAAATAACAACTCGTGATATAATTTTTATATAACGCAGTTATAAAATTTCTTTCCTAGGTTCCCCAAGCGCCGTTCTAACGGCGATCTTCAAACTCTTCGTCGTTTTCACGACGCAATTCGCAACTCGTCGTTCTCACGGCGCACATCGAGGTTCCACCGAACAGGTGGCCAGCGGTCTCCACAAATCTCGTTGTTTTCACGACGAGTGCCAAGACTCCGCCGAATAGGTGGCCAGCAGTCGGGAACCCTCGACACATCGAGCAATCCTTGCCGGAGATAGTCCTCTACGGAACTTCGCTGCGGGAATCCGCAACTCTTCGCCCATTTCACGGTACTCTTCGCCTACTCGTCATTTTCACGACAAGTCCCGAGATCCCACCGAAAAGGTGGCCAGCGATCTTCACAGAACTCGTCGTTTTCACGACGGGTGCTCTTCGCATATTCGTCGTTTTCACGACAAGTCCCGAGATCCCACCGAACAGGTGGCCAGCGATCTTCACAGCACTCGTCGTCTTCACAACAAGCGGACTTCTCGCCGGGGAATTCTTCGCGGAAGTCTCTTCCCCAACGCAACTCCACATCGAGCAAATATCTCGGCCGAGGTATTTACCGGCAACTCCAGCCGAGACTTGGAAGTCGGCGACGGGTTTCGCGCCAAGAAACCCCGATGGCTCGAACAGCCAATCCCTGGACAGGGATCCCCCACTGCCATAGGATTGGCCCGCTGATGGGCCTCCAGCCGGGATATAAGGAGGGCCTCTGGCTCGACTAGATCATTCGGCTTCGCACAGTCCTAGGTGCAACATCGCTCCCCGCGATCTCCACTGGTAAAGTGTTCCGTTCCTCGCTGTTAAAGTGATTTATCTCCACTGTTAAAGTGCCTCATCTCCACTGCTAAAGTGAAACCTCACCACACCGCTAAGGTGTCTCGTTCTCCACTGCTAAAGTGGCCAGCAATACTCTTTCAGGTACACCCACTGCCCAGTGGCCAGCAATACTCTTTCAGGTACCCCCGCTGACAAGTGGCCATCGAGACTTTTTTCAGCCAGACCACACGTTCCCTTTCCTTCCCTTTCATCCTTGTTACTCACGCCAAAGCGCGGGTATCCATTCGTAGCATGAAATACATCGATGCAAAATCAATAAAGCCGGCTCGATTGAATACATCCTGTCTCCGTAACTGGATTATAACAATCGAAGGATTGAAGAAAATTTGGGAACGTCTTGAGACAGAGAACTTTGATTCTTTGTTACCGAGACACGTGAGTCAAGATTGTTTGGAAAACTTCTTCGGATGTTTGCGTGATCAGGGCCATCAGGATAAGAATCCATCGTGTAATAACTTGGTACGTAGATTGTTTTTGCATTAACTGAATCCGATTAACCGAATCCTGAAGGGAAAAGATGTCAGTTTTTCCAATCATTCAAACTGTATGGTGAAACAAGCTCGCGCCTACAGAGCCAAGCACAGCAAATAATATATTTTTGTTAATACTAATGAGACACCGAAATTGTTTGTCCAGACTGTCATGTGGATTATATACCACTGATAAATGCAAATATGTAAATATGTAATATGTTAACAATTGTCAATATGGAATATTTAAAAATTATAATTTAGTATCATACTTTGTATCGTGAATTTAATAAATAAAATTATATATGTACTAGAGTTTCCCCGGGCTCGCGCGCTACGCGCGCTCGCTCGTCAATCGTAAAATATTTTGAGTTAAGACTCATTTGGGGAATATTTTTGCTTTCTCCGCCGCCGACCACCGCGGCTGCCTCCTTCGAAACGCCCCTGGAAGGGGGACTTAGAAGATTTTTCTCTCCCCGCCACCCTGCTGTGGCGACCGTTGCTATGAGGATAGTTTCTATGGGGACCGTTGCTATGGCGACGCTTACTATGACGACGGTTGCTATGGTGACCGTTGCTATGGTGACAGTTGCTATGGTGACAGTTGCTATGGCAACCGTTGTTATGACAACCGTTGCTATGGCGACCGTTGCTATGACGACCGTTACTATGGTGACCGTTGCTATGGCTGTTGCTAAGGGGATCCCCCCCCCCCCCCTCCAGGCAAAAATATTCTAAGTCCCTCTAAGTCCCTCTAAAGGGGACTTAGAATATCCCCCTCCCCCGACCGCTTCGACCGAAAATATTCTAAGTCCTGAGCGAGCGGGAGCGGGGCGGCAGGGGAAGGGTCGAGCGGGGCCAGGAGAAGAGAAAATATTCGAAGTCCCCCTTAGACGGACTTAAAATATTTCCCACCCGACCCCATCGACTGAAAATATTCTAAGTCCTGAGCGAGCGGGATCGAGGCGGCAGGGGTCTCGATTCCTGACACGGCGGCGGCGGCGGCGGCGGCAACAGCGGCGGTAACTTTATATATATACAGAGATATATGCAATATTTCAAAAATCGTAGTTAACTGTTATACGTCTTATACCATGTACATTTAACTTTGCATCTTCTCTTACTATTGTCAGTGAATTTCAAATAAATTATTTTACATTTTATTTAAAATAATGTTGTTTTTTTTCGTTACATGCGATATTCATAAATCCCAGGTTTTTCCGATACAGCAAAAATATTGCAAGTATGAAATTGAATGTATACTTTCGGTATGGTAATATTTATAACGAGTAATTTTTTACAAGGACGTTCTCAGAATCAATTTTCTATAAAATCTTAAAACTTCATGAAGTAAGAATTTATTAGGACAATTTGTCTACGAATACTCACAAGGTCTGCGTAGCACAGTGGTCAACGCCTTCGCTCCTCACTGAGGCGCGTAATTTTTCGACGATTTTTATGTGTGTTTTTAATGCGTTTTAAATATCGATGACTGTCTATAAATGTATTTAAAGTATGTCCGCGATATATGTCTTAAACGTGTTGTAATAAGAATATTAAATCGGTAAAAATTTTTTTTTTTAATTAAACTTGCATATCTAAATTGAACTATTGACAAATTTAATTACATCTGGATAAGTGATTAAAGTATTAATCAACAGTATCAATGTACGTTACTGGCATTTATTTATGCGTATCACATCAAGTATTTGGTATAAATTTAATCGAGCTTCAATATACGATTCAAACGATGATATTGTTTCGATATACTCGAAGAAAGCCGCGGCGGGCGTCGAAACCGACCTGTGGGAAATGGGGCAAGGTAAGGTTGGGTTAGCGGTTAGTGCTCTACTCTGCCGTAAGAGAGCGTCTGTCTAAGGATCGCGCTCTAACACGGGACCTTTCTCCCACTGCCCCCAACCCACCATTCCGGGATCTCGTGCCAAGCATCAGCATCCCTAGTCATCTCCTACTCCAGAGGACCCATATGCCCCTTCCATCATACTCACGCCCCACCACTCCGCGACAGGGTCATGCTAGTCAAGTGCCCTAGTAAGGGCGGGTGGTTCTGAGCTGACCGTCGACGGAGCAACATCTCTCCCCAGCATCCCCAGCCACCCGCTCCTCCAGAGGACCCCGGCTGCTTACTTGGGAGCAGTAACACACACGTAGCGAGCGGCGAAATACTACTCCCATCACGAGTGGCCGACATTTTGAAAAAATCCGTATAGGTACCGTCCCTGCTGCCGTCTTATCGCGCAGGGGTTCAACCCAAACGTATTTACTGAGAACATTGATGACTACGAGAAGATAGACAAAGCCGTCATTGTAGTCCTTGAGTGAGCGTAGATCTACAAGATCAGCTTCCCAAACATCATCAATATTTCGCACGTTGTAGAAACGTCGTGGAAACCGTTGCCTTACAGGCTTGATTGGTAAAAGCTTCCTGAGTCTCCAATCATCGTAATGTTTTATCATCACTAATTAGGCACTCACTATAACAATAGGTAAAGAGTGCCTATTAAAATGACCATCCGTTGCTCTTCGGAGACTGTCGAAGGGGTTACTCCGCAGCGCATACTTCAAAATTTTTTATTTTTCACCATTTGCTTCGGTGTATCTACAACATCATGCGTAGTTACTTTGAAGAGACTGCGATGAACAGAAATATTTTTCAGCCTGCGGTGCAATGAAAACAACTTCTTGGCTGAATTTTTCTTCTCGGACGTCCGTATCACACTGTAACTTTAGATGGTGCGAACCAATTTTGTTCTCCTCCGCAGCATCATTTTGATTTATCAAAAGCACTATGCACAGCAAATTTGGAGACAATCCTACATCTTTAACTATTTATTCATCACAATTTTCCATAAAAAAATTATTTTCTCACATCTGATGTCCGTACGGTGCTCCAATTAAGAAACCTGGAAACAAATTCTTTTTTCTTTCGCAACAATATTTCATTGCATCGAAAGCACTATGCACAACAAATTTTGAGTCATTCTGACAAATATAATTATTATTATAAAATAATTCAAAAACAGTGGTTATAACTAGATTTGCTTCAAAGGTTATGTTGTTTAGATTTGCCAAAAATTCATTTTTCATCATGTTAAAAAAAAAACTTCGTTTGTGAAAAATAAAACACGAAATATCATACACAGATTCACAAATGTTTGCGTTTTTTATTTCGAAAATAATGTATTATCACCGAAAATCATTCGCAATATTTGACCATACTTTATTCACATTCGTAATAAACATGATAAATTTCAACCGTCGAAGATTCATCGCAGTCGAAATCTTTGGCAATTATGTTCACCCGATTTATTCGTTTAGAGTTAATAATAACAAACGCCTCAGCGCCCTGCGGGCGCAGAGGCTCTTGTTGATGGGCTCCGCCCCCCAAACCCCCCGAAAGATCGCTTTGGGACATTCTTTAAGGCACTCACAGGGATACACGTTGCGCTACGCGCTCCGTATCGAGTATGATTACACTTTGCGTTATACGCTGCGTATCGAATATGTTTATACGCCGCGCTGCGCGTTTCGTCTTAGCGTGCAAACACAGTTGGGGCAGCACTTGATAGATTCGCAAACACTCGGCATTTTCGTTATCGCATTACGGGCACGGTGTCTCTCAAATCACTTTTCACCCTAAAAAACTCGATTACACGCTCTACACATGATTGTTTTTTTGTGTGCAAATTACATGAGGGCGTGTTGAAACATCGCGGACAACACTCACCTAGACAGCTATGATCTACCTTACGATAAAGCGTATCGCATAGCGTACAAAAACCCGTACTGCCTGTTGCTCCTCTAAGGTTAAGAATCGGCTGGAAATGTTGCGAAATGTTTGCATACCATTGAAGATGGATTTTCGTTAACCTTTTTTTCGTTTAACTTTTGTGCGCTGAGTTAGCTCGAGTGCTGCATTTTTTTGGCCTGAGCGATTATTTTCTTTAACTTGTAGCCATTTTTTATGTAATTCCCCCATGCATATTTCGCCTCGCTCCGCATGCACACGTGCTGCTACCAACGAAGGAGGTAAACATATCATGATTACAGATCGTTAAAATAGATCTCTTTGATACACCCTCGTACGATAAACCTTTTCGCCGTTGTTTATCCTCAACATCCTTGACAACACACGTTTTTATACGACATTCATCATCGATATTGAAAGATACCGAGCTCTGACCCACGCTACTTATGAGTTCCCATATATCTTCGAATACGTAATCGCGAGCAGGACGAAAAGAAAGCCAGACAGGCCTGTTATACCACCGAAACCCAGTTAGCTACTCTGAATCGGCGGTTTCGAAGATCGTCTTCGAAATTATGTAATAGGGAATACCAGTCAAAGGTTATAACCCAAGTAAGAATTGAACCGAAGGGTTAATTACAAAAGAATACTTTATTTGTTGAAACTTTTACACGTAGATACAGTTTGTATGTTCCAATATCCCCTTGGTACAGTTGTGTAGTTCGCGCACGGTGCGTTCACACAGGTTTCACAGTTCACACAGTTCGACGTGTATCAATTAACAAGATTATTACCTTAGATCTTGCCGGACCAAACGTACAGTTCACGAGTCGATGAACAACTGCCTGACACTCGATCTCTGTTCCCTTTATATGAACGGAGATCGATGTCAGATCGTATATTTTATGTTATTATTTACCGTGACCTCGCGTCCACATTTTACCGAGCGTAAAGTGGAGCGTTCGACTCAGCGGATTCCCTTGATGATGGGCATCATCTCGATGCTCTCATTTCATCATCTTTTGTTTGATATCTTTTACCCTAAACTCCGTATGAATGCTATTTCGCCCCCTATTTCGAGTATTTTTCAAAATTATTATTATTATGTAAATTTAGAACAATGTTTTTTCAAGATTTCAATACTTAGAATTTTCTGCATGCTGTAGTCGTTCCGCCTTATCTACAGCACATGCTGCCTCTATAACAGGAGTAGTTATAGGGTCCGCATCGTCGTCATCTTCTTTTTCGGATGCTGTCTCTGTCTCTGCTAATTTTTTTTCATTATTACTAATTATTTAATAGGCAATTGATGACTTTTTTAAGAAAAAAAGGCTTACGGCATTCAGGCTGGCTCTTTAGCCATAAATTGCGGCCTTCTACCGCGCGCGCCTCCTCTATGAGAGCTGCTACGTCATCGCTTGTAGCAGACAGAAGTTGTCTGTATACTGAAAAATGTAAAAAAAAATATTAAATACGCGAATTTCAATAAAGTTTTCCTCAAAGAGGAAAACGACGACGATGACGACCACGACGACGACGATGACAGTGACGATGAGTGAGAGAGAGACAGGTGTGAGAAGGAGAGAGACAGGAGTGAAAAAATAGTGAATCTTTTTTTAAATAAAATTTTTATTTTTAAAATTCGTAAAAATATAATAATAATAATAATAATAATCTTCTTGCACTCGAGCGCAAGAGGAGCTACGGAAGGAGCGCAGACACCAGACGACAGGACGTGGCATCAACGGAAAGAGACAGGACCTTGCAGAGGTGGCAACAACGATGGATAGAAGAAACGACAGGAAACTGGACGAGACGACTGATAAAGGACCTGAAACCGTGGTTCAGTCGGGACTTTGGAGACGTAAACTTCTATGTTACCCAATTCCTGACAGGACACGGTTACTTTAGACGGTACCTACATAAAATGAACAGAGTACGAACCGGTCTACCGGTCTGTACATACTGTGGTCACGAACGGGACGACGCGGAACACACCTTCTTCAGATCTGACCGCTGGACAAGACTGCGACAAGAAACAGAATCGGTGGTCGGAAGCATCACCCCGGACAACATCGTCGAGGTGATGCTCCACGGAAACTGGCAATGGCAAAATATCGCCACATACATAGAGACAATACTGAGTCGTAAACACGCGGACGGCTGCCTGACATGACAGACTAGACGCGACAGATAAGACAGAAACAGAACCTACATACAACATGAAAAGACAAACACAGACAGAACCCCCGATCAGAAGTAATATTAACATAGTTCCTGGTCGGGGGCGGACGCAAAGGAGGTGGCGGTTTAGTGGGTAGGCCAATCTGGAGTCCCACATTTGCACCAGTCCGCATGGCTGGGGTGAATCCGTAAAAAGGATTCCGCAACTGCTCGGAAAAAAAAAATAATAAATAATAATATTAATAATAATCCTGTGTCGGGTTGCCGGTCCCGCATCGGGCGCCTCCCCAGGTGGCGGATAGGGGGATGCCTTCCAGACATGGATGGTACCGAAAACAATCAGGGTGGACCAAAACCAGGCTACACACATACACACACACACACGCAAACACTAACACAAACAAGCCCGAGTGACACACCAGTGCTGCAAATGTTCGGGGACCCTATAAACGGGCCACCCTGGGGGAACGAGTGCTCGGGGTTCCCTATAAACGGGGACTCCCGAAAAGCGAAAGCGCGGGATCCCTATAAACGGGCTCCCCCGGAGTGAATGGACTGGCAAAGTCACTGCAACGGGCACTCAGACCACGCACACGCAACACTAGGTGATGGCGCTGGAACTCTCCTGCCCCTCTCCGCTGCTGGCAGCCCCAACGCTAAGCGCTAGAGGGTACCCCGAGTAAACCAGGCCTGATGCTCCTGAGTCGCTGGATAGTACAGGGGCCCGGGTCCCCTTAGCCGGGTGGATGTAGCTGCCCTATCAACCAGCGAAAAATCCCCATACTGTAGTAGTGCCGGGTGGCGGGGGGGGGGGGCCTCGGGGGGGCCTCGGTAAGGCCACTGGTGCCAGTGGAGGGGCAGTCGGCAGAGGAGGCAAAGCGGCGGTGGAGCCCTAGCAACCCACACCCAAACGACACGCTCACACTCACAACGAAAAGGAGTAGGAGGAAACGAAAAACATGAAAAGCACGATTAACGAAAAACGGTCAAACGCATCGGCAACCACGGGGCTCCCAAATCCACCACGCAGGGACCAGACAACGGACGGGCGGTCAGGACAGAAAACGGGACTGGCCCCGTATAGGATGGAAACCCCGACACCACGGGCCATCCATCCTGGCTCACGACCAGGACAAAACAAGGACAAAGACAAAAAACACGGACAGGACAATACTGAGCCTGATGAAACGCGACAGGGTGGATAGCAAATCGAGCGTGGGGAGCGCGGCAAGCTACTCGTCTGCCATCGAGAGCGACTACCCAAACCCAGCACCACAAACAGGACAGACGGAAAATACAAATCCACACAACACCACACTGAAACGAGACGAAATAGACGTAACAGAGCTACTGAAGCTCATACAGCGGACGGCGACAAAAATGGCCGAGGGAGCGTCCATACAGAAAAATATGAACATGACGGTGAAAAACGGTATCAAAACCATCCTCGAGGCAGCAGGCGTTGCGCTGAATTAGCGTAGCAACACTGCCCGAGGGGATGCACGACAGACACGGAGACTAAAATGGAGACGAAAAGACAGGAAACGCCACGGACGAAACGTAAACGGGAGACGACCGGGATCACTCCGGAGACCTCACAAAGAGGGCTCCGATTACGGAACCGGCTGCCTCCTGGCAAACGGTCATAAACAAGAAGACAAAAAAGACAGAACAGAAAATTAGAACAAACGAGACGGACGCTGACGCCCAGAGACGTCCAGAGAAGCACAAATCGTACTCCGACATAGTACGCAAAATAAGAGCGACGGTCGACCTGACGAAGAGTCATGTACAGGTGACAACTTTGAGGAAGACAAAGAACGGACTGTGTCTTTTAAAGATACAGACCAACGCGGACGGACGAGAGGACTTCAGACGCTGTTACGTCTCAGATTGAGCTTGCGACTTTTTAAAAAGAGGTGATAACAATAACAAGGGCCTCTGTTTAAGCGAAAATGTGCTCGTTAGGGGTTTGGCCCACGCTGGTTACTTTCGATCTTGAGGAATGCACGTAGCTTACCATTGTTTTGCAGGCGTGGAGTCGGGCTGCTGGGCGTAGCGGGTTGATACTCTTGGGGATTCTTATTCCAGCGTCACAAGAGGAATCAAAGGCGATGTGAGTTCCACCGGGACGATGCGTGACTCTACCCAGAGTTCTTTGTTGGCGGTGTGTACAAGTACGTATTTACGCACCCTGGTAGCGAGACACGCGACATTGACTACCATCGGTTTCTTTATGCTTCTAAGTTCCGAGAAAGACGCGTCGGAGATTGACTCTAACTCGAGATATAACTGTTTAGATTTATTCGGCACGTTGTGTCCAGTAACTGTTTTGTCTTTCCTACTTTCGATAGCGATAGCCCGACGAAGTAATCACTTCACGCCGCCACGACGCCTGGCCATAGAAATATTTATGCGACGTGAGACGAGGTTCGATAGAGACGAGTCCGACTAATGCGAGTAGGAGATTCTGGGTACGAGGAATGAATTCCGCGTGCGCGATAAGAGTGCACCGCAAGAGCTTCACAAAAGCTTTGGTTTCAATTTTGATAAAAGGTGAAAATGGAAAGAATTCCGCGTGCACGATAGAAGAGCACCGCAAGAGATTCAAAGGTATTGGTCGAGAGATACAGCCAGCGTCCGCTGTACGAGAGCACCGCAAAGCCGTTGGAAGGCAAGAGGATGATTGTCGGTTCCTTCTCAACGAACACACTCTCTACTTCACTTCGTTTCAGGAATAATGAATTCTAATTTTTAGGTCGCTTGAAGAGCTGGAATCTACGGGTAAGTATTAAGGTAAGTACACTTTCTTTTAATAAAGGTTAACACTTAGGTCAAGAGGTAAAAGTAGGTTATATTCTTAGTTCGTCGCGTGATTTATATACAAGGTGTTTTACACGACGTTTCGTTCGCGAAGCGATTTACGATACAACTTTGATATACGAGATATTCTTACGGTACTCTGAACTAGTCCGCCTGGTAGCTTCTCTTACTGTACTTCACTCCAGGATATTCGCGTTACAATTGTTACTCTGCCGGACAGCGATTTGTCTGGGGCAGAGGTTCGATGATCACTGAGGAGCGGAGCGCTTGTACCGTACTTAAGGCCTTACCGGTGGTGGAGGTAGACGCACGTGGTGCGTAGGCCCCAATGCTACGCTAGGGGTGAGTCACCATGTTTACGTCTCGGTGACTCGTACTATACTACGAGTTCTATGCTATAGGATGAGTCATGCTATACTATGGGTTACGTACTATAGATTGTGTCACGCTGTTTGTTTGCCACAGTGCTCGGCTTGATTGTGTGCCACGTCACTGATGGGCAACCAGGGTGACTCCATAGTGGAAGTTCGTCTGAATGACGAACTGTAGATTGAATGACTAAACTATAGCTTACTATACGCTTACTCCTACAGGTATGCGTTCGTCCAGATGACGAACTATAGGACACTATGCTTAAACTATATATGTATATATGGATATACTATAATGGGTTTTTATCTATGTGTTGGAGTCGATACGAGGACGTAAAACGTCCCCGGGGAAGACCGAACATAGTGCCTAGGCTCTATGTGTGACCGGCGAAAAGCCGCTCACTAAATTCCGGATCAACTCCAGAAAGTCGAGATCGTTCCTGTTGTGGTAAGACCAGATACGCTGATGGCGCCGTTGGTGGAGTAACAACCTCTCCCAGTGGTTGTTCGACGAACTGCGTGTTCTGTTTTTCGATTTCTCGTTTGTGGGTCAATGTCACGAGTAAGCCGGTGATGGAACTCCATCATGCACCAAGGAGGTACAAGCTCCAGCCGTACAATGAGTGGAATGCATACCCGTATATGCAGGTGTCGATGATGAGTTTGATGATTCTGGCGATAAGGAATATCCCAATCAGCCCTGCACTAGCTATTCCAAACTGTAGAAATCCGTTCCGGATACGTCGTGTCGCGTTGTCGGCTATATGGTTCAATGTATTCTCATCGAGAAGTCCTTGGAGAGAGATGCTTCTTGCTGGCACTTGGTAGCTTGCTGAGCCCCGTGCAATTTTTGATCCGATTCCTCAATTTTTCAATGTCACTTTCAGAGTAAATGCCACTGGATGCCAGGTTTCCGGGTATTGCGTACTTCCACGTTGGCTTTGACAACGGCTTGAGTTGTTGAGGTGGTAAGACTTCGATAGGTTGCGGGGTAAGACGGTACCAGGTTCCCTCGATGAAATACTGTGTTAGCAACACCGGGTTACATTCGATTTGTGTTGCAGATTTTAACAGCATCCTTAATGTTGTTGACAGGAACAGTGGCTCGTTCTTATATGTCACGGGGATCTCGTGATATCACGCGTTGGTCCTACAAAGTTTGCATTCAATGGGGATGCATTTTACGATGTGGGCGACCTCTCCGGCGACGACGGCCATTTAGCCGGGCCCCTTCATCACGGTGTAAGCAAACTTCTCAGGTAAGATTGCTGCGGTTGATAATGCGTTTTGTAGTACCTGTCGTTCGAGTCTACACCGCTGAATGAGCACGTCACGGTAGAGTGTTTTCATTTGGCCTTGCACGTGTTTATCGACGTAAACGAACTTGGAATTGATGTAGGTAAAGATGTCCAGGTTGTTTACTGATACCTTCTTTTGTGTTAGTGGCGACTGTCCTTTACATGTTTCCAGGATGAACAGCTTCGGATAAGAGTGAAACCACACATGGATAGTGGGTATTCAGTCTGTTTCGCCAGCGCGAAGGTTGTTGATTGTGTGCTGAGTGTGTAGACGTCTGGTGTTCGCGTCCCGTTCTCCGTTGATTCGAGTCTGGTGGCGATGCCCTCGTGTAGCACGTCGTATCGAGTGAGACCGCAAGAGTCAGCTGGAGCCGCCGTCCAAAATGCGCTGTTTCTGTGAACGTAAATACAAGTGTCGTCCGAAAGCGAGCATTGGGTCCCAGATTGGACGATGATTTTACCCCGTGCCAGGTTGACGATAGCGCGATAGTTGTAGAGGGCTATTTTCACGGATGCGGTGACGAAGACTTTGTTCCAGTTTCCATTGGCGTCGCTATATTGCGTTCCTTCGCAGTTGCCATCAGCATCGACGGTACCGCCTATAGTGACCGTTCGGTAAATGGTTTCATTTCGACGAAGACCCAGTAGTTCTGCTGTGAAGCTGAGTCTTATCATTCCAGTTTCTTGAAGGCGTCGGCACGCGTGTTGGTCCAGGTCGTGCAGGTAAACCTGGCGACCTCCCTGAACGGCTGATCCATGTGAATGCATGCCGCAATGTGTCATGGTGCGGCCGATTTGCACCTTACACTGGATGACGTCGGTGCTATCGAATTCCGATAGCTGGAGCAGTTGCATGTATACAGGAGTCGGTTTTGGTTCGAGGAGCGGCACATCGCAATCTCCTACTCCGTTGAGAGAGAGGGTGGTGATATTGAGTGTGGAGCCCCCGCAGTCGTATCCGATGAGAGGCTGGCCGAGTCGTACCAAGAGGCTAGTCACAGCAATGAATGTGAGTAGCGTCGGTTTCATTCTTTCTGCAACACATACGGTTTAGCCTTGAGCTTAGTTAGACGAAGCTTGTTCGTGTGAACGACTTTCGGTTTGCCTTTGTAATTAATGATAACGGTCCCCCCCCTGATAACACGTCTACTATTTTGAAGGGTTCGGTATATTGGTCGCTGAACTTTCCGGTGTTGGGTTCTCTTAGTATAATAACTGTATCGCCGACTCCAAAGTGTTGGGGATTGGTGTGTTCATCGTAGTAGTTTTTAGATTTTTCCTTAGCGCTACGCAAATTCTCTGCTGCCATTTCTTGAAGCCTGTGGATTTTGGTAAAGAGCTCCTATAGGTAATTTGCATATGTCGGGTATTCTTGTTCACCGATGTCGTCGCGGCCGGATGGTTGTCTTGCCGTTCTTCCGAAGACCAACTCGTGCGGAGTGAATCCTGTATCTTCGTGACAACTGGTATTGTAGGAGAAGCTTGCCATTTCTAGGAAGTCATCCCATTCGTGATTTGTGAACGTGGTGAGATCGCTCGATCGATCCATTTGTTTGAGGATGATAGGCCGTGGTTTTATATTGTTTTATGCGGAACTTTTTGGAAATATTTTTCATAAGCGTGCTGCAGATGTTCGAGCCCTGGTCGGTGAGCAGTGCTTTGGGCGCACCAAATCTTGCGACGAACGATTTAGTAAATGCGTCGCTGATATTTATTGATGTTGTTCCTTGTAGTGGGATTGCCAGTGAATACTTGGTTAGCAAATCCTGGATGGTAAGTATGTGAGTATTTCCTTTGCTGGTAGTTGGAAGAGGGCCAACGACGTCCATAGACACTTTGTCGAAGGCTGCTCCCGGTGTGTCGGTTATAACCATAGGTTGCTTCGTTTTTATTCTAACTTTTTTAGTTGGCAATTCCTACAGTGTTGTATATACTCTTGGATTTGCGTTTTCATATTCTTCCAAAAATACCTTTGTCGAATACGTTTAAATATTTTGGTGACACCTTTGTGTCCGTTGAGCAATGAGTCATGATTTTCTGCAATAATCTCCTTTCTTTCCGTTTCGGGCGGAATTTCGACAAGCTGTTTACAAACTGTGATTCAAATGCGTAAGTCCGAAAGATTATCTTTTATAAGTTTCAGAATATCGTTCCAAGGGATTGAATCTAATTGTTCTGTTTTTGCGATACTCATCCTGTGCAAATTTAGTTCCAATACAACGTTCCTAAGGGAAGCTATTGTCTCAGCTATATCGTCGATCGAAGAATTTGCTCTTAAATCTGCTTTTATTGGTAACGCTAATAATTTCTTTTTCCGATTTGCAGTTACGCGGACACTACAGAGAGCCAAGTCTTTTAGGACTGATAGCTTCTTCGCTGCTTCGACATCCTTGGCACCCGCGTCGACCGGTTTTCCCTTATTTGTCACAAAATAAGCTAAGTTATCCAAATGCATAGTTTATTTATCTCTAGTTTCGATAATTTCCAGCGTCATCGGTGCTTCTGGGTTTTTATCGTACGGTGCCGAGATTGGATTAAAGATGTCGTCATCTGTGTCTGATGATGCATCGTCTGTTAAATTGTTTTCAGATTCGGAGCTTGACTCATCAAGAGGAGTCACTGAAGGGGGATCGACCTTTGAGGTATTACTATTCGCTTCATTGTTTCCCGAACTTGATCTCGTCGATGTCCCTTTTTCAGTGAGTCAACTTTTTGGATTTGTTTCGAAAAACAGTGAACTATCGCTATCTGATTCATCATTTATTTCTCTAGCTGGAGCAACGAGTGCGTCAGGTTGCTCTGGTGGATTACACGAGAGCGCATCGGCGTTGCTATTTATTCTGCCTGGCTTATAAATAATTTTATATTGATAATTCGCTAGTTTTAATCGCCTATGGACAAGACGATTAGCAGGGTCTTTTACAGAGCGTAGCGAAACTGAAGGTTTGTTGTTCGTAACCAAAAGAAATTCTCTACCGTATACGTATGGTCTGAATTGAGCTACGGCGTAGACAATTGCCAAAAGCTCTTTTTCGATCGTAGAATAATTTTCTTCCGGTTTGCTTAACGTGCGTGAGGTGTATGGTATCGGTCGGTCTTTGCCGATTGTACCCTGACTAATAACTGTGCCGATGGTGTAGTTCGAAGCGTCGGTTGTTATAATGAACGGTTGTGTAAAATCGGGATGCTGAAGGACAGGAGCATTACATAGCGCATCTCGAAGAGTCGTCAAGGCTTGCTCCTGTGCGTCAGTCCACTTAAATGTCGCTTGTTTTTTCAAAAGTTGGGTCATCGGCCTTGCGATACCCGAAAAATTTTCAATAAAACGGCGGTAGTAACCTGCCAGACTAAGGAACTGTTTTTGTCTTTGTAGGATTAGTTGGTCTTGGATAGTTTCTAATAGACTCTAGTTTACCGGGGTCCGGTTTGACTCCGTCCTCACTAATGACATGCCCGAGATAGCCGACTTCCTTGCGGAGAAATTCGCATTTGTCAGGCTGCATCTTAAGATTGACTTTTCTGTGTCTATCTGATAGTTTTCTAAATTTTATCTCGTGCTCGTGAAGCGAGTTGGCATAAGTTACTATATCGTCAAGGTACACGAAAAGTTCGGTACTTTGGAGTCCGCTTAAAACCTTGTCCATGAAACGTTGGAATGTGGCGGGTGCGTTTTTAAGTCCGAACGGCATTCTGTTAAACTAATAATGACCGAAAGGTGTGGAGAATGTCGTCTTGTGCGCGTCGTGTGGATTTACCTCTATTTGGTGAAAGCCACTCGCGAGGTCGAAGACTGAAAAATATTTCGGGCTACCGAGCTGGTCCAATATCTCTGTTATATTAGGAAGAGGGTATCACCGATTGTTTTTTCATTCAGGTTGCGATAGTCAATGACCATGCGCCATCTGGGGTTACCGTGAGAGTCCGCCTTCTTCGGAACTATCCATAGCCGAGAGCTATAGGGCGAATTTGACGGTTTAATAATAACATTTTTCAGAAAATCCGTGACGTTTTTCGTTATCTCGTCTTTCTGTGCGGGTTGGAAACGATACTGACGCGTGATCACCGGTTGTTCGTCTGTTGTTACGATCTTATGATCTATTGCATTCGTTGAGTCGAGAAATGTATCCGGAATGTGAAATAAATCGTGGCTTTCGTGAATAAGTTTAATTACGCTCTCTCGTTCTTCATCATTAAGATGGTCTAAACGGAGTAGGCTTGTAACTTGATCAATTTTATTGCTCGTATCAGATGGATTTATGGTGAGCATTCATGCGTTTATAGTTGACTCGGATCGGGCGTTATCTACGTTTACGTTGAAAGTTTCAAGTGTCACTGTTGGGATGGAGATTTTGATATCCCTTTCTGTTGTGTTAAACGCCTTGAGACAGGCCATGCCGTTTATATTAGAGACGATAACTTCGCCTGCATAAACACCTATACCGAGTTCGAGTCGTGGTATATACCCTTCTTTAATTTCGTCGTTCTGAACCCTGACCTGGAAAACACATTCCGATCTACTGGGTAACGTTACCGTGTTGGAATTTTTAAACTTGATTTGATGATGTCTCCATCCCACGATTTCTTTGTCCCCGTCCATCGCGGCTCGATTAGTGCCATGAAATTCTGATCCCAAAATTGCAGCTTGTTAAATTGGGAAGTCATTTTCGACGACATAAAATTCGGATTCCGTCCCGACTATATCTTCTGACGGGGGTTTCTGTCAGAACTTATATTCAGGGAAGACAATGGAAAAATTAAATAATCGCGGGGGGTGGGGGATACTTAACAGAGAAATAGAAATTTATTATAAAATCGGAAGAATAATACAACAAGAAATCGGAATGAAAATAAGAAATAATAAACTAAGAAAAATAGCGAAGATCGGATAACTAAGAATAAAAAAAAAACTGATAACTCGAAAATAATAATAAAAGAAAATAAAGAAAATAATCAACCAAAATGATCGCAGCTAAATAATAGCAAAAACAATAACTCAAAAAAGAATACTCGGTGTCGAAAATGTCGGGGGCAAACGGGGACCGGGGGCTAAAAATTAATAACGAAATCGGGGGAAAAGGCGAAGGAATTAATCAAGAAAATTATACAAAATAATAATAATTCGCAAAAATAATAATGATTCGAACAACTGATAATTCTCGGTCATACGGGCGAGGGGAGGATGGGGGGAAAATAATAAAAAAATTTGCGGTGGTTGCCACGAGGCGATCCGCGAGGCGTACGCGACTCGTGGCAAGAGAAAACGTCGACGGGACTATCGAATATTCTCGGCAAAGTGGACGACGGGACTTCAGGAAAATTACTAGGAAAATCGCGGGGAAATTGCTAATAAAAATAACTGACAAAAATCTGTCAAAAGCCGGGGGACAACTATGCAAACAATATTTTGGGCGCCAGTTACCTTTCACGGGGTAACGCCGTTATACGACTCGACATGAGTCAGCAAATATTCAACTTTACACTGAGTACGTAATGGCCGGCAAACTCAAAGGGACAGCAGAGGGCTCAGGGGAGGGTCAACCGATCTTTGGGCTCGCAATTTAATGCCTTCGGCTCATATACGAATTTCAGGGACGTCAGGGCGATATACGGGGAAAATACTCGATGGACAAAATATACAATATTGCACACGATTAACTTACTTACTTAATAACTTCGCACGTAAAAATAATGTCGCACGCCACTCACCACGTGCACGAGTCTTTGCCGATAAATGGCGAAACTTTGAAAAATAGACAATGAAAACTGAAGTGATTACCTGTCACTCCACTGACTTTACTCACGGGAAAATATCGAGGGAGAGTCGGGGAAAATTATCACACAGAAGGGAAAACTATCCTCACTAATATCACACACACTTGGTACAATTAATTCACGCTGGGCGATTCCTTTACAAAAATGTCCGGGAACGGGGGAATTGTCCACACACGTGCGCTTTGTCTAACGGCTCGAACGAGTCTGAGATAACGCTCGTTCTTCTTCTCGGAAATCTTCTCCGTTGACAGCGCGTCGGAAGGCGGTGGAGAGAGAGAGACAGAAGACGGTACTCGGCGTCGGTCGATAATTCGCTCGATCGACGGGCGAGGTGTCAGATGGCGGCAGAGATATTGATTTATCGTCGCTCGAGCTATTGAGCGGCGATCGAGGGTGGCAGGCGGCGGCGTCCGTGAGAGAGGCGACGGGACGGCAACGGTGGACTTTGCCCAGCGACGAATCCTGTTGTTGTCGAGCGAATATCTTCCTTCGCTGTTTCCCGCTCGCTCTCTCTAGCTCGTGCGTTGTCTCTGCTGTTCGGTCTCTCTCAGTGTGTTGGGTCTCTTGCTGAGCGTTACCTTGCCTAGGCGCGGGGGTACGTGGGAGGGAGGGGGGGGGCTACTATTTCGTGCGGTGATGTTAAAGGGGCTCCGTGGTGAGCGGAGCCTCGACTCGAGTACGCAAAAATAATTGTGCGAATTTACTTCGTTATAATCTATTTTCACTCTACCAGTCGTATATACTGGGTCTTTCGAAATTCCTTGCCGACGCAAAATGGAGAGTGAATCTATATCAATATCGTCTTTAAGAGCTTGATGTTTTATCAAATTTGGGTCAGACCCCGAGTTCACAAGAAAATCGCATTTACCCTTAAGTTGTGGAGCATCGATCTCGACTATGGGGATAAAGGGATTACGAGTTAATCGCACGTTTGCGTGTACGACGATTCGTTATCGTTCTGACACTTGTTCATTTCTATTTGGATCGTTTATACCGGGTTCTCGTTCTTTCTCTCCGGCCGTTTCGCACCCGAGCTGGACAGTCGGGAATTCTCGTTTCCCGCGTAGAAAAAATTAGTATGGGATTGACTCTGGGAGAATGATGGTCGAGAGTCTGGGATTTATTTGGGATTGAATCTGGGGAGCACTATGGGCAGTTATCTGGGTTTTGGGACCCGGCTAGATGGTTTCCCAGACCTTTTCCCATCGCTTCAGTGGACGGGGGAGTCCTCGTGCAATCAATCCCATACGTATTTCCAGATTCTCTCCCGGCCGTACCGTACGATCGGGGGGATCCTCGCCCGATCAATCCCATACATAGAATCCCATATTATGTGTAAATGAATGAAGAAGGAAAAATAGATTTTGTCAAATGGAAGGAAAAAATGAAAAACGAAGAAATATGCTCAAATCTAATTTTTTTCAACGAATATGATTACGCCGTGCAAAGTTAAGCGCTGTAGTACATAATCGGTGGTTAAATTTCATTTAAGGCCCCAAAAATAATGTGATGTACTGGGAAAAGCTTGGATAGATAAATTAAAAGATCTATGTTAAACTCATCCAATACTTTACAATATTTTTGGGACCTACATCGAATTTCAAACGCCGATTACGTACAGCAGCATTTAACTTTGCTCGGAGAACTCATATCCGTCGAAAAAAATTGGTTTTAGGCATATTTTTTCGTTTTTTATTTTTTTCTTCCATTTGACAAAATCTATTTTTTCATCTTCTTTCACTTACACATAACATGGGATTCTATGTATGGGATTGATCGCGCAAGGATTCCCCCGGTCGTACGCGATGGCTGGGAGAGAATCTGGAAAAGCATATGGGATTGATTGCACGAGGATCCCCGTTCGTATGCGACGGCTGGGAGAGAATCTGGAAAAGCGTATGGGATTGATTGCACGAGGATTCCCCCCGTCCACTGAAGCTATGGGAAAAGGTCTGGGAAACCATCCAGCCGGGTCCCAAAACCCAGATGACTGCCCATAGTGCTTCCCAGATTCAATCCCAAACAAACCCCAGCCTCTCGCCCATCGTCCTCCCAGAGTCAATCCCATACTAATTTTTTCTACGCGGGACTGGAGCTGGACCGAATATCATCAAAAGGGAATTCGTAAACTCAACAACGGTGATCGACGACAACGAGATCTTACAATTAAACGGAATTACCACCAATTCAATATATACCCTTGGACGAGTGACGCTCGAAGTTTTCGGACGATTTGCTACATTTCATGTAGTAGAGAATAATTTCCCCATCTACGAAGGCGGAATACTGGGATCGGAATATTTGGACGGAAATAGAGTTGTAATCGACTACGAAAGACGGCACTTAAAAATGCAAGATCTAAAAATTCCATTCTCTACCCCCGAAACAATAATAATTCCGGGACAAACGCGAAAACTTTGTTTTGTTCGAATAAAAAATTTGGAAATTCGTGAGGGATATCTGCCCACTCTGGAAGCTGGAAAGGGAGTTGAGATAGAAACCGGATTGGTTACCAACGAAAATGGAAAGGCGTACATTTATGTTACAAATAATAATCTCTACACGATCAATCTGCAAGTACCAGTACTAGAACTACTCACGGAAAAGGCAACTGGCATAGAAAAGGAAATAACGAGTAATGAAAATAAGGGGAAAAATTCCGCAGATACTGCGCTCTCGGTGAAATCGGAGCCCGAGGGACCTTTGGAATCCAAGGAGAACAGGAGGGATGCAGGAAGGATGAACGAGGATATTAAAGAAACCAAGGAAATTGAGATGACAACTGAACCGCAAAGTATAACTATTGTGACCCGACAATCGCTGATAAATAATAAAGACGAGTGTATATCTAAAGAAAAATCAAGTAAATCTACAAAAACATCGCTATACGAATCCACAGGGGAATCAAGTGAGGCCCAGGAATTTCGTGATGATTTCGTTTTAACATCAGTACAAAGTGAGGAAGTTAAAGTTGATAAGGAATATGAAAAAAAAAATTCTGTTGCTGCTAAAGACTGTGACGTGAGCCCAGGTAGCTCTAGGGGTCTAGGTATGACCGAGAGAGTTTACAGTGGTCAAGTCGAAGAGTCTGAAGTCAATGAAATTTATAATCGCCCAAGTGAGGCGGAAGAACAAGGAAAAGAAAAAGAATGTACTACGAGATACCACGAAATTACGAAGCCGAATACGAAAACTCATGAGGATGAAACTGATCCCGAGGAAATGGGAAATTTACCTACAAAATACGAAGAAGATAGTATGGCCATGCGACATGTAGAATCCTTGACGAATAAGAAAACTTGTAACCAGAGAAGAATAGTAAATAATGACACTCTTTCAAAAAATAATAAAAGTTATACCGTCGTAAACCTCGAACTTGCGGAGAAGTTACGATCCAGCTGCCTACAACCCTTTTTAAAGGAAAGTTTCTGTTTTACACTCACAGTCCTCGACACGAAAGATCGCTTTGAGAAGATAAAATCTCTCCTCCGATTGGATGAATTAAATATGGAAGAAAAAACCAGCATCGAATCCTTATTACAAAGCAGCGCTCACCTCTATCACTTGCCGGGAGAAGCATTAACACACACGACAATATTACAACATCGAATTCCCACGACGGATGATTTGCCCATTAATACGAGGGGATATCGCTGGCCGGAATGTACAAAGGACGAAATAGAAAAACAAGTCGACGATATGCTAAGAAACGGAGTAATAGTACCATCGACCTCTCCTTACAATTGCCCTGTGTGGGTAGTACCAAAAAAGAACGACTCTAAAGGAAATAAAAAATGGAGGGTGGTATTTGACTATCGGGCCCTTAATGAAAAAACTATTGCCGATGCTTATCCCATCCCTAACATAACCGAGATACTGGACCAATTAGGCGGCGCAAAGTATTTTTCTGTGTTCGACTTAGCATCAGGATTTCATCAAATAGAAGTCAGTCCTTTGGACCGGCATAAGACCGCATTTACGACGCCACGAGGCCATTTCGAGTTCGTTCGTATGCCGTTCGGACTTCGGAACGCCCCGCCCACTTTCCAAAGAACTATGGATCTCGCTCTAAGCGGACTACTTGGAAAAGGAATATTTGTATATCTGGATGATATCGTTATTTATTCGCGAGGATTAGAAGAACATGAAACCATCTACAAAGAACTGATGAAAAGGCTCGAAGTGGCAACACTAAAACTACAACCTGATAAATGCGAGTTTTTAAAGAAAGAAGTCGCTTATTTAGGACACATCATCGGCAATGACGGAGTTAAGCCCGATCCTAAAAAACTCGAGGCAGTACGCGAATTTCCTCGGCCCAAGAACGTTAAAAATATTCGCCAATTCTTGGGACTAACGGGTTATTATCGACGTTTTATTGATGGCTATGCAAAAATATCAAAGCCACTCACTCTGCTTCTTCGGAAGGAAATACCCTTTGAATGGCATAACGAGGAACAGGAGACTTTCGAAATTTTAAAGGAAAAATTGTGCACCGCTCCTGTGTTACGGTACCCAGATTTTTCGAAACCTTTTATTTTAACGACCGACGCCTCAGGAATAGCTATCGGCGGTATCCTTTCTCAAGGGGAAATTAACCGTGACCATCCATGCGCTTATGCCTCCCGCGCCCTCAACAAAACCGAAGAGCGATACGATACCTATGAGAAAGAAGCTCTCGCAATAGTATATTGCATCCTTCATTATCGCCCCTATTTATACGGACGCAAATTCACGGTAGTAACCGACCATAAACCACTGCTATGGTTCCGCCGAGCCACGGACGGAAACTCGAAGATTTTGAGATGGCGGCTGAAACTCGCCGAATATGAATATGACGTAGTATATAAAGCAGGAAAGACCAACGCAAATGCTGATGCTCTCTCTCGAAATCCCGTCTGTGAACCCATTAGTCCCGACGGCATCTTTATAATTCGCACCAACCCCACGACTAAAACGCGCCATAAACCGGCACGCGGATTAACCGACGAGGAAATTGCCGAGTATTTAACTTTAGATAGCGACGAAGACGTCGATGAAACCATAGATCCAGATGAGGAATTATTAAAAGCCGACGAGGATCCGTGGGAGCCTCCAGACCCTGACAACATATGCGAAGCCTCGACGAGCGGCGCCCTTGAACCAGCCGGCGGAACACAAGAAGGAGACGTGCCTGAAGAAAGCGGGGACGACTTTGGCAACGTGGATTACGAGAAAGTCCACTCAGCCGGACCATCAAAAAGTCATAAAAAATCAACCCGAGGGAGGAATCCCACGCCGGAACGAAAAGATCAGGAAACCTTCGGAGAAAGCTGCAGCCGAAGAATTAACGAGACTACCGATACTAGGATAAGCTACGGTAACATGCACGAAGACAGTGCACCTCTTCAGGCGACCGGAGATCTCGAGGATATTGACAACGAGCTAACGAAGGAAGACACCGAACTTTCGGACGAGGGTAGTGATATTGAGGACAATCCTATAAGAAAAAAAGATGGTCGGCAACCGCTGGTTTACAGCGATTCGGAGAATTCCGACGACGAGAGCACCCCACGCTGCACACCCGGCAACGAGTGCGAGAGACTCAAAGTTAATTTACCTGACGTCCGAGCACAGCGGGAAAAGTCTAAGACTATCCAGCAATCTCGAGATCTTTTCTACAGTCGTAAAGATAGCATGATGTTTTTCGTGGATACAAGGGGGCTGCCGATGGATAAGGGGGCGCAATCATTGGTAGACCGAGAAGAAATACCCAATTTAAGAAAATTGAAATTACGAGAAGCGAAAGCCTTGTCTAAGCGAAATAATAAATATTTTATTGCTTTGCCTATTCGAGACGAAATACGAGACGGACCAACATTAATTCTTGAAAATATCGTCGAAAGTTTAAAAAGCTGCCGAAACCTCGCAGAGGAATTAAACTTGAAATCAATCAGCGTTGCAAAATCTTATGCGATTTGCAATATACAATGGAACGATATCGTAATTCAAATCCACCAATTTTTCAAGAAACAGACATAAAAATAATAGTCTGTCTGGGAATTATCAGGGAACCAAAGGAAGAAGAGCGAGAGGCAATAATAACGGAAAAACACTGTTCGGCCGTTGGCGGACACAGAGGTGTGAGCAAAACATATAATCGAATTCGACACGATTACTATTGGAAAAATCTCAAACAGGACGTTCAGAACTATATAAAAAGATGTTTGAATTGTCAAGTAAAAAAATTGGTGAGAGTCAAGACAAAACAACCGATGGTCATCACCGATACACCCCCTACGGCTTTCGAAAAAATTGCTATGGATATCGTGGGACCATTGCCGAAAACTCACAAGCAAAACGAATATATACTTACTATACAAGATCAACTAACAAAATTTTCAATCGCGGTAGCTCTACCGAACGCCAAAGCTGTAACCATAGCTGAGTCATTCGTTAAGAGATTTATCTGCAACTTCGGTTCTCCCCGAGCCGTATTGACCGACCAAGGCACGAATTTTCTGAGCAACTTTATGAAACAAATTTCAAAGTTATTTAAAATCAAGAAGATTAAAACTACAGCTTTTCACCCACAGTCGAACGGTTCATTAGAAAGATCACATCACGCTCTCGGCGAATATCTCAAACAATATACAACCCAAGAAAATAATTGGGATGATTGGGTGGAATTAGCTATCTTTAATTACAATACGAACGTTCACGAGAGCACAAGGCACACCCCTTACGAAATGGTATTCGGTCGAATCGCAAGAACCCCCTCGAATTTTCCTCTTGACGACCTCGGCAAGCTAGCAACGTACGACGATTACTTGACAAGATTAGTTACACAGATACACGAGATTCAAAAAATAGGAAGAATAAATCTCATAGCTTCTAAAGAGAGAGCCAAGATATATAGAGATCGCCACATCGATCCAGTTACGTTCAAGGTTGGCGAACCCGTCTTTCTGCTTAAAGGGCCAAAGCCAGGGAAATTAGGAGATCAATATGCAGGACCTTTCGAGATATTGGACATTTTGGAAAAGGGTAATCTGCGGATTCAACTCAAAGGCAAAACGTGCGTCGTTCACCCAGAGCGAGTGAAGAAGTCGCACATACCTGTACGAAAATGATGGGAACAGGCGACACTGGAGAGTCTGCAGGTGTTTCGAACAACACGACTCAAACACCGAAAAGCCGGAAGCAGCCGCAATACCACCGATATCGGCGTGAGACAGAGAGAGTGAAAAGTTTTGTCGGATGGCCGCGACCGTACCTGAAACCCGAGGCACTCGCTGCCGCTGGATTTTATTACGAGGGCCTAGGTGACGATGTTATCTGCTTTGAATGCGGTATAATAATGCATGATTGGAAAATCGGCGAGGATCCTTTAACTGAGCATAAATTGGAATCGATAGGATGCCGTTTCGCGCACGGACTTCCATGCGGTAATATACCGATGGACGAAAAGAAAAGAGAGAGGCTTCCCCCATGGATGCAAAAGAGAACGGCCACTTATCAAGAAGACCCTCCGATCGAACACTATGTGCGTTTAACAGCATCAGGAGCAATAATCCTTCCGACTCCGCCGGACCACCCAAAAACGCCAGAACTACCACCGGCTCCACCAAGCCCTATCGGACCCCCCAATTCCCCGGTATCACCAATGGATCATGGAGGAAGGGACGAAATTATCTCCGAGAATCAACACGAAAATATAGAGAAGGGAAATAATAATCTCTGTCTCTCTTGCCCTGAGCCGGGAGAAGGGAGTTCACGGTCTGCCAACAAGGAGGCAGCGAGCGAGAAAAGGATAGCGGTGGTCGGAAGCAGAGTAGATATACCACCAAAAGGTAAAAGAAAGACAAGGAGCAATTCTGGAGCGTCTGGTTCAGTTCAAAGCGGTGACGATCCCTTGCCACCAACACATCAACCGTGTAAAATGAGAGCTCCAGAACCCCCGCGGTCAACGCAAACTCCTGCACCTGCAATAAGCGCAATAGTACCCCCCAGAGCATACGGCGAAACAAGATCCATACCAGATCCGCCGAGGTTCATCCCAGGATTTTTGCCAAGGCCTTCGTATAGTCAGGTAATTAATATCGGACCGGCACCGCATGCAGAATATTCTACATATGAGCAACGGCTCAAGACATATGAGGACTGGCCGATTGCATTGGAACAAACTCCCGAAAGAATGGCCGATGCGGGATTCTACTACCTGCAAAAGGGTGATCGAGTAAAATGTTTCTCATGCGGAGGCGAGTTGCACAGATGGGTTCCCGGTGACGACCCTTGGAAAGAACACGCTTGCTGGCATAAGGACTGTCTATACCTGCGGGAGAGAAAGGGACACGAGTATATCAAGGAAGTTAGGAGACAAGGAGACTCCGGTCCCACCATCGCCGAGGTTATGGATCACTATAGAACGTTTTGCCAAAAGAGAATTAAACCGAGCACCTCAGGAAAACCGCCGTTGCGCGAATTCGAGAAGAATGTTCTCGTAGATTATATACCTAGTGGATTCATTGCACCAGGCATCAGACTGGACAACATTGTTTTCGACAACCTCTGCCGTTATTGCGGAGAAAATCGAGTATCAGGAATTTATATTCCCTGTGCGCATGCAGTAGCTTGCTACGATTGTGGTATGGCCTCGAATCAATGCGACCTCTGCCATGAGGACATAGTCAGCGTACGGCGCATGGTAATCCTGCCTGAACGCGTTTACAGCGAGTATGACAAACAAATAAGCCCAGCAATGGTGCAAGAGGCTCACGATCTGGCTAAAAGTACTATACGCACTCTCCAAGCCCTCTGCAGAAAATAAAAAAAAAAAACACCCCTCACGAATGAAAAAATATGTACATATATATATATATATATAATGAAATAATTAACGACACGACCAGCATAGTATTATCAAATACATAAAGTAGGGTAAATAATTTTAAGGAAAATAAAGGCAATAGCCGGGTAAAAGGCTTTAATAGGAGAAGAGAAAGGGAGACAAAAAAAATGGCATTCAACTTTTGGAAAACGGGATACCCACCAAAAGAAAGGAAAGAAAGAGACAACCGTACCTGAATAGAATAGACCCACGTGGGGCAGAACGTTGAGAAGAAGGAGAGCTAACGAGAAAGAGAGAAACGAGAACCGACAGGCTAGAACCTCTTCGATAAAATCTTCCGTAAATCCAGCCGATTCAGGAAACGTAAGAGACCCCTGAAGAAAAAAAAGGCGTAACAACTGACCGACAAGATGCCCCGCGGAGGAAAAACGCATGAAAAAAAAAAAAAAAAAAAAAAAAAAAAAAAAAAAAAAAAAAAAGTGTAATATAATATAAAACAAAGTGGCAGAAGAAATAAGAAGGCGTTAAATAAACAAATAAATAATAATAAAAATAACAATATCTCCTCTTTAAAAATATTCAAAAATAAAGCAATTAAGAGTTAATCAATAAAAAAAAAGAGGGGAAAATGACTCATTAAACCTCTGCCAGAGCATTCACTGGGAAAAACATTACGCTATGTAAATATAAGAAAAAAAAAAGAGAAAGGAAAAGACGAAAAAAAATATATATACCGATAGTAATAATAATAATAATAATATAATAGCAATAAAATTAATAAGCAATATAAAATCGAAAAAAAACACAGGTGAAAAAAAAAATAATAATAATAATAATAAACAAACACAAAACACGAAAAATCAGTTTAAATCGCCCCGGTGGAGCATTTATTGAAAAGAAGAAACCCACCCTCACAACACAAAAATACAATTACATACAATTATAGAAACATACGAAGGAGGATAAAAAAAAAATATATAAGAAATCCACACTAATAATATTAATGATAATAATAAAAATAATAATAATCATAATATTATTAAAAATAATAATAATAATAATAACAATAACGACGAGCGAGTGAAAGAAAAAAAAAATAATAATACTAATAAAAAAAACGAACACAAGAAAAATCAGTTTAAATCGCCCCGGTGGAGCATTTATTGAAAAAGAAAGGAGAAATCTCTCCGAATATTCAAAAATATATATACATATGTACATATAACACTTATAAATACACATAAGCGCATACAAAATAAACATATATAAACGAAAAATATATAATAATAATTAAACGAAGAACAACAAAAAAATATATCAAATAAAAAAAAAATAATTGAATAAAACAAACAACAAAAATAAAGACAAATACGACGCAGAAAGAAGTATTAGGAAAAACACACACAACAAACCAACGAAGACGAAACGAAACGCAAACCAACGAAGATGAAACGAAACGCAAACCCACGAAGACAAAACAACAACGACAAACCAACGAAAACGAAACGAAAAACGCAAACCCACGAAGACAAAACAACAACGATAAACCAACGAAGACGAAACGAAAACGTAAACCCACGAAGAACAAAACAACAACGATGAACCAACGAAGACGAAATGAAAACGCAAACCCACGAAGACGAAACAACAACGAAACCAACGAACAAACACGAGACAACAACGAAACCAACAAACAAAGACGAATTTAAAAACAAAACAAGACGGAAAAAGGAGAAGGGGATAATCGGACTAAGCCGAATCAGAGAAAATGTTACATTTAAAATGTCCCCTTTGGGACGTATATTTTGAAAAAAAATGTGACCTCCCACCCACACAAAATACAAAAAAATATACAAATACAAAATACAAAAAAATCTTCTTAAGCCTAGTGGCACACGCCGCATAAGATTAAAGAAAAAAAAAATATTCTTAAAACTAAAATACAAAAAAAAAGATCTTACATAAAAAAAAAAAAAAAAAAAAAAACTTAAAAGTAAAATATAAAGGTATATAAAAAAAAAAAAAACGCTTAATATTACTAAAGGGGGGGGAGTACGACGAGTCGGCGAAGAACCTCTACCCCTGCAACAAAAGAAAGAGAAAAAACAAAATTAAAAACATTGGAAAAAAAAAAACAAATATAGGTTCAAAAAAAAAAAAAAAAAAAAAAAAAAAAAAAAAAAAAAAATATACATGACAAAACCTCACAAATCGACGTCGTAAATGGCCCCTTGATGGCAGGGAGCGGTTCCGCCTCCTCAACAGGCCCCGGCCCAGGTTTGGGAAGAGCCGCGACAGCTCTTCTAGTAGCGATGGCCGCCGCGGCCTCGGGACCACGAGGCCCCCCGGAACTCCCCGATCGGCCGGAGGAGGACTCGCCGGACTGGGTGGAGGAGCGACCTGGAGCAGCCGCTCGAAAACGATAGAGACCTCAGGGGTCTCCGGCTCCCAGGCGATGGGTGGTAGGGGCTCCGGCACCCACACCTTGCGGCTACGCATCTCCGCGTAATAATGCGCGTACCGCGCCCCCTCATCCTCGTAGAGGGAAATTTCCCTCGCCACCAGAATTGGGGACTCGAAGTCCCAATCTTCAAAATCGACCTGATAAGGGTCGATTCCGAAGAGGATCCGGAGGGCGAACCTATCCTCCGTCTCGAAACGCCAACTGGAAAAGAAAAAAGAAGAAAAACTTATTAATAAAATATATAAATTACAAAAAAATATATAATAAAATTAAGAAAAGAAAATACACTTACGGGTTGCGTGCCCGACGTTCAGCCCGGGTCCGAGCCACCAGCTCCTCGAAAGCCTTTCCTCTCAGGCAGCGAGTCCCCGCTGCCGGATAGACGGTCCGGAGGACCTCGTCGACTTCAAAGAAGTCGAGCTCCTCGTTGGCGAAAAATTCTCCGTAGAACGGCATGACGGTAGTTTTTCTTTGGATTAGTATATTCAAACCAAAAGAAAAGAGGATACTGATGAGGAAACTGTGGAAACCTGGCCTTTTTATATCTGAATCGAGGGAGGTTACCCCGTGGAAAATTTTAGAGAAGCGGGGATGAACAGCCAATGGTCAACGAGGAAAAACCGGACGCCTCGAAAAAAAGGGCCCAATTAAAAGGAGTAGGGGAGCGAGACATCTGCTAAGCAAACGAAAAAGGACGACCAATCCAACCCTTGAGAAAAAAAGAAAAATCTCTTCTCAAACATCAATGAAAATAGTTATGAACATACCTTTGCTAAATTATATACATTTCCATCTAAAGAAAACAACGAATAAGAAATAGTGGAAAAAAAAAACTAGAACAAGAAATATAAAAAAAAAAACGAAATAAAAAAAAAACACACGAGATAAATGATATGACATTTTATTACAAAAAAATATACAATGGAAATAAATTCTCCCGGAAAGTGACAATTAGCAATTAGCTAAGCACACAACGCGCAACGCTGAAAAAAAAAGAGAGAACAAGAAATAAATAAAATCCTAATAAAAAAAAGAGAGAGAAAGGAAAATAACCCATCGGTTCATAAAAGAGAAAGAGAAAGGAAAACGTACCAACAAAGATGCCGATAGAGACGCCGTTGCACGACCTGACGCCCTGCAACGAACCCCTCGAGCCGCCCTGGAGGCGCCGTTATTTCCATCGAGAAAAGTCGGCGAAGATCGAAGATATCTTCGTATGACAAATCCCAGCTGAAAAAAAAGGGGGCCGAAAAAAAAATAGAAGAAAGGAATTCAACAAAAAAAAAACTTACACGTAAAGCCACTTACCTTGCTTCGTTCAACATCCTCCGAAGGAAACGTATACGACGAACTCCTTGTCGCACTTTTATCGAAATAGTACCCGGTACATGAGGATTGCTATCAAGCAACCTCTGCAATGAAGGAGTCATAGGCTCGTTCACACGCGGCATAATCGAATCGCGTCCGTAATAGAGCGGCGGAAAATGACGAAGTCCCTTTCAATGTAGAAAGGGTTAAACGAATAAAAGAAATCTCGGAATGCACTGGGTTTTTAAACACCTCGATACACTCCGAGAGATCTTGTTCCCCCATCCTATCTGAATATTAATCGCTTACGACTCAAAGACCAACGGAGTTGCTCCGCACCTCACCAATCGGTGCCACGCACCCGTTTTATTTCCCTTTTCTTGTCGATCCTAGGAGCATTGCCGCGCCCAAAATCTACATATAAAATCACTGACATTACAGATGGAAAAGGCGTTACTCGCCCGAGGAATAGCGTTCTTACTCCTGCTATATTCCCTACCCCCGGTGGAGGGAATAATCGGATACGATTGCACCGGCGCCACTTTGAATATTACAACTGTATCACTCCTCGAGATCGGCGAATGCGACATTCCTACACAGGAAGTGAACGAAACCGCGGTCCACATCCAACTATTACAATTAAATCAATATTCTTCTATACAAGTACGACAATGTAAAGTCGAAATATATCGCGTAATTCGCCGATGCGGCATGTGGTCGCATGGGATGGACGTGCCCAACGGAGAATATGCGTATATCGATACCCTTTCGCGAGACGCTTGTTCCGAAATTCACAAGACAGGGAAAATAAAAGTTGGACAAACCGAAATATATGGAGCAATGCTTAACGGCACAATAATGCGTCCCATCTCGATAGCCGGAACTGTAAATCAAGATGCATCGTGTGAAGGGGTATATTACTCTGACCCCTACGGAAATTGGGAAAAAGTATATGTAAAAGGCACGGTTAAGATCTCTCTCCGTGATTACTCTGCGGACGTCGATGTAGATACCAACAGAATTCATTTAAGATCAGGTATGCGGTGTGAGCTTAGTGAGGGTCATTGCGTCGATATTGACGGAGGCGATACCTTTTGGGAGCCTTACCCTGAGGACAGCTGTCATTCCAAACGGTACGGTGTGCTTTACGAAGGCCCCGCCAAACGAACCACCGACACCGACACCACATACAAACAAACAATGTATTCATTGACGGAAGGAGATGTGATTTTTGCACTAACAGCCAAGGGACAGACAAATCTGTGTGGATACACATTAATTCGGACAGAACATCCTAAACTACTAATTGTAGAAATCCGCAAAGGAGATCCATTCATAAAAAAGGAACCATTGTCTGTAAACAATCTCGATCTCTTCGCATACGTAAATTCAAAATTCGTATACGTAGAAAAATACATACGAACACAAATGAAACAAATGTATGTGGATATATTAACACAGAGATGTAATCTCGAGAGACGGGTTTTGGAAAACACCATAGGACTAGCAAAACAATCACCGGACGAATTCGCTTATAACATCATGAAAGGACCAGGATATATGGCCGCATTATCCGGGGAAGTAGCCCATATCGTGAAATGCATACCAATAGAGGTAAAAATCAGAGAGACACGGGAGTGTTACACTCAGCTACCTGTCGAGGTAGGAAACCACTCCTACCATCTCACACCTCGCACACATATACTCAAGAAGACCGGAACCCAGGTCACCTGTAATACCCTTGTGCCGTCTATGTATCGTGTTGGAGGAGAGTGGTATTCGCTCGAACCGCGACCCATCCATGCAACACCACCAACCGTACTTAAACCTCTTTCCGAACACACCTGGACATACCGTAATCCACAAGCACTTGCTACCAGTGGCATATATACGCAAAAGGACCTGGACGAATTACGCGAACATATTATGTTTGCCGCTGAACGCCCCGCCATTTTAAACTCCGTCGCGAGAGGAATAGCAGGACAACCCACCATTACTCAAGGAGGGACTATTGCCAACTTAATTGACGAACAGGCAATAAATAAAATAATCGAAAGCTCTTGGGAAAAATCATGGGGATACTTCTCGACCTTCGGTACGTTTAGCGCAGGTCTAATTGGCATCGTAATGTTGTGCAGAGGAGTAAAGTTAATTATCGATACGATAATCCATGGATACGCTTTACACACGGTATACGGATGGTCATTATATCTTATCGGAGCCATGGGATTCGGTAACGAGTCTATTACTGCATCTGGGAAGGAAACCCCCTAAAGACAACGAGGAAGATGGAAACGTCGACGAAGAACCCACCAATAAATCTCCGTTGCAACCTAAGCCGCCGAGCTACTACGCTGAAAACGAAGGAAACAGGACTACTTTCAACTTAGAACCGTTCCATTTCGGTTTTGATCCAAGAATTCGTGACCTCCAACAAACCCTGCAGCCCGAGGCATTGAATCACCATTATCATGTACCTGTAATTACACATCAAGGGACCACACTACCTTCCTATTTTAGTCCCGAAACTTCAACCCTTCCGCGCAAAAATGAGGCGGGAAGTAGTAAATCAACGAGGGAGGACGATCATTATAAAACTCCTCGACCTTTCCACGAACCACTCAAAATGAGTCTATTGGAACACGGAATGGAAACAAAGGAATTAACATCACTTCCGCCGGCATCGATACCGCCTTTCGCGACAATGCCCAGAGTTAAACCGCGAGAACGCATTCCACTAGAACTAATTCCTCAAGAGTCCACGCGACAGGAAAGGAAGAAACAAGGGTCAACTACACAGGACCAGGTAGAATCCTCCCCGTTATTAAAAGCCACCGTTAACAAGGAGGTAGCGGCCGGCGACGAACCAGAGACAAAAATATATCCTACCCTCGAGAAAATAAAGAGAGTCCCTGTTCATACACCATGCCCCGAGAGAAGGCAGATGTTCCTCTCTCTCGAAAGACGTTCAAACAAGTAAAAGAAAAGGAAAAAGACGAAGAGGCGAGAATAAGGAAAATCTACAATACCATCCCTCGCGCAAATCATAATACAGAGATGACTCCTGGTAACACAATAATGAGCCTCCCTCCGAAAGAAAATATAAAAAAAAAAAAATATATATATATATGAATAATAATATATTTAATACATATATACACGCACCACAATGATAATCCTGAATTTCCCTACATACCGTTACGAACTCAACAGCTTCAAACCGGTATTTTTGCTTAAAGGAGGCTCAAAATCCAGAGGACGCGAACGACATAAAATCGAAAAATCAACGGAATCCCTCAATCTGAGAAGAAATAAAAGGAAACGAACTGAAGAAAAGGAGCAGGAAAATACAAGCGACTCCAAGGAAAATGACGACGAACCAACAAACCATCGGTCCGGACTATCGTTTAGAAGAAACGCGGCTACTCAGTTTTACACTCTGGCCGAAACCAAAAGTATCAATTGAAGAATTGGCAGCCGCAGGATTTTATTACACCGGGCAGGCAGACGAAACTACATGTTTTGAATGTACCCGCGTAGAAAAAATTAGTATGGGATTGACTCTGGGAGAACGATGGTCGAGAGTCTGGGATTTATTTGGGATTGAATCTGGGAAGCACTATGGGCAGTTATCTGGGTTTTGGGACCCGGCTAGATGGTTTCCCAGACTATTTCCCATAGCTTCAGTGGAAGGGGGGAGTCCTCGTGCAATCAATCCCATACGTTTTTCCAGATTCTCTCCCGGCCGTACCGTACGACCGGGGGGATCCTCGCGCGATCAATCCCATGCATAGAATCCCTTATTATGTGTAAATGAAAGAAGAAGGAAAAATAGATTTTGTCAAATGGAAGGAAAAAATGGAAAACGAAGAAATATGCTCAAATCTAATTTTTTTTCAACGAATATGATTTCGCCGAGCAAAGTTAAGCGCTGTAGTACATAATCGGCGGTTAAATTTCATTTAAGGCCCCAAAAATAATGTGATGTACTGGGAAAAGCTTGGATAGATAAATTAAAAGATCTATGTTAAACTCATCCAATACTTTACAATATTTTTGGGACCTACATCGAATTTCAAACGCCGATTACGTATAGCAGCATTTAACTTTGCTCGGGGAACTCATATCCGTCGAAAAAAATTGGTTTTAGGCATATTTTTTCGTTTTTTATTTTTTTCTTCCATTTGACAAAATCTATTTTTTCATCTTCTTTCACTTACACATAACATGGGATTCTATGTATGGGATTGATCGCGCAAGGATTCCCCCGGTCGTACGCGACGGCTGGGAGAGAATCTGGAAAAGCATATGGGATTGATTGCACGAGGATCCCCGTTCGTATGCGACGGCTGGGATAGAATCTGGAAAAGCGTATGGGATTGATTGCACGAGGATTCCCCCCGTCCACTGAAGCTATGGGAAAAGGTCTGGGAAACCATCCAGCCGGGTCCCAAAACCCAGATGACTGCCCATAGTGCTTCCCAGATTCAATTCCAAACAAACCCCAGCCTCTCGCCCATCGTCCTCCCAGAGTCAATCCCATACTAATTTTTTCTACGCGGGGTAAACTGACGATAAGCGAATGGGAAGCTGACGACAAGCCCCTGTTAGAACATCGGAGATGGCAAGATAAATGCCGATTCGTGCGAAGGATTCCCTGTGGTAATGTACCCCTTGGAGTGCCTCCTTCCGTTATACCTGCTGCACGCGCACCGAAAGGACCCTATGATACCAAAAGCCCCGGATCGCAAAAGGCCGATCGGATTACCCATTCTCCTGAGGATGGACCCACCTATCCGGAATACGCTGCTTATGTCAAACGTTTGAAAAGTTTTGCGAATTGGCCAACATCATCACCACAATCAAAGGAAAGCCTTGCAGCAGCTGGTTTCTTTGCCACGGGAAAGTCTGACGAAACAATATGTTATTATTGTGGGGGCGGATTGACCGATTGGCAGGCTACCGACACAGCAATGGGCCAACACGTCAAATGGTTCTCGAAATGCAGATTCTTGCGTGCCCAACGGAGATCCGGAATCCAACCGGCTAATAATCATGATTTCGAACTATCAAAGTTATTGGAAGAATCAATCGAACTAAAGAAAGCGGATGATACGGTTAAATGGGCCGCGTGTCTAGCAAACCTCCGAAAATATACGACGGACATAAATAAATTTATCAGAGAAGCAGGAGGCAAGGGACAGAACCAAGCAGGTAGACAGGTACCGACATTAAACGAGGCAGCCAACGAGGAAAAGAAACAGGAGGCTACGATCCTTGAAGAGGTCAAAGACAATAACATTGACCCGTCAGCAAAGGCTTCGGGCTCACAAATACCATCCGAACGTAAACATCTGTCCATCCAGCAAAATACGGGAGAACCGAAACTTATCAGCATTGGCACTTTGAACAAAGTAGTCAATAATAATCTATGCCATCGTTGCTTTAAGAAAAGCATTGGAATAATGATTTTGCCCTGTCATCACGCCACTGTTTGCACCGACTGTGTGAAACAAATAAAAAAATGTTTCACGTGCAAACTTAACATTGATTACGGAGTGGAGTTCTCCATTGATCACGAATATAGCAAAGGAAATGGCTTGACACTTATCGCACCCCGTACTATCCCTGAATTATAGTCTAGGAAAAATACAGGGAGAACAAAAAGAGGAAAAACGAATTCTACCTCGCATAACTTTACAATCTTTAAATAAAAGTAGAATTTAGTAAAAAAAAAAAAAAAAAAAAAAAAAAAAAAAAATAATAATAATAATAATAATAATAATATTAATAATAATAATAATGACAATAATATTAATAAGGAGAAAAGGAAAATAAAAAAAAAAAAGAGAGAGCGGAGATATAAAATATGTAGGAAATAGATCAGCCAATTAAGATACCGTAGGAAAACCAGAAAACGAAAAAAAAAAGGAAAAAAATATATACACAACAAAAAAAAAAGGAAGGAGAGAAAAAAAAAAGGGAAAACCCATAAATAACGAGACTAGGAAACTAACATATCAAGTAAGCAACAAAAGAAAGAACGGAAGAAGTACGTATATAACAACTTCGTTTCGTAATAAACTCTCTAATGCACTATAATGCCAGCCATATGCTGAGAACTTTACCGCATTCTCGGGACTATTTTCATGAGCTATGTGCATGGAAACCCCGAATAAGGCTTAAACTAATAAAATAATGCTTCTGCCCTATAAGTAAGAAAAAAAAGAGGAAAAGTAGACTAATCTTAAACAAATAATAAAAAAAAAAAAATAAAAAAATGAAAAAAAAAAATAAGAAAATAATAATAATAATAATAATAAAAATATATATATATATATAATATGTTCAAATATACTTAAGAATTAATGCATCAATTGTCTGTATGTGTTAGTATCACCAACATGTCTCGATGCACTTGTAGAAATGGAAGGCAATTCGATAGTGTGGGAGTAAGTGCGAGGCCCGCCAATCCCGATGAAATACTTCCCATCGAAATAGGACGGAAGAAACCGGTATGCTTAGTACCCGGAGCAACGAGGCTCTATTGCTATTGGAAGTTGGCGTTGCGAATCGACATTGCAAGAAAGGACATCGTGCTGTACGTCCCACCGGAGTGGAGGGCCTTAACTCCCGACCGATTGGAAAATTGGGTCAATCAGTTACGCGATCGACCATTCGAGGACATCGTGTTAGGAAGGGTTCAATACTTTTGGACCATTGATGTACTTCTACCGGCACGGCAAGACTACCGGACGGTCCCTATCCACGGGAGAAACGGATGGCCAAATTTCTTCGAAACTACACCCATATGGAATAAACCAAGGCTGACCTACGAAACCGACCGTTTATCCATCACGCTGAATCGCAACCCAATCCCGCCCTGTCTGGGTATGGAAAATGTGGTGTGTTATTGGCGCATGCGATTGCCACGGACTGTACAACCACGACGATACGTTTGGGTACCCCTGAGTGGAGACGACTCACCGATAAAACTCGATCGTTGTGGGCGCGTAGATTAGGCGCTGATCCCGAACAACCAATTGAACTCGGAGGAACTCATTATTATTGGGATCGTGATACAATTATTCCTTATGGACAGAACCCGCATTCCATAGAATACGTAGGATACGGGAGATATAAACATCTTGACAATCAGGATGAAATCGACACACCACCTTGTCGGCCAGTCATCAGGTTCCCCTCACCACCCCCTCGTGCAGTACAAGTCGATAGAAAGAGCAACCGATTGAAGGATAAGATCGCCCAACGGGATCCTCCAGTCCCAAAAGAGAGAACAGGACCCTTCCCGAAACTAGTGCGAGAATACGTGGAACCCTTCGACCAACGAAGTGAGAACGCATACACGACCCCGTACCCTCGACTCGAGACCGCCGTTTAAAGGGAAAGGCGAGATAGAGAGAGAATGAAAAGAAAAGGGAGAAAACTATTCGAAAAAAAAACTTTTACTACCTCGTAAATTTTAAGGGACAAGGAAAAGGAAGAAAGAAAAAGAAAAAAATATATATATATAACACAAAAAAAAGGGGCACGAGGAAAATAACCACATACTTCTATACATCTATAATAAGGACAACTAATCGTCAACAACGAATTACGCGAATACTCCCATCTATAATCCGCAGGAGATGGTCCAATACCAGTTAATCATGACCGTCGACAACTCCTACACAAACCACAGCAGATCATACTACTGGTGTCTCATCCCGGGAGTCTACGTACCCCCCGAATGGAAGGACGTGCCCGTTAGCATCCTGGAAGAATGGATCGCACTAATACCTGAGGAATCGGAATCAGCAATCATCGGAGGCACAACCTACATCTTACAATATGACTTATTACTACCATTAGGTCAAAGTTCGCAATACATCATGACCGAGGAGGACGCAAAGATTCAACAAGCAAACGAACAACGGTTATACGTCCGAGAAATGATACCAACGGTGGACGCATTACTAAGGGAGGTTCAAGGTCGCAGACGGTTACGACTTGAACCGCTCAATTTATAACACCACTCAACTACAAGAACCATCATTAAAGATAAGAATTAGAATAATCAAAATATAAAATTAATAGGAAATAAGAGGAACAAATGCATATACATACATACACGTACACGCACACATACACATATACCTACGTACACGTACACGCACACATACACATGCACATACAAACATCCACGCATTCATATATAACAACAAACGTAGTAACTTTTATAACTTCATAATATGAGAAAAGGAAAGGGAATACATTACTCTATAAATTATATTCGGGTAAATCCTTAGGGAAGGAAATAATGGTAACATTAAAATATATATATCAAGAAATATATCTTTAAGAATAAACATAGAGCCAAGAGAAAACAAGTCGTAATCCAAAAAAAAAATTCTCAGTTTCACCCCGCGCCGCGGAGGCGATTATTAGGCTTCCCCTAATAATCGGCTTAAGGGGGGGAGGTGTTACGTCCAGCGTAACGCATAGTTTATTTTCTGCTTTACCCTCAATAGCAGTTGAGCCTAAACCTTCTTTGTGGAAGTAAAAAGGGGAATCTGATCTAAAAATTCTTCATTTAACAATATCTATTTTACCTACTGCTTAATCAGTGTCAAGGTAGCCTAGAGTCTTTCCAAAATCGGTGTCCTACCTTAGCGAGTCGATACCGATGAAACAGGGTAAAACAGATCCGGGCCTCACAGGCGGAGGTCGAGAAAGGCGGTCTCTGACCCCTCTCCTGAGCGCTCCCCTGGAGAGCCAAAAAGGAATTAAAAGAAACGCGGCCCGCTGACAGTTACCATTGGGACCTACTAGTATCGATATCGACTACCTCCCCGTAGATCAGTAAATCTATTTTACCATGGCTCGAAACCATTCAGGGAGGAATTTACAGACAGTCGATTAAAACCGTCGGGTTTAGATACATGGAATCGGGTCGACAAGTTATCCTCGTTAAGGGAAACGCTTTAAACAGTGTTTTAGTTGAACCGAACTCCACAAGTTAAAACAAAGGAGACGGGGCTCATGACCTTGATTTTAGCAGGAAGAAGGAAATATCTTCTATTAAATCTTAATTAATTAATCCTTAAATAATTAGTAAACCACGGATTCCTCTCATTATAACACATCGGAAAGCAATAGAGGTCAGACTTCTGAAGAAAATAATAAAGTAATGATCAATAGAAAAACGAAACTGAGAATATAGTCAATTTAAAAAGAAATAATAATAGACAATTCACCCCCAGGAATTGCTCTCTTGAACGCCTGTGTTTATCCTTATGGTATTAATTAAGTACGTAGTAGTAATTACACGGAGAATGATACCATTATAAAAACGAAAAGGGATTTTCACCTTCCGAAAATTATACAACGTTTGGCATTCGACAGTTCAGGTATAAAACCGCCGAGTAACGAAAAAGAGTTCTCTCGCAACAGGCAGAAAACTTGTCCATAAACTCTCCGACTGTAAAGAAATTACTACACGTACAATATTAATTTAGTTCGTCCTTCGAGAAATTCTTAGCCGTGGACAACTTGTACGCCACTTGTTTAAACAAATGACTAAAGGAGTTAACGGTAAAGCATTTGCCGAGGAAAGTCTTTTCCATGGCACGCCCCTGGACGAAATAACATGGAAAAGATTTATTGCTTTTTCTTTTATTTTATTAGTAATATAGAATTATACTTTTGCATTATTATCCAGACAGACGAGTACAAACTAATCAAGTACTAAATAATTAGTTCACGATAATAGGTTATGGTTTATATCAATGATATTCATTATTATATTTCATTATTATATTCATTTCTGTTAGGAACAAGCGAGTCCTGGTTATAAGAGTCTTACGAGAAACTACGAATTTTATAATTCACGTAATACGTATAAAATTCCGAAGACATAGGAGAGCGTATTTTCACTGTTCAATACCGGTTTTTATTTGTCTAGACAGTTGACGAAATTCTATAGTCCGATTGGAACTCGTGCGACCTTTTTACATATAAAGTATTTAGCCATAAAAGGCTGCATACCAACAAAAATCTTTCTGGTAATGACTTCCCGGAAAACGGAAACGAGAAAAGGAGGGGATTGATGCCTACGTGATCTCGTCTGCGCCCTTTTACTTTTCGATACCCCACCCCGTCATCCACGGCGCGGGGCCCGATAAACGCATTGCGCCTAAAAGAAGGACTTAAGATCATGGACCAATCAGGGATGAGATCGGTAGCATCACCTCATCTTCTCGTTACTGTACCAGAATTTTATACCGAATAGATATACAAAAAGACACTCGCATAGCAACATCCCCTCTACTTGTCACCAAGAAAAATGGTATAAAAACCCCCGAAATTGTACGCTCAGGAGCACACCTCTTTCAGTTTCATAAGCATACCGTTTTAGTTATTATCGGGGGATATTCCTTCAGTTTTGTTGAGCGCACTTTACCCAGTTATTAGAGGAAGTTATTCTTTCAGTTTTGTTCAAGCATATTCCTTCAGTTTTGTTCAGCATATTCTTTCATTTATTTGTTCAAGATACCACAGTAGTACCGCTCAAATCAGTTATCCATTGTTTCGAAATTCAGTTTTAACCCGATTGTCTTTCAGACTTTCGAGTTGTCAGTATTAAATCCAGGACTCAGAGAAACGGAATTAATTCTTCAGTCTATAATTTGACATTGTATTTCGCGAGTTTTAGGAATTCCAACCATATAGACATTTGGTCTCCATTGTTTTTTTTTGTTCAATATTATCACCTGTATTACTCATATTTTTTTTGTGACATTAAAAAGTATTAACTCTACCTGCATTTCCGTGAAACACATCAATTTTTTTTTCTTTAAATTCATTTTTGAATTAAACCAACGTGAAGAAAGTTCTATATCCACGAACACCAGGAAAGCACCGTTTATTACCGTAAGTACCTGTTTATTTATTTATCAACAGTGCATTATTTCATTTTGTTCTTGCAACCCAGTGATTTGAAGTGACCACCAAAATCTCGTTTAACCGTGTCGCGTGCTCCGACACCTGGTCAGAAAACGGCAGGTAGCTGCCGTCTCACCGAAGATTTCCTCTCTATCTCTCTCTTTGCCTGAGAGACGCCAAACCCTCTACTAATTAGTTTACACCCTACGACACGCATTTAACAAGCACTCTTAAGGGCTCCATCCCAAGCAATTTTCCGCAAGGTTAGGCTTTAAAAAGGAGAAATCGTTGTCCTCCTTATCGACACCAGGTGTGGTAAAGGTTGGTTTAACACCCACTTGACCAGCGCGTGCGATTACAACGGAGACAACTGTTATATTTCAAACTAGTAAAGAAACAACGCTAGTTTGGACGTAACAGGGCGCACCTCGAGTCTTACTCACCGATAACGGGACCGAATTTAACAATCGCGATATCAAGGCCCTGACGGAGCGCGTGGAAATCACCCATCATACGACACCGCCGTATCACCCCCAGTCAAACCCCGTAGAGAGGGTGAACCGGGTGGTCAAGACAATGATCACCGCGTATCTCGAAAACGATCATAGGGAATGGGATCTGCACCTTCACGAGTTCCGCTTCGCATACAATACCGCGCATCATAGTTCAATCGACTCGAGTCCCGCTTTTCTAAACTTCGGCCGAGAACCAAAACCGACGAGCTTGGTGGTCCGTTTCCCCAACCAGGAGGTGGTCCTTAACACCCCCCATAATTGGGCAGAAAGAATGAAACGTTTGGAGGACTTGTGAAGTACTGTTCAGCACTCCCTAGAGGAGGCCTTTCAGCGGCAAGCCGAGCGGTATAACCAATCGCGTCGGGATCGCGAATATCAAGTAGGTGACCTGGTAATGAAGAGGCAAAGAATCCTCTCTTCGGCAGCCGGGCACGTGGCGGCCAAACTGGCTACTGCGTTTCACGGCCCCCTTCAAAATTTCCAACCGCATGTCTCCCTTGGTGATGGAACTGTCCGACCTGGACGACGTTTACGTGGGTAAAGTGCACGTCCAAGACCTAAAACCTTATAATACCTAACCAACCACTCTCACCCGACTCTCCGGGATCGCGCTAAAAGACTCGCGTCATTCCGCTTGTTCACAGCTCAGTTTTTTTTCCGATTATTTTTTTTTTGTCCTGGAAGTCACTCGCGGCATTTTCCGAAATGGCCCGTTACGCGTCCTCCCCGAGCCTACGTGACCTGTTGGAGGCCGGTTCATCGGGTAGTGCAACGCCGCCACCACCGCGCGCTACAATTCGCGACTTCGTATTTGTCGAAGCCGAGTCGCCTCCACCTTCGTACGAGGAGGCCGTCGGCGTAATCCCGGGGCCAAGCCGGAGTGGCGCGAATCCACCACCGCCTCCGGCCTACCGCCTGGTGGACCCATTAGACGACTCCCTAATGGAAATAGAACCCGGTAATGAGTCCTCGTCATCCTCGTCCATCGCCGTCCTGGATGGCAGCGCCTCGGAACCGTCCGAGGCCGAAACCCTGGTGTTGGGGACACCCTCGGTGCCGACACCGAGTAGAACACCTCACCTCGACGGAGAAACCCTCAACGCCGCTGACGGGGACGACGATAGTATGGCCGGTGACAGCGAGGGGAGCAGCGACCGGATGAGGGAATCGGACTACGATCCCGCTTCACCATCGAACCCCGAATCGGACTTCGTACTGGCCGGCGAAGAGAGCCCCGAGAGGTTTAGGGAAACGGCGTACGATCCTGCGTCCCCACCTCACCCCGAGCCGGACTACGATTGGATCAGCGAGGCGGGAACCAGCGACTCGGACGACGCGGGAGGCGTTGAAGATTTCGCGGGTGATCATCTCGTCGAGGAGATCAGGCTCGCGAAGGAAATGGTGGAAGATATCGAGGTAGACTCGAATCCACTTTGGGACCCGATCCGCCCGTTCGTTCGCGAACTATTGGCGGTTGCCTATTTGCGGGAAGGGTTTTTGGACGCGCTGATAGCCCAGATCCGCGCCCTCACGCACCAACGAACGGGGTTTTGCCCCGTCTACGAGGGCCTCAACCTGCGGGTGCGTTACGCGACATCTTTGGAGGTCCACGATATCCAGCCTTCCCGCGATTCCGGAACCCAAACTTCAGCGGTAACGCTGCGCGAAATGGGTAGTCAAGTGGATCTTAGCCCACAGAGGGTACAGGCTTCTACCCAAACCGTGGCCGTGGAGACGCGGTCTATGGGCTCCCAGGTGGAGCGTAGCTTCGCGGGACTCACGCTCCAGGGTGATTTACAGCAAACCGTAGGCGAAGCCGACAATACGGAGCGAAGCGAGGAGGTCAGGCGGTCCGCTTCTGGGGGACCGCAACCGGATAGCAGCACCGCCGGACCTTCGCGTGCTCGGGAACGCAGCCCCGTAGGAGTGGGGTCATCCCTTGCCGCAGGCCCTCACTACGGGCGATGTTTCAATTGCGGCGACCCAGGCCACAAAAAACCGAACTGCCGCGAACCCCCGCAGACGCACTGTTTCCGCTGTGGGTACCCGGGGGTCACCATCCGAAATTGCCCATTGCACGGAGTATCTTGGTGGGCTACTCGCCCCGGCGCGAATAACGAGGACGCCGCGAGACTAGGGAAACCGCACCTCCAAGCTGGCCGAATACCCACCACCGAGGAACCCTGGTGGTGAAACAGCGGCCATCGGATCTCCTTCACGCAAATCGCGAGTTACACGACACCCACTCGCTGACGGCAGCGCCGCGTCGGTTCCGTCCAATTTCTTTTCTTTGTTTTTCCCCTTTACTTTTTGGATTTGTTTGAATTGTTTTATTTTGGGCCGGAGTACAAATCTACTCTGTAAGTCCCACACCTAACGGGAGGAATTTCCCCGTTACCTTTTCTTTTTTATTTTTGTTTAGTTCTGATTTTTTTTTCCTTCTTTTCCTTTATTCTACTGACCTTACCTTTCTTTTAGTTCTCTTTTATTTTTGGGTTGTTTTATTTTGGGCCTGAGTATAACTCTACTCTGTAAGTCCCGCACCTAACGGGAGGAAGTTCCCCGTTAATTTTTTTTTGTTTTGGTTTTGTTTTATTTTAGTCTTTTCTTTTGTCTATCCGCTAATTTATTTTTTTTTCCTTTATTCCTTCCTTTCTTATTTCTTCATCTTAGTTTGGGCTTCCCTGTATTATTTTATTTTTTTTTTTTGGCAAAACCGCCAAATCGGAAGCATGGACGGCCATAGAAAGACTTTAATTTGGTATTATTTGTGGAACAACGCTCGGATGTGAGAGTACAGTGCTCGGATTTTGTTAAAATATTTTTTTTTTTTGTGGGCTATAGGCCTCGGGTCATTAAAAGCTTCGTTTGTCAAGTACTCACAGTGTATTCGATTCAGCACTACCTATTACCGCCATTTATTTATGTTTTTTTTTTTATTCGACCGGAACACAGGGAGGACCGGCACGCCTTCAGCGTGCTGGCCGATTTTTGGGAGCTTTGGGCTCGGGTTCGCCTGATTTTCTGTTCCAGCCGAGGAATTGGGGTTAGTCGACCCCTGCCCACAGCCATAACACCTAGAGAGACAGGAGTCCCCTGACGGAAGCTTCAACGCAAATCTGGACTCGACAAGCGCCGTTCACCATCAAAAGGCCTGGCAAACTTTCGGGAGGGAGGTTTTGTGACGTGACATTCCGTCTCGCCACCCGGAAGGAGGAGGCAATGGGTAGTGGGTCGGCTTTACGACCCATTGGACGTCACATCGAGTCGGTCGTCCAGAACTCCAATCCCGTATTTTTAATTTTGCGTTTCTTTTTCGTTAAATGTAATAATTAATACTATCTTTACCTATTTAGCATATACTACCTACCTCGCAAAATTATTATTCTTGCTACCTACCGGCCTAGTTAGAAGCATTGACTTTCATTTCTTTTATTTTTCTCGTCCGTCTCACAGTAGTGTTTACATCGCGACAGAGCCGGAGAATCGGGTGAGACAGCCGGGCAAGAAAGTTAGATTATTCGATGCGAGGGATGTCGCGGGTCGCGCGCGGTACAGTAATCGTTAGTTCAAGTGAACTCGCAAGGGAGTTTAAATTAATTGCAAGCGAATACCGAACGACAGGATTCGTGGTAAAATGGATGCCGGGGTGAATGCGGTCCAATGACCGATACACAGTGTCGCCGATTCACCCCCGACTTAGCAGCCTAAGAGCTGCACCATCCCCGCGAGAAGTTCGCGATTCATAGTCCGCGTTAAACGGCGTCTCGCTATTGGGGTTCGAGTGGGAAAAGATGCAACGGGGTGCAGCGTATATTGTCGAGTGGACCCACCGTGAGGAGGAGGGACGCCTTGTCCTCACGAGGGAGGTCTCCCCCCGTTGCTATCGCCCACCGTCGGATCCTTCGAGAAAGAATCTCGAAAATTCTCGAATATTTCGTTGTGATTTGAGCCCTGACTGTACTTCGCGCGATCACGCGTTCATTGTTGTCGTTATCCCTCGCACCGTATTTCCCCTACGAGCTCCGATACATTTTCTTACGCGCGAACAATAACAACGGTCTCGCTACATTCGGCGAATCGTACGTCATCGATGAATTCCCGGAATTCCTCTATGGCTCGACTCGCTGAGGTATCGTGTGAGAATTGGGGGAGGTAAACCGGGGGTCTTGCCGATCAGCCGAGAGGTGCGAATAATTAGTTCTGGACGTACCGGCGGATCGACAACACGTGTCTTCTTCGCTCTCTCGGCTGTTTGAATATTAGGTGAGCTCGAGGCTTCCCGTATCTCTGTGCGAGTCGATCGGAATCTCGCGTTTCTTTAAGTTCTTTCATAGTAATTAACTCGGGTTAATTATTTTTGGCGAATCGGTTCGCGTTTTGTTAGTGACGTTAAGTGTTAGTTTTTTTTTTGGTGCGACGCGAGTGACCGACCGACTCGGCTCTGGTCGACGATTTTTCGTGTGTTTTATCTGGTGATTCTCTCGTGGTGTTTCGCGCCATGGGGAATGATCCCAGCATTACTGTGAGTACGTTCCGTATCGTTTTCTAGAACACATAACTCTGGCAGTCGCAACCCCTTGGCGAATCCCGATTCGCGTTATTCGTCAACTTATTTTCCGGCGATTATCTGAATTAACGCGCAGTAATAATTTTGCGAGGATTCTTTTTGATATCTGTTTACCTACTCATTGTCGATTCTCCAATCAAGTTATTGCGATATTATCTGATTATCTTTTTGCTACTATTTCCTATTATTTGCGAGAATCGACGTGAGTTGTCGTTACTGGCGTTTACCGACTATTTAAGAACATTTACCTACTCATTGTCGATTCTCTAATCACATTTTTCCAATATTATCTGATTATCTTTTTGCTACTATTTCCTAGTATGTGTGAGAATCGACGTGAGCTCTCTTTACTGGCGTTTACCAATTATTTAAGAGCGTTTACCTACTCATTGTCGATCCTCCAATCACGTTATCGCAAAATTATCTAATTATCTTTTTACTATTATTCATTATTATTTGCGAGGATAGACGTGAGCTTTCTTTACTGGCGTGTACCGATTATTTAATAGCATTTATCTACTCATTGCCGATCCTCCAATCACGTTATCACAAAATTATCTAATTATCTTTTTACTATTATTCATTATTATTTGCGAGGATCGACGTGAGCTTCCTTTACTGGCGTTTACCGATCATTTAACAGCATTTACCTACCCATTGTCGATTCTCCAGTCACGTTAAGGCAGCGTTATCTAATTATCTTTTTACCACAATTCCGTATTATTGGCGAGAATCGACGTGAGGTTTCGTTACTGACGTGTGCCGATTATTTATTATCATCTACCTACTCATCGTTGATTCTCCAATCCCGTCCTTGCAATATTATCTGATTATCTTTTTGTTGCTACTCCTCACAATTGGCGAGCACCGTCACGAGATTCCGTTACTAGCATACTCACGTTTACCTACTCGTTGGCGATGCTCCAGTCATTTTGCTAATATATTATCTTGTTATCTTGTACCGGTATCACGTAGTATTTTCGAGAATCGTAACGAGATGTCTTTACCGAGTTAATATCTATCTCCGATTACCTACTCGTTTGCGATTCTCCAGTAATTTTTGCCACGGTATTATCTAATTATCTTTTGCGTATCTTACCTATTATCTATCGACTTACTGGCTTTTGTTCCACCACCAGTTATATTTTCCAAACCGTAATAAAATTATACAGTAAATTTAATTTGGACGTTTCGTTACTCTCCCCGTCCACCCCCCTCTACTTTTCTCCCAGGCGGGCTGAGCTAGCCGAGTCTCAGTGCCGTATGCCTTGCCCCGCCGTACGGGGACCCTAGGGCACATCTCGGGGTCTAACAAAAAACCGATCGTTGATCGGCGGTACGTAGTACCTGGCGCCCGGGTACCCCGAGATGTGTGAAGATTATTATCTCGTCGTGGGTTCGTTCCGTTATCGCCCCGGCGGCGGGAATGGTGTTGTCGGGGCCATAAAGTGCTGGAGTCGGAAAAACTCCTCACAATATCTATCTGGTGCAGAACGCCGGTGAAGATAGTTTGAGGCCGGCGTATGAAGACGAAGTGCTACTGGCTGGGAAGGCCAGAGAAGAGCAAAGAGCAGAGAAAGGCCCTGGGCTGGTTGAAGAAAACTTCGTTGAGGATAATAATAAAATGGAGGAATTAATAGCTGCTTTTGAGCGGCTTGTAATTAAGTAAAAGAACAATCATTTGTAATTTTGTCTTTGGTGTATTTATTTATAAAATCCTTGTTATTTTTACAGTATAATTTATTATTAAGAATAAAAAAACACATACACACACGGCCTTATCCTGAAAAGTCTACCACTACTTGTCGAGACACGTCAATCTCGATTACATTATCAAAGTCCGCGTATACTACACAATTTACCGTTTCCGTTAAAACTTCCCCAAACCACACATCTATGCGTACAATACCGTGGCGTACAAGATTCCAGTGACCGGATCTACCAGCGGACATGTCGGGCTCCAAGTCGAAACAGTACAAGCAATTGCCATGGGCGTACGCGTCTTTTGATATATCCCAATTATCGTCATCCCAGAGTATACCAGTTCCGGAAACCAGGGTGTGATAGGCTTGAGTGTTAAGCCCGTGAAAATGATCAGGTTGCAGAGGTTTGCTGGGGACTTGAACACCGTCCACATACAGTGAAAGAAAATTCACTGAATAATGATAAAAATTGAATGGATTCTGTAACTTGTCACCATTGAACGCTTTATTTGAGACAAAACCAATCACCATTCGTTTTGGTAGCTGTCCGAGTATAACGTTATCGAGTGTTTCACCATGAACACCGGCGAGGATGGTAAATGGTTCCACTTCTACACGCGTAAAAGGGTATTTTGCCGTTCCTTTACTTAAAGCTTTAGCGTGAGCAACTAATATACCGGGGCTGATTTTAACACGTCGCTCAATGAGGCTCGCATCCGAAATATGTAGTTTATAACTTTTTCCTGACGCATCCATAAGGCAGAAAGCATCTCTCGAACGTACAAGCCGAAGGCGTAATTCGACACCGTTGAGTAAAACCTTCTCCTGATTGAAAATATCAGAATGTAGATATCCGAGAAGATCTACCGCTTTACCATTCGACATCAGAGCTTGGCGGGCCGCTAAACCTTTGTTCTTCTGCAGGGGTGCTATACCAGACGCTGAGCGCGCGGTTAAGACCGGCTCGGAGTCAAAGTCTGGTGATGTGTCATCTATCCACATGCTGGCCCTGAATTGGTGAGCTTTCGTTGTAGCCTTGTAGTTCAGTAGTGTTTTCATATATGCGCGGTATGCATAAGCATTATTTGGAGATGATACAAGCTTCTAATTGAACGACACGTCTAATTGATTAAGGGGCTGAGTCACCTAAAAATTATTTTTTTATTTATTTTTTTTTTATTTTTTTTATGAATGTACATGCGGTGGACTACATACACACCAAATTTTAGATCGAAATTTAAAAAATTACCGAAGTTAGAAGCATTTTAGTAGTGTTAGAAATAAATAATGCGTGAAAAAAAAAATGCCGAAATGCAACACGAACAATGCCGGAATACCGCATCTCCGCATGTTTTTTTTCTTCTAATGAGAAGAATAAGAAACATCGAGAAAGGAACATAAAAAAAAACAATCGATGTCGAAACTGCGTTCGGTAGGTAACGATTTACCGAACAAAGGGTCGTTACGTCTAATCGATGCAACTCAGATTATCTCCGCTACCGCGCTTTGTTTTGAGTCTGCGATACACCGGCGTAATGTAGCAGCGATGATTTTTACTCGATTGTGTCAATCGGGTAAAAAACTGAGCTTGTAAACTCAGTGTATTAGTTATGTGTCAGTGTTTACAGTTTTTCCGAATGAACGGAATATATTCTGTATTTTTGCCCGCAATAGTGTAAAAATGTTTTTCACAGTGACAGTGTCGCAAAGCGAAAAGTCTCGTAGACTTAACCTCTTTTTTAAACGTCACATTTGACGTATATTTGAGTATTTTTTTTTATGTTTTAAACATTTTTTTTGCATTTACGAGATTTATGAAGTGAAAAAAAAAAAAAACCAAAAAAGAAAATCTGATTTTTATGTCAAAGAAAAAATAAGTGTACATTTTTATGCGACAAAAAAAAAATTTTAAATAATTTTTTTTATTGCGGATCACCCAAGTTGGTTATTTTCATTAATCTGTGAAATTCATTTTTTTCCATATTATTTTTCTTCGCTTGCCGCAGGTTTCAGAGAGAATGGCTCCACCAATTTCGGATTGCGACGGCTCATTTTCTTCGTAACAGTCAGTGTTACGGAACGAGTGCGGGGATTTTTCATGCGATCAAAAATGGATTTATCGCAAGCCATTATGTGAGTGGTTGACAAGACAAGACAAAAAGTGGAAAAAGTTAATTTTTTGGTAGTTTTTAACTCATAGCTTCGCCAGCGAAGCTTCATAAAAAAATCCCCGCACTCGTTCCGCAATAAACTCTCTAACGAAGAAAATAAGACATCGCAAGCAAAGATTGATGCTTTTGTTCAGTCCGAAAGCTGCGGCAAAGGAAAAATGTTTGACCATTGCGCATTACACCGGAATACACTGTAGGTCTCCAAAAAAATTCACAGCGGTAGTCTAACACATATATATTATGGAGGTAAAATGGAATTTTTCATTAAACTTATATATACTGCAAAAAAAAATTTTTACTTTTCGATTTTTTAGGTGACTCAGTCCCCTTAAACAATGAGTGTAGTAGGTTGTTTACGGGCGCTACTTTATCATGTTCATCAACCTCGCCGCTCCCAGGTTGTAGCTTAACACGGAAGCTAAGTATCGTGTGAGCCAAGTCAATGTACTTGTCACCATGGCCTGGTATAACAAATTCAATTGGCGCATCGTCTGTTAGCGACGAAACAGGCTTATAATGGACCCCCTGTGAGGCCTCTATACTTGTTTGCGTTGGTGGAAGAGTGAATAAATCGAGCTCCGATTTTAAACACTCGCACTTTAAACACTTGTTCTTTGTCTTCGGTGATTTTTTCTTCTTCTTCTTCTTCAGGCTACTACTTTCGGTATATCTTAGAGCTGCAAGTGGTTGAGTACCGATGTGCCAACTCGGGTGACCAAACATCGACTGGTACTGGTGGCCACGGGTGGGCGTTTTATATCCCGACCCTCTCATGAGGTTCTCAAGTGTCTCCTCAGCCTTTCGCTTTAAATTTCTCCCGCTCTCAGCTATGCGCGTTCTAAAGGCGTCTTTGAACGGTGTATTATGCACAACATCATCCAATATATTCATACCCGTGTGTAGTGCTTCTTTACCAACAACTCGCGCGCCCCGAGTTAGCAAAGGCAGCGCACGCCGAAATAAACCGCTCAGAAAGCTCCCTAGGCCATGACCACGCTGATAGGGAGCACGAATGAAAACACGATCAATTCCACCACCAAACCTGACAATCGTAACGATCAATATCCATGACGATATATTTTTATCATATACGCTTAAAGTGTAACTGTCAGCGTCCTGCTCTGGAATGGTACTGGCTTGCCAGTGTCGGTCCTTATATCTATCTCGATTGTACTGAATTCAGTGCATATCAAGGATATGTAGACTGGCGGCGCGAATGATTTTGTTTGAGTAGAGCCATAAATATAATTTGTGTTGTCCACTGGCACGATGCGTAAAAGAGGAGTCTGGACATCTCCGGTTATATAGTTTTCACAAATATCTGTGTATACAAATAATTTGTCAGGAAGAGCAAGGGATAGGTTTGCCGGATAGTCGGCAAAGAATTTCCACTGTTTATACACGTCCATGGGGGTGCTCCGGGGTGCAAAGCCTAAGGCTTTTCCGAGTTTAGCGTCTAAATGTATTAAATGAGGCAAATACTCACTATAGGTCTTATACTCACTAATCCAGTAATATTCTCGTCGTACTCGATTCTAATATGTTCTTGAAATACTTCTGTATCGTTAATAGTGTCGATTAGAGCTATGACAGACTTGTAGAGGCCTGCGGGGATTACGACCTCATGAGTCTTGTGGGTCTTGACGAATACTCGTTTGGCTTTACCGGCTGCGGCGTCCGGGGTAGATAATCGCTTGTTGTTGCTGTTTTTATTGGTGGTGCTATCCGTGGATGCCGTTAGCATTTTAGGCTTTTGTTTGAATTTAGGTCGAACAACTTCACGAGGACTAAACGAAGCTGTAATTGGTGACGCCGTACGGTGCGCGCTGCTTGTGTCGTCTATATGAAGAAAGGTACGCGGAAATTGGATCTCCGTCAGGCCCACGGCCCATTCTCCAGACATTCTCAGCGGGCTTGGTAGTTGGGTGACATAGTGTGTCACTGTATTCCCGGGATGGTACTTCATACTACTGTTACTCGGCAAGACGAGATAGAATTGATTACTCATTTTTTACTTATTATACCAGCTGCGGAGATCCAGGAGTTGGATTTTTGCGGATTCCCTCCCCAGCTAAGAAAGTGTTGTTTATTACGCCTTTTGTCTTTACTTTTGAGAATTTTATCGATTACAAACTCCTCTTCGTCGGTGTTCTATGCGACAAGGCTCAATTCTTCTTCATAGAAAAAACCATCAATTTCATCACCTCCTAGGTCAGTCAGTTCATAAATCGGTGGTTGTCTATTTGTGAGAAACTTGTGAATCGTGAATATTTCTTCTGTCCAGCGAGACTCGTAACCTTTCTCGAACGCTGCTTTCGCTTTACTGATACGTACAAGCGCTCCGACCTTGTATTTAGGTACTTTGTGATACGTTTTATAGCGTCTCGCCATGTTTGCGTGTGCTATGGAGGCATTGTATCGGGTAACGGCCGCAGGAGGCATCTCGATTGTCGAGTGTTTTGTGTTATTGTAGGCCTATACTATAGATTGTAATATATCGATATAACGCCGAGTATTTTTGTGCGTAAAATATCGCAACATGCGCTCTTTCAATGTTCTGTTGAAACGCTCCACAATTGCTGCTTTAATATCAGGATTTCGAGGAACACGGTAACGTATCCCGCGGGGCTTCAAAAATCGTTGCAAAATGCCGCCGACAAATTCTTTACGCGATCTGTCTGTAGCCATACGGGTACTCGTTCGCTACTCCTAGACCTTATTCGTTTAAACCCCTCAGTGGTTTCAACGCATGTTTTATCTCGCAGCGTTTCGACCCATGGATATTTGCTAAGGATGTCAATCACCACCAAAAGATAAATAGTGCCATCATTATCATCTTTGAGGGCTCGTAAGTCGACGAGATCGGCCTCCCACACATCGTCAATATTATCCACCGCATAGTGTCGTCTCGGGAATCTACGCCGTATTGGCCTGTGTAGCGTATAAGTATACTGAGCTCTCAGCCAGTTAATAGCATCATCGCGGGAGATCTTTTCTTTATCGGCTGCGTGAAGTAAATTCGGTGCACCGGCATATCCGGCAGGATGCGCTGGATCGTAATAAAACTTGTCCAATAAAGCCATTAAATCTTCAGTTTTTTCCACGATTTGTTTAAGTAATCACTAGTCGGCGTACGGCGCTTTCCCGTACTACCGCCGGAGGAATTTAAGCTCATGTTAGGTGTGTGTACAATATTTGACGATGTTCATGCATCGAGGCCGCTCAGGTTGTCGTTTATAGCAGCGTCCAATGAAAGATTCTCATACAATAAACTCGCATTACCGATGAAGTCTCGAGGGACCCCCAGCCGACGGAGTTCAGCACCAAACTGCTCGCGGCCTGGGGCTCGCACCGTTTTTCTTTCGTGCATAGCTTTATCCACGAGCTCTGCTATGTTGGTTCCCTTGGCCGGTTCCCGTTTGATAGAGATCATCCCTGTTTTATCCCATGTTAGCCTACGGCCAGGAGTGCTGTGGAGATGTTTCAACAACTGCTCTGCCTGCTTTTTATATGTTTTCGGCACAGTTGCTAATATAACCTCATCAGCTACTCCTGCTACCGCTTCTTTTTTAACCGTTTGCGCCGACTCCTCAGATATTTGTTCCGCAGTTTTTTCAGCATTCACAGGAGGCGGGCTAGTTTTGGGGCGACGCTCCTCATCCGTGAATAATTGATAACGCTGTAATACTTGCTGATAAAGTTTCCACTTTTCACGCTCGTTCGAAGGTGTTATCGATCGATGTATATCATCCATTTCGGCATCGAGCCTGCTGAGTGTGTTGCCCGGTGTTTGAACGGATCGAACCTGCTCTAGTGACGCGTGTATTGGGATAGCTTCTTGAGGTACTAAAACCATTGTTTTTGCATGCTACATCTTGCCAAATACGGGCGAAAACGTTAGTAGTATGCGGTGCGCTTTGGCGCCCCCCACTCCTATCCCCACTCCTGCCCCTCCACTTTTTGAAAGTAGTGGGGTGGGAGTGGGGGTAGGCAGCCTCCCCCCTCCTCCCCCTCCACTTCGGTCCCGTTTCGAGCTCGGTTTGAAGTGGTGGGGGTAAGAGTGGGGGGTAGGCTTCAGTGGAGATAGCCATAGCGCACCGCTTTTTTTTTTTTATTTTTCATATCACATACTGCATATTACATATTATTATTATTATGATTACTTTTACAATACCCAAATAATATAATCATTTTCACTACATCTACATATTTCCACATTCTATATTCTTCTTCTATTAAGATATTCTTTTCTTTCTCTTCATCGTTGAAGCTAACGTTAACGTTCCGGAAAACCAACGATATCTTTCCACATTCTATCAAGTGGAAAGGGGTTAAGATAATATTGGAGTTTTTTTACATTGACGAGAGCACAATTATAGATGATATGCTTGTTTGCACTATGTTGGCCATGCCACGAACACACTGTTGCTGACGGCGACGGATCAATCCTCAATGGTAAATCTTCATTGTCGCCCAAATTTTCAAATTTCCGACCAGTAGCTTCTTCCAAAAATTTTACAGCATCATGACCTCTGGCGTAAAGGATAGCGTCATCACCAGCACCTTCCACAACTCCGTCCAGCTCATCGCACAGTTCTTCAACAGTAATGCCATCTTGGGACCATGGGATTCCATGATAATTGGCGGTTAACCAATCATTTTCTGCACGTACTTGCGGCGGTAACTCACTAATATCGTAAGGTGGTGCGACAATCCATAAATCTCTATGGCGTAATTTATGCACTAATCCGACTGCTACTTCTTTCGGTAAAAATTTATTGTGCTTGTCTTTAAAACTTTGAATATCAAACACAAGATCGTAGCCAGTACCAGCCATAATAATACTCTCGAAAAAAAATAGGTATGTCACTTCGAACGGGTTTTGCAGTAGCACTGAGACGCTACTTTGAACTCGACGTTATTATATTCTAACCCAAGATGCTTCCACGCCTAACCAGCCCCCTCCACTTCAACGTAGTCAGTCCGAATGGTTTTTGCAGCATTAATCACTGAGGCGCTGCTTTGAACTCGACGTTATTATATTCTGTCCCAAGATACCGCATGTACAATGCGCCATCTTGAGCCGATCCTTCCATTTGTCGAAACATTTCAGCGTCTTCATCGAAAGCTTTGACGAAGCGTGATGGTAGAAAGCATGTAAACTCATTCTCCACATCGACGGTGATTCTTGGCCCCCATTTAGTATTGGCATATCTGATATTGGTGATCTTGTAGTCTTTATCTGCCTTCAGCTCACATAGCTTCTTTAACGGTAGAAACTCCGTGAATGTTCCTACCTTGTTGATTCGCGAGAAATCCATTTTAGATTTTGAAGCGCTGAAATGAGTGTGTTAGAAGGCAAAGCTCAGTTCTTGATTGTATTAACCGTTTAATAGCCCTGATATTTCGCAAGTGTATTTCTATCCGCTTTTTTAATTCGCGCTGTTTTCTCCGTATGGACTTGGTGTCGGTAGCGTGATCGGAGAACGACTGATGAGAAAAATGGCAGTCGACCAAATAATTATTTGATGTCCCCACCACCACCATTTTGAGAAGAACAAATGATATCACCGTATGAGACCTCTTTTGAATACAGACTGCACTGTTGTAGGAGTATTTGCCACTCCTGCAAATCTCAACCTCACGTGAAATACAATAATAATATTTGCTGAATCCGACTTTCAAAGAAAATGGCGGCGATGATTAATACAGATGAACGTGCCTTTCAAGGTGATACGTATAGAATTACAGCACGCTTTTACTTGTTGCTATGACAGTGACTCATACTAATCTCAGCAGTATTCGCGACTCATGCAGATCTGACTTTTCGAAGAATTACAAAACGCTTATACTTGAGCAAGCGCGATAGCCCATAGACAGCATGCGATTTTTTTTCTGATACAGCGCTTCTATTGCAAATATGATAACTTACGAGTATATTCGAAGTGCGGTAGCCAACGGCTTACCGACATTTTTTTTTTTTTTTTTTTTTTTTTTTTTTTTTTGCTGCAAGGAAGACTGATTAAGACAAGGAACTCGATGTGTTCTTTTTTTATATGTTTTTTATTAAATAAATTTATGATAATTACAGATAGCGTTCACGAGAACAGCAACTCTGTATGCGGTGTAAATATTTATTGTAACTACCTCCTATAGTAGCACCAATATTATTATTATTGCCAGCAGCAATTAATTTATGTTTTTTATTAATATACGCCACGTAATAGTCGTAAACTATTTTATCATTCCGCTCCAAATTATTTGAAAATACACTTTTAAACTTATGAATACCGAGACCAGTGCACATATAATGAAGAAACATGACGCAATAATGTCCACAGCATTGTGAACTAGCGCTTTGAAGTTGGGTAGTATTGTATTGAAAGAGTCGACAGTTTCTCCGGAGACGTATGAGATGGTTCGGTATGATTGGTGGAAGTCCGTAGCTATCGAAGAACCATCCATGTCCACTTCGATCGACGTACATGGCGACCCAATGGGCTCCGGGCAGTTTGTGGCCATCTGTATTGACGATAATGGCTATCGGTTTCGGTAACACCTTCGG